>CAWUFW010000745.1:1231185-2462370 GCA_963921515.1 Calotriton arnoldi | reverse complement strand
CAGTCCCAATCCGGATTCCGAAGCAACCACAGCACAGAGACCGCCCCTACTCGCTGCCACAGACGACATCCGCACCCTCCTGGACCAAGGCCACTCCACAGCCCTCATCCTACTCGACCTATCAGCGGCCTTCGACACCGTCTCCCATCGCACACTAGTCGTCAGACTCCACAACACAGGCATACAAGGAACAGCCCTGGACTGGATCCGATCATTCCTCACCGGAAGAAGCCAAAGGATCAGACTCCCACCCTTCCTCTCCGACCCCACGAAAATCACCTGCGGAGTCCCACAGGGTTCATCACTGAGCCCCACCCTCTTCAACATTTACATGGCCCCCCTCGCAGCCATCGTCCGACAACACGGCCTCAACATCGTATCCTACGCCGATGACACCCAGCTCATCCTCTCCCTCACCAAAGACCCCACCACTGCCAAACTCAACTTCCAGAAAGGAATGCAAGACGTCGCAGTCTGGATGACCAACAGCTGCCTGAAGCTCAACGCCGAGAAGACAGAAGTCCTCATCCTCGGTACCACCCCTTCTGCATGGGACAGCACCTGGTGGCGACCGCCATCGGAAGCCCACCTACCCCCTCAGATCACGCCAAGAACCTCGGCATCGTACTCGACTCATCACTCTCCATGAACCGACAGGTCAACGCCGTCACCTCCAGCTGCTTCAACACCCTCCGCATCCTCCGCAAGACCTTCAAGTGGATCCCCCCTGAGTCAAGTAAGACAGTCACCCACGCACTCATCACCAGCAGACCGGACTATGGAAACGCACTCTACGCTGGCATCAACAAGTCCCTACTCCGCAAACTCCAGACAGTACAGAACACCGCCGCCAGACTCGTCCTCGCCATCCCCCGACACGAACACATCAGCCAACACCTACGAAGTCTCCATTGGCTCCCCGTGGAGAAAAGAGTCACTTTCAAAATCCTCACTCACGCCTACAAATGCCTACACAACAACGGACCCAAATACCTCAATGACAGAATAAACTTCCTCGTACCCAAAAGAAACCTCCGATCTTCCAACCTCGCACTGGCCAAAACCCAGCGCATCCACAGAGCCAGAGCAGGCGGAAGATCCTTCTCTCACATTGCAGCCAAGACCTGGGACGAGCTACCGGCAGACATCAGACGCGCCGCGCCCCCTCCCTGAACACCTTCAGGAAGACCCTCAAGACCTGGCTCTTCGGCTAAACAGATCTGCGGACCCCCCCTCAGCGCCTTGAGACCCTCACGGGTGAGTAGCGCGCTTACAATTCCCTGATTGATTGATTGGCAGACTATGGGATGAGAGATGAAGTCCACTTTCCTCCTGAGGGACTTTGGGGGCTAAGAAGCCCTCCTGGTACCTCCTGTAAGTCCTACGCAGCGGAATTCCTGAGCGCTGGTCGGAAGCCCACCACCCTTTCTCCACCACTCTGCAAACGTGACTACTAATTAAAGAATCATTTGCAATGTAAAAGGTTTCGCAATTGCGAGAGTTAGAGCTATTGGCGTTGTAAATGTAAACATTTTTTACTAATGCTTTTTGGTGTAGAGTGGATGTAAGTTGTGTGTAGTGGAATTATGTGGTATGTTGTGCAGGGAAATTATGTGAATAGAAAGTATGTGGTATTTAGTGTATAGGAATTATGTGGAGTGGGATTCTGTGTTTTGGAGAGTAATTATGTGGTATTGTAGTCTGTGTTCTGGAGTGGTAACCTCAGGTTTAGTCTTCCTCATTTCCATAGAAGCTAAACTATAAACTCAATGAGACACAATAAAAGAAGGAACCACTGAGGAGCACTTCTGGACCTAGTCGGAGGTATGAGCAGGGCCACTGGAATTATGTGACTGTTCGGCTGCACCAATTTTCACATAATTAAACATTTTCTGCATTTGCCAAATATTCCATCATCTGCTGCCTAATCTGCAGATTTGAACAAAAAAAGCCTTGTTTCTAGCTCAAACAGCTTAAATGTTCCCAAAAATGCAGCATCATGTGTTAGAGCGAGGTGGAAGTCCCTTTGCAAAGCTGGAATGGTCATGTGTTACTTATTGCAAAATGTGGGTGTTAAACTGGTACAAATGGTGCACAAACCTCTCTTCTTTTTGTGCCTCTCTTGCCTCTTTCTGCATTTCTCTTGCTTCTTTCTGCACTTTTCTTCCTCTTTCTGTACCTCACTGTCTTCTTTCTGCACTTCACTTGCCTCTTTCTGCACTTCTCTTGCCCCTTTCTGCACTTCACTTGCCTCTTTCAGCACCTCTGTTGCTTTTTTCTGCAGATCTCTTGCCTCTTTCTGAACCTCCCTTGCCTCTTTCTGCACCTCTCTTTCCTCTTTCTGCACCTCACTTGCCTCTTTCTGCACTTCTCTTGCTTCTTTCTACACCTCTCTTGCCTCTTTCTGCTCCTCTCTTGCCTCTTTGTGCATTTCTCTTGCCTGTTTCTGCAGTTCCTTTGCCTCTTTCTGTACCTCTCTTGCCTGTTTCTGCAGTTCCCTTGCCCCTTTCTGTACCTCTCTTGCCTCTTTCTGCACCTCTCTTGCCTCTTTCTGCACTTCTCTTGCCTCTTTCTGCACTTCTCTTGCCTCTTTCTGCACTTCTCGAGCCTCTTTCTGTACCTCTCTTGCCTCTTTCTGCACCTCAAGTGCCTCTTTCTGCACTTCTCTTGCCTCTTTCTGCACCCCTCTTGCCTCTTTTTGCAACTGTTGGTTCTTTCTGCACTGCTCTTGCTTCTTTCTGCACCTCACTTGCCTCTTTTTGCAATTCTCTTGCTTCTTTCTACACCTCTGTTGCTTCTTCCAGCAATTCTCTTGCCTCTTTCTGCACTTCTCTTGCTTGTTTCTGCACCTCTATTGCCTCTTTCTGCACCTCTGTTGCCTCTTTCTGCACCTCACTTGCTTCTTTCTGCACCCCTCTTGCCTCTTTCTACACCACTCTCCCCTCTTTCTGCACCTCTCTTGCCTCTTTTTGCTCCCCTGTTCCCTCTTTCTGCACCTTTCCTGCCTGTTTCTGCACCTCTCTTGCCTCTTTCTGTACCTCTGTTGCTTTTTACTGCACTTCTCTTCCTCTTTCTGCACCCTTCGTGCCTCTTTCAGCACCTCTGTTGTTTTTTTCTGCACTTTTCTTCCTTCTTTCTGCACCCCTCCTGCCTCTTTCTGTACCTCTCTTGCCTCTTTGTGCACCTCTCCTACCTTTTTCTGCACCCCTCTTGCCTCTTTTTGTACCTCTGTTGGTTCTTTCTGCACTGCACTTGCTTCTTTCTGCACATCACTTGCCTCTTTCTGTACTTCTATTGCTTTTTTGTTACACCTCTGTTGCTTCTTTCAGCAATTCTCTTGCCTTTTTCTGCACTTCTCTTCCTTCTTTCTGCACCCCTCCTGCCTCTTTCTGTACCTCTCTTGCCTCTTTGTGCACCTTTCCTACCTCTTTCTGCACCCCTTTTGCCTCTTTTTGCACCTCTGTTGGTTCTTTCTGTACCGCTCTTGCTTCTTTCTGCACCTCACTTGCCTCTTTCTGCACTTCTCGTGCCCCTTTCTGCACCTCACTTGCCTCTTTCAGCACCTCTGTTGCTTTTTTCTGCAGATCTCTTCCCTCTTTCTGCACCTCCCTTGCCTCTTTCTGCACCTCTCTTGCCTCTTTCTGCACCTCACTTGCCTCTTTCTGCACTTCTCTTGCTTCTTTCTACACCTCTCTTGCCTCTTTCTGCTCCTCTCTTGCCTCTTTCTGCACTTCTCTTACTTGTTTCTGCACCTCTCTTGCGTCTTTGTGCACCTCTGTTGCTTCTTTCTGCACCTCACTTGCCTCTTTCTGCACCCCTCCTGCCTCTTTCTGCACTTCTCTTGCTTCTTTCTATACCTCTCTTGCCTCTTTCTGCTCCTCTCTTGCCTCTTTGTGCATTTCTCTTGTTTGTTTCTGCACCTCTCTTGCCTCTTTCTGCACCCTTCTTCCCTTTTTTACATCCCTCTTGCCTCTTTCTGCTATTCTCTTGCCCTTTTCTGCACCTCTCTTGCCTCTTTCTGCACTTCTCTTGCTTCTTTCCACACCTCTGTTGCTTCTTTCAGCAATTCTCTTGCCTCTTTCTGCACTTCTTTTGCTTGTACCTGCACCTCTCTTGCGTCTTTATCTACCTCTGTTGCCTCTTTCTACACCCCACTTGCTTCTTTCTGCACCCGTCTTGCCTCTTTCTGCACCCCTCTTTTCTCTTTCTGCACCTCTCTTCCCTCTTTCCGAACCCCTGTTACCTCTTTCTGCACCTTTCCTGCCTATTTCTGCACCTCTCTTGCCTCTTTCTGTACCTCTGTTGGTTCTTCCTTCACTTCTCTTGCTCTTCCTGCACCCTTCATGCCTCTTACAGCACCTCTGTTGCTTCTTTCTGCACTTCTCTTCCGTCTTTCTGCACCCCTCCTGCCTCTTTCTGTACCTCTCTTGCCTCTTTGTGCACCTCTCCTACCTTATTCTGTATGTCTCTTTCTTCTTTGTGCACCTCTGTTGGTTCATTCTGCACTGCTCTTGCTTCTATCTGCACCCCTCTTGCCGCTCCCCTCTTTTCTCTTTCTGCACCCCTCCTGCCTCTTTCTGTACCTCTCTTGCCTCGTTGTGCACCTCTCCTACCTTTTTCTGCACCCCTCTTGCTTCTTTTTGCACCTCTGTTGGTTCTTGCTGCACTGCTCTTGCTTCTTTCTGCACCTCACTTGCCTCTTTCTGCACTTCTCCTGCTTCTTTATACACCTCTGTTGCTTCTTTCAGCAATTCTCTTGCCTTTCTGCACTTCTCTTCCTTCTTTCTGCACCCCTCCTGCCTCTTTCTGTATCTCTCTTGCCTCTTTGTGCACCTCTCCTACCTCTTTCTGCACTTCTCTTGCCTCTTTTTGCACCTCTGTTGGTTCATTCTGCACTGCTCTTGCTTCTTTCTGAAACCCTCTTGCCTCTTTCTGCACCCCTCTTTTCTCTTTCTACACCTCTCTTGCCTCTTTCTGCACCCCTGTTCCCTCTTTCTGAACCTTTCCTGCCTGTTTCTGCACCTATCTTGCCTCTTTCTGTACCTCTGTTGGTCTTTCTGCACTTCTCTTGCTCTTTCTGCATCCATTGCGCCTCTTTCAGCACCTCTGTTGCTTCTTTCTGCACTTCTCTTCCCTCTTTCTGCACCCCTCCTGCCTCTTTCTGTACCTCTCTTGCCTCTTTGTGCACCTCTTCTACCTTTTTCTGTACCGCTCTTGCTTCTTTTTGTACCTCTGTTGGCTCTTTCTGCACCCCTCCTGCCTCTTTCTGTACCTCTCTTGCCTCTTTGTGCACCTCTCTCGCCTCTTTGTGCACCTCTCCTACCTCTTTCTGCACTCCTCTTGCCTCTTTCAGCATCTCTGTTGCTTCTTTCTGCACTTCTCTTCCTTCTTTCTGCACCCCTCCTGCCTCTTTCTGTACCTCTCTTGCCTCTTTGTGCACCTTTCCTACCTCTTTCTGTACTTCTCTTGCCTCTTTTTGCACCAATGTTGGTTCATTTTGCACTGCTCATGCTTCTTTCTGCACCCCTCTTTTCTCTTTCTGCACCCCTCTTTTCTCTTTCTACACCTCTCTTGCCTCTTTCTGCACCCCTGTTCCCTCTTTCTATACCTTTCCTGCCTGTTTCTGTACCTCTCTTGCCTCTTTCTGTACTTCTGTTGGTCTTTCTGCACTTCTTTTGCTCTTTCTGCATCCTTCGCGCCTCTTTCAGCACCTCTGTTGCTTCTTTCTGCACTTCTCTTCCCTCTTTCTGCACCCCTCCTGCCTCTTTCTGTACCTCTCTTGCCTCTTTGTGCACCTCTTCTACCTTTTTCTGTACCGCTCTTGCTTCTTTTTGCACCTCTGTTGGTTCTTTCTGCACCCCTCCTGCCTCTTTCTGTAACTCTCTTGCCTCTTTGTGCACCTCTCCTACCTCTTTCTGCACTCCTCTTGCCTCTTTCAGCATCTCTGTTGCTTCTTTCTGCACTTCTCTTCCTTCTTTCTGCACCCCTCCTGCCTCTTTCTGTACCTCTCTTGCCTCTTTGTGCACCTTTCCTACCTCTTTCTGTACTTCTCTTGCCTATTTTTGCACCAATGTTGGTTCATTTTGCACTGCTCATGCTTCTTTCTGCACCCCTCTTGCCTCTTTCTGCACCCCTCTTTTCTCTTTCTGCACCCCTCTTTTCTCTTTCTACACCTCTCTTGCCTCTTTCTGCACCCCTGTTCCCTCTTTCTATACCTTTCCTGCCTGTTTCTGTACCTCTCTTGCCTCTTTCTGTACTTCTGTTGGTCTTTCTGCACTTCTTTTGCTCTTTCTGCATCCTTCGCGCCTCTTTCAGCACCCTCTGTTGCTTCTTTCTGCACTTCTCTTCCCTCTTTCTGCACCCCTCCTGCCTCTTTCTGTACCTCTCTTGCCTCTTTGTGCACCTCTTCTACCTTTTTCTGTACCGCTCTTGCTTCTTTATGCACCTCTGTTGGTTCTTTCTGCACCCCTCTTGCCTCTTTCTGTAACTCTCTTGCCTCTTTGTGCACCTCTCCTACCTCTTTCTGCACTCCTCTTGCCTCTTTCAGCATCTCTGTTGCTTCTTTCTGCACTTCTCTTCCTTCTTTCTGCACCACTCCTGCCTCTTTCTGTAACTCTCTTGCCTCTTTGTGCACCTCTCCTACCTCTTTCTGCACTCCTCTTGCCTCTTTCAGCATCTCTGTTGCTTCTTTCTGCACTTCTCTTCCTTCTTTCTGCACTGCTCTTGCTTCTTTCTGCACCCCTCTTGCCTCTTTCTGCATCCCTCTTTTCTCTTTCTACACCTCTCTTGCCTCTTTCTGCACCTTTCCTGCCTGTTTCTGCACCTATCTTGCCTCTTTCTGCATCCTTCGCGCCTCTTTCAGCACCTCTCTTGCCTCTTTGTGCACCTCTTCTACCTTTTTCTATACTGCTCTTGCTTCTTTTTGCACCTCTGTTGGTTCTTTCTGCACTGCTCTTGCTTCTTTCTGCATCTCACTTGCCTCTTTCTGCACTTCTCTTGCTTCCTTCTACACCTCTGTTGCTTCTTTCAGCAATTCTTTTGCCTCTTTCTGCACTTCTCTTCCTTCTTTCTGCACCCCTCCTGCTGCTTTCTGTACCTCTCTTGCCTCTTTGTGCACCTCTCCTACCTCTTTCTGCACTCCTCTTGCCTCTTTCAGCACCTCTGTTGCTTCTTTCTGCACTTCTCTTCCTTCTTTCTGCACCCTCCTGCCTCTTTCTGTACCTCTCTTGCCTCTTTGTGCACCTCTTCTACCTTTTTCTTTACCGCTCTTGCTTCTTTTTGCACCTCTGTTGGTTCTTTCTGTACTTCTCTTGCTTCTTTCTACACCTCTGTTGCTTCTTTCAGCAATTCTTTTGCCTCTTTCTGCACTTCTCTTCCTTCTTTCTGCGCCCCTCCTGCCTCTTTCTCGTACCTCTCTTGCCTCTTTGTGCACCTCTCCTACCTCTTTCTGCACTCCTCTTGCCTCTTTTTGCACCTGTTGGTTCATTCCGCACTTGCTCTTGCTTGTTTCTGCACCCCTCTTGCCTCTTTCTGCTCTCCTCTTTTCTCTTTCTGCACCTCTCTTGCCTCTTTCTGTACCTTTGTTGGTTCTTTCTGCACTTCTCTTGCTCTTTCTGCACCCTTCACGCCTCTTTTTGCACATCTGTTTCTTCTTTCTGCACTTCTCTTCCTTCTTTCTGCACATCTCCTACATTTTTCTACACCCCTCTTGCCTCTTTTTGCACCTCTGTTGGTTAATTCTGCACTGCTTTTGCTTCTTTCTGCACCTCACTTGCCTCTTTCTGCACTCACTCTTGCTTCTTTCTACACCTCTGTTGCTTCTTTCAGCAATTCTCTTGCCTCTTTCTGCACTTCTCTTACTTCTTTCTGCACCCCTCCTGCCTCTTTCTGCACCTCTGTTGCCTCTTTGTGCCCTCTCTAGCCCCTTCCTGCACTTCACTTGCTTCTTTCTACACCCCTCCTGCCTCTTTCTGCACTTCTCTTGCTTCTTTCTACACCTCTCTTGCCTCTTTCTGCTCCTCTCTTGCCTCTTTGTGCATTTCTCTTGTCTGTTTCTGCACTTCTCTTGCTTCTTTCTGCACCTCTCTTGCTTCTTTCTGCGCCCTGCTTCCCTTTTTTACATCCCTCTTGCCTCTTTCTGCTGTTCTCTTGCCCTTTTCTGCACTTCTCTTGCCTCTTTCTGTACCTCACTTGCCTCTTTCTGCACTTCCCTTGCTTCTTTCCACACCTCTGTTGCTTCTTTCAGCAATTCTCTTGCCTCTTTCTGCACTTCTGTTGCCTCTTTCTTCACCTCACTTGCTTCTTTCTGCACCCCTCTTGCCTCTTTCTGCACCCCTCTTTTCTCTTTCTGCACCCCTCTTTTCTCTTTCTGCACCTCTCTTCCCTCTTTCTGAACCCCTGTTCCCTCTTTCTGCACCTTTCCTGCCTGTTTCTGCACCTCTCTTGCTTCTTTCTGTACCTCTGTTGGTTCTTTCTGCACTTCTCTTGCTCTTCCTACACCCTTCGTGCCTCTTTCAGCACCTCTGTTGCTTCTTTCTGCACTTCTCTTCCTTCTTTCTGCACCCCTCCTGCCTCTTCGTGTACCTCTCTTGCCTCTTTGTGCACCTCTTCTACCTTTTTCTGTACCGCTCTTGCTTATTTTTGAACTCTGTTGGTTCTTTCTGCACTGGTCTTGCTTCTTTCTGCACCTCACTTGCCTCTTTCTGCACTTCTCTTGCTTCTTTCTATACCTCTGTTGCTTCTTTCAGCAATTCTTTTGCCTCTTTCTACACTTCTCTTCCTTCTTTCTGCACCCCTCCTGCCTCTTTCTGTACCTCTCTTGCCTCTTTGTGCACCTCTCCTACCTCTTTCTGCACTCCTCTTGCCTCTTTCAGCATCTCTGTTGCTTCTTTCTGCACTTCTCTTCCTTCTTTTGGCACCCCTCCTGCCTCTTTCTGTACCTCTCTTGCCTCTTTGTGCACCTCTCCTACCTTTTTCTGTACGTCTCTTTCTTCTTTTTGCACCTCTGTTGGTTCATTCTGCACTGCTCTTGCTTCTTTCTGCACCCTTCTTGCCGCTCCCCTCTTTTCTCTTTCTGCACCTCTCTTGCCTCTTTCTGCACCCCTGTTCCCTCTTTCTGCACATTTCCTGCCTCTTTCTGTACCTCTGTTGGTTCTTTCTGCACTTCTCTTGCTCTTTTTGCACCCTTCGTGCCTCTTTCAGCACCTCTGTTGCTTCTTTCTGCACTTTTCTTCCTTCTTTATGCACCCCTCCTGCCTCTTTCTGTACCTCTTTTGCCTCTTTGTGCACCTCTCCTACCTTTTTCTGCACCCCTCTTGCTTCTTTTTGCACCTCTGTTGGTTCTTTCTGCACTGCTCTTGCTTCTTTCTGCACCTCACTTGCCTCTTTCTGCACTTCTCTTGCTTCTTTCTACACCTCTGTTGCTTCTTTCAGCAATTCTCTTGCCTTTCTGCACTTCTCTTCCTTCTTTCTGCACCCCTCCTGCCTCTTTCTGTACCTTTCTTGCCTCTTTGTGCACCTCTCCTACCTCTTTCTGCACTCCTCTTGCCTCTTTTTGCACCTCTGTTGGTTCATTCTGCACTGCTCTTGCTTCTTTCTGCACCCCTCTTGCCTCTTTCTGCACCCCTCTTTTCTCTTTCTACACCTCTCTTGCCTCTTTCTGCACCCCTGTTCCCTCTTTCTGCACCTTCCCTGCCTGTTTATGCACCTCTCTTGCCTCTTTCTGTACCTCTGTTGGTCTTTCTGCACTTCTCTTGCTCTTTCTGCATCCGTCGCGCCTCTTTCAGCACCTCTGTTGCTTCTTTCTGCACTTCTCTTTTTTCTTTCTGCACCCCTCCTACCTCTTTCTGTACCTCTCTTGCCTGTTTTTGCACCTCTGTTGGTTCTTTCTGCACTGCTCTTGCTTCTTTCTGCATCTCACTTGCCTCTTTCTGCACTTCTCTTGCTTCCTTCAACACCTCTGTTGCTTCTTTCAGCAATTCTTTTGCCTCTTTCTGCACTTCTCTTCCTTCTTTCTGCACCCCTTCTGCCACTTTCTGTACCTCTCTTGCCTCTTTATGCACCTCTCCTACCTCTTTCTGCACTCCTCTTGCCTCTTTCAGCACCTCTGTTGCTTCTTTCTGCACTTCTCTTCCTTCTTTCTGTACCCCTCCTGCCTCTTTCTGTACCTCTCTTGCCTCTTTGTGCACCTCTTCTGCCTTTTTTACAGCTCTTGCTTCTTTTTGCACCTCTGTTGGTTCTTTCTGCACTTCTCTTGCTTCTTTCTACACCTCTGTTGCTTCTTTCAGCAATTCTTTTGCCTCTTTCTGCACTTCTCTTCCTTCTTTCTGCGCCCCTCCTGCCTCTTTCTGTACCTCTCTTGCCTCTTTGTGCACCTCTCCTACCTCTTTCTGCACTCCTCTTGCCTCTTTTTTCACCTGTTGTTTCATTCCGCACTGCTCTTGCTTGTTTCTGCAACCCTCTTGCCTCTTTCTGCTCTCCTCTTTTCTCTTTCTGCACCTCTCTTGCCTCTTTCTGTACCTTTGTTGGTTCTTTCTGCACTTCTCTTGCTCTTTCTGCACCCTTCGCGCCTCTTTTTGCACATCTGTTTCTTCTTTCTGCACTTCTCTTCCTTCTTTATGCACATCTCCTACATTTTTCTGCACCCCTCTTGCCTCTTTTTGCACCTCTGTTGGTTAATTCTGCACTGCTTTTGCTTCTTTCTGCACCTCACTTGCCTCTTTCTGCACTACTCTTGCTTCTTTCTACACCTCTGTTGCTTCTTTCAGCAATTCTCTTGCCTCTTTCTGCACTTCTCTTACTTCTTTCTGCACCCCTCCTGCCTCTTTCTGCACCTCTGTTGCCTCTTTGTGCCCCTCTCTAGCCCCTTTCTGCACTTCACTTGCTTCTTTCTACACCCCTCCTGCCTCTTTCTGCACTTCTCTTGCTTCTTTCTACACCTCTCTTGCCTCTTTCTGCTCCTCTCTTGCCTCTTTGTGCATTTCTCTTGTCTGTTTCTGCACTTCTCTTGCTTCTTTCTGCACCTCTCTTGCTTCTTTCTGCACCCTTCTTCCCTTTTTTACATCCCTCTTGCCTCTTTCTGCTGTTCTCTTGCCCTTTTCTGCACTTCTCTTGCCTCTTTCTGTACCTCACTTGCCTCTTTCTGCACTTCCCTTACTTCTTTCCACACCTCTGTTGCTTCTTTCAGCAATTCTCTTGCCTCTTTCTGCACTTCTTTTGCTTGTTTCTGCACCTCTCTTGCGTCTTTATCTACCTCTGTTGCCTCTTTCTTCACCTCACTTGCTTCTTTCTGCACCCTCTTACCTCTTTCTGCACCCCTCTTTTCTCTTTTCTGTACCCCTCTTTTCTCTTTCTGCACCTCTCTTCCCTCTTTCTGAACCCCTGTTCCCTCTTTCTGCACCATTCCTGCCTGTTTCTGCACCTCTCTTGCCTCTTTCTGTACCTCTGTTGGTTCTTTCTGCACTTCTCTTGCTCTTCCTACACCCTTCGTGCCTCTTTCAGCACCTCTGTTGCTTCTTTCTGCACTTCTCTTCCTTCTTTCTGCACCCCTCCTGCCTCTTCGTGTACCTCTCTTGCCTCTTTGTGCACCTCTTCTACCTTTTTCTGTACCGCTCTTGCTTATTTTTGCACCTCTGTTGGTTCTTTCTGCACTGGTCTTGCTTCTTTCTGCACCTCACTTGCCTCTTTCTGCACTTCTCTTGCTTCTTTCTATACCTCTGTTGCTTCTTTCAGCAATTCTTTTGCCTCTTTCTGCACTTCTCTTCCTTCTTTCTGCACCCCTCCTGCCTCTTTCTGTACCTCTCTTGCCTCTTTGTGCACCTCTCCTACCTTTTTCTGTACGTCTCTTTCTTCTTTTTGCACCTCTGTTGGTTCATTCTGCACTGCTCTTGCTTCTTTCTGCACCCTTCTTGCCGCTCCCTCTTTTTCTCTTTCTGCACCTCTCTTGCCTCTTTCTGCACCCCTGTTCCCTCTTTCTGCACATTTCCTGCCTGTTTCTGCACCTCTCTTGCCTCTTTCTGTACCTCTGTTGGTTCTTTCTGCACTTCTCTTGCTCTTTTAGCACCCTTCGTGCCTCTTTTCAGCACCTCTGTTGCTTCTTTCGGCACTTTTCTTCCTTCTTTATGCACCCCTCCTGCCTCTTTCTGTACCTCTCTTGCCTCTTTGTGCACCTCTCCTACCTTTTCTGCACCCCTCTTGCTTCTTTTTGCACCTCTGTTGGTTCTTTCTGCACTGCTCTTGCTTCTTTCTGCACCTCACTTGCCTCTTTCTGCACTTCTCTTGCTTCTTTCTACACCTCTGTTGCTTCTTTCAGCAATTCTCTTGCCTTTCTGCACTTCTCTTCCTTCGTTCTGCACCCCTCCTGCCTCTTTCTGTACCTTTCTTGCCTCTTTGTGCACCTCTCCTACCTCTTTCTGCACCCCTCTTGCCTCTTTCTGCACCCCTCTTTTCTCTTTCTACACCTCTCTTGCCTCTTTCTGCACCCCTGTTCCCTCTTTCTGCACCTTTCCTGCCTGTTTATGCACCTCTCTTGCCTCTTTCTGTACCTCTGTTGGTCTTTCTGCACTTCTCTTGCTCTTTCTGCATCCGTCGCGCCTCTTTCAGCACCTCTGTTGCTTCTTTCTGCACTTCTCTTTTTTCTTTCTGCACCCCTCCTACCTCTTTCTGTACCTCTCTTGCCTGTTTTTGCACCTCTGTTGGTTCTTTCTGCACTGCTCTTGCTTCTTTCTGCATCTCACTTGCCTCTTTCTGCACTTCTCTTGCTTCCTTCAACACCTCTGTTGCTTCTTTCAGCAATTCTTTTGCCTCTTTCTGCACTTCTCTTCCTTCTTTCTGCACCCCTTCTGCCACTTTCTGTACCTCTCTTGCCTCTTTATGCACCTCTCCTACCTCTTTCTGCACTCCTCTTGCCTCTTTCAGCACCTCTGTTGCTTCTTTCTGCACTTCTCTTTCTTCTTTCTGTACCCCTCCTGCCTCTTTCTGTACCTCTCTTGCCTCTTTGTGCACCTCTTCTGCCTTTTTCTTTACAGCTCTTGCTTCTTTTTGCACCTCTGTTGGTTCTTTCTGCACTTCTCTTGCTTCTTTCTACACCTCTGTTGCTTCTTTCAGCAATTCTTTTGCCTCTTTCTGCACTTCTCTTCAATCTTTCTGCGCCCCTCCTGCCTCTTTCTGTACCTCTCTTGCCTCTTTGTGCACCTCTCCTACCTCTTTCTGCACTCCTCTTGCCTCTTTTTGCACCTGTTGGTTCATTCCGCACTGCTCTTGCTTGTTTCTGCACCCTCTTGCCTCTTTCTGCTTTCCTCTTTTCTCTTTCTGCACCTCTCTTGCCTCTTTCTGTACCTTTGTTGGTTCTTTCTGCACTTCTCTTGCTCTTTCTGCACCCTTCGCGCCTCTTTTTGCACATCTGTTTCTTCTTTCTGCACTTCTCTTCCTTCTTTCTGCACATCTCCTACATTTTTCTGCACCCTCTTGCCTCTTTTTGCACCTCTGTTGGTTAATTCTGCACTGCTTTTGCTTCTTTCTGCACCTCACTTGCCTCTTTCTGCACTACTCTTGCTTCTTTCTACACCTCTGTTGCTTCTTTCAGCAATTCTCTTGCCTCTTTCTGCACTTCTCTTACTTCTTTCTGCACCCTCCTGCCTCTTTCTGCACCTCTGTTGCCTCTTTGTGCCCCTCTCTAGCCCCTTTCTGCACTTCACTTGCTTCTTTCTACACCCCTCCTGCCTCTTTCTGCACTTCTCTTGCTTCTTTCTACACCTCTCTTGCCTCTTTCTGCTCCTCTCTTGCCTCTTTCTGCATTTCTCTTGTCTGTTTCTGCACTTCTCTTGCTTCTTTCTGCACCTCTCTTGCTTCTTTCTGCACCCTTCTTCCCTTTTTTACATCCCTCTTGCCTCTTTCTGCTGTTCTCTTGCCCATTTCTGCACTTCTCTTGCCTCTTTCTGTACCTCACTTGCCTCTTTCTGCACTTCCCTTGCTTCTTTCCACACCTCTGTTGCTTCTTTCAGCAATTCTCTTGCCTCTTTCTGCACTTCTTTTGCTTGTTTCTGCACCTCTCTTGCGTCTTTATCTACCTCTGTTGCCTCTTTCTTCACCTCACTTGCTTCTTTCTGCACCCTCTTGCCTCTTTCTGCACCCCTCTTTCTCTTTCTGCACCCCTCTTTTCTCTTTCTGCACCTCTCTTCCCTCTTTCTGAACCCCTGTTCCCTCTTTCTGCACCTTTCCTGCCTGTTTCTGCACCTCTCTTGCTTCTTTCTGTACCTCTGTTGGTTCTTTCTGCACTTCTCTTGCTCTTCCTACACCCTTCGTGCCTCTTTCAGCACCTCTGTTGCTTCTTTCTGCACTTCTCTTCCTTCTTTCTGCACCCCTCCTGCCTCTTCGTGTACCTCTCTTGCCTCTTTGTGCACCTCTTCTACCTTTTTCTGTCCCGCTCTTGCTTATTTTTGCACCTCTGTTGGTTCTTTCTGCACTGGTCTTGCTTCTTTCTGCACCTCACTTGCCTCTTTCTGCACTTCTCTTGCTTCTTTCTATACCTCTGTTGCTTCTTTCAGCAATTCTTTTGCCTCTTTCTGCACTTCTCTTCCTTCTTTCTGCACCCCTCCTGCCTCTTTCTGTACCTCTCTTGCCTCTTTGTGCACCTCTCCTACCTCTTTCTGCACTCCTCTTGCCTCTTTCAGCATCTCTGTTGCTTCATTCTGCACTTCTCTTCCTTCTTTTGGCACCCCTCCTGCCTCTTTCTGTACCTCTCTTGCCTCTTTGTGCACCTCTCCTACCTTTTTCTGTACGTCTCTTTCTTCCTTTTGCACCTCTGTTGGTTCATTCTGCACTGCTCTTGCTTCTTTCTGCACCCTTCTTGCCGCTCCCCTCTTTTCTCTTTCTGCACCTCTCTTGCCTCTTTCTGCACCCCTGTTCCCTCTTTCTGCACAATTCCTGCCTGTTTCTGCACCTCTCTTGCCTCTTTCTGTACCTCTGTTGGTTCTTTCTGCACTTTTCTTGCTCTTTTTGCACCCTTCGTGCCTCTTTCAGCACTTCTGTTGCTTCTTTCGGCACTTTTCTTCCTTCTTTATGCACCCCTCCTGCCTCTTTCTGTACCTCTCTTGCCTCTTTGTGCACCTCTCCTACCTTTTTCTGCACCCCTCTTGCTTCTTTTTGCACCTCTGTTGGTTCTTTCTGCACTGCTCTTGCTTCTTTCTGCACCTCACTTGCCTCTTTCTGCACTTCTCTTGCTTCTTTCTACACCTCTGTTGCTTCTTTCAGCAATTCTCTTGCCTTTCTGCACTTCTCTTCCTTCTTTATGCACCCCTCCTGCCTCTTTCTGTACCTCTCTTGCCTCTTTGTGCACCTCTCCTACCTCTTTCTGCACTCCTCTTGCCTCTTTTTGCACCTCTGTTGGTTCATTCTGCACTGCTCTTGCTTCTTTCTGCACCCCTCTTGCCTCTTTCTGCACCCCTCTTTTCTCTTTCTACACCTCTCTTGCCTCTTTCTGCACCCCTGTTCCCTCTTTCTGCACCTTTCCTGCCTGTTTATGCACCTCTCTTTCCTCTTTCTGTACCTCTGTTGGTCTTTCTGCACTTCTCTTGCTCTTTCTGCATCCGTCGCGCCTCTTTCAGCACCTCTGTTGCTTCTTTCTGCACTTCTCTTTTTTCTTTCTGCACCCCTCCTACCTCTTTCTGTACCTCTCTTGCCTGTTTTTGCACCTCTGTTGGTTCTTTCTGCACTGCTCTTGCTTCTTTCTGCATCTCACTTGCCTCTTTCTGCACTTCTCTTGCTTCCTTCAACACCTCTGTTGCTTCTTTCAGCAATTCTTTTGCCTCTTTCTGCACTTCTCTTCCTTCTTTCTGCACCCCTCCTGCTGCTTTCTGTACCTCTCTTGCCTCTTTGTGCACCTCTCCTACCTCTTTCTGCACTCCTCTTGCCTCTTTCAGCACCTCTGTTGCTTCTTTCTGCACTTCTCTTCCTTCTTTCTGCACCCCTCCTGCCTCTTTCTGTACCTCTCTTGCCTCTTTGTGCACCTCTTCTACCTTTTTCTTTACCGCTCTTGCTTCTTTTTGCACCTCTGTTGGTTCTTTCTGTACTTCTCTTGCTTCTTTCTACACCTCTGTTGCTTCTTTCAGCAATTCTTTTGCCTCTTTCTGCACTTCTCTTCCTTCTTTCTGCGCCCCTCCTGCCTCTTTCTGTACCTCTCTTGCCTCTTTGTGCACCTCTCCTACCTCTTTCTGCACTCCTCTTGCCTCTTTTTGCACCTGTTGGTTCATTCCGCACTGCTCTTGCTTGTTTCTGCACCCCTCTTGCCTCTTTCTGCTCTCCTCTTTTCTCTTTCTGCACCTCTCTTGCCTCTTTCTGTACCTTTGTTGGTTCTTTCTGCACTTCTCTTGCTCTTTCTGCACCCTTCGCGCCTCTTTTTGCACATCTGTTTCTTCTTTCTGCACTTCTCTTCCTTCTTTCTGCACATCTCCTACATTTTTCTGCACCCCTCTTGCCTCTTTTTGCACCTCTGTTGGTTAATTCTGCACTGCTTTTGCTTCTTTCTGCACCTCACTTGCCTCTTTCTGCACTACTCTTGCTTCTTTCTACACCTCTGTTGCTTCTTTCAGCAATTCTCTTGCCTCTTTCTGCACTTCTCTTACTTCTTTCTGCACCCCTCCTGCCTCTTTCTGCACCTCTGTTGCCTCTTTGTGCCCCTCTCTAGCCCCTTTCTGCACTTCACTTGCTTCTTTCTACACCCCTCCTGCCTCTTTCTGCACTTCTCTTGCTTCTTTCTACACCTCTCTTGCCTCTTTCTGCTCCTCTCTTGCCTCTTTGTGCATTTCTCTTGTCTGTTTCTGCACTTCTCTTGCTTCTTTCTGCACCTCTCTTGCTTCTTTCTGCACCCTTCTTCCCTTTTTTACATCCCTCTTGCCTCTTTCTGCTGTTCTCTTGCCCTTTTCTGCACTTCTCTTGCCTCTTTCTGTACCTCACTTGCCTCTTTCTGCACTTCCCTTGCTTCTTTCCACACCTCTGTTGCTTCTTTCAGCAATTCTCTTGCCTCTTTCTGCACTTCTTTTGCTTGTTTCTGCACCTCTCTTGCGTCTTTATCTACCTCTGTTGCCTCTTTCTTCACCTCACTTGCTTCTTTCTGCACCCCTCTTGCCTCTTTCTGCACCCCTCTTTTCTCTTTCTGCACCCCTCTTTTCTCTTTCTGCACCTCTCTTCCCTCTTTCTGAACCCCTGTTCCCTCTTTCTGCACCTTTCCTGCCTGTTTCTGCACCTCTCTTGCTTCTTTCTGTACCTCTGTTGGTTCTTTCTGCACTTCTCTTGCTCTTCCTACACCCTTCGTGCCTCTTTCAGCACCTCTGTTGCTTCTTTCTGCACTTCTCTTCCTTCTTTCTGCACCCTCCTGCCTCTTCGTGTACCTCTCTTGCCTCTTTGTGCACCTCTTCTACCTTTTTCTGTACCGCTCTTGCTTATTTTTGCACCTCTGTTGGTTTTTTCTGCACTTCTCTTCCTTCTTTCTGCACCCCTCCTGCCTCTTTCTGTACCTCTCTTGCCTCTTTGTGCACCTCTCCTACCTCTTTCTGCACTCCTATTGCCTCTTTCAGCATCTCTGTTGCTTCTTTCTGCACTTCTCTTCCTTCTTTTGGCACCCCTCCTGCCTCTTTCTGTACCTCTCTTGCCTCTTTGTGCACCTCTCCTACCTTTTTCTGTACGTCTCTTTCTTCTTTTTTGCACCTCTGTTGGTTCATTCTGCACTGCTCTTGCTTCTTTCTGCACCCTTCTTGCCGCTCCCCTCTTTTCTCTTTCTGCACCTCTCTTGCTCTCTTTCTGCACCCCTGTTCCCTCTTTCTGCACATTTCCTGCCTGTTTCTGCACCTCTCTTGCCTCTTTCTGTACCTCTGTTGGTTCTTTCTGCACTTCTCTTGCTCTTTTTGCATCCTTCGTGCCTCTTTCAGCACCTCTGTTGCTTCTTTAGGCACTTTTCTTCCTTCTTTATGCACCCCTCCTGCCTCTTTCTGTACCTCTCTTGCCTCTTTGTGCACCTCTTCTACCTTTTTCTTTACCGCTCTTGCTTCTTTTTGCACCTCTGTTGGTTCTTTCTGTACTTCTCTTGCTTCTTTCTACACCTCTGTTGCTTCTTTCAGCAATTCTTTTGCCTCTTTCTGCACTTCTCTTCCTTCTTTCTGCGCCCCTCCTGCCTCTTTCTGTACCTCTCTTGCCTCTTTGTGCACCTCTCCTACCTCTTTCTGCACTCCTCTTGCCTCTTTTTGCACCTGTTGGTTCATTCCGCACTGCTCTTGCTTGTTTCTGCACCCTCTTGCCTCTTTCTGCTCTCCTCTTTTCTCTTTCTGCACCTCTCTTGCCTCTTTCTGTACCTTTGTTGGTTCTTTCTGCACTTCTCTTGCTCTTTCTGCACCCTTCGCGCCTCTTTTTGCACATCTGTTTCTTCTTTCTGCACTTCTCTTCCTTCTTTCTGCACATCTCCTACATTTTTCTGCACCCTCTTGCCTCTTTTTGCACCTCTGTTGGTTAATTCTGCACTGCTTTTGCTTCTTTCTGCACCTCACTTGCCTCTTTCTGCACTACTCTTGCTTCTTTCTACACCTCTGTTGCTTCTTTCAGCAATTCTCTTGCCTCTTTCTGCACTTCTCTTACTTCTTTCTGCACCCCTCCTGCCTCTTTCTGCACCTCTGTTGCCTCTTTGTGCCCCTCTCTAGCCCCTTTCTGCACTTCACTTGCTTCTTTCTACACCCCTCCTGCCTCTTTCTGCACTTCTCTTGCTTCTTTCTACACCTCTCTTGCCTCTTTCTGCTCTTCTCTTGCCTCTTTGTGCATTTCTCTTGTCTGTTTCTGCACTTCTCTTGCTTCTTTCTGCACCTCTCTTGCTTCTTTCTGCACCCTTCTTCCCTTTTTTACATCCCTCTTGCCTCTTTCTGCTGTTCTCTTGCCCTTTTCTGCACTTCTCTTGCCTCTTTCTGTACCTCACTTGCCTCTTTCTGCACTTCCCTTGCTTCTTTCCACACCTCTGTTGCTTCTTTCAGCAATTCTCTTGCCTCTTTCTGCACTTCTTTTGCTTGTTTCTGCACCTCTCTTGCATCTTTATCTACCTCTGTTGCCTCTTTCTTCACCTCACTTGCTTCTTTCTGCACCCCTCTTGCCTCTTTCTGCACCCTCTTTTTCTCTTTCTGCACCCCCTCTTTTCTCTTTCTGCACCTCTCTTCCCTCTTTCTGAACCCCTGTTCCCTCTTTCTGCACCTTTCCTGCCTGTTTCTGCACCTCTCTTGCTTCTTTCTGTACCTCTGTTGGTTCTTTCTGCACTTCTCTTGCTCTTCCTACACCCTTCGTGCCTCTTTCAGCACCTCTGTTGCTTCTTTCTGCACTTCTCTTCCTTCTTTCTGCACCCCTCCTGCCTCTTCGTGTACCTCTCTTGCCTCTTTGTGCACCTCTTCTACCTTTTTCTGTACCGCTCTTGCTTATTTTTGCACCTCTGTTGGTTTTTTCTGCACTTCTCTTCCTTCTTTCTGCACCCCTCCTGCCTCTTTCTGTACCTCTCTTGCCTCTTTGTGCACCTCTCCTATCTCTTTCTGCACTCCTCTTGCCTCTTTCAGCATCTCTGTTGCTTCTTTCTGCACTTCTCTTCCTTCTTTTGGCACCCCTCCTGCCTCTTTCTGTACCTCTCTTGCCACTTTGTGCACCTCTCCTACCTTTTTCTGTACGTCTCTTTCTTCTTTTTGCACCTCTGTTGGTTCATTCTGCACTGCTCTTGCTTCTTTCTGCACCCTTCTTGCCGCTCCCCTCTTTTCTCTTTCTGCACCTCTCTTGCCTCTTTCTGCACCCCTGTTCCCTCTTTCTGCACATTTCCTGCCTGTTTCTGCACCTCTCTTGCCTCTTTCTGTACCTCTGTTGGTTCTTTCTGCACTTCTCTTGCTCTTTTTGCACCCTTCGTGCCTCTTTCAGCACCTCTGTTGCTTCTTTAGGCACTTTTCTTCCTTCTTTATGCACCCCTCCTGCCTCTTTCTGTACCTCTCTTGCCTCTTTGTGCACCTCTCCTACCTTTTTCTGCACCCCTCTTGCTTCTTTTTGCACCTCTGTTGGTTCTTTCTGCACTGCTCTTGCTTCTTTCTGCACCTCACTTGCCTCTTTCTGCACTTCTCTTGCTTCTTTCTACACCTCTGTTGCTTCTTTCAGCAATTCTCTTGCCTTTCTGCACTTCTCTTCCTTCTTTCTGCACCCCTCCTGCCTCTTTCTGTACCCCTCCTGCCTCTTTCTGTACCTCTCTTGCCTCTTTGTGCACCTCTCCTACCTCTTTCTGCACTCCTCTTGCCTCTTTTGCACCTCTGTTGGTTCATTCTGCACTGCTCTTGCTTCTTTCTGCACCCCTCTTGCCTCTTTCTGCACCCCTCTTTTCTCTTTCTACACCTCTCTTGCCTCTTTCTGCACCCCTGTTCCCTCTTTCTGCACCTTTCCTGCCTGTTTATGCACCTCTCTTGCCTCTTTCTGTACCTCTGTTGCTTCTTTCAGCAATTCTCTTGCCTCTTTCTGCACTTCTCTTACTTCTTTCTGCACCCCTCCTGCCTCTTTCTGCACCTCTGTTGCCTCTTTGTGCCCCTCTCTAGCCCCTTTCTGCACTTCACTTGCTTCTTTCTACACCCCTCCTGCCTCTTTCTGCACTTCTCTTGCTTCTTTCTACATCTCTCTTGCCTCTTTCTGCTCTTCTCTCTTGCCTCTTTGTGCATTTCTCTTGTCTGTTTCTGCACTTCTCTTGCTTCTTTCTGCACCTCTCTTGCTTCTTTCTGCACCCTTCTTCCCTTTTTACATCCCTCTTGCCTCTTTCTGCTGTTCTCTTGCCCTTTTCTGCACTTCTCTTGCCTCTTTCTGTAC
Source organism: Calotriton arnoldi (assembly GCA_963921515.1). Taxonomy (NCBI): domain Eukaryota; kingdom Metazoa; phylum Chordata; class Amphibia; order Caudata; family Salamandridae; genus Calotriton; species Calotriton arnoldi. Next base: position 2,441,523 of record CAWUFW010000745.1, on the reverse strand, counting down.
CTCACTTGCCTCTTTCTGCACTTCCCTTGCTTCTTTCCACACCCTCTGTTGCTTCTTTCAGCAATTCTCTTGCCTCTTTCTGCACTTTTTTTTGCTTGTTTCTGCACCTCTCTTGCGTCTTTATCTACCTCTGTTGCCTCTTTCTTCACCTCACTTGCTTCTTTCTGCACCCCTCTTGCCTCTTTCTGCACCCCTCTTTCTCTTTCTGCACCCTCTTTTCTCTTTCTGCACCTCTCTTCCCTCTTTCTGAACCCCTGTTCCCTCTTTCTGCACCTTTCCTGCCTGTTTCTGCACCTCTCTTGCTTCTTTCTGTACCTCTGTTGGTTCTTTCTGCACTTCTCTTGCTCTTCCTACACCCTTCGTGCCTCTTTCAGCACCTCTGTTGGTTTTTTCTGCACTTCTCTTCCTTCTTTCTGCACCCCTCCTGCCTCTTTCTGTACCTCTCTTGCCTCTTTGTGCACCTCTCCTATCTCTTTCTGCACTCCTCTTGCCTCTTTCAGCATCTCTGTTGCTTCTTTCTGCACTTCTCTTCCTTCTTTTGGCACCCCTCCTGCCTCTTTCTGTACCTCTCTTGCCTCTTTGTGCACCTCTCCTACCTTTTTCTGTACGTCTCTTTCTTCTTTTTGCACCTCTGTTGGTTCATTCTGCACTGCTCTTGCTTCTTTCTGCACCCTTCTTGCCGCTCCCCTCTTTTCTCTTTCTGCACCTCTCTTGCCTCTTTCTGCACCCCTGTTCCCTCTTTCTGCACATTTCCTGCCTGTTTCTGCACCTCTCTTGCCTCTTTCTGTACCTCTGTTGGTTCTTTCTGCACTTCTCTTGCTCTTTTTGCACCCTTCGTGCCTCTTTCAGCACCTCTGTTGCTTCTTTAGGCACTTTTCTTCCTTCTTTATGCACCTCTCCTGCCTCTTTCTGTACCTCTCTTGCCTCTTTGTGCACCTCTCCTACCTTTTTCTGCACCCCTCTTGCTTCTTTTTTGCACTTCTGTTGGTTCTTTCTGCACTGCTCCTGCTTCTTTCTGCACCTCACTTGCCTCTTTCTGCACTTCTCTTGCTTCTTTCTACACCTCTGTTGCTTCTTTCAGCAATTCTCTTGCCTTTCTGCACTTCTCTTCCTTCTTTCTGCACCCCTCCTGCCTCTTTCTGTACCCCTCCTGCCTCTTTCTGTACCTCTCTTGCCTCTTTGTGCACCTCTCCTACCTCTTTCTGCACTCCTCTTGCCTCTTTTTGCACCTCTGTTGGTTCATTCTGCACTGCTCTTGCTTCTTTCTGCACCCTCTTGCCTCTTTCTGCACCCCTCTTTTCTCTTTCTACACCTCTCTTGCCTCTTTCTGCACCCCTGTTCCCTCTTTCTGCACCTTTCCTGCCTGTTTATGCACCTCTCTTGCCTCTTTCTGTACCTCTGTTGGTCTTTCTGCACTTCTCTTGCTCTTTCTGCATCCGTCGCGCCTCTTTCAGCACCTCTGTTGCTTCTTTCTGCACTTCTCTTTTTTCTTTCTGCACCCCTCCTACCTCTTTCTGTACCTCTCTTGCCTGTTTTTGCACCTCTGTTGGTTCTTTCTGCACTGCTCTTGCTTCTTTCTGCATCTCACTTGCCTCTTTCTGCACTTCTCTTGCTTCCTTCAACACCTCTGTTGCTTCTTTCAGCAATTCTTTTGCCTCTTTCTGCACTTCTCTTCCTTCTTTCTGCACCCCTTCTGCCACTTTCTGTACCTCTCTTGCCTCTTTATGCACCTCTCCTACCTCTTTCTGCACTCCTCTTGCCTCTTTCAGCACCTCTGTTGCTTCTTTCTGCACTTCTCTTCCTTCTTTCTGTACCCCTCCTGCCTCTTTCTGTACCTCTCTTGCCTCTTTGTGCACCTCTTCTGCCTTTTTCTTTACAGCTCTTGCTTCTTTTTGCACCTCTGTTGGTTCTTTCTGCACTTCTCTTGCTTCTTTCTACACCTCTGTTGCTTCTTTCAGCAATTCTTTTGCCTCTTTCTGCACTTCTCTTCCTTCTCTTTGCGCCCCTCCTGCCTCTTTCTGTACCTCTCTTGCCTCTTTGTGCACCTCTCCTACCTCTTTCTGCACTCCTCTTGCCTCTTTTTGCACCTCTGTTGGTTCATCCTGCACTGCACTTGCTTGTTTCTGCACCCCTCTTGCCTCTTTCTGCAACCCTGTTCCCTCTTTCTGCAACTTTCCTGCCTGTTTCTGCACCTCTCTTGCCTCTTTCTGTACCTTTGTTGGTTCTTTCTGCACCTCTCTTGCTCTTTCTGCACCCTTCGCGCCTCTTTCAGCACATGTTTCTTCTTTCTGCACTTCTCTTCCTTCTTCCTGCACCTCTTCTACATTTTTCTGCACCCCTCTTGCCTCTTTGTGCACCTCTATTGGTTCTTTCTGCACTGCTTTTGCTTCTTTCTGCACCTCACTTGCCTCTTTCTGCACTACTCTTGCTTCTTTCTACACCTCTGTTGCTTCTTTCAGCAATTATCTTGCCTCTTTCTGCACTTCTCTTACTTCTTTCTGTACCCCTCCTGCCCCTTTCTGCACTTCACTTGCTTCTTTTTGCACCTCTCTTCCCTGTTTCAGCACCTCTGTTGCTTCTTTCTGCACTTCTCTTGCCTCTTTCTGCACCTCTGACTTAGAGGTAGTTTTAATCCCCCTGCCCTATTATGTACTAGGGCCTTACAGGGGAGGTCATAACAATCACATGGGTACCCCAACCCATAGTGTACCCTAGTGTATGTAGGTGTTTTCACTGTATTCTAAGTGTCTTTCAGCATAGCACTGGCTACGGGCCTGGTTAGTCAGAGTCAGTTACCACCAGTACCAGTCAGCAAAAAGTTGGGGGCACAGGATGACTTGCAACAAGGCCTCTTTCTGCACCTCTGTTGGTTCTTTCTGCATATCTCTTGCTTCTTTATGCACCTTTCTTCATCTTTCTGGACTTCTGTTGCCTCTCTCTGCATTTCTCTTGCTTCTTTCTGCGCTTTTCTTCCTCTTTTTGCACATGTCCTACCTCTGTAGGCATAGTTAGAAATTAGCATTTAAAAAACCTTTGAAATTCACTGAAAAAAACAAAGGTTTTTGGAATGTTATAGTTAGTAATTAGCTTTTAAAAAACCTTTGAAATTCACTGAAAAAACCATAGGTTTCAGGGAGTTTATAGTTAGAAATTAGCATTTAAAAAACCTTTGAAATTCACTGAAAAAACCATAGGTTTCAGGGACGTTATGGTTAGAAATTAGAATTTAAAAAACCTTAGAAATTCACTGAAAAAACCACAGGATTCAGGGACGTTATAGTTAGTTGGACATTTCACTCGTGCAAAACCAGAGCAATTCAGCCGTTATAGTTAGTAGAGCTAACTATAACTCGCGCCCCCGCAATGCACTGCTGATGACGTCACATATTACATCACTCATGACATGGTCAGTGACATCACTCATGACATCACTGATGACTTCTCAAATGACATCACTGATTATTAATCTTGACTCTAGGTGTCTCAGTTTTTTGATCCTGTCCCCACCTCTCTCACTTGCTGGGATCGTTGCCAAACCCCAATATGACAAAACAAATAGAAAAAAGAAAACAAAGAAAATTCTGACGAGATGAGAGGGATTACGAAATTGGGACAATTTTCACTTTCGCAAAAAGATTCACACATTTGAAAAAACAAGTAACAGATAACCAAACAAAAGGAAATGAGTCTGACACAACAATAAGTGAATCAGAAGCAGAACTAAGCGAAGGAGAGAATATCACTGCAACAATTAAGAAAACGTCTTTTTTAGAGGGAATGAGACTTTTGTATATATATCAAAGACCAGGCAACACGAGAGGGAGGGGAAGAGGACAAACCTCAACACAAAGACATGGTAGAGGAAAAGTGCATTCTGGGAAGTATAGTTTCGGCTGTAAACAGCCTTACTCACACGTGTGAGCAAGGCTGTTTACAGCCAAAATGCGTAACGAAGGAGCAAAATAAATCCTGATCTTTCACCTTCATATGTGTCCTGAGAGTACGTAATTCCGTTGACGGATTGAATGTGGACATATTTGAGCCGGGTGCTTCACCGGCATACGTACCACCTTCCACGGGTCCGTGGTTTGGGTAGGAGCAAGACTGTGGAGAATATAAAAACAAGTCAAAAGCAGAAGTCCTCTTTGGTTTACTCAAAGACACATTTCAATTGCATACACACTATATACTCAAGGAACATCATCAGAACATAAATGTACCCCAATCAGAAGAATTTTAGTATAAAAAACAGTTATTTATTTAATAAATAACAATGATATCAAAGACGCAATACAAGTTAAAAACCAACTAATAAAAATCACTTTGCAATTCTTGAGGGTATTTGGTTTGAAACACCACAAAAACAAAGGATATACAGTTCCACACTATTTATACATAAAAAACAGAGACGGGAGAAGAAAAACAGACAAAGTTCATTTCAATGAATAGAAACACCAGGCACTATCAGATTATCTGTCGTAATTAGAATATTAATTTTTAATCTTTCTCATTAATATGCAGATATCTTAGTGATCTAGTTACTATTCAAACAAGGCATCGACGCGTTTCGGTGGGTAGCCACTTGTTCAAACCACCTTCTTCAGGATTGTAGATAACTCCCAATTACTCTTTTTGTGAAATCTATAATACATATATATATAGACATACAAAAATAAGAATTGCAAAAGCAACAGTCAGAAACAACTTTTTTTATAATACAAACGACATACATTTATATCCTGATGATACTCTCATTTACACAATTACACTCCCATGTACACACTCATTTTATATTGTATTGCCATATCCATAGTAAATATTTTCGACTCCTAATGTAAAATACCTTGTGAGGTTAAAAGAGGAGAAAGAGAGAGGGCTCGACACTCCTCCTCAATCTTCAATATACTCTAGGATATCTTCTACCGACAGATGGCCGACTTAATCTGGTCAAATGTAATGGTAGCAGCACATATTTGGATAATCTGGGGAAAGATGATCCATTTAGTAAAGAAAGACCACCCCATTGATATCCGTAGTCAATTTCCGCCTCAAAATAAGTCAAATTGTATATATTACCTGTATATTGCACAGGCTACACACGGTGCCCCCAGTGACAAGGATAAAAACAGTGGTATCTAAAAAGATTAAATAAAAGCGTACATATGTTGTACATTTTATATCTCTATTCAAAGAGAAAAAATGTATTTGTTCTCCCAATATAGACTAAGGTCTAGTACATACCTTAAAATAAAACACTTTATTTTGATCATCTATACTTTTATCATCCTTCAAAGGGTTGCGGTCCGTTGCAGGTCAATCAAGCAATCCCTCTGTACTTTCGGGTATGCAACCTCAAAGAATTCCTATATTTAACAAGAATGGCCGAATATTATACTTCAAGAGCCAACAATCAGATAAGATTTAAGCATATCTTATCCAAATGTACAAATCATAAACTAATGTCCTGAGTTATCGTTATCAATGGAGTATTTAACAAAATGCGATGCTAGAATGCCATGTAAACTTATCACACCGCAAAGAGCAAGCCTTATTCTGATAAACAATACTATGGACGATAAGCCCCCACAGGTATCTACCCAACTCTCACCTTTGTAAAAGTCCTTCCGCTCAAGGCACCAGAACCGTATCTCCGTAGTCAGCCGATAAACCAACCCGCCGAGTTTAAATGCGGCATTGACGGACGCACGTGGCTCCAATGCAGCCAATCGCCTGACTCTTTGCTACAACGGGAGGTATGACGCAGTGATCACGTGACAGACGTGATATGCGGGACGTCAAAAATAGGGTGTTTCTAATCGCGTCACGCTAGAGTGCCATGTTAGAGTGGTTAACAAGCCGTATTGGTAATATCAAGCTCGTCTAAAAACCCGATATATATCGTACGGCTAAGTCACAAAGGATTATGTATTATAGACATATTAATGTTCCATGAATGAATGAGTTGGAGAATAACAATAACAGACAGTCTAACACTAAACAACGGGCCAAAGAAAAGAAAGGGAACAATGGTACATTTCCAAATTGAACACTGTCCGCAAGGGATTAAGTTCAAGAGAAGAATGGGATCGATTAATTAACTAGAATTTCTCTTGACTAATGGCAATAGTATTTACTGTACATTTTTAGAAGTATTAATTACAGTGAGGAGTAATTTGATTGAATATTTATCTAATTAGAGTTATATGTTCTTTTAATAAAATGATATTTGCCAATACAGGGTAATAGGCCCTTTTGCCAATATATAGTAATAGGTTCTTTTAATAAAAATAATTTTTGTCAATAGAATTGCTTAAAATTAAATATGAAAATGACGGACTAGCTACTGACAGACATAAGGATCTCATACATAGAACAGCTTGAGAGTCCATTTGGCCCGTTGTTTAGGGTTAGCCTGTCTGTTATTGTTATTCTCCAACTCATTCATTCATGGAACATTAAGATGTCTATAATACATAATCCTTTGTGACTTAGCCGTACGATATATATCGGGTTTTTAGACGAGCTTGATATTACAAAAACGGCTTGTTCACCACTCTAAGATGGCACTCTAGCGTGACGCGATTAGAAACACCCTATTTTTGACGTCCCGCATATCACGTCTGTCACGTGATTACTGCGTCATATCTCCCGTTGAAGCAAGAGTCAGGCGATTGGCTGCATTGGAGCCACGTGCGTCCGTCAATGCCGCATTTAAACTCGGCGGGTTGGTTTATCGGCTGACTACGGAGATACAGTTCCGGTGCCTTGAGCGGAAGGACTTTTACAAAGGTGAGAGTTGAGTAGATACCCGTGGGGGCTTATCGTCCATAGTATAGTTTATCAGAATAAGGCTTGCTCTCTGTGGTGTGATAAGTTTACATGGCATTCTAGCATCGCGTTTTGTTAAATACTCCATTGATAACGATAACTCAGGACATTAGTTTATGATTTGTACATTTGGATAAGATATGCTTAAATCTTATCTGATTGTTGGCTCTTGAAGTATAATATTCGGCCATTCTTGTTAAATATAGGAATTCTTTTGAGGTTGCATACCCGAAAGTACAGAGGGATTGCTTGATTGACCCTGCAACGGACCGCAACCCTTTGAAGGATGATAAAAGTATAGATGATCAAAATAAAGTGTTTTATTTTAAGGTATGTACTAGACCTTAGTCTATATTGGGAGAACAAATACATTTTTTCTCTTTGAATAGAGATATAAAATGTACAACATATGTACATTTTTATTTAATCTTTTTAGATACCGCTGTTTTTATCCTTGTCACTGGGGGCACCGTGTGTAGCCTGTGCAATATACAGGTAATATATACAATTTGACTTATTTTGAGGCGGAAATTGACTACAGATATCAATGGGGTGGTCTTTCTTTACTAAATGGATAATCTTTCCCCAGATTATCCAAATATGTGCTGCTACCATTACATTTGACCAGATTAAGTCGGCCATCTATCGGTAGAAGATACCCTAGAGTATATTGAAGATTGAGGAGGAGTGTCGAGCCCTCTCTCTTTCTCCTCTTTTAACCTCACAAGGTATTTTACATTAGGAGTCGAAAATATTTACTATGGATATGGCAATACAATATAAAATGAGTGTGTACATGGGAGTGTAATTGTGTAAATGAGAGTATCATCAGGATATAAATGTATGTCGTATGTATTATAAAAAAGTTGTTTCTGACTGTTGCTTTTGAAATTCTTGTTTTTGTATGTCTATATATATATGTATTATAGATTTCACAAAAGAGTAATTGGGAGTTATCTACAATCCTGAAGAAGGTGGTTTGAACAAGTGGCTACCCACCGAAACGCGTCGATGCCTTGTTTGAATAGTAACTAGAGCACTAGGATATCTGCGTATTAATGAGAAAGATTAAAAATTAATATTCTAATTACGACAGATAATCTGATAGTGCCTGGTGTTACAATTCATTGAAATGAACTTTGTCTGTTTTTCTTCTCCCGTCTCTGTTTTTTATGTATAAATAGTGTGGAACTGTATATCCTTTGTTTTTGTGGTGTTTCAAACCAAATACCCTCAAGAATTGCAAAGTGATTTTTATTAGTTGGTTTTTAACTTGTATTGCGTCTTTGATATCATTGTTTTTTATGAAATAAATAACAGCTTTTTATACTAAAATTCTTCTGATGGGGTACATTTATGTTCTGATGATGTTCCTTGAGTATATGGTGTGTATGCAATTGAGATGTGTCTTTGAGTAAACCAAAGAGGACTTCTGCTTTTTGACTTGTGTCTAGTTGGTGCTCTACCTCTGTTGGTTATAGGAGCCCCTCTCATTTGGTTGAGGAGAATATAAAAAAAACTAAGGTTAAAGTAACGTTATAGTTGGGTGAATTTGTCAATGACTACATTACAACATTAACGATTTGAAATAAAACAAAACACAGAAATTCACCAGTTATAGTTAGCAGAGCTAACTATAACTTGTGCCCGCCATGCACTGCTTATCACTGCTTATGACCTCACATATTACATCACTCTTGACATGTTCTAGGACATCGTTTATGACATCACTGATGGCATCTCAAATGACATCATTAATGACATCACTGATGACATCATCCAAGAAGTGTTTTAGTTTTTTTTTACAGTTTACATAGTGCTGCGTAACTACCATAGTACTTCTTAATCTAATGTTGTATAGCCTGTGTCCAGCTAATGGGTGTAAGTTTTTACAAAATGCATGCGCTATTAATACATCATAGCTGTGTACAGGTATTGAACATGTTATAAATGTTTGTACTGAAGAGTAACCTTGTGTGCAGGTGACAGTTGACAACCTGCGTTCAGCATGTTCTAAACAAGTTTTTAGACTCTGTTGAAAAAGTTTGCAGCAGGGCAAAGATTTTACATGCAACATATTAAGGGCCTTATTACTAGTTTGGTGGTCCTCCTGCAGCACCGCCACCGCTGCACTGGCGGGGAGGACCGCCAAGCCCAAGGTGCGCCTGCTTGCCAGATTCTGAGTTGAATCCAGGGTGGGCGGGCGGTACTGCGGTGGTCTCACGGGCGTGACACCGCCTGGAGCATGTTCCTGCACCATGTGGCATGCACCATGTCGTGCATGCCACACTGTGCAGGAACAGGGGTGCACTTCCAGGGGGGACAGCATGTGCCCCCCGCATCCACCCCAGGCCCAGAAGCGGCAGGGGGCCCTGTTAGGGCCCCCTTTGTTGCATCTGCGCCACCCTTTTCATGGCGGGCTCACTGCCATGAAATGGGCGGTGGAAAAGCAACTCGAAATATGCTTGGCAGTGCCCCAGCAGCACCACCAGCATATTCCTGCCCCTTACTGCTGCGCCACTGAAGCGGGATCCTGGATCTCGATGGAGGCAGTGGTCTTGTGGCGGTCCAACCGTCACACTCAAAATACTGCAGATGGACCCGCTGTGGTGGTGGTGGTCGGACTGCCACCCCGAGTATGGCGGTCCTAGGTCCATCGTACTCAAAATAAGGCCCTAAGTATTGTAAGTAGCCTTGAGTTATTAGACAGAATTGTCTCAGCGTGACAATTTCTACGTCACATAGAAGACTGTATGCACCAGGTATTAAGCTATGTACATGTACTTGTTTTGCTTCAGAAGATGGGCTATCTGTAAAGTTTTAACCACAGTATGATGGCTGCAGGTAGTATGATCTTTAGCACCTTCAGATCTTGGTTATTTCAAAGAATTAGTGTCTTTTTTGACAACTGTTGCCTAGAGTGTACACTGTTCTTAGTAGATACTTTTGCAATACTCTGTGGTGTATTTCTCATGAGAGTTTCACTGTTTGCAAACAGTGTGGTATAGACTAAACTCTCTCCATAGAGTAAACACTGTTTATAGTTCCCCACATTTCTACTCATATCAATTTCATTTCTCAATGTAGGTTCGGTGAGTGTCAGGGGTTTGATACAGATAAAAGCTGTCTATAGTAGGGCATTTGTTTTGGAACAGGCGTTCAGTATTTTTAGGAACTTGGCTTTCTCTGATCAGTTGTATAAAGATTGAACAATGTATTAAATGACGTCTCCTATATATCTGTGGCTGATTGTTAATGTGAGCTATGCTACCTGTAAAGTATATCTTATAAGGTCAATGTAGCACATAATGCATGCTTTCTACACCTAAGGGAGTTGTATCTGTGATGGCAGCAATGATACCTCATAGTCTCCTGAGTTATTTTGTACTTACTTTCAGGCCAGCAATGTCACACTAACTTATAGAGCAATATGCAGAAAAACAAAGTTTGGATGATGTCACAAGTGATGTCATTTGAGATGTCATGAGTGATGTCATAAATGATGTCATAGAACACGTCATGAGTGATGTAATGTGTGAGGTAATAAGCAGTGCATGGTGGCCCAGGGCGCAAGTTATAGTTAGCAGCTATAACTGGTGAATTTCTGAGTTCTTTTTTATCTAAAAACTTTAATGTTGTCATCAACAAATTTAACTAAAGATAAGTTACTTTAACCTTTGGAGTTTTCAGTGAATTTCTAAGGTTTAAAACAAAAACAATATATAGATTTTTTTTCATCATACTTAACTATAACTTTAACCTTTGTTTTTTCAGTGAATTTCCCATTTTTTTTTTTTTTAAACGTACATTATTTATTTTTGGATTGTATATATAGTAGAATGACTGAAAAATATACTTTGGGCTGACAGGTGTGCATAGTAGGGTGTGTGGATGGACTGGCCTCCCCTTTGAGACCTCTCTCTCAGATGACTGGTGTGCATAGTAGGCTATATGGGGAGCAACTGGCCTCTCCTTTGAGCCCTCTCTTTCAGATGACAGGTGTGCGTAGTAGAGTGTGTGGATGGGCTGGCCTCTCCTATGGGATCTCTCTCTCAAATGAGAGGGGTGCATTGTAGTGAGTGGGGAGGGACTGACCTCTCCTTTCAGGCCTCTCTCTCAAAATACAGGTGTACGTAATAGGTTGTGTGGATGAACTGGCCTCTTCTTCGAGACCTCTCTCTCAGATGACAGACATGCAGAGCAGGGTGTATGGGGAGTGACAAGTCTCTCCTTTGAGACCTCTCTTTCCGATGATGGGTGTTTATAGTACGGTGTAGGGAGGGACTGGCCTCTCCTTTGAGACCTCTCTCTCAAATGACGATGGGCCTGGTAGGGTGTCGGGAGGGGCTGGGGGACTGGCCTCTCCACTGAGACCCCTCTATTGTATGACTGGTGTGCTTAGTAGGGTGTGGGAAGAAACTTTACTCTCTGCTCAGTGCTCTTTACATCCTGATGGGCATAAATAGTAGGTTCTGATAAACACCCTCTCCACTAACACTCTTTACTACAGTGTGTATACCAGAGTGTATTCAAAGATCACCTACCCCTTCCTACTTTTCACAATCCCCGAAAGTCTTGCGAGATAGTAACATTTCAAAAAAATAATTAACAATCTATTCCTCACAATACTTCTATCTCACACACCTCCTCTAAATAATAAGGTACATAATATCCATTGCTCCTAGTAGAGTATATTCACAACTCATCTACTCCTTTTTACTAATCAGGATCCCACTCCTGCAAGAGTCCTGCAAGATAAGTTTTTTTAAAAAATAATAATGATTTACTTTCAACACAGTAATTATACATTACAGGCTCCCTCTCAAAATCTAGGGGTACAGAATGCCTTTCTGCTGCCCTCTTATACAGCTTTTTTACTTTATTTCCACAAATCATGCAATTTTTCCCAGTAAGTGGCATATATATATATATATATATCGAATGGAGTTCGCCAACAACATCCAGTCCGCAAGGAAAAGACGAAACCGGACCCTTTACTTGGTGCTAGGTGAAATATTTTATTGTAGATGCCCCGCACCACCGCCACGACGCGTTTCGACCTACCAGAGGTCTTGTTCACATATATATTTTAGAATGAAATGGCTGCCACTTACTGGGAAAAATTATATATTCCAAAGCGAGGTTCCCAATAAGAACGTGATCAGCACTCCAAGGTAGGAATTTCAAAAGTACATTTATTAAAAACTCTCGGAAATGATTAAATCATCTACGCGTTTCCGCTGCCGCCTTGTTCATGATGACAAGCGCCATATTTCAAATTCATTATATATGTTTAACCGCAAAAAAAATCGAAAAGGGAGAAACAGCAATGTAAAAGTGCATACCAAACTGACTGTTTTGTTCCTCGCCATCTTTAAAAGTGCAAATACCACAATGATTCTAGTGTTACACATGGTAAATTAAAACAGGATCTCACCTGGTCCACCCATATCATGGTAGATTCAAGAGGAATAAGTAGAGTAAATATGACAAGCAATTACAAATGGGGTCAATGAGGTGCCCTATGTGTTAGAGTTCAAAAAATATCCTTGTGCTCCCCTTACAAAACTAAATATTAAAATTGGGTTGACCTGTGTACTCTTGTGCGGAATGGGAGCTCAGGAGCAGAGCTAATGTAGGCATGTATAATACTTCATCCATGTTGAAGCCATTAGGCTCCTTCCTGTCCAATTCTAGAATATAGAATGTTTCCAATTCCCGAAGCTCTTTCTCCCTCTCCCCTCCTCTCTTCTTTTTGGGGATGCAGCTATCCTGAGATCAGTTGGGTTACTTTGGTGACATTTCTCAAAGTGTTTAGCTATAGTGTAGCTTCAATCATTGTTGGTAATAGCCCATATGTGTTGTAGCACATGTATGTGTGCAGGTAAAGTCGTGCTTCAAATATAGAGTTTCGCACAGGGACATTTCAGTAAATACACCACAACACTGGATTTGCATGTCAATTACCTCTTACGGTTTTGTTGAAGGCTGTGGTCACTATGGTTAGATTTTCACCGTTTCTACATGCCTTACATTTAGGACATTTTCTAAATCCATCCCTCGGTGTGAGCCAAGTTCTATTGATGTTTTGAGTGGTGAAGTCACTTCTCACCAGGTAATCCCTTAGTGATTGGGATTTCCTAAAGGTGATTTGTTGTCATTTTGTCACCATTGTACCTATAACAGGATCCTGCTTTACTCAGTGCCAATGCTTACAAAGAATCTCCCTGACTCTAGTGTGTTATGAATTAAATGTGGTGATAAATCTGTGAGGCCCCTTTTTAGTAAGTGCTTTCTTCCTGGATGTCTTGGAGGAATTGAATAAAGCCCCTCCTCTGTTTATTGCCCTAGCTTTTTAGATGCTGCTTTTATTATTGAATGGGAATATCCTCTTTGTATGAAACGATTTATCAGTATCCCAAGGATCCTCACTCAGCTCCCACTCTTCAAAATCTACATGGCCCCTCACGCCACCATCGTCAGAAAACATGGACTCAGCATAGTATCCTACGCCAACGACACCCAGCTCATCTTCTCCCTCACCAACGAGCCCGACATCACCAGACACAGCTTCCAGGAAGGTATGAAAGACGTCGCCTTCTGGATGAGCAACAGCTGCCTAAAGCTCAACTCAGAGAAAATGGAAGTTCTCATCCTCAGACCCACCATCTCAGCATTGGACAACTCCTGGTGGCCGAAAACCCTCGGCGAACCTCCCACACCCACAGACCACACTCGCAACCTCGGCATCACACTCGATTCCTCCCTCACCATGCACCAACAGATCAACGTCGTATCCTCCACCTCCTTCAACACCCTCCGCATCCTCCGCAAAACCTTCAAATGGATCCCCCCCGAATCCAGAAGGATCATCACCCACGCACTCATAACCAGTAGACTGGACTACGGGAATGCCCTCTACGCCGGAATAAACAAATCTCTACTCCTCAAACTCCAGACAATCCAGAACGCCACAGCCAGACTTGTCCTCGGCATCCCACGACAACACCACATCACCCAACACCTACGTGAACTCCACTGGCTCCCAGTCGAAAAAAGAGTGACCTTCAAGCTCCTCACTCACGCCTACAAATCCCTCCACAACATCGGACCCCAGTACCTCAATGAAAGAATCTCCTTCTACGCACCCAAGAGAAGCCTCCGATCCGCCGATCTTGCCCTAGCCGAGATCCCTCCCATCCGCAGAGCCAGAGCAGGGGGGAGATCCTTCTCCTTCATCACAGCCAAGACCTGGAATGAACTCCCACTCAGCATCAGACAATCCCCCACCTTGCAAGCCTTCAGGAAGAGCCTCAAGACCTGGCTCTTTGGATGAGACGAAGCTGCACGACACCCCCCCTCCAGCCCCTTGAGACCCTCGAGGGTGATTAGTGCGCTTCACAAATCCCTGATTGATTGATTGATCATTTAATTCTCAACTTTGTTGTATTCCTCTAAAGTACTGCATGCTCTCCTAGCACGATAAAATTCACCAAAAGGAATATTTTTTATCACTGTGGCTGGATGTGAGCTTCGAGCATGTAGGATGGTGTTACCTGCCGTGGGTTTCCTAAATACAGTTGTTTCTAACTTTTCTTCTCCCACCCAGATTCGAATGTCTAGAAATTCCATCGATGTGTTACCTTCCTTGTGAATTTCAGATTAAGTGCATTATTATTGAAGTCCAGAATAAATAATTCTGCCTCTGCTTCGGTACCCTGCCACAGTACGAAAACAATGTTAATAAATCTAAGCCACATTGTGACATTCTCTGCCCACTGTCCCAAGGCCGGCCCCACGAGCATCTGCTCCTCCCACTAGTCCATATGCAGGTTTGCATAACTGGGGAAGCAGGTGCCCATTGCCATACCCTGTTCTTGTTGGAATAGCTCGTTGTCTCAAAACATATTCTTTGTCAAACACCATTGCATCATTTCTATCAGCATTGAATTGTGCATTGCATAACCAATTGGTCTCATTCTTAAAAAGTGCTGGGCCGCCCTCAGGCCATCCTGGTGTCCTATGCCCGTGTATAAGGTGGATACATCTAATGTCATCAGGAGCATAATAGACTCCCATTTCACGTCATAAATGTGTTTTAAAAAATACGTAGAGTCTTTTTATATATGACGGTAGGGTGGTAACAATGGGGTTTAGAAAGTAATCAACGTATTTTGGCACATTCTCAAATATGCTGTTCTGGGCTGCGATTATAGGTGTCTGCAAAGGTCTCTATGTATTTTGGGTATCATATAAAAGATTGAGATCACAGGGTGATCTTGTTTCAAAAAACAGAATTCATCCCAGCATAGAAGTTCCTGTTATTTCCATCTTTCCAGTCTGCTGGTAAACTGATCTTTCACATCTATGTATTCATCAATTGTTATGCATCTGTAGCATTCTATATTATTCAATTGGGTCTGCGCTTCTGTTGTGTATAGCTGTTTGTCCCACAAAACTATATTCCGCCCTTTGTCCGAGGGTTTCACTACCACATTCGCTGAGTGGTTAATTTTCTTAATGGTGGTGAAAAGAGTTTTGTCTCTCCAATTCTTAAGTTTACTTTTATTCATTGAAGTCCGATGTAGATGTCTCAAATCCTTCGTCACATTTTCTACAAAAATGTCCAGATTATCTTTCGGTGTTTGAGGGACATATCTGGACTTAGGTCGAAAGGGGGAGATTCCCTCTGTTTTAACGCTGATGCTATTCCACTCTGAATCTACTGTATCAACGCATGGTTGAAGGTCCTGTACGGGGTTATTCTCCTCCTGTAAAGTCCATAAATCTTCCAGTATTTCCAAGTCCGAGACTGCTAAATTGGGGCATTCATTTGCACTGGGAGTTTTTACTTCGCTTGGTTTGAAATATACTTCTTTCTTTCATTTCGTGTATTTTGGTCAATTTTAATTTCCTTACCTACTTGTATAAATCTATTCTGTTTTCAGCATTGATAAAGTTGTTTTCATGACAATACGATAATCCCAGCTCCAAAGTTGAACTCTCTTCTTCCGTTAGGTCAAAATGACTTAGATTGACTACTGTTTTATTTTATTTTATTCCTGAGATGTTTGTTTCAAGTTGGAGCGGGTCGATCTCGCTGTTGTTTCTTCTTGTATTTCTCTTCCGTCCTTGACCACCCCTTCTTAGTTTCCTCTTCCTCGGGGTCTTCCTCATTACCGTGTTGTTCTGTGGTCTGTTCTTTGGTCTAATTGTAAAAAACGTAACTCATCAGTGACTGAGAATCTGGTTGCCCCTCCTTTTTGTCTAATTAGATCTTCTGATTCTACTTCAGATCCAGTGTCTGAACTGATCTCACTCTGGGAAAATTCTTGTTGCACTTTATTCTTATCCTGAGTAACTTGAATCTTCTGCAGCCTGATGGTATCTAACCGTTTGGCAAAAGTATATATTTGTCCTCCTCCCTTAATCTAGGCAATCACACAAAAATTTGGTGGCTTTCCTGTCTTTTATTCTCTGCTCATATTTCATAAGGCACCCTTTAAGAGGGTTTTTGAATTTCACAATTTTTTCTTGGTCCGCCTCTATGTCTAAAATGGTTGTTAATTCCTTGATTTTCTGGATTACGTCAGTTCTTTCGATTTCAGCATACTTTACCAACATATGTATCTTTCCCATGGAACTTTGTGCATTATGTTCTGCCCACTCTTTTAAGAGCTCTGGATTTGGGTTCTCATAAGTGGGGGTTATCATGATCCTCAATCCCCTTGGAACTCAACCAACTTGTAAATGCTGCTTGAGTGAAGCACTCTCCCACCAGCATGAGATTTCCCTCTTTTATAGTTTCTCCCATAATTGTGGACTTTTCCATAAATCATTACTGCTGCCCACTGTTGTGTTACTTGAACTGATGCTGGTATCTTTTGAACTCACTTCCCTAAATAGTTTGAGTGCCTCCTGCTCCCTTGCATCACATTCCTCGTCAATCATTTCCTATGTGTGTAAATGTTCATTTGATTCCACTTCACAACGCCAGACTTTGCACTTTCACCCCTCTGGCAAAAGCCGTTAGCGTTCTTCCCCTGCTCCCGCCTCCGTTGCGTTTGCCATTTACCTGGGCGAAGAGTACTCCATCCGTTGGGTGTCCTCCGACAACCCAGCGCGCGTCTCCTCTTCTGATCTTCAAGCAACGCCTCTTGGGAATGTGGGGGGCACGCCTGCCTCGTAGTTTCCTCATTTCATTTTCCAGCGAGGTTCCCAATAAGAACGTGATCAACACTCCAAGGTAGGAATTTCAAAAGTACATTTATTAAAGACTCTCGGAAATGATTAAATCATCTACGCGTTTCCGCTGCCGCCTGCTGCCTTGTTCACGATGACAAGTTCCATATTTCAATTTCATTATATATGTTTAACCACAAGCACAATAGAAAAGGGAGAAACAGCAATGAAAAAGTGCATACCAAACTAACAGTTTTGTTGAACGCCATCTTTAAATGTGAAAATACGACAATGATTCTAGTGTTATACATGGTAAACTAAAACTAGTTTTCAATCAATAAAACATAATTCCTCAACTTTTTATATTCCTAAAAGGATGATTATAACATACATGTCCTACAGGAATAAAAAAGTTAAAATCATGGGACAAATCCATATATGAATCGATGCCATGTATACAGTTTAAGGTGCTTAGAACACGGTGCTACATCTTTCTGTCGTTTGGAGAGAGCCAATTAAAAAAATAAAGAATAAAAAGGTGAAAAAGGACAATATTTCTTAAAGTGCCTAGTGCTATTACATTTCACATTGTATGTCACACCTCCAACAATAAATGCCCATATCGCTGCAATTCTACGCAGAAACTCCACATTGTTATAATATTCTATAAAATCCTATAGACTGGGGTATCAAAACAACTAAGGTCTGTAGTATGATCCACCAAAGTGTAAGTATTTATAAATATATTTATATATCTACACATATATGCATATATTTAGAGATATATGTGTGTGTGTGTGTGTGTGTGTGTGTACGTATATATATATATGTACGTATATATATGTATACATATTTATATAGTAATCATTAAAGGTCGATATATATATATATATATATATATATATATATATATATATATATATATACACACAATTTCTCCACTTGTCGGGAGCCCCCATCCCTGCAGGGCGGCTTCGTGAAGAGAGGTGTGGCGCATCCTTCCATTTAAATCCCACACAGCATGAAGTATTGAAGCCCCAGTCTGAGGAATACCAACGTTTATTTAATTTCAAACAGGCAGCATTGCTTTCTCTGAGGCAGTTGAGGAACCTTTTGTGGGAAAGCTTTGTGAAGATTCGTCAAACGGGTCCAAAGTTATTAGCAAACCAAAAAGCTCTCTTTCTATGGAAAAGCAGGCCTAACTATAACTCCCATATGTTATACATACATGTATATTTATATACCCATATATAAATATATTTATAAATATGTATATATATATATATATAGATAGATAGATAGATAGATAGATAGATAGATAGAGATTTATCCCCAACTGAATTACATGAAAATTGGCATAAAAGTGAACTTTACTCAAGAAAGTGATTTTGCTGGATTTTTTGTAAATCTGTCCAGGAAAGCCAGGTCCACAGACGTAAACCTTCTGATTGGCTGCTTTCATAACAAATTTCGAGTTGAAGTGTGGACTTGCTGCGAATTCCGGCCTTCCCCGAGTCTCTGTCAGTGCTCAGCACTCACCCACATCAATAGTAAAAGATGGGGATTAATGTTAGCTTCCGGGCTTGCAGGTTGCCTGTCATAGCAGATGACAGACAGTGTGTGCTCTGGGTAAGGCGGATAAATGTAATAGCATTACAACCAGGCAGGATTGGAATAAGATAGAGCCTTTTGAATATAAACAACAGTCTTACCCTTCTCCAAGATGGAGGACATAGTGTTAAGACCAGACATCAACCAGGATACCAGCTCAGATCCCCAGGATTTCAAATAGCAGATAATCATGCACAGCAGTAACAGTATAAGACAGACTAACAAATATTTCCAAACTGAGGAGAGGAAAGCCACAAGAAATAGGATAAGGATGAGACTGACATGAAACCAAACAAGGAAGAACACAATAAAAGTGCTGGGAGACTTAGCCAAGTATCATCCTGCTGATGATCCAGGAGTGACTCTCACACTAGGAATTCCCCCCCTCGCCATGGTTGGCATTCTAGCTGCTCTTATTTTCAAGCCTTCCATAGCCTCCAGACCTGGTCCTATCTATAACAGGTAACTCTGTAGTTCCCTCAGAGAATTATAGTATGGTATATCTTCTTGCACTTGATCTTACTATATGAAGCACTAGGAAAGCACTTCTCTGCTTGGTTGTATGCTGATATCATGACATTTCAACAGAGAGAAACCTGATGCAGCCTTCATTATAGGATGTATGATTCGGTCTTTGCATCCTGATAAAAAGTTAAAGGTGTCAGGGTGAGCATCCCTTGACTCCTGTCTCAGGTGGGGGACCCCATAGGGACCTACCCCCTGAAATCAACATTTTAAAACAAGTAAATTTTGTTGCAGGGTTAGCAGACCCTGAGGCAGTGTTCAAAGGCCACAACACAGCTTCAAGGCTGACACGCCCTGCCTCACAGTCTACAAACCCCTGCAATGGCCATGTACCCATTTTGGACACCGTCCTGAGTCTGGGAGCATTAGCTCAAGTTCTGTGAAGAACCCATGTAGACTCATTTGCACTTGCTGAATCTCCTGCATGGTCTGCAAACCTTGCAAGAAGTCCAACAGGGGCAAAAAGTCTGTTTGAATTCACTAAACCAAACTTGGATTTGATTACCCAAAAAAAGGGAGGCCACCCTCAGCTTGCGCAGTGGGGTTTGGCCCAAGCAGCCCTCATCCATGCATGCACTGACATATAACAGATTACGCAGCACCATGAAGGAGCTATACACATCCTTCCCTTATTCATAACAGATAACTGTGTAAAATGATCCAATATTGGTAATCGAGGGATTTTGGTAACATCAAAAAACCATGAACCATGAGGCAAAAGGCCAAGAGGTTTATAAATGCCACCAAAATCCTGGCAATGTAGGGCCATGCTAAATATTATCTGTTATGTATTTTTGACATTACATATTGATTTCAGGGTAGATACTAAGCCTGGAAGTAATTTTAATTATGCTGGAGTAATTTAGGTAATTCCGCATTAATCCTTGACACAGAATAATCAATAATAATGCAAATACGCCCGTCCGCGTGTTTAAGTGTAATTTGTGAGGGGAAATCCTACCGCAAGAGCACATTTAGTGAGTGCAAGCGGCTGCTCACTCTACTGTTTATGTTCTGTTGTATTCAGCACTATTTTCATAACGCAAAATGCACCATTGCATTCATTTTGGATGTGAGGGTGCATTTTGCACTTTGAAACTAGAGCTAAAGGCTGGGAGTAAGCTGGGGGAAAATCTTACCCTAACTGCACAATTGGCAAGCGGCTGCTTGCGTTCTTATTCATGTTCTGTTGCATTTAGTGCTATTTCTTAGAGCAAAATCCTCCCGTTCATTTTGGATGCGAGGTGACATTTTTGCGCTATGAAAATAGCGCTAAATGGAAAATTACACTTCTCGTGCATTTCTGCATAAACTTGCGGAATTGTAGGTAAGTCCACACAATTACAACACACAGAATTATACAAGTTACGCCCAACCCTAGTAGTTACCTTGAAAAAGGTGTTTTCTTCAATTTGGAGCCAACAATGTTTAATGATTGAAATTAGAATATTTAGGTTTACCTTTCATGAATAAATTGTTGATAAAAACAATGTTGAGGGTCAGAGGATTTATGCAGCTCTGTGTCTGCTGCTTTTACCACACAATTATAAACTTACTGCATTTGCCAAATAATTTCCAGCACAATTTGCAAAATATATTGATTTCACAAAAATGCTGTTTGTTGCTTAAATAAATAGAATTAATACTGACAGAGAATATGTCACATAATTTACGTTTTAACCACATAATTAAGAAAACCTTGCCACATAGTTTGCTTCCCATGCTACATAATCTTAGCAGCCAAGGCAATAGTAAAGCTCTGCAGAGTGATAGTAGTAGTAGTAAACTTGGAATCAACAATGTTTAATGATTGAAATTAGAATCTTTAGGTTTCCTTTCATGAATAAATGTTGATTAAAATAAATTGGTGAGGGTGAAAGAATTTATGCAGTTCTGTGGCTGCTGCATTTACCACACAATTTTAAATTTATGGCATTTGCCACATAATTTGCAGCATAATTTGCAGAATATGTAGATTTCACGGAAATGCAGTTTGTTGCTAAAAGATATGAAAATAATAATGCCAGAAGATATGCCACATAATTTAATATTTAACCACATAAGACAACCTTGCCACGTAATTTGGTTTTCATGATACACAATCCTAGTAGCCCAGACAATCGTAAAGCTCTGTTTAGTGATAGTAGTTATAGTAGTACTAAACTTTATTGTATTGCTAAAAACCATTTACCATTAAAATGGAAATCAGCAGTATGTGAATCAGGAGAAAACACAAAAATAAAACCAATTCCTGAATGAAGCAATTTTCTTCCATCAAAAACACATTTTTACTTGTCTAGAAAAGTACATAAAGCACCTTATATTTCTATTAATAAGTGAATTATAAATAAGAAACATAGGTTCTCAAAATGTCTTTTGTACAAATCAATGTATTTGCGAAGATGTAGTTCTCTTCTTAGAAGAAGAAAAGTTTAGCACAAACAAATTAGGTGTTCAATTGATTCTTCATTGAGATAGACAATGAAATTGAGAATTTGACCGTGGCCAAGAACCATCAAACTGATAAGTTGAAATGTAAAATAGTCTACAGCATATGAATTAGTTTTTTTAACTTAGAGGATGAATTAGTCAAGATAGGACTGTTGTTTCCTCGTATAAGAGTCTTGAATATAGCTAGAGAATTTATAATCCGGAGAAAACTTTGTAAACCTGTTTTTATAGTTGTCTTTAAAAATTATTTACGTGCCGGCAATGACAAATTAATCATTACCTCTAGAGATGGCAATTGACATTCACTGATTATCATGATGATAGTATTTCTCAAAGTCTTTTATGTAAAGACAGTAAGGAAGTTAAACCCAACTCAAGTCACAATATTCACTGGGGAATAGAGTATTTCAATTTTAGCAGTAAGCTAACTGATTGCATGAATATTACATCAAAGTTTAATATCTTATGGGAGGGAAGAACTACATACCTACATAGTAAAATAGGAAGACGTTTATGTGTAAGCTCATCAATTCAGGATCCAACAGCTACAACGCCATATTTTAAAACCTCTTAACGGCAAAAGTGATTCCCTTACTTCTATGTTTAAGATTCGCAAAGCAAAATGTAAGTCCCAATTTACTCTAATGTCAATAATTAGACCCAGATAAGGATAACCTGAGACGTAATTTCAGGTTGCAGCTTCAATTTTTGATGAGAATTTTTTTTTTCTTACAACCATAGCACATGACCTTTGTTTTCACAACATTTATTACAAGACTACTTAATTTATTATATAGCTCAAGTCTACATAATTGGTATTGAAACCTTATCTGAGTCATTGATAAAATTGCTAAGCTAAGCTAAATTATTTACTCTTTTACCTCCCAGTTTCAGAGCTAAACTATCTTTGTGATCCAAAAATGATCAAAGATCTTCGATATAAAGTGAGAATAAAAGAGGGCTATAAGATTACCCTCTTTCAATCCATTGGCCATACTAATCATAGGAAAAAGACTTTTTTGCTCAATAATTTTATTGACACCCAAGTATTCATATGGAATTCAGTCAGGAAGTGTAATAGTGTGTTATCAATTCCCTGGGATTGCTATTTGAATCATAGGCGATTTCTGGCCACCTTTTAAAAAACTGAGGACCAGTCGACAAAGCAGATAAAACCTTTGCTCCTGCTTGACTAATGGATGCGATTGGCCAGTGATTTTCTTGCCATAATATTATCAATGGTCGAGCAACCTGGGCATAAACCAGTATAAGTGAACTTCAATCATTCCCTTTCATGTGCCTATTCAGATAGTTTGCCCAATAAAATTAGGCAAGCAATTTTTCATCAAAGCCCAGTACTGTAATAAATCAATATATATTTTTCTTTATCTGAGCTCATGCCTACTTATATAGGGGTTGGAGAATGAATTATTTTCAAGTATCAGGGATAACGTTAGCTAATAGTAAAGATATACTACTGTATATGCACTTACATTTGAATATCTATCCTCAATATTTTTGTATGTTGATAGTCTTTATATCGAAATTCAGTAGTAAAATCTATTGCATAGGATGGGGTTGTACTTAGGCACAGCAAATGGAAAGCTGTTCAGGCCAGGAGCCCTTTACAAGTGACTAGATTTTAGTAATGACAACACATAATTTTTTTATATCAGCATATGAATATTAAGCCATAATGCACAAGTGAAATTACTGGTCCGATGAGCGGAGTACAATTTTGATAAAAAGGCTCCCGACTTCAAATGTGATAGTGTAAGTGATAGTGTAAGTATAAATTTTAATGCAGTAGTTCTTGCCAGATCTGATTAAAAGCCAGAAGTCCCTCATGCACCTGTTTTTATGCTTTCAATCAATTGAAAACACATGTATTCATGCCTATGTCGTTTAATACCACCCATTTTTCGTCTATAACCAAATGTTTGTTTTTTCACAAGTACGTCTAGAATTAAAGGGGTTGGTGACTTTAAAATACTTCACACTGATTTCCTGTACTTACAGTTTATGCTTGAGCAAGTAAATATAACAATCACATAATATTTACTCAAACAATAAAATATTATACTTCCCACCCAAAACAAATAAAATAAATATGACTTAACAGTTCTGTAGCTGCAGATCTTCCTCTCTATCCACATAGTCAAAAATAATAATCCACCAAAAGCAGGTAAACGATTTCCCAAAAAGCCCCCCCAAATTGCAAAAATAAAACAAATCCAATAGCGATCCCTCGAAGCAATCCAAAGTATCTAGGAACCATACACCTGAAAAAGTGTTTAAAAAACAGAAATGCTCCTGGAAACCCGAAAAAGGATATCAAAGTTGAAAATATTTTTATAAACCAAAACAGGACATGTTCATTGACGAAAACCTGTAAACAAGAAAACCTACCTGCAAAACGCATTACATTCCCAAAAATACATATACATTACACTTATTCATCATAAAATAAGTAACATAGCACAATATAAAATAACATAGCAAAACGTTACTAAAACAGTGTACGAAAA
The DNA here is from genome assembly GCA_963921515.1 of Calotriton arnoldi. NCBI lineage: Eukaryota > Metazoa > Chordata > Amphibia > Caudata > Salamandridae > Calotriton > Calotriton arnoldi. The sequence continues at coordinate 2,417,398 of CAWUFW010000745.1, read as the reverse complement.
CCACAAACTACACGCTAGTGAGAAACACTACTATTAATACAACAAAATGTACACAAACACTATATCTAACCTCTAGACCTATCTCCTACATCCCCCTTTACCCAAAATATCCTTTAAAAACCTTTAAAAAGGACTTACCTGTTCCGACAAACAGTAGCACCTTACTGCAACTTGTATACCGAAAAATCGACTAAAAATGACACCAATAGACCACACAATAGAAGGTAGTGGTAAAGAAAATGGTCGCTAAATAACAATTAAAAAATAGACTATCTCCCCACAGAAATGAATGGGAAATTATTGAAAAATGTTGAATATATATATATTAAAAAATGTAAAAAATATATTATACATGTAAAAGATGTTGTAAAAATGTCATATAATTATAAAGTATAAATCAAATAATAGCATCAAATATTTACAACTATTTAATATATACTGTAAAAACTCATGTTAGAGTGTTGTTGAAAATATGTAAGGAATGTTACAAAAATGTTAAACAATGGAAACAAGTGAAAAATATATAGCATACAATACTATTTAAAAATGATTTACTTTTTTTATGCAATAATAAAAATGTATTAGAAAATAATGTATTTATCTATGTAATGTAAAAATGTATATTAAATAAACTTTGAAAACATAAATAAAATTTGTAAGATGTGCTGCATGTCACAAACATGCAACTAACTATTTTATATTATATTTCTAAACACTAACAATACTAAGGGCCTTATTATGACTTTGGTGGTGTGGCAACGGGCCACCACACCAGTGCCCCACTGCCACACCGCCAAAGCCATATTGAGACTACCTGCCGGATTCGACTGGAATCCAGGTCGGGAGGCTTGCGGCAGCTGGCCAGCAGCTGTGCAGCGCTAAGGCTCCACCAGCATATTAGGGGCCTCAGACTGCTGCAAGACCTCCAGGGATCATGGATCCTTGGGGGCAGCAGCAGTCCCATGGCGGTCCGACTGCCTTACTTGTAATAGGGCGGTCAGACCACCGGTGCGGCGGTAGCCGTACTGCCACCGTGGGTTTGGCGGTCCATCGGACCGCAAAACTCATAATAAGGCCCTAATTAAATAACACACTCTTTCTACTACATGAAATACAATTAAAACAAGGGATTTCACACTAAAATTGTACAATTAAAAATCCCACTCCAACATAAACCATTTTGGGGGAAAGTGTTGAACACTAAAATGTGACATTTACTATTGCCACTCCAATATAAACCAATTTGGGGAGGTTGTTGGACACTAGAGGGGCAACATTTACTATGCCCGCTCCAAACAAAACCAATTTTGGGAAGGTGTTGGACACTAAAGGGGTGACAGTTATTATTCCCACTCCAATCTAAACCAATTTGGGGAATGTGTTGGACACTATAAGGATGACATTTACAATTCCCAATCCAATCTAGAGCAATTTGGGAAGGGTGTTGGGCACTAAAGGGGTGATATTTACAATACCCACTCAAATCTATACCAATTAGGGAAAGGTGTTGGACACTGAAGGGGTTACATTTACTATTCCCCTCCAATCCAAACCAATTTAGGTAAGGTGTTGGACACTAAAGGGGTGACATTTACTATTTGCTATTCCAACTCTAATCTATACTAATTTGCGAAGGTGTTGGGCACCAAAGGGGTGACATTCACTATTCCCACTCCAATCTATACTAATTTGGAGAAAGTGTTGGACACATAAAGGGCTTACATTTACCATTCCCACTCCAAAGTAACCTAATTTAGAGAAAGTGTTGGGCGCTAAAGGGGTTACATTTACTATTCCCACTCCAATATATACCAATTTGGGAAAGGTGTCGGGCACTAAAAGGGTGAAATTTCCTATTCCCACTCAAAACTAAACTAATTTGGGGAAGGTATTGGACACTAAGGGCCTCATTATGATGAGAGCCGGAGGATTTCCGGGCCTCATCGCGGGTTTCACTATCGACTGCTGCATTATGATGCAGGCGGTCAAAAGGGAAACCGGCCGGTCAGTCCGGCTGGATTCCGACAGGCTCAAGGAGCACGCCGGCCACTTGGAGGCCGGCCCGTAATCGATATGGACGGCATTTCTGCCGTAGGGATTACGATGCTCGCTTTCTGACAGGCTTTCCATGCCGGGCTTCCTGACATTTCTTTTGTTAAATCTGTTTATTGTCATTTTGCATATTTGTACAATTACGCAATAATCATGGACATTGTCAATGCATGCATTACAGTTACATACTCAATTTTGAGGCACACTACAAGTCAGATTTGGCAGAGCCTGCGAGATGTACAGTTCTGCGTATCAAGATGAGTTTGTTACAATGTAGTGTGCCTGCGTTTCTCGTATCACAGGCAGTGTGGAATATCGCCTGAGACTACATGGTGTCTGTAAGTGTTATGTTACAGATCTGAACTGTGGGAGTGGGTTTCAACCTAATGAGTACAAAGCAAGACGAAGGGGGGGGGTAACTGTGAGTGAAACGTTACTGCTCCCTTTCCAACGTGAGCCAGTCCACACATGTGTGATGTGTGCAGAAGAGCTCTTGCCGGCCTTCCCGACATGAAAAGCCTGTGGGAAAGTGAATTTGGGGGCCCCTAGCAGGGCCCTCTTCACCCCGCGGCCTCCGGTTGGGGCAGGGGGCACCTATGGTGCCTCCCTGTTGATCCCTGCACCGTATGGCAGACACCTTGAGGTGCAGGGATGAACAGATTCTCCCATTTCTCTATGGGAGCTTGTGCTACGGCCGGTTAACAGTCGCAGCACAGGCTTCCATAGAGAGGTCGCATTGTGATTGCGGTGTCCGGACCGCCGACCGGAGATCGGTTGGTCACGACACCGCAGCGGTGTCGGTCGGAGACAACTCCGACACACATCGTAATTGAGCCCTAAAGGGGTGACATTTTCTATTTACAATAGAATCTAAAAGATTTTATGCAAGACGATAGATACTAAAAAAGTTTTACATACACAATCAATACTCCATACTCACACATAATATTTTGACTAAAATAAATTAAAAAATATTTCAAAAACATTATAACCAAAAGTACAACCCTATATATTCATAATTAAACATCTACATATAATAGATTATTCGTATCACTAACTATACATAATATATAAAAACAATATTTACTACCATTCCTAATATTAAAAAACGTTATACTCCAAAATTAACAAACGTAAAATTAAAAACAATTTTAATTTTTGTAAATATTTTTTGATAATTTTTAGAAAATAAACTCCCAACAATAGATTCAAATATTAAACATATTATAAATCTGAGTACTGATTTTCTGCTAACAAATCTTTCATCAATACATCTATAACATAAATATACAACAAAATATAAATGTATATATCATAAATAATACATATTGATATTATTTTCATATTATAAATACTATAAATCAACATTTCAAAAACATTTCAAGTAAAAGTAAATGAAAAAATACAATTTGTCCAAGAACGTTTTTACATTTAATTTTTAACATATATTTTTTAAATATTATAATTTCGATTACATTTTGTATTTTTTTAAATTAAATTAAAACTTTTAATTTAAAAAATGAAAATTTATTTCACAATAGTAAATTAATTTTTGATATATTTCATTTTTCATAAATGTGTTATAATTTTATTTATCCTACAATTTATAATTGAATACTATTTATTTAATGTACTATGATTAATATATATTCAAAATTATTATAAACTTATATCAGTTATTAATGTAACAAAAGGAATAAAAAAAAGGCACTATACTAATTTGCATATCATTAAAATAATGAACTGTAAATTATCCACTTTTGTATAATCTCCTCACCCTTAATCCATACGAACACAATATCCCACTGCTAAAAAAAATATAAATCCATTATTGTTATTGTTGAGCATAAAATCAACTAAAAGTACTAATATCAACAATTTCATAATTAATAAATCATGTTCCTAAAAACACAAATAAAAAATTATTAAACACACTACAATAAATGAAATACAAATTAACACTTACGAATGATATTGCATACATTTTCAAAATTGATATTTTTTAAAACGATATTAAAAACCACACTTAAAACGATATTCTTACCTATGATATTTCTGTAGATGATAATTTTGACATTCCGATACTCTTGACACAATATTTTTGTAACACAATAGTTTTTGTCCGATATTTAGTCCAAATATCACTTTCTCATCTTCACTATAAAATACAGAAAGTTGTTCTGAAACCAGTTTAGTAAATTAATAAAATAAAGCAAGCTAATTTTGAAATAAAAAGAATATTAATTTAGATATAATTTAAATGTAATTTTAAAAGGGAATATTGAATTTTGCTGAAGAGCACAGAAATTGAAACTAAATAAGGGAGAATTCCCTGAGAAAATGGAAGAAATTATATACCTGCCTTCAGAACAGAAATGATCAATTTGGGTGGGTTGATTTTTGAAGACCAGTCCACTCTGAGGGAAATAGACGCATCTTCTGCTCTTGATGGAGGAGAACGTGAGAGAGAGAGAAAGTCCGATGCAAGAGACACGCAGTCACCGCATCAGGCCCCTGGCTGAATATTAGCAGAGGAGCTGGTGTTTCCTGCTGATCAACCTTCACACGCGTCTCCTGTATGCTGAGAAACTGGGTATGAATGAAGAAAAGCAGCCTTGAGGAAACACGCCAGCAACATTTGAGGCCCTGGTTCTAAAGTACTGAGAGCATGGCTGCTTGAGGGAAAAAAGGAAAAGAAAGAAACTGTTGAATTGGTTGAAGAGAGCACAATAGGCACACGCAGCCCCTGGAAAAAACAACTTGTGTAAATAGATATGAAGTTAATAAACAGAAATAACACCAACATATCAAATGACTAAATTACTTTTACTTAAATATAATGAAATATACTTATCTTGACTGCAAGCAGCATGAAAAGAGGACTTGTTGCCTTCTGGTAGGATAATTACAGATAAGATTGAATGCTGATTGCATTGTTTATTGTTTGTTACCCATTGGCTGCGGCTCTGAAACCTAATGGGAAATGTAGATTTTTATCATGGCTGCTATTGGATTAAAGCAAAAAAAGTATGCATAATATGAGCCTCTAGTCTTGCTATAAAATCTATAGGATCAAGGGGAATACCAAATGAGAATGAAAAATTTCCAGTGTGCGGTACCAACCACTTCACAGATAGCTAAGTGATATGCATGATTCAGCCAATGTCCTGAACAAAAAACAAACAAATTGGCATAACAAATTTAACATTTGGAAAACTATAGGATTCGCCCCACACTTCTTCAGTTAAATCATATTCCAAGTTGGACTGTTCCAGGTCCCTTGACAAATGGTTCAAAGCTAAATGCCTTCGGTGCTGCTGACTACTCACAATCAGGCTGCAAACTGGCTTCCGTTCTGTAGGGAATTGCCTCTTTGTGCATGATCACCACCAAAGTTTTGGTCTGATGCTGCTGGTTTTTCGACTCTGAGAGTGCACTGAGGCCTGCTAATCAGACCTCAGTGCCAGTGTTCTAACCCATTACAAAAGTATGTTGAATTGGTTATCCCTAATTGGCATAAACTGACTTACTTATAAGCCCTTAGTATATGGTGCGCAAGGTAGCCAGAGTGTCCACCCAGGGCTGCAGCACTGGTTGTGCCACTGTAGGAAGCTGGCTCTTTATGTGATATATCAAAAATCTGATATACCGTGTAAAAAGTCCAATGGCTGCCTTACTAGTGGATAGGGGCTTGCTAGGCAATCCCAAAGTGCTCTATTAGGGGGTAGTGTGGGCGAGCAGTCTTAGGCTTAACACAGAGGAGTGCAAGACATTTGCAAATATACACAATGATTAATAATTGACACACACGACTCATGGAGATCCACACCAATTTATACAAAAAATATCAAGTACCTTCTTTATATATGTTTAGGCATCAGAGAAAAATCGTTCAGGTAAATAGGTTTTTAAAGATAACATCTTTTCACTTCAAAAAGTAGACACTTAGGGCCTAATTATGAGTTTCAGCGGTACGGGAGCAGGCGGGCTGCCACCGTCACACTCCCGCACCACTGAGACTCACCTCCACCCACCCACCAGAGTACGACTTAAAAGTGGTCTGGCGGGCAGGCGGCGTGGCAGTCCCGCAGCGGTTCCTCTTTCAAAGACGGCAGTGACTTTGAAAAAGGCACCACAATGGGAATGCCACACAAGGTTCCTGCATGGCATGGACTGAAATGTCCATGCCGTGCAGGAACTGATGTGCGTGCACACAGGGGGGCACATGTTATGCCCCCCTTTGTGCATCCACATGGCGTGAGGCACCAGGGGGACCTGCAGGGCCCCCTTTGTTACCTGTCCGCCACGATTTTCATGGCAGTGGAACCGCATGAAAACCGCGGCAGAGAGGAAACTCGTAATATGCTTGGTGGGACCGCGGTGGTCCCGCTAAGCATATTGCAACCTCCTGACCGCCATGCCACCGCCATAGAACGGCGGTTCAATGGTGGCAGCAGCAGTCCCAGGGTGGTCCTACTGCCCAACTCATAATAGGGGGGTCAGACCGCCACCACGAGTCTGGAGGTCCTCAGTCCGCCAGACTCGTAATTAGGCCCTTAGTGCAATTTCCGAGTTCTGCAATGTTATCCTATGGAAGGAAGAACAAGTTCTGCAAACAGGTATTGTACAGCAACTTACAAGACCAATATCCAGGAGTTAAGGGGAGTGGTGGGCAAAGTCCAAGGCAGCACCAACAGAACACCACCAGCGGCACGAGGGTGGCCAAGAGCAGGGTGCAAAACAGCATTGGGAGGCCAATGTATTTCTAAGGAGATCAGTCACTGCGAAAAGAGGCTGCAGGCTCTAGCAGGAGGCCAGACGGGCTAAACTAGCAAGTGGTCTCAGGCCTTGCGATGCTCTGGGATGTGGGGACACCTTTGATCTTCTTCTCCAAGGCCCAAGAGCGGTGCGTGCAGGGTTGTCCTTGGGCGTTGGGTTGGAGGGGTGAAACCATGATGGACTCAAGCTCTGGAGGGCTGGGGGACCTTTTTGACACCAGTGGCCCACTTCAACTCGGGCCAGATGAGACGGGTGAAGTGGTGGCTTCAGGTGTCAGGTTTTGGTGGTTCCGGAGGCACCAGAGTCTTCTCTTTTGAAGTTTCTTCAGAACCGGGCCACTGTTCACGAGAGGTCTTGAGTCTCTGTCGAAGACAGGCAGTCCTCCCAAGTTGATGGAGTCAACAGCTGCAGGACGAGTCGACTTGGTGCAGTTTTCGATGAGGGATGCAGACAGGCCGGCAAGGTTGGTACCAGGTCAGCTGCTTCTTCTCTCCTCTCTGCTTTTGCAGCTCTTCGGTGTCCTCTCTCTTTTGAGGTCATCCGTATCTGTTTCTCTGGTGCCAGGAGCTCCCCTAAATACTGATCTTAGGGTTGTTAGTGTAGGCTAGTAGCCAACAGGCTACTGACTCTTGGGGTCACGATGCCCCCTATATGACCACTTACTGTGGGCATAACCCTGTCTCAGAATTCCTAAGTATGCCATCACAAATATGGCTACTTCTGAAAATTGTGTCCACCTCACAGTTGCCCACCTTAGGGGGTGGTACGAGCTTGGAGGTGGCACGCCTACCTGACTAGCAAGGGGTCTCTGGACGGGGGGGTAGCTTCCTTGTCTGTGAGGGGAGCCAGATTTGCATTCCAAAGGCGGCAGTCTTTGAAGCTCGCAGGACCAAGGAGGCTAATCAGCAGGTCATCCTGTGGGAGGGGCTGTTACATCGTGTTCCCGGACAGGCTTTTGTTTTGGGTCTCCTGAGAGCAAAGGCTTTCACCCTAGGAGGTTAGAACAGCGTCTCCGGTGACAGGCTGGCAGAAACCAGTCATCCAAGACACCAGAGGCTGGTAGGTTTTCAGGTGGTACCTCTAAGGTGCCCTCTGGGTGCATGTATTGGTAAATCCAACACTGGCATCAGTTTGGGTTCACCTTTACGAGATGTTTGATACCAAACATCCCTATTTTCAGTGAAGCTATCATGTAGCTGGGGGCATTCTAAAGTGGCATCCCTGGTCACTTGTACTGGCAGTAATAGGACTGACCAACACAAGGGCATATCAGCTCATCCAGGTGTGCCCTCACATGTAATATTCAGCACCCTGCCTTAGAGCTGTCAGGTCTGCTGTAGAGGTGACTGACAAATATTACATGCAGGGGTACGGGACATGGTACTCAGGGATGTGTGACATGTCGTGTTTTCACTTTTGTCTGCACCAAGACACGCAGCCTGCGATAGCAGCCCTGCATGTGCTTGGTGAGGGGTTCCTTAGGGTGGCACGATTTGTGCTGCAGTCCTTATGGACCCTCTTTAGTACCTCAGGCCCTAGATACGAGGGTACCATTTACTAGGAACTTACAGAGGGTGCTAAAGGTTTTGCCAATTGGTGGAACCATTCTACAGTTTTGGGAAAGAGCTCTGGCACTGGGGACCTGGTTAGCAGGAACCCAGTCACTTTCAGTCAGAATCACATCATTTACCAGGCAAAAAGTGGGGGTGACCATGTGAAAAAGAGGCACTTTCCCTCAGCCACCCTGTGTGTGACAAAGTACAAAATGTTTCTCAGCCTGCTACTGCAGCCTGGAAGAGCAGTTTTAAAACTGATGGTTTGACTCTGCCATTTAAACTAATGGCAAAGCCCCCCACTTCCCTTAACAATATATGTAAGTCTCCCCTAAGGAAGGCCTACCAAGCCCTAAGGCAGGGAGCTGTAATTTAGTACATAGGACATATATTTTTCATATGCCCTCACAGCAAAACTTCCAAATTGTATTTTTTACTGCAGAAGAGTTAGTAGCTCTATTGGTAACATAGAGTTTCCGGCTGACACCCTCAGCCCGGCTAACTTCTGAATGGGACTACTAAAATGGGTACTTTGTGGAATCAAATTAATCGTAGGATTAAACCTGACTTGATGCCCAAGCCAAACTTAATGTCACTTTTACGGAAAGGCAATTTTTAGAAAGTTGCCACTCTGTTGTCCAGTGGCTTCAGCTGTTGGCCACCAGACTACCTTCTGCCCTCCTGGGGAGTTGTATGAATGACTTCCAGGCTCAGGAACAATTGAAGTCTGCTACAAGGAGAGGTGAAACCTCCCCCTTGCAGGAAGCCACTCAGGGTGTTGGCCCAAAAGATGGGCTTCAAAGGCAAAGCCACCTTTGGTGGGCAAATGGGGATCACACTCCTGAAGCGTTGCCCCTTTGTTTAGGCAGACAGGCTGGCAGCGGGAATAGAGGAGAGACTAGTGCCCAAACTGGTTTTCCCATGGGCATGTAGCTCACAAATGTGGGCTATCAAGCTCCTAATTTCTGAGTAAGGGTTCAGCCATCTTGGGAGTGGGCAGAATAGTGATTTTGGGATTGTTAGATGCCACACATAGCTGCAAGTTGTCACAGGACGGGAGGAACCCTGGTAGTTCATTGGTTAATGACAGCATAATCCTCACAGGGCACTTTCTGGGCAGAAATATGACACCCCTGGCACCCTGCATGTCAGATCATTATGGAACTGGAGAAAGAACTGAAGATGGATTGCCCTTCTGACCCTTGGACCTGGCAAAGAGAGGCTGCACCATCTGCTGGACTACACCTACTACACCTTGGGCTTGCGAAAAGAGGACTGTGCCTGTGGCTCCTGGCTTGAGGAAAAGTCACTCCCAAGCCCCAGATCAAAGAAGTGACTTCAAGGGTCAGTTGACAGACCCCTTGGAACCAGCACCAGGACTATCAACGCTGAAGTAGCTCAACTCAGCAAGTCAATAGCCACTTCCGGAGAATTACCACTGACAGCCGCTGGGAGCCCCAAGAGACCGATCCTTGATGGTTAGAAGTTGCACCGAGTCTGCAGGACCCAGGAGTGTCAGTTGAGTCCAGATTGGTTGCCCAAGAGAGACATCATCAAAGAATACCGCTGGACTGCTGTGGAAGGACCAGCAGCCTACCAGCTACTGGCCTTCTACTGGCTCAAAGAGGACTTCAGGGACCCCGACCTCTATGGCAAAAGTCTCCCCACCTGACCCGTCGACTGAGGAGTAACCACAAGGACACCCTTGAGCATACTCCATCTCCTGCATCCCCAGCATCAGGACCACTCTGTTAAAGTCTATGGCGGTTGTGATGTAAAGTTCAGAACTGGACTGGATAACGCTTTGGTGACCAGGTAACTGTCCAAATACTCCTTAGGAGCCCCCCTGACCTTCTCCCTGCTGGAATTTGTTGGTCTAGTTGTGCCGGAGTTGTAACTAAAAATACTGAGATTTACATTTACTATAAAAACCCATATCTCCAGAACCCTCTGCTGGATTTTGTTTATCTTGGACTCCATTTTTTTTTTACAATATAATATATTTTTATGAATTGGTGTCCCTTAACCCATCACTGGTGCCATCACCCACACTTTTTGCCCAGGTTGAAACTCGACCAGAGTGGCATTCTGGTCGTACCACTGTTTCATTTCTTCCTGGCTGGCTTCCAGATTCGCCTGAGCAAGTTGCCTGAAAGGCCTAGTTTGGTTCCTGAAGGCCAGCATGTATCTATATACATCCTGGGGGGGTTTACTAGGAGCCTTCTCCCAGCCCTCCTTCACCAAACTCAAGGGTCCTCTTACAGGGTGCCCATACAGGAGCTCAAAGGGGCTGAACCCTAGGGACTTCTGTGGCACCTCTCTGTAAGCAAACAATAGCCATGGTAAGAGGACGTCCCACTTACGCCTTATGGGTTCCTCAAGACCCATAATCATGCCCTTTAGGGTCCGGTTAAATCTCTCAACCAGCCCGTTTCCTTGGGGGTGGTAAGGCTTGGTGAACTTATAGGTTACACCGCACTCCTTCCACAGAGATTTCATATACCTAGATATGAAATTAGTACCCCGGTCGGACACCATCTCTCTGGGGAACCCCCACGCGGGAGAAAATCCCCATCAGTGCACGACCCACCACGGGGGCTGTCACCGTCCGGAGAGGGATGGCTTCCGGGTACTGGGTGGCATGGTCCACCAAGACCAGGATGAACCTGTTGCCCATGGCTGTCTTGGGATCCAGAGGCCCCACAATGTCAATGCCCATCCTCTCAAAGGGGGTGCTGACTACAGGGAAAGGTTGGAGAGGAGCCTTGTGCTTCCCCCACTCTTACCACTTGCCTGGCAAGTCTGACAGGTCCTGCAATTTGTATCAGAACTCTTGCGCATTTGAGGCCAGTAGAAGTGGGTGACAAGCCTCTCAAAGGTCTTGTCCTGCCCCAAATGTCCTGCTAAAGGTACATCATGAGCCAACCCCAGTAGGAAGGCCCTGAAGCACTGGGGTACCACCAGCACACGGGCTGACCCAGGCTCAGCAACCTTAGGCTCGCTATATAGGAGATCATTCTCCCAGTAAATTAAATGTGACCCGGACTGATCACCTGCCGCCTGGTTTGCTGCCTGTTGCCGCAATCCTACAAGAGAAGGGCACTTTTTCTGCTCCTCACAGAATTCTTCCCTGGAGGGCCCTCCCTCCTGCTGCCATTGGGTCAGCTCAGGTAGGTCCCCCAGGTCAGCTACTTGCTCCCCCGTAGGCTCCAGGGCATCCCCCTCAAGGGGTGCCTCCTCCTGGACCGTGGGAACTGTGGGGGCCGGTTTCCCGTGGCCCCTGCCTCCTCTCTTTAAGGCAGGCACCTAGTCCACTGTTTCAGGCTCCAGGTCCTCTTGAACACCTTTACTGGCTACCATAGACCGAGTGGTCACACAAGCCCACTCAGGCAGACCCAACATCTCCAAATGTGCCTGGCGCTCCACCTCCTTCCAGGGGGAACTCTCCAGGTCATTCCCTAGCGGACAGTCTACAGGCATGGACGGACTTAGAACGACCTTCAAGGGACCTGAGACCCCCCCCACTCAAAGGGAACTAGCGCCACCTTGCAGAGGCGCATGGAGTTGTCTGCTGCAACTACAGGGTGAAGCACATTGGGAACCACCTGCTCCTCAGACACCCACTGACACCTGACAGATGTCAAACTGGCTCCTGTGTCTCTCCGAGCCTCCACCCTCCTTCCGTTGATGGTCACCCACTGCCTGTACTTCTTAGTATTCTCAGGCAGAGAGGCTTCTTGGATCATCTCTCGATCTCCTAATGAGACCAGGGTCATAACTGCTTGCTCCTCCCCATTCCAAGGACTCAATTCCTTCCCCAACGCTACACTCACTAAACCCGGTGTTGGAGCACCAGTGGGTGCAGGTGGTTTCTTGGGGCATTTAGGGGCAATGTGACCCACCTCTTTACAGAAATAACAAGTAGGAGGACCTCTGTGGTCCCGCTTGCCCTTAGGGGGCCAGGACCTCTTAGCCTTGGGGGAATGGGACCCTTTTATCTGGGAAATACTTTGGGGTCCTTTAGAGAACTCCTTGTGGTTACCCTTGTCCTCCCCCACCTTCTGCTGGGGACCCTGTACACCTTTGGTAGTGGTACCCCCAATCCCCTTGTGGACCCGGGTGCTGGTCCAGTGGTCCGCCTCCTCAGCAAGCTTACCGGGATCAGCCAGCCTACTGTCTAACAGATGCTGGCGCAGCTCTGGAACACATAGACTACTCAAGTGCTCCCAACTAATTAAATTGCATAAGCCCCTAAAATCAGTTACCTTGTTGCCGTCATCCAACAATCCAGTGCACACGTGTACGCATTCACACAATCCACCTAAGTACTGGATTCCAGTTTCTAGAAGTTCCTGAATTTCTGCCTGTACTGTTCAGGAGTGAGCCCATACCTGAGGCATAAAGCCTCCTTCATATTGGCGTAGGTCAGGGTTCCCGCCCTCTCTAAGGGTGGTAAAACATCCCTCCCCGAAGCCTCAAAGTGTTTCCATAGGCCCGCCCCCCAATGCTTCTCAGGCACCTCATTCATCCTCAGTGCGATCTCATATGCCGTGAACCACGCATAAATATCATCACCCCTTTGGTAATCTCGCACTAAGTCTTTGGGAATGTACACCTTACCCGATGGCACTGGCTGTGCGCTGCCACCATTCAAACTGGACTCCACCTGTTTAGCCTTAATGTGCAGTTCCCTCATGCTTAACTCATGAGCTAAGAGAATCTTCTTCTCTTCCAAGGCGAGAGCGTTCTTGCTCTCCTCTGCTCGCTTTTCACTTTCAATGAGCAGCTTTTTCTCCTCTGCTTGAGCCTTACGTTTTAAAACCTCCAACTCATGCTCTCTGACCCTTTGGTTTTCCTCCAGCTCCTCTGGGGAAAAGCTCCTCCCTGAATGGTTACAACCAGCCCCTGAGGCTGGTCCTCCCACCGGCAAATCCTGTGGACCAAATCCATTCCCTGGGTCATCCTCATCCACCTCAGCATCACCTGTCTCCTGAGCCTCTTTGGCTTCCCACCAGGCCCTCAAGGCCATTTGCAGCTCCTCCTTCTTGGCGCTACTTTCCATGGGACATCCCAAAGCTCTGCAGAATTGCCTCAATTGATCAACTTTGTAGGTAAGCAATGCCTCAATGTCGAATTCCAATTCTGCAGCCTCACTGGCTACTGGACTCCTTTGAGACGTGATGTGTGACTTAAAGGTCGCTCAAAAATAGAACCAAAAAAAATCAAAAACACAATAGGTGGTTGCGTCGTGGTCTGCGCTAAAACTAGTGATGTACAGCAATCACTGTGAGTCAGTTGCAAATACACGTTCAAATCCCCAACCGCTGACCACCAATGTTAGAACTGGGGGTCTCTAGTTGGCGGAGGTAGGTACCTTAGTCCAAATAGGGACCCTTGCTTCTAGTCAGGGTAAGGAGGGACACACGCTTAGATAACCCCTGCTCACCCCTGGTAGCTTGGCACGAGCAGCCAGGCTTATCTCCAAGGCAATGTGTAAAGTATTTGCAACCACACTCCCAGTAACACAGTGATAACACCACAAATGGACACCACACTGGTTTCATAAAAATAGCGGTATCTTTATAAAAAGGAATACTATGAGACCAAACGATAGAAATCCAACATATGCGTATTCGTAATATTTCGCTTTGCCGGTTATTAGGCCAGCAATCACTTGTAGGTTCTTGCGGTATTAATGAGCAATTCACGAGCTCTAATGCAGTCCTAATGTAATGCTATGCAGTTCGTAATGCAGTTCGTAATATAGTAATAAGACAGTCCTTAATGCAAGAATCAGGCAGTTCGTAATGCAAGAATAATGCGGTTCGTAATGCAAGAATCAGGCAGTTCGTAATGCAAGAATAATGCGGTTCGTAATGCAAGAATCAGGCAGTTCGTAATGCAAGAATAAGGCGGTAAGCCAATCTGCGTGGTCAACTGGGGCACCACTAGGCCCCAACAACAGAGACAATGGTCGTAAGCTTAAAGGGGAGGCCCCGGTACTGCTGGGCAGGTACGGGCCGCTCGGGGACTCAGCGCGTCTAACGCGGTGCAGCGGGAGAGAGCTCGGAGCACTCCTGTACTCCTCCTGCACGCCTCCCCAGGCCACACACGCTTGCGGCTCCCGACCGGAGTCCAAGACTTACCTGGGGTGGTGCGCTGCCTCGCTCTCCGCTCGTCGGACGTCCTGCTGGGCGATCCCGATCACGTTGCAGCTCTGTTGCTAGGCAACGCTGTAACCGGACGGGTTACGGCGCTGCCTTCTCCTTTGTTGATGATCTTGGGCAGATTCCTTTCGACGAACAACGATCACGATCCCGTTCACCTTGTAGCTTCCTTAGCTTCACGAAATCCTTTAGCACGTTGCGGCTCGGGCTTGCGGCGGTGATCTTTACTCACAGCCTCAGTTACGATGACGGCTCGGGCCACAAATAGCAATGCAGCAGCGTGGACGATGTTTTACGCTGCGGGGGCAATGCGGTCACGGGGCACCTCGTAAACAGCACCACGGACCACACAGCAGTCTCAGGCGTGCAAGGAGCACATGCACACAGCGTCGCTGAGACACGGTCCTTAATTTCAAGTAAGCCTTTAGCACGTTGCGGCTCGGGCCAGCGGCAGCGATCTTTACTCACAGCCTCAGTTACGATGACGGCTCGGGCCACAAACAGCAATGCAGCAGCGTGGACGATGTTTCACGCTGCGGGGGCAATGCGGTCACGGGGCACCTCGTAAACAGCACCACGGACCACACGGCAGTCTCAGGCGTGCAAAAAGCACACGCACACAGCGTCGCTGAGACACACTTGGGGACCAGCTCTCCTCGGGCCCTTGGAGACAAGTTACTTCAGGACACAGCACACAGCAAAGTCCTCTCAAGCAGGGGGACACAGCAAAGTCCCTTGTCCTCTCCTCAGACAAATCAGCAAACTGCAGGCCAGCCCCAGAACACACAGCAAGGGCAGTCCTTCTCTTCGGTCTCTCCAGCTGTTCTTCTTTTGCAGAGGTTCCTCTTGATCACAAAGTAGTTTCAATCCTTTTTCAGTATGGATTTCAGTCTTGAGTTCAGGGGTTTCAGCTCTTACATTTATACCCCTAAATGCCTTTGAAGTCTTTGTGTTCAGGGGGCTCTGACCCCGGTTCAAACCAGACCTGGGTGTCTTCCTGCCAGTGCATACCCTCTTCCTTTGATAGTCAGGGTCTGGGGCCCAGACGCTCAGCAGGAGGTGGAGCCATCCTCTGGGGGCAGCAACACAGCCCTCTTCACATCCAGGGGGCTACTCCTCACCCCCACATCAAACGCAGTCCAGCCTGTTGCTGTCTCACCTATTCCTCCCTGGGGTCAGGACACTTCCCAGACCCTGTCACATCCAAACCCAGACAGGCAATACACAACCAGGCAGAGGCACACAGGATGGTTTAAAACAAGAAATCAGCCACTTCTAAAAGCGTGGTTTCTAAACCCACAATTAAAAAACCATCTTCACAAAAAGATGTGTTATTAAATTCTGAGTTCAGGCACACTAAACTCCATCTCTCCATCGTATGCCTGTGGGAAGATATGCTGGAAACATGGGACTCAGCATTCCCCATTCTGTCCTATGGGCAAAATGGCCTTGCAACAGTGAAAAACGAATTTGGCAGTATTTCACTGTCAGGACATGGTACACACCTCAGTACATGTCCTACCTTTCACATACACTGCACCCTGCCCAGGGTCTAACAATGTGAAAAACAGGCCTCTTAGCCATAAACGTATAAAGTCAACATTCAAAATTAGATCAGCGTTTAAGTTAATTTATGTTAATTCGAGTGGTTGCAGATAATGGCCAAGTGTGATTACCTACTGCAAATTTTGCATTAAGTGTGTATATATATTATTGAACGTTAAAGTTAGCAATTTGCAGTTATGTGCGTTTAATTTTGAAAATGACGTATCAATTTGCACCTGTGATGGCTAGAATAGCAATCACATTTTAAGACAAGTGAATCTTCAAGGTACACTTCCTTCCTTTGCTGAGTCATTCATCTTGCCCTTTAAGTGTTTCTTCTCCTTCATTTCTTTGTAAACCTTACTCTTTCTGTCTTCTATTTCTAGTTCTTCCCTTCTTTGCCTTTTTATTTCTTCCTATTCCTTTCTTGCTAAATAACATCTTAATCCCTTATATTAAGCAAACAAGCAATTGCGGCTAATCAAAATACGCTTTAATTTGACGCCTAAAAATCCATTACCAAGGTTTCTAAGTCAACTACCTATAGCAGAAGCACTATTGCTTGAACATGCAATACCTTCAAAAAACACAAGAGACAAGAGGCGTTTGGCAAAACAGTAACAGTTTGTTTAATTAAACAGTGCAGCCAGGAGTACAGTTACAGGCATAGGACTGTCTCAATTTACAATCGGTCTAAAATGTTTTTATAAAGTTAATTTAATGCAATAAAATAGTTCTTACGATCCTTTTCTGGTAAGGAATGTGGACCTCTGCCTTTGGAGCCATAAATGAATGTTTTGGATAAGGAATCCAGGTGGGCCTCGACCTTTTGTGAACACATTGGGGCTAGGCGGGAACACGTCCAGATGTCCGACATGAGGAGCACGTGATCACTGTGTGTGCTGTGTCCTGATTGGCTGTGTGTTCTTAACTTCATGTGTCATCTGACTTTATGGTGTTTTGGGAATGGACTTGCCCCTCCAGCCATGTGTGCTTTATTGGGGCCAATCTCCCTGGACCATTGTGATGTTGCTGCGCCTATCTGTTGGATTGATCTGGGGTTTCCTATTTGCACGTTTGTCTGCCGGCTACGTGCCACCCCACCTGTGATCTGTCAATCAGTGACCTCGGACCTGGGTCTCAGAGCCTGCCTGACTATGTATATCTGAGTCGGGATTGATGTGGAGTTCACAACAGGCGAATTCATCAATAAAGATGCGATTTCGTTTGTATACATAAATGTATTGTTCTTCATATTGACATGGACTTTTTCAATATTAACAGCTCCTTTATCTAAAGTTTCTAAAACACTAATTGCTTCTAAGTTTTCATATTAAGGTTTTAAATCATCTTACTTTGTCTGGTATGCACGAACATTGATCTAATAGCTACTAGTTCTGTATTTACTGCTAACAAAGCATCAGGGGCCATATTATAGAAAGGACCCCGGGGGCACTACAGGCATGCGTCCCGGGGCACTTTGGTATTATAGAAGGGTCTGCAGATGCTTGCGCTTTCCCTTCTGTGATACAGATAGTGCTGGTGCACATGTAAGGCCAGTACTATCTCAAGAGGGCGTACCATCATTTGCATGGGGGCGTGGCCTCATACAAAAGAGGAAATATAACTGTCTCTGTTCCCGCTCTGTATTATGTACGTAGGCGCAAAGACAAAGAAGCTGTCAGGAGGCACTAGGAAGGTGGGCCACCAAAAAGTTGGCTCACTGTCAGTGCGCCCCCTGAGGGCAGCCCTCTCGAGGGATGAAAGGGAGTCCCATGGACCACCCAGACATTCCCTTACATGCAAGTGCAGCCACTCACTGCACTCGCCTGCAAGGGGATCTCTTTTGAAAGTGCAGGTGGGTGAAACACGGAGCAGCTGATTAAAGCAGCCACTCAGTATTTCACTTGAATGCACTTCCCCCGGGCAGCTCAACTTCGCAGCTGCCCTGAGGGCAGTGCATTCAACATAGTGCACACTTTCCCTGTTGGCGCATGGCACACCTGTTTGAAGGTGTGCCAAGGAGCAAACAAGAAAGGTGCACCCTATGTGTAATTGGGCAGAGATGTACTAGTGGCTAATTTATCCACTGCTATAAGAAACTTTCTGGTTTTTAGTCATTTAGGACTACTCCTACTTGGGGAATAATAGCACCAAAAATATCTCCCACTAATTGTGTAGTACTATGTCTATGTCAGTGAAATGGATTCATCGTCAAAGCTTCTATGCTATTCACACAATACATTTTTGGAACTAATAAAGCTAAATAACAAACACCTTCCCAGTGAGCTGCAATTGGAAAAATGCATCTTGCCAGCATATAAAGTATACTCCAGGGATGACTAGTTCTTCTCCAGTTAATATTTGAACAGGCCCTCCAACAAATTCAATTGTACGTTCACAACTACTTATTCCCATGTGTCTAGTTCTAATGTGATCCTTCTCTTGTAGAAGTATAGCTTCCCTTTCTGCTTTCTGTCTATTTTAATCTAGGATATACCATTTTCTGTTTATACTCATCTCCCTCCTTTTTCCATTCATTCTTTACAACCTCTTCTTCTTTTATTGCCTTATGAAAAATGTGAGCTCTACTTTTCTCTAAAGCTTGTATAAATTTAATTTCCAGTGGATTCATTAAAACATGTCAGATGACATTCATATGCACTAGCAGTGTCTATTTTTGTAGGGGATCTAAAGAAAAAACAAGCTGTTGCCATCTCATTAGCCTGTGGGTGAGGATTCATTCTTTTGTGAAGCGGGACGTCAGAGAGGATAAAGTTAATAATTGGAAAAATAATATTCGAAACAATTCTGCCTATAACATATGCTAAGCAATATACTACAAGTAACTGCATATGAAAGTGAAATATGTACACATTTGATGTGGAATTCCCCTCTGAAGCATCTATAAATGAAGCTTATGATTTTCTCTCATCTATTGTATGTGCAGGTGATGTAGGTGCAGGGGTAGGGGTAGATCTAAGGGTATCTTTCTCAGGAATGATAATCATACCAACTAGGAGGACTGTGAATACTAATACAATAACGGTTAATGTCACAGCAATTATTACCCTACCAAACACGTTTGTCTACAGTCAGACCTTAAGTAGAATATAGCAGCAGACAGGCTTAAAATATTCTGCGTTTGTTTCTACTTGTGCAAAATGAACAAAACTTGCTGTTATCAATCTGTGTTTCTTCCGTTCTGCTTATTTATTTACAGCAATCTTCGTGAGGCATTCCTAGCCCTACTTCATCTTCTTCTAAGAATGTCAACCCTACTCTTCTACTGCAGCCTTGGCCCTAGAGAATTCTTCTTAATTCTTTTTATTTTGTTTTTTTTCTTAGGCAATAATTGTTGAGTTTATATATCAGCTGTCACAGTCTATTCAATAGCTCAGTTCAGACAGAGTTCATAGTTTAAAGAATGAATTACTGTTAAATTGAATCAATCAAATGTCAAACTTAATTATGAATTTGTTTCAATAATTGGAACCGTGCTATGATAATGCGGCATATAATGGAGGTTCAAGTGGTTCGGTCCTTAGTTCATTCGGTTCATAGGCTGTCGGATTTGACACTCTGCCTGTATAATAAGTCCACTCAGATGCAGAATAGCTGCGACAATGTACTCTTGCTCTTTTAGCTCTCCTAGGTGTCTGTTGACCTTCTTCTGTATCACTCATGCCACTAGATTCTGTTTCTTTGATGATGGCTTGTGATATGCGTTCAACTGACATACTAGATCTTAATTGCTTTTTGTTCTTTGGCTATTCCTCTCCCCCAAGAGGCCTCCTGCTTCTCACACTTTTCCTCCACCAGGCTCATCTGATTGTGCCTGTGGTGGTTCTGCAGTGTCTTCCCTTTCCTTCCCTTCTTTCCCTTCCTTCCTTTCCCTTCCCTTTCTCAAATCTTCCTCCTCAGGAGATGCAGCCACACCACTCTGCGAGATAACAGAAACCTGGATAGGTGAGGAACTCTGATGGATGACAACCACTTCTGGTCCTTCAGGACGTACAGGCACAAGAGGTTGCAGACCTGTTTCAAATGTAGCCACATAATCAAGTGGGCATCTTACTCTCTGGGTATGGGAGGCACAAATCCATATAGGTAACCCACCACACTTAATGGCAGTGTTGATGATCAGGATCACCTGGTTGGGTCAATGTCACCTTGGCTCCAAACAAGATTTTTGAACTTGCTTTTTTACTAGGGCTCAGTCACCAGGGCTGAGGTTGTGACATTGGTCTTAAGTCGGGATGGAAGCAGCAGCTCTAACCTGGTGAGAGACAGAACGTACCACATCAGCCAGTCCTTTGCAATAGTCAAGAATCATGTCATCTGTTATATTCGCAGGCACAGCAGGCAGTCGCATGGCACATCCCATGAGTATTTCATGTGGTGACAATCCTCTTCTTCTTTCAGGAGTGCTTCAGAGACTATCAACCCTAAGGGGACTGCATCTAGCCATTTTAAAGAAGTGAATGCACATATTTTGGCTAAACAAAATTTCACTGTCCCATTGAGTTGCACAAATATTCCTGAAGCTTCTGGTTGGTAGCTACAACATAATCTCTGTTCCACTTCCAGTGACAAACACAGCATTTTGAAGATTTCATTATTTAAATGAGTCCCTTTGTCTGACTCCAGAGAAACCAGAAATCCAAACCTTGGTAGGACTTCTTGCAGCAGCAGTTTGGCTACAGTGAGACGATCATTCATCTGTGATGGGTAGGCTTCCACCCATCGGGAAAAAATACACACTATGACCAGGATGTATCTCAGCCCGTTACAGACAGGCATCTTGATAAAATCCAATTGCATTCTGTTAAAGGGTCCTCCAGATCCATCTATGTGGCTCATGGTTACAAAGGGTCCTTCTCCCTACATGCATTTGCTGACAGGTTACACATTTGTGGCACAATTCCTCAACTAAAACTCTAAATTGGGGATTAAACCAATTCTGCCTAAACAATCTCAACATGGCATCTCTTCCCATGTGTGCAGGGTCTTGAAAATATGTCTCATGATGGAGAATAACAAGCTATTAGGCAGCACAGGTCTCCCATCAGCTGAGACCCAGATCTTGTTGCATTCTTCACACATCTTGCTCTGACCCATCCTTTTGTTCTGCCTCTGACACTTCCTCCTGTATTCTTTTGAATTCTTCCAAGGTATCAGCTACAGACAACAGCATTGAAAAGGTAGTGTCCTCATCAGATTCATTTGTATACTCTCCGTTAAATGCGCTTGCCACGGTTGCACAATATGGAGCAAGTTCTTCTGTTTCTAACAGTTACGTAATCATTTCTGCTCCTGTGAGCTACACATTTAACTACTGCAATTTCTCGGGGCAACTGTAAAGCTTCTAACAGTCTCATCACATATTCTCCATTCCGGATAGGAGATCCAGACAAAGTCATGAATCCCCTCTATGCCCAAAGTCATGGACCACACCAAAGCCATTTTGACTATCAGTAAAAATAATCACCCACAATGGATCTGAAGAATAACAAGCTTTAGTAAGCGTGACCAATTGTGCCACTTGAGCAGAGGTAACACCTCGAAGCCAGGAGGTTTCTTTCAATTCCTGATTTGTACAGACATCATAGGCATCGCTCAAGTTCCCCTTATTATCTCGTAGATATGAGCCATCAAGGAATATTACATAGTCAGGCTCATCAAGAGGTTCATCCTGATATCAGGTCTTGGCTTGGTGCATAAATCTGTGACATTGAGACAGTCATGGTCAACCTCTACCCCATCAATGTCATTTTCAGGTAATGGTAACAATGTAGCTGAATTAAGAGTCTGACACTTTTCTTAAAATAACATTTTCTACTGTTCATATTTTGTGAGTTTGCTATTTGTCTTGTATTTGATTTGGGTTCATTTAAGCAAAATCTCCTCTGAGTGTGGGACCATTACTGTAAGAGAATGTCCCATGGCTATGCTCTTCCTTTTCTCAATACTGACACCAACCGCCGCAACCGCTTTAAGGCAGCTAGGCAGTCCTGTGGCTACAGGGTCAAGGGTAGTTGAAAGGTATGCCACAGGTCTTCAAGAGTCTCTCTGCAATTGAGTAAGCACTGAGAGAGCACAGCTCTCCCTCTCACTGCAAAACAAAGTGGACATTTTACTGTTATTAGGCATTCTTATTGCAAGAGCATGACAGAGACTTTCTCTCAGCTCTAGGTATGCCTTTAAGCAATCGTTGTCCCCTGGAAGTAGATCAGGCACTCTTTGAGCATCAGCCTCAGTAAAGACTTGGCCACTAGTGGAAAGCTGGGTATCCACTGTCTTCAGTAGCCCATCATTCCCAAACAAATTCTGACTTCTCTCTGTGTTTTAGGTGGACTCATTTTCAAAATTGCAGTAATTGTCTTTTGTAACACTTTCCCTGCTCCCTTCTCAATGAGATGTCATAAATACAAGAACTCTTTTTGACAATATTGCAACTTACTCAGAGACACCTTATGTCTGTTCTCAGCCAGTTGTTTTAATAGGGCAAACATATCCTGTTTACAGACTTCTTGTGTACTTGGCGCCACAAGTAGGTAGTCAATATTACTGTATAAGAACCGATTTGCAGGGCATCTGAGATGTCTCAAGATTCGTTTTCAAGATCTGATTAAAGATTGATGGGCTTTCTGTATACCCTTGTGCTACTCAGCAACATGCCAAACTCTGTTTTGAAATTTAAAGGAGGACAGAACTTGACCATTCTCGTGCAATAAGATGGAAAAGAATGTCTGGCAAAGATCCAGTACTGTGAACCATTTATCATCACTGGGGATCTGAAACAATATTGCAGCTGGATTCAGTACCACGGGACAACATGGAATGACTATGCTATTAATTTTTCATACGTTCTGCACAATTCTGTATTTGCAGTTTGGCTTTTGCAAGCCCCTGATGATTGGCGAATTGAAAGGACTTCTGACTCTCTCTCTCTCAAAATTCCTTGTCCAGCCACTGTCTCAGGTGCGAGATCGTATGGTGTTGTTCTCGGAAATTCAGCATTTGGTTTAATCAATATTCAGACACGTTCTATAACTTTAATGAGTCTGATGTCTTTACCTGAAAAATCCAATACTTCATGTTTTATAGGATCTCTTAAATTGGGAGATAAGTCCTCTATTGTTCTTACAGGGAACAGTCCAACAGCTGTCCCTTGTCAAACCATTTTAAATTCAACACCTTCATCATGCATTTGAAACGAGACACCATCTGGTGTACAGTAAATTGTGCAATTCAATTTGCATAAAAGATCCCTTACTAACAGATTTAAAGGACTTGTATCACACACAACAAACTGATGATCGTCTTCAAATGAGCCTATTTTTAAAAGGACCTTCTTTGAGACAGGGTTAGTAATTTCCGTATTTGAAACACCTTCAACTTGAAACTTCTTTCCCGAGAGGGGTAGGTCAGGGATTTCCACTGTTCTAACAGTGGAATGGGTAGTGCTGGTGTCAATCAAAAAATGACTCTTGGATGGCCTTTCACCTCTCCTTCTAGAAATGGCCTCCTCTGGTCTTCCTCTAACACTGCAGCATGTATACAATCTTCCTCCCCCTTAGGCACCGCCTTTGTGAATTGTCGGAGTCAAAGCTCTTGTTCTCAAACATAGGGAATTGTTGAAATGGACTCTGATTTTGGAATGGATTTGGGTTTGCTCTTTGAGTGTGATTTCTGTTAAATCTGGGGTTACCTATATTCTTTGGCACCATTGGAGCTTGCAGGACCTGCAGCACTGGGACTTGTGACAGATCTGAAATTTCTGCATTTGAGTCGGATTAAAATTTTGCATTTGTCCATCACCACTTACTCTATTAGGATTCTGTCGGCATTCCTTCTTCCAATGCCTAAGTTTGTTACAATAATGACAAGAAGTCGATCTCTTTAAAGTCGCAATATCTGAACCCAAATTCAGATCGACCAAAACACCTCAACCTCTACCTGGTGTAACATCAACTCCACCTTGCATTATTTGACCTCCACTCTGGTAACCAACAACTTGCAGTTCACCAGCATTTCCTCTAAACTCCTGATTTTGAAACCCTTTCTGAGCCAACTTCATCTGATCAAGCATAACTTCTCTTTAAGTTTGTTCTGCGTCATCTCCTGTTTGTCTTTACAATATTTAGCATACCTCAAGATCTCATCTAAACGTTTAGTCTGATAGCAAATCACATTCTGTTGTATGTGCATACTGATCTCTGGGGGCAACCCAAGAACGAACTGTGACCTTTCAGGATCTTCTTGACCGATGTGCTGTTTAAACTCCTGTAACAATCCAATTGGCAGGCACGTAATCTTTAGCTTCCTGATTCGTCCTATTGATCTTTACCTAATCAATGTCCCTTGCCTGAACCTTTCTTTTCAAGAAAGTAACCACCTCATCATACTTTGTCATCACCGTGGGTAAAGTTGCACGAGTACGTGGATCCCTTGGGGGGTAATGTACGTGGCCACTGTATGGCTATCTCAAACTCAGCCCATAGATTACTTGGTATCACAATGTCAAAAAAGGTATTCAAATCTGTCCACAAAATCTTCAAAATTTTCCCAAACCTGTCATCCTGAATAGACCATTGAGAAGGATTCCCTCTCAGTTTAGGGAAGTGGTTCGTGAATGTCGCATGATCACCTTGACTCCATGACACATGAACATACCCTCCACCTGGTATCTCCCTCATAGGGTTTGTCAAAGCCCCATCTTCATCTGGGGGTGCTGGAAGCGATTTGCCATTTACCTTTCCACTATTCTGGTTGCTTCCTTTTCTTACCCTGCTTTATTGCCTATTTGCTCTCCAATCTGTCAAAATTGCTCCATTTCCAAATGCACTTAACAAATTCAGCAATGCGTAACTTCATTCCTGGAGCTCGCATGGTCGCTTCATCATCTAGTTGTGCCCTGAAACTTTTCTGCAAAGGAATACTCTTAAACAGATCTACCTCATATTTTCTGGCCAATTCCACTAATTTCTCATTTGTGGTAGCTGCACGCCTAGTAATATCTTCACTCACATATATCAGCTCATTTTCCTGGTATTGATTCAGATGTGAAATATCTAAACATACTCTAATGATTTCTTCCAATTCCACCCTTGTCTAAGCATCTAACTCTCCCTTGATTTGTGGATGATGACTCTGCCTCTCCTGTCCCTTTACTCTTCGAAGGCTCCTCAAACCATGGGGGTAAAATCTCATTATCAAATGGTACTATTCCCCCTTGAACAATTGGAGTTGTAAAAACAAGTTTTGTCTTTTCTCTAAAAGATTGGACATTCCGTGGTGGGGTTCAAGCAACAATCTGAGAATTTTGCAACATTGGGATAAACACTGTTGTGGCTACTGCACCTACAGTTCCTGAAACAGTAAGATTTGGGGCAATGGTTAATGGTGTAGATACAATAAGAATTGCTAACAGTCTGAGCTGCTATGACTTGTGACATTGATGCAGAAACAGTCACAATAGAAGCTGAGACCGCTGGAGCAAAAACAGTAGTAGCTGTCTCGAAGGTGCAGATGCAATTGAAAGAGTTTGGAGTCGTCCCCCAACCTGAGCTACATTCGGTTCAAAAGGGGCTTTGGCAACAGAACCACTAGATGTTGTCGTACTATATGAATCTGATGATTGAGAAACATACGGCGGTGGACGCGAGACAACAGACCATTTAAGAGATCCTCACCAGAATCACTATCAGAACCAGATTTTTCATTTCCCTGTTTCCGATTCCTTTAGGCTTCTCTGTTGTCAATGCAGGGTACATTCTAGCACCCTCATCTATACATTTCCTCCATCTATGCTGTTCTTCGTCCCATTTAACACCAGCGTAATTACGCACTGCTCTCTTTGCTCTATTCTGATATTTTTCATTCTCTTTTCATTGTGCTGCACGCTCCCAAGCATTTCATGCTTCATCCAACAGCTGAGGACTCTCCTTCTCACACTTGGCAGCCAAGGCTTGGAACAAACCTTCCCCTGCACCTCAGGACCACTCCGTCTCTCCAGCAAGTCAGAGGAGAACTAAAGACATAAATGTTTGAATGAGCAAACCTCCACGCGGCAGCCAACAGCTCCAGTGCCTCGAGACCCTCATGGGTGATTTGCCGCACTCTATAAATGCTTAATTGATTGATATTGTGCAGGTCTAAGAGGTGGTTTAATGTTATATAATATTCCCTTCAAATTTTCAATAACCTTTAGATCAATTGTACCATATTGTGGCAATCTTAATGCTCCCTCTTTTTCAGTGCTCTTGTGCCATTGACGAAGCCACAAACATGTATGAAGCCCTACGCTTGTCACCGTACAATGAATTGGCATACCTTCCAGTGGAGCTTCCTCACCCCTCATGGACAGGAACTCGCATATCACCCCTCATTAAATCTCTAAGGGCTCTGAAGCATTTCCTGATTATAACAATTCAACAATGAAAATAAACAAATTTTATTCAAATATTTTCAATGTTTTGTTTGTTACAATTCAATGCGGATCAATAATCACCTCCCAATCTCAGCACAGTCTTTTCTTTGTGGACCTATCACAACTTAACATTTCATGACTCACCAAGCAATCTCAGCACGATACTTCTCACCAGTTGACCTTTCCCAGCGCAGTACTCTCTGATGCGACTCTCACTCCTTGCAGCGGTTCAACTTCCTTTACAATTTTCTCATATGTAAAATTTCAAAACTCTAAGCAAGCACAATAAACAAATAACCCTTGTCTGCTCCACTCAGGAATTCAAAATAACCCTTACACAAGAAATAACACTTTCTAATCTCCACAAACACACACAGATGAAATCTCGACCAGCGGAAATCACCCTGACTGATGCAGCTTCCCTTTTGCACAGTATGATCTACTAACACCAATCGCTATTAATACAGTCACAACAATCTGTTATGTTCCCTACCTTAATTGTACAGTCGATGGTACAGAAAGAACCAACACCACAAAACTTTAGCAGACAAATAATACCACAATATCTTTTATCTATCCCAGGATCTTGGACTGTGAGGAGCCCGATAACAACTTCACCTTCTCAGTAACAAACTCGTATTCACACTTACACAATTAAACCATAAACATTACCAGAATGCAAAAGACACAACTTCAGCATAGCACCATGAGCTCAACATAAACAATTGCGATGCACAACCCTTCTAATACTTACACCTCCACCACTGCAAAGGCATTCGGAACCGCTGAACTCTTTCAATCTTCAAGGTTGGGCCATGGACTTTAGGGACATGGGCAATTCTGAACTTGGGCAAGCTGACTTAATCTAGATTTTCAAACAATTTTAGTTCCTCTTCTCCTTTGACATTAACCGTCACTCTGCTACTACTTGCCGGAGCGGGGATTCTTGCATCTCAAGCATTGGGTATAATCCTCAAATAACTCCCGCCATTGGTTGTATAGACCTTTGTTAGTCAACAAGTCGAGGGGATAAGGAGCTATTATTTATATTAGTTATTATAACAGGAAAGACCAATTTCGCCTTCACAGAAAAAGACGAAGAGACTATGAATGAGTTTAAATGGGATTTATTAACAAATTAATATAGATCAATTATTAGCTCAGTAAGTATTTTATATTTTAGTCATCATTATTACAGATTCAAATAAACTAAAATGTGATATTTAAATATTAAAGATTTAAGATATTAAAATAAGATAAAATAGCACATCTGTAAGAATTACAAATAGAATGCAGAATATGCAGCAAATGTGTTCCATAAAGGAAAATCCATAATCTAAATCAAAGGGAGTTGGGCGTAAATGGGATTTTATTAAGCAAGGTAGGATAAGGTGTCAACTTCAGAAAACTAAATGGAGACTTCTGATGAGAGTATAGGAATAGGTATGAAGCCTTAGCAATCAAGCAGTGGAGATTAGCAGATGCTGGAAAGTTCTTCACAGCTCAAACCCAGCAAGCATTTGTAAGATCTGCCTCCTAAATTCTGCAGCAAGATCTCTCTCTAGTCTAAGGAACACACGCTAATATAATTCAGCGAAACATTAGTTGCAACATTGCATCTCATCCCTACCCTAAGGAACCAATCGTTCTCTTCCAAAGACTGGGAGCAGGTAAACTCCCCATTTCTCACATCTTCAAAATGGATCATGAACAACTATGTCCTTGTTTTGTTACTTTGAACAGGATCTTGTGGTTTAGACAGCTCTTCCCATGTGTCACACTTCCTGCCATCTCTTCACTTCCCGGTGAGAACCTCACTATCAGTTCTCTAATACATAACAAATGACTATTCACTAGCTAACAGAAGGCTTCTGGAAAATTACAGCATCTGCAGTGGGAAGAAAGAGAAAAACATCTTGTGAAAAACAACAGTTTAAAATTGAAAAACAGGACTCTTAGCCTTAAAAGTATAAAGTCAAAATTCAAAGTGACATCAGCATTTAAGCTAACTTAATTCAACAGTATATTAATTCGAGTGTTTGCTAATAATGGTTAAATGTGATTACTTACTACAAATTTGAGCTAAGTGTGTATTTGTTATTCAACATTGAAGTTGGCACTTTACAGTCATAAGCTTTTCGTTTGTAAAAGAGGAATTTCGTTTTATCAACATTTATGAAAAATGACTTCTTTTCTGTCCTGTGTGTGTAGCTGCTGTAGCAATAAAGCAGACTTCTCAGTAGGTTAAAAAGTTTAATCTTCACAGACCACAACACTGGAGGTTGTCCAGCAAAGCCTTGCTTTACCTCTTACCCATGGTAACCAAGGAAGAGTTGATGTCATAATATGTCATTAAGAGAAAGACTACAAAAGTTGACAGTTACGATGTCGAAGAATCTGTGGATGAGTCCTTTCTATTAGGAATGTGTGAGGATTGGGGTGTGTTAGATGATATGGTTGTGAGACCTTACTGTGTAATGCAAACCGTCTTTGGTCCACTCAGGCCTTTAATTCAATCCTGGGTAGCAGTGGCTTTGAGCAGCAAGGCTTAAACAAAATAAAGCATTTCTCCTCATTTTGTAATGTTAAAACCAGGTTTTCCCTGGTCTTAATTTTGGCTCCCCCATATTTACGCCACCCTAGTAAATATAGGGCAGCATCAAAATCAAAGGGTGTTGCGGCGGAACGCCCACCACAACACCCACTGCCCACCCCTTTCACGCTAAGTATAGAGTGAAAGGGTGCCCTATTTACAATAAATAATTGGGATTAAGACACCAAAAAGTGCAAGAACTTTGAGTTTTGCACTCTTGACCGCTTCAAATAAAGTGCGGCCTTGAAAAATAAACAGCCAGGTTTCTCTTTTTTCATATGCTATTTACAAGGCAGCGTTAAGCCACATTAAGTGGCATACCTCCGCCTTTTAAATAAGGCGAAGTCCCTATCACGATATCATCGTAAAAAGTGGCGTGCCTGTGGCGATAGGGGCTTGTAAATATGCCCTGCAGAGACTAGCTTTTATACAGGGATTGCAGAATCCGATGTATTACACATTACTTCGAAAACAGCGTACCTTACTTTCAAAGCCTTGAAGTCAGGCCAACCATTCAACCTTCACTCTCTACTATGTATGTTATGTTAAAGGGTATTTGTAAAGCGCACAGCTACTCAGGAAGAGTGTCCCGGCGCTAATGAACCTCAGAGCTGGACTGTTGCTGTCCCTGAAGGGGAAAAAACCTTAAGGTTGTTGCTGGAACAGCCAGGTTTTCAGCAGCTTCCTAAAGGTAAGTAGGTCCGACACCTGTCTAAGTGCTACCGGCAGGAGGTTCCAGACTCGGGCAACCTGAACTTGGAAACAGCGGCCTCCGGTATGGGTGCGGGAAAACTTAGGGACAACCAACTGATGCCGTGAAGATGACCTCAGGGTTCTGCAGGGAACATATTGTGTGATTCTCCTTCTAAGATAGTGTGCGCCCGTACCTTGTAAAGCCTTAAAAGCCAGAACCAAGGCTTTAAAGCAGATTCTTTTTCGGAGGGGAAGCCAATGCAAAGCCTTCAGGTGAGGTGAGATCCGAGCTCTCGGTCCTAGCATGAGGACTGTCCTGGCGGCCGCATTCTGGACCAACTGAAGTCTGTTCAGTAAGTACTCCGGGAGGCCTAGGTATAGGATATTTACATAGTCCAACCTTGAGACAATGAGGGCTTGGACCACGGTCTTCCTGTGGGTGTGAGGCAGGAGGGGGAGAAATTTCTTGAGCATCCGCAGGAGACCAAAACAAGATCCTGCGACTGACTGAATTTGGGCTTTCATGGGCAGGGTATCATCCAACTTAACACCCAGGTTCTTCATTGTGTTAACCGAGGCAAGGGGAGGTGACATGTCTGATGGCCACCATTGTTTCCACTTGCCCCGAGATGAAGAGCTGAAGAAAATTATTTCCGATTTCTCTGGGTTACATTTAAGTTGATTCTCTCTGAGCCATGTGAAAACCACAGTCAGGCATTTATTGATCTTCTCCCCTACAAAGTCCTCGCCCTTATCACATGTAAACAGAAGCTGCGTGTCGTCAGCATAGGAGATTATTGTCGCACCGAAAAGCTTCCACCAGAGGAGCAAGGGGGGACATGTAGAGGTTGAAAAGTGCCGGGCTCAAAATAGAACCCTGAGGGACACCTACCTTCATAGGGGGAATGGGAGCGGCGAAAGGAGGGGGCCAGACCTCTTGGTATCTATCCTCCAAAAAGGAGGAGAACCACTTAAGCACCGTGCCACACAGGCCGCATTCCTGTAATCTATGCAGGAGTCGGTCATGTGGCACGGTGTCAAAGGCCGCGGAGAGGTCCAGCAAAATCAACACCGCTTTACCTCCTTTATCCAGCTTCTCCTTAATGGACTCAGAAATTTCAAGCAGAGCTGTCTCTGTGCTGAAATTAGATCTAAAACCGGACTAGCGGAGAAGGTTACTTGTTTCCACATAATCCGTAATGACTAAGTTCACATATTTCTCTAGGGCTTTAGAAAAAAATGGGAGGAGTGAGATAGGTCTATAGTTGGAAGCCACCAAAGGATCGGCAGAAGGCTTTTTTAGCAGCGGTAGAATTTTAGCATTTTTCCATCTGCATGGCACCAGGCCAGTCCTCAGCGAGGAGTTAAGGACAATAATAGCAGCTGGGTTAATAACCTCGGCCACCAAGGCCAGGACTTTTGCTGGGCAGGGGTCCGTGGGGGAGCCTGAATTAAGGACTTTCATAATCTCCAAGGAAGTCTCCATTAGAAGAAGGGGAAACTGTGTTAAAGATGGACCCTCCGCGGGAGCTCCGGGTGTTAGAGATTCTATGCTCCATCTCTCAACCGGGAGGGTCTCCGGAGGCTAAAGAGAAATAAGAAGCAAAGGATCCCTCCAACCTGAAAGCAAGAAATTGATAACAATCCAGGAAGTACAAATATCATTTGCAGGTGCGACTCCCTAAGCTGACCATTTTCAGGGGAAAAAAAGAAAACATTTATTTTTAAGCAACACCTAAATACATAAATGTTACTACACCGCCCCTTTTTTGGACCGATTAGTTCTTCAGCTGCTTTTATCTCTTCAGACCCTCCCTTTGACACATTTGTTTTAGGATTAGCTATTTCATTGTGATGATTACTTTATGTTTTAATCTGTTAATTGTACACCTGATCCTTTCAGGCAAAGTTGTTCTCTGCAAAGTGCTCTAATACCCATTACAGGTAGAGTAGCGCTATAAAATAACCTAAATAAAAATAAATAAAATCTAGAAATGTGAGACGTGTCTTTTTGATCACCCCCACCAAACACAAAGCCACAGTGCGAGAAGTTATACTTGCGTACGGTAATGGGCAGATTGGTGTACAGACTGTACACGTGATTGGGCTCAGTAACAGGCTTTAAATAATATTGTTGATTAGAAGCAATGGGAAATATTATTGAGGCTAACTTTATGTTAATATATCACGTTTGCATGCATTTCAAAACCATCATGAACCAACAGAAAACTTTCACAGTATAAATTAAGTAGTGCTTTCACATTACCAATCCAGGAAGGAGGGATCACAGGTTATATGTCAACAATGGGCATACTTGGTAGCATCTACAACACAACCTCTACCCCTACATTTGCTTGTCGTATGGCAATCTGGATGCTCCTGGGTTCACTTTGTTGCCATTCTCCCTTTATTCATCTGTCCTGTCTGCAGCCTATTGCTATCGCCAATCAGTACTGGTGATCTACTGAGAGGATAGCACCTTCAAGGATCCCAGGAGTTCTGGACTTCTGGGATCCCCCTCTCATTATCAACTGTTCATGGGCCCATCCGGATGGCTCGCCTGGGTCGGGCATGACTCCAGAAGCCACATGCCTCTCTAACAGTCCTGAAATGCTTTAAACAAGCGCTACTGTAGTGACTTAGTCCACACTTGTAAGTTGTAAGTTGTTTATTCTAGTTAATCCGGTACAAGGATGGGCACAGCAGCAACTGAACACAGCAGCATAACCATGACACTGAACCATACCATTCCACGTTCCCCGATATAAATAAGCACTGTAGCTTCCATTTAAGGAGCCACTATGCATACACTATTACCCACTACTACACATGCCTTTCCCTTAAGAATAAAAAACATACCATAAAAACTCTACCACTTATTCCCCCTTTTCTTCTTTTTTTCTTACAACATCAAAACACTTACTCACACACAAAATTCTCCAGCGTCCTAGGGGTTTTCTTAAGATTCTTCCAAAAGTACTCATTCTTTCTTCACAACCACCCAGATTCTCTTTCCAGACGAACTGCTCCAGTCTCCTGCAGCTTGCTTTCATTCTTGGTCCTACTATTCTCCTCCAATTCATGTGACACATCACCTTCATCCATGATCCTTCTATTCTCTTCCCTTCCCTGTGACACATCCAGCCACCAATACCTGTTTCTTCCTACACATTGCAATTCATCTTCTACATTTTCTTCGTCTGCAATACCACTTTTGGCAAGAGCAATACGACTCATATAACTAATACTGCCATCATCTAGTTCAACCGTATTCTTCATAACTCTCCTAACCATTTTAGGACTACTGAATTTGCTTTCTCCTTTAGCTACTTTTTTGACGGATTTCACATGACCCCATTGGCCTACATTTATATGTACTTCTTTCACTCCATGTTTATTGTCAAAATACTCACATCCTTTGTCTCCCAATTCAATTTCTTGCTCCTACTCATCCACCCAGGATTCATTTTGGAATAAGGTAACCTGCCTCTCATCATCCCAAATGGGCTTTCTCCAACCATTTCATGAGTTGTCATTCTGTACATCGATAACATTCTTTTGAGCTCATATTCCTAGTTTTTCTGTGTTTTGCTCGCCATCTGAAGCATTCCCTTAATCACTCTATTCACCCTTTCCACTACAGAATTAGCCCTAGGATGATACAAAGCCATGAATGTTTGTTCTTTGCCAGCCAACCTCACAAAAGTTTTAATTTCCTCCGATTTGAACAATACACCATTGTCCGTCAATATTCACACTGGAAATCCTTCTCTAAGTAACGCTTCCTCCAGAAATTTGATCACTACACTTGAGTTAATTTTTTCAACCACTGCTATATCAATCCTCCTGGAGAACATATCCACAAGAACTACTATGTACTTACATGTGCCATCATACCATGTCACAGGATCCATGATGTCCAAAGCTATCTCATCCCATCGCATTTTAGGACATCCCAACGAGGACATGGGATGATTCAATGTTTTTGGAGACTTGTCCCCACTTTCACAATCCACACACTCTCGTACAAATCTCTCAGTTTCTAAGTCCATCATAGGCCCACAATACAGCATTTTTATACCTCTTTTTGTACGTGTAATGCCCCATGGATAACATCCTCTGCCTGATGCCACAGGGAGGAATAACTTTTTTGCCTCTACACACAAACATGTCATCCACATTTAACTCATTTCTTATCTCCCAGAAGGCCTTCAATTCCTCCTTCATCCTGATTTTTCCTAAATTTCCCCATCATTCACAATTTTATCCCTTACTTTCCTTCAAAACGTCATCCTTGCTGTATGCATTCATCCACTTCTCTTTTTGTACAGTACTGGCATTTCCTTCAGTAAAGATCCCTGCAACACACCATTCATTTCAAGGATCCTGGTCCAATTCTTTCAGAGGTATTGACATTCTGCTTAAAACATCAGCAGTAATGTTTTTAACTCCAGGTACATATTGCTCATCGTACAAGAAATCTTGAAGTCTCTTGGATAATCTAGCAATCCTTGGTGAGGCCCTGGACATCCCTTCAGTGGTCAACATATTGGTGAGGAGTTTGTGATCAGACCTTAACATTAATTTTCTCCCCCAAATAAACTTACGAAAATGCTCTAAAGCCCGCACACTTGCAAGGGTTTCTCTATCATGTAGTACTTCTCCTCCGTGGGTGATAAAGAGCGAGATGCAAAAGCAATTACACATTCTTTACCCCGTTCGCTCTTCTGAGTCAGTACACCATCCAACCCTTTTCCACTTGCATCAGTGGTGACAAAAGTGTCTGCTTAAGGATCAAAACCCTGTAACATGGGAGAATTAGCAATTGCTCGCTTGGTTTCTTAAAATGACTTTTTACAACTGTCATTCCATTCATACTTTGCTTTATTTTTCTAAAGACTTGTATGAGAAATTTGCCACGAATGTCGAATAGAATTCAGCTAATCCTAGAAAAGATCTCAACTCATCCTTGGAATTCAGGGATGGAGCACTTACAATAGCCTCCACTAACTTCTTTTTGTTTGATCGCTCCATCACTGATTTCATGGCCCAAATATGTGACCTTTCTCTGTGCGAATCTGCACTTACTGCCTTCTGCTGATAGTCCTCTTTCTTCCAGGTACATAATACTTTCCTCAATACCTCATCAGAATGTCTTTTGTCCTTACCCATCACTAAAATGTCGTCCTGGAAGAAAGTAACCTCAGGAATATGTCCCAAGAATTGTGCCATCAGCCTCTGAAACACGGCTCAGGCCGATACCAATCCAAACGGATTGCGTTTGAATTGATAACAACCGAACGGTGTACAGAATGTAGTGAGTTGTCTGCTGCTGTGATCCGACACCACCTGGTGGTACGCTGCAGACGTAGAAAACCACTTCACTTTTCTAGTCAAAGACATAATTTCATCAATACGAGGCAGTGGTAACTAATCCACAACAATATTGTTATTCAGTTCCCTTAAGTCCACACACAAACATACCTTGCCATTGGCCTTATGTGCTACGACCAATGGAGAAACCCATTCAAACTCTTCCACAGGTTCAATGATCTATAACTCAAATAATTTCTCCAATTCTTTTGCACCTCCTCCCTGACAATGAAAGGAATATTTTGAGCTTTATGAATTTTGGGCACAGCTCCCTCCTTAAATCGGATGCGATGAGTAAAACCTTTACGACAACCTATTTTCCCTTGGAAGACTCCAGAAAATTCCTCTAAAACCCACGTTTCTGTGTATTCCTCCTCACAAGCTACTAATACCTGGTCAATGCTATTAGGATCCAGAATTATACTCAATTTCTTTTGATCCTTCCAACCTAAAACTGAAGGTCCATCCTTGGCCACGTAAGGTCTACACACTGCATGGCTGTTTTTAAATCTATAGACTAGTTGCCTGAACCCCACCATGTCTTTCCTATCTCTAGTATAGCACTCAGGAGAAATGTCCAGGAGATCCAATTGATCACCATTCTTACTGACAAAAATGTTCTGCCAGATACTTTCAGCAATGATAGTGTATGGGTACCCTGAGTCAGCCGCCACTTGTAATGAGATCTCCCCCAAGGGATACCCAACATAAAGGTTTACTAGTATCTTCCCCTGCGATGTTCAGCACCACTGTTTTCACCCTATGTGCCTAACTGTCTCCTCACCCTCCGCACTGTCCTCTGAGGAGTCTTCCCTTCCGCTCTCTCTCACACACGCTACTTTAGTGGTACTTATTTATTCTGTTTTCTCTTGCATACTCTAGCATAATGTCCTATTATACCACATTCTAAACATTTGGCTACTTTAGGCGGACACCTTTTGAACCTAGCTGAATATGATGTACTACCACATCTGCAACACACAATACTAAAGTTCTTTGCTTGTTCTACATTGTCCCCCTTTTTCCTATCATTTCTTTGGTCTGTGTATCAGCCCACCAGTCTGTACAATCCTCTGTTTTGCCTCCGATACTTTATTCATCAAGTCTACCACTTTCTTTTCCTGAACCAATGTAGCTTTAGCACATTGCTCAGAAAGTTCTGCCTTCTTGACATTCACTACAATGTCTTTGAGGTTAGCCTCACCTTCCACCCACAACCTCTCCTGTATGGACTTGTTATTGGCATACATTACAATTTGGTCACAAACAAGTTTGTCATGCAAATTTCTAAATCTACATTAGATCAGCAGTTTTTTAACACTGAAACATAGTCTTCAATGCTCTCATATTTCTCCTGTTTCCTTTGAAAGAACGCATGGCTCATTACTGCAATGCATACCGTGGGTGAAAAATGTTCATCCAAATCCTGGATTGCACACTTAAAAACACACTTCTGTCAGGTTTCTGTAATTGGTTATAGATGCGTAATCCTTCTGGCCCTAAGCAGTACATTTGGATTCTTTTCTTCCTCTCGGCTGAGAATGAACTACTACTATCCTCCATGTTGACTATATAGTTCAGGAAGTACTCCTTCCAATCACTTCACTGTACTGCTACTTCTTGTTAGAGATGCCAAAACTTCTTTAGGTGAACTCAAGTGCACAGCATGCGCAACTCCCCCACTTTGAGTCGCTGCCGGTTTGCTAGACGACATTATGACTAAAGGTCATCGCTCAGGGTACAAAATAACACTATACAGAATTTTTAAAAAACTTACAACGCTGCATACATCTTTGCTACCATGCTGTTGTACACCATCAATGCTTAATTGCTTTGCACATACTGAAGAATTGACTGAAATGTCAGATAAACTGTGTCCATGACGATCCTGATCCTTCCTGTTCTGCCACTGAAGAGAAAATGAGCTAAAAATAAAATGTCCGCCAGAAATGCTCAAAATACCTCACATATGACCCATAGGAACCAAAAGTGATGTTTAACATTCTTTCCAGAGGAATCAGGGTTTGCATAGTAGATGCACTGTACGTCGTTGCGTGTACTTTCCTAAGGGTTGTACCCCTTGTTGCACTAAAGCTTCCTCGAGCACAGCTTCCTCGAGCACACAAACCAGCAACACACGCCTGAGGTAACAGCACGCACTCCAATAATGGTAATCCAACAATATAACCGTTTACCCCTTCGCTGCGTTGGACGGCCAGGAGCCGTCCGACGCACCAGTGCTCATGTGCGTCGGACGGCTCCTGGCAGTCCAATCACATGGCACTGGAAATCCCTCTGGTACGGGCATCAGAGGGATTTCCTTTTCCCCCCAACAGCCTTGGGAGCTGGGGAAGGGCCTCCCCAGCTCCCGAGGCTGTGTGTTTGGTTTCTCTGAAATGAAGATCAGCGTGCACGTCGCGCTGACCTCTTTTCAGAGAACCCGAAACTGAAATGAGCAGATAGACGCATTTCAGTTTCACTTTCTACGTGCTCAGGGGTTGAGATAGCCCCCTGAGTACGTAGAAAGTCAGGAGAGGTATTGTAGGAAAGTGCAGAATCTCCCCTTTCCAATGGTACCTCTACCTAGTGAATCCCTGCTTGGGAATCGCCCCAGGAGGGCAATCCCCAAGCAGGGATCCACCCACTAGGCATCTGGGTGGTAGGAGATTTGTGTCAGCCTGGTGATCCCACAACTTTCCTGCACAGAAATTTGAGATAAATGTGATTTTTGTTCAGCTAAATTTGAGGTATGCAAGGGATTCTGGGTAGGAAAACATTGGGGTATCCACGCAAGCCATACCTCACTGTACTCCCCAGGGTGTTTAGTTTTCAGAAATGTGTGGGTTTGGTAGGTTTCCCCAGATGGCCGCCGAGCCCAGGGCCAAAACCCAGGTACCCCCCTTGCAAAACCAGGTCATTTTGTGATAGGTAATTTTGATGCCTCCATAATACATTTGGGGCCCTTGCCTGTCGCGTATTCTTG
This sequence comes from Calotriton arnoldi, assembly GCA_963921515.1. Lineage (NCBI taxonomy): Eukaryota > Metazoa > Chordata > Amphibia > Caudata > Salamandridae > Calotriton > Calotriton arnoldi. Next base: position 2,379,225 of record CAWUFW010000745.1, on the reverse strand, counting down.
TGGGACCACCCACACGAGTGAGGTACCATTTTTATTGGGAGACCTGGGAGATTGCTGGGTGGTAGGAAATTTGTGTCAGCCCAGTGATCCCACAACTTTCTCACACAGAAATGTGAGAAATATTTGTTTTTTCCAGCTAAATTTAAGGTATGCAGGGGATTCTGGGTAGGAAGCTTTTGGGGGATCCACGCAAGCCATACCTCCCTGGACTCCCCAGGGTGTCTAGTTTTCAGAAATGTGTGGGTTTGGTAGGTTTCCCTAGATGGCCACCAAGCCTGGGGCCAAAAACCCAGGTACCCCCCTTGCAAAGCCAGATCGTTTTGTGATAGGTAATTTTGATGTCTCCACAATATGTTTTGGGCCCTTCCCAGCCACAGGCTCTTGGCCCACCCACACAAGTGAGGTACCATTTTTAATCAGGAGACTCTGGAGAATGCGGGTGGTTGGAAGTTTGTGGATCCACACAGATTCCAGAACCTTCCATAACAGAAATGTGAGGAAAATGTGTTTTTTTACAAAGTTTGAGATTTGCAAGGGATTCTGGGTAACAGAACCTGGTGAGAGCCACACAAGTCTCCCCATCCTGAATTCCCCTGGGTGTCTGGTTTTAAAAAATGTATAGTTTTGCTAGGTCTCCTTAGGTGCCGGCTGAGCTAGGGTTCAAAATCAACAGCTAGACCATTTGCAAAAAAAAGTAAGCTTTCACTGGAAAAATGTGATGTGTCCACGTTGCGTTGTGGGCTGTTTCCTGTCACGGGCACTATGCCTACGCACACAAGTGAGGTACCATTTGTATCAGGAGACTTTGGGGAATGCGGGGTGGGTGGAAGTTTGTGGAACCACGCAGATTCCACAACTTTCCATCACAGAAATGTGAGGAAAATGTGTTTTTTTTAAATTTTGAGGTTTGCAAGGGATTCTGGGTAACAGAACCTGATGAGAGCCACACAAGACACCCCATCCTGGATTCCCCTGGCTGTCTAGTTTTCAAAAATGTATATGTTTGCTAGGTTTCCTAAGGTGCCGCCAGAGCTAGGGTTCAAAATCCACAGCTAGGCACTTTGCACAAAAGGTTCGTTTTCTCTGTAAAAATGTGGTGTTTCCATGTTGCGTTTTGGCCCATTTCCTGTTGTGGGCACTAGACCTACTCACACAACTGAGGTACCATTTTTATCGGGAGACTTTGGGGAATGTGGGGTAGGTGGAAGTCTGTGGATCCATGCAGATTCCTGAACTTTCCATCACAGAAATGTGAGGAAAATTTGTTTTTTTGACAAAGTTTGAGGTTTACAAGGGATTCTGAGTAACAGAACCTGGTGAGAGCCACACAATACACCCCATCCTGGATTCTCCTTGGTGTCTGTTTTTCAAAAATGTATAGGTTTGCTAGGTTTCCCTAGGTGCCGCAGAGCTAGGGTTCAAAATCCACAGCTAGCCACTTTGCAAAAAAAGGGTCAGTTTTCACTGTAAGAATGTGATGTATCCACGTTGCTTTTTGGCCCATTTCCTGTCGCGGGCACTTGGCCTACCCACACAAGTGAGGTATCATTTTTATCGGGAAACCTGGGGGAACACTGGGTGGTAGGAAATTTGAGGTATGCAGGGGATTCTGGGTAGGAAAACTTTGGGAGATCCAAGTGTGTACACCTCCCTGGACTCCCCAGGGTATCTAGTTTTCGGAAACGTGTGGGTTTGGTAGTGTTCCCTAGATGGCCGACGAGCCCGGGGCCAAAAACCCAAGTGCCCCCCCCTTGCAAAATCAGGTCGTTTTGTGATAGGTCATTTTAATGTCTCTACAATACGTTTTGGGCCCTTGCCTGTCGCAGGTACTTGGCCCACCCACACGAGTGAGGTACCATTTTTCATCAAGAGACCTGGGGGAACACTGAGTGGTAGGAAATTTGTGTCAGCCCGGTAATCCCACAACTTTCCCACACAGAAATGTGAGAAAAAAGTGTTTTTTTCAGCTAAATTTGAGGTATGCAGGGAATTTTGGGTAGGAAAACATTGGGGTATCCATGCAAGCCATAACTCCCTGGACTCCCCAGGATGTCTAGTTTTCAGAAATGTGTGGGTTTGGTGGGTTTCTCTAGGTGCCGGCAGAGTTAGAGTTCAAAATCCACAGCTAGGCACTTTGTAAAAAAAGGGTCAGTTTTCACTGTAAAAATGTGGTGTATCCACGTTGCGTTTTGGCCCATTTCCTGACTCGGGCACTAGGCCTACCCACAAAAGTGAGGTATCATTTTTATCGGAAGACTTTGGGAAATGCAGGGTGGGTGGAATTTTGTGGATCCACACAGATTCTAGAACTTTCCATCACAGAAATGTGAGGGAAATGTGTTTTTTTTTTTATACAAAGTTTTAGGTTTGCAAGGGATTCTGGGTAACAGAACCTGGTGAGAGCCACACAAGTCACCCCATCTTGGATTCCCCTTGGTGTCTGGTTTTTAAAAATGTATAGGTTTGCTAGGTTTCCCTAGGTACGGGCAGAGCTAGGGTTCAAAATCCACAGCTAGGCACTGTGCAGACAAAGGGTCAGTTTTCACTGTAAAAATGTGGTGTATCCACGTTGTGTTTTGACCCGTTTCCTGTTGCGGGCACTAGGCCTACCCAGACAAGTGAGGTGCCATTTTCATCAGGAGACTTTGGGAAATGAGGGGTGGTTGGAATTTTTATGGATCCATGCAGATTCTAGAACTTTCCTTCACAGAAATTTGAGGAAAATGTTTTTTTACACAGTTTGAGGATTGCAAGGGATTCTGGGTAACAGAACCTGGTGAGAGCCGCACAATGCACCCCCTCCTGGATTCCCCTGGGTGTCTAGTTTTCAAAAATGTATAGGTTTGCTAGGTTTCCCTAGGTGCCGGCTGAGCTAGGGTTCAAAATCCACAGCTAGGCACTTTGCAAAAAAAGGGTCAGTTTTCACTGTAAAAATTTGGTGTGTCCACGTTTCGTTTTGGCCCGTTTCCTGCTGCGGGCACTAGGCCTACCCACACAAGTGAGTTACCATTTTTATCGGGAGACTTTGGGGAACACAGAATTGTAGAGCAACTATTACCTATTGACTTTCTATGCATTTCTGCCTTCCAAATGTAAGACAATGTGTAAAAAAGAAGTCTAGTTGAAAAATGTCCTATAATTCACATGCTAGTATGGGTACCCACAATGTTGGAGATGTGCAAATAACTACTGCTTCTAAACTCTATATTTTGTTCCCATTTCGGAAATACATAGGTGTCCTTGATACCTATTTTTCACTCTTTATATTTTACCAAATGGTTTGCTATATACCCGGTACACAATGAAAAAACATTCCAAGACACAGTTCAGTTATTGGCTCTGCGTTCCTCAGGTTCTTAGTGAACCTACAAGTCCTATATATCCCCACAACCAGAAGGGTCCAGCGGATGTAACAGTATATTGCTTTAAAAAATCTGTCATACTTAGAAGTTACAGGTGAAAACATTGGCACAAATGGCTGTTTTTTCAACTCATTATCAATATTTCTTATTTTCAACTGTTAGTTTTTATTAAAAAACCTTGAAGTATCTACACAAATGACCCCTTGCTGAAATCAGTATTTTAGAAATTTTCAGAAATGTATAGCTTTCCAGGATCCATTATTGGTTTCACACCCAGTCAGTCAGTCAGTCAAATCACTTTATTCGATTAATTAAAATCATAAAAGTACAGTACACAGAACATAAAACAACAATAATATCATTCAATTCAGTTGGGCGATATAAAAAAACTTTAAAATTCCTACAAAAATCTATAATTCATCAGAGCTTGAAGGTTATCAACTAAAATAATTACATTAGGATGATTTTGAAAATTCATGCATCATTAATCATAAGAAATCTCCTTCTCCTAAGGCGAACAGCAGCCACAAGAAAACTAGCAATATTAAAAATGTTCCAGGTGTCATCTAACAGTTGAAGATACATTAAAGCTGGTCTTGCCTGTAAAAACCCTTTCCCCTCAAAAGGGGGACTAAAAACCTCCTCCGTATTTCATTATAAAAATCACAAAACATGATAAAATGCAATGTATCCTGCAATGAAAAATTATCACACTGGCACAGGCCTATATCCTCTGGCTTACACCATCCCGGAAGGTTACCCAGGGAGAAATGAATCAGGTTGAAGCGGAACCTTGTCAATAGCCAACGGTGATAAGGCTTAGTTACAATTCTCAAGTAGGGCTCAATTGACGGGGAAGAAATAATTAAATAATGAGCCCTAACCGAAGGTTTTGAATCTCCCGATCCTCTCGTTCCAACATCAGTATATTTAAAAATTGTGCTTTTACCCAAATTACATCATCTTTTTGGATCCCTTCTGGGGCATTAAAAATATCAGGTCGCCCTAGTTTAAAAAACATAGACCTAACATAAGACAGCCACGGGACGCTGTTAGCTTTCTCCAAGGCAACAACATCCCGTAAAATCTGATGGTTCAAGGTTATCTCAGGGTTAAGCCAGGTTTTAAGCCAGCAGACCAAGGGGGCCAGTCTCAGTGAGTCAGTTACATAACCCAACCCCAATTCCTGATGAATAGCAAATGTTGGGGTTGATTGGGGCACAGAACAGGAGGGTTCGTAAGAATTTATTTTCAGCCATCTGCATCCCCATCTGCTGTTTATAGCCCCAAATAGCAGAGCCATATGTAGCAATGGCCAAACATTTAGCTCTATAGATGGAGAGAATAGCTTCAAAAGGCTTTGCTCCCAGTCGCTGTGAAAACCCTAATAAAGCTGATGTTGATCTTACTACTGCGTTTTTTTGCTTTAGATTGGGGGACCCAGGAACATCTATCATCGAATAAGACCCCTAGGTATGTAAAGGAGGTCACTCTAGACACCTCCGCTCCATTGCATGAGAAGATTTTTCCTTTTCTTTTTCTTTGACCCATTATCATAACATGTGACTTTGACATATTCACAACCAAATCCAGGGATTTCATAAAATCCCCGAATGCATCCAACAGTCTCTGGAGGCCAATAGCGGTTCGGGATAATAAGACGGCATCATCCGCGTATAGTAGGACCGGGATAGTCCTAGTTCCTACACGCGGAATATCCAAACTCGCCTGTTCCAAGATTTTATCTAAAGCATTAATATAAAGAGTAAAAAGTAATGGCGCCAATATACAACCCTGGCGGACACCTCTGCCTGATTTAAAGTGACTAGTGCATTTGCCTTCCCGAGTGACCCTAACTACTGCTAAAAGATCCCGATGTAAGTCTGCTAAAAAATAAACCAAACAAGGATCAATACCCATAACAAGTAAAATGGACCAGAGCTTCGATCTGTTAACCAGATCGAAGGCGGAGGTAAGATCCATAAAAGCCATTTGTAGGGGACCTTTTTTGGCTACGGAGTATTTGCCTATTAATAAATATAAGTTAAGACACTGATCCATGGTACTTCTGCCCTGTCTAAAACCATACTGAAGATTGGATAAAACCCCGTTATCATTTACCCAATCAGTGACTTTAGCCAAAATCACTTTACCTAAGATTTTGACGGCAGAATCAATCAGTGATATAGGTCTATAACACCGAGGGTCACCTCTTTGACCTTTTTTAAAAACTGGTATAATTGTAGACAGGGACCAAGACGCAGGAAACCCCTGCCCAACAGAAGCATTAAACACATTGGCCAGGATCTTGGCCCAAAATGTAGGTTCACTTTTATACAGGTCTGCAGGGACACAATCGGGGCCAGGGGCCTTATTACTGGAGGTCTCAACTATTGCCTTTTCAATATCCACCTCTTTAAAAACCAGCAAAGAAAAATCACCATAAGTATCCAATCCTGAAGAGGAAACCTGCACCTCACTTGTACTATAGATTGTCTTAAAATGCGCCAGCCACTGCTCTTCTGATATATTAGTTTCCATGATGTCATTCTCTATGCCTGAAAAGAAAGGTGTATTAACAATAGCCCAAAATTTTGAGCTATCCTTTAAAACTTCAACAGACATTAGAGCATTCCAGGCCTCCGATTTGATCTCACTTTTACGGGTATGTATCGCTAGCTTATAAGACCTCCTAAGGCTAGCTATCTGCTCCCTATCTCTTGGTCTTTTTTTCAGGGCTTGTGCTAAGATGCGATGGGCCCTAGAGCAATTTGTGTCAAACCACTTTTCCACTGGTTTAGGTCTAGGTTTGGATTTAACAGTCAGGTCAATTGCTACCTGATGACAGATACCTTCAAAACCTCTAATCACCTCATCCTTTGGGGTGGAATGATCAACACACTTTGCAATATCATCTTTAGCCTTCATGCGTAAATTAACAAGAAAAGATTCAGGAATTACTTTAGACCATTTGAGCCTCCTCCCTGATCACTTGTGGTCACATGATTAACTCCTGTGTTCCCACCCAATAAACATAAAAGGCCCAAGTCTTTGTGTAATTCAAGAATTACTGGGTTGTGGTCACTAAGGGGGACAACTTAGCATTATAGGATACTACATTAGCTAACAATAAGGGGGACAAAAATATATAGTCAATGATAGTATCCCTTCCCTTAGCTTTAAATGTCGGAACCCTCTCAGATAAATCATTGAAACCAGGTTCAAAGAGATCAACTCCTGCCAGGAGATCCTCCAGGGCCTCCCCTTTGCGTATGCTCAAAATGGGGTGACACCGAATATTGAGGACCCAAATGATCATCACCATAACAATTCAAATTACACAAATGAATATTAAAATCGCCCATAAGAATGATATAATAAAAAGTGAATTGCTTCGATCTATAAACTTCTAAAAAACATTTCAAATAAGAAAGATGTTCGTTCAAAGTGTCGCATTCCCCAGAATTATAAAAATTAATTAATAATATTTTGGGACCAGTAGGAGTACACAGTTCTAATATCATACAATTATGGGAGCTTACCTCCAACATTTTTACAGACCCTTTCAAATTTAAAGAAAGAAGGAGTACTAGGCCCCCTTGGCTCTACCTGCCAGGGTAGAACGTGCAGGTGAGAAAAAGATTTAAACCCGTCAAGCTAAAAATTGCTCTCCCTGTCCCATGTTTCCTGGAGAGCAATAATATCATATTTTTTATAAACTCAAGCCAGCTAGGATCATCCCTTTTAGATCTAAGCCCCGCAATGTTCCAACTAATGATCTTACAATTGGAAACAGTTTCTAGGTCCATAGGCTGGTGATTCTGGCCGAAATCAGAAAGACAATCATGAGATGACTCTAGTCAGTCATTCTCGTCTAACTGGGACAGTGGAGAAAATCTATTTAAAAGGGCTATGCCCTGCCCTTCACCGCTTAATTTCCCAGGAAAAATTTGCGAGTCTATTGTGTCTCTAATATTAAAACTTTCTGGAAAGATCTCCAAATTTTTAGTTTCATCAATGCTTTTGAGAGGCTGAAAAGGCCTCCTCGAATATATCTCACTATGAGATTTGACAAGTGCATTCAATCGTCTTACTGGAGGATAAAAATAACCCAATGGCAGGGCTCTAATACCCCCTTCCCCTGATCCTGATTAATGTCCGAGGCATCCCAGAACAATCTATCTGCTACGTTCCGTGTATTAAAATTAACAATAATACAATCGCCATCCAATTGTTTCGGGCGGTTACCCACCCACCCCACTCGTCTAGCCATTATAATGGCAGAAGAAATTTCAGTATTACCTGTACAATATTGATCACACCATTTTTTTACTTTTAGCAGAAGAATCGAAGTGGGTTCATTATCATCAAGATTGAGTGGTGGGACCCTTACAAGAACCGCGGCCAATGGAGTCGCTTCTGGGGGGAGATTAATACTACCACAATTAGGATTTACTGGCCTCTCGTGGGATAGTAGAGGCTCCCTAGTAACCAGGGTCTGGGCATTGACTGTCAGTCCCTCAGAGTTCCTATCTCTATGGCTAAGGTCCCCCCCCCTTACCGGGCGGACCTGGTGTGCCCCAGCACTCTCCCTCACTCCAAATTCTGACCTTACCCGTAACGGGAAACTGGATGAGCGCCCAAATTGACTAATCCAGTGCTTGGCCTAGTCTCTACTTGGACATTAGGAGGCGTAAATGAACTAGGAGGAACAAACAAGGGTTTTGAGGTCATTAAAAAAGTGTCAATACGCTCACATTTTTTCAGAATCCCAGCAACACAAGTTTGCAAAGTGTCAATAATATCTTTTGCTATGCTAGTGAGAGCAGATTCCAACCTTGAGGTAAAAATCTCTTGCACCAAGTTCCGAACTGTCAGGTCGATATTTTCAATCATGTCATTCCCTTGAGTAGACGTACTTCTTTTTACGCCTCTATCCCATTTACAGGTTTTACTAATAGGTCTCTTTTTCCCAGCAGGTCCCAGAGACAGCCTTTTTGGTGCCTTTTCTAACTTGGGCAAAAGGGCCTTAGTGACGTCAACCATATCCCCAGGCTGAACAGCATTACACGTTAGAGCGCCCTGTGCAACTAACGGTGTTGAAATCAGTACCGTGGGTTCCAGGGGAACAGGTATTATAGTTACGGAATCAGATGTAACATTCCCCTCCTCTGGCTCTTGACTCGTACCCATACCCAGTTCTTTTTCTGCATTGGCAATCTCCTTATTAAGGGCTCCCACCGCCGAAGTTAGGTAGGAAATAATAGATTCCGATTTCCTTGGAATTTTAGCTTTTACCCCTCCCTGGTCCTGGCCACACAGTTGCTTGCGCTTACCCATATTAGACGTTCGAGGGGTAGCCCAGCCCAGCCTCTTCCGGACACTGACAGGCAAGGACGGGCCCGCCCTTGGCCCGCGCGCGTCCCGCGAAGCGGGATCCGCGGGGCCCTTTATGCGCCTCCTGGCGCGCGATACAAGCAGCTGTGTCAGCCCTCAGGAGCAGTCTGGGAGCTGTAGTCTCCCCCGGTTTCACGTTGCCGGTGGTGCCGGAGTGATGGCGGTAAGTAGTGCGTCCCGCGAAGCGGGATCCGCAGGGCCCTTTATGCGTCTCCTGGCGCGCGATACAAGCAGCTGTGTCAGCCCTCAGGAGCAGTCTGGGAGCTGTAGTCTCCCCGGTTTCACGTTGCCGGTGGTGCCGGAGTGATGGCGGTAAGTAGCGCGTCCCGCGAAGCGGGATCCGCGGGGCCCTTTATGCGCCTCCTGGCGCGCGATACAAGCAGCTGTGTCAGCCCTCAGGAGCAGTCTGGGAGCTGTAGTCTCCCCCGGTTTCACGTTGCCGGTGGTGCCGGAGTGATGGCGGTAAGTAGCGCGTCCCATTTCTACCACTAACTGGAAGGAGGTTGAAAGCACAAAAAGTAGCAAAAATAGGCTATGTACCAGTAAAATGCCAAAACTGTGTACAAAATTGTGGTTTTCTGACAAAAGTCTGCCTGTCCCTGAAAGCTGGGAAGATGATGATTTCAGCACCACAAACTCTTTGTTGATACCATTTGCAGGGGGAAAAACAGACGTTTTCTTCTGCAGCACTTTTTCCCAATTTTTCAAAAAAAAAAAGAATTTAGCTGTATTTTGGCTAATTTCTGGGCCCCCTGGGTACCTTTACAATCCCCATGATGTTGGAAGAACAGGATGCAAATTTGGCATGGATACCTTATGTAGGACAAAACGTTTCAGGGGCCTAAGCGCGAACTACCCCAAATAGCTAAAAAAAAGGCTTAGCACAGGGGGGAAAATGTCTAGCAGTGAAAGGGTTAAAGGCCTAAAGCGTGCAGACTTTCACAACTACAGGCTCAAGCTGTACCTTTCATTTTTTTGTATCCAGTATAGTTTGTTCCGCTTGGCAGGATGTTGCAAGTCAGGAAAAACCCTTAATCCTTAGCGGTTGTCCTCCCGACACAGAAAACTTTCATTTGTAGACATAGCAGATACTTGCTCCTTCTTCATTGTAGTAGATAACTCCCGCTCATCGCCAAAATATTGTAGTGACTTAGACCACACTCGTAAATTATAAATTGTTTATTCTGGTTAATCCGATACAAGGATGTACACAACAGCAACTGAACACAGCAGCATAACCATGACACTGAACCATAGCATTCCACGTTCCTCGATATAAATACGAACTCCCCAACATTCTACACTACTGTAGGTTTCATTTAAGAAGCCCCTACGCATAGACTAACTTACCCACTACTACAGCTACCTTTGGTTTCTTTTTGGTGGCAGTGTACTCATTACTGAATCAGACGTCTAACAGGACAGTTGGTCTTGTCATCCTCCTCCAACCCGCTCCAAGAACGAACAACCTTGCCTCCCTCAATGTGAATCACTTCTAGGACACACTTCTGTGCTGTCACAGCTCACTGGGAGGCTAGGTCACATAACACGTGGTTGAAAGCTGCACTGCTAACTCCACTTACACCTAACTTTATATTTGTTCTCACACACACGCACACACACACACAGACATGTGGGCACACACACAGACACATTCCACTCCCACAAGGCCCCACTACTGCTGTAGCCTATACTAAACTTGTGTTATTGACCGCTGCTAGCTTTTAACTGTGAATCTGACTTAGACGCACACATATCGAATCTACGCAAGACAAACACACATTGACATACACAAAGATCTCCATTGTATCACAGGCGAACCACGAATGTGTTTGTGCATGTTTTTATATGGTGCCATGTGCTATTTTCTTCAATCCTTGGATGGTAATGTTGAAGCATTGCCTCAGCTTCCTGTTTCATTGTGACTGCACGCAGTGTGTATAAGTGAGCTCCCAGCAAACCAGGAAGTGCAACCGACAAACATTACTTACAGTCAACAGAAACAATCCACCCCTTGTCGCTTTCTCAAGCTATACAAAGGAACATTCATTTTCCTTCCCTTGCTCCAAATATTGCTTGAGCCTCTGAGACTGTCCAGCAAGTAAGAATTTGAAGTTAAGCAGTAATCATGCATATTACAAATCGTTTACAGTAAATCTAAGTGGAAAACTACAAATTAGATTTCATTATATTGCAACTCTTCCTGCTTTTGTACACCGAGTATCTCGCCATTCTTTGCCTGGTTCTTTATTTGTGTTTTTGACCGTCAATCCACCTTTAAGTCTTCCTTATTCGTTTTCTGTAGTTTTATTTCTATTATCAATCATATGCATTTCCTTCCTTTTCTATGACTAGTTATATTTAAATAGTTCTTGTTTCACTTTCTGACAGCTCTATTTATTTTAGTTACCAGCCACCTCCCACTCCCCAGCGCCCCAAATAACAGAGCATCGCCCTATCCAAAAACAGAAAGCTGGGTGCTTATATCGTCTTCCATAGAGAAAGAAGGCAGGGCCAGCCCTATGGTGAAACTTTACAGGAACAATAGTTATTTCTCATTATTGGCCTAATTTTTTGCCCAGAGATTTACACTGCTTTGAGCACCTGGAAAACAATCTGGTCGCTTGTAATGGGGGGAAACAGCGTTTACAGCGCATACTTTAGATCGCATGCCATTACAACGCAGTCGTTACAACGATCGCGTTGTTACAATGCAAACCATTACATCGCAAGTCATTACAACGACATGCTGTAGGGGGCAGAAGGTGTTGGATTTACAATCCAACACCTTCCCTGCTGTTGCACAAACTGGAGTAGGCATAGTAAATTATACTATTCCTAAGTCCAGCGCGCCCCCTACAGCAAGTCGTTGTAACGACTTGCGATGTAATGGTTGGCATTGTAACAACGCGGTTGTTGTAACGACCGCGTTGTAATGGCATGCGATCTAAAGCATGCGTTGTAACGACATATATTCGTTTTGGGGCCCTAAGGCCCTTATCACAAATCCTATATAACAATAGATAATAAAATACGCAGTCAATACAGATATCCACGGCCGGACTGGCCGTAGCGGGCACCGGGCGTTTCCCCGGTGGGCCGCAAGGGTGGGGGCCGGTTTTGGGCCCCTGGGGGGCCATTTTTGTTACCAGGGGCCGGCAATATCGGCCCCCAGTAACAAAATCGGCCGAAACCGTCCCTAACAAACAGCTCGGCTGCACCCCCTCTCCCCCCCCCAGGGGGGCCGGCCGAGCAGTGTGCCAGGGCCGGTTTCGGTTCCCAGTCTGGCCCTGCAGATATCACATGGTGCCAGTAGTTGAAGTGCATTTAAAAAATTATGAGAACTGTGATCCTGAGTGCAATGGGGGTGGGGTCAATGCATGTAGGGGCGAGATCAAAGGGTGGCTAAGAGCTGAGCCAGACCCTTGGCTTGGCAATGGCTCAGCTCTCCCTGTTAAATTGTTGGCTCGCCCATCTCTAGTCCGTGCATGTTGTAACAAAAAGCCTCAGAATTCAATTCTGGTTGTTGCAGTGGGAAAAAGTGATGTGCGTTTTTAGGAAGGTCCAGTGCTTCATTTGTGAAAGAAACAGTGCCGGTGTTCAAAGCTCTGCTCGGAAGCCAGCGACCAGTGCAATTAAATGTCGGTGCGCCGAATGCCTAAACTGGTATTCTTAAACCCACTACTAGACACTCCCCGACCCCTTATCTCATTCTTGCAGGTTCCTGCATTCTGCCTTTGTGTCGGTTTTTCGTTCTTTTTCTTCCTCCGTCTTTCAAATGTGTGTGTTTTTCCCTCTCTTGCGCTCAGGAACAATCTGATGCATGAAAATAAGTGCAGATCCCGAAATATAAGTGCTGGTGACCCCCACTCACAACCACCGGCTCAAATTAAGCATTGGTAAGGTCCCTGCCTGTGATAGCCATTATTTTAAACTTGTGATACCTCTCAAAAAAGATGTATCTTTGTCCTCAGGAAGCTTCAAGTGAAGTCCATCAAAGCCATACCAACTTCCAAGCAGTCTTTACATTTGCAGCTCTCTGTCCCTCCCTGGGCTTCAAGCACTGGAAGACTCCCTCTCTTCCACTTCTGCTGAGGCATCTCCTATGTCGAAATTAATGCCCTTTAAGAAAAAGTAGGAGAACTGTTTTTGACAAATTAAAAAAAGTATGGGCACGTCGTTCCCCTCAGATCCCGCACCTTGGACCTCTTCAGGGTGTAGTATTTACCAGATGTGTTACTACAGCCCCATTCCCAATTTCAGACCTCAGAATGAAGAACAACATGGTGGCTCCTAGCGTAAATCATGCTGCGAAAACTCAAGCCTGCAGTATTAACCATAAATCCCACTTCCAGTGCAATTTATTGTGCATACTTTGGACCTCATAGAATGAGGGCCTTAGTTAATCAAGTTAAAGCATAGAATATGTGTATAAAAACAGAGTGATTGCTGGTGCACGCAGTTATTTCTTCTTCATGAACATAACAACTCAATTTGACCTAACCAAGTACATATTCTTTTTAAACATGAAATAAACACATTAACTTTGATATTTTTATTCCTCACAAGGAGTCAGCAACAAACTGGATGCTGCTATTTCTGTCACTTCCTTGTATTGTCTGCACCGCATTGTCTGATTCAGAGAGTTGGCCTTCCTCCACTTCATCCTGCAGCTGGGAAACATCTCCATCTGCTAATTTTCCTTTGTTAAATGAAGCATCCTGAAGCAGTTCGACCTCTGAACTCAGACAGATTGTATGGAAGCTGCACATGTTCTGCAAACTTTCCACAGAATGGCCTACGTTTCCAGGTGTTTGATTATTTGTGTTGGCTTGTGGGGCGCAAACATAGGCATGGAAAACAGCTGGCTTTTTTTTTTACATGTACACGATTTGTAATGCATATTTGTAATGTATGTTTGTTGTACAAAAGTGATGTTCATTTTGTCTAATGGGAAAGGACAGAACATCACACGTTCACCTCCTCCCTATCGCACAATAATAACACACTTCAATTTCTTACTTTAGCAAACAAGCATTTGCAATGCAATCGGTCTCGCCTTTGGGACCTTAAATGTATTTAGCTATGCAGCACATTAGCCTGGGTGCTGAAACATCTACTGTTCTTTAACATGGAGGGAAAGTAAGCACCAAACTGGGTAACATGCCAGGTATGGGAACACATGGAGAGAAATATTGCCTTTCAGTGGGAAATGGTATAGTCCAAAACAGTGTTTTTAATATAAAATCGGGACCTTCGGTAGTTATATCACTGAAAATACAAGATTTGAAAAATATATTAGTGTCTACGGGTGCTCGTGGAACACATGATGCGGGGTTAAATTATTTATGGCCCAGTACCTTCTAAATAGTCTGTCAGATGCTGTCATTTAGTCAGGGCTTCAAGCTGTGAAATTCATATAATGTACAAAGATACCTGTGCACATGGATGCCTGAAGGGTTTGGGGGCTGTAAGAAGCCATATATTATGGCTCACTCATGTGCAATACACGCGGATACAAATATTAGCATTGTTTAAAGCTTTATTGCGAAACTCTGTCTTTTTTTTTTTATTAAAAAGAAGAAAAAACTGTCCTTCTTAACATTCTGCATAGGTACCAGCCTGACAGTTTAATACTACGTATTTTGTCTTTTTTTCCCGTGTTCAATCTTCCATAGAGATAGAACTAGATGGTTTTATACCTGCATATTAAGAAAATAAAAACTGGGAGCCATTTTAAAAGATATTGTCTACCAAGTGATCTTGCATTTCTATTATGCTTTTTACTTTTTTTAATTGCAGATCATTGCACAACACAGGTTTGAGTACTTAGCTAGATCACCATTTACGGATGCATGCGTATATAAATATGAGCATAGATTAAGTATGAAAGGCCATGCACGTTTGGGTTACCAACGTTCCGAACGTGAGCATGCACATAAAAACTCCAGATAATCGAATTAGCTTCAACTGCATTTGAGTAAGCCTGACCACGACTTGAACTTCCTATAGCATGGGGCTGTAAACAGTGACGTAACTACCATCTTCCTGCTAAACTCGTGGTCTTTCCTTTGAAAGTCGCGAGATGCAAAATGAATTTGCATATTGGAGGTTGGTTAAAAAGACATAAGTACACGAAGGAACGAAAGCTGTCTGTTGCATTCTGTTACATAGCTAACAATGTTGATGCAACATTCTCGTTCTACAGAATGTGTAGATTTGAAAGGCTGTCACGGGCACTATTAAATCAGTTTTGAAACAAAACAGGCAATTTGATTGCAGTTAATTTAAAGATAGGCCATTGAAAACACATGCGATTTTCTGGTCCGGGAACAATCGTTAAAAACCTATAGTCCGATGGAAAAGTATGAGAATTTAGTCTTAGTTTTCATTTCAATGCGTTTCGTACATGGTGGACACAGCTTGCATCGCTATATATGTATCAGGTAGTGCGCTTCTGAAGAAGACCGACACTTGTTTTGCATAAGAGAAAGGCACCCTGTCTGTCACTCTGACAAAACGAGAAGCCATAAAAGTTGAACAAATGAGCACTCATGGCATCCAGCCGGGTGGAGAGCTGAGTGCCAGCATTTCCAAAGGCTGCTAAATCGCCGGTTAACCTTGCATACGAAGGGTAATGTTACGGCTTCAAGAGATACACAGTGCAGTGATCACGACATATCAGGAGCAGGGACCTGTGTGAGGTAACAAAAATGCCTTATTACCTTTTAGGGGGTGGGGAGGCAGGGTGGTAGACGGCTCTGGCCTGGTAGCCTTAAGTATGCTCCCGTCCAACCCAGCATCCTCGTGAATTTCCATGTAAGAAACGGGCATGCTCTCACACCTCCCGCCTCTGTAACTACCTTGAGTTCACATTCCCACAATCAAAGCACCGCGATCGCCCGCCTGTGAAGCCTGTACTGAAAGCTACCGAGGCAGACGGCAGTGGGCACTGCGCTCAGGACCCTTTCTACCTCACTGGAGACATAAGGGCGGACCTTGCACTACACAGCTCTCGCTGGGCTCGCATCGCACCTGTAAATTTAGTCGCCATCTTGCAGTGACAGTCACTTTCCTGTTGATGCACAGTTAACCCTTCAGTACTCAATAAACTATAACACTTGAATTTTTTATATCAAATGCATTACTGTTTCCGAAAAAACAATAAATGTACAACAGTGTAATGTAAAATAAGCTGTTGAGCTCTTACATGATAGTAAAACTCCGACCACACATTCAGTACACATAAATTTAAAGCTTCTGTCATTGCATCCAGTCCACATATATAATACAACAAGTAACTAGTCAGCACTATTGGCTTTGTCAATGGTTGTAAGTTGCATAAGATAAATAAGCAACAACTATGGCTTCGTTGTATAGAATATTGAAAATGCTTCACTTCTGAAATGATGAGACTGTGAAAGAACTTTAACCAGTCCTTTCTGAAGTTACCTCAAAGGCAGTGAAGGGTGGCTTTGCGGCAGAGCTAAGGTATATTTATTTTACCGAGGGTGCGAGCAAATATGGAGAGCCCGTCTGAGCAGCTGCTTTTTAAAAACACCGGCAGGACCCGGCCCACTTAAAGCCCGGGCTAAATGCAAATGTCAAACACTAAATAAATAACTGCACACAAAGAAAGTTCATATTTATCAACTCCCAGGTGAAAAGGTGCTTATTTGCAGGTACACTTTGCTCTTGTTGAATTAGTTGGTGGCTGAAAGTAGTGCTGGTTTAACCGGATGGAATACCTGGTAGAGCCCACTGCACTGATGCGCAGGGTGGCTTGGGGCATTACGGAGTGGGGTGGGGGGTAATATTCTCGCAGCATTGATTATATAATATGAGACTCACAATCAAGTTACTTATATGGGATACTTTTGAGGTGAACGGCATGAGTCCATTTGTAATGTGCCGCGTTACAAGGCAACAGCTGGTGGCAAAAAGCGCTAAAAAGAAAAACATATTTTTGTTATAATACGGTACACGTTGACTTAGATGTCTACTCTGGACCCAGGAGGCTCTATCAGCATTTTCACTTGGCAACAGTGAGTGATCGTGGGCAAATCTCTTCATTCGTTGTGGTTCACGTACTTCCTCTGCCCACACAGAGAGCGCTTAGAAACAGGCGGCAACTTAGCATCAAGCGCTTTATTACAGAAAAACTGGATATTTTCGCAGTCAGGAGGGATTACTCAATTGCAGTGTGCAATAAGAGAGTGCAGTGCACGGCACATACTGTTTCTGGTGTTTAAAAGGCAGTAAGGCTTGGGGGCAACCGTTTACCTATATATTGGCCGATGACACTTTTATTTGTGTTTCGAGTGCCCACGGAGTCCTGCGAGAGTAGTGTGGGGCACCTGGCAGCGGATGGCGGTTCTAACGCAGAGCCGTACCTCGGTGCTCTAGGTCTCGATGACTAGCTAAGTCGTGTCTAGGCGCTAGAGCAGACCTTGCGTGCTGTGGCCCGCTCCTTACTGCCTTCATTGCAGCTATAACATGCCTCGTTGTGTCGGCTTGAGCATCCTTGAGTTTAGAGTTTGTCACACCCTTTCTTTATAGCGCTGCAAAGACACAGGTTTACATAACAGACACTATATAAAACAAGCACGGTCGCCGACATTGCGTTTATGTAGGAGCCCGACTTGCGGGCGTTTGTGTAGGGGGGGGCATTGAAACAAAGCCTGACGGGCAGCGAGGGATGGCGAAAAGCTATACCAAAAAAAAGTGCTTAGCGGCTAATTAAGAGACACTGTCTCCCGCCGCCAGTAAAAGATGCAATCCCGGTGGGTGGGGCCAAAAGCGGACAGGGTGGTAACCAGGAGGGACTAAAAAGCCTCCTGGACAATTATAACACCCAGTTTTGCATAATTGGTGACGCAAAATTACGCGCACCAATGGAAAACACGGGCGGAGCAGAAAGCGAGCTTCTGGAATACTATTGATTCCAAGAAGCCCTCGCATGGCGAGAGCAGCGCATGCGCGCTGCTAACGCCAGGCGAGACCTAAAAAGGCCAGTTTATTAAGACAGGCTTGTAACATCAATTCATTAAATTACATAACACATTGTAAAAAAAAAACAGCCTCGCTAATACATTGAATTCCTATCATTCTCCCACCACTAAAACTCCCAAATTGAGGAACATTGCATCAACCAAAAAACCCATGCTCTTCCCCCTCTTTCCTTTCTTCCTCTGCTCACTGCCTTTTCCTTGCATTCCCTAATTTCTCTCTATCACACCCCATCAAGCATCCCCAAGTGAACTCGCCTATTGTGTTTCAAAGCCTCAGATGTTACTCTTCCCCTACCCTGTGCTCTCCCCCCCGAGTACACCCCCCAAAAATACCGCCTTGACTTGAAAAGACTACACCTGTCTTACTGTGGCAAGCAGTGTTTTACTTCCAATATATCTCAGTGGACTTTGTATTTTCACATTGTATGTCCCCCTCAACTATCTTCTCTCATAAACCCTACCTGCCACCTGGTACTATTTTCTGACACAACTTCCTGCCTAAATCCTAACCTATATACCTACCTACCTAACCCCGCCCCCTCCCTTGTTCCACCTATCCTGTCTCTTGGCCTGTGCCAGTAGTGCGAAGTCACCCAGGGGGAGAATGGCTGATGCCACGCTCCCCCTGGGTACCTACATCGCACAACAACACACTCCTATTTCTTGCTTTAGCAAAAAAGGCAACTTTATTAAGACAGGCTTGTAGCATCAATTCATTAAATTACATAACACATTGTAAAAAAAAAAAACATCAGCGCTAATACATTTAATTTTTATCATTCCCACACCCCTAAAACTCCCAACTTAACGAACATTGCATCAACCAAAAAGCACTATATACGAAAAATTAGAGGAGGGTCCGAGGGAAATTTAACGACCCGCAAGGATTACGTCCCCAATCATTTACTCAATACTAACAAAGAAATCCTTAAGTCTGAAAGTTACTCAACAAGCATGCAAAGTGACGCGCAAAATCACACAGGAGAGCCTGTGGGATGATCCCTTTCAGGACGAAATCCCTCACTCACCATAGGTGGCATGCTTCATCATTTGGGTTTCTCCTCTTGGTGAGAATTCCTAGTCCCACCAAGGGCTACAACTCCCTCTCTGAGAGGAAGGAGCCTGACATACAAATTGTAATAGCGAGAAACTCATCTACTTGATCACCTGCCCTTGTGGTCTACGATACGTAGGCATGACGACACGCAAGATTAAAACGCGCATTATGGAGCATAAAAGCACCATTCGCTGCAGGAACAATCAACTAAACTTACCAATCACTACTTGGAGAAAAATCATCAACCAGACGATTTGAGCAGGACGGTGCTTGAACAACCCTGGATCCCTTCGCACGTTACAGATATTTCTAAATTTCTGTTTAGACGCGAACAAAGATGGGTCCACAGACTCCAGAGTGACAGTACAGGCCTTAATGATGAAATTCCATGGACAGCACTATGATTTGAACTTTTCCGTGCCTGGGCGGAATTAGGTCTCTCTTTTCCACCGGCCCACACTGCAATGAAATGGGTACAGTGACCAAGAGGGTGGTTAACATGGCCTTAGGAGTCTCTATTGGGTGTATCATGGAGGCATCAGGAGTACCTTCCCCCTTGGGTGTTTTCCTGCTCCATCCTGCCCAATCTTTCTGCAAAATTCAGTTTGCTGATTCAGTACACCACAATTTTCTTTCCACAAGTGCTCAAACATTTCCCGTAACTCAAGAAGATAGTTGCTTGCCCGAATTTTGATAAATGTACCCCCTCTGACCTAAAAAGATGATCATCCTTTTCTTTTATGTACAATGAAAAAAGGCACATGGCCCAATTTAAATTCAGACAGGCTTTTTCTGTGGCTGACTGATTTGTTGCCCCTCTCCAATGTTTTCTGGGAATTAATTCTGTCCATGCGATGCATGTACCCACCCAATTCCTCTCTATTACTGTGAGATCTTTCTTCAGTTTTTTAATCAATGTGAGGCTAGATAATTGCACCAAATCATTTTTGCCTAAATGGATCACCAACATATCCGGGTTCCCTCTGTTAGAAAAAAGTCCTGCTAACACTGGAAGTAGACTGCCCCAACGCATTCCGCTTTTACCTTTCCATACCACTTTGGGTCTGCTACTTGGAAGTCCAAGGGAATGACCATATATCTGTTGGTCTGCATAAGACGCTGCCCATCGTACATTTGAATGTTCCACAATCCATGAAATCATCTTGACCGAATTTGGACCTTGTACACAACGGAAGGTAAAAGAAATTAGCAATTAGAGAAATATTTCTCGTAGAATTTTAAATGCTTTGTGCTACTTATTTCCTCAAATGTATTTAACTGCATTTTGATTTCCATCTTCCAATTCTCTTTGTATCAGCCCATGATCAACCCAATATAGCTGCTTCTGTTGCTGCCCTTATGCAAAATGAGCGTGTCCCATAATTGCATGGGGGCTTGTCTAGTTGTTTCAGAGCCAAATACCCCTAACAAATTGGAGATACTAATTTCATGTCCATTCTTGTGGCAAAATATTTTCTTATCCTGCAGCTGAAATTGGGCTCGGAAACTTGATCGTTCTTCGACTAGGCATAATCTTGCTTTTCCACTCTTGTTCATCCATACCCATTTTCCTCTACCTGCTTGTAGGAAAGTGCCCCATTTTGCATGGTTGCCCCCCACTTTTTGCCTACTGTTGATGTACTGTGAGCGAGTGTGCCCTGGGTTCCTGACAACGAGGTACCTAGGGCCTATGTTCTTTCCCTAAACTGTACTATTGCAAAACCCAATTGGCACTCTCTGGCCACATGTAAGTCCCTTGTAAAGGGTACCATAGGTACCAAGGGCACTGTGACCAGGGAAGGCCTCTAAGGGATGCATCACTTATTATGCCACCCTTAGAGGCCCTGTACCTTCATACACACTGCCATTGCAGGCTGCGTGTTTTGGTGCAGAACAAAGTGGAGTCGACATGGCACACATCCCTGTGTGATATGCCTACAACCCACTGCCCTGGCATTGGTAAGCAACCACTCTAGCTGGGTGTACCATACCAGTGCTGAGGGTACAGGTGCATGAGCCCTGTCCCCTACAGTGTCTAAGTCAATTCTTGGACATTGTAAGTGCAGTAATGCCATAAAGAGTATATGGTATGGGAGGTTGTCATTACGAACTCCACAGCACCATAATGGCCTTACTGAAAACTGGGAAGTTTGGTATCAAACTTCTCCCACATGAAACCCACACTGATGCCAGTGGAGGATTTAATGAAAAATACACTCAGATGGCATCTTATGAATGCTCCCTGAAAAATGACCTAACTCTAGTGTCCTGGCTGCTTGGCTGCTCAGCAGCTGCCACCACCAGACATGTTTCTGGACCCCTGGGTCGAAAGCCTGCCGCTCTTAGGGTCCTAAAACTAAGCACATCCTGGGACAAGGTGCCAAGCCTCCTCCTCCCAGGATGGGCAGCAACTGGCTCCCACCGGTTCTGACCCCCACTTTGGGTGGGAGAATCAGCGGGAAAACTAAGTTAAGAGGAGAGGTGTGCCCACCTTTGCCAACCCCGCTCCTCAGGTGGGAGATTTGGGAGAGGTGAGGTGAAGCACAACTCTACGTCCTCGCCATCTTGCAGATGGGGGACCCAGCCAACCAGAGTGAGGCGTATGCCCCCCTTCCACTGGAGAGTGGCATAATAGGGGGTGTACCGACCCCAAGGAAGGGATCCATTGGTCCCGACCTGTCGCTACCCTTAACGCCCCTAAATTTACTATTTAAGGGCAATCCTGAACCTTGCCTTCTCAGATCAGAGCAGACAAGAAGAAACCAGAAGAAGAAGGACCGAACAGCTGTGCAGAGAAAGGAAGAGGAGGACACCCACTGACTTGACCCCAGCCCTACCGGCCTATCCCGACCTCAGACTCCTCCTGCAGAACCTCAGTGTGTCCTGCAACAAGCAGCCCTCAAAAACCCGGAGAACCTGCGCTGCCTTCACAACCAAACAGACTCTGTCTCCCGTGAGCACTGGACTTGCTCAAAACCAACCGACTCTGACTCCAGCCGATTCTGTGAGTCTCCAACATTCTTCTCCCGGCGCCCCAAGCTGGATTGACCCAATATCCCCAGGAGGTCCCCCCGGCGATCCTAGCCTGGATCCCAGTGTCCCTTAACCCTCCACAAGCTTCTAAACCAAATCTGCAGCCAACAGCGGAAAGATCCCCTCAACCGCGACCGAAGGCGACACCCTGACTGACTCCGTAACCAAAGCGGTCCAGAAAGACCAACCGTGATCGTCTGACCGACTCTGTCTCCGAACGCTTGTGGTCACAAGACGACGACTCCCAAAGACCCCATTCGCCTCATCAGCCGCTAACCGACTCCAAGGGATCTTCCACTGAATCTACAGCTTTAGCCAAGACCGCATCCTACACCCGGCCGCCTCTGTGCCACTGGAGGTGTAGTTCTTGTGTTGGCCATTGGGCCCTACCGTGCTGACCTCGACCCCAGGAGCTTTTGTTTTCCCAAACTGGTTGCCTGCTCACCTCAGTCCCCAAGCCCACGACCATGCTTGGCCCGCTGGCTAACGTGTGGTCCCTGCACTCTGTACCCGGCTGCCTTTGTGCCACTGGTGGTGCGACTCGAGTGCCCATCTGACCGAATCCTACCCACAGACCCGTTAATCCAGTTCTTTTTTTCCACGACTAAGTGTGTATCATGAGTGTTAGAAATGGGATTTTTGGTAGGCTAGGGCTTGTGCCAAAGCCAGGCAGAACCCACCACTCTAGTCAGGATAAGGGAGTTACACTCCTAAAATAACCCCTGCTCACCCCCTTGGTAGCTTGGCACGAGCAGTCAGGCTTATCTTAGAGGCAGTGTGTAAAGCATTTGCACATAACCAACAGTAATACAGTGTAAGCACTACAAGAGGACACCACACCAGTTTAGAAAAATATCCAATATTTTTATATACTTAAGACAAGACCAAAAACAATAAAAATCCACAATACAGTACTTAAAAATCTTCAGTTATCAAAATATGCTTGAAAAACAGTTCATTGATGTCGATAGCTCCGTCCGGGGCTATCACGGCGTCGTGAGCAAACAAATCCAAACAGTTCTGGCTGACCGCGGCGTCGCGGGCCAGCTACGGTGTCGGGAAGAACCGCAAACAGTACCTTTGAGAAATGCAGGGCATCGGCGAGCTTCCGAGAGCACGGCGTCCGCAGGCGTCGGT
Source organism: Calotriton arnoldi (assembly GCA_963921515.1). NCBI lineage: Eukaryota > Metazoa > Chordata > Amphibia > Caudata > Salamandridae > Calotriton > Calotriton arnoldi. The sequence goes on along the minus strand of CAWUFW010000745.1, from coordinate 2,356,228 downwards.
TCCGGAGGTCGGTGCAGGGGTCGTCGGGGCCCTTGAAGTCACACGCATTGCAGATCGAACTCCTCTCTGTTGAAGTCAGGAGCGCTGGCATCGGCAGGCATCGGGTGCTGCGGTGCGAAGTGCAGCGGTGCGACGTGCGGTGCCCTCAGGTCGCGGTGCGAGCAGCGGCTTGGTGGCGGCATCAGATGGCGTCGTCGGTGAGACCTGGCTCGCGGTGCGAAGTGAATGCGGTGCTCGTCGCGGTGCTGGCAGGTCGCTGTGCAAGCAGCAGCGCCGTCGTTGCTGAAGCGCTGTCGTCGGCTGACGAACTGGAGTCAATGGCGCCGGCGTCGGTAGGCCAAGGCTGCGGTGCAGGATGAGGGCGGTGCATCATGTAACTTTACGAGTGGTGCCCTCGAACCACGGTGCAAGCAGCGGCGTAGATTTTGGCGTGGAGCGGCGGCGTCGGGGATACCAAGGCGTCGTCGTGAAGCGAGGCGGTGCGGAGTGCGGTGCCCACAGGTCGCGGTGCGAGCAGCGGCTCAGTGGCGGCGTCAGCAGGCGTCGTCGGTGAGACCAGGGTCGCGGTGCGGCATTGCTGCAGTGCCCTCTGCGGTGCCTTCAGGACACAGAGTCGGCAGCGGCATCGTAGACGGCGTCGGGTTGCTTTTTCTTCTGTTGCAGCACAAAGCACACAGTCCCCAGTGCTGAGGGCAGCAGAACTTGAAGTCTTTGCTGTTCCTGAGACTCCTTGAACAGGGGGCAAGCTCTACCTCAAGCCCTTGGAGAAACTCACAAAAGTAGATTGCAGAAAGTCCAGTCCAGTCCTTTCACTGCCCAATACAGAAGCAGCCACTGCAGGCCAACACAGCAAAGCACACAGCAAAGTGGTAGTTCCTCCTCACAGCTTCTCCAGCTCTTCTTCTTGGCAGTCTTCTTGGTCCAAAAGAGTTCTAAAGTTCAGGGGTCTGGGCCCCAATATTTATATCCCAAAATCCTTTGATCCTTTAGGCAGAGAGTGTCTGTGCCCAGCCAGAACCAGTTCTGCCTTCTCTGGTGTGACTTCCTGGCAGGAGGTGGAGACGGCATTGTCAGAGGCAGACCAGGCCCTTTGAGGTGCAAGGAAATCTCCTCCCCTTCCCCAATTGCAGCCCAGGTCTATTCAGCCCTTTCCTGACCCACCTAGACTATCTGGAGCCACTGCTGCTCCCCAGCCTTCTGTCATCCAAAACCCAGACAGGCAATCCACATTCCAGCAGAGGCACACGGGGTGACTGAGCAAGAAAATACCTACTTTCTAAAAGTGTTATTTTCAAACACAGAATGTAAAAATCACCTTCACTAAAAGATGCATCTTTAGATTCTGAGTTCAGGCATACTAAACTTTATTTTCCTACCTAATTCCCCGGGCCAGTTATGTTTATAAGATGTTATAAACAAACTCCCCATTTTGTCCTATGGGGAACAGGTAGCCTTGCAATAGTGAAAAACGAAATTGGCCGTAATTCACTATCAGGACATGCCACACACACCAGGGCATGTCCTACCTTTCACATACACTGCACCCTGCCCACAGGGGTACCTTGGGCCTACCTTAGGGGTAGCTGACATGTAAGAAAAGGGAAGGTTAGGGACTGGCAAGTGTGTGCACGGGCCAAGTCGACAAGGCAGTTACAAACTGCGCGCAGACTCTGCAATGGCAGGTCTGAGTTACCTTTTCAGGGCTACTCACGTCGGTGGCACAATCAGTGCTGCAGGCCCACTAGTAGCATTTGATTTACAGGCCCTGGCACACTCAGTGCACTTTACTAGGGACTAACAAATAAATCAAATATCCAATCATGGAAACACCAATCCATAACACAATTTACAGAGAGCATATGCACTTTAGCGCTGATTAGCAGTGGTAAAGTGCCCAGAGTCCTAAAACCAACACAAACAGGTCAGGAAAAAGTAGGAGGAAGAAGCAAAAAGTTTGGGGATAACCCTGCAAAAAGGGCCATTTCCAACAATGAGTAATACTACAAACCAGTACTGATATTGCAAAATGCATTACCTCCTTTTTCCTTCTTCTAGGAAATGCACCAGCCTAGTATCTAGAGATACCTGTCTGTGTAAGAAAAGTAACTGAAAAGTAATTCCGACTATTTACAAGTACGAAGTAATTATTCTGTAACCAATTCATTGCATTCTACTTCATTCAAACTGCATTTAAACTGCATATTCTTGCAAAGTATTTTTATACTTACCTGTACCAGGCCTGGCTCCGTTCTAGAAAATACATATAACTAAATAATATTTTTATACAAAACAAATTGGTCAGAGTTCAGTCCTTGCGTGTGTGTAAATCATTTCTTGCCTGAGTGTGTACAATAAATGCTTAGCACTACCTTTTGATAAGGCCTTACTTCTCGCCCACACTACCACAACTAGAGAGTAAGGTACTATCTACTTAAACCTCTGCCTACCTTTGGGGATCCACTGGACTCTGTGCACACTATACCTCACGTTGGTATAGTATATACAAATGTAAAAAAAAAAATTAAATGTAAGTCCGTTTTTATATAGCGCAGCTACTCACCCTTACGGGTCTCAAGGCGCTGGGGGCTGGAGTGGAAATTAAGTGAGCTATTGCCCAGAGTCACATGGTGCTGAGCTGAGCTGCCGCCGGAGCCGGGGATCGAACCGTGAACCCTGTGCTCCGAAGTCAGCTTCCTACTCTGCTTCATCAGTCTTTGAGGCTCTCAACCAAATTCTCAATCTATGTCTTTCTAAATGGATTTAGCTACTCTTCATGCCTCCCTTCCACCTCATACCTAAAAGCTTTGATGCTGTAAATGCCCCCAAAAAATTGATAACATAAATAACCCGAAGACTAGTACTTCAAACTCGTAATAACAGCAACAAGGCAACTGTGCTAAACGTTTTTCAATAGATCAAATGTTACTGGATCCCTTAACGCTGGACATCTGTTTTGTTCTTTACTCAAACCTTTCAAAACTTTTCTCACCAAATAACCCTGTACTGTGTCCTATTCCCACCATAATTTGCCATACAATGATATCTTAGACAGTTTTCTTGATATAGTCGTGTGCGATGAACCCTTATCAATCAAAAACACCACAAACCACAAGGTTGCCTGTTCATTTGCAATTGGGTCAGCTTTTCTCAAGTTGCTGGTATTACCATGAATTAAAAAAAAATTCCATGCCTGCTGATAACTTCTTCTTGTTGATGGGGGCTATAGACTTTTCTACCAACTCCACTATTCTCATTCCCCTATGCCCAAATGGTCTGCGGCAGTTCTGTCTTGTTTCTTTCTGTTTGTGGGGCCACACTGTGAAACCGCTGCCACTGAAAATGAGATAATGCATCTGCTATATTTTTTCTTTTTTTAAGTTTAAGATGCTTTATTGAATAGAATCATAAAACAATACAAGAATATAATGATATACATCGCCTGAGCATTGTGAGTGCATCAGATATAGAACAGTAAAACAACAAACATAAAATATTATAGATTAGTGAGCAGAACCATTGAAAGCTGCAATGCTTAGCATCAAAATAGTCAAAACACTTGAAGGAATTCTAGCAATTTTTAGTTTCTTAAGAGTAAAGAAGAAGGAGAGGGAAAGAAGAAAAGAGAAAAGAAAGAAGTAAAGCTATAATATTTCTAACCCCTGGCATGTGTCTTGCTTTAAAGATGATACTAAGCTGCAAACACTTCATAAATGCCCGTAACAATCTCAGAACCCACAAATTTCTCGCTTTCTGTGTATTCACCAGTTCTACTACTGCCATGTTATCCACATTGAACATTACTGTCCTATTTTTCAGTTCACCCCCGTGCATACAATGACAGAACCAAAGGGAATAGCTCCAGAAAGGCGATACTGCGTTGTTGCTGTAATCAATGTTTCAGCCAACTTTCCGCACACAATCAATGCTCCCAGAAAATTCCAAAATCTTTTGCATCTGTGGCATCAGAGTAAATCTATACCTGCTAAATGGTGTCTTCTTCCAAAAAATAGAAAGAAACTCCATTAAAACTTTCTAAAAGGTTAACCATATGCAAAAATCTGCTCTTATTGATACTGAAATCCTTATTCTGTGATGTGGTAGTGTTGCTCCAGACATTGCCATACCTAAACATCTACAAAATGTTCTCCCAGCTCTCACTACTCTGCATGCGAAGTTTAAGTAAGCACACTGTTTCTGAACTTTACTCAATTTCAGTTTTTTCTCCCCAATTGCCATCTCTGGAAAAAACTTTTATTTCTTCTATCACACTAGTAAGAAGACATCATCTGTATTGCATCTATTTCTATGACCTTCGGTTTTTTCAGAGGCTAACAGAACACCCAATTCCTCTGATGTACTTTGAGATTTTTTTCAAAGCCTTCAGACATTGCCCCGTATTTTTTCATTCACAAATAGAAAGTCATCTAGATAGTGGCATACAAATTTGTATCCGCTTTTGCGTGTGACAAACCATTACAATAGATGCTAAATGTTTCAAGTAGTGCACAGGATATAGAACAACCAATTGGAAATACTTTCTTCACATAAATAGCTCCCCCAATTTGCATACCCAACAATGCAAATCAGCAGGATGTATTGGTAGGAGCCTGAATGCCGATCGAATGTCACTTTTTGCCAATTCTGCTACAACTCCCACAGCCCTGGCCAATTTCATAGAATCAGCTACAGATACCTATATGACACTAGAATCTGTTGGGGAGATACAATTAATGATAGATTGTCCTTCCGGCCATAATAAATGGTGTATTAGCCTGTATTCACCTGCAGCTTTCTTAGGAATGATACCTAATATGAGGTAGCTTAGCGTTAGAATCGTACAAAATGTGATACCAACATGAAACTTTGCACAGGGCTTAATATTAAGGTAAAGCATGAGTGATGATATAGACCCCAAAAATCGTATGGCTACTTTGCCCGCATTACGTTATACGCTATTATTTGTACAGTGATTATAAATCTAATGCTAGACATCCATCACATAATTTCACACACTTTTCTGGTCGGGAATGCCAAAAGTGGTACAAATTCTGCATTTTAGTAGACCGCTGACGAAATGTGAGAACCTTTTAATGGATCCAGTAAGAAAATACCTTATGATGTAAATAAAAAAGTATGTTGTACTGCCCTTGTAAACTAACAATTTCTTTTTTTTGTTGCAGGTTTCTGAAATTGCAAAAAGATTATCAATGAGTAAAAATGTCTACCAGAAGAAGATGTGAATTTATAAATATTGCAAACACAAGGAGATGATGGACGGAGTGCTGAAACTTTTCAGACACTCACCCCCAGTCACAGATCTGGGTTGAATCCATCATCTTTCTTTAGCTCACTTTGCCACCCCAGTTCAGACACAGCTTCATGCAAATCAGTCTTGACCCTGTGCCTCACGGGAACAGTCCAGACCGAACTGCCAAGCCATGTCTTCCCTGGACCGGAAACAAGCATCCTGGGACCGGTTTCGGGCTAACAGCCCTCATCAGCCAGGCTAGCTTGAATCCAGTGGCAAATTGAGCAAGGGACCCACGTCTGGGCATACCCTGCCAACTTAGGGCGAACAAAGCAAACCCAAGGAGATGATGGACGGAGTGCTGAAACTTTTCAAACACTCACCCCAGTCACAGATCTGGGTTGAATCCATCATCTTTCTTTAGCTCACTTTGCCACCCCAGTTCAGACACAGCTTTATGCAAATCAGTCTTGACCCTGTGCCTCATGGGAACAGTCCAGACCGAACTGCCAAGCCATGTCTTCCCTGGACCGGAAACAAGCATCCTGGCACCGGTTTCGGGCTAACAGCCCTCATCAGCCAGGCTAGCTTGAATCCAGTGGCAAAGTGAGCAAGGGACCACGTCTGGGCATACCCTGCCAACTTAGGGCGAACAAAGCAAACACAAGGAGATGATGGACGGAGTGCTGAAACTTTTCAAACACTCACCCCCAGTCACAGATCTGGGTTGAATCCATCATCTTTCTTTAGCTCACTTTGCCACCCCAGTTCAGACACAACTTTATGCAAATCAGTCTTGACCCTGTGCCTCATGGGAACAGTCCAGACCGAACTGCCAAGCCATGTCTTCCCTGGTCCGGAAACAAGCATCCTGGGACCGGTTTCGGGCTAACAGCCCTCATTCGCCAGGCTAGCTTGAATCCAGTGGCAAAGTGAGCAAGGGACCAACGTCTGGGCATACCCTACCAACTTAGGGCGAACAAAGCAAACACAAGGAGATGATGGACGGAGTGCTGAAACTTTTCAAACACTCACTCCCAGTCACAGATCTGGGTTGAATCCATCACCTTTCTTTAGCTCACTTTACCACCCCAGTTCAGACACAGCTTTATGCAAATCAGTCTTGACCCTGTGCCTCATGGGAACAGTCCAGACCGAACTGCCAAGCCATGTCTTCCCTGGACCGGAAACACGCATCCTGGGACCGGTTTCGGGCTAACAGCCCTCATCAGCCAGGCTAGCTTGAATCCAGTGGCAAAGTGAGCAAGGGACCCACGTCTGGGCATACCCTGCCAACTTAGGGTGAACAAAGCAAACACAAGGAGATGATGGACGGAGTGCTGAAACTTTTCAAACACTCACCCCCAGTCACAGATCTGGGTTGAATCCATCATCTTTCTTTAGCTCACTTTGCCACCCCAGTTCAGACACAGCTTTATGCAAATCAGTCTTGACCCTGTGCCTCATGGGAACAGTCCAGACCGAACTGCCAAGCCATGTCTTCCCTGGACCGGAAACAAGCATCCTGGGACCGGTTTCGGGCTAACAGCCCTCATCAGCCAGGCTAGCTTGAATCCAGTGGCAAAGTGAGCAAGGGACCCACGTCTGGGCATACCCTGCCAACTTAGGGCGAACAAAGCAAACACAAGGAGATGATGGACGGAGTGCTGAAACTTTTCAAACACTCACCCCCAGTCACAGATCTGGGTTGAATCCATCATCTTTCTTTAGCTCACTTTGCCACCCCAGTTCAGACACAGCTTTATGCAAATCAGTCTTGACCCTGTGCCTCATGGGAACAGTCCATACCGAACTGCCAAGCCATGTCTTCCCTGGACCGGAAACAAGCATCCTGGGACCGGTTTCGGGCAAACAGCCCTCATCAGCCAGGCTAGCTTAAATCCAGTGGCAAAGTGAGCAAGGTCCAGGGAAGACATGGCTTGGCAGTTCGGGCTGGACTGTTCCCATGAGGCACAGGGTCAAGACTGATTTGCATATGGCTGTGTCTGAACTGGGGTGGCAAAGTGAGCTAAAGAACGATGATGGATTCAACCCAGATCTGTGACTGGGGGTGAGTGTCTGAAAAGTTTCAGCGCTCCGTCCATCATCTCCTTGTGTTTGCTTTGTTCGCCCTAAGTTGGCAGGGTATGCACAGACGTGGGTCCAGTGCTCACTTTGCAACTGGATTCAAGCTAGCCTGGCTAATGAGGGCTGTTAGCCCGAAACCAGTCTCAGGATGCTTGTTCCGGTCCAGGGAAGACATGGCTTGGCAGTTCGGGCTGGACTGTTCCCATGAGGCACAGGGTCAAGACTGATTTGCATATGGCTGTGTCTGAACTGGGGTGGCAAAGTGAGCTAAAGAACGATGATGGATTCAGCCCAGATCTGTGACTGGGGGTGAGTGTCTGAAAAGTTTCAGCGCTCCGTCCATCATCTCCTTGTGTTTGCTTTGTTCGCCCTAAGTTGGCAGGGTATGCCCAGACGTGGGTCCCTTCCTCACTTTGCCACTGGATTCAAGCTAGCCTGGCTGATGAGGGCTGTTAGCCCGAAACTGGTCTCAGGATGCTTGTTTCCGGTCCAGGGAAGACATGGCTTGGCAATTCGGGCTGGACTGTTCCCATGAGGCACAGGGTCAAGACTGATTTGCATATGGCTGTGTCTGAACTGGGGTGGCAAAGTGAGCTAAAGAACGATGATGGATTCAACCCAGATCTGTGACTGGGGGTGAGTGTCTGAAAAGTTTCAGCGCTCCGTCCATCATCTCCTTGTGTTTGCTTTGTTCGCCCTATGTTGGCAGGGTATGCCCAGACGTGGGTCCCTTGCTCACTTTGCCACTGGATTCAAGCTAGCCTGGCTGATGAGGGCTGTTAGCCCGAAACCGTTCTCAGGATGCTTGTTTCCGATCCAGGGAAGACATGGCTTGGCAGTTCGGGCTGGACTTTTCCCATGAGGCACAGGGTCAAGACTGATTTGCATATGGCTGTGTCTGAACTGGGGTGGCAAAGTGAGCTAAAGAACGATGATGGATTCAACCCAGATCTGTGACTGGGGGTGAGTGTCTGAAAAGTTTCAGCGCTCTGTCCATCATCTCCTTGTGTTTGCTTTGTTCGCCCTAAGTTGGCAGGGTATGCCCAGACGTGGGTCCCTTGCTCACTTTGCCACTGGATTCAAGCTAGCCTGGCTGATGAGGGCTGTTAGTCCGAAACCTGTCTCAGGATGCTTGTTTCCGTTCCAGGGAAGACATGGCTTGGCAGTTCGGGCTGGACTGTTCCCATGAGGCACAGGGTCAAAGACTGATTTGCATATGGCTTTTGTCTGAACTGGGGTGGCAATGTGAGCTAAAGAACGATGATGGATTCAACCCAGATCTGTGACTGAGGGTGAGTGTCTGAAAAGTTTCAGCGCTCCGTCCATCATCTCCTTGTGTTTGGTTTGTTCAGCCCTAAGTTGGCAGGGTATGCCCAGACGTGGGTCCCTTGCTCACTTTGCCACTGGATTCAAGCTAGCCTGGCTGATGAGGGCTGTTAGCCCGAAACCGGTCTCAGGATGCTTGTTTCCGGTCCAGGGAAGACATGGCTTGGCAGTTCGGGCTGGACTGTTCCCATGAGGCACAGGGTCAAGACTGATTTGCATATGGCTGTGTCTGAACTGGGGTGGCAAAGTGAGCTAAAGAACGATGATGGATTCAACCCAGATCTGTGACTGGGGGTGAGCGTCTGAAAAGTTTCAGCGCTCCGTCCATCATCTCCTTGTGTTTGCTTTGTTCGCCCTAAGTTGGCAGGGTATGCCCAGACGTGGGTCCCTTGCTCACTTTGCCACTGGATTCAAGCTAGCTTGGCTGATGAGGGCTGTTAGCCCGAAACCGGTCTCAGGATGCTTGTTTCCGGTCCAGGGAAGACATGGCTTGGCAGTTCGGGCTGGACTGTTCCCATGAGGCACAGGGTCAAGACTGATTTGCATATGGCTGTGTCTGAACTGGGGTGGCAAAGTGAGCTAAAGAACGATGATGGATTCAACCCAGATCTGTGACTGGGGGTGAGTGTCTGAAAAGTTTCAGCGCTCCGTCCATCATCTTGTGTTTGCTTTGTTCGCCCTAAGTTGGCAGGGTATGCCCAGACGTTGGTCACTTGCTCACTTTGCCACTGGATTCAAGCTAGCCTGGCTGATGAGGGCTGTTAGCCCGAAACCGGTCTCAGGATGCTTGTTTCCGGTCCAGGGAAGACATGGCTTGGCAGTTCGGGCTGGACTGTTCCCATGAGGCACTGGGTCAAGACTGATTTGCATATGGCTGTGTCTGAACTGGGGTGGCAAAGTGAGCTAAAGAACGATGATGGATTCAACCCAGATCTGTGACTGGGGGTGAGTGTCTGAAAAGTTTCAGCGCTCTGTCCATCATCTCCTTATGTTTGCTTTGTTCGCCCTAAGTTGGCAGGGTATGCCCAGACGTGGGTCCCTTGCTCACTTTGCCACTGGATTCAAGCTAGCCTGGCTGATGAGGGCTGTTAGCCCGAAACCGGTCTCAGGATGCTTGTTTCCGGTCCAGGGAAGACATGGCTTGGCAGTTCGGGCTGGACTGTTCCCATGAGGCACAGGGTCAAGACTGATTTGCATATGGCTGTGTCTGAACTGGGGTGGCAAAGTGAGCTAAAGAACGATGATGGATTCAACCCAGATCTGTGACTGGGGGTGAGTGTCTGAAAAGTTTCAGCGCTCCGTCCATCATCTCCTTGTGTTTGAATTTATAAATATTAACAAATAGTTTATATCTAGTACACAAAATGTTGGCACTAAGATTGATTGGGATCTGTGTGCATTGTGTCAAAAAGATTTACCAGACGTTTTAGTGTGTCCAGCTAATAGTAAACGTTCTGATAATGGATTTGGGTACAAAAGTTTGTTTGATGATCTGCTAACTTTTGATTAAATAAAAAGATTTCCATCAATCATCAAGACAAAATTGTTAAAAAATCATGATGTAGTTGAACAACTGTTAAATGAAAACTGTGCAAAATTCCATAAAATGTGTAGAAACAAATTTGACAAACAGAAACTTGCAAGGTTATCAAAAATACCTAAAATATTTCAAGACAGTTTTCAAGAGAGTACTTCAAGGTGTACGTGTGCTTCATTTATAGTTGGTGAATTGAAAGATACGTGTTTCTTCTGTGACGAAGAGTCAGGGGCAGAGCTTATAAATGTGCATACATTTGAATTGAGCAATCGAGTTTGAGATGCTGCAATTGCATTGAGTGACTCAAAAGTACTCGCCAATTTAAGTACCACAAAAAGTGTTTTGTTAGTTTTTATAACCAGCTTCGGCAAATACAGAACAAAAAAAAAGCAAAGACAACAAATTGACATTAATCTATGGCATTGTATTAGGTAAAATTGTAAACTATCTCGAAGATACACTTCAAAATTCAGAAATATCACTAGTATTTACTTTATCTAATATCAAATCACTTGAATTAGGTGTAGAAAATGCAGACAAATATGTACACAGCACACGATTAAAAGAAAAGATTCCTGTGTTCATACCAGAACTTACAGCTGAACCGAAAGGTAGAGATATTCTTCTAATACAAAAAAATGATATAGGAAAAAATATATTTAGTATCTGTAAACAAAATGTTCTTGAGGATGGTGTCTGCCTGGCCAATGCAGCTACTATTATTCAAAAAGAAATGTTTCAACTTGAAGTAGATGGATTTAGTGGACAATTGGAGCAAAATTGCCAAGAAAAGTCAGTAGGGACTGCTATGCTAAATGTACCATGAATGATTATGGAAGGTTGTAACATTTCGAAGGACAGTACAGCAAATGATAAGAGGAGTGCAGCTTTGTCAGTTTTACTGCTTGTTCGGTATCATACCAGTAAGTGCAAGAAGGCAAATCCAAAAGGAAACATCCGCCACAAAAAAGATAATGAAACTCTCTACCTCTTTATATTGGATTAATGGTGCATGCTAAAACTCGAAAACTGGAATTAGTTGACAAACTGCACAAACTGGGCGTATGCTTGTCATATGAGTGTGTTCAAGAAGTGTCAGCAACAATGACTAACAAACAATGTAAGCAATTCTGCAATGACAGGGTTTTGTGTCCAACAGGCCTTCAACTCTCCACTTTCACTTATACTGCAATAGACAATATTAATCACAGTCCCTCGTCATCTTCATCTGCTCAGCCATTCCACGGAACCACCATATCTCTGATTCAGAGAAAATCAGATGCACAGGATATATCATCCTTCTTAAAAATTGAAGAAAATGAGTGGGCCAAGAAATTTACTTCATCCCTACCAATGTGGTATTTGCAGTTACCATGTACAATGACAAAAAAACTCCTGAATGTACCTGTAAGTAATATCAATGCCTTCCAGCCGCCTCCTATTCATAATGAACCTATGTCAGATGAATGGCTGCAGATTATTCAAACTCTTGATCTCCATAATCTAATCAATATAAGCCACACTAGTTGGGCTGCTTTTCCCTCCAACAGAAGTGGTTCTGTCACAAAAAGCCATAGTGCATTGCTACCTTCATTAAATGAGTCAATAATTGCTCCTTCTATGGTATGCCACTGCTTTGATGTACTAAAGTTTACACTGGCCACAATTATTTCTAATCAGACTCACGTGGTGACATGTGATCAGTCTATACAACAGCTAAACAATTACAGTGGTTACTTCCAGAATTGTATGGGGAAGGCAAAATGCTAGTCATGATGGGAGCTTTACAAATTGAAATGACATTCCCTGCAGTTTTAGGAGATTGGCTTGATGGTAGTGGCTGGGCTGATATTTTAGTTGACAATGTCTAAAAGGGTCTCATGTAAAACGATCCTGCTACATACCCGAAGTTAGTGTTGCATCACTGTGTGTACTTTTGAAGAAGGCTTATGATCCATGAAAGAATGGATTACACGAAGAGTTGCAGAGTCTGTTCATTTCAAATATTGGCATATTACACTTCAACTCAAATTACTGCTATTCCAATTTCTTAATACCAGTCAATCAGTAGATTTTGAGAAGTTTATGGTAACCCTGCAAATGATCTGTCCTTTGATGTTTGCTATGGACCACACCCACTATGCCAGGTGGATGCCAGTGTTCATTAAAACGCTTGTCGAGCTGAAAACAAGAGTTCCAGATATTTATGAAGAATTTCCAAACTGATATTTTGTTGCTTGTAAAAGTGGTAGACCTTATTATTGCATTTCTCATTATCAGATGCATGAGCAGTGTAGCAAGGATATTAAATCAGATGGTGAGGCAGTTGGTATTTTTGATAATCCTAGTGCATTGTTGAAATGGATGGTGTCTGGACCTCTAATTGCCAACCTACTCAGACAGTTCGATGAAAAAATGGGATTCAGTGAAAAAGAAAATAACTGTGTTCACCATGAAGACAACGTCTCTTGCAATACGTGATTTGTAAATGATGTTAAGGAACTTAAACAAGTGTTTTCACATGATAACAGAAATCCTTATGCCTGTGATATTGGTGAAAATCCTATGAATATTGCATTCAACGTAATCCTGAGTGATAATGCAAATAAATCTGTGTGATTTGCTGACGACGTAGGGAGAACTCAATATGGAACATTTTTTCAAGAACGTCTGATAAGCTGTGGAAAATCTATTTTTGAACCTATTCCTAGAAACAAGCCATATTTATTTCATAAGGTAGTCCCAAAATCAGTGAACCACAAAGTATCCATCTTAAAAAGTGACTGCTCACTTTTCACTAGACTGTATATTGCTTGCCAAGACAGAGAAGGAGATTTAAAGGAATCTTTTGCCCATGAGAATCTTGATTATCTCCCATCACTTTCTGAAAGAGGATTGCTAAGAAAAGGGACAAAGTCTGACATCATCTCTTGTTTGGAAAAGCTTAATGGTGCTGTAGATAACATAAATACCATTCCAGACACTGCAAGTTGTGTTATTATGGATGGATTGGGAATAATCAATTTCTCAAAACCCGACAACCTATGCAATTCTCAAGACTACAGCACCTACATATTCCAGCCTTATGTAATGAACATACTTAACAAATCAAAAGGAGTAGATATGGTATTTGACCATTACATAAAGGGATCTCTGAAAAGGAAGAAAGAATTAGGCGACATTTTGGTTCACGCTATTGTGTAAAAGGTTCAACAAATATACCAAAAAACTAGATGCATTTTCTATAAAATGAAGATAACAAAAATGATTTGTCCCAATTCTTGGCTTCTAACGTTTTGAGTCTTGAGATACCAGAATGTAAAAATGTAGTACTGACAAAGTGGTGAATATTCCTGAAAATCTGAATGTATCTGAACTCAGACCATGTTATCAAAAAGAAGCTGATACCAGAATACTATTACATGCAAGACACGCTGGTGAAAGTGGCCAGTGTAGCAGTTATTGCTCTTTATGCATTTAGCAGCTTAAACCTTTCAAATTTGTGGATTGATTTTGGTATTGGGAAACATTAAAGGCTATTGCCTATCCATCAGTATGCTAATAAACCTGGCAAATGTGTTTGTGATGGTATTTTATTTTCTCTGCATTTACAGGTTGCAACACTGTATATGCCTCTGCAAGTCATGGCAAGAAAACAGGCTGGGAAACATGGCAAACTTTTCAGGCTGTCAAGGAAACATTTATTGAGCTCTCTCATTGCCCACCACATATTTCAAATAACGGTTTAGTCAGCTTCAGCAATTTGTAATTAAATCATACAATAAGAACATTACAACAGATTCTGTTAACGAGTGTCGAAGAATCATGGTGAGCAAACTTAATCGCTCCCTAGAAAAGGTGCCACCAAGTGAGGCTGCTCTTTTACAGCACAGCAAGAGAGCTACTTTCCAAGTGGGTTATGTTTGGTCTCAGTGGTGGAATGTATATCCTGATATACCTGATCCAGCTCATTGGGGATGGCAGAGGAAGATCCTGGATATGAACATCTGTGGTCACTATTGCCTGATGCTTCAAAATACTGCAAGGAACTTATCAAATGTGGATGTAAAACATTGTGTATCCATGCTTGTTGTAAACAATTCTCTCTTCCATGTACTAGTCTGTGTGTTTGTGATGTATAATTCAATCAGGAGGACATGTTTTAGATGACTGACCAAATTTTAACCTTTAAAAAAACTGTTAACTAAAATAACAATAAACATTAATAACAATATAATTTGTATCTTCATTCTTCTTCAATAAAAAAATGTTTTAATGTTTAAATGTTACAAAATCTGTTTTTATATTATAGCAGAAAAGATAGCAACAATTATGCAGGGTGTCATTTAAAATTTTGTAATAGACTTTTCGTACACCCTTTATATTTGACCCCCAAGTGTCCCTAAAATAGTAATAACATAAACTAGGCATTTTTTGATGAACCATGATTTTTTTTTTAAATTTCTATCTTTAGCCGTTCAACTGTTAAGAAGTGAGCAAGTTATGTGAAACACCCTGTATTTCTACGGTATACCTACATACTTATCATAGTGTACTATGAGTCAATTAAATTGCAACATTTTTGAAATCCTAGGCTAAAAGTAATTACAATTATGTGCTCGAAGACTAATATTACATTTATGATAATTTACTGGCCTTGCAGTAGCCATTTTGTGTTATGTAATCACACACCTAAAATGGGGGGTTAGATTTTGGGGTCTTTTTTTGGAAATCTATGTTCATATGACTACCTAACACTATGCTAAGTGCCATATTAGTACGACATTTTGCACGATTCTGGTGGTTTTCTACTCTAAGCTACCTCACTTTAACGGGGAAATGATTAAACTGTCTACAGGCCAATGTAAGAAGGTGCCTGCAGTCCTTCCTGCTTGTAATTTTTTGTTAAATTTGTGTTGCTTTATATTGTGCAATCCTTTTGCAGACGTTAAACTGTCTGCCCATCTTTTTAACATAGGCCCTTGGTATCTCATATGAAAACCATGTTCAAACCCTCAAAACAGCTTAATTGTTGCAACTTTGGCTAAAACTGCAAACAGTGTTGTAAAACCTGAACTTTAATTGGGGTATGAGCCCTGTTGTGCAAACTGTAGTTGTTGACCCCTTCCCCTTTGCTGCCTCCCTTGTTCGCCATACCTGACTTCTGAGAGACAGTGTAAGGATGTCTTCTGCATCATTTCGAACATTCATGCTTGTAACGACAGAATTGTACTTGGCAAAATCCCTTATTGAAACACCAACAAGCTGCTGTTGCTGTATGATTTTTTTCATACCACCCCATCCCATGTTGAATGGGACAATATTGAAAAGACCGGGAAGTCACTGGTAAACCGATGCCTGTATGTATTGTTGCTAGAGGCAGTGTGGATCACATCCATTGGAACCACAGCTCCGAATCTACATCACCCCATGGTTTGTCATTATTCAAACTGACCCTTACTCTGAATTCTTAATCAAAAGTCAACCATGAATATCCCCCAAAATGCATTTGAGCTTTTCATATAATATCTATAGATTTGAAAATAGCAACTGTTCTTTCATTTATATTTTTTACAATAGACTCTCACATAAATTAAAAATACTGATGTCCAGTTTTCTATATTTGGAGGTAACTTAGGCCTTCTAGCCAGTTTTCATTCTTCTTCCTTCGAACCTTCCTTTGCCTGCATTTCCCTATGTAGTAATTTGAATATGTCTACAAACTCAGGTTTCCAGATCTTCTTCTTTGTTTTATCAGATGAATGTGACCTTAAAGGCAATGTAATTCCCATATATAGTAATCTTTTACGCACATTTTTTCCTTTTTCGTAATCTTCATTTGTATCGTCTTTTTAATCTGAATTGTCCTCTTTGTCACTTTGTATTTCTTTGTCACACATTGACTTCTTCCTTTTACATTCATATCCTATTTGCAGTGTTACTTTCTATTGTTATCATTCCTGGGCTTCCCAAACCGCAATCTTTTTCTACTGTTCCCTCTCCCATACCAATTGAGCATTTTGCAATATTACACAATTTTTCTTGTCTCTCCCACACAGACCACCATAATTCCCTACCTATTGCAGAGTAGCCGATTTTCATTGTTCCTTTTCCTTATACATTTTTTCTTTTGTTGTTTGTCTTCTTTTCTGCATGTGCTCTGTCCACTCCAGACTTCTGCACTATATTAGAAATACTTTTCTGTCCAGTTAGTTTGCTCCCCTCCCCTCCCTTTCTTCAACATTTCCACCATTCGAATTGCGGTTCCATTCCCACTTTCTCGGTTCCCCTTCGTCTTACTCCGCACTGTCATCATCATATTCCAATTCTAATTCATCTTCTATTTGTGTCATACTTTCACCACTCACACCTCGCTTCTCCACATCATCAACTCCTCCATCGTAATTTCCACTGTGACGTAGACATGATTTTGTTAGTGTCTCTCGTTGAAGGAAAGTCCATATATGACCTCCCTTTTTCTTCGGGCCAATGTCTTAGAGCCACTTCATGCTCTGTTTGCATCATCTGCTTGCTACCAGTCTTCTCCTGCAACCTTGGCTTGTTTGCTACCTTCTGGCTGCTCTGGCCTGAAGGCGCATTAGTACCAGGTGCATCATAAGCCTCTTTGGCTTTTTTTTTCACCAAGCTATTTAACTCCTTGTATTCCACCCAAACTCATTCAGCAGCGCCTGCACGTTGTCTGCTTTAGTTTTGAGCAACAAGATGGAGGCGGGGAAGGGTCTTATCAGATCCCAGCTGGACCCATAACAAAGGTTGAAGTTAAGGGACCATCAGCCTCCTTTTGTTGGAGTATCCTGACTGGGAGCTATCAGGAGCTTCACAGCTAAATACAATAGAGGGGAAACTAAGGCACACAGCTTGTCATTTCACAGGTACATAAGAGAAGCATGCTTTTGACTTTGTTCAGTCCCTGTATATAAGAGATATGCATGCACTGTAAGAATGTCAGATGTGTTGGTCAGTCCCAGTATTTACACAAATAGCAATTTAAATACCACTATTTTGTTTTCTTTATTTTATAGTGCTATAGCGCTACTCATCCCAATGAAGGGTGTCAGAGTGATTTACATCACATATACACATTATACATTGACAATTAACCATATGTGTGTAAATCAGGGTACAGGATTCGTTACACAAGACAGTGAGGGTTGCACATGTCCTTCATAGCTCACTCTGATATATTATAAGGATTATGTTTTGTGTTCCCTATGGAGCCCATTGAGAAAAGAGAGTATGCAGTTCCTCAAGTGATTGGACAAAAGGGGAGAGGTAGGAGTGGAAGCTACTGACTTAATGCTTAGTCAGAGGCGAAGACAAGAGGGGGGAAAGGAATTCCTCCTGTCAGAACTAGGGCCCTCACACACCCAGCCAGCTAGGTGTCATGCTTCATCATATGGGCCTGCTCCTCGTCGGGTCGGCGCTGCAATACTGGACGGGCACCCATAAAGGGGCTCTTTAGCGGAGATCTTCTGTTCCTCGCCGTTTGGTGCAGTGGGTGTAAGGGGCCTAGGTAGTGTAGATGTGGTGGAAAAGTGATTAAAACAGGTGGGATAGTCCAAAGACTTTTATTCAGACTGGCTATCCTCCTGATTAAAAGCAGGAAGCAGTGGCAGCTATCTGACATAATGGTTAATTTAGCTATGCTCAACTCTACAGGTCAACATGTTTCATGCCTATTGGTCAGGGAGATCCATGGCAATGCTTCAGGATCTAGTGGGTGAACTATCTACACGGGGTGGTGGGTGTGAATTCTACATACCACGTATCATCACCGCGAGTAAAGGTACCCGCAGTCTCACGGAACGACCTATAATTTGTAAGTGTCTTGTTCCATTCAATACCCGGCCGGGTATCGGAACACCTAAACGTGGTGTCCATTCCGCTTCGGGAAGTGGGCTAAGTCACCTACCCCTCTCCGCTGGCACCGGAAGTCGGTGCCGGCGGAGAGGGGTAGGTGACTTAGCCCACTTCCCAGCGGAATGGACACCACGTTTTAGGTGTTCCGATAACCGGCCAGGCACTGAATGGAACGAGACGCTTACAAATTATAGGTCGTTCCGTGAGACTGCAGGTACCTTTACTTGCGGTGCTGATACGTGGTATGAAGAATTCACACCCACCACCCCGTGTAGATAGTTCACCCACTAGGTCCTGAAGAATTGCCATGGATCTCCCTGACCAATAGGCATGAAACACGTTGACCTGTAGAGTTGAGCATAGCTAAACTGAACCATGATGTCAGATAGCTGCCACTCGTTTCCCTGCTTTTAATCAGGAGGATAGCCAGTCTGAATAAAAGTCTTTTGGACTATCCCACCTGTTTTAATCACTTTTCCACCACATCTACACTACCTAGGCCCCTTACACCCACTGCACCAAAACGGCGAGGAACAGAAGATCTCCGCTAAAGAGCCCCTTTATGGGTGCCCGTCCAGTATTGCAGCGCCGACCCGACGAGGAGCAGGCCCATATGATGAAGCATGACACCTAGCTGGCTGGGTGTGTGAGGGCCCTAGTTCCGACAGGAGGAATTCCTTTCCTCCCTCTTGTCTTAAGCATTAAGTCAGTAGCTTCCACTCCTACCTCTCCCCTTTTGTCCAATCACTTGAGGAAATGCATACTCTCTTTTCTCACTGTATGACAGGGCATGTATGCTAGACCTCTATAAAAAGCCCTTTAGTCCCCCTCTTGTTGATTGACTATGGAGCCCATTGTCATTTTCCCTATGTTAGCCTAACTGTGCACATTGTAGGCCACTTTTGCTTTGAACGTGTTACAAAATATCACGCTTGTTTTTGTGCCACATTGTTATTTTACAAATAAGCTGCACATGTTTTGGTATTTGGTTCTTCTGCCTGGGATTCAGTCGAAACATTTCATACAAGGTCAAACAACACTGCTCCCTGTTATTCTCTGTGGCAGGACACTAACACCTAGACATAATAGAGAAACCCAGCTGCTGTTTATGAACACACAGTTTTTATCATATAACCCTGGACTTGTTTTCAAAACAGAGGGGGAAAGGCATTCTCGCAGAGCAAAGGTCCAGGGAGAAGAGACCTGCACCAGCGGAGATGTAACACAGCTACCTATGTATGCCAGGTATGGGGTTTGCCACTAATCCCAGAGATCTATAATATACCACTGTGCTTCCATAGTGAGGGAAGGCTTAGGCAGATCTGTCAGTCAATATGACAGGGCTTTTTATTGTTTATGGTTTCTTAATTATGCTAATCACATTGTTGACCTGCATATGTTTTCTAATTGCAAAAGACACACAATTGATGGACGGAATGCAGAACAAATCAAAACATTCACCCCCAGTCAAGAGATCTGGGTTAAATCCATCATTCTTTTGCTCACCATGCCACCCCAGTTTAGACCTGGCCATATGCAAATCAGTCTTGACCCTGTGCCTCATGGGAACAGTCCAGCCCGAACTGCCAAGCCAGGTCCTCCTTGGACCGGAAACAAGCATCCTAGGACCGGTTTTGGGGTTTCACCCCTCTTCAGCCAGGATAGCTTGATTCCAGTGGCACAGTGAGCCCAGGACCCACGTCCGGGCATACCTGGCGCACTTAGGGCGAGAAAGCAAAAGACACACAATTGATGGACGGAATGCAGAACAGATCAAAACATTCACCCCCAGTCAAGAGATCTGGGTTAAATCCATCATTCTTTTGCTCACCATGCCACCCCAGTTTAGACCTGGTCATATGCAAATCAGTCTTGACCCTGTGCCTCATGGGAACAGTCCAGCCCGAACTGCCAAGCCAGGTCCTCCCTGGACCGGAAACAAGCATCCTAGGACCGGTTTCGGGGTTTCACCCCTCTTCAGCCAGGATAGCTTGATTCCAGTGGCACAGTGGCACAGTGAGCCCAGGACACATGTCTGGGCATACCTGGCGCACTTAGGGCGAGAAAGCAAAAGATACACAATTGATGGACGGAATGCAGAACAAATCAAAACATTCACCCCCAGTCAAGAGATCTGGGTTAAATCCATCATTCTTTTGCTCACCATGCCACCCCAGTTTAGACCTGGCCATATGCAAATCAGTCTTGACCCTGTGCCTCATGGGAACAGTCCAGCCCGAACTGCAAAGCCAGGTCCTCCCTGGACCGGAAACAAGCATCCTAGGACCGGTTTCAGGGTTTCACCCCTCTTCAGCCAGGATAGCTTGATTCCAGTGGCACAGTGAGCCCAGGACCCACATCTGGGCATACCTGGCGCACTTAGGGCAAGAAAGCAAAAGACACACAATTGATGGACGGAATGCAGAACAAATCAAAACATTCACCCCCAGTCAAGAGATCTGGGTTAAATCCATCATTCTTTTGCTCACCATGCCACCCCAGTTTTGACCTGGCCATATGCAAATCAGTCTTGACCCTGTGCCTCATGGGAACAGTCCAGCCCGAACTGCCAAGCCAGGTCCTCCGTGGACCGGAAACAAGCATCCTAGGACCGGTTTCGGGGTTTCACCCCTCTTCAGCCAGGATAGCTTGATTCCAGTGGCACAGTGAGCCCAGGACCCACGTCTGGGCATACCTGGCGCACTTAGGGCGAGAAAGCAAAAGACACACAATTGATGGACGGAATGCAGAACAAATCAAAACATTCACCCCCAGTCAAGAGATCTGGGTTAAATCCATCATTCTTTTGCTCACCATGCCACCCCAGTTTAGACCTGGCCATATGCAAATCAGTCTTGACCCTGTGCCTCATGGGAACAGTTCAGCCCGAATTGCCAAGCCAGGTCCTCCTGGACCGGAAACAAGCATCCTAGGACCGGTTTCGGGGTTTCACCCCTCTTCTGCCAGGATAGCTTGATTCCAGTGGCACAGTGAGCCCAGGACCCACGTCTGGGCATACCTGGCGCACTTAGGGCGAGAAAGCAAAAGACACACAATTGATAGACGGAATGCAGAACAAATCAAAACATTCACCCCCAGTCAAGTATGTTTTCTAATTGCAGCGCAGTTGTTTCATAATAGAACACAATAGTTTCAATAAATATTGTAAGCTTTATTCATGTCTCTTTTTAATTTATTGTGGACATGTATGAGTGTGAGAACGAAAGGTGATGACCTGCTACCGCGATCCCTGAGAGGGTCTAGAGAGTTGTGTTCTGAGGTGCCGATTCACTTGTCTATCTGGAAAGGTTAGGAGGGCAAGTGAGGCACTATTAGCTACTAGGATTTGGGCCCATAGGTACTGATGTGGTATGGTGGTTCAGAACCTACATACTGATGTTCTATGGTCCCAGGCATAGTTCTGTTTCTGAGCAGAATCCCTGCAACAATTACAATTTATGAGCTGCATGTAACAAAAGGATCTCTGTGCTAAAAGCAGTAAGTGACTTATCAATTTCCATAAAATGAAAATCTGTCATCTGCGTGTTACATAATGTGCTTTGCAGGAGACATATTAACCCTCTATGCGACTTTGAGGAAAAACTGGAACTAGACAAAACACAGATCTCTCCAGCAAATAAGTTAACCTCCAGAGTTATCTTATCATTATTATTATTCCCTGAGATTTAGTTGGCACACAAAGATCTCTGCAGCAGGTGCCTTAACCCTGAAGATATCTTAAAATGCAGACTTTGCAACCAATTAAGCAGAACAAATTTACTGCCATGTTTCTCGTTGTTGCCAATTTCTCTGTGTCAGGGTTATAGAAATTAAATGTATGAGTTGAGGCCCAGATTTTGCGTTGGGGTTGTGTAATTCTTTTGGCACAACAGCGATGCAAAATCTCATATGGTAAATATTGTAATGTCCTCAAATATGCTCATGACAGACCTGCTAAACATATTTGTGAGGTCTTAAGATCTGATGTCACTTCTTGTGGTCACTTTCTGTCATGTGTTGTGATGCCAGTTCCTACGATGGCATGTGCGATTTCACGTGCCGTGATGTCATGCACTGTGATGTCATGCGCCATGATGTCAGTTGCATACTGCCTACCTTGGTTAGTCCCTCCATTTCTTTTTTTAGGACTTGTGCCCTGTGTATCTGTGTGTAGATGTATCTGTTTGCTATGTGTTGTGTGGTGTGTATTCTGTGACGACATGAGCTCTTGCCAGACTCTGTAGGGGAAACCTAGAAATGAACCAGTAAGTGGCAGGTCTTGGACCTGGGTTTCCCTCAACCCCATTTATTTCAATTCAATTCAAATTTTATTGGTTGGTTAATTTATTTCTTTTATTTATTTATCGAGTTTTGTACAGCACGAACTTGACCCAAAGGTATCAGAGCGCTTTACAGAGTTGGCAAAGCAGCAGTTACACAAGTTACATATTGAGTGAACAAATACATGGGGTAAATACAAATACATAGTAACAGTATATACAAGAAGCATACGATAGACAATAGGATATGTGAACGATATAGTTCTGAGGTAGTTACGGTAGGGTGTTGCGAAGGCAGGGGAGCAGAGGCACAGTTTTTCCCTGAGATAGTAGGTAGTGATGCAAAGATTTATTTGGAGAGTGTGGTGTAGGAACATCAGGCCAGTCAGATGGCTTAGGGTGAAGGGAGTTATATTTATTGAGAAGAAGAAGTTTAAGTTTCTTCCTGAAGTGGAATGATTGATTGTTACGTAAATGCTGAGGCAGCGAGTTCTGGTTTCTGGGAGCATTCATCCAAGTTTTTCTTTTTTAAATTTGGGCAGAATCAAGAGTAGGCTGTTTGAGCTTCGAAGAGGTCTCATTTGGCCGGCTTTTTAATAGTTTGATTGCGAGGTAGACTACTTTTCTGAGTAGAGAACTTTGTGGGTAATGCAGGCAGTTTTGAGTATACATCTGGCTTCAATCGGTAGCCAGTTGAGTTTCTTGAGAGTGGGAGTTATGTGGTCAAAGTGACTCTACCACGACAGACGTCTGGCCACTGCATGGAGTGTAGCTTTGAAAGGGGCTAAGTGTGTTTTTGGGGCGTCCGTGATCATTGCATTACCGTAGTTCAGCTTTGAGAGGACTAAGGATTGCACCACAGTCTTTAGGTCTTCAATGGTGGTGAAGGGTTTGACATTTTTTGGGTGTTTTAACATGTAGAAGGCACTTTTAGCTGAGGCATTGTAATGCTCTTTCATGTTCAGGTTTGCGTCAAGTGTGATCCACAGAGATTTGACAGAGTTGGAGATGGATAGTTTGCAGTTTAATGCAGTGAGGTTGTTGAGCCAGATATCTTTGGGAAAGGACCTTTCTTTCAGTTGGATGAGGGGGAGATCGTTTTTGTTGGGGTTGAGCTTAAGATTGTTCCTGGTTAGCCAGGAATGAACCATGGCGAGAGGGCTGTTTAGGTACTGGATGTCTTTAACTGCTGAGATTTTAATGTAGAGTTGGGTGTCATCTACATAGAGATGCTAGGCAATTTTGACAGGTGTTGCTTTTGAGGTCAAGCTGTTTAGTTTGAGTAGCTGTGATCGTTGGTTCAGGAAAGTAGCAAACCACTAAAGGCCAGTTCCGTTGATCCCTACCCATTGTGAGAGGGTGTTTAGGAGGATGTCATTGTTGACAGTATCAAAGGCAGCTGAGAGGTCCAGGAGGACTAGGAGGCAAGCCTGGCAATCATCCAGAGATCTGTGTGGGTCGTCTGTGATGTTAAGTATTGCAGTCTCTGTACTGCAGCCTTTCCTGAACTCAGATTGGAAGGTGTTGTACAGGTTATATTTTTCAATGTGGTTGTTGAATTGTGCAAGCACACATTTATTGATGGCTTTGGCAAGGAGAGGGAGGTTAGTTATAGGTCTGTAATTGTTAAGGTCGTTCTGTAGGCGTCTGTTTTTTTTGATGAGGGGGTGATTTGTCAGAGTTTGAGGGAGGCTGGCGTGGAGCCGCTCGATAAGGAGTTAATGATTTTGGTCCATATGGGATAGATGATGTGACTGAGATTTTCGACAAGCGAAGCAGAGAGGAGGTCGGAGATGTGCAATGTCGGCTTCATGCAGACAAGTAATTTGAAGACTTCTTCTTCAGGGATATAGTCGAATTCTGTCCAAGTTGCATCATTTTTCAATTGCAAGGAGTTGAGGTTGATATTTTGGATTGCTGAGAGGGGAAGGTTGGGGAAACAACCATCAGTTGGAGGTAGGGCCTTGGGTGGACCCTGGTTGCTCGGGGGCACCCTTGGTGTCGGATGGGGAGGTGGGTGGCATGGAATTGAGTTTGATGTTAGATATTTTTCAGAGAAGAATGTTGCAGATTCATTGCAGTGCTTAGTAGAGTCACTGATTGGGTGTTGAGGGTGTTGAGGGAGAGAGGAGGTTTGCTGCTGATGATGTTGAAAAGGTCTTTAGGCCTCTTCCTAGGTGGGTCAAGTTGGGCTTGGAAGAAGGAGGATTTTCCTCCTGTGAGTAGGCTGGGTCCTTTAGAGAGTGTGTTTACAAAAAATGTTTCAGCACTCTTTGTCCTACTTCTGCCTCCCTGTTGATCTGAATGTCCATGCAGTAATGTTTTGTGAAGGTATGTACAGATGACCCTTTAGCAGCTGCACAAATGTCTTCTAGTGCTACGCTACCTAGGAAGGCGAAGGTTGCTCCCTTTTCCCTTGTCAAATGTGCCTGCTTTTTTTCTCTAAGTGTTGCTCCCCATGCCTTGTGACAATATTGTATTGTTTGCACTGCCCATCTCGTAACAGTTCCTTTGGTGACCGGGGATCCCCTTCAAGTGTGTGCAAAGTACACAAAGAACTGTTTTCCTTTCCTGATGGGTTTTGTTCTTTCCAAGTAGTACATAATTACCCTTCACATGTTTAGTGTGTGCAATGATCTGTCTGCTTGTGTTTTATGCTGCTGGAAAACATCAGTAAGAGGATGGCTTAGTTAACCTGAAACATCGACACCACCTAAGGTATAAACATTGGTTTTGTCCTCATTATTACTTTGCCTCTGTGTTTCCACAGATATGGTTCATGAATGGTGAACAATTGTATTTCACTGACCCTCCTTAGTGAGGTGATAGCGATGAGGAATGGGGTCTTGAGAGTTAGGAATATGAGTTGTGCATTTTGCATTGGCTTGAGGGTGATGCCATTAGTTGTATGAGTACTACAGTCAGGTTCCATTTAGGTATGGCTGTGCTTTTTGGGGGCCCAACCTTCTATCCTCCCGCCAAGAAGCATTTTACCACTGGTGCGGTGAAAAAACCTCTCCCTAGTTTGCCTCTAGTGTACGCTACAATGGCTGCTAGGTGAACCTTGATAGAGGCACAGGAGAGATGCTTGTCCAGTAGGTGTGTCATGTATCTAATGTGGCATCCTGTGTCCAGTCTCTCTGTTTCCCTGGTATGTTGCACCATTGTTGAAATCTCTGCCACTTGTTGCTGTAGCATTTTCTTGTTGTTAGTCACCTTGCTTTCTTTAGAATCTCCATTGCTCTCTTGACAACTTGAGGTGGCAAAACTCTACGTCCACCGTAGCCATGCTTCTAGGCTTGGGGGCCTATTTATGAACAGTTTGCTTCGTGTTTCCACCACACATCGTGGTACATGTGCGACGCAAACCTTAAGTTAGATTTATAAAGCCACGCAAAGCCACTTTGCGTGACCCTGAGTGGCTTCATAAATCTGGAGTAAAGCAATGCAGCGCAAATCACTGCGTTGCCTTAATCTGCGTAAGGGAGGCATTACATGGGCGTTGTGTGGGTGTTCTCACGCAACTCTCATGGTTTTTTACGCATTCCCAGAACCACCAGAACTGGTAGAAATGTTTTAAAATCTTTACAATAAATCGTATTTCCAGAATGTGAAATTCATTATAAACACACAAGATTATGAAATAGAGTTTAATTCACCTAGTAAAAAATCTAGAAACAAGAGGTCTTCTCTCATTAGGGGAAGAAAAATTAACCTTGAATGTATGGGACCAGTTATAATTTAAATATAAAAAGTCTTGAGAAATCAGTGTAATACTGATGTGTTTCACAACCGCTTACATGCCTTCTCTCTCAGACTCATACACACACATGAGAAAGGCTGTTGAAGGGGCTATTTTCGGCAACAACACTTACATTTAAGTGACTTGTGAGCATTTAGGGACTTGTAGGCAGTGATGTTCCACCCAAATGCATTTTATAAATTTCTGTTTTTATTAAACAGGTGCACATTACATTTCCCAATCCTTGGGCAACACAAATTACAATCTGTCATCTTATTAACTTTCAAGACAATACACAGTATCAAATAATTGAACTTCTCCACCCATAACCCACCCTAACAACTTAGTACCCTCCCCCTGGCATGCCGCATTCCGACCACCAACAATCAGTAGTTCCTATATTTGTCCCATTGAGTCCAGATCTTCTCCCATTTTTTGGGGCATCCCCTACTCTCATAGACCTCCTTTTCGGCTTGTTGACACCAGTCTAAGTCTAGTTGAAATAGGTCTATTAAAATGTATGTAAGCCGTACACCAGACTTGGGACTTCAAATGTAGAATCTACAAAGAAGAAATAAGGAATTGGTGGACAAAATCAGAAAGGACAATGTGTAGCTCTATGGCATTCCAGAGAAGCAGGAAGTGGAAGATATGCTGGGTTATTAAACTAGGCTCCCTCCTACTGATGACAACTCACCTTCAGCCCACCATGAGAGCCACAGAGAGCACCATATTTGCTCCGGCACACTTAACACCAATGACTCACTACCTCACAAGGGCTAGCCACATCCATTGTTTTCTCCACTACAACAGGCCAGACAAGTGATAATGGTGGACTGGAAACATGGTGCTTTCCAACTCCAGAAAAATAATGTCAAGATCTCAGCTGACACCTCAAGAAAGTCAAACTTGAAAATGAAACAATTCCCAGCACTCTCTCCATCAATTTAGGCATTCTTTACAGCCTATTGGAACCTGTTATGATGTTGTTGGTCCAGGATGACAAACACAAAGATTTCTATGAACCTGCAAAATTCAAGCATTTTCTGGACTGGCTCAAAATATCTGCTATGAGTATCTCAAAGACAATAACTACAGAATGCAAAGCAGCCCTAGAAGACACAACAGCAGAAACAGTGGTGCAGGGTCTCCCTGCAGACACTACAACCTCAGATCACTTACATATACGATGGATAGACAGAGACAGTCTTGAGGCCGCTACTCATCTCAGAGTCAGGTACAAAGCTATGTCAATATTGAACTGTTTGCATGCAGCAGACAACGGTTGAACTTGACAGTGGCCTCCTTCTTTTACTTGATTATAACGCATAGTTCTTTAACCTAATGGAGCAGTTTGTCCCCCGTACCCATGACTGTTTTTGTTAGATGAGTGTCTCAGAACGACTAAATCAGATAAATACCCCCTGCAACTTCATTCTTGTTCTGTTTTTGAATATTATCCTTATCCAAGGCTGTGCAATACGACCACCTCGATGTTGGCCTGGAAACATTCCCCCCTATTGAGGGGTCGATTCCGATCTCGGTCGGAGGCGCACCTAACACCATTCGGTCGGGAAAAAAGCCATGCGAATGCCTGTTTCCCGACCGATCCGCACATTATTCCGAACGAGCAAGTACGATGCACACAACAGCATAGATACCGACCCAGTCGTACTCACCCAATCCAGGTCCTGTTCCCCGACCGAGCCGGATCCGGAAACGCAGAATCGAGTCGCACGGAAGCCAAAATGCAGCCCCGTCCGGCCGGACTAGTACGATGCGCTTCCCGTACGCGCCGAACCCGTCGCTACGCACGGCACGTCAAAGCATCCGGGAGAGGCGCACATAAGCTCTGATTCGCGCCACAACACGATCCACGGCTACGAGACGAACACGCCAGCGACGAGGACGAGGCGAAGCAACGAGAAAGACGAACGAGACGAACCAACCATGAATACCATCGTTCCGATCCTACCAATATTCTACATCTACTACCAGAACAGGCACGGACGCGTACGGCGCAGAAGGTAAGCCAGACACCAACCACAAAAACAAACTACACCTACCCGACATATCACACACACACAGAGGGATGCAGAAATTACTTACACCAGCAACAGCAGCACCATAGGGGCGGGATGGCCATCACCAATGCCACATATACACATAGGGGCCCGGATGCCTGTCACTACTACCACCCTTAGCCAGGGGGTGCCAGATGCCTACCACTACTACCACCTCCACCCATGGGAGGCTGGATGCCTGTCACTACTACCACCCTTACCCAGGGGGTGCCAGATGCCTACCACTACTACCACCTCTACCCATGGGGGGCTGGATGCCTGTCACTACTACCACCCTTACCCAGGGGGTGCCAGATGCCTACCACTACTACCACCTCTACCCATGGGGGGCTGGATGCCTGTCACTACTACCACCCTTACCCAGGGGGTGCCAGATGCCTACCACTACTACCATCTCTACCTAGGGGGTGTCAGATGCCTACCACTACTACCACCTCTACCCAGGGGTGCCAGATGCCTACCACTACTACCACCTCTACCCATGGGGGGCTGGATGCCTGTCACTACTACCACCCTTACCCAGGGGTGCCAGATGCCTACCACTACTACCACCTCTACCCATGGGGGGCTGGATGCCTGTCACTACTACCACCCTTACCCAGGGGTGCCAGATGCCTACCACTACTACCACCTCTACCCATGGGGGGCTGGATGCCTGTCACTACTACCACCCTTACCCAGGGGTGCCAGATGCCGACCACTACTACCACCCCTACCCAGGGGGTGCCAGATGCCTACCACTACTACCACCTCTACCCATGGGGGGCTGGATGCCTGTCACTACTACCACCCTTACCCAGGGGGTGCCAGATGCCTACCACCACTACCACCTCTACCCATGGGGGGCTGGATGCCTGTCACTACTACCACCTCTACCCAGGGGGTGTCAGATGCCTACCACTACTACCACCTCTACCCAGGGGGTGCCAGATGCCTACCACTACTACCATCTCTACCCAGGGGTGCCAGATGCCTACCACTACTACCACCCTTACCCAGGGGTGCCAGATGCATACCACTACTACCACCTCTA
Organism: Calotriton arnoldi; assembly: GCA_963921515.1. Taxonomy (NCBI): domain Eukaryota; kingdom Metazoa; phylum Chordata; class Amphibia; order Caudata; family Salamandridae; genus Calotriton; species Calotriton arnoldi. Next base: position 2,327,009 of record CAWUFW010000745.1, on the reverse strand, counting down.
CCCATGGGGGCTGGATGCCTGTCACTGCTACCACCCTTACCCAGGGGTGCCAGATGCCTACCACTACTACCACCTCTACCCATGGGGGGCTGGATGCCTGTCACTACTACCACCCTTACCCAGGGGTGCCAGATGCCTACCACTACTGCCACCTCTACCCATGGGGGGCTGGATGCCTGTCACTACTACCACCCTTACCCAGGGGGTGCCAGATGCCTACCACTATTACCACCTCTACCCATGGGGGGCTGGATGCCTGTCACTACTACCACCCTTACCCAGGGGGTGCCAGATGCCTACCACTACTACCACCTCTACCCATGGGGGGCTGGATGCCTGTCACTACTACCACACTTACCCAGGGGTGCCAGATGCCTACCACTACTACCATCTCTACCCAGGGGTGTCAGATGCCTACCACTACTACCACCTCTACCCAGGGGTGCCAGATGCCTACCACTACTACCACCTCTACCCATGGGGGGCTGGATGCCTGTCACTACTACCACCCTTACCCATGGGGTGCCACATGCCTACCACTACTACCACCTCTACCCATGGGGGGCTGGATGCCTGTCACTACTACCACCCTTACCCAGGGGGTGCCAGATGCCTACCACTACTACCACCCCTACCCAGGGGGTGCCAGATGCCTACCACTACTACCACCTCTACCCATGGGGGGCTGGATGCCTGTCACTACTACCACCCTTACCCAGGGGTGCCAGATGCCTACCACTACTACCATCTCTACCCAGGGGTGTCAGATGCCTACCACTACTACCACCTCTACCCAGAGGGTGCCAGATGCCTACCACTACTACCACCTCTACCCATGGGGGCTGGATGCCTGTCACTACTACCACCCTTACCCAGGGGTGCCAGATGCCTACCACTACTACCACCTCTACCCATGGGGGGCTGGATGCCTGTCACTACTACCACCCTTACCAGGGGGTGCCAGATGCCTACCACTACTACCACCCCTACCCAGGGGTGCCAGATGCCTACCACTACTACCACCTCTACCCATGGGGGCTGGATGCCTGTCACTACTACCACCCTTACCCAGGGGTGCCAGATGCCTACCACTACTACCACCTCTACCCATGGGGGGCTGGATGCCTGTCACTACTACCACCCTTACCCAGGGGTGCCAGATGCCTACCACTACTACCATCTCTACCCAGGGGGTGTCAGATGCCTACCACTACTACCACCTCTACCCATGGGGGGCTGGATGCCTGTCACTACTACCACCCCTACCCATGGGGGGCTGGATGCCTACCACCAACAACACCCCCACTCACAGGATGGCTAATACATGACACCACAAGCACACACCAACATAAAGAATGCAACATAAAGACATCCCCCCCAACACCATGACAAGCGTGTGTAGACTGTGTCAAATGCCTACAACACTGAACATGACTTTGAAGCTACAATGTGACCCCCTATCACATGTGCCACACATAAATGTGTGTGGCCCCCACAATGCAAGCAGGCCATGACCATTGTGGCAATGGGGTCCAAAACCCCATCATCACAGTGATCAAAATGTAAGTGTGGGGCCCATAGCTGAAGCACATCTTGAACATTGTGGCAATGGGGTCCAAACCCCCATCATCACAGTGACCAAAATGTAAGTGTGGGGTCCATAGCTGAAGCACATCTTGAACATTGTGGCAATGGGGTCCAAACCCCCATCATCACAGTGACCAAAATGTAAGTGTGGGGTCCATAGCTGAAGCACATTTTGAACATTGTGGCAATGGGGTCCAAACCCCCATCATCACAGTGACCAAAATGTAAGTGTGTGGTCCATAGCTGAAGCACATTTTGAACATTGTGGCAATGGGGTCCAAACCCCCATCATCACAGTGACCAAAATGTAAGTGTTGACAAAGAAAAAGCTGCAACTGCCAAACTGCATGGATTATTCCTGGTCACAGAACAACAAACACATCAGTGGCAAAGTAGTGCTTGTGTCCCATAGCAACATAGATTGGGGGAGGCAAACAGTGCAGTGCAAATAAGACATACCTTTGGCCATGTGCAGACAAACATCACCCATGGGGGCTGACACTGTCAACATTCATCAATGACACAATGACAGAAGTGACCATCAGAATGCAGACCCACATATTTGCACCAATGGGCACACAAATGCAGATACCCTGTGGAGACTGTAGATGTGAGGTGAACAGATACCATACCATGGCAGCAATGGGACACACAAACAATGATCATTGTGCTGACAGATGACCTAGGAATCCCAGGGACAGCAGGGGAAACACACCAAACAACATACAGCCAATGGCACACTAAAGATATGCCAATGCAGTGGTGCAGATGCACAAACACAAACAGGCAGACCCACACTGCACATCAAACACAACAGGTGAGGGGGGGGGGGGTACCGGTGTCCCCAGGCAACCACACAACACATGAGGAGGCCTGAATACCAATTACACAGATGTGCATACAGTGCCACACAAAGGCAACTCATGGATCCAAATCCCCTATGTGGGCAATCAGGCATTGTCAGATGAGAGGGAGCACAAATCACACATGTCACACAAGCATGTAGGAACAGCAACTGACACAGCAAGACACAGAGACACCACAGCACTACCCCCAGGGCCCCCACAATGTGGTGAGCCTGGGCTGCATTACAATCCCACTCTGATGACAAAGCTAGATGTCGTTCACACTGTGAACCACAGTCATGTGTCCTGAGCAACAAACTACCATCACACCTACACAAGCACAAATCAATCAGCACGGCCAGTAAGCCAAGCCCAACATGGAGGCAGGGGACTAGCCGGGCAACAACTCTCATCTGCACACACTCAACACCACACACCTCGACCTCCAACAATGTGCAGCAGTGAAGCTCACATGCACTGGTGACATTGCACATGCACCCATGACAATCCCAGGGGGGGTGGTGGGAACCAAGGTGCAGAAACACATCACACATGGCCACTCAACAAGACTCCTGAATGTCTGACACACTGCACACTACGCTGTACATGGACATGACGGCAATACCACACAAACCAGTGGGATCCCAGCCACAGTCACACACCAATGAAGAAGCCAAGGTCACCCACAAAGAACACACATAGACAACTACCAACATTGCAGCCCTGACCCTGAGGAGTGCCAGCAGTCACACACACAACGTGTCACAACCAATGAAAGCTAACACAAACCGGAAATCACATGACAGGTGTAAACAACAAGTGCCAAGGGGAATCCTGACTGTGACCCATCAGCGTCTGCCCACAAACTCAGCCCTGACAGCAAACACACCTATGGGTGACACCCTGATGACCAGTAATGTGCCATGCACCCACATCACAGAGAACCCAGGGAGAAGATTTTGGGGGAACATAGGTCAACTCAGCAAGCATCACAAACAGGAACATCACTAGGGATCCCAGCATGCACAGCAAAATGGAAGTGAACACACAGACATGCTCATACAACACACACCTTGGGCGCAGGCGATGTCACAGGAGTACACACTGCCATGAGGGGACTCCACTCCTGTGTGAGGAAAGCTGTGCCATATGTCGCATCAGTAGGGCTCCATCATGTCAGCAGAACACTTGGTCACACAGTCAACAATTAGCACCAAATGAAGGCTCCCGTCACATCAGCCTGGTCATGGGAGTGTCAACGAAATCATCAGCACAGATCCAACACACATGTATAGCAAGTTGCACTGACAACACAGATGAGTCCTTCCCCATTGATGCCCAAACCTGCATGTCCAGTGGAGATGGCCACACGGTCAGGGAACTAGACTAATTGATCAATGGCAAGCACAACAGATGTGCAGGGGTGGAAGCCACAGATGTGACATTGCTAATGTAAGTAGGAAATCCCATTGCCAAATATTGAAAACATGACACCCTCAGATGCTGCTAAGGATGACATGGATACACCACAGGATAGGACACAGTCCCCCTGGACCACATGGGTTCCGGCACAGTAACACTTCATTTTCATGAGACCAAATATCACCATCACTGCAGCAAGGGCATGGTTAGCATCATCAACATCATGTACATCAGAAGCAAAAGCACTAGAGAACAGAAAGTTGCTTTATTCAGCATATGTGTGTTCGAAACTTGAAGTCATTTAGAAAATAAACAAAGGCCAATGGCCAGTCCATCATGAAAGTCAAAACAGGGTGTCAGTGGCAGATGTCACCCTACGCATGCCTGCACTGATAAAAACCAGGGACAATCCCTAGGAGGGGCATACGGGGGGTAGGCCAGGCACCGCAGGGACAGGATCAGGGATCACCAGGAGGAGGCAGGGAAGGGGTGGTGGTTGCTGGAGAGCCACTGACAACTGCAGTGGAGGTGTCTGACATGGTGTGTGCCGGCACAACTGGGGGGAATGACTCAGATGGTGTGGGTGCCGGCACGACTGCAGTGGACCGTGCAGATGGAGTGGACAGGTTCGCCACTGCAGTGCCCAAGTCAGACAGGGTGGTAGTGGACTCCACTGCAGTGCCTACCTCCAGGGGAGGAGAATGGGGATCAGGTAAGGTGGGCAGGACAGAGGGGAGGACACCCTCACCACACCAGTGGCACAGACAAGCGCAGCGGGGGTGTGGGGCCTGAAGAGCAAGTGGCAGGGGGAGAAGGCCTGATCCTTTTGGGGATGGTGTATCTGTGGGTGGGGGAACCTGGGGCAGGGTGTGGTGGGGGCACCTGTGGAGTGGGGGCCTGAGGGATGGAGGAAGGAGACTTGGTGCCTGAGCTGCAGGGCGGCGGCGGGGTCTTGCTCTTCTGGGTCCGGGGGGACTTGCGGGTGGGGGCGTCAGTCAGTCTGCGCCTGGGGGAGGGTGTCCGTGGGCGAGGGGCACTCCACTCTGTGTGGGTGGGCTTCCTCTTCCCCCTGAATGCTGTATCAGCTGGATCGAAGGGGAAGAGGCCGAGGTCACTGAGGAAGAGCCGCTGTGTCTTTGGGGTTGCAGGTGAGGCAAGGGAGGGGGCTTTGGAGGGAGAGGCAACTGAGGACTGCGCAGTGCTCATGGATGCGTGTGTGTGTGCCTGGGCCCCATCCCCTGTGAGTGTGGTTTCAGTCCCCTGACTGTGCGTGCGTGTGCGTCTTGTTTGTGGCGTGTGTGTCTGTGTGCTGCACGTGTCTGTGCTGGTGTGTGTCTGTGCCGGTGTGTGTGTGCTTGGGACAGGTAAGGTGCTGGGGAGTGTGGATGGGGCAGAGGCAGGAGGGGTGAGGGACTGTCGGAGGAGGGACACTGCTGCCATCAGGGAGGAGTCCATGGACCTATTGCCCCTCTGTAGGGCAGACATGCCCGATGAGATGCCCTCCATGAACGACACCAGCTGAGTCAACAGAGTGGTGTGTGCATGGAGGACACTCAGCATCGCTGTCTGCCCTACATGGAGCTGGCGAAGGAGGTACACAGACTCCTCACTCAGGGAAGCAGGGGACACAGGGGCAGGGGTGCGGTGCCTGGCCCGAAGGAGACACGCTCCCGAACATGGGAGCCTCCACGGACCTCGGGAATGGGAGCCGATGGGAGGGCGGTGGTGGTGGTGGTGGTGGCGGGGACAGCAACACTAGCTGGGGTGTGCTGGCTGCTGACACCCGCCTCCATAAGGGAGTCATCCTCCAAGTTGCTGTGGTCCTCAGCTGAGGTGGATAGTGCTGAGGACTCCTCGGTGTGGCTCCCCTCGCCCTCCGTGCCACTGGGTCCCTCCGACAACTCCTCGGCTGCTGACCCAGTCTGGCTCTGCGGCTCCTCCTGGTCCGTGGAGCTGTCCCCTCCTGTGGCCGTGGATGTATCTGCACTCAATAGGGAAACAGACAGACATCAGTCACCTGCACCGAACGCACACACCACAGTAAGTACAGCACATTACAGAGCAAGCCCTGGCATCCTTAGTTGAACATTGCTAAAAGTGCCCAAACAGAACAGGAGAAGCCAATTGTCAGTCTGATGGTCAACCATGGCACTCACATCCCACCTGGCCTTGCACCCATCTGTCTGGTGTCTGTTGGATGGCAATACCCCAGTGTGGACACATGCACCACCTACACAGTAGTTGGACAGTGCAGAGAACCCGGTGAAGCATGTGAACATGCACACATCACAACTCTTGCCACTGAGTCAGTACAGGTGTCCGGATGAAAGGGATGCCCAGAGTCAAATAGGAAATGCATGTGATGCATACCAGCGACAGACACCATGATGCACCCATGTCCTGATAGCCATTGCCACAATGGTGTGCATGTAGCACATGTCACTCCCCTGCAGGATCACTAATAGGAAGTCACATGCCATGGCACAGGCATGCCTGCTAAGTCATACATCACTGTCTCCAGTCACATGGGCAGGGCAGCCAGACAACAACACTCTGCACTGTGTCACAATAGTAGGTCATGGGGAATGCAAGTCCTGGAGCTGAACAAGTGCATCCCCCACACACCACATCATCTGAACACTTATCTGTCCAGGTCATACCGATTGGACATATGGGAGACCTGTAACACTACCCTCTGAACCTGAGCACCTCACAATCTGCTGTGAATGGGAAACAGCTGCCTGAACTTCACATTCGCATACCCCAGTCTGCACGGTCAGGTGATCAAACACCTATGTGTCACACAAGTATCGTCTCCTATGGTCACATCTCCGGTGGCATGCTGAGCCCCAACCGAGAAACACCCCAGCAGACCTGACAACGAAGCCACAGCACACTGACACAGAGGCAGACACCTGAGGGGACAATTCACTGAGCACAACGTGTCAGCTGATACACGGGAGTGGGAGTACAGAGTGTATTGTATGGCCTGGAGTAGGCATGACTGTCCTGCCCCACATGAATGAGGGATTAGCCCTGGACAGTAGGCAGCTGGCTAAGTATGTGTGACACACGTAATATACACACTCCTGGGGCCCAAACATTGTTGCCACCCGCAGCATGGGTGTGTGCCAGATACCCCAGGCACATGTGGTGGATCAGCTCTGCAATTGGACCACATATCAAAGTAACACGCAGATTACATGTCAGAACACCGGCATTGTGTAAGCAATGGACCCACCCATGATGCCCACCACAGAGTTAGGGAAACAGATGCTGTCCCCCACCTTGAGTCAAGCAAACTGCAAGGACACAGTACCCAAGTGACACAATTCCCTGACTGTAAGGGCCACACCAGGGTATCAGATGAGGAGTGGGCAGTGCACAATAGAGGGACATGGGTCCTGGACCACATGACTGATGTACTGTGGAAGTTTAACCAGGCCAGAGGAGGGCACATAGCATGGCAGACATAGTTCACAATGCAGTCATGGACTCACCCCCTCCTTGCTGCTCTCTGGCCTTCAGCTGCCCATCCAGATCAGGGAAGACCACCGCCAGGATCCTGAGCATGTGGGGGTCAGGGTCCGGTGTCCGCCCCTCCTGCGAGGAGGCGACAGCTTCAGCTGGACCTGTGCGATCCTCCGGGTCCAGCCCCGAAGGTCCTGCCACCTCTTCTGGCAGTTGCGGATCCGGCGCTTGTAGACCCCCACGGATCTCACTGCCCGGACGATGGTCAGCCATATCTGCTGCTTCTGGTGGGCATCAACCTGTGAGGATGACAAAGTGAGAATGCCATTACTACACATGCAACATATCCGTGCATTACACAGTTGTATATACATGTCTCAATCACAGGGGCCCATGATGTACACAGGCAGTGCACCGATGGCCATGGACAGTATGCCAGCAGTTACTACATGGTATCATTGCCTGGGAAGTAAAACCTTGTTTAAATGCACTGTCACTGCACTATACCTGTCCAGTGCATGTAACTACACACTATGGGGGGTGACAACTACTCAGTGAGCCTGCTAGCCAGTGGCGTGCAGACTGTTAGCCTTGCTAGTCAGACAACATGCACATTTAGAAAGGCAGTGGACAGAACACTCATCTGCTCCCCTGCTTTCACATACAGCTTGCTGTACTGTGGAAGGAGGTTGTCCTGCAGGGCCTGGTTCTCCTCAGTGCTGAAGGCTGGGGCTCTCTCCACAGTACGTGCCATTGCAGGGTCCAGAGGGTGCAGATACAGCAGCAGTGTAGTGGCAGATGTCGTCCTGGAGCATGTAGTGCAGGCAAGTGAGCTCTCAGGGGAACAGCCAGCATTATATGTGTGCTGCAGAGGCAGATACTGTCCCATGTGTTCAAAGTGAAAGGTCCAAGTCGTTTGCATCTTCTGAATCTGGCCAATCCATGGAATTTCACCACTTACACACGCCCCCAGCATCCTTCAAAAGTTCAACTTCATGACACCCATGAATTTGCAACATTGTTGTGGGTGACCAACTGAATTTACAGCATCAGACTCGTTCAAAATTTGAAAACGCGTCCGTTGCCAGGCCCGGCCATAGCCAATGGGTGCGCACCGATCGGTCCATTGCTGTTCAACGCGTACCTAGGATACAAAGCGTACCTGCACACATTGAATGCAATGGGCCGGCCGGGCTAACCGATCGGTCCATTGCTGTTCAACGCGTACCTAGGATACAACGCGTACCCGCACACTTTGAATGCAATGGGCCGGCCGGGCACACCGATCGGTCCATTGCTGTTCAACGCGTACCCAGGATACAACGCGTACCCGCACACATTGATTGCAATGGGCCGGCCGGGCACACCGATTGGTCCATTGCTGTTCAACGCGTACCCAGGATACAACGCGTACCCGCACACATTGAATGCAATGGGCCGGCCGGGCACACCGATCGGTCCATTGCTGTTCAACGCGTACCCAGGATACAACGCGTACCCGCACACATTGAATGCAATGGGCCGGCCGGGCACACCGATCGGTCCATTGCTGTTCAACGCGTACCCAGGATACAACGCGTACCCGCACACATTGAATGCAATGGGCCGGCCGGGCACACCGATCGGTCCATTGCTGTTCAACGCGTACCCAGGATATAACGCGTACCCGCACACATTGAATGCAATGGGCCAGCCGGGCACACCGATCGGTCCATTGCTGTTCAACGCGTACCTAGGATAGAACGCGTACCCGCACACATTGAATGCAATGGGCCGGCCGGGCACACCAATCGGTCCATTGCTGTTCAACGCGTACCCAGGATACAACGCGTACCAGCACACATTGAATGCAATGGCCAATGTGTGCGCACTGATCGGTCCATTGCTGTCCAACGCGTATTGCGAATACAACACGTACCAGCTCACATTGAATGCAATGGCCAATGTGTGCGCACCGATCGGTCCATTGCTGTCCAACGCGTCCCTGTACAAGTCACTGGCATATGTCACCATGCCTGTCACAGGTGAACATATGCCAGCCACATATACTTCCCAGGGAGTGAGAGGCACACCTACAACACCACAGCCTGTCCAAACTGTATCCTACGGCATGTAAGGCTGCATTACCTATTCCGTGTATGGGGGTGAACATGTTGTTCTGTGGGTGTCACTTGGGGGCAGCCACCCCCAGGCTGTGCACGTGTTCATGGGGACAGAATCCTTGGTGTTTCGTGTACATGACCACTGTGATGTGCAACTGTTCATATCTGAGCATGTGGCATGGTCACATTTCACGGTGGTGTATGTGTATGTCATGTCACATACCCCCTGAGTCCCATGTGGGACGGTATGTTTAACCCAGGGTGACCCATTGGCACAATAGTGATGGTCCTCCACAGTCTGTGTGCATGTTGTGTTTACAATGTCTCTGATTTCATGTGCACAATGGGAGGCAGTCTCCACATCCACGTTGTTTGTGCATGGACTTTGATGTTGTGCGTGTGTGTGTCACAGACGTCCATGTCTGTCCTGCCGAGGCAACAGGGACCACTACCTGTGGGGGTCATGGTTGTTTTGCTGTGGTGTATACATGATACACCATGTCATGCCAGTGTCCATGTGGCAATACAGGGTCCCTGGGAATCTATCTGTCGTTGAGCTGTGATGCCTGGGGCACATCTGTCCTCACATGTCACTGTGGGGTGTGTTTGTAACGTGGCAGCAGGAGATGGGAACTGGGACACGGCCTCATGATATCCAATGGCACAACCTGGGACTTATTGATGCCACTTGCTGAACTGTGATGTTAGATGTTGGCCATGTATGTGCCATACATATCCTTACGGAACTGCACACATCATGTACTTGTGCCTCATAATGATGTATCATGTGATATTGAGTGTGTTCAATGCCACATATGTGGGGTGACTGACAATCTTGCTTTCTTCACCTATGCACTGCAGGGCACCAGCTGTCCTTAGACCATTCCCTGACCTGGCAACGATGGTGGAACGTGACAGCATCCGACGGTACCGCTTCACCAGGCAGCTGATTGAGGATTTGGCAGTGCGCTTGGCACCACATTTGCAACCTGGCCGGCCGTACCCTACAGTGTTGACCCCCAAGGTGAAGGTGATGGCAGCCCTACACTTCTTTGCCACTGGTACCTTTTAACACACTGTGGCGACTGCTGGTGGGATGTCACAGACCATGTTCAGCCGTGTGCTCCGCGATGTTTTGGAGGCTATGTTGATATACCTGAACCAGTACATCTATTTCCCTAGACTCCAACAACTCACTGGCATGAAGAGTGACTTCTATGCCCTGGGGAGGATGCCGCATGTCATTGGCTCCATTGATGGGACACATGTGGCTTTGGTACCACCACAGGCCCAAGAGCAGGCATACAGGAACCGCAAACACTACCACTCGGTCAATGCACTGGTGGTCTGTCTTGCAGATATGAGCATCTCACACGTGTGTGCCCGTTTCCCTGGTTCTGCACACGATGCCTACGTGATGAGGAGTAGTCGCATCCCGAGGATGATGTCACAGATGCGGAACCAGCGTGCCTGGCTTGTTGGTGTGTATTGACTTTGTACCATTGTGTGTGTTCTGCAATGTAGTGTTCCACCTCTTTTCCAACTCAGCTAATGTGCAATTGTCTGTATGTAGGTGACTCCGGATACCCCAACATGCCGTGGTTGCTGACGCCCCTCAGGAACCCTGTGACACCAGCCCAGATGCGCTACAATGAGGCACATGGTCGGACCAGGAGAGTGATTGAGCGGACATTTGGTCTCCTGAAGAGCCGCTTCCGCTGCCTGGACAAGACTGGAGGGTCCCTCCCATATGCACCAGCAAAGGTGTGCAAGATTGTCATCGTCTGCTGCATGCTACACAACCTGGCAGTGCGGAAGGAGTTGCCTCTCATCCTGGATGACGATGACCAACGTCCGCCACCTGTGGAGGATCCTGGCCTGGACCACGATGCCAGTGATGATGATGATGATGATGGTGATGTCCGCACACAGCTCATCACCAACTTCTTCAGCTGAATGTGAGTATCCAGAGATGTCATGTCAATGATGTGAGTTTGCATGATATGTGTTGGTGGTGCTCTGGTGCTGTTTGAGTGTGTCCATGGGCTACATGACTGTATGCGTGTAGCGATGTGTCCTTACAGGTAGTCTGTACTCCCCAACAGTGTTGACATGCTAACTTGGTTCTGGGTGGGTATCTTGTGACATGTATTGGGCATGAGTATTGCAGTTCTGTCCTGTTCTTCAGTGCTTTTGACTGTGTGTCATTTCTGTCCTTCACAGGGTACTTTCAGAGTCGTTTGGTCAACTGTGATCCCCGACACCATGATTCGACTTCCAGGGTGGTAGCTGTCGTGTCCCTACAGGTGATGTGCGCCACACCCATGGACTTCCTTCCTTCTACACTTGTTGACTGTGTGCCCGCTGCCAGGTGGGATTACCTTGCATCTGTGGTGGTTACAACATGTTGCAAATGTGTAATAAACCTGTGCTTCACTTTGTGATGTGCGTTGTCTGTGGTCACACATCTGACTGACATTTGCTTACTGCACCAGTGGGCTAGTTAACACAGACTGTGAATAGGTGTTGGGTCTGTGCAATGCAACGTATTTCCTGGCAACATCAGTGTAGGCGATGAGTCAGATGGCCCTGGTGTGTATGTGTTGTGTAGCCCTGGTGGTGTGTCTCCCTCATATGTGTCACGTCGCCATGACTCACATGCCGGTGTTGTACTTGCTGTAGCAGTTATCATGCACAGTGTCATTTCACAGATCATCATCGCCACTTCAGAAACAACGTTGGAATCACAACAGAGGCAAGTATGGTGTATTAGTGAGTTTATTGACATACATGTGTGAGTATAGTGCACAGGATGGTGGGTGCTGTACATTGTGATTGTAATCCAAAGTTCCTAGATGATTTGGAAGTCCTGGTAGCAGAAATGTCCAGAGTAAAGTCCACAGTCATCTGATACATTGGTCCAACTTGAGCTCCCCATGTCATGTGGGAGAGTTGTGTTGCATTCGACAGGGTGAACAGTTTGGGCACAAAGGTGATTTTCCAGAACAGGTGTTGGCTTCCTGGAGGTTGTGCATGGCCATCAGCCTCTCAGTTGTCCTTCCTCGGACAACCCCTCTTCTTTGGGGGGGGGCCCTCAAGTGCAGGCTGCTGCGGTGCAGGGGACTCTCCACCAGAGTCATCCTGCCTCCCTGTGGCAGTTGCAGTTGTTTCAGCACCAGATGTTGTGGGCACACAGGGAGGTGTTGACTGGTTGCTGCTCATCTGGCGGAGGCATTGTAATATGTCCCTATGCACCGCCGTCATCTCTTGCAGTGTGTCCCACTTGGACTCCACACGGGACATGTGTGAGTCCAAGCGGGCATGATGGGCAGCCTGCTGCTGTTTAATGTCCCTGCGGAGCCCCACTACCTGGCTGAACTCTCCGGTGCTGGACTGGTACGCATCGGCTATGCGTGCCAGTTGTGGGTCATCATGCAGTCCAGACCCCTCTGCGAGCAGCGACCTATGTCTCCCACCCCTCCCACCACCCCTGGCGACACGTGCAGTACCTGATGTGGCACGCACAGGTGACCCTGGGCCCCCTTGGGGGTTGTTGGTGATGTTGGTGTCCATGGCCCCACGTTGGTCCAGGGTCCCTGTGCTGGTGGTGCTCCTTGGTCTGTCCATGTCGGCAGGGGTGGTATGTGTGTTGACAGTCGTTGGAGGGGTGGGTGCAGGGGGTGCAGCTGGTGGTCCTGCTGGTGCTGCATGATGACTTGCTCCGGAGGTGCCAGGTGGGTCTTCTTCATCCGAGGAGGGCAGAGGCTGTTCCACACCAGTGAGCTCCGTATCCTCTTGAGCCTGGAACGGGGACTCCTCAGCGTCTGCTGCTGTGTTCCCATCATCACCTGTTTTTGGGAGACACACACAATGTATGTTATGTTTCTGCAGGCATCAATGGTTGACACACCTGACAGTTGTGACTGTGCCTCTGGATGCGGGCCTGTACATTGCATTGTCCTAAGTTGTCACAGTCAGGGGTTGATATTGGTGTAGCACATTGTCCTGCATTATTTGGGCATTTCTATGTGAATGTTGGGGTGTGTACATGGTCTGCATTGGTTGTATTTGGTTGACATCCGGCCCTCCTTCCCACCCGCCAGATATTCCACCATGGAACGTGCTTCCATTGCAGGGAGTGCAAGTTGTCTTTCAGGATGTCAGTCAGTGGTGTCCTGCTGTTGGTTGTGCACAGTTGCCAGCAGGGCTTTGTGCTCCCCACAGCAGTAGCCAGTGTCAGCCATCTTGTCAGTTGTTTTCCACTCCCTGTGATGTGCGCATGGTTCAGGGTGGTGTTGATGGGACAGTAGTGGGGGTGACCAATATCTGTGACTACCACTCCCATCATGCTATTGCCTCCACCCCACTTCCCAGCATGCCCATACTTACTTGCTTTTGGGTGGACTTCACTGTGTGTGAGTGTGAGAGCAATGGCAAGATGGCTGACAGTGGTGTCCTGCTGTTGGTTGGTGGCCAGTTCCCAGCATGGCCTTGGGCTCCCCACAACAGAGCACCAGTGTCAGACATCTTTGATGGGGCTTTCCACTCTCTGTGGGGTGTGCATGCTTGAGTGTGAGCTTGCTGGGCCATGTGGGTGAGGGATGTTGAGCTGTGACTGCCACTCCCATCATGCTATTGCCTCCACCCCCTTCCCAGCATGCCCATGCTTCCTTCCCTTTGACTCTGCTTCCCTGTGGGGTTGTGTGCCTGTGCTGACAAGATGGCTGACAGTGTTATCCTGGGGTTAGTTCTGCTACAGGTCCCATGTGTGTCCCTGTGCTTCACACAGCATGACCCAGGGTTGTGGTTCTTTGTGGGATATTTGATTGGAGTGTGAGGCAATGCATTCTCCCAGGTGAGTTGTGTGGAGTTTGTGTTAGGGGGTGTGTGGGTAGAGCTGCTGGTGACTATGGTCTGTGCTGTGAGTCCTCCTTCCCACCCAGCCAGATATCCCACCATGGAACGTGCTTCCATTGCAGGGAGTACAAGTTGTCTTTCAGGATGTCAGTCAGTGGTGTCCTGCTGTTGGTTGGTGCACAGTTGCCAGCAGGGCCTTGTGCTCCCCACAGCAGTAGCCAGTGTCAGCCATCTTGTCAGTTGTTTTCCACTCCCTGTGATGTGCACATGGTTCAGGGTAGTGTTGATGGGACAGTTGTGGGGGTGACCAATATCTGTGACTACCACTCCCATCATGCTATTGCCTCCACCCCACTTCCCAGCATGCCCATACTTACTTGCTTTTGGGTGGACTTCACTGTGTGTGAGTGTGAGTGCAATGGCAAGATGGCTGGCAGTGGTGTCCTGCTGTTAGTTGGTGGCCAGTTCCCAGCATGGCCTTGTGCTCCCCACAACAGAGCACCAGTGTCAGACATCTTTGATGGGGCTTTCCACTCTCTGTGGGGTGTGCATGCTTGAGTGTGAGCTTGCTGGGCCATGTGGGTGGGGGATGTTGAGCTGTGACTACCACTCCCATCATGCTATTGCCTCCACCCCCCTTCCCAGCATGCCCATGCTTCCTTCCCTTTGACTCTGCTTCCCTGTGGGGTTGTGTGCCTGTGCTGACAAGATGGCTGACAGTGTTATCCTGGGGTTAGTTCTGCTACAGGTCCCATGTGTGTCCCTGTGCTTCACACAGCATGACCCAGGGTTGTGGTTCTTTGTGGGATATTTGATTGGAGTGTGAGGCAATGCATTCTCCCAGGTGAGTTGTGTGTAGTTTGTGTTAGGGGGGTGTGTGGGTGGAGCTGCTGGTGACTATGGTCTGTGCTGTGAGTCCTCCTTCCCACCCAGCCAGATATACCACCATGGAACGTGCTTCCATTGCAGGGAGTGCAAGTTGTCTTTCAGGATGTCAGTCAGTGGTGTCCTGCTGTTGGTTGGTGCACAGTTGCCAGCAGGACCTTGTGCTCCCCACAGCAGTAGCCAGTGTCAGCCATCTTGTCAGTTGTTTTCCACTCCCTGTGATGTGAGCATGGTTCATGGTGGTGTTGATGTGCGCATTGTGAGGGTGGGCAATATCTGTGACTACGACTCCCATGATGCTATTGGCTACACTGACTTGCCCAGCATACACAGAATTCCTTTCTTTCAGTGGGCTTCACTGTGTGGTGGTGTTGTAGTGGTGGCTACATGTCTGGATGTGTTTGTTAGTTATATTTGTGCCACTGCCTAGCTGTAGTTGTAGTTGTGTTTGTACATGTGATGAGACAGTTACATGTCACTATGAGATGGCATGTGTTGTGTTTATCTGACTGACATACACATTTTGGGATGATTCTGTTCTGGTTGCTGTGTATTTGCTAAGGGTGCATGGTTTGAGTCTCCCCTTGACAGTGATGTGTGTGTATTGTGGCACAATATTGTGTACATTTGTTGTGTACTCACCAGGCTCTGGGATGTTTTCTAGTCCATATACGCTCACTGGTGGTAGGATGGCCCGCACCTTCTCCTCCCAGGGCCTGAGGTATACTGGCTTGGCAGGAGGGCCAGTGCCGGTGTGTTGGCTCAAGAGGTAGTCCTTCTTCAACAGCTCCCTGACCCTCCTGCGCACGTCATACCACCTGTTCTGGATGTCTATCTTTGTGCGCAAACATGGTGATTGTGCGTTCACCCTGTCGAAGATCCTCTCCCACATCTTGGTTTTCTGCGACATGGGTGTCTGTTGGACCAGTGTACCAAACAGCTGTGGCTCTACCCTGAGGATCTCATCTACCAGGACTTCCAATTCACTATCTAGGAACTTATGATTCTTCTTTGGGGGCATGGTGATGGGTGGTGATGGTGAGTGATGTGTGTGTTGGTGTGCAGGTGAAGGTGTGTGAGTGTGTGTTTTGCTGGGTGTATGTGAGGGTGCTATTTGTTGAGGTGCTGATGGTGTGTGGCTTGTGTGATGGATGAGCTGTGGGGGTATGGTTGCTGTCTGTTGAGTGCTGGCAGGTAATTTGAATTTGCAAAGGATCATGGTAGGGATTTGTGTCCTTTATATGGGTGGAGTTGTGGGTGTGTCTTTGTTCCCTGCCCCCCCAGTATTTATTGGCTTTGTAATTGCTTGTTTGGCCTTTTTTGTGTATTTTCCCTTTGTACTTTTCGTGCATGTAGGAGACGTTCTTGTGACCGAGTCGGACCCTGCAGTTGTCTCGTACGAGCTTCTCCGATTCGTTCACGCTGTGTTTGTGCTGTTTTCTATGCTGCGTACGCGTCGGTCGCTGTGTTTTGGGTTGCTTCGGCTCGCAGTTTTGTATGCGTGTCGGTCGTACGGCTTGTCCTCCGTGCGACTCGGTCGTGTTTTCCACGCGTTGCATCGTACTTGGCGGGTAGGAGTTCGCGGGTACGTTTCGTTCGGGATTGTTCCGGGTGCGTGTCGGTCGGTTAGATTCGCGTGTTTTTCCGGCCGGATTGCTGTTTTCCGCGCGGCTCGGTCTTTCGGCTTGTGTTCCGTACGAGTCGGTCGGGTTTTGCACGCTTCTCATCGTACTTTGCGGGTCGGGCTGCACCGGTACGTGTCGGTCGGAATTAATTCCGGCTCCGAGTCGGTCGGTACGTTTTCCGGCCCGAATCGGAATCGACCCCTGAATGTCTGGAAAATCCCACACAGTGATGGTTGCTGGGGGGATGACAACTCAATACACTCTGCCCTAACCTTTTAAAATGCCATCATATGAGGATGCTGTCTTCCCCCTGAGCGACACTATATCATGGCTGATTATGTTGGCTCTGGCCTGCCACTTAACTAGGGAAGTCCAGCAGCCCCTAGCACACTGCACATTTACCTACTATATGCTAGGTCTCACCTGGTATATGGAGTATCCTATGACTGCGAGACTCGTGACCAGATTACTGATCTATGAATACTTCTGCTCTCACCTGAACCTACATTGATCTTTGATTCACCACATGACAAATCCCTTGGTTCTACTCATAGAGCATTTAAAAGATCCCCATTGTTATGGAAAATGAAGAATACTACTGATAGATGAAAGTTTCAAAACGTTATGGCAATTTCTCACACTTAAGAGAGCTCATATATGATTTACATCTAAATTCTGTTCGTTTGTTGTCCTTTATATTGAAGGTAGAGGTTTAGTTCATGATTGTATTCTGTAATGATGCCGTATGTACACAAATCCAATAACATTGTTTTAAAACAAGAAATATAATGAAACAGAAACATCGGTCCGAATCAGGTTGAATGCTATCTTGACTATTTAATCATTGATGTGTCTTAGCAAATTTGATGGAATGTTAAGAGTGAGAAAGAAAATAAGATCCTGAGAATGAAGTTCATATTTTTTGCTCTAAAATCTCTCTGAGAGTACACAGATAATTCATACTACTGGCATTGAGAAGAGACAGAATAACTGAAGTGAGGCACTGAGAGATATTTTTTATTTATCTAATTAGCAGTTTAGCTTTTTTTGTGAGAACTAGCGGTTTACATAAGATCAGTTTCACTACATAAGGATGTTAAGTTTGTTCCATTCCAGCTTACTAACCGTAGCCTAATAATCGTTCATGGGAGGCAGTTTGACATCAAAATTCTTCAGCCAAAAAAAAAGCCAGAACTATCAGAAGTGGGTGACCCCAAATATAGTCTTCCCCTTCAACAGGCAGGACCAACCTGTCACCTTGAGGCCTTTGCGAGTCTATTCCCGGCTCACCTGCTGTCCATTCTGTCATGGAAGAGGAAATCCAGGAGTCCTGCAGGATCACCTCCCAGCATCACAATTGTTCTAGTTCAACTCATTCCCTAACATTAATGTGCAGGTCGATCTTTCAGCTTTATCTGATGATTAGGGTATTATAAGAGGCAGATGAAGATCAGAGGTGAGCGTGAGGTCTTGTACAGCAAACATTGCTCAGGAGAGAGGACAATGCACACATTAGAGGAGGAGAACTCAGAATCAATTCAGAAGCCAATTGGTCAAATGAATGAGAGTAATGTAAGGTGACATTGATAGCACCTAATCATGCTTGAAGTAATATTTTCCAGATTATTGACTATTATTAATATTATTTATTGCTATTTGTTAATTAGACAGCTGTACAACACCAAAATACTGCATTTTGGTTGGCTCCTAGATGGTGAGTCATGCTTCATTACAGTAACAATTCACATATCAGAATGCCCTCCTTCCATAAGACCCCTCCATGTAAGTCAGGGAGTTCATATGAAGAACTACAGTGGTAACATAGATGAGAAAATGTGACAGTACTGCAAGACATGGTGCTGACAAGACAGATTTAGATTCCTTCTTTTTCCTGTCCAAAGGCCAAATATGAAAGTCAACACTGTTCTTGTGGGATCGTCTACAGATCCCAGAACTAGACAACACATTATTTATGTTGTGATGAGTTAGTCTGTGAGAACTGGTTTAAGTCAAAAAATCCATCAGAGTTTTCATGTTGTTTTAAACTTTTTACTTCATTGTTCAGTATCTCTTACTCTTTGCTTTATTAAGCAGGCTTTGATTTGTTTTGTTTTACATAGTTCAGACATTGGTAATGTGGTAGTAGGCAAAATGAACACTATGTACTTACAATGTTTCCAAAGGGGAAGCACCCTGAGTATGTAACAATCAAAACAAAAAGAAAGAGGAGAAAGTGTGCTGATGGGACGATGCAATAAGGTGAACAGTAAATGCATTTTTATATTAAGCTGATTTGTTTCCATGCAGTGGTCTGTGCTTGAATCCTCAAACATAACTTCCCCCTCACCATTCATTGGTATCAGAATACACGCCATGAATTAATAACACTCCAAAGGCAATGCTGAAAGAGAAAGATTGAGACCTAAAGTACTCCTCACTGTTCATGATTTCTAGAATCAAACTCTAACAGATTTCTAAAATGAAAGTCTTTCAAAAGTGCATTGAAGGTAACTATAAAGTTCATAATGGAAGTCGCAAAATCACATTCTAGACTCTAGAAAAGGGATATGCATAAACTTTTTCTGGCGGTGCAAGAAGTATCAATTATTGTTTGACTGAGTGCCGCATTAGCCACTGGCCTCTCTCCAATGATGGGACTTCTCCCCAACAATGCAGGCCTAGAAATCATTTTTTATGACAGCTGGCCTCACCAACAAATAATTTGCTGTTCCTAAATATTAGCGGATGTGTACTCTGGATGTATAAAAATATGTCAAATAACTCCCATTTGTACAGCACACCATCTGCCACAGATGTTGAGCAGCAGAGCCTTTGGTAGTCCAAGAGATGTTCTTAAATAGTTCTGAGTCTCATTAGTGTTGTGAGGTTTGTTGCCAGAGGTTTGCTTGAATATGTTCTTCAGTTACGTGTAAATATCAATGTTGGTGAGAGTGAACGTTCTTGGTCTTAAATAAGTGAGAGCCGGAGGGCTCTACCCAACTGATTAGGCATCTTTAAGGTCAGTAGGTCTGCCAATTGCATGGCAGACATTTTTGGATATGTGTAAGCCAACTGGAGGTAGCAAGTGCGGTTGGGTGCTGTGATAGCTGGTACGAGGCACATTTGACCAGTGTTGGCGGTATGTCATTAGGAAATGGCCCTTTGACTGTATGACATAAATAAACACACACACTTACCTTAAATACACATACCTTTCATTGTAAAGGTATGTGTGGTAAATGCATATTTGTGGTAAAGGCATGAGTGGTAAAGGCATTGCGTGGTAAAGGATGCGTGGTAAAGGCATCCCTTTGTAAAGACAGTGTTGTAAAGGCTGTTTCCCTTTCTTTTGTAGACTAGTGTGTGGTGGGTCTTGGTGGAGAATTGCTCCTTGAGCATGCTGCAACCCAACGTATTAGCTTGCTGTATTGACTTTGTGTGCATTGTTCATTTTTACATGCACTGTTAGATGCTCTGAGTGTGGTGTGAAATTAGAAATTTGTGCTGTTTGCACGTGATGATACCTAACTACATGGCATATTGTGCTGTGCTGATGTGTGTGCAGTGTTGTGTCTACCATGCCCTGTTGAGGGTTTGTACCTGTTCCCTACTTCGAGTGTTTAGTTCTGAGAGAAACAACACTGTATGCCATGAAAGTGCTAGATGCATTTGCTAAGTTCTGCCTAGGTGTTTGCTTCGATGCTCAGGTGTTCTAGGGAGAAATACAAATACAAAAATAAATTAATTTATAATTAGTAAGGTTCAGTATAATTGTAAGGTATAACTCATCACAATTAATTGAGTGCAGTAGACAGCAATTTGGTATTTCAATGTATATGTAACACATTCTTCCTAATGGGTTGCCTCAGAGAAAAGGAATGTCATTATGTTTTGGTTTTATTGAGCATTGAGTTGTCTGATTTTGTTGAATATGCTCACAACCGTTCTTTTTGAAGCTGAAAGTGTGGAAAGGTTAGAGTGTTTTTTTCTAACATGAGCCGTAACAGTGTTAAAAACATGGGTCCATTTGAAGACCTTTTGGGGAGCAAAAGGTTGCTTGTCCTCCAATAATTTTTAGGAACAACATGGTGCATTTTAAAGCACAAAAACAGTGACATAGGTAAACTATTAAAGGGTTTGAAGATCTCTTTTATGAGCGGGTGAAGGCCCTGATCCCAAGGGATTGTTGAACATTTAGTGCCAAATGGTGAACTCTGAAGCACATTAACTCAGTAACATTACTCAAACATGAAAGGATTTAAACACCAATTGATAGGGGTGGTCACAATTCTGCCATATGAACTTTACAGGAGCAAGATAGTGTCAAATGGGGTTGTATAACTGAAACATGCATGGCTAAACCACGTGTGCCTCTGCAACGCAGCCCCAACAACAAATGCTTCTTAACAACGCTTTCATTTACCACGCATGCCTTTACCACCCAATTTCGTGGTAAAGGCATGAGTGGTAAAGGGATATGCGTGGTAAAGATCACACCCCAGCCCCCCCGTCCAAAGACCTAAAACCCGGCCCCACAAACTTAAAACTACCCTGTTACCAGACCCGCCCTTAAGCCCTAAAACCGCCCTGAGCCCTGAAATTTGTCCCTTGCCCACCTGCTCTGAGTCCTAAAACTCACTCCCATGCCCTAAAGACTTCCCTGATGAGCCCCCCGGCCCTGAGCCCTAAAACTGCCTCCAGCCCTAAAAACTGTCCCTTCCCACCGCCCCGCCCTAAGCCCTAAATCTCGGCCCCCATGTCCTTAACCCCCCCCCAACCCCAGCCCGTCCGCCCTGAGCCCTAAAAACTGCCCCCACCCCTGAAAACTACCCTGATCCCTACCTGCCCTGAGCCATTAAACCCGGCCACCTGCCCTAAAAACAACACCCCGTACCCCCCAAAACCCAGCCCCAGCCCCACTTACCAGACCACGTCCTGGAGCTTCCTCTCTAAATCCATCCTCTTCCCGTGCCTGCCCATCCACGCATCTAGACCGCGCACTGCCTTAACCACGCATATGTCACTTTTGTAATCTATTGGCTTTCCTAATGCTTTTTGCTGATGCCATGCAGCATCTGCCAAATTTTTTTTATTATGACAGGGCATGCAAATAGCAAGAAAAACTGTATCATGACAGGACTCACAGAGATCAGACGTGCATTTCATGTCATAACGCTTTTTGTGCAGCATCAGTCTGTAGGTGCCCGTATGAGTTATGACCTATGCATGCATGTACACCACCACGACTGCACGTGCCTACTGATTCTCTAGGGTGTAATTTTTTTTATTTACCGATCCAAGATGACAGATACCTCAATAAAAAAGAATTATCTGCACGAAAGTGCTTTAATAAAAGGGGTGCAAAAGCAGCTGCAAAGCCCTCCAAAATATTTTTTTAAAGTTTTTTTAATGACCGTGAGGAGTGGTTGGTGGAGCAAGGAAGGAGTAGGTTGGAGAGAAGCAATGGATAGCAAGTGATGAAGCAACGGACGCAGGGAGCATAGGGCGAGATGAAAGAATAATAAAGTAAATATATATAAAAGAGCCAAGGGGCAAGAAGCATTGGACACTGTTGGGGTAGGAGGGAGCAACACGAAGCGCACAGAGAAGAGGATGCAGGATATGGTTGGGAGGAAGCAGCGCACAAGGGTGAGATTCTGCAAACACATGCACTCTCATGGAGTGCTTAAAGAAGAAAAAACAAAAAGTAATTCCCCAAATATGGCCAGTGGAAGTATACAATTCAGCAAATCAAAAGAATTGCAAAGAGGTGTTGCTCCAGGGGAGGGACAAACACAAGAAGAGCCCTTCTCTATATTTTTGGTGTAGTCCACAAGAGGCTTTCCCTTATTGCCAGACTAAAGCGTCTGTAGATGAGATCTAAATGAAAGCACACTCAGGGGTTGGTGTTCTTCCCAACAATTATAAAATTCTGCACCTTAAGCACATTGGCCAAAATCGGTTAAAATGTGATAATATTAAAATATCACACATGGATGATTGGCCAGTCATCACATTAACCAGTTAAAGCCACCATTGCTAGTTAGCAGGTGATGAGTAACAAATGATGCTAGTTTTGTTCATTAAGCTTGATAGCAACCAATGCCAGTCTTACAGTATACTACACAGTCAGTAGTGGGCAGCCTCAGTATGCACAGGATTACCACTTCTCACACTTTGCTGCCTCTCTATTTGTATATACAATCTGTTGTGTGTAGTGCCATGACCCAGCCTACTCTGGTACATGGTAGAAATGCAGCGGTGGTTACTGTGTTGCAGGTTCATGCTTTTGAAGGCAAGCCTCCATTTAACAGGTTTTCATACCTTAAGCTGTTTATCTGTGGTGTGCTGCTGTTCTGTATTTGTTTCTAGATCTGTTGTGACAAAGGTTGTGAACATCCTGTGGTTCCCCAGGGGAACAGCGCTAACTAAGCATGGCCAAAGAAATTGATCACCACGTCATCATTGGTCATCCGGCTTGTCATCCCATTCTGAGTGATGCGACAATTGTAAAATCGTACAAAGGACACTCCAGTTACTTACAAACACGGGTTTTGTGCAAATTGTTCTCAACCCCGTGGCACCTGGAGGAAAATGTAGAGGAAAAACAATGTGTTGTGACAGGCGCAGGCACAGTTGCAGGTGGAGCTACGGAGCTGTGAGCAGGATGGCGGCGGTGGAGGCGAGCTGCGGATGAGCTGCGGACGAGATGCGGGGGACCAGGAGTTAAGTTGAGACCCGGCCGAGAATTGGAGCCGAGAGCCGCGGACACGCAGAGAAGCAGCGGATCCGAGATGTCCAGGGGATAGCGGTAAAGGCGAAGCAGTGAGTAGGAGCCAGCAAGCTCGGGAGTCTGGGTGAGGGCGTGTTGGGCCGAACTTGGGCTGAACTTGCAGTCCCCCTCCCTTCGCCCTCCCCCCCCCCGGCTCCACTTTATTTCTCCTGTGCCCAAAACCGAACAAACTTTTAAATCTTCAAACCCCAAATAAACTCTAATCTCAAACCTCAACCCGCCTAGAACCGCCGCTGTTCTTCCTCCACTACTCACTTCAGTTGTCTCCCTGCTGGAAAAAAATCACAGTTGGGCAAAATACGATCGTCTACAGGGAGGCAGGGAGACAACAGGGGACTGGGAGACAGAGGGGACCGAGTTAGTTGCTGATGGTCCGTGGCAAGCGCGGCTGCCCTTTAGCAGGCGGCCGCAGTGAGTGTGTGCCCTTGGCGTCTTGCAGAGGCGGCCTGTCTAGTACAGGTGCAGCCTGTAATTCAGTCCTGAGTGCCCCGCTTGCCCCTCCAGCCTACCCCAGCTCACCCCAGCCCCTCTTCGTTGGTCACACAACCTCCACCAACCTCCACCAACCACCTGCAAAACCACCTGGAAATTTTTTTTTTTTTAAATCCACGTATCACTCACGCATCAACCCGGCTGTAGCCACAACGAAGCACAACGCCGGCCCCACAATCTTTCAACCTGTTATGGACAAACTACACGGATAAAGCACACCCCCAATTTCTCAGTTTGTACAGTTTGCCTGGTTTGCAGCCAACGGCCATTAGTACTAGTACCGCAACAAATATACAGAAAGGATAAGGACAAGGAAAAAGCAGACACGGCGCGGCAGGAGTCGCCCACGCCAGGCTGTCTTTTAAGGGAGTTTACAGTTATCCTGATTGCTCAGCGGTTCTAGCAACCCGGCCATCCAAGCGTCGTCAGGCATTTGGCAGGCTTACAACTAAAAAACCAAAAAACAAATCAATAATCAATCGGTGAAAAACCGCAAAACAAGCAAACAATTAATAACTACAGCAAAAGCTTTAAGACTAATGGCTCATATCAATCTAACCTACTAACCTATTAATCAACCTCACTTATTTTATTATTTCATCAATTAATCAACCAACCAACCTGGCCAACCGTTTAACCAATTACCAGGAACTACCAGGAAGACGCGTAGTCCCTTACCAATAAAAAATCCCCAGGATGAGATCGGGGCAAGTAAGGAAAGCCCCAACAAGATCCATCAAAAAAAGGTGCAAAGAAGATGGATCTCTGCGAACACCTGGTAAAATCCCCAACGGTGTCTACACCGCTTCAAACACTTGCAAATTCAAGAACAGTTTCTGACCCAGGGCCTGTACACGCCCAGCTGACTGCTGAAGAGCTAAAACCTGGCTTTACAGAACCATCAAAACCTACAACAATCAAGGCTTCATTAAGGGACTATTTCAGGACTTCAGTACCGGCGATAGCATGTAAGAAAGTAATCAGCCCTTTGGACAGGCTGCAGGCACTCCCCCCTGCAGCCACAGAGTTATTGCCACACCAAATTATGGTTCAGCCCCTGATCCATGGAGCTGCTGGAGGGCCTGACAACACGATACAAACAAGTTCTTCACCAATAACAGAATCCCTCTGCAAAGAAGTCTTAGAAGCCTTAGACGATAGACAATCACACCAGGTTTTTTTCCAACCGCTAGTTCAGCATACAGTTCAAACGGAACAAGCCTCTCCCTATGTAATCACCCCCAAAGATGTTCATCTGTCAACTTTTCAACCAGTTTTAAACCCAAGTCCGTTTTCCCCATCCGCATTAAATTCTTCAATCGCATTTAAATCTGACTATCAAATAAAGAGCCCCAAAGTTTTGCTAACACAGGTCATGACCTACTCGCAAGCCCTCTTTAGTAGCTCAGATCAGCCAGAGTCGGAAAGTTTTTTAGCAAAAGTCGATCAAGGGGACCAAGGTGATCCAATGGTCAACCTAGAAGGGCCTAACGAGAATGTAATCCACACCTCTTTAGATTTATCGTTCTTTACCACTGAACCCAATAAGTCTGTAGTACAGGACAGATCTCCATCAACTAACCCTAACGACCTATGGTCCCAATTACTGCAAACCTTCCAAACAACGGCAGCAGCACTAACATACCACTCGGACAAGATGGACCTGCAGGTACACCTACTAAATACACTCGCGGTGTATACCACTGGGATCGACCAAAAACTGGAGGCGCTTAATTCTCTCATTATAAAAGCCCAATCCCAAACCCAACTGGTCCAATCAGTATGCTGCTGCTCCCCCATAATTGATTCCTTATCATCCCAGCCTCAATTTCTCTCAGCAGTTCTAACGGAAATAAAGAAGCCCCCAGTGTTGAAGTCATTAGACCCCCCATCTCAGGCTCCGAGCCTGGTACAGGGTCCAACTTACCCGAAAGTCCAAACCCGACCTCTCTCCCCGCACTCCACGGAGCCAGCGGACGGCATATTAATCCCTATCGAACCATCTAACAATCATAACACGCATCGGCTGTCGAAACGGGAAAAAAAAAGACAGCGAAAAAGCCGGAACAAACAAACAATAGAAATTAAAACCTCAATTGTGAGTAACCCCCCATCGAGTAACTCAGAGCTTCCACGAAAAGTACCCTTGACATTACCGATGAAAGGAGAACAGTCGAGCCCGCAATCAACACCGTATCAACTGGTCTCACAGACAGAATCTCTACACCAGACCAGTCAACAGCCAGGGCCACCTCAAGACCTGGGGCACTCCCTGTAGCCACCAATTCAAGCAAAATCCGGCCTTAACCAATTACCAACAATGCGGTCAGCACTCGAAGTAGGGCGACAGGGACCCGTAATTTCCCAGGTGCCAGTTTTAGAAGCAAGTTCCTCCCGCGTCCCCATTGCCGAGGACAACAACTTGCGCATACAGTGTATAGTCACAGAATCTGGTCGTAAGAACTCCATGAATTTATCAAGTTGTCATCAGTTGGTGGCTACAAGCAAAAGTTCTTTTGCCCCATCCCCAATCACTCACCATAGCGAATTGTCCCTTCCATCGCTCGCCATACTTACATCGAAACCGCCCAGCGAAGAAAAACCAAAGCAAATAAAGACGGTAACGACTAATGAGGTTTGCGAGCACTCAAGCAACAGCCAAAGTACCAAACTGCTGCTTATCCCAGAATACACCTCCAGAGGCTCTCATGATATCCTCAATCGAGGGAATATACTAAGACTCTTCAAATCACTTCCAGACCTAAGCCACCTACAATCGAGAGACATAATCGCTATTGAATTTATTCCAACTACAGGATCCAAAACGGGCGAAGCAACGCAAGTAACACTGGCATCCCCGGCAACCCGGGATCTGGTTTTGACAAAAACAGATCAATTTAAATCCTGGGGTATAACAATCACAACACCAAGCGCTCCTCGCTACCCTTCAATACTGGAAAATAATCAGGCCTGTATCTCCAGCTCCTCCCTGGCCCCCTTTTCAGTACTGAGGTCCGCGAGAAGCAGCTCACCAACAGTAATTCCAGAGTCTACAACTAATCAGCGAAATTTCGATGGTGTAGATTGGCTATGGCTGCCAGGGGCCCTATCCAGAAACCGGACCGATTGAACCACCGTTAATCACGGTCTAACAATATGCTCCTGGAACATTAACGGATTTGGGCAGGAAAAACAATCTGCCGCCACTCTGGACTTTTTAAAAGAATATGACATCCTTCTTTTACAGGAAACATGGGCAGTAGAAAGCATCCCAATAGTAGGCTACCTGGAGTTTATGACACCCGCTACAAGACAGTCCAAGTTTGGTAGACCGAGCGGCGGCCTCACGATATACGCATCAACAAAATTATCCCAACGCATCAAACAGATTAAATTTGAGGAGGACTGGCTTTCTGGAATTATGTTGGGAAGTTCACTTATGGATACTCAGTTGCTCCTCCTCAACGTCTATATTTCTCCCTGCACCACCAAGAAAAAATCCAAAACGGACTGTTTGATTAATATCATTTGTAACCTACTTAGCAAGCACGGCAGCACACCCAGCATCATTTCAGGAGATTTTAACACCAACCTCTACTGTAATTTTGCTGAAGATATAGGGCTCGATCCCCCAAGAGTTCCTTCACACTTTGCTCCACAGTCGACTCCTGCAGGAAATAAACCTTCGACATTGGGCGAATACGTGGTAATGACGTTTAGCAGCTTAGGATTCACCGTATTGAATGGGCGCCTCCCCACTGATATTCCGCCTGCCTGGACCCGGTCAGATGGTCGAACCCACTCGTTTTTGGACTTTACTCTAGGGAGTAGAGAAACATTGCCACTGATCGAGAGTTATCACATCGCACCACAAGGTGAGAGTGATCACCGGGCACAAATAATAACATTATTCACCTCGACCCCATGCTATCAAGAACTTCCCCAAACTCATTCAGGCAGGTATACAGAGAACTTAAAGCGGATAAAGTGGTCGGACACTACGGCTCCTTTTTTGATTGAAAAAAGTAAATCCTTATTACATCAATCCCTAGAGTCACATACCCACGTTGTCAGAGGCTGGACTTCTCTTATAAACCAACTACTCAAAGAAATGCCACTTAGGAGGAGCCCGAGAAAACAAACCTTTCAATTCCGCATTTCAAAAGCTACAAGGAAATTAAAAACGCAAAGAAACCGAGCGCTTCGACTGTCAAGGAAGAACCCCAGTAATAAAAACAACTTTAACAACTACAAGCAAGCCCAAGCAGCCTTTAGGATCTCAATACGAAGGGAAAAACAAGCGGCCTCGGATCAATTCTGGCTGAAGCTCATTTATGAAAGCAAAAATCCTAACTCGAAGCAATTTTGGTCCCTCGTAAATAGGAGCCCACAAAGTGCAAGTGGTTACGGTAGTGCAAACAGCAGCGGAGCCGTATGGAGTAAGTTTTTATCACTTCACTTTGGGAACTTCAACATAAAAGATGCTTACACCAAATTGCACAGTCCGGTTAACTTTATGATCTCACCTCCGGAACTGGAGAGCCCGAGATGAGCTCATCCTGCAAAAAAACTGATAGAAGAACCAACACATAAGGAATCAGCGAAAAAGAACGACATAATGTTAAAGACCATGGTGACACCAGACGACTTACAAAACAAGATCTCGCGCTTCATAACAAAAGCCAGAGCTGAAGGAGCCCCAGGCCCAAATGGTCTCCCCCAGGCCATGTTCAAATCGGATGCCAACCTATGGTCAGAATACCTGACCCCCTTGTTCCTCTACTGTAGACTAAATAACACCGTTCCAGAGTCTTGGAGAGGTGCAATCATTCACCCAATCTACAAAAGTGGGAAGAGAAACGAGCCTAAAAATTATCGAATGATTGCACTTCTCGATGTGGAGTCTAAGTATTATGCAAGTATTTTATTGGAAGAGCTGCAGGCCTGGGCCGAAACAACCGCACGCCTTCCTTTTAATCAGACGGGCTTCGTGGCTAACTCGGGTACTACAACCAATTTGTTAGCATTAACAGTCCTGATGGAGAAAGCGACAGTCCAACAAACCCAGCTGCACTGTTGCTTCGTAGATTTTAAAGCGGCCTTCGACCACGTGCCCAGGGATCTGTTATGGCAGAAATTTAAATCTTGGGGCATACCCCTGCCTCTCTTACCCGCTATAGTACAACTCCACACAGAAACATGGATCAGAATCAAGCTGGGTGAAGGCTCCCATGTCTCCGGGAAGATACGAACTGAAACTGGTGTTAAACAAGCCTGCGTGTTGGCCCCACTTCTTTTTAATTTGTTTATATCTGACCTATCTCCAGTACTCTACAGTGTAAATTGCCACCCTCCTCAATTAGATGGAACCCGCATCAGCAATCTGCTGTACGCCGATGACTTGGTGTTGTTAAGCCACACAAAAGTGGGTCTCCAGAGGTTATTGGACGAACTGCTTCCCTACACGACAAAAAATTGCTTAGAACTGAACTTGTCAAAAACCAAAACAATATATTTTGGGAAGCAAAAGAGGTCAACAGAAAGGTGGTTTTTCAATGATATAAAGCTAGAACCAACCTCCAGTTATAAATATTTGGGCATCTTTCTCGACACCAGATGTACATTCATCAAGCATAAAGAAGCGTTAGAAATCAAAGCCCTGTCGTTAGAGGCTGCTGCCGCAAAACTGTCAAAACAGCTACTTGGCCCGAGCCTAACTCCCATGCTGAAAGTGATGAAGGCTAAGATAATTAATTCTTTGACGTATGGGCACGAGATCACTAAGGGCACAACCAGCACATTAATAAACAAACTAACAACTAAAATTTTTAAACGAGCTTTCCGGTTGTCAAAATCTGTCTCGCCAGCCCAAGTTAGACTTGAACTGGGACTACAAGATCACCATGGAGTAGAGGCCGGCGCGTTTATAAAACTGTGTCATAGACTGCGCCGTACTCGGGAGGGTTCCCTGGAGGCTCGACTATGGCAGGAAATACAGAAAAAACCAGACCAGCCAAAAGTATCGGCAACTCCTGGATCGCAGTTTACAGCTATTAGGAGTAAAAGATCTCTGGGAAACAAATCCCACCTACCCGGTGTTAAAGATCACCATTAAAAAGACTGTTAGAATGTGGTCCTTTCACTCATACAGGGCAATACTGTCAAAAGGAAACATGCTTGGGCTGTAATCTCCAATTTTAAACTAGGAGTTCAGCTGCCCTACTTATCAAGCACTTTTGCACTTTACTGGAAACAAAAGTTTTTAGCTCTGAGGATGGGTGACTGGCCCTTTTTAAAGAACCTTCCCGAATGGCGCCGTCCAGGTAGCAGTATCGAATGCAGGTTGTGTGGCTATCACTCTGAAGTAATGGAACACATCGTCTGTGTATGCCCCGCATTGCTCATGGCCAGACGGTCATTATTGCGGGATCAATGGATCAGGTTGGGAGTTTGATCCTGCCGCCAGGCAATAATGGCTGCTCTAAATCCAGACAACACCAAGCTGAACATTGGGCTCACGAAATTTGTTCACAAAGCGTCAAAAATACTGGAAGCCACAACTGCAGCCAATCCCTCCTCATTTTAGCAAGGCGGCCGAGTTAAAAGGCTCAACAATCGAATTAAAGACTATAATATCAGAAAACCAGTGTGAGGCCTTTCAGCAGAACATTATTAGCTCATAATGATCTCTCTAATTCTTAGTAATTTATAACCCTCGTTTCTAATATTCATCATAGTAATTTTTATCGTACGAATTAGTCGTGTTTTAAATTGTAATGGTTCTTTTTCTTAAACCAATCAATAAAGTAAATTTAATTCACAAGATTATGACAGGCAATGTATTAATGCAGATATCATGAGTACAACCAGTCGCAATGGCTGTTTCTGCAAGTTATTCTCAATTGCACTGCTGCAAATGTGAACTCGACCATCTATCATTCACAAATGGTCTTTGCCAGAACAGTGTTTTGCACCTGACGCCAACGTGATGCTGAGGTTGGTATCCTTTTTGGACACCACATCTGTTAGGTAAATTTGGCGCTAGATCTCTAACACCTTGATTAGACCTTGATTTAAACAATGGATGTTTTCTTTTCTGGCCATCTCGCAGACAAAACTATATGGGGTCCCAGTTTACAACCAAAAATCCTAAATCACTAAGAAGTAATCGAACTGGCGATATTTACGACTTTCTGGTTAGCACAAAACTCCACTTTACACTTTGAACACAACTTGCCAGGCATGTTTACGTTGATGATTCGTGAATTCCTGGCAGTGGTATTTACACCAATATTAAGTGTACATGGTCTAACATTACCCCTGTTCAATGCCAATGTACATGTTTTATATATTTTTCTCTGTGGAGAAAATACTTTTTCCAGTGAAGAAACCTCTTCTCAGTCCCTGCATTTGGAGATTTTTCATTCCCATCTTGACTCTGGAAATGTAGTTTCTCCATCCTTTGACAGGTGTAAATCTTGGACCATTTTCATTGCTAGGAGTCACAGAGAAGTTTCTGAATATCCAGAAAGTAACGTGTATGGGTGTTTTAATCTTTCAAGC
This sequence comes from Calotriton arnoldi, assembly GCA_963921515.1. Classification (NCBI taxonomy): domain Eukaryota; kingdom Metazoa; phylum Chordata; class Amphibia; order Caudata; family Salamandridae; genus Calotriton; species Calotriton arnoldi. Next base: position 2,295,367 of record CAWUFW010000745.1, on the reverse strand, counting down.
AAATCAGACCTTGAAATGCTCATTCCCTATCCCTTGCCTGGGTCTTACTCCTACATAATATCACACCACTGTGGGGTAATCCTGTGGAAGAGTAATAGGGTTTCCTACTACCACCATTTGTGAATTGTTTGAGGTCAGTAACTCATCCACTTGCACGTGAAATGAGACTTTAGCCTTGTTAAAAAGTTAGGCGGAATAGGATGAGGTATTTACCACATGTGATAAATGTAATGACCCTAGGGTGAGGTGTTTATAACATGTGGTAAATGTAATGACCCTAGGGTGAGGTGTTTATAACATGTGGTAAATGTAATGACCCTAGGGTGAGGTGTTTATAACATGTGATAAATGTAATGACCCTAGGGTGAGGTGTTTATAACATGTGATAAATGTAATGACCCTAGGGTGAGGTGTTTATAACATGTGGTAAATAGTTCTACTCCGAGATTCTAACATGCAAATGAATCATAACGTGCGGAATCTGGGTTTAACACACTGAATTCTTCATTTTTGTCTTTCATATGGGCCTTTTACCCCAAGATATGTTGGCAGGTTTGGCCTGCCGGAATCTATCAGGGGAATGTTGCAACGTTGTGATTATCATGACACAACTTTTGATTCCGAGATCAGAAATTAGCCCTGCTCTTGTAATGAGGACCTTAGATGAGCAAATGTTATTGTGTAACGGGCCCAGGGTGCTCAATGCACACAGCTTCAAGGAATATTGGCGCCGAGGGCCGGACAGGCCTTTTATTCCCCTGGGCATTTCCTCGGTGGATTGGTTCCCTTCGGGGCCAGTTTTGACAGCCCAGGGCCACTCCTTGTATCTCTTTCACTTTCTTCAGCTCCCCGAGGATAACTGCAGGAGGCACCGGGAGTCTTCAAGAGAGACAAAAAGAAAGGAGTTGGAAGGTAGAAAAAAAGAGATGAAAGTAGGAGAAAGAGAATTCATGGATGGAAGGAAAGAGAGCGATTGCAACAAAGGGAGTGGGGCTGGTTGGAGCATTTTTGCCATAGCTTCCCCAGCCTGGCCCTAGCTGGGATTGGTCCAATGAGCAGCCTGTTGTCTTGCACTCCAACTGTAAGAAGTGCCTGGCAAACATGACTTCTAGTACGAAACCTCTACAGGAGATATTGTCTAGAAATATGGTACTTTTGAAAATTATGAGACTGTAAGAAGAACATATCCTAAAAATACAGGAAGCCAGATGTGGATCTAATCCTTTGCTTTATGCTATTGGGAACGCAATAAACAAATGCAGGCTGAGCCTCTGACTCAAACTGTTTTGAAGGCATCGGAAATAAAGAATTATTTCCAATTTGAAGATGGAAAATGGCCGGCATTAAAGATTTGAAAATGGTAAGTCTGAGTTGGGATGAGGCGCTCTTAGGTCTAATGTAGTTCATCCATTTGGTGCACTTTGGAAAAATGTGATCAGCGTTATTGCACAGTATGTGTTTCTTGGCTTCAGTAGGATTATGAAGCAGATGATGCGGGCTTTGCTCCAAATCTGTCTTCCAGCGGCACACATTCTCCAGAAGCGCCTCGCTTCCCGCCTCCCTCAGCATGCACTCATTAAGTTTTTCATTTCTAGTTATTGGTTTATGCTTGGTGTTTTATTGCATTTTAATATTTCATTACCTCTGGCTCTCTTTGAGATATGTCAGAAAGGATGCTCGTATAAAGTGTTTCACAGTCTCAAGGTGTAACAGAAAGCACTGCAGTGTTTTAGATAAACAAGCATGCCCCAATTAAGCAGCCAGGGCTTGCAATGAATGCATTAGGTTTCAGAGCACTCTGTTTTCCTATCGGATTAGATTTGAATGAGATAGAAAATCATGTATATTTAGGATCATTATGACAAATGCACATTTAATTTTTCATAAATATATAACCATATGCTAATATTAAAGAAAAATAATGTCTGTTCCATTTTAGAAAACATTTTAACATGTTAGGGCAGCTCTGTTCTTGCATTATCTATTAATCACTCCTTTTGTTTAATGATATAGAAATTGTATTCACATGAGGGGGTGCATTTAGTGTTCTCCAGGCCAGTCACTTCTGATAGAATTAGATCTGAACCATCTCTTTTGCCACAGAAGGCATGTGCGCCCCCACAAGCTTGCACCGCCCCATCCACACAAGCATAAATCTGTTGAACAGACACCCAAGGCTTTTACTGACACCTGCTTCCCTATGAAAGTAATGGTTCTGTTATATTTGACTTGTGTCTCTCTTTTCTATGGCCGTGACTTCTCTGCTGCTCAGCTAGTGTGAGTGTCAGAATGCCTGATGACCTCATGGAATGTTGGAGTGCCTGGCTGGTGTATGGAGTGGCAGTTGATGGCAGGCAGGCTGAGCGGCAGGGAGGCTGCTCCTGGTGGGGCTTTGCTTTATTATACTTGAATTACCTGAAACTTAACCTGGAACTAAGCTTTAATAAATATACCTTGTTTTATACACTCGGCTAATGGACTTCAAATTACCACATTTTTGGCGACGATTTAAAACGAACCTACGCTTTGAGGAAGGAAGACTGGAGCTAAGGAACTAAGGACTTTATTAAAGACTGTGAAACTCGTCAACTGAAACTAAAGAAACGCCCTGGTAAGCCCCACCAGTGTCCTATAACACCTGGACAGCCTGCAGCCTGGGCGTTTGGACTTTGAACCTGCATGAGAAGTGTCATGGTCTGACAGCAGGTTTTGTTTTGGCAGTAGAAACTGGTGCTTGGGCACTCAGCTGTCACCTGGAAGACTTCTGGGTTCATACCTACATGCTTGTGAGTGAAGAACGGACCCTGTCAAAGATCGGACCCCGTGTTTATTTTATTTTTTTTCCAGTGAAGATTGACACCTTGAAATGAGTGGAAAGGGGGCGAAGGTGACTTTCTGGAAGCTACAGTCTTGCCTTTGCGTGAGCAAGCTTTGTTTGGTGTTTTCTGCTCGGGGTGCCTCTGTGTCGGCGCACGATTTGGGAAGCACAACTTTTGACAGTTTGAGGCTTTGTATGTGCCTCAGCGCTAACGGGACACGGCTGAGTGTGATTTGGGGGGATGGTCTCGCCTCCCTGTCTGCCTCAGGAGAAGGTCGTTTGGGTGAGAAAGTGAATTCGTTTCCATACGTAATTTGTTTAACTTACAGTGAGGTTAAAAGAAACTGTCACGCAGCCATTTAAAACTTTAAATTTGGCACGCGCTCCTCACCTCTTCACACGGATCAGCTGGTGAGTCTCCTATGACGTTTCTCTTCGTTGCGTGGCAGCCTCCATTGCTGCCTTTAGACATTTTGGAGCACGAGTGCGCCTGGAGCCACTCGGCGTGCGTCTCCTGAGCGCGCCGCCATCTTGTGTTTGGCGTCCCATCGAGTCTGGTGCAGCTATCTGCATACTACGCCCTCTGCCAACCACATTTTTCCCTCAATAAAGTTTTGGGAACGTTGCAGTGTCGTATTGGAATCTCGGCCAGGGAGGTTGCACCGTGCAGTTCGTCGACTGTCTGTTTCCTCTCCTCACGTCTGTGTGCCACCATCTTCATTATGTTGTGTCTGAAGCACGAGAGTGGCGGTTTACTCAGCGTTGGCACGAAACACCCTGTAGGCTGTGGGAGGTAGAGAAAAGCTGCCGGAGGAGTCGTGCAATGAGGCAACACATGACTGACATGGAGCGGGTGTCGGAGCTGAAGGGAAAATGAGACGTGCTTTCAACACAGAGGGAAGCCGTAGTGGTAAGGAGAGTACTGCGGGGAGCAAGCGGTGGAAAGTGGAGGTGTTAAGGACGGCGCAGCGGGCAGTGAGCTGCTGTTGAAAGTAGCGCTGTGAGGAGAGCGCTGCGGGGGTAAGAGATGCCGTGGGGAACTGGGAGCTCTTAACTTAAGCCAAGCGTAGAGAGCTGTAAGAGGATCAAACAGGCAAGGCATGCGCTGTTAATGGCAGAATAGTCAAGTACTTTACCGTGTGAGGAGCGCAGCAACATCTCCGATCTTCGTCTGGGAGAGTAGTCTTGTAGTTCACAGTGGATGTGTGGGAGGGCTCTAAAAAAACGAAGATCATTCGTATCTGTGTGTTGCCCTGTCATTGGTTGAAATACGTTTTTAGAAAAGACATGACGTTTCTGAACATGTTGCATGTTCCATTTGAGAAAAATGGTAGGGCAAACATTTTGAACTGAATTGCAGGACACACTACATCGTCGTTTACTATTCACACTCCATGGGGACGATAACCAAGAGGATGTCACTGCGCCACTGTGGATCGGGTGGCAACATCAACATGGAGCTCTCCAATAAGAGAACACCTTTGATGCGGACTTCGGGTGGAAGATCGTCCACCGGAGTATAAGACTTTCCTTGTGTGTTTCCATTGCTATTTATTGTAATGCTTGACTTCTTGTGTATTGGTGTGTGGGTTTGTCGCTAAATGGTTGTAGAGTCTATTACAATGAGGTTGGGTGATCTGTGCCCAGTTCAGTCTTCTAGTATGGCTAGTACTCTTTTTATGGTGTTGTAGGTGGTTGGTGCCACTGTGCTTCATAGGGATGCGTGTTCCCTGTTGCGTGGAGGTTGTGGGGTGGTGAAGTTGAGTGTCCCAGTATGTGTTTGGGGTGGTGTGTGAAGTTGTGGGCGTTAAGTGCCCCAGTCCAGTTTCCTGGGGCGGATAGTGCCCCAGTTATGTTCTACAGGGTGGTGTGTGTGCTCTGTTACGTGTAGGTTGTGGGGTGGGTGGTTAGTACCCTATTACGTTGAGGTTGTGTGGTGGAGTTCTGGTTTTCAAGGGTGGTGAGTACCCTGTTGTGTTGAGGTTGTGGGGTGGTTAGTGCCCCAGTTCTATTGTTTGCCATTGTCTAGGGTGATCAGTACCCTATTGCGGAATTTTGTTGGGTGGTTAGTGCCCAATACTCTAAATGTTTTTCCGTCCTTCACTTCAGAGTGGAGCAGAGTCGACAGCGTTTCTGAGAGCTGTCCCTGGTGTATGTGTGGAGACTACGAGAAGTTTGGGAGCACTGAAGGTCTGAGAGAGAGGATTTTATGAGCACAATCCGTAGGAGCCCACAAGAACATGGGAGGAGTTGTTTGTGCCCAGCTGTCCCTGCCACAGGCCCTGCTGGTTTGGTTTGGCGGTGCAGAGTGGTGCATGAGAGTTGCCAGCAGCTAGCTGTTCTGGGAGAGCTGATGGACACCCCCGGTGAGATGTTTTGGCAGTGTGAGGAAAGCCTACACATCGCGGAGATTTATAGAGTAGAGGCTGGGGATGACTCTAAAGCCGCGGCCTGTGTGAGGCTGGAGATGTCCCACGATTGAGGTGTTGGGTGACTTGGGGCATACTTTCTCCGTCTACTGAGGTACTGTGTGGCGAATTTAATGTTAAATTAATTTTTTTTTTTTTTACCTCTTTATTTTGCGCAGCGCTGCAGTGGGCAGTTTAACTGTCAAGTTGTTTTTTTAAACAGTGCGTGAGCCGGGTAATGCGTGATTTGCTTACCTGCTTCGTTGTAGGGAGGAGCACCTCAGTGGCCTGTGAATACGTTCTTTCAAGTAAGCACAATGGAATGTGGCATTCTTCTGTTTGAAAGGCAGGAGGACATGGAACTTTGCCTGCAGTTGGGGGGTTCTGCTTAACAACATAGCACATTTTTTTTATTACCTGCGCCACAGCGATAGCTACATGGAGCTTATGGACAAGTGCTTCACTTTGTGTGAGGATCTCGGTTGAGAGACCGCTCACTGGAGCACAAGACTTTCTTTTAATATATTGCTGGACATCATAATGCATGTCTCTGGTAGTGTGTGTGTGCTTTAGGTCCAGTTCGTGCGTAGGGTTTTTTTTATCAGTTGTAGGGCAGCCACTGTGTACCCATTTTTGGGAGGTCATGGGGGTGGTGTACTGTGTGTGTGGGTGGTTGCCATCTCCCAGTCAGTCTATGGTGTTCTTTCTACCGATTTTTACACATGTTATGGGTGTGGCGCACCTTGTCATGGTGAGGTTGTGGGGGCAGTCAGTAACTTAATTCAAATTTTTAGTGTGATCTTTACTCTGCTATGCGGTCAGGGCCCTTAATGTTTAAAATGTATTTTTTTTTTGTTCATTTCATCACTGTGTTATTGTTTGGTGGGGGTGGTTGCAGAGTGGTGAAGTTGAGTGCCCCCAGTTATGTTTCACAGGGTGGTGTGTACCCTGTTATGAGAGGTCGTGGGGTGGTGAGTACCCCAGTTATGTTCCACAGGGTGGGGTGTACCCTGTTATGTGTAGGTTGAGGGGCGGTATGTGCTCTAGTTATGTTTCACAGGGTGGTGTGTACTCTGCTACGTGAGGTTGTGGGGTGGTGAGTGCCCCAGTTCTGGTTTTCAAGGGTGGTGAGTACCCTGTTGTGTTGAGGTTTTAGGGTGGCGAGTGCCCAGTTTTATGGTCAAGGGTGGTGAGTACCCTGTTGGTTTGTGGTTGTGGGGCGGTGAGTGTCCCAGTTCTGGATTTCAAGGGTGGTGAGTACCCTGTTGTGTTGAGGTTGTGGGGTGGTGAGTGCCCCAGCTCTATTGTTTGCCATTGTCTAGGGTGGTCAGTACCCTATTACGGTAGGTTGTTGGGTGGTTAGTGCCCAATGCTCTTAGTTTTGAGCCTTGCCCTCGCAATGCTGGTTTTTCTTTATTTTCCCCAAGGGAGGGGGATGGGGTTAATCTCTATGTCTTTATTTGGGGTTAATCTCAATGTCTTTCAAATGCAATGTAAACGTTTTCCTTCCTTTACTTCAGTTTTTGTTTCCCTAAGGAAGGGGGATATGTTATATTTGACTTGTGTCTCTCTTTTCTCTGGCCGTGACTTCTCTGCTGCTCACTAGCTGTGTGAGTGTCAGAATGCCTGATGACCTCATGGAATGTTGGAGTGCCTGGCTGGTGTATGGAGTGGCAGTTGATGGCAGGCAGGCTGAGCGGCAGGGAGGCTGCTCCTGGTGGGGCTTTGCTTTATTATACTTGAATTACCTGAAACTTAACCTGGAACTAAGCTTTAATAAATATACCTTGTTTTATACACTCGGCTAATGGACTTCAAATTACCACAGGTTCCTCTACTACTAAAGCAGCTGGGGCTGGACTATTCCTTTTGGAGCAGGGTCAAGACTGATTTTCATATGACTGGGTCCAAACTCGTTCGCAAAATAACGATGGACTGGGATGCGGCTTGATTAAACACAAGTGGCTGAGATTAATTCAAGCTTTCCATCTGTCACTTGTTTGTATACTTCTCATCTTTGTGGCATACTCACAACGAGCCAGATGTACAAAGCATTTGTATGGTTGTAAACGCTTCAATTCAGAGTTTGCTACCACAAAAATGTGTTTTGCAATTTACTAAACCCAATTTCCAACTCCCAAAAATGGGTTTAGAAATTAATAAAGAATCACTAATTGGAAAGGGTCTGTTTTAGACATCCCTTCCAAATAGCAATTGTTATTCAGGTGTATCAATGGTTTAGGACTGAAATAGCAGCCGCGAACCATTGAAATGTTACTGACACTGAAGTTGGGGTGGTACCCTCTGTGAATATAAAAACAAATGTTGTAGGGGACCACTGTCTACTCTCAAAAAAAATTTGAAAAGGTTAAGACGTTTCTTTTTAAGTGCTGCCAATTTCCTTTAAGGAAAACGGGCTGCATTGAAAAACAATGACCTCTGACCTCCTGGTCAGGGAAACTACTCTCCCCTCGCACTGCTCCGTTGTTGCGCCCCTGCCCCCAGCACCTCTCTGGTTCAGGGAGGCCCTCCTCCACCTGTAGGCTCCTGCCTGCGCCTCATCCCTGGTGGTCCAGTGGGAGAGCCTTGCTCTTTTGCTGGTCTGCTGTGCTAGCCTTCTGTTTTTTTCTGGTTTTATCCGTCTGTTCCTCCGTTGCCTGTCTGCGCCTCATTTGTACATTTCTTGTGCTTTTTCTCTTTGTGCCTGTTTGTCTCTTTTTGTGCCGATTCTTCACTGTTCTGCCCTGTTTACTGTTTCGCTCCCTTCCCCGCCGCTGCAGACCCTGTGGCCCCTCCCCCTTGCGTGATCCGGCTCCCGCCTCCCAGCTGCTCTTCCTCCCCCTGACACCTACTTAATGGAGGCCGCTGCGCAACAGGGTGAGTAAGACCTCTGACCTCCTGGTAAGGGAAACTCCTCTCTCCTCGCGCAGCTCCATTGTTTCGCCCCTGCCCCAGCACCTCTCTGGTTCAGGTAGGTGTTCGAGGCCCTCCTCCACCCACAGGCTCCTGCCTGCGCCTCATCCCTGGTGGTCTAGTGGGAGACCATTGCTCTTCTGCTGGTCCGCTGTGCCAGCCTTCTGTTTTTTTCTGGTTTTCTCTTGTCTGTGCCTCCCTTGTCTGTCTGTGCCTCGTTTGTGCCTTTCTAGTGCTTTTTCCTCTTTGTGCCTGTGCCTCCGTTGTCTGTTTGTGCCTCGTCTGTGCCTTTCTTGTGCTTTTTCTCTTTGTGTTTGTGCCTGTTTGTCTCTTTTTGTGCCTCTTCTTCACTGTTCTGGCCTGTTTACCGTTTCGCTCCCTTCCCCGCTGCTGTTGCCCCCAGGACCCTCCCCTCCCCTCCTGCATGTTCCCGCTCCTGCCTCCCAGCTGCTCTCCCTCCCCTGACCCCTACTTAATGGCGGCCTTTGCGTAACAGGGTGAGTAAGACCTCTGACCTCCTGGTCAGGGAAACTACTATCCCCACGCACAGCTCCAGTCGTTGCGCCCCTGCACCCAGCACCTCTCAGGTTCAGTTAGGTGTTCGAGGCCCTCTTCCGCCCGCAGGCTCCTGCCTGCGCCTCATCCCTGGTGGTCCAGTGGGAGAGCCTTGCTCTTTTGCTGGTCTGCTGTGCTAGCCTTCTGTTTTTTTCTGGTTTTATCCGTCTGTTCCTCCGTTGCCTGTCTGCGCCTCATTTGTACATTTCTTGTGCTTTTTCTCTTTGTGCCTGTTTGTCTCTTTTTGTGCCGATTCTTCACTGTTCTGCCCTGTTTACTGTTTCGCTCCCTTCCCCGCCGCTGCAGACCCTGTGGCCCCTCCCCCTTGCGTGATCCGGCTCCCGCCTCCCAGCTGCTCTCCCTCCCCCTGACACCTACTTAATGGAGGCCGCTGCGCAACAGGGTGAGTAAGACCTCTGACCTCCTGGTAAGGGAAACTCCTCTCTCCTCGCGCAGCTCCATTGTTTCGCCCCTGCCCCAGCACCTCTCTGGTTCAGGTAGGTGTTCGAGGCCCTCCTCCACCCACAGGCTCCTGCCTGCGCCTCATCCCTGGTGGTCCAGTGGGAGACCATTGCTCTTCTGCTGGTCCGCTGTGCCAGCCTTCTGTTTTTTTCTGGTTTTCTCTTGTCTGTGCCTCCCTTGTCTGTCTGTGCCTCGTTTGTGCCTTTCTAGTGCTTTTTCCTCTTTGTGCCTGTGCCTCCGTTGTCTGTCTGTGCCTCGTCTGTGCCTTTCTTGTGCTTTTTCTCTTTGTGTTTGTGCCTGTTTGTCTCTTTTTGTGCCTCTTCTTCACTGTTCTGGCCTGTTTACCGTTTCGCTCCCTTCCCCGCTGCTGTTGCCCCCAGGACCCTCCCCTCCCCTCCTGCATGTTCCCGCTCCTGCCTCCCAGCTGCTCTCCCTCCCCTGACCCCTACTTAATGGCGGCCTTTGCGTAACAGGGTGAGTAAGACCTCTGACCTCCTGGTCAGGGAAACTACTATCCCCACGCACAGCTCCAGTCGTTGCGCCCCTGCACCCAGCACCTCCCAGGTTCAGTTAGGTGTTCGAGGCCCTCTTCCGCCCGCAGGCTCCTGCCTGTGCCTCATCCCTGGTGGTCCAGTAGGAGAGTCTTGCTCTTCTGCTGGTCCGCTGTGCCATCCTTCTGTTTTTTCTGGTTTTGTCTGTCTGTGCCTCCGTTGTCTGTCTGTTCCTCGTTTTTGCCTTTCTTGTGCTTTTTCCTCTTTGTGCATGTGCCTCCATTGTCTGTCTGTGCCTCATTTGTGCCTTTCTTGTGCTTTTTCTCTTTGTGCCTTTTTTGTGCCTGTTTGTCTCTTTTTGTGCCTCTTCTTCACTGTTCTGCCCTGTTTACTGTTCCGCTCCCTTCCCAGCTGCTGCTGCCCCCGTGGCCCCTCCCTCCATGCGTGTTTCCTGCTCCTGCCTCCCAGCTGCTCTCCCTTCCCCGACCCCTACTTAATGGTGGCCGAAGTGCGGCCGCGCCACTGGCGCCCCAAAGGCAAGCCCTTCTGCGCCCGTCCGTGACCCAACTGCGACCAGCGCCAGGGACCATGTCCTCCGACCACCCACCACTATGACTCAGCAACCCTCCATGCACTCAACCCCGGAAGAAACAACAACTGCCAGCTGTCGATGCCGAACACCACCCATGGCCAGTTCTCCTGCTGACACTGCCACTGCACCTTCACCCACCTCTGGACCCCCATAGCTACCTCCAACCCACCCAACGCCATCGAGCCCAAACCCCTGAGTTGCATCCTCCTCAACGTAGGCTCCCTACACAGACACGCAGTAGAAATCTGGGACTTCCTCAACACTCTCTCGCCCGACGTCGCCTTCCTCACAGAGACCTGGACCAACGCCAGCTCCGCACCCAACATCGCAACCGCCATCCCCGACGGATACAAGATTCAGAGGAAGGACCGCCCCAACCACCCTGGAGGAAGACTCACCATCATACACAAAAACTCCCTCCGACTCACAACAGTCAGCACGAACAGCTCCTCGTCCCCCATGGAACACCTGCATTTCCAGATCCAGATCAACCCCAGAGTGACTCTATGGGGAACCCTCGCCTACAGACCTCCTGGACAGCGCGCCACATTCACCACTACCATCGCAGACCTCATTGCGCCCACACGCCCTCGCCTTCACGGACTATGCACTGCTCGGAGACCTGAGTTTCCACCTCAACAACCTCAGCAACCCCTACTCCACCGCCCTCCTGGACAACCTAGTCAACATCGGACTGAAACAGCTCATCAACACCCCCACCCACAAGGCAGGACACACCCTCGACCACATCTTCGCAGGAGGAAACAACATTCGCTTCAGCCACACCACGCAACCCCTCTGGACGAACCACCACTGAGTCCACTTCTCCTTTTTGAAACCCACCACACACATGCCTGCACCACGCCCCCTGCGCAGGAACTGGAGCAAGATCACCGAAGAGCACCTCAACTCCTCCCTCAACCGCACTCCTCCACCCACCACGACTGACGCCAACTCTGCAGCCAACGAACTCCACAGATGGATCACCGACTGCGCAAAGACGCTCACCCCCCTCCAGAACTCTGACAGACAATGCACCACGAAAGCCAACTGGTTCACCACAGACCTCCGGGAATCCATGCACATGTGCCGACGACTCGAGAAAGCATGGAGGAACAGCAAAACCTCTGAAGCTCGCACCACCTACAAGACCGCCATGACAGAACACCACCAACTCATCAGGTCCACGAAGAGGAACTTCATCCAGGACAGAATCCTCTCCAACTCCCTCAACTCTAAGGAACTCCTCAGCATCATACAAGAATTCCCCAAACCCCCCAGCGAAACCTCTGAAGTCCCTCCATCCCAGGAGCTCTGCAACAAACTCGGCTCCTACTTCCATCACAAGATCAGGACTCTCTACGACAACTTAGATGAACAGAACTAAGGCATCGACACTACACCTACCACCGGCAATGCCACCCAGCCTACCATCACCACCTGGACCCCTGTCACCACAGAAGACACTGCAAAGACCATGAGGAGCATACACTCACGAGCCCCCACCGACCCCTGCCCACCGCACATCTTCCACAGAGCTACCTCCGCCATAGCACCCAAACTACAACGTACAATCGAAACAGGCATGTTCCCTGATGACTGGAAACATGCAGAAGTCAAACATCTCCTCAAGAAGCCCTCCACAGACCCGAAGGACCTCAAGAACTACAGACCCATTTCTCTCCTCCCCTTCGCAGCCAAGGTCACCGAGAAGATCGTCAACAACCAGCTCACGAACTTCATGGAATCCAACTCGATCCTCGACAGTTCGCAATCCGGATTCCTCAGCAACCACAGCAACAAGACTGCCCTCCTAGCCGCCCAGGTCGACATTCGCACTCTCCTTCACCAAGGCCACACGGCAGCCCTCATTTTACTAGACCTCTCAGCAGCCTTCGACACCGTCTTCCACCGCACACTAGCCACCAGACTCCACGACGCCAGCATACAGGGAACTGCCCTAGACTGGATCCGCTTCTTCCTCACCGGCTGAACTCAAAGAATCAGACTCGCGCCCTTCCTCTCCGTAACCCACAGAGATCAGCTGCAGAGTGCCCCAAGGATCCTCACTCAACCCCACGCTCTTCAACATCACATGGCCCCCCTCGCTACCATCGTCAAAAAACAAGGACTCAGCATAGTATCCTACGCCGACGATACCCAGTTCATCCTCTCCCTCACCAAGGAACCCGACATCACCAGACACAGTTTCCAGGAAGGAATGAAGGACTTCACATCCTGGATGAGCAGCAGCTGCCTGAAGCTCAACTCGGAGAAAACGGAAGTCGTAGTCCTCGGATCCACCCCCCTCCGTGTGGGACAACACCTGGTGGCCCACTGCCTTCGGCAACCCTCCCACTCCCACGGACCACACCCTCAACATCGGCATCATACTCAACTTCTCCCTCACCATGAACTGACAGATCATCGCCGTATCTTCCACGTGCTTCAATACCCTCCGCATTCTCTGCAAGACCTTCAAATGGATCCCCCCCGAATCGAGAAAGACCGTCACCCACGCACTGATAACCAGCAGACTAGACTACAGGAACACCCTCTATGCTGAAATCAACAAATCTCTACTCCTCAAATTCCAGACCACCAGAACGCCGCAGTCAGACTCGTCCTCGGCATCCCACGACAAGGCCACATCACCCAGCGCCTACAAGACCTCCACTGGCTCCCCGTCGAAAAGAGAGTGACTTTCAAGCTGCTCACTCACCCCTACAAATCCCTCCACAACACCGGACCCCAATACCTCAACGAAGGAATCTCCTTCCACGCACCCAAGAGAAACCTCTGCTCCCCCAACCTTGCCCTGGCCGAAATCCCTCGCATCAGCAGAGCCAGAATGGGAGGAAGAGCCTTCTCCTACATCGCAGGCAAGACCTGGAACGAACTCCCCCTCAGCATCAGATGAACCCCAACACTGCAAGCATTCAGGAAGAGCCTCAAGACCTGGCTCTTCGGATAAGACGGAGCTGCTTGAAATCCCCCCTCCCCCCAGCGCCTTGAGACCCTCACGGGTGAGTAGTGCACTTCACAAATCCCTGATTGACTGATATTTTAAAAACAATCACAGCCGTGATGGTCTGCTGAACCTAGAGGGCCACCATTCCTAGTGATGGCCATCAATTGAAGCAAGTTACAATTTGTGGCTTGAGGGGAGTGGCCTAGGTGGCCAAAATGACGTACTCTCTCTCTCCTGGCACCAGAGTCGGAAAAAGGCCAATGTCCTGTTGCTGCCTGGCACTTGCTGTGTGGGGGAGGTGCCTCCGTGGCCCAGAGCACCAGGAGATCTTCCTGGTTGACTTTGAGATCCTAAGAACCGGGGGCAGGTGATTTGTGCGGCCGCTTCCTGGTACAGCTCCAATGAGAAGGCAGGAGGAAGCGAGGAGATGCACACCAGTTGGCGGCAGGCTTCTGGAGGCGAGTAACCTCCTGAAGAGTGACACAGCCTCAGAGGCACCGGCATGTGCTGTGGGAGGTGGGTGGGTGTGTGCCCGAAAGAGAGGCCCCAGCTGGACTAGAGGAGGAGGGAGGCGGGTCCAGACAGCCTGTGGGGCTGCAACAAATGAGTACGGGGGCACACCCTAGTCGATTGCCAGCGGCCTGGCAAGAGGGGTCTGACTGCTTGTGCTGCTTGGGGGTGGCATCCCTACGGTTAAGCAGATCGGTGCTCTGCAGGAGGTTGGATGCTGATGGCCCGCAGACGTTCACGCCCGGGCAGTGGACCCGTTTTTTCTGCACACTCGCTGTGGGGCCTGGGGCGGGCCTAGAAGGGTGACTCACCAGCAGGGTGGGTGGGGCCGGGTCCTTTGCTGCCTGACTGTGGGGGCTAGAAAGCAGTGGTGGAACTGGGGACACCGGGACCTTTCCTGGCACCCAAGACTGCACTGATTTTCACCCTGCGGTGCACAATTGTGGGCAGGCCGGTAAAGACCTCTTGGACCAGGATACAGACTATGGGGCACACTAGACACCCTCAGGCCCAAGCAACCATTGACAGAAATACTATACCCACTTTGATACCTCTGCGCCTGCCTTTGGAGGGGGGCCCCCACCGTAAGATGCCAGACAACCCCATGCTGCTGGAGGCCATACAGGCATCACTCTCAGGGCTGTAGACTAGGATTGGTGAGGTCGGTTGGGATGTGACCCTCCTGCACCAGGACGTCTGCAATGTGGTGAACAGAGTGATGGGCACTGAGGACCACATTTCTGAGTTGAAGGACTCCGAGGCCACATTGAAAGGTTGAGGTGGTGTGCCTTACCACGGCATCTCGGATATTGGTGCATTGGGTGGAGAACACTGAAAACCGGGTGTGACAAAGTAATTGGCGCCACATTGGCTTTCCTGAGGGCGTGGAGGGGACTGAACCAGAGGCCTTCTTAGAGGGAAGGCTTACTTCTTTGGTCCCTGGGGAGCAGCTACAGAGACTGTTCCTGGTTTTAAAGGCGATGAGAGGAAGAGAGTCCCTGCTTTACCAATCCACCAAAATCCTGATCTTCCCTGACTATACCCGCCAAATACAACAGCAACGCAAATCGTTTGAGACAGTGAAGCAGAAGTTAAGAGCAATGCAGGTGCCCTACAGGCTCCTTTTTCTGGCTAAGCTCTGAGTGATACATGAATCTAGGACACATTTTTACAAAGACCCAGCATCGGCCTTAGAGTGGGCCACGGAGCAGCACACCTTGCGGGGTCAACCTCAGCCAGTGGAGGGGCCCTGACCACGATCTCTTGGAGGCCCATCATGAGGAGACAGCAGCTGGAGGCTGGGTCGCCTGGGTCCTCCAAGACAGAGGAGTCAGGCCTGGACCGGAATCTGGATGAGGCCCAGGGAGTGCCTCTCCCTGGGAAAGTATACAGGGAGGACAGCTCTGAGCCATCACAGGACTTAAGCGAGACTCAGAGCCCCAGGGCCTCGCCACAGGATTGAAGTACTCCGGAACTTTTTGCATTATTATATTGGTCAGCAACCACTTATCCTTATTACTGTTCCTGGGCCCCGGTGAGCTGTTGTGTATTTAGTTGAATGGGGTGACAGATGCTTCCGTGGTGGAAGTATAGAGTGGGAGGGAGTTGGGGGCTGTTGACAGGGGATGGGAGCAGCCCGTTGGATCATGTTTATGTTTATCTTGTGACACAGATTGGAATACAGGTCAAGCGTCACCCATCATTCCATGGTGTGCATGCCACGCCAATTGTTAGACCAGACAGGGCACCTGGCGAGCCACAAAGGTATACTTCAGCTACAGCGCATTATCCACATGACCCAACATGATGAGATTTATGGTTATGACATGGAATGTCAATGGATTGCTGGATAAGATAAAGAGGGGGCGGTCCTGGGCAGCGCACAGCATCATACACCCGAGATATTAATGCTTCAGGAAAACGCTCCTGTTGGGAGCTAAATATAATTTCTTTGCCCGGTACAGGTATAATAGGTTGTTCCATACGGGGCATGTCAGGGGGTCCAGAGGGGTAGCAGCCATCATGCACTCACGATTGCCCTTGACGGTGTTCCGGGTGGTCTCAGATGACATGGGCCGCTACCTGGTCATTGAGGGGAATGATGGCAGGGCAGGTCTATAACCTTGTCAATGTATATGTGTCCCTGCAGCTGTCAGTCTCGACACTCAACAAGATAAGAGATGAGGTGTTACATCTCTCCAGTGGCTGCACCATTCTGGGGGGGGCGACTTTAATGTCATAATGAAAGCGGTGACAGACCGCTCAAGTGGGAGGAGAGGGAAACGACAGACTGAGTCTGGTTTGGCAGCTTGGGCCTCCAGCTTAGGGTTGTGCGACATATGGAGAGTATGGCATCCACCACAGCTGGAATACACACATACTTCAGCAGCCCATGGCTCAAGGTCGCAAACTGACATTTTTCTTATGCCAGCGACAGACTTGCTGAAGACATTGGCAGAAGAAATCCTACCAAGAGGCATTGCGGATCACTCCCCATGGTATTGAGGGTCGGAGGCCATGGCGAAGGCTCGCAACCTATGTGGTGGTTAAACGCATGAAACCTCCAGGACAGACATCTCTCACATCTCCTGTCTGAGGAACTGAATTTATTCCTAGACCGAAGCGAGGGCTCAGTAAACTGGCTCACTGTGGAGGGCGGGGAAGGCTTACATGTGGGGAGTGGCTTGGTCGCACATCAGAGCCTGAGACATACACAGATGGCAGCATATTACAGAGGTAGAGGCTGGCATCACATGATTGGAGAGGGAGACTGCACTGAATGAAACTCAGAGCCACCAGGTGACACTTGATTGTGAGAAAGCATGCCAATGTTGGATGACTTCCAATAGTAGAGTATATGAATACGTAATAAACCAAGCAAACTTCTATGCTGGCTGGCAACCCATAGCGAGGCCAGTTGGGTGAATCCGGGGTTCAGGGGTGCCTCCCTCACACGACTAACAGAGGCAGCGGCAATTGCCAATGCCTTTGCAAACACCTACCAGGCCTTATACACGGGTCGTGAATGGCCCATCTGGGAAACCGAGATTCCCTTGATAGTTGTCTTGCTGCTGGCGTCTGTGTTGGGACTAGAGCGGAAGGAACTGGGATGCCCACTCTCGCTGGAAGAGCTGGAGGAAGCTCAGGTGGATATGAATGCGGTGAAGACCCCAATGCCTGATGGGTTTCCGGTAGAATATTTTCAGCGGTTCCGCTCACAGCTTTTCCCACTGTTTCTTGCTACATATAATCAAGCCATTGGCAGGGGCCGTGTCCCAGAGGGGCTTGATGTGCCCACGATTGTATTACTCCATAAGGAAGGGTGCCCTCCGGACAATTGCGCCTCCTTTCGCCCTATCTCACTGATTAATGGTGAATTTGAGCTTTATGCTAAGGTATTGGTGAATCGGCTCCTCAAGGTGCCGACAACCCTGGTCCACCCAAACCAATGCGGCTTTATTCCCCAGAGAAGTACTAGACCCTGCATCTGATGTGTGAATGCTGTGCTGGCTTACTGTTCCTGTGCGATGAGGCCCAGCACCTTTCTTCTCATCGACTCTGAGAAGGCATTTTATTATCTTGACTGGGAGTTCCTTTGGGATGTGCTCCATTGAAAGAGGCTAGGCACACGGTTCATATCTTATGTGAATGTACTCAATGCCGCTCCTAAGGCCCGGGTGATTGGGGTCCTATACCGAAAATTCCAGTTAATGTGTGGAACCAGTCAAGGGTGCCCCTTATCGCCGCTGCACTTCGCACTCGCAAAGGAGCCACTGGTGATGTAGGTCAGATGCGATGCACAGGTGTGGGGCCTGGGTGGAAGAAGGGGGTTTGAGGAACACCTAGCCCTGTATGCGGATGCTGTCCTGCTTTTTTGTCCCGGCCCGAGACCACTGGTCCCTGACTCATCCACATGCTCGATCTTTAGGGGCAGACTTCGGGTTTCATGGTTTATTGGTCCAAGTCTCTGCTGTTCCCAATTAGTGGCTCAGTGGTGACTGACGACTTGCACTACAGAGTGCCTATCCGATGCCTCAGCTTCCAATACTTGGAGGTTCATATTTCTTTGTTACCAGACCTAACCTGGTCTTTAAACCTGACCCCATTGCTGACCATCGAGAGGAGGGATCTGGCCAGATGCAACAGCCTGCCACTGAGTGTTCCTGGGCTGGTCAGCCCTATATAAGATAATCATTTTACCCCATTTCTTGTATACCCTCCAAAAGTTCCCACATCTAATCCCCCGCAAATATTTCTCAGACATCCAGGCTGTGCTGCGGTCCTTTCTCTGGGCTGGTAAGCGCCCGCGCATAGCCTTTGGCAGGTGTACGCAATCAACATACAACGGGGCATGGCAGTAGTTGTTGTTCAGCTCTACTACTGGGCATCAAAACTGGTGGTTGTTAGCGACTGCCTGTGTGGACGTGGGAAGGATCCATTGGTCAGGAGGGAGGTTGGTGGGATGTGGTGGGAAGCTGTCGTGGACATGCTGTATGCAGCTCATATCCCCTGGTCTCTTCCCGAATGATCAATGCTGGTCCTGTTGGTATGGAGAGCCACGGTACTCTGGACGGGTTGAGAAGGCAAACTCACCCGGGAGACCCCACTCTAAGGGGACGATGGCTGCATGAGGTGGCCTCACTACAGGGGTTTGGTAAATGGGGTCTGATTGGAATTTCAAAGCTGGGGGATGTCTGGAGAGGATCCCACATGAAATTCTTTCAAGTCTTACAGACAGACTTTGGACTTCACCTCTCGCAATTCTTTGGATTCCTACAGCTCTGATATGCGCTTTAGTTTTATTGGGACTCTCTGGAGAAGGTTCCTGAGTGCAGTCCCAAGGAGGCCCTCATGGCAACAAGAGAGATAGCGATTTCCTCTAGGTTCCGCCTCATTCAATTGAAGTACCTCCACACTGCATATCTGACACTGACCAGCCTGTTTAAGGCCCACCTACGTGCAACCCCAGACTACCCACGATGCTGGGAGGAAGGAACAGACTTCTTCCACATGGTGTGTTCCAGTATTGTAGGGTCCCATTACAGCTTCCTCGCAGGTGGCACTATTGTGCTTACTTTGAAGAGGTCGGAGGCTCCAGAAGGGAGAGGGCACTTGTGGGCTTGGGTACCCTCTTGGCCAAATGAGACACTTTCCGTGCCTGGACTGCGCCAGAATCCCTGTTGATACAAGTGTGGTGCAAAGAAATGGACCGGTGCGCAAAGCTTGAAGTGCCGTGTATGTGTCCAGTTGCTGTCCTCAGAAGCACAGGAGAATATGGGGACAATGGTCGGCGCATTATGGCTTATAATGAGTGTAATTGTTGCTGGGATTTGTACAATCTTGCCGTTAGCTGTACTGACCGTTTGTCATGGTTTGTTTGTTGTACTGTATATATTTGCAATAAAAAAAACATGCTGTTATAATAATAAAACTGTGGCTTACCTCACTAATATTGTTAGCTAGATCAGAGTGGGACCCACTACAATTCAGAATTATGTGAACTGACTATTATTACATTGGTTGGATGTAATAATAGGTCAGTGTGTAATAATAGGTCAGTGTGTCAAAAATCTTCTCTCGTCGCCAAAATACTGGTTGCAATTTGCAACAAGTATTTTGCAACCAGTTTTCAGTACAGCTTTTGCAAAGTTTTATGGATAAACAATTTCAGCCCCCGTATATGGAGAAATGTGACCCCAATCAACCAAAACTGCACACTGGCCTTCTCATTTTATACCCACTCTTTTTAAAAAAGTGCTCTGATAAGGCACCTCAGAACCAACGTTGGTTTTATATCTGTCTCCGACTACGGCATGCCTATTTCTATTGCAGTTTGTAGCGTCATTATAAGTGACTGACCTTTCTGTTGATAGTTCTGATTCACTCCTTCTCCACTTATATAGGAAACAAAGAATACTTTTCCACCTTCTAAATGTAATCACCCGTAAAGTAAAGTGATATTATGCCATCCAAAATTCAAGAAGGCTACTGAGGTTACCTAGCACATTTTGGACTGCATGAATGAGGACATGCTTCTGAGTGCTCCATCCCAACAAACTCGAAGCCCCAGGAGGCAGCAGGAGGCGAGCAGAAGGCACTGACCAATAAGAACCAAGAAAATGAGAGTGAGGTCGAAGCCAACCAATGTTAAGTAGTGGTAAGTAAAGGGATGTGCTCTAAGCCCATTTTAAGCTTTTTTTGTTGTTTGTAAAAGATTTTGCTGACACCGCATAAGCTGCCTCAGGCGAAACCTAAAAAGGAGAAAAGGAGTCACTTTGATGAAGAGTATGACGTGTTAGATGAATTGATGTAAGGGAGACCACCACCCTATAAAGATGGTGGAGACTCAGGGCCCCATGCATCAAGCTAAAAACCGGTCGCAAACAGGCAGATTCTCAGAATCTGCCTCTTTGCGACCGGTATTTTTGCATTTGGGATGCATCATCCCAAATACAACAAGCATTTGCAATGCAATAGGTCTCGCATTTGCGCAAGTTTGAGCTATTGGCATTGTAAATGACAATGCCTTTATTTATATGTTTTGAAAACCTGCAAGCGTTGCATAAACACGCACTTTGTACTTCTAGTCCTTGCTTACGAGAAGCAAGGCTGGAAGTAAAAGAGGCGCTGTTACTGACTGCCTTCCTTTTCGTAAGCAACGACTATAAGTACAAAGTGCGTGTTTACACACTGCTTGCATGTTTTGAAAACATAAATAAAAGACATTGTCATTTACAATGCCAATAGCTCAAACTCTGCAAATACAAGACCTATTGCATTGCAAATGCTTGTTTGAACTGCTATCATACTGGTATAAGTGACCAGTTACTAATCACAAGTATATAGTTACAGTATAAGAGTACACATAAATTTCCCTGCTAAAGTTGCCACTGTACATTGTAACCCTCCTCTGCAAAGACACATTTTCCAGGTAAATCAGGGAGTCTGCATAAGGCCCAGACTGCATCTTACTACCCTACCTGCTCTATAATCACAGGAGATATCTTGCATTTTTCTTGCATATGTGTGCCTTCGGCCAAATGCTTTTTTGCTCTTTAGTTATGGCAATATGTATTTTAGTTTCAACGATAATAACACTGCTATTAAGAAGCTGTAAAAATGATATGAGTGATATCAGGGTGGTAGTTATTTACTCTTTTGTCAAAGAAATACAAGACCACATTATAATACTGCTACTAGCACAAAACATGCGTTGCATTCTTCCAGCACATACCATTCAACCAAGTGCACGCTATTGTGCCTTTACAATGTGAAAAAAAAGCAAATTGACTGACAACCAGATGGTGATGTTTCGGAATCCATTCTGGTTGTTTTCTGTTATAATACAGTAAAAACACAATCGGGTATTGACCATAGTATGCCCTTAGGCAATTGGTGGAACTGATGCAATTGATGACAGAAGTATTTTGATGAATAAACTAGTGATATACTCGGTAAACTCTAGTTGATTTATATAACATTAACAACCCTGGAAAAGCAAGTATTTGTTAGTGATTATTTCAAATAAAAGTTAATCAACTTCAAAATACAATGCCATACATGGAAACCTTGAATTGTACTAAATTGTACATCATTGACAGAGCATTTATCAAAAATCTGCATGTCGTAGATTTCTATTATAGTAGGCGCACCTAGCATTTTATCCTCCTGAGTTCAATATAATTTCTTCTATTGAGTTGGCTGGGGATAATTCTGTTTGCATTTTGTTCTGCATATGTAGTCGTATTACTCGCTAACAAATAATAAATGTATGATGATGGAGTAAATGCGAGGTATTACCCGGTAACAAAACAGTCATTTCCCGAAGGAAATGCCTATCACAACAAGTATTTTTCATCAAATGCCACAAACATCTATTGGCGACAATGCATGTCATGATAACTATCATTCATAAGCTAGCTGGGATGTGGTAAGCTACTACTGACATGTTTGACAGCTGTTTTTTTTTTTTTTTTTAAGAATAGGTGTATCGACTCTACTACCAAAGTAGTGGCTCACCTACAACGTTACTCTGGGTTTTTCACACGTCAATCGGCAAGCTCAGTGTTTTCTCATTGTTCTATAGATCAAACGGTGTATGTAACAAGCCCTATTCACTTTGAATAAAACGCTGAAACAGGCAGTCTCCCGTGAGGACAATGATGGGTGAATAATAATGGCAAAGAAAGTGTTCCGCTGATGCACACAGCTGAACAGCTCTTTTGTAATTGTATTTAAATAGCGTTAACTACACCGACGAGTGCTTTGCAGCACTTCACGGCGAGTAGCATGCGCTATCTGAAACCTTTAAAAGCGGGCACCACGTAAAGTCGACGCCCGGTGCACGAAGCGCACCTGCCCCCTACCCCTCTCACTGTGTGCCTGTGCCTGTTACACTCGCACTCCAGGGAGGCAACGATTAAAAGCAGGCATCACTGAAAGTGCACATGAATCAACCCTGTTTTTCATTTTGAATAAAACGGCCGAAACAGGCAGTCTCCCACATGAGGACGATGATGGGTGAATAATAATGGCAAAGATGGACTTCTGCTGCTGCACAAAGCTGAACAGCTTTTGTAGTGGTATTTATATAACGATAACTACACCGACAAGTGCTTTGCAGTGCTTTACAGCGAGTAGCACGCGCTATCTTGAACATTTAAATGAGGGCAACACATAAAGTCAACACCCGGTGCGCGAAGCGCGCCTGCCCCTACCCCTCTCACTGCGTGCTCATGGATGTTACACTCGCACTCCAGGGAGGCAACGATTCTGACGTGCAGGCCGCTGGAGTCATGAATGTCAAGGATGCCAAGGAATACCTGGCGAGGAGAGAGATTCCCCAGCTGTTTAAATTAAGCGTGGATGTAGGTTTGTGCCACAAGTAGCAAAGGGCAGGAAGCAACAATTAAAACCAGTGGTGCGCGCGCACCACAGAGGAGCGGGGGAAAGGGGAGCGCGGCAGCGAGGCGAACGCGTGCTGCTGCGCGTGCTGAGACACCGGTGGGAATGGGCGCGGCAAGGCGGGACGTGCGCCCGCCTTTGCCTCAATTGCGTGCTGTCTTTCTTATAAAGACGCACGCAAAGCCCAATAGCCGGGGGGGGAAACGAAAAACACACGCACAAGCGTGTGCGATTCCTAGGTCAGCTTCTAAACCCCCTACATGAGATCTC
This sequence comes from Calotriton arnoldi, assembly GCA_963921515.1. NCBI lineage: Eukaryota > Metazoa > Chordata > Amphibia > Caudata > Salamandridae > Calotriton > Calotriton arnoldi. Next base: position 2,272,473 of record CAWUFW010000745.1, on the reverse strand, counting down.
TCGCTGCGCGAGCAGTGCTGCACACTGCAACTCTAGGCGCGAGACCTAAAAATCGGAAATTGCGATTGCATTTAAGGAATCGCAAATTGCGATTCCTTAAGTGCAATGCTAGAAGCAATTTAAAATAGCGAATTCGCTATTACGGGTTGCAATTTACCGCAAAATACAACAGGTCGGTAATTTGTTAAAACTTTGAAAAATGCACTAAAGTGCTTTTTTCAAAGTTACGTCACACACACACACACACACATGCCCTTGGGGCATGTGTGTGTGCAACATGGGTGCACAATACAATTTCAGGGGTGAAACAGGGTGTCCTTTGACACCCTTGCACCTTGAAGTGCCTACGCAATTTGCGAGTACCTAATGGGTACTCGCAAATTGCTTGATGCAATTCCCACTCATTCTTATGGGCCTGTGGGCCCATAGGAATGAATGGGAAGCCATTCCTTAATTGCGACTACTTGCATTTGCGAGTCGCAATTAAGGAATCTTTAGGAATCGCTATTTTTATAGCGATTCCTACATGCATAGGCTTTTGCGATTCCTTAATTGCGATTCCTTAATAATCGCAATTAAGGAATCGCAAAAGCCTTCCTTGATGCATGTGCCAGTCAGAGCCTGAAGAGCCACGCTTAAGAGTAACAAAAGATGCTCAGGATGGTGTTTCAGTGAATAAAGTGAACTTGCAACAACTTAGTGATTCGATAACTAATTGTTATATAACTTTAAATTTGACACTTGATGTTTTTGAATTTGGAAGCAGGACAGCAAGTTTCACATGCATATGACAGGCTGGAGAGTGTGGCTAGTGAACCGATCGTGAATTTTCACAAAGGAGGATTTGTAAGTCTTAAATAAAGGTTATGACAAAAGCTGACATGCAAAAATAGACAATTATACAATTCATTGCAAATTTAAGAAAGGTAGTGGAGTTAATCAGAGATTGGGAGAATATGCAAAGATACAAGAGAGAATGTATTTCAAAGAAACTGAAGAATTACATTAGGAGAGTTGTGAGTGATTCTGAATGAGATTTTGTTGAAGGAGAATTCCCATTGAGTGAAGTGCCAGGAGTCAATGGTCTGGCTCATGTTGACGTACCATGGAAGAGACATGATTTATGGGCTTTTACTAAAGATGTTCCAAAGTTTAGAGAGGAGCCTCAGAAATAGTATGCAGAGGTGGACAGGTTTGTTAATGTGTCAAAGGTATTATGAGAAGATTTGACACACTGTTTTTGATCATGGTGCCAAAGGATGTGTGGATTGAATGCAAGATGATGGTGAAGTGGCCAGATGAATAAATGTTTAGGAGCCCGATGAGTTATAAGCCCTCTTCAGTATTTAGGGGTATGCTGAGGTTATTGAACATTTTAAGAAAAGGTTCCAGTGAAACACGAAAATTTATCAGAAATTATGAGGATGATGCAAAATGCAGAGGAGTAAGTGCAGTACATATTATGAGAGACTGATGCAGATTTACAGACAATATATTGAAATGGAAGACCCAGCTAAAGAGGGTCTGCATATTTTTGTGACAGGTTTTGTGTTATATTTGCATCTGGATTTGAGTACTCAGAGTCAGCAGAGTGTGATGTACTGGCACGCAAAGTCACTCAATGAAATGTTGGCATTTGCATACTGATTATTGTGAGTCTAAAAGGAAATTGACAAAGGAGAAAGTGAGGTGGCACAGACTGCATTCTTTCAGCAAGGACGAAAAACGTATTGGCTTCTCAGCGAAAGGGTGTGCAGTTTCAGGGTCCTCCAAAAGGTGGGGGAAGTTTTCGAAGTAGATGTAGAGGTTTTAATAAGTATGCTAACAATAGTATAATGCATTCTGGAGCTTGTCACAGATGTGGTAAAGAGGGACATTAGAAGTAAAATTATAGATGTAATGTACAGCCATATGCTAATAGGACTCATATGGTACTTCAAATGAACCCTATGCAACAGACTATGTTGACTGAATCACCTCTGCCAGTGGTCCCAGCCCCACAAGCACTTGTGCAGAATACAAAGCAGTTCTACAGAACTATGCTTTTAAATTCATCTCTTCCACCTCAGATGCAGAATAGTTCAGTAGGATTTCCACAGAATGTTTTAAGTTTCACAAAAATTTCAGTTCAACCTCAAGTGAGACACTCAGTGATTAGTGATAGTGACTTGTTTACACAATTTGCATCTACCAACGGTGTTCCACGAGGAGGGGATCAGGCACAATGCCAGTGCCTCAGAGGAGATAAGGTTTGCATGCTTGGTGCAGTCCTAGCGGGAGACCAGAATAGCCCATTTTAGGAAGGAGTAGTTAGTGGCAATCCTGGATCATTTTTGGTTGATACTGCTGCTACCCATTCCACAGTTAGACCGTTGGAAGTTCCTGGCCTACTGTTCTGGGGAAAAGAAGTCCATGTAGTAGGCATTTCAAATAAACAAGCGATTATTAAGTTGTCAGCACATGTTCCAGTAAAAATAGGTTCCACTGAAAAAAACATGAATTCATAATTAGTGAAACTTGTGCAGTAAATCTGTTGGGTCGAAATTTGTTATGCAAGTTAAATTGCATACTTTATTGTACACCAAACGGGGTCTAGACTCAAATGAAAGACCCAGATGTAGGGTTTAAACTGAAATCAGGGGCAGAGAAAAATTGTATATTTCTGGACTTCACAGAAGAGAACATATCTCTGGATTTAATAGAGACAGTGAAGAAAGAGGTTTGGGATTTTACTGGAAAAGATGTCGGGCTCATCAAAAGTGCAAAGGCAGTGCAGATTACTGAGAAGCCAGAGGCGGTGTATCCACACATTCCCCAATAAAGACTTTCTTGTGAAGCTGAGGAAGAGACTACACTTGTGATTGAAAAGAAAGTGCAGCAAGGCATCTTGAGGGGACGTGTTGGGAATTACATGTAATTCACCTATAATGGTTCTTGCGAAAGCCAAATGGGAAATAGAGGATATTTCAAGATTTCAGAAAGATTAATGGGAAAGTAGTTCCATGTTGACCCATGGTACTGAATCCAGCATTGATTTTGTTTCAGATTCCAGCAGATGCAGAGTGGTTCACAGTGACTGATTTGTGTTCCGCATTCTTTTCCATTCCCCTACAAGAGGATAGTCAGCATCTTTCTGCGTTCAGATCTAAAGATATTTGTTTGGGGAAGCATCCCACAAGGTTATACAGAGTCACCTTTTGTCTTCACCCAAGTGCTTGTAAAAGATCTGGGATCTTTGGTGTTGCCCTGCGAGTCAGTCAGTGAGTTACTGCTCACTTGTACAATCCATTGATGATTTTATAATTGCAGCTAAAACAAAAGAGGCATGTAGCTTGGGCACTATTGCATTGTTGAATCATTTAGCTGATAATGTGCATACATTTCCCCCTAAAAAGGTACAGTATTGTCATACAGAAGTTACTTATCTAGGATTTCTTATTTAAAAAGGCACTAGAAAGGTGTCCAAACATTGCATTTCTGCAACTCCGAGAAAGAATATGCCAACTACACAGAGAGAAGTTACAGTGGTTCTAGAAATGGTTGGCTACTTTTGTCAGTAGATTTCCAACATTTACTTAATTGAAAAGCCATTACAGAGATTGATGCATTGTTCCTGATCCACAAGGGTAAGTTATATTTTTGAATAAGTTTACACTGTATAGTAAATTTGTTACTTTTGGTATTCATAAACTCACTAAAAAAGTCTAAGTTGCATGTCTCTACATCCAGAGTAATTCAATTGGCTTAATCTTGTGTGGGTGGATGACATATTTCCCTCCACCCCTCCCTAACCCACTCTAAACCCCCTTACTCCTCCCTAATTACATTGTCTTTTATAGTTAGCCTGCCCCTTTTCCCACCCACTCCCCTGTCTCCCTCCCAAATTTTACTAAAATTTGTACTTAAAGGTGCAGACACAGTGCAATCGGGTGGAGAACTCCGCACATGAGTTCAGGCAAAACATTTGTTGTACATTTGTTAGTTCTACAAAACATACTACAAAGTGCAGTTTGAGAATCAGACCCATAGTGATATCGTTGATCCGGTACCCTGTGATGATGTATGAAAGCAAGCATTCCTGGAGCTGAGAAACACTTTTTGTATGTCAACCGCTCTAGGAATGCCGGATTATGAGAAAGAGCTTTATTTATTTTGCCATGAAAAAGAAGGGTGCTCGCTTTCAGTTCTTCCACATTAACATAGCAATGGAGAAAGACCTGTTGTATATGTTCCTCACACTCTAGAAGCAGTTCCCACAGCTTTGCCTGGCTGCTTGAGATCAGTGGCAGCTGGTTGTATTGCTGTTATTCAGAGTGATGCAGTTGTTATGCGTCAGACATTAATGTGTTAGTGCCTTATTCACTGGTGACACTTCTGACCAAAAATAAAACCCAAATCCTAACAAATGCTAGATTGACTAAATATTAATTAATTATTCTAGAAGCACAAAATGGTTCAATAAAAAGATATGAAATTTTAAATCCTGCTACTCTTTTGCCACTTCCAAAAGATGACAGAGATGAGGGTGTATGTGAAATTGATCATGATTGTCTTGATGTAACAGAATTGTGCACTAAACCAAGAGCAGCTATTTAGGAGGTGCCACTCAATTTGTCTAATTTGATTTTATTTGTGTATGGTTCATGTTTGAGTGATGTCTAGGGAAATTTATGAGCAGCAGCGGCAGTTTGCACATTAACATGTATTAGAATGCATCGTACTTGTGTAATGTAACTTCTGCACAAGTGACTAGATTGGTTGCCATTATTACTAGAGCTTGCTGCATAGCCAGTACATTGACTGTTACAATCTACACTGATAGTCAAGTTAACTTTAGGCCACCTCATCTGATCTTCATCAAGTGGACTGGTAGTAATCCTTCTATTTGTCGACTCTGGACTGGCTGGTGAATCTTGCATGCAGGTAATCGGTCTCCATTTTGGGTTTCTCTGAGCACAAACTGATTTTCTGAAACTTCCAAACTCCCTAAATACGTGGGCCAGATTTATCAGCACTTTGTGTCAGTGCAAAGGCACCAAAATGTATGCAAATTGGCACAAAGTATTGATTTGCTATTTTCTTTCCAGGGCAAAAAATATTTTGCACTGGAAAGTTGCCTAACAGTAATGCAAAGCAGCTCAAAGTGCTGCTTTGTGTTATTTTTACACAACTTTTAGGTAATACAAAGTACTACTTTGTGTTACTTTGCCCCATGGGGAAGTCCCATGGCTGGAAACATGGCCATTTCCAGGCTGGCACCCATGGTTTGTGACTAAATGCCCTAAGTACTAACAATGGGAGACAAGAGTTTTGCACCCAAAAATCGCCTCCTTAAAGGAGGCACAAATTAGGAGAAATATTTACTTTCTCCAACCTTTTCAAACTTTGCATCCGTGCTTCACTGTACAGCACACATACAAAGTGGCAAACGTTTTAAAGGTGTCTAATCACAGTGTTTTGTACTGGAAGGGCACCCTTCCAATAAAAAACCTGTGCTCGACAGCCCTCTCACACCTTTGCACTTTGCACAAAGGTGCAAAGGCATGTGTGTGATGTTAGGGAGCCTAACAGTTGTTAGTGCATGGGAAGAGAGCGGCAGTGTCATGTCTTAGTAGATACGGTGCTGTTCTGCTCTCTTCCACTCATTCAACACAGCACAGCAACTGTGGTTGCTGCATGGCATTGCGTGAAATATAACACTCTACTCTCTAGTGCCAAGTATCACTTTTGAGGCTATTAGAGCTCTTTACAACCATACAACTCAACATAACTCAAAATGTATTCCAGGGCAGTGGCTCATTTGTTAATTCCTTTGTTAGTAGAGAAGGCTTGCGACCCTCTTGCAGGCATCTTGCAAACTTCTTTACATGACCTTAAGAGACTATTTCACTCTGCTATCCATTTAATTTCTGGTGCTAGACGCACAGATCACATAACAACTCTATTACTGCTTAACCTCTATCAACAGGCTTATGTAGCCACCAAACTCCTAATCTCTGGAGGTCTTTGATCCTCACGCAGACAGGGCTTTCTGCACCTCAAATGGCCCTTCCAAGAAAGCACGTACATAGTACTTTGAATTCGTAGTAAATGCCTAAGTTCCATTATTCATTTGATTTTTAGGTTATGCTGGTGTTGCCATGTGCTTATTTATGTTACGTCTCCTTTTTGAAAGTCTACAAATCTCACTAGGTGCCTGCATTGGTTTGTGGCACCTTTGCTTTGTGCTGTCTCTGATTGTAAGTCATGCTTCTGATGTGGGCTGAAGTCATGGGGCCACATCACTACAATTCTGCCCACTTCAGAAACGTCCCTCTGTGTATGGGGCGAAGGCTTGCATTAGACCTTAGACTATTCTGAACGTGCACTCCTTCTGCTGCCGCATTGAGATGTTAGAAGCCTTCATCTCAATTGACCATAGTCGAGTGCTTAAGAGTCCTTTTCCTGTGTACACACGCAGCTGCCCAAGGCCCCACCTTTACAGGGGGGACCCTGGTAAAGTGATTGTGACAATCCTGATAGGCCTTAATAACAATTTAATTAAAAAAATGATTGTCTTTTTTACTTGATAGTTGGCTTAATCTATGTGACTTCACGCTGTAGTGGAGTCACTCAAGGGTCACACTGTGAACGTGTCAGAGGGTTAACTGGTTTAGCTTGGGCTGAGCATGCCATGAAGCTTCTGCTTCTGTTAATGGTTCTGTTAAGCTTGCAGGCTCAGCAGCCAAGCTGAAGCACACATGTTTTTGCAGGACAGTCTTGTTTGCTTGGTGGTTCATTGAATCAGTGTGGTCGTGATGCGAGCGTGGCTGAAATTACAACTGTTGGAAAGATAAAGGAAAAGTGAGGTTCTCTAGAAAAGTTCACAGACAAATGAGTAGAGCTATCCAGGGCATGCCTTGGTCTTTCCATTGAACTGTGCAGAAACATTGGTGGTCTCCATCAGACCAGAACAACGAACCAGGGTCCTGTGCACACAGTGCTGTCAATGGTGTAAACACGGATGGAACGGAGTGTCCATTTGTCCGTGTGCCCATTTTGAAAAGTCGGAAGCCCCTTTTCTGTGCCACAGACTTTACCTGCTGCCATGCTTGTTTACTTCACATGCATTTAGATGACTTTATTCCTTCTGCAAATGTGTACGGCTTTTTTTGTGTTTGCCTACTTTGATCTTAGTGACAGGGTGTGTCTTGGTGCAGAATTGGGGTGGATCGGTGGAGACCAATTTATCTATCATCAGCCATACGTTATTTTGGTTTTTACATTCAAGTACGCCCTATCCTGACAGTTGTGTAAAACAGCACAGTGCCAATCCAAAGTACCAGAGGGACGTAGAACCCAAACGGTGCCCTGCAAGTAGTAAGAACACTGTTTGCTAAAACATTTTTTTTTTTAACATTGAAGTGAACAAAAGGCATTACTGAGGAATCTAGGAATAGATGCACAGGTGGATTGATGTTAAACTTTCATATCTTTATGCGTCACTTTGCACATATTTCCATTTGCTATTCCCGTTCATCAATACCTTCACCTTTATGAACAATACATGCCAAAGAGTTCATTTGTGAGTGCCAATAAGATGTATCATGTTGTAGTCATCGTGTGCGTAGCCTTATGTCATATCAAATGGTTGGAATTAAGTATTCATATCACTCTTTATCGCAATTCTGTTCTTTGTAAGCACAATGATTCCTTCTCCATTTTTGCTTTCGCTCATGTCTCCTTTCAATCTGTTACTTCCCTGCCCTCTCCTTTTCTTCATCATTTCATTCTACACTTCCCCATCTCTTCTTGGGCATGCATTTCCTTGCTTTAGTAATCTCCCTAATGTTTCTCTTATTTCTCCTTCTGTTCCCCTGATTTAATATCTCCTGTTACCTTTTGTATTACCTCTCTCATTCTTAACAATATTACTACAGAGCTACTAATTAACTCCTCCTTGGCGCCCACAACATGTGGCTAACTATTAGCCACATTAATGCTATTGGTTTATCAACCTTGGAATGTTGAAAGTCATTGGCACCATTGGGATTCAAAGGCCATCTTTATTTATCACATCCCTCTTTTCTTTCCTGCCTCCCCCACATACAAAAAACAATTTCATTATCACTGGAGTGCTCTTTAAGTGCCTTATCCCTGTGAGTGGGTGCTTAGTCAAGTGTTTGCCATGTGCTAGTTTCCAAGATGGCATATGCTGGCATTGTCTCATTCAAACGTGCCTAACTGCATCCAGAGTGCGTTGGGATGACGAAGGCATGCACACAAGAACTGTGCCTTTGGTGGCTCCTTAAATATTACCTTAAGAGTGGCTATCTGAGAGGAAGGGTAGGGAAGGTTGTGTACATCATTACGGAAAACAGCATCTCTCTACCTCTCCTTACTACTTGCTAGCCATCATTCCCTTGGAAAGTAGTCATTGCCTTGCCTCTCTGAAGACATAAGTAGGGAATATGGCTCAGTGAGCTCATCAATGACCACTGACATCACCTGTGCAATGAGCTGGGCTTAAAACCTTGAAAATTGGCATTAAAATAAAAAAGAAAATTGGAACAGGGGCCTCAAAATATTATCTTACCCAGGGCCCCAAAATCTTTAAAAAGGCCCTGCACTGAGTGCACGCCTTGGAATGGGGCACACATGGTTCTAAGGGCTCTCTACAGATTCCTGTGTTGGAAGGTCCCTGAACCTCTTCCAAAGGGTGGCAATGGATGCCCATGCAAAGGTACTGATTTGTTTTGAGGTCTAACTGTCAAAATCAGAGCATGCATGTGCGCCTCTGCCCTTGAGGGAGCATGGTCACCAAAGGTGTATGTAGAGTCTTCAGTATGTGGAATCCTTTGGACCAAGGGGTCTGTGTCTTCGATGTCCTTGGTGGACAGTTGTGAGATATATATATATACCACATGAGGATGGGCTTATGGCATTATCTGAAGCTCTTAATAAAAGAACTGTGAAAAAACCATCAACAAATGTGCTTACCAACTTTGCAAGAGTTATCCTTAAATCCAACAATTTTACCTTCAATGGTAAACACTATCTGCAGAAACAAGGGACTTCCATGGGCACTCGGATGGCTCCATCCTATGCAAATATCTTCATGGGCAAACTAGAGAACTGTATACTTGCTACTTCTAGCATCAAACCACTGGTATGGCTACGATACATTGATGACATATTTATAATATGGAATGCAGGAAGTAGAACATTGGAACAATTTACAACTTATATCAACAATATCCATCCTACCATCAAATTTACCAGCAGCAATACTAAACAGAAGCATCATCTTCCTTTTCTGGATGTGCTACTCACCATTGATGAACAAAAAATTACAACTGATCTGTACCACAAGACGACAGATGCTCATTTGTATCTAAACTGGACTTCATGTCACCCACACCACACTAATCTGAGCATCATCTACAGCTAAGCACTGACAATAAGACGCATCTGCAGCAATGAGGACACCTGTAAAGACCATCTAAAGGAGCTTGCTACATTTTTAAAAAGGCGAGGCTATCCTCTGCATATCATACAGCAACAAATTGACAAGTCTTTGCAGTTACCCAGAGAAGCACTTATTTGGAATACCAACAGCAGAAATAAAAGTGACAGAACTCCATTTGTGGTTGACTATCATCCATCAGCTCCCAACTACAGAAATATAATGCAAAAAACATTTCCCTTACTGTCCACTTGTGAAAAATTGCAAAAGGTTTTTCAAAATAACCAGTCATTGCTTACCGCAGAGCTCCCAATTTAAGATCTCTTATTGTGAGAGCTGAACTCAAGCAAGTTGTAACAAATGCAAGGGTTCATTGCTATGACTCTAAAAGGTGCATCACGTGTGAATACCTTTTACAAATATCATCAGTAACTAGTTCTGTTACGAGAAGGACCTATGGAATAAGACAGCATCTTACATGCATTATGTATGTGATTCAGTGCCAACGCCAAAGCTGTAAAACACAATATGTAGGCCAAACAGTGAATGTCCTCCGTACACGATTCAAGAACCACAAATCGCCAATAATTAATAAGAAAATTGACCAGCCTGTAGCCAATCATTTTAACCTTGTGGATCATTTACTATCAGATTTGAAGATTTTCCCTGTGGAACATGTCTTAAAGGAAGAACTACTGGACTCCAGAGAAAACATCTGGATGTATCGTTTAAAATCACTGCATACAGATGGACTGAACATTACTGACAATACCACCTGATTACTGCATATCTCAAGAGCTCACAGGACTGCATTGATTCCACATTCCAAATGGAATCTTCAATCATGATGCTTTTTGAAAATTCAGCTGTCTCTATCTGTGCAGTCACTGAGCAAACCATCTTGTACTACCTGAGGAAGGCGGAAGCTGAAACGTTGTAGTTGAAATATATTTTTGTTCTTTGGTGAATCCATCTGTTTGTGTCACTTCTTTCTTTGATATTTTATTTCTTTGTTACTCACTGTATCCTTTGGGATCCAGATTTTTGCCCTGGCTGGCTGTAGTTTTCTTGTGATCCTTCATCTTCAAGTATATATATATGTATATATATATTACCTATTGGCGGTCACAAGTAGGTAGTTATAGTTTGGACCTTGTTTCTATTCAAAAAGCGTTTTTTCTTTTGCCAATATCTTTGGCACCAGTTGACAAATCTTCGTGAAATTTTCAAAACTAATGGCCGCTCCGGTCAGCTCTTGTCTTGAAAGTTTCAGGGTGATATGTCAAGCGTGGGCCGAGAAAAAAGGGGGGTCCCAAAACGCGTTTTCTCCAAGTTAATTTCCATAGGAAACATTTGTCGCAGCTACAGCCCGAACTGCTGAACGGAGTTACACCAAATTTGGCAGAGAGGTAACTCTTTGTCCAGAGTGCTCTCTTTGCTTTAAATAGTGTAAATCCGTTCAGTAGTTCCTGTGAAATTCAAAAATAAAAAAATATCGATATCTGGTGACCTCGGTGGATCGCAAACACTCCCAATCACGAGCTTCATTCTGATTGGCTGCCAACAATCCAAACCAAGAAGGGTTGGCAGCCATCTTGTGACTCGTTTGAACCGAGTCACAAGCAAAAAGGGAAGAAAATGATTTAAAAAAAAGAAAACGGGATAGGGTAGAAACACCCTGACCCCCAAGGCCTGGTCAGGGGATCCCACAGGGACCCACAGGGCCAAAAAAAGCATTTTTTAAAATATTTTCGGCGGGATTCGCGTACGGTGCGCGAATCCCACAGAATTTTTTTTTTAAAACGAAGCGCGGTCTCCCGCGCTTAGGAGACCACACTTCGTTGCTTTTAAGCCCCCTGGTGGGCCAGGTCCCGGGGGCAATGTATTATTGTTATGCGGAGGCCCGCGGGGGCCCCCACAGCCCCAGGGACTGCCACCTCCCTGGGGCTTTGTTATTATTGTGCGGGGGCACGCGGCCCCCACGCTGCCCCGGGGGCCGCCACCTCCTCGGGGTATTCGTAATTATGAGCGTGGGACCTCGAGGGCTGCCCAAGCCCCGGCGACCGCCACCTCCTCAGGGCTTAAATATAACTAAAGAAAGTGTGGCGGGAGGCTCCTGGCCCTCCCCACACTGCCCCAGGGACCATCACTTCCCCGGGGCTGACTTTAATTATGGGCGGGGGTCCATTGCGAACCCCCAACCCTGGGGACCACCACCTCCCCGGGGCTTTTTTCACGAAGGGAGGGGGGCGCGTGGCCCCTCCAGGGGCCATTCATAGCCCTTGGGACCGCCACCCCCCAGGGCCGGCTCCAGCAATGTCCAGGGTGCCCACCCCCGGGACATTGCAGTTTGCTATGGCAGGGCGGGAGCACGGCTCCCACCCTGTCATAGCAAACACTGCTTTGCTTCGTGGAAGCGAGAGCAGGAAACCTACTCTCGCTTCCACGAAGCAAAGCAGAATTGCTTTTGGGCAAAGGGAGCTGCATGTCAGCAGCTCCCTTTGCCCAAAAGCAATGCCGGCTCCCACAGGAGGCGGAGAGCCGGCAGGGACCGCCGGGGCATTGGGGCTCCCCCGCGGTCCCCAATGTTGAGTTCAGGCCCCGGGGGGTGGGGTCCTGGGGCCAAAAGTGGCCAGGGAAGGGGGACCACGTGGCCCCCCTCCCGTGTAACTTATTAAAGAAAAAAAAACAGGCAATGCCCCGGGGGATGGGGTCCCCGGGGCCAATAATGGCTTCAGGAGGGTAAGTCGCGCGGCCCCCCTCCTTTAAAATGTTTTTTTTTAAAAAATAAATAAAAATATGTGGCCATGCCCTAGGGGATGAGGTCCCCGGGGCCGAAATCGGCCTTGGGAGGGGGCCGCGCGGCCCCCTTCCCTTTTCTTTTATAAAGACGTCATCAGCAGTGAATTGCGGGGGCGCGAGTTATAATTAGCTCAACTAATTATAACGGCCGAATTTCTCTGGTTTTGTACAAGTGAAATGTCCAACTAACTATAACGTCCCTGAAACCTGTGGTTTTTTCAGTGAATATGTATATATGTGATCAAGACCACAGGCTTGTGGTCGAAACGCGTCATCCTGACATGCTAAGACGATAAATTCTCTTTATTGCATCTTCAACTGGAGTGTGTGCCCTTGTTTGGCCCACCGCGGTCATTCTTTGGGATCCTGGTTTCATATATATATATATATATATATATATACATATATATATATATATATCTCCACCAAAGCCACATTCAACAGCTGAACTCAACGGACGGGTGCCTCCTTGCGTGCAAGTGGCTGCATGAACATAATTTCATTGGATTACGAGCAACCAATGAGAGTGAGGGTAGACTCACAAGAAGATTGTTTTTTTTTAACATTCATGAACTATGGCATTGAGAAAGACAACGAATTGTCGAAACGCGTCTGCCTGAAATAAATGAATGTAAATTAACCTGCTGAGTGCTCCTGTTCCTTTTGGTGGAGAAAGAAAAAATATATATATATACACACAGAGAGGACCCCCTTTGCTTGTGAGGGTTGAGTATGATGATCAATAGTCACATAACTTATCTGCCCTGCACACGTTGGTTGTCGATTTATAGCATGGGTTGCATGGGCATTCCAGAACTTGTTGCTGGAAATGAGACCTCGTACATGGGTTCCTTGTCCCTGGGTGGCTCAATTTTCCATTTCAATCCTTTTGTTTTTGCTAGTCACAACCCCCTTGAGTTTCTGTGTCCCCTTTGCCCTCTTTCTGACAGATGGGCTACAGTTGCCATGTACTTTCTGTTACCTGTGTATGTCGGACACTGTTTGTGTTGTGGAAGAATGTATTCCTGGCTATCTCTACTGTCCCAATTGTAGGATGTATATGAGACGTGGCTTCCCATTTAGTCGCATGTTGGCGGGTGCACAACTAGTTGTCCTGGCCCGGGAGTGGATGGAACAGGGTGCAAGGATTACTTCTGCACTGTGGATTACTGGACGGGGGTCGGTTTGAGCTCCAATTTCGAAATAGGCAGTATTTTTATGTCTTCTTGTGCACCATGCGTCTTGTCCATTGGAGTTTGTTAAGTTGTGGATTGTTGATCATATCTTGTCATGTCGTCATGCTGGTGCACTGATGACCATATCTGACGTTGTGTGAAAGAACATGCTGTTCAGAAGGAATTACATTGGTGAGTTTATGTGTATGTTTTTGTTAAATTTTTCTTGTGGAGGTGACTTCTTCACCTAAACTTTTTATACACTTTGATATCGGTATCTTTCCTTGACTGACACCACTTTAATTTTGGACTTGTTTTACTGTGGTGAAGTTTTATTGTGACACAATTTTACACCTTCCTTGTTTGGGCTGTTCTTCTTCACTGCATTTGCAGTCTTCTCTGAATATATTTATGGCACAAAACCGCATTCATTTGCTAATTATATTTTAATAAGCATTATTAATAATAGGTACAAAGCGCCTGTGCACATTTCAAGCTCTTCATGAACGGACTTTAGTTGCTCCTGGATCGATCGGCTTCTTGCTTTCCTTGTAGCTATCAACTCTGGAAAGAACTGTGAGCATTTGCTGTGTGGAACTAGTCATTATACAGACCTGTGGGAGGTTATGCGACTGAATCATACCCTGTGGGTGTACATAAAAAAATATATTGTACAATATCAAACTGATTGCAGTAGCAACAGGCAGTAATTTGTTTAGCTTTTCGAGTGCCAAATTTAGTTGAGTGTCAACTTTCCCTGTAGTAGCACAGTTTTAAAAATAGTATTTCTATCCACACAATTCAACAAAGGGAGCTGCCGAGCAGAAAGTCTTGTGCATAAAGAACAGGAATATTTCGGTCCTTTTCTTTCCTGTATTAGTAGCTCCTTTTAGTTTATGCTGGCAAAACCTTTACTGTGACGACAGAATGCGAGGGGGAGAGAACGTTTTGAATAACCACTAATTGCTTCTAATTACAGTAGGCAAAAAGATAGTTTTGGTATTAGAGAGCAGTAGTTGAACAACTGGCAAAAATGTAATTTTATTAATTGCTTTAATGGAAGTATATCTAAAAATGGAAGATATTAATGTATTACTGGATAAGCCTTATTAGAAAAGTAACCCACCATGCAACGCTAGCTGAATACCGACAGAAAAATGTTATGAGTGCTAGTTAATGTCATCGTTCACAAGGAGCTCTGAAGGTCATTTTGAAAAAAGAATGCCAATGATAGCAAGATTTTTAAAAATATGATGCACATTCATGGAATCTTCTTTCAGGGGTTGGTCACCAGATCCTAAGATGGGCTCAAATCATAACTTCTCAAAGCCTGACACAATTTGTTGAGGATAACTGTCACATTTCAGCTCTATAACTTGACCCTTCTATGAGTTTTCTGCAATATTCACAGTTCGTTTATCTTTTTCTTCTGGAGTTGATGGTGGGTCCAGTTTCATGCTAATTGGGAATATATCATTACAGAGTAAACTAAAGAGAGAAATGTCTTAACATGAATGCACCAGAGAGAAATTTGTTTTGGAGAAAAATAATTTAAAATTGCTGAAATGAAAAATAGTTTAGAGTTAAGTTTATGGTTAAGGATAAGGTTTGGACATGTTTAGGCAAGGGTGGGTAAAATACATTGTAACTGTAAAATAATTTTGTGTAACTAGTTTGTTTCAAGAGTCCTTCAAATGTTGATCAACAATTTCCTCTTTAGGATTGTGTGTTGCGAATGCTCTGAAAACGTCCTCCTTGTAATCATATAAATTGATTCAGAGTCGCTAATCTACGCGCATGTGGCAGGTGGTATCCATTGCTGCCAGGCTCCTGTTCCCCTCGGCAGCCCACCTTCCAACAGCAGGGACTCAGGAAAGAGATAAATTGAGTATCGAAGTACCCAGATGAGGTCAAGGATGTTAAGGAGAGGACTGTGGGGATGGAGATCTGGAACAACAGATGAGTGCAGACTCTTCCAGTTCTCAAATATGTACAATCCTAGATTACATAGAACTTTTCTTAAATAATGACATTATCAGCATGTATCAGACACTCCCTTAGACCTTTCTTTCCATCACTCTCTTCTTATGATTGAATACTTCTCCCTGCAAACAGAAATATTTGCCATAAGAGGCTTTAAATGTTCTCTTTCTCTACTCAATAAGTCCTGCTCATTCGTCTGGGATGTTATGTAATAAATCCTGGTATGGTCATAGAACCTTTCTAGCTCCTGCATTGTTCTCTGATCCCCTTGAAAAAACAAAACATCAGGGGCGTAGCTAGCAGTGTTTCAGCCGGTGCAGTGGCACCAGGGATGAGGGGCCCAGTCTGCCCTGCTCCAGATTCACTGTATGCAAAAGGTCACCTGCACAGATTTTTTTTTCTGTGTACTCGTCTGGGGCCTACCTCAGTGTTTAGTCTTGTGGTGTAGGAGTGCCCAGAGTCACAGAGAGCGAGGCAGGCCCCAGGCACTGACACACCCATGAATTGAGGATCTGCGTACACTTAACTGCTTGCAATGGACTTAGCTGCTTTTACGTCATTAGTTTCAAACTCCATCAGCTCAAGCTTGTACATGTGCAAAGGCACTGAGGTGAACCATTCACAATGTATGCCATACATGCTATGCCTGTGACAAGTTGCACATGCATGTGCACATGCATGTGTGTAGAGGTTCATCACCGTACTGCTTCACGGTCTAGCTGTTACTATTGTGGCACACTGGGATGGAATGGGATTGTGAGTGGATCTGGCATGGTGTCATTGTAGAAAGTGCAGCTTGTTGCTGGAGATCATTATAAGAAGGTAAGGTCAGTGCTTGTGTTACTTTAAAGGACAAGAGGAAGGGCTCTAGTATTAGGGCAAGCTTATGGGAAGCTTGAAAGTCATCTTTGTCAGGGGATGTGAAGCTCAGTGCTGGAGTCACTGTCAGGTGAGGGAAGGCCTGGGAATGGTGGCATTATGAGGATAAACTAAGCTCTTCTCTGGAATCAGTGTCAGATGCTCAGTGCTGGCATCACTGCTAAGAGAAGTGAGGATAAGTGAGGTGCTGCTACTACTGTGAGTAGAAAGGACCAAGTGAAGATAAAACTGCCGAAGCAATGCTGCATACAGTCACCAAGCCATTTTCAGCAAGTAAACCTGAGACTGAACTATGATCATCACCGCTTGCACTAATGCTTGCTTTGCCTATTAAAGGTTAAATCTATAAATCAAAAGCTCAGAGAGTATACATTTCTTCCTGGGTCATACTCAAGGACAGGTTTCAGAAGGCATTTTCCCCTCACATGCCTAGAAGTATTCCTCTCTCCACTTCTCAAGAATTTAACCACTTGTGTTCTTGTCATGATCCACAGACAGCACTCGTCTGTATAGTTTTCTATAGCGCAAACTTGATCCGAAGGTATCAGAGCGCTTTACATGAGCACCAGTTGCGTTACACAAGGGCGCATTAATTTTTGTTAGGCACGGGGAGATTAAGTGATTTGCAAAGGAACTCAGGATGTTGAATGTCATTGCCGAGACTCGAACCCGGTTCCCCAGATTTGAGATCGACCGCCCTAGCTGTTAGGCTACATCCTTAAATCGATATGCGAGGAGAATGCTCCTCCGAACTTGATGGGTGCATGGGTCTTTCAAAGCAGAAGAGGTCAGAGCTATGCTCAAAGTGTGGACTCTGAAAAGGTTTCATTTCTGCAGGTCACGCACTTCGCAAAACACTCAGGTGGTGTCAAGACGGACTACAAGTCCCAGGGCATCACAAGATGCTGGTGAGACTTGCAAAGGCTGTGGCAGTGGCGTAGCTAGGGGGGGGCGATGGGGGCGGACCTCCAAACACCGCCCACTGACGGGAGATGGGCGGTGTTTGGTGACATGCGTGTTTAAGATACGTTTTCTTTCTGCGTGCTATCCTGTGTACTGAGAGGCATCCTGGACCCAAGACCAGACTTCTTAACTTTGGATGTGTTTGAGCAATATACTCAACCACAGCATCCATCACATATTTTTAACCTAGCCTTACTCTCCATTGAATAAAAAAAATTTTAGGAAGTAGTAAGTTCATTTTTAATCTCACTTTATGCACCAGCACTTGGCACCAAAAAAAACCCGCTCCGCTGTAATCAGGCGTCGTAGCACACCGGAGAGGCATTCGGCCTCTCTGGTGGGAGCCCAATGATGAAGCATGTCACCAACTAGGTGTTGAGTGAGGGCTCTTTTAACAAACATGAGTGATCCCTGTTTAAAGCTTCTTTTGAACTTTTGAACTTTTTTGCTTCACTCTTCTGTTGTTTATTTGATTTTTCCCTGGGGAATAAGAGTGGAAGCAGTGACTTCCCTTTCTCTCTTGTTGTTTATACAACACTAGGAGGCTGCCAACATTGATTGTGTATTTACTGAATGGTCGTTTCTGTAAAAATATTGAAACCTTGCTTTTATGTCACTAAAAGTCACACTCCATACGTATAGGTTTCACTTTTCACTTGGGACACTTCGCACTGGAAATTTTGCGACAAATGTGAATTTATGATATAAAAATACCTTGTTTCTCTACATACTCTGTGTTACATGTAATTTCTTTTTCTGACAGCTATGTTCCTCCCTTTTACTGTGATTGCGCTGATATATATTGTAATATCAATCATTGAGTGTCCACAGGAACCTCTGTTTTTTGTCTAATTGTAAGTACCCTGGTTCCTTGTGAGTAGGGTGTCCCTTGTTTCCTTATACACGGCAAGCCCACTAGTAGCATTTGATTTACCAGCCCTGGCACACTCAGTGCACTTTATTGGGGACCTAATGGTAAATCAAATATGCCAATCATGGATAACCAATCACAATAACACTTTACACAGAGAGCATATGCACTTTAGCACTGATCAGCAGTGGTAAAGTGCCCAGAGTCCTATAGCCAACAACAACAGGTCAGGAAAAAATAGGAGGAAGAAGCAAAATGTTTGGGGATAACCCTGCAAAAAGGGCCATTTCCAACACAAACCCCTTCCAGCCTAATGCCAGGGTAGACCAATCAATACCTCGATGGGCTTGGGGCGACAGAACATGGAACCTGGCCCGAACAGCAGGGGTCTATTCCTGTTCTACGCCTTCCTGAACCCAGTTGGATCCCTCTATCCATACTCTCAGGGTCCACTAGGCAAACCCATGGGGGACCCTTCTCCTCACCTGGGGACCCCATCTGTGTAGCACCTAAACTTACTTTGCTCACAGATGTATCCCAACGGGTAGACAGTACCCACATGGCCAACACAGTGGTGTGGCCCAGTCCACCCCCGGGGTTTGGCTCCTGCCCCCCTCCCAGGGGCAACTCTGTTCACCAGGACTGCCAGCCACAGTGGCCACTGACAGCTGTCAGTGATGAGAGCCAGGCCTCATGCCTTTCAAGCCTCTCTAACCTCTGTGGTGTCAGAACGTGGGGGCAGTAGCCCCAGGTGCCTGGCACCTTTTCTCCACTCTCCCTCTTGCTAAGTCAGGTATGGCATCCTGACACTGGCCCACCAGCCCAGGGTCTGTACCCTGCGGCTGAACAAGAGACTGGGTTGGGCTCTCCCACACCCTGTCTTCCTCCCTGGGGCTCTGCACCCTCCCACCTGGAGCGGTACCCCAGAAGACAACTTCGTAGGGGCACTGTTAGCAGTCGCCCCTTCCTCCAGGTCAGGGGGGACACCCTGAACCTGGTCCTCCAACCCAAGGTCTGTACCCTTAGGCTGAATCTGTGCCTGGCAACCCAGGACTTCCGGGGGAGTACACCAACCCCCCCAAGGGAAACACACTCCTCATGAGTGGTACGAGAGTCTGCCTGGCGCAGGTCTCCAGCAGTGGCGGCTCCTCGAGGGAGTGCTGCGGGGTGGTGGGGTGGGGGAGGTGCAGGGTGGGGGGTAGTAAACTCCGGAATACGGCCGGACAGAGTTGAGTAAATAAATAAGTGAATAAAACGAATTACATTGCGCGCTGCATCGCCGATTTGATCTTTCTCTACTCAATAAGTCCTGCTCATTCGTCTGGGATGTTATGTAATAAATCCTGGTATTGTCATAGAACCTTTCTTGCTCCTGCATTGTTCTCTGATCCCCTTGAAAAAACAAAACATCAGGGGCGTAGCTAGCAGTGTTTCAGCCGGTGCAGTGGCACCAGGGATGAGGGGCCCAGTCTGCCCTGCTCCAGATTCACTATATGCAAAAGGTCACCTGCACAGATGTTTTTTTCTGTGTACCCGTCTGGGGCCTACCTCAGTGTTTAGTCTTGTGGTGTAGGAGTGCCCAGAGTCACAGAGAGCAAGGCAGGCCCCAGGCACTGACACACCCATGAATTGAGGATCTGCGTACACTTAACTGCTTGCAATGGACTTAGCTGCTTTTACGTCATCAGTTTCTAACTCCATCAGCTCAAGCTTGTACATGTGCAAAGGCACTGAGGTGAACCATTCACAATGTATGCCATACATGCTATGCCTGTGACAAGTTGCACATGCATGTGCACATGCATGTGTGTAGAGGTTCATCACCGTACTGCTTCACGGTCTAGCTGTTACTATTGTGGCACACTGGGATGGAATGGGATTGTGAGTGGATCTGGCATGGTGTCATTGTAGAAAGTGCAGCTTGTTGCTGGAGATCATTATAAGAAGGTAAGGTCAGTGCTTGTGTTACTTTAAAGGACAAGAGGAAGGGCTCTAGTATTAGGGCAAGCTTATGGGAAGCTTGAAAGTCATCTTTGTCAGGGGATGTGAAGCTCAGTGCTGGAGTCACTGTCAGGTGAGGGAAGGCCTGGGAATGGTGGCATTATGAGGATAAACTAAGCTCTTCTCTGGAATCAGTGTCAGATTCTCAGTGCTGGCATCACTGCTAAGAGAAGTGAGGATAAGTGAGGTGCTGCTGCTGCTGTGAGTAGAAAGGACCAAGTGAAGATAAAACTGCCGAAGCAATGCTGCATACAGTCACCAAGCCATTTTCAGCAAGTAAACCTGAGACTGAACTATGATCATCACCGCTTGCACTAATGCTTGCTTTGCCTATTAAAGGTTAAACTTATAAATCAAAAGCTCAGAGAGTATACATTTCTTCCTGGCTCATACTCAAGGACAGGTTTCAGAAGGCATTTTCCCCTCACATGCCTAGAAGTATTCCTCTCTCCACTTCTCAACTTCTCAAGAATTTAACCACTTGTGTTCTTGTCATGATCCACAGACAGCACTCGTCTGTATAGTTTTCTATAGCGCAAACTTGATCCGAAGGTATCAGAGCGCTTTACATGAGCACCAGTTGCGTTACACAAGGGCGCATTAATTTTTGTTAGGCACGGGGAGATTAAGTGATTTGCCCAGAAACACAGGATGTTGAATGTCATTGCCGAGACTCGAACCCGGTTCCCCAGATTTGAGATCGACCGCCCTAGCTGTTAGGCTACATCCTTAAATCGATATGCGGGGAGAATGCTCCTCCGAACTTGATGGGTGCATGGGTCTTTCAAAGCAGAAGAGGTCAGAGCTATGCTCAAAGTGTGGACTCTGAAAAGGTTTCATTTCTGCAGGTCACGCACTTCGCAAAACACTCAGGTGGTGTCAAGACGGACTACAAGTCCCAGGGCATCACAAGATGCTGGTGAGACTTGCAAAGGTTGTGGCCATCTTGTATTCACGTTTCAGAGTGTTCTTTGCTAAGCAGTGAAGGTATCTAATTGCTACAGCCATATTCCTGTTCCAATGTTAGAACACAACTGCGGCGCCTGGAAATGTGTAGACTTTCTGAATTCAGAGAAGTATTCTGGCACAGCATTTACAAATAATTATTATGGGCCAGATGTATTTATTTAGGGAGTTTTATATAGCACAAACTCGACCCGAAGGTATCAGAGCGCTTTACATGAGCACCAGTTATGTTACAGACAGATACATTCATTTTTCTGGTAGGCACAGGGAGATTAAGTGATTTGCCCAGAATCACAGGATTTTAAGTGTCCGTGCAGTGACTCGAACCCGGTTCTCAAGCTTTAAGGTCTACTGCTCTAGCCGTTAGGCGACATCCTCTCCCCATTGTTCACACAAGGCAATGCAAGGCAACGCACAGGCTTAAGTGATATTTACTAAGCCATGCAAAGCCACCTTGTAGGGCTCTGTGTGGCTTAGTAAATCTAGAGTAACGCAAGGCAGTGTAGTCACTTCCTTACATTACCCTGCATTGAGAAGGCTTTCCATGTGTGAAGTGTGGACATATGGATCACTTCCATACATAATACTAACTGTAACTTGCCCTTATTTCTCAACAAGAGGAGTGAGGATTTAGATGTATTAAGTAATTGTACAATTATCAAAAATCATTACAATATCAAATCGCAGCTGGTAAAATTCTGCTAAACACTGCACATTTATTAAAACAATTAACAATATCTAACCATCAGTCAGCTGCCGATCAACGTCATTGACATCCTGACAAAGGATGGGGTAAATGCAAAAGCAAAATGCATTGATAAAGCATCAAAAGGAGCTATTTACCTACAGTAGCATAGGTACATGGCCGATAAACGTTCATAAAAGAGTTTATAATGATATGGCAGCGCAGTCTACATTTGGTTCGAAGAACAAAAATGAATACTAAAACATGATTAGGCATACAATAAAACTTTACAATAGACAATAGTAGGGCTTTTGGGATTAGTAGAAGTATTGGGCATTCTATGTGTCCTATTAAGTTGGTTGACTTGGCCACCTGTTAAGTGGAGAATTGTTTTGCTGGCTACCATCATGTAGAGTTGCCCAATAAACCATAGCTTATGGTACCCCTGGTAAATAACGGTTGCTCCGATGATCTTGAAGTAATATCAAGCCAAAATAATCCACAAGCCGCTAGAGCAAAAAGGAGTGCTGCTATAGAGACAGCAAGGTAAAGTGCTATTTAAATTGCAATGGGTAAAGTGCTTTAAATGTGCAATCTAAAGTGCAATGGATCCCAGCCCAGTGTCCCTTTATCAATTAAATGTTAAAAGACTGAACTAAATACTTGATGTGGGGAAATGTGCTATGCTGCTGGGGCTGAAGAGCTAGCTGCAATGTAGCTCACGAATTAAAGTGCGGCTCGAGGTGCAAATTAAAGTGTTTCAATCTTCAGGCTACTAGATAAGATGCACTAAGTCCCCACCTAATGCCCCTGCTGGTTAGATGTAATGCCTAACAGCTGCTTTGGTGGGGGGAACTCTGTTCACCTTTCACAATTTCTCCTAAATCATGTAAGATTGGAGCTGTGGAGGGAGCATAAGTACCTAAGGAGCCCAGGCTCCTGGAGCAACCTGGAAGGCAAAAAGAGCTACTTATAGAAATTCCAAAAAGTGAGCAGACAGCTAAGTAGATTACCCCTTTAGCCAACATTAAATTACCTCATTACAAGTACAAATATTCAAAGAGTTCAAAATAGGGCGGAGCCAATATTTCTAATGATTAGTAGCCCTTTACAAATGCATACTCTATGGACAAGAGAGTTTGCTCACATGAAGCAAAGCCTGCACGGTGTATTTGTGTCGCTTCCCCTCCTGCCATACCGGTAAGCCTTCAAAGGGATCAAACCGAGTCTCAGTCTCATCAACAGCTTCTTCAGTCCCTTTACAAGGGGCGGAGACAGGAAGATTGGAAGAACCCCAAGGTCATATATGTTGGCGGCCCAGCTGCCTTGGAAATTTTCCTTCAGGGACTTCCTATCGAGGTCTGCTGCGATGCTAGCTTTAAGAGTAACTTCTAAGTCTACTTCAGCTGAAGATTGGCAAACTAAATATCATGAGTCTCTAAATTGCTCAGAGAGCTGTGTAAATACTGTTGCCATGCAGAGTATTCCTGTTCTATTGCAGGCCAGAGCAGATGTTTCAGTGTACCAGCCGGTGCCCTTCTCAGTTTTAAAGAGTATGTTAGAAATGGGGGTCTCTAGTGGGCAGAGGTAGGTACCCTTGTCCAAATAGGGACCCTTGCTTCTAGTCAGGGTAAGGGGGATACACACTTTAGATAACCCCTGCTCACCCCGTTGGTAGCTTGGCACGAGCAGACAGGCTTATCCCAAAGGCAATGTGTAAAGTATTTGTACCTACACTCACAGTAACACAGTGAAAACACCACAAAAGGACACCACACCAGTTTAGAAAAATAAAGTATCTTTATTTATACTAAACAAGACCAAAACGACAAAAATCCAACATACACAGTTAAAGATATGACTTTAAAAGCCCTCAAGAACTTGTACCATAGAAAACTATGGATGCGTGACTTTTCACCAAAGTACCTGTAGATGCGTGAAAGTTCCAAAAGCCAAACAGCCGCAGAATCGGAAAACAAAGAGATGTGACACCCCTGAGACCTTGGGGAGGCGATGCGACAGTCCCGCTGCACGCAGAGGAAGGGTTACGTCAAAACCGGTCTGTATGGGGAGTGATGTGTCGATTCTTCGTGACAGTTCCGGTCCGCAGGTGATGCGCCGGACGAACTTGCCGCACAGGCACGATGCGTGGAAATCCGGGATGCGGCGCCGATCGATGCGGCGACGTCAAGCGGCGCTGCGTCAGTCCTCTTCAGCCGCGATCCCTCGATGCGTCGATTCTTGCAGCGGCAACAGGCGCTGCGATGGTCCTCTTCAGCCGCGATCCCTCAATGCGTCGATTTCCGTAGTTCTTTGAGTTTCTTCTTTCTTCTAGCTCCCAAACAGCAGCCACAACCTCCAGAGGCCCAAAACTGGCACAGGCGCCTCCTGGCAGGCTAGAACTCACAGCAGCAGAGTTCAGGGGAGCTGGGGGTGAAGTCTTTGGGTCCCTGAGACTTCAGAACAGGAGGCCAGCACACTTCAGGCCCTTCTATCTTATCCCTATGGGAAGATATGCTTGTAAAATGTTACAAAGCATTCCCCATTCTGTCCTATGGGGCAAGATAGCCTTTCAATTGTGAAAAACCAAATTGGCAGTATTTCACTATCAGGACATGTTACACACACCAGTACATGTCCTATCTTTCACATACACTGCACCCTGCCCACGGGGTACCTTTGGCCTACCATAGGGGTGTCCAATGTGTAAGAGAAGGGAAGGGTAGGGCCTGGCAAGTGGGTGCACTTGTAAAGTCGACATGGCAGTTAACAAACTGCGCACAGGCACCGCGGTGGCAGGCCTGAGACATCTTTTCAGGGCTACTCATGTGAGTGGCACAATCAGTGCTGCAAGCCCACTAATAGCATTTGATTTACCAGCCCTGGCACACTCAGTGCACTTTACTAGGGATTCCCAAGCAGAGACAGACAAGTGCAGGTCTCCGTGCTATCGCAGGCGAGAATTTTCTGCCACAGATTAACTCCGAACCCTTCATTGGACCTCTTGAAACAAATTAAATATCAGAATCCTCAAAGGAAATGGAGGAACCTTTACTGCTGTCTACTAAAGAC
Source organism: Calotriton arnoldi (assembly GCA_963921515.1). Lineage (NCBI taxonomy): Eukaryota > Metazoa > Chordata > Amphibia > Caudata > Salamandridae > Calotriton > Calotriton arnoldi. The sequence continues at coordinate 2,247,631 of CAWUFW010000745.1, read as the reverse complement.
CCCCCTAATTGTTTCACGCTGCCAACTAATTACGCGACACTGCCTTCTGGGCAGGTATTACAACCACACCTTTGGAAATCACTGATTGTCAGCTCCCTTCCCTCCATAGGTGCCCGGACAGGCCCTATGTGAGTATCCCTTGCTACCCTTCGCTCCCACAGGTGATCACTACACCACTGTCAGTCACCCACAGGTGTCCCTACATTGATAGGTCCTGATGAGACCCCGCATTGCTAGTTGGGTCGAAACGCCGTCGACAACTTGAAGCAAACCAATTCTCAGCCCCTATGATAACACTAGGAGGCTGCCAACATTGATTGTGTATTTACTGAATGGTCGTTTCTGTAAAAATATTGAAACCTCGTTTTTATGTCACTAAAAGTCACACTCCATACGTATAGGTTTCACTTTTCACTTGGGACACTTCGCACTGGAAATTTTGCGACAAATGTGAATTTATGATATAAAAATACCTTGTTTCTCTACATACTCTGTGTTACATGTCATTTCTTTTTCTGACATCTAAGTTCCTCCCTTTTACTGCGATTGCGCTGATATCTATTGTAATATCCATCATTGAGTGTCCACAGGAACCTCTGTTTTTTGTCTAATTGTAAGTACCCTGGTTCCTTGTGAGTAGGGTGTCCCTTGTTTCCTTATACACGGCAAGCCCACTAGTAGCATTTGATTTACCAGCCCTGGCACACTCAGTGCACTTTATTGGGGACCTACTGGTAAATCAAATATGCCAATCATGGATAACCAATCACAATAACACTTTACACAGAGAGCATATGCACTTTAGCACTGATCAGCAGTGGTAAAGTGCCCAGAGTCCTAAAGCCAACAACAACAGGTCAGGAAATAATAGGAGGAAGAAGCAAAAAGTTTGGGGATAACCCTGCAAAAAGGGCCATTTCTAACACAAACCCCTTCCAGCCTAAAGCCAGGGTAGACCAATCAATACCTCGATGGGCTTGGGGCGACAGAACATGGAACCTGGCCCGAACAGCAGGGGTCTATTCCTGAACCCAGCTGGATCCCTCTATCCATACTCTCAGGGTCCACTAGGCAAATCCATGGGGGACCCTTCTCCTCACCTGGGGACCCCATCTGTGTAGCACCTAAACTTACTTTGCTCACAGATGTATCCCAACGGGTAGACAGTACCCACATGGCCAATACAGTGGTGTGGCCCAGTCCACCCCCGGGGTTTGGCTCCTGCCCCCCTCCCAGGGGCAACTCTGTCCACCAGGACAGCCAGCCACAGTGGCCACTGACAGCTGTCAGTGATGAGAGCCAGGCCTCATGCCTTTCAAGCCTCTCTAACCTCTGTGGTGTCAGAACGTGGGGGCAGTAGCCCCAGGTGCCTGGCACCTTTTCTCCACTCTCCCTCTTGCCAAGTCAGGTATGGCATCCTGACACTGGCCCACCAGCCCAGGGTCTGTACCCTGCGGCTGAACAAGAGACTGGGGTGGGCTCTCCCACACCCTGTCTTCCTCCCTGGGGCTCTGCACCCTCCCACCTGGAGCGGTACCCCCAGAAGACAACTTCGTAGGGGCACTGTTAGCAGTCGCCCCTTCCTCCAGGTCAGGGGGGACACCCTGAACCTGGTCCTCCAACCCAAGGTCTGTACCCTTAGGCTGAACCTGTGCCTGGCAACCCAGGACTTCCGGGGGAGTACACCAACCCCCCCATGGGAAACACACTCCTCATGAGTGGTACGAGAGTCTGCCTGGCGCAGGTCTCCAGCAGTGGCGGCTCCTCGAGGGAGTGCTGCGGGGTGGTGGGCGGGGGAGGGGTAGTAAGCTCCAGAATACGGCCGGACAGAGTTGAGTAAATAAATAAATGAATAAAACGAATTACATTGCGCGCTGCATCGCCGATTTGGCGTTGCAGCGCGTGCAATGTAATTCGTTTTATTTATTTGTTTATTTACTCAACTCCGTCCGGCCGTATTCCGGAGTTTACTACCCTCCACCCTGCCCCTCCCCCGCCCCACCGCCTCGCAGCACTCCCTCCAGGAGCCGCGACTGGTCTCCAGCCTCCTGTCCACTTGACAGAGCATGAAGACCCCCCAGGCCAGAAGTGGCCTCACCAGGGTCAGCCCTGTGGTGCTCTGACCTCAGAGCTGGCAACCCCTTGCGCACTGGTCCTTCCACTGGGGACTGCGTCCCCCCTCACCCTTTTCTCTGGACTTATGTACCCTCCCCACTGGAGCGGTGCTGCCAGACACCGGAACTGGTGGAATGCTGGTTACAGCAGTTCTCCCCAGTTCACCTGACACTTTGGGATCCCCCACAGGAAATGGCCTCCCGGTACAGACTAGACCCCCCTCCTAGTGTTCCCTTATGGAACCAACAAGGTCCTGAGACTGGGTTTCGGGCATCTTGGGACACAGCCCACTCCCACTCCTTCTCCTCTGAGACAGGATGTGGGACCCTACACCCCTCCCACTACACTGGGACCTATCTGGGCTACCACAAACCTCCCCTACCTCACTTGGTTGGGGAAAACCTGAGCCACCTCCTTCAGGATCACTCCCAAAAGCCTCATCCGGCACTCTGGACTCCACCAAAAGGTCTGCCTCCAACGCAAGCTCCCTGGAATCAGAGAACTCACACTTCACCGGGTGTTGGCACAGCTCTGGAAAACAGGGACTTAAAATATGCTCTCCACCAATTAAATCACACCGCCCCCCACAGTTGTTAACCAAGCTACTCTTTGCCCCACCATCCAGTGCCTCACACAAGTACCCTACAACACTCTCCTGAGATTGGCAAGACAGTGTCTGACTGTCTCTGTCACTAAACCCACACTCTTCTGGGCGGTCTCCACACTCACACACCAGGACTCCTACCATGGGGGAACCCCTCTCCCTGCACTTCTCATCTAGAGTCAGTAGAGTGTCCCTCCCACCACCAGGAATATGCTCCTCTGTGTCAGTTCCCCAATCCACCAGAGGGATACTGCACACCACTGGAGCTACCTCATAACCCTGAACCCCTTGGTGTATATCAACCCACTCCTTCAAGTCAGGCGCCACATCTCTGGGTGTGTGTACTTCTCCCTCAGCACTAGATAACACAATTTTGCTGCCACCATCTGAGCTGGACTCCACCTCCAACCCAGCCAAGCTCACTTCCTGAGCTACACACATCTCTTTTTGCTTGGTTGAGACACTCAGGGCCTCAAGCCTCGCGAACTCCTCATCGAGCTCTCTCATTCTCAGCTCATATGCCAAGATCACTTTCTTTTCTTCCAAGGCATAAGCTCTCCTGCTCTCCTCTGCCTTGGCCTAGAGCCTTATGACCTCTAGCTCATGCTGTCTGACCCTCTGGTTCTCCTACCGCTCCTCTGGTGAAAGACTTCCAGCAGAATGGTTGCTGCCAGCCCGAGAGGCTACTCTTGACACAGGCAGATCCTGTGACCTGAAACCATCCCCTTGTGCATCCTCAGCCACCTCTGCATCCTCTGCCTCCCCAGCCTCTCTGGCCTCCCACAAGGCCCTTAAGGCCTTCTGTAGCTCCTCCTTCCTGGAGCTGCTCTTCATGGGACATCCAAAGTTCCTGCAGAACTGCTTGAGTTGACCTACTTTGTAACTACTTAACTTTTCAATATCAAACTCCAGTTCTGCAACATCACTTGCTGGTTTATCCTTTTGAGACATGATGCGTGGATACTTTAAGGGTTACTCAAAAATAGAACCAAAAACAAAACACAGTATGTGGTTGCGTTGTGGTATGCACTAAACTTAGTGATGTACACCAATCACTGTGGGTCAAGTACAAATACAGGTTCAAATCCTCACCGTTGACCACCAATGCTAGAAATGGGGGTCTCTAGTTGGCAGAGGTAGGTACCTTTGTCCAAATAGGGACCCTTGCTTCTAGTCATGGTAAGGGGGATACACACTTTAGATAACCCCTGCTCACCCCCTTGGTAGCTTGGCACGAGCAGACAGGCTTATCCCAAAGGCAATGTGTAAAGTATTTGTACCAACACTCACAGTAACACAGTAAAAACACCACAAAAGGACACCACACCAGTTTAGAAAAATAAAGTATCTTTATCTATACTAAACAAGACCAAAACGACAAACATCCAATATACACAGTTAAAGATATGACTTTAAAAAGCTTTCAAGAACTTGTACCATAGAAAACTATGGATGCGTGACTTTTCACCAAAGTACCTGTAGATGCGTGAAAGTTCCAAAAGCCAAACAGCTGCAGAATCGGAAAACAAAGAGATGTGACACTCCTGAGACCTTGGGGAGGCGATGCGACAGTCCCGCTGCACGCAGAGGAAGGGTTTCGTCGAATCCGGTCTGTATGGGGAGTGATGCGTCGATTCTTCGTGACAGTTCCGGTCCGCATGTGATGCGTCGGACGAATTTGCCGCACAGGCACGATGCTTGGAAATCCGGGATGTGGCGGCGATCGATGCAGCCGCGTCGAGCGGCGCTGCATTGGTCCTCTTCAGCCGCGATCCCTCGATGCGTAGATTCTTGCAGCGGCAACAGGCGCTGCGACGGTCCTCTTCAGCCGCGATCCCTCAATGCTTCGATTTCCGTAGTTCTTTGAGTTTCTTCTTTCTTCCAGCTCCCAAACAGCAGCCACAACCTCCAGAGGCCCAAAACTGGCACAGGCGCCTCCTGGCAGGCTAGAACTCACAGCAGCAGAGTTCAGGGGAGCTGGGGGTGAAGTCTTTGTGTCCCTGAGACTTCAGAACAGGAGGCCAGCACACTTCAGGCCCTTGGAGATCTCCTTCAAGCAGGGGACACAGCACACAGCAAAGTCCTTCTCCTTTCCTTGGCAGAAACAGCAACTGCAGGCCAACCCCAGACACACAGCAAGGGCAGTACTTCTCCTCAGTCTCTCCAGCTCTTCTCCTTGGCAAAGGTTCCTCTTGAATTCCAGGAATGATCTAAAGTTCAGGGGTTTTAGGTCTGATACTTATACCCCAAAATGTATTTGTTCTCTTTGTGCAAGGGGCTCTGAGCCCAGTTCCAACCAGTTCTGGGGGGCACTCTGCAAGTGCACAACAACATCCTTTGTCAGTGTGAGCCTTGGCTCCAGACACACCACAGGGGGGCGGAGCCAGCATTGTGGAAGGCAGGCACAGCCCTATTCAGGTACAGGTGCTACTCCTCCCACCACTCCAAATTTAGATCAGGCCTATTCAGCCTAGTGCTGACTCGTCCAGACTCCTGGAGCCACTGCACCTCCCCAGCCACTGTCACTCCAAAGCCAGACAGTCAATCCACAAACAGGCAGAGGCACACAGGATGGTTGAATAAGAAAATAGCCACTTTCTAAAAGTGGTATTTTCAAACACACAATTTAAAAACCATCTTTACTAAAAGATGTGTTATCAAATCCTGAGTTTAGGGATACCAAACTCCATTTTTCTATCTTATCCCCATGGGAAGATATGCTTTTAAAATGTTACAAAGCAATCCCCATTTTGTCCTATGGGGCAAGATAGCCTTTCAACAGTGAAAAACAAAATTGGCAGTATTTCGCTATCAGGACATGTTACACACACCAGTACATGTCCTATCTTTCACATACACTGCACCCCGCCCACGGGGGTACCTTGGGCCTACCATAGGGGTGTCCAATGTGTAAGAGAAGGGAAGAGTAGGGCCTGGCAAGTGGGTGCACTTGCAAATTCGACATGGGAGTTAACAAACTGCGAACAGGCACCGCGGTGGCAGGCCTGAGACATCTTTTCAGGGCTACTCATGTGGGTGGCACAATCAGTGCTGCAAGCCCACTAGTAGCATTTGATTTACCAGCCCTGGCACACTCAGTGCACTTTACTAGGAACCTACTGGTAAATCAAATATGCCAATCATGGATAACCAATCACAATAAGACTTTACACAGAGAGCATATGCACTTTAGCACTCATCAGCAGTGGTAAAGTGCCCAGAGTCCTATAGCCAACAACAACAGGTCAGGAAAAAATAGGAGGAAGAAGCAAAAAGTTTGGGGATAACCCTGCAAAAAGGGCCATTTCCAACAGAGTAGGACAGGAATTTTGCATTCAATGACAGATGTTATTGTGTAGGATTGAATTGTAGACGAACTTGAGCTTGTGTTGTGCAATATGGTGGCAACAATATTTTCCTATCATAGTTAATTTGGGTTCTCTCCAATCAGGTTGGGATTCTGCTTTTGAAGACCATTGCGCCATAGGTTACTGAGGGTATTAACTTGCTATTGACGTCTTTTAGTAAGGCTCTTAAACTGGGACACTGCAGAGACCTGTAAAATTTACAAAATGCCCAGGTCAGGGAGTTGGCAGAGGATTGCTGGGCCTTGACATGTGGTGAGATTCAGCCTTTTTCATCCAGCCCGATCTCTAGGAACTTATAGGAATCCACCTTCAGAATTGAACTTTTTTGAATGAACTAAGACCTGCTTTTTATTAGTTTACAGCCGATGATCATAAATGTTGTCTTGGTTACGTAGATTGATAAATTGTTTAACTTACAAGAATTTTCCAAAGCATCCAGCGAACTCTGTAGTGTAGACCAATACACGTCTGATTAAGTGGCACTGTGTCGTCCGTGCATTGCAGCACTTGGATTTTGGGGCCAGCTAACTAGGGATACTTCTTCCAGATGATCCTTTAGGTCAGCTATATATAGATTATATAATAGAGCGACAAGGATAGACACTTGTGTTAGCCCTTTGTTGCTCTGGATTTTGCCAGATGCAACCCCGCGTGAGCTGACCTTAATTTTAACCCATGTGTCCATATGCAGTGATATGATTGTGTTGAGCAAAAGTGGAGGAATGCCCCATTTGTGTAGTTTAGCCCTTAGTTTACCTCTTGACACATTGGCAAAGGCGGTGGCAAAGTAAATAAATTCCACATATTATATTTGTCTTTATTTGCCATAGTTTTGTCTATCAAATGTTTCAAGCAGGTCAAACGTTTTATTTTTTTTAAGAGAGCTTACATAGCGCAACAGCTACCCACAACGGGGTTTCCCGGTGCTTAGAGACCGATAGGGTAAAGTCAGAGCTCTCTAATTCAGAACAACCAAGTCTTCAGCAGTTTACAAAAAGAAGACAGTGAGGTGTAACATCTCAAAGTTTGCCGAAGGTTGCTCCAAAGCTTGGAGCCTTGGTAAGCAAAGGACCATCCTCCCATGCGAGTCCATTTGATTCTTGGAACCGCAGAAAGGAAAGATCACTGGACTGTAATGCGCAAGTCGGTAGATAAGATCTTGCAAGTCCATGGAGATAGCACGAGCCAGCTCCTGATCTAGCTCGGTGCACAAAGCAAAGAGCTTTAAATTATATTTGCTTCTCCACCTTGAGCCAGTTCAGCTCCTTCAAGAGAGTGAAAGCAGAAGCACTTTTGGGGAGGCTGTAGAGTAGACTGGTCACTGAGTTCTGGACTACTTGCAGCCTTCTTAAAGAGGCTTTATCTGCTCCCAGATAGAGGACGTTGCCATAGTCCAGTCAGGATAGAATAAGGTCCTGAATGACTGTCCTTTGGGCTGAGAAAGGAAGAATCCAAAGGATTCTCCGCAGTCATTTCAGGACACCAAAGCAGGTGGCAACCACCTTTGCAACCTGAGGCTTCATGGACAATTTGTCGTCCAGCGGAAACTCAAGATTCTTCACATTTTGGGACGGCGCAGGAAGTGCACCCAAGTTTTGAGGCCAGCACTGTGAGCCCTTAGGGCCTGGTTCTTTCCTAATACCAATACCTCAGTCTTTTCCCCATTCAGTTTGAAGAAATTCACGTTCTTCCAAGAGACAGCCCCAGCCAGGCAGGAGTTCAGGGCCTCAGAGGTATCATCCTACATGGAAGACAGAGAGAAGATAATTTGTGTGTCATCCTCGTAGGAGAACATGGTCAGGCCAAAGCTTTCAACCAGGTCAGCCAAAGGTTGGACATAGATATTAAATAATGCTGGACTTAGGGCTGAGCCTTGAGGAACCCCTGATGTAAGGGCATGTTGTGTGGAGGAGGCATTTGCTGAGGAGACCTGAAAGGTACTGTCACTCGGGAAAGATGTCATCCATCCAGGATAAGACTGTACCTTGTAAACCTATGGTGACCGGTCTCTCCAACAGTGTTTCGTGTGACACAGTATCGAAAGCAGCGCTGAGCTCTAGTAAAATCAGCGCTGCTGTCTTGCCATCATCCAGGAACTGTCTTAGGTGTTCTGTAACTCCTAGAAGGGCAGATTCCGTGCTGTGACCTGCTCTGAACCCCGACTGTGAGGGGTATAGCCAGTTCTGGGACTCCACAAAAACAGGAAGTTGTCTGTTGACATACTTTTCCAGGATTTTAGCCATGATGGGAAGCATGGAGATAGGTCTATAATTGGACCAATTCAGAGGATCCAGGTTAGATTTCGTCAGGAGGGGCAAAACCATGATGTGTTTCCAATGCTGAGAATGCACCCTGCCTGTAAACAGGAATTCAGAAGGTCCAACAGTAGCTGCAAAATATCAGGATCCAGAGTGTGAAGCTTAGCTGGAGGAAGAGGAAGAGTGATCTGAGTAACGGAAGGTCCAGCATTTATTTATTTTATTTATTTGTAGGTTTTATATAGCGCCTGAATCACCCCCGAAGGGGTATCTCCGCGCTTTAGGACTGTGCCGCTAGACAGGCTGACGGCATTAATTAAAATAGAGTGGTCTTGAGAAGTTTCCTGAAGCGCAGATAGTCGGGGCATTGTCTCAGGTAAATAGGAAGCTGGTTCTAATAGAAGGGAGCGAGGTAGGAAAAAGATTTCCCACCTCGCCTTGTTTTCCTGACCCGGGGAACTAGGAGGAGCGCTTTGTTTCCAGACCTGAGGGTCCTAGAAGGGGACTAAGGCTTAAATTTCGAAGAGATGTAGAGAGGACCTTTGTTATGCAAAGCCTTGTGGACGATGCAGCAAACTTTGAATTTAACGCGATTACGGATTGAGAGCCAGTGGAGCTGTTGTAGAAGGGGGAGGGAGGCAGTTCTCGGCGGGGCATTCATGACGAGGCGCGCTGCAGTATTCTGGACCACCTGCAATCTGCTGAGCATGGACTCATTAGCTGAGACCAGGAGAGCGTTGCAGTAGTCTAGCCGGCTCATAACCATAGTCTGAATGAGGGTTTTACGAGTGGAATCCGGGAGGAGAGGGAAAACTCGTCGTAACAGGCCCAGTACATAAAAACAGGATCCGGCGGTGTGAGCAGCGTGCTCCTTCAAGGACAGGGCGTGGTCAAGGCGAATGCCCAGGTTTTTATCAAGGGCCTTAGGGCCAGGGGGAGGGCCAAGGGCTACCGGCCACCAGTCTGGATTCCACAGCAATGGTGCATCTCCGAAGAGCATAATCTCCGTCTTCCCTGCGTTGAGTTGGAGAAAATTGCTTTTAATCCAATTTGCGATGGCTGTCATACCCGCCGAGAATGTGGACTGAACCGACATATCAGATCTGTTAAATGAGAAGAGAAGCTGGGTGTCATCAGCATATGAAATCGGTGTAAAGCCGCAGGATCTGAGAAGGTTGACCAAGGGAGCAATATAGATGTTAAACAGGGTAGGGCTCAAACATGAGCCCTGGGGAACTCCCTTGGTCAGTTCCATTGACTTCGACCGAAAAGGGCCCAGATTGACGGTCTGGGAATGGGAGGACAAGAAGCTCGTCATCCACAGAAGAGCAGGTCCTCTTAGTCCAATCTCCTCCAACCTCCTGAGCAGGATCTGGTGAGATACTGTGTCGATGCATTACGTTTCTGTGAGGTGGGGGTATGAGGAGCAGAGGTGGAAGTTAAAACTGAAAAGGTGGGGTCCTCCGTTGTCAAGGGTGTTGTATTAAGGCACAACTGAGGCAGACCAAGCCCTCCCCCTGATTTTAATAAGCGTTGGATATCCTCCACCTTTCTAACAAAGTAAAGGGCCACTTCATAGCATTGAGTCTGGGAGAGTATGGGGGAAGGAGCAGCCTTAAAAGGGTCAGAGAGTTCTTGCACTACCCTGAACAGAGTTTTTGGGCAGTTTTGTGCAGAGGTAATTTGGTCCAAATAAAAGGTGGCACGAGCAGTTCTACAAAGCCCATGGTAGTTTTTCAATGCACTTTTATATTTCAATTTTGCTTCTTCATCATACTTGAGCCTCCAGACTCTCTCTAACCCCTTGCATCTGGTTTTCTCAGCGCAAAGTGCCTCAGTAAACCAAGGAGCAGGAGAGTAAGTCCTGGCAGGATGGATGAGTTTAAAAGGCAGGACAGTGTCCAATGAGTCAATTCTAAGCTGATCACGCATGGCCACATGGATTAAGTTAGTCATTGTGTTCCTCAGTAGGTGATTAAAAGCGGAGGTATCCAGCCTTGACCAGGCTCTAGTCCTGACCAAAGGTCTAACCCTGTCTCTACAAGGGCCCAATCCAGTCGAGACAGCAAATGGTAGCACGTGATGATCTGACCACAATAGGGGCACCGTAGTAGCAGTAACAAGATTTTTAATTTGAAAAGTTTGGATCCAGAAGGTGGCCTGCTGTATGAGTTGGGGTGGAGTTAATAGGTGTCAGGTTCAGGGTTTTAAGATCCTCGATCAAAGTCTGTCCAGCGCTACAGAGAACATCTTATAGCTGAAAATTCAAGTCACCTAAAAGAATAAAGATAGCAGATTTAAGAATTAAGGGAGACAATATGCCAGGCAGCAGCATACTCCCATTCCCTCCGTACTCCGGGGGCCGATATATTAGGGCACCAGATAAAGTAAATTTAGAAGTTAATTCCAGTGAGAAGGAGACTGCTTTGCAGGCTGGGCAGACAGTTCTTTGATTTTTGCATTTATATATGTTTTTAAACATAATGGCAATCCCTTGGATGGGTTAAGTGAGGCTCGGCAGGCCTCTGGGTAGCTAGGACTGAGTGCTTTCAATAGGTCAGTTCCTCCATATTGCAGCCCTTTTGAGTGAGGGGGATTAATTGGTTATCCCTTCCTATTTTTCCAACTTCTGCTTTAGTATTCTAGCATAGCATTTGTCCTCAATGTCAAATTGACATACAACGGGATAGTCAAAAGTAAATAAATAAAACCCCTTACCTTGCGCTCGCTGCATCGCCGACTCGGCGCAAGGTAAGTGGTTTTATTTATTTATTTATTTACTTCTCACTATCCCGTCGTATGTCGAATTCCACTATCCCCCAACCCGCCCCGCCCCCGCCCCACCTCACCACCCCACCGCACTTACCTGTGCGAGCCATGACTGCATATATACTTTTTGAGGGGTACAAAGTGCGTGCTTTCTCCCACCAGGAGGCAGTAAAAATGACTTCAAGGGACAGCTGATGTGGTCCGAGTACTTAGGTAGGAGCTGGGACTCGACTATATTGTCATCAAAGGAATATTTTTAGTTCTTTCCTGAGCCCAAGGAAGGGTGTGTTATTGGTGAGATACAACATTTTAAAGGCTGGGGCATAGCTTGTGAAAGCTTTGCTGTGTGTCTCTGCTTAGTTGCAGAAAGTGTTAAAAGTCTTGAAAGACATGATTTCCTTAAGTGTGGTATCCTAGAGTGAGGACTGGTTGTAGTCCAATAGATTTGCACACAGGTTGTTTCTCTTGGACTTCAATGAGAGACAGCGCAAGGGCTTGGCTTGTGGTTCAGAATGAGGTGATTTGTGTGTATCCTTTCATCTTGCATTAGGAGTGGAGCTGGAAGCAGGCACTCTGCTTTCTTCTGAAAGGTGTGTTTTAAAGTTCAGATGTGAGTCGTGTCAATCAAATTAATTTGTTGCAGAGTTGAGAACTCAAAATGTTCACATACCACGTTGTTTGTATTAACAATTGCAAGTTCGTTTTTATACTTGCTTACAGTACACTAAAGCTTTAGACCTATTGCATATATACGTGCATTACAAATGCACTGCCTTTTATTATTCCATGTTGTACATTTCAGCTTCACAATTCAATTAAGCGTAGTCTCATTCTGAAACTGGCGCAAAAAGGCGAGAACTGCAAAAATTCAACCATTTTACCATAGCTTGCTGTAACAAGCTTCAAGGTCTACACATATTCTTCCATAGAGAGCAGCCAGAAACCTGACCATTAGTGCCTATCTGAAGCACTGTTTCATCGCGTGTTCTTTCCTCAAATATTTTGCATTGAGAAAAAGTGTACAAACTTAGCACTGCAGTGTATGGATATTAGTGTTTCATGTTCCAACTGCCTAGGGGACAAAACTCTGGTTTGTGGCAGTGGCATTTTGCCCTTAACCTTATTTATAATGCTTGTTGGCTTGCTTGCTATTTTGGTCTATCGGTGTTAGACTTCTATGAGCCACCCCAAGGGTCTGTTTCTTCTACAGAGAGAATGTACTGAAGAAAATGTCTAGATGCATCGACTGAAACCATGACTTTCTGACTTTGTGGGATTTAAATTGAGGTATACAGATGTTCACAAACAACTAGTTTATAAATATTTCTTTGCACTGCCCTATCTGTATATGCATAATGAGAGCAGATATGGTCTAACGGCCACATTGCCTATTTTGGAACCACAACATATGTTCTAACTCGAGTCTCCCAAATAAAGAAATATTATATGTTCCTTAGCAAATGATGTCGTCTATCTTTGGGTTTGTTCCCTTATATTCCAAACTTGTAGGAATTTAGAACAGCTTGTGCAACTACTAGACATAAAAACAGCGCCATTCTGTTCAGTCTAGAAGCGCCTAGACCTTATTTGCGCTTCTAGACTGAACAGAATGGCGCTGTTTTTATGTCTAGTAGTTGCACAAGCTGTTCTAAATTCCTACCCTCAGTTCTACCCTCAGTTTGTGATTCAATCCTAGGTGACAGATATCCCAGCAAATCCTGCTGGAAGAACGCCATATTCCTTTCTGTGAACTGCTGTGGAGGCAGCCGACACTCTGATAAATTAATTATCTTCCAGCTGGCAAAATAATATAACCCTATGACCTTGATTGGTTAAAGAATGGTAGTCTATCCACTTGATCATTCAATGAAATCAGGTGAGTAAACTAAGGCCCAAAATAGCGGCGTTGTCGTCATAGTGTGACTAGTTCCGCAGAAATTCTAGTGTTCAGAATTGAATGAAGTTACCAATTTATCTCACATGATAATATCACTTCAGGCTGTCTAGACAAATGAACTTGCAAGAGTACTTACCTCTGCTATAGGCGTTCCCTGCAGGGCAATACAATCATTTGTTTCTAATTTTAGTCAGTGACATATACTGTCCTCTTGGATGGGTTGCTCATCTCATGTTTGGTCCATGAAGTCCATGAAAGAATGAGGAAAGTACCCAACTGCATGCCTAACCCACAGACTAACGTGCAAAATTGTAACTATCACTATTCGGGCCAGGGATCCAGCAACCAATATAAGTGTGATAAATCAGTCATGGTCAGAGAATATTTTGAGTCCACCTCCAACCCTCACCTATCCATCCTGTGGGTCATCCAATCTGACTAAGCACTTTGGTGGCCGTTATCCTTAAGCAGACTCCTAATAATTGAACAATAGGGCACAAACCCAGAACAGAAATGACTAGTGCTTACAGAGCAAGGCAACACTAATCTGAAATTGAAATGGTCACTTAGGGGCCGATTCCGATCTCGGCCGGTAGGGCTCCGAATAGGATTCGGCTTTACCGGATCCGATTCGGAGCCCTGTTTCCCGACCGAACCGTACGCGGGTCCGGCCGAGCGAGTACGATGCGAATTCGCCGACCGACTCGTCCGGGCGACCCGACCGCTCCGACCGACTCGTACCCGGATCGTACCGCTCCGACCGACTCGCTCGGACCCGATTCGCACCGCGCAATGGAGACGTTTTCCGGCCGGGTAAGTACGATGCGCACCTCGACCGCTCCGACCGACTCGCGCCGTCCGACTCGAACTCGCTGTCGGAGCCGTACTTTGGGGGTCCGTGTTGGACCCCCCTGTCACGCGTACCCGTGCGAGGCGCACACAGGGGGACCCATGGGTCCCCCTACCTGTGCGTGTACGCCGCGCGGCGCTCGCGGCGTACTCGCTGTAGGGGCGCCCTTGTTCGCCTCGCACCCATTGAGGCAATGGGAGCCCGCGTACGCGTTGTACGACCGGCTCCCATTGAGTTCAATGGGAGTCCGACCGACTCGTGTCCGGTGGCATACGAATGCATCGGACTCGTTCGGTCGGACTGCACGGGTCCGATTCGGTCGGAAATCTCTCTGGGTCCGGCTCGGTCGGAGAGATTTCCGGCCCGAATCGGAATCGACCCCTTAGTCTATGAACTTCCGATGCTCACAGAATTAATGTAACCTACCACTGAAAATGGATTGGCCATGTTCAATTTGTTATTGCATATTGCTTTTCAACTTAGGGGCCGATTATGATGGCAGTCGGAAAGGCTCGGAATGGGATTCGGATTCAGAGAATCCGAATTGGAACCTACGTTTCTGACCGAATCGGATACATTTCCGAATTACCGATTACGATGCAAGGAAACTGTTCAGGCTGTCCGAATCGGTTCCGAAAGGCATTTGGAGTGACCGAGTCGGTCAGAGCCGACTTGTACAGGTCTACGGACTGCGTTTCCGACCGAGCGATTACGATGTCAGATTTGGACAGCCTTTCCAAATTGGTTGTTCCGACACGGATTGGCTGGCGGAATCTGACTTTGGGGGCCCATAGCAGGCCCCCCTTCACCCGGGGGCCTCCGAACGGGGCCTGTGGGGGTACCCATGGGTCCCCCCTTTCCAACCATGCAGTGTGGCAGGCACCATGGGGTGCAAGGTTTTCTCCAACCACCCCTTTTTACAATGGAAGTCTGTGTTCTCGTTCGGAACACAGGCTCCCATTGAAGTCAATGCGAGTCCGAATGAACGATATTCGGAAGCATCATAATTGGTTGGTCGGACTCGCAGAACCCGATTCGGTAGGAAACGATTCCGAAACCGATTCGGTCGGAAGAGCTTCTGACCGACATTGTAATCGGCCCCTTAAAGGGAACTGTAAGAATACAACTGCACCTTCTTTGATCACATCAGTCTAAGGAGGTGTTTAAAAGGGTAATTTCTGGCTTATCTCAAACTTTGGTAAATCCAGAGTAGCACTTTTCTACTGCACCCCAGCTCATTGAGCCATTGGCTGCGTTACCTTGATTTTCTCAAGTGTCTCAAACTACTTTGATATGTTCTTTCCTTCTCACTCCCTCTTTTACAACTTTTCCTTGAGTTTGCTCTTTTTAGTAAGTACTAATTATTTCTATCCCCTATCAAACAGTCTCACTTCCTAGTTATCAAACGTTAGCCCTCATTAAAATTTGATTGCAGCAGATAAGCTAATGGTGGGCATTTGCCACACATCTTTGCTGCTATATACATCAGATCGGCTGAATGAAGATTTTCTACCTTGCGAATGAGATATATTGTGAGGTGCTCAGTGTTCTAATATTAAAAGTCATACTGTCCTGTTCTTTGTCTTGAGGCGCCAAGAAATCACTGTGCTACTAAATATCTTAATAAAATATTGTGAGATCTGGGTCTAGTGCTGCTCTTCCTAGTTATAACTGAGAAGCCTGAAAAATAATGCATATGCTTACAATTAGCGTGCTCACAGTTTTCTACTGCTTTTCTCTTGACGCAGTCAAAAAACAAGCGGCACCGCAGAGCTAGATTTCACAGATTTTCATTACTTCACCATTAGTGCAAATTAACAGGGACAGTCGACGCATTTTGGCGTTTGCCTTCCACAGGACTTACTATTAGCTATAGCTTATAGGGCATTTGGTGACTGTAAACAGTGCTGCTATATAAAAAAGAAACTGGGTTAGTAAAAAGCATTTCTTGACGTTGCACAAGCCCAGAAGGGATGCATGCACCTGTTTCAGCT
Organism: Calotriton arnoldi; assembly: GCA_963921515.1. Lineage (NCBI taxonomy): Eukaryota > Metazoa > Chordata > Amphibia > Caudata > Salamandridae > Calotriton > Calotriton arnoldi. The sequence goes on along the minus strand of CAWUFW010000745.1, from coordinate 2,231,776 downwards.
GAAATTGTGCTGTCTGCAGCACATATTAGTAAACACATGGCAATGTCCTCTCTGTCCAAGATAAACTGGCCCAGACACTAGCCCCAACTTGGGCCACTGCCTCACAACCGTCATTCAGAAGGCTGAAGGTGGCCTTTAGTAAGTTCTCTCTACTATATTCTAATAACAAAGAATACTGTCAATGGCTGGACACTGAGCGGACATCTTAGGTTGAGATCTGGCTTGACCGACGTATGGGTAGCAGCCTCCAGGGCCAAGCAGAAAGGAATGTAGCGCGCTTCTTGTTAGTGCTCCTGTCGGATACTGCAACACATCCAGAATGTGTAACAAGTAGGAAGGTTCCCACAAGGAGATTAAGGCAATTCCTAACTCACTGTGGTGTGTTAAAATGCTGTTTATAGCAAAATCCTTGAGTGGGGTTTCCTTAAAAAGAACATTTAGCCCTCACCATGCTTGATGGCATGTTTCATTCTTAGGTTAGCTCTTTGCCAGCAAAGAATATTGCTAGTTGGACTCTGCATGAGCTCTATGAGTATGTTAATTGTGTCAGATTATTGTAATTCATACATAGAAGTGAATGTGTTAGTACCTCCTGGGGATTTAAATGGTTAAAACTATGTGCAGTTAGGTTAAAGAAAAACATATTTATTGATTTTACCTCTCTACCATAAATTCAAAGACGCACACTGCCAGAGCCTGCTAAAGTTCTACTGGTGTAAAGCCAGTGATTCTCCTGACGCTCATTAGAGTCAGGAAACCTAAGTTTCGGAGGGCGAGAGCACTGCCAAATGAAAGCATTGCTTTGGTTCCACCAACCTCAAAATGACTCCCTTGGTCCCTATTCCAATACCACGAACATAGGACACATGAAAATTGAGTCTACCCACTGTTGAGTAATATTCTTAGCAAAGAACTGAGAAAGAGTCAATCACTGCTGTTAGCACCAAAACATGTCTTTGGCTCAGCACTTCACTGGATTGGCATTGCCCTTGTGGACTCAGGTTCAGGGATGGCATTGACAGAGCTTGGAAGGAAAATCAATAGCGCTCTCTAAGACCCCGTTTTTCCCCAATGCCTCTGCCTTGGTACCATGGCAGCCCCAAAGTATAGCTGCTTATGAGAGAGAAACAAATAGTGTGGGTGGTAGTAAAAAAGTGCAGGAGCAATTAAGCTGCATTGTTCTGTTCAGTCAACACGGAAACACAATTAGGTGTGGAGCTTACTACCCTGCCGTAGACATGTAGAGGATCTCATTGTCTGCAAGTGGGTGGCATCCTCTTGCTGAGGTGGCCCCGAAGTCTCTCTACCATTCCTGACATGTAGAAGAGCCACTAAATCTGAGATGAACAGTATATTGACTAAGATCAGTGATGGTTCACTGAAACAATATTGAAACCATAAATATTGTGATACCAAAATATTGTGTCAAAAATTTTGTTCACAAAAAATATCATTTTTTATACTTATAATGGTAAGTACAAAAATATTGAAAGAAATATATCATTTTACACTAATATCGAAAAATATATTCAAAAATACCATGTTTTACTATATATGTAGCTTAAAAAAGTAAAACTTAAATATTTTAGCATATGACACTAATATCATGTAAATTAAATGTTTAAATAATATTTGAAAATATATATATATAAATATTTACTAATTTAAACAAACACACGCATCTGTATCAAAGTGTGTATGTTTATATGCACATATATGATGTAGAACTATTTAAAAAAATATAAATTTTAACTTATATTATAATTTTATAATTGTTTTTAAATTTACCAATGTAACAATTTTATATATACATATATATATATATATACATACACATATATATATTTACATACATGTAGAAAATTCAAAAGTGTAAAAAAATAAACTGCAAAAAAAATGTTTCCATTTTCATTATACACAAAAAGTAAACGATATATAAACATGTTTTACTAAAACTATTTTTAAAATGACATAAATGTATATATAAAAAATATAAATTTGAATATACAGACACATAATAATAATATATATGTAAACAATATTAAAAATAACATTGAACTATTCGCATTCCAATATGTGCAACAGTAGGGAAAGCGTTGGAGACAGGAGGGGTAATATTTACTATTCCCACTCCAGTGGGTGCAACAGCAGAGAGAGAGAGTAGTTCACTTCAAACAAATAACATATTTTAACAACTTTATTAAATGACAAAAAATATAAATATTTTAATTGTAAAATTGTATGTCTACATTTTGAGAAAAATTAAACAAATGACATAATTATTAAATGTTTTTAATAATTATCATCAATTAAAACAAATAATATTAATGTCATTAAACGACCACACTGCATCCTCACAATCATAACAGCCAGCAACTAAAATGTAATTGAAATTACATAATTAATAACACAATTTTTAATAAATGATTAAATACTTTAAAATGTATTATTACTTAAATACCTTCCCACCTCTATAAAGTAAACAACACACACCTAAAATATAGCTTAACAAATATGATAATTCCACAATTTACATAATTATCAATTAAATAATTAATAATGAATTAATGATTCATTATCAAAAAATATTTCTTAATTAACTTCCCACCCTGTACCCATAAAAACCCAACAAACCACACCTAATTTATATATATATATAATTATTATAATTGCACAATTTACATAATTAATTATCAATTAAACAATTAATAATAATTAACTACTAATTAATCATTTTAATTAACTTCCCACCCTTTACCCCTACAAACATAACCTACACCTGAAATATAACTGAAAAAAATATCTTAATTACAAAATTTACATAATTATCAATCAAATAATTATTATTAATTAAAATTAATTATTAATTTATTATAATTAATTTACTTCCTACTCTGTGCTCCTATAAACCCCACAACCTGCACCTAAAACATAACTTAAAAATAAATTATTTACGCAATTTACATAATTAATTATCAATTAAATAATGAATAATTACAATGTAATTATTTATGAATTATAATTAATTTAATTCCCACCCTGTTTCCCTACAAACCCCACAACCAGCACCTAAAACTTAACTTAAAATTAAATATATTACACAATTTACATAATTAATTAGCAATTAAATAATTAATAAAACTTCAAATGTAATCATCAATTAATTATACTTAATTTACTTCCCACCCACTACCCCTTCAAACCCCACAACCAACTAGGACACTAGAAATTACAATAACAATTAAATTACATTTTAAGACAACTAAAAATTGACAAACTATATTAAAACATAAACAATAATTATACAAACAATTTATAACATATACAATTTAAACATATACTAAAACACAAAAAATAATTAAAAAACGATATTATTAACAACATAGATTTTTTGTAAACCATATTAATAGCATTGATATTTTTAACATTGATATTACTTACCCTAGAAAATTGATATTCTTGTCAACAATATTCCTGCATCACGATATTTGTGGATCACAATATTAAAAATCGATATTTCTGCATCTTGATATTTTTTATTTGATATTTTGTCTGAATACCATCAGTGATATTGTGCTGAGCAAATTATGTTGGGGTTGGACAAACAAAGCGGTATCGGCATATAAGCCTGTGTTTTTTCTTATAAGGCCTTACTTTGACATATGTGTGTTTACTTGGGCACATCAGTTTGTACTGGGCATATGATGCTGCACTTAGGCATGTGATGCTGGGCATATGGGGCTGTACCTGGATTTTGAAAGTTGCACCTAAGGATTAGGTTGTGAAAAAACTTATATGCAATACATACGTGTATAACATTTGAAGTAGGGTGAATTATATTAATATTGATTGTATATGATCCAGTTAGAATAAGACTAATTACAAAGCATCCATATTACAGAACATCAAAATATAACCTACATCAGGTCATAAATATTTTCTATATATATTGTCAGCAAAAATCTTTATAAGAAGAAAAAGCTGACTTTAATACTCTTAATATTTATTTTTAGCCATAATGAGGACACAAATTATCTACAAAATGTGACCCTGGAAAAAATCATATTAGTAGTAAAATAATGCAGTAAGATAAACACGGAAGCTTTTACCTAACAGTAACAACAAAAAACTGGGTTGGGGGCGAGAGGGAGAGGTCCATCGTGGATTGCACACTCTAAGTCAGAGCTTTTCAAACTCTGTGTCGCGACACGGTACTGTGTCGCTTGCAAATAGTGGGTGTGTCCCGGGATGACGCCGGTACTGCAATCGTACGCCAGACGTACGTGGAGAAAGGAGGAGACCGTTAGGCGAGCGTGCGCGCGCCGCACGCGGCACATGCGCAGTTCGGCCTGCAGAGCCATTCCCGGCAGGAGTGTGAAACGGCGGGCCCGGAGAACAATCCGGTGGCCGCGGCGTAAGGCCTTGACCTTCTCAGAAGTACGGGTGTTCAAGTTCTGAGGTAGGGCATAGTGCGCGCCTTTCTGCCTGATGTGTTGTTTTAATTACATACATAAAGTCTGCAGTACAGAGCCGGCTGCGTTGAGAGTTCTACCCTGGACCCATCACTAGGCCCTCCAAGGCCGTTACCCCTCCTCACAGATGCACGACCTTTGCCCTGTTGTCTGTCTGGAATACGATGTTGTTCCCAGTCTAGGTGGGCTGAGGGTGCGCTTTAAGAATTCAACTCATTCGGCATCTGTCGTGTCACTCCCCGGCTCCGGGTATCAACCGGTGTACATTAGTGAGTAAATACACCTGCTGAAGTGATCAGTTTGTTGACAGAAGGTCACAGGTTTGATTCTCAGCAGATTAACAACTTGTCTCTGTCGTACATGCAATGTCGAGAAAAACAGCACCACTGAGTTGGTTAAGAGAAAAAAGCAGACCTTTACAGCGCCGAGAAACGTAGGAATAGAAAGTGCTATTGTTTATAAGAGTGACCAGTGTGACTGGTGCGGTTTTAAATAATGTCTCTCTGGACATTGCATGTGGGCTGGTCATCAGTTCATAACTGACTCCCGGTTGTGCATTATGCACAAAATACGCTGGGTTATAAATTCCAGCAGGCCACTATATCTACCCATGAACCAGAGACCCTCCCTGTCTCATCTAACCCCATGAACTTACTTTGAGGCCACTGTATGATGAAAGATATTTTGGGCCCAAGGGGCCGGGACTTTGGAACCCCTCAGCCCTTCAACTTGAACAGAAGCCTGTTACCATCAAATCAGGAAACTTCTAAAAACAACTTTACCTTAAGTGTAAAATCGTCATGGGAGTGACTGCAAAAAGGCCAGATGTAGAGTAGACCCTTTTTAAGCAACTGCATGGATGCTAACACGTGTTTTCAAACCTTTAATTTTCACCTTTTTAGGTCGATCCTGGGCAGCGCGTAAGCTGCTCTGCGAACCTGTAGGACTCATTTTGTAACCTCCCATGGCGACACCACCGAGATTGGCAAATGACGCGATAATCCTTTACTATGGTGAAGCACATAAATAAATGCACACGGAAATAATAAACATGGAAAAACATCAGAGAAAGATAGCACATTTAAATAAAATGACACAAGCTTCAATAAAGTAAAGTAAACGTTTAGCTCCCAAAAGCAGTGGAGCAGCACTACGAGGTATCCAAAAGGGCATGAATGAAGGGGCCTGAAGGAGGGCTCCCCCATCCCCCCGGGGTGGGATTGCTTCCATAGTGTATTAAGTTGATCTGTTTTAATTTCTTGCACCATACGTATATCACTCCGGTGCTGCCTCACAGATTGACCCCAGTAGGCCTAAAAGTTGTTACCGGTGTCAGGCACAGGTGACGTCGTTCCTGCACCTTGCCTGGGAATCTGTAGTGAGGCAGGTGGCCACGGTCATTGGTGCTGAGATGGAGCTGGACCCGGTTGTTTGCCTGTTTGGCGCTATTAAAAAGCAGAAAGATGGAATTCAAATTTTTGCATTTGCTATTGTTGTTGGCAAAGAGGAGAGTCGCATTTATCTGGAGGGGGCAGGGTGGGCCTAGTCTCGACGTTTGGGAGAGGGATGTGTGTGAGTAGAGTGGCGGAGGAAGTACGCACCCGTAAAATGTAGACATGATGATAAAGTGGAAGATGATCTGCAGGTTTGGGGGGTGCTGTTGACTAAATTTGTTGGATGGGGGAAACAAGACTTTTCTTCTGAGGACAAGGTCAGGTTACTCCTGTTACTGGTGCTGTGGTGTATTGAGACATAATGTACATGATTTCTTTCTATGGGGTTTGATCTACAATAACTTATTACTACATGTCAAATGTTGGGGGATGGCTGTGAGTCTTGTATCATTTTCACTTGTGTTGCTGTTTTGCTCAGCAGTAAACAATACTAGATGTCTTTAAATAAAAAACTCAGATCTGTGACTGGTGGTGAATGTTTGACAATGTTCAGCATTCCGTCCATCATCTTTTTGTGTTGCAATATCCATGTGCAGCCAGTATGGATGAGTCTGCAGCTGCACTCATGACTTGAATACCATTGTTCTCTCATTTAGAACTTGTATAAAATCTTCCCTGTGAACTATTGATAAGTCATTAGCAAATTGCTGCACAGAGTTCCTCAACGATATTAAGAGCTGAACACACACTCCAAATACTCGAGTCTCCCTCTTAATGTGTGAGACTTGAGGTCTGCGTTTCTCTCGTGTACCCAGGGTTGGATTGGAATTAAAAATCGGCCCGGGCACGCTAAAAAAGTGGCCCTCATTTGCATATTGCCTTTCCGCAAAACACTACTTTGGCGAAGTTTTATAAAACAGAGGCATGTTTTCTTAACAAAAAAATGTTACTAGCTCAAATAGATAAAAAGTTACGGAAAATCTCACTACTCATGTTACCGCACACTGGAAAAACTCATATTCAGCAAGGCAGCAGGCGGACTTTGTGCATGGTTGAAAGGGTTGGCAGTGCGTGCACCCACCCTTTTTGTGCCATAAATCACTGGGGCATGTGTCAATGTGTGCATGATTATATTCTTGTTTCAGGCACAAACCTAACCTTACACCCAATTTTGCCAGTCACTGTCTTTGTTAGAACAGATTCACAATTACTTTATTAACCTTCCTGCTTTCTCAAATTTGCTTGAAAATGCACCATTTGCTCACTATTTTTTCAAAATTTTCTAGGGGGGAGAACCCCCCCAAACCCCCCTTAGGTGGTTCGGGATCGCTCGCTACGCTCGCTCGCATTACTGTGTCGCAATATGATGAATGTCTAAAAACTGTGTCACCAACATGAAAAGTTTGGAAAGCTGTGCTCTAAGTCATTGTGCCCATACAACAAAAACACAAATGTGACCAAATGACATGTTTACCAAAGGACATTATCCATGTGTAAGGGAAGCCTTGTCTACACTGTATGTGTGTTCAAAAGAGAATCAACATATTTTAAATAAAGTCGGACAAGCCCTTAAAAACATTAACCTAGGTGTCATTCTTCATCGTAGTACTGTTTCATTTGTCATAAATGTTTGCTTGTGTTATAGGCAGTGCTTTCACTATGGATGGTGATAGTGTGGGATCCCGAATATCAGCCTAGAAATCTCTGAAAGTTTCTCAAGGATACTACTTTTATGCTAGAGAACCAAGAAAATGGTTAAAATTGGAATCAGTGTGCCTAGGAGCGTTATTTCTCCTACATCATATAGGTCAACATGCTTCTGCAGTGTGATGGCCCCAATCATGGTCCCTGGCTTTCATCAGGACCAGAAACCCTCTGAGGCAGTGGTCTTCAAACTTTTTTTTTTTAAAGTTTTTATTGAAAAGACAAATTGAAAACACAACATTATGAAAACACCACTTACATCAAATCAATAATAAAGGACAAATCTACATTGCTGCGTACCCTGAAAGATATCATGAAGCAAAGCAGTACTTAAACGCAAAGGAATGCAAAGAGACAATTACATCGTGTAGATCATAAAATGAAAGGACTTCACAGACAATAATCAAAAATCATACAAAATTAAAACTCAAAAAGATATCAGGGTTTCGAGATTATCAGTGTGCAGTGTATCTGTCTAAGGCTAATGGCGGTGGTGAGGGTGTACATATGATATCCGTCTTGCAGACAGTGGAGGTGCGTAATGAGGAGCAGCGAACTGGAAAGTGAACTAAGAGGCCGGACTGTAATCTACTCAGTTTGTGAGAGGGCTGGTAGTGAAGGAGCAGCCTGTGACGTGTGAAGCGTGCGTTGTAGGTATGTGCGATAGATGCACCAAATGTCTCGGGGCCTGGAGGTTGGAGGTTGGAGTGAAGCGTAGATCTCGGATTGTATATTGCAGTACGCCAGACTCCAGAGCCAGGCCGACCTGGTCGGGCGAGCCCTTGCCCCCTAGAGAGCAGCTATCTCGCGCTTCGCCAGCAGCAAGGCGATCGCTGCAAAGCGCCTGTAGCACAATTTAATTCACTGAACCAGTCCCAGCAGGCCCAGCTCTGGAGAGGGTATCAGAGGCGTTTCTATAATTTGCACCAACACAGCAAATACTTCCTGCCAGTATGTGAAAATGGGGGGGCAGGACCAGGACATATGGGCAAAATCAGCATTCAAGGCGTTACATTTGGGGCAATTCATTTGCTTAGAGGGGTCAAATTTAGCCAGTTGGGTAGGGGTGACGTAAATTCTATGGATAAATTTAAAATGAAGCAATTTGTGCCTATGATTAGGGGATACCCTGTGGGTTTGTTCTAGGCAGTAGGCCCATTCTTTGTCAGTCAGTGGATGCCCAATATCTGTTTCCCAACGCCGCCTGGCCACGTCATCCCGCACCACCCGGAGTGCCAGACATGCCTTATACAGTTTTGTGACCAAATGTGATCCAGTTTCGTCGGCTATGAGACGGGTGAGTGGGGGGAAGTCGTCATAAGGGGCAGGGTAAGTGGAAAAGGTGGTGCGGCGCGTCCCCTGAAGACGGGCTATGCCAGTGAATCCCGGGAGCTGTGTCAGATCAGACAATTTGCACGCCTGACCATCCGGGAACAGTGACCCGAAGGTGTCTAACCCTAGTTTAGTGAAAGTAGCTAGCACCCCTTTATCGGAGGCAAGAGGTAAAAAGGGGTTATTGGCTAGTGGGAGAGCGGGCGAGTAAAGGGGACCAGACCCATATAATCGGTTCAGTTTACGCCAGGCCCAACATGTAGTGGCCAAAGGTTGAATATCATGCGCATCGAGGGGGACTCCCTTTGGGAGTAGGGATGCCAAAGGGGTCAGAGCCGCTAATTCCTTGTCTGTTTTGGTGTAGGGTATTCTGGCGTTAGGATGAAACCAGTGGTAAGAAAATTGTGCCTTTGCTACCAGAAAGTACAGCTGAGGGTCCGGGACAGCGAATCCCCCTCGAGCATATAGGAGGGTAAGAGTATCCCAAGCCACCCGTGGTCTACGGCCAGCCCATATCAAGCGGATAAGGAGGCCGTGTAAGTGGTTAAAAAACACGTTGGTGAGTGGAATAGGTATGGTGCGGAAATAGTAAAGGAAACGGGGCAGTACCTTCATTTTTATAAGGGCGATACGGCCGGCCACAGAGAGGGGCAACTGTATCCACCTTTCTATTTGCGAGGTAAGTTGGTCTATAGCAGGCCCGTAATTCAGCTGTATAACCTGGCCTTTGTCTCTGTGAAGTTGCACCCCTAGGTATTTGGTGGTCTCCCGGTACACCCACAGGGGGTATTCCGTCCCGTCTGTCGCTGCCGCATCCGTAATGGGGAATAACACCGATTTCCCCCAGTTGATCTTAAGACCTGATACGGAGCCGAAGCGTTCGATTTCGTCAATTAGCGGCTGGAGGTTGATTTGAGGGTGGCGTACGAAAAGCAAAATGTCATCCGCATACAGGGACATCAAGAGCGGACCAGCAGGGAATTGCAGGCCACGGAACAGGTGTTTTTCCTGGAGGTGGCGGACCAGGGAGTCCATTGCGATAATGAACAGGAATGGGGACAATGGACACCCCTGACGCGTGACGCGTGTAATGGGGATGTGAAGAGATAAGGACCCGTTAACCCGAAGGCGGGCCGTGGGGGATGAATATAGAAGGGCAATCAGGGCTATAAAGTTGAAAGGGAGGCCAAGTTTACGAAGCGACGCCATAAGGAAGGCCATTCAAGGGAGTCGAAGGTCTTCTCTGCGTCTAATAACGCAACTGCAGCTGGCGTGGTGGGTTTGATACGGTTAATGACGGAGAAGACCGTGCGAAGATTGAGGGCGGTGGATCGGTGAGGTATAAACCCAGACTGCACCGGAGACAAAATTTGATCCATTAATAGCGAGAGACGCGAGGAAAGCATTTTGGCAAGAATTTTGTTGTCAAAATTAATGAGGGATATGGGGCGGTAAGACGAACATTGTGTGGGGTCCTTTCCAGGTTTAAGTAACAGGGAGATGGCCGCCTCTCGCATGGTGTGGGGGAGTGTGCCCGACTCTAACGCCTCCGCAAACACCTCTAAAAGTTGAGGCGCCAGACTATCTTTATACGCTTTGTAGAACACCCCCGTGAGTCCGTCAAGGCCTGGTGCCTTGGAGCCCGAGAGTTCGTCAATGGCCAGCGAGATTTCATCAACCGTGAAGGGATGCGCCAGGAATTCAGCCTGGCCCTTGGTTAGCCAGACCATGGCCACCTCCTCCAGATATGACAGGTGCTGCGAAAAATTAACAGGCAGTGTGGTAGTATAGAGGGAGCGATAGTAGGCCACTAACTCCGCCACAATGTCCGAGTCAGACGTGGCAGTAGTCCCGCCCTCATGTTTAATGGACGTGATATGCCCAGCCCCTTTTGGGGGGCTCACCAGACGGGCCAGGGTCCTGCCGGGGCGTTCACCTTCACTGTATCGCCGCGCCAGGTGATATTTGCCGAGTAAGTTCGCCTCTCTGTCGGCATGGTCATTGAATTCTAGCAGTAGTGCGTTGCGCTTGGTTTGCACTTGCGGGTCAGGGGAAGATTCGTCCAGCAAGGCTAGTTCAGTCTCCACTTTAGTGAGGCTACCGCGTATCGATCGCAATACCCCGGCCTGTTTGGAGATGATAACTCCCCGTATGAACACCTTAAAGGCGTCCCAGAGAGTGGAGTAATGTGCCACCGATCCGGTATTCAGGGCGAAGTACTCTGTGATGGCCTCTTGAACTTCTGCGCGGAACACCTTGTCCAGAAGAGCCGAGGCCGGGAAGGACCACCGCCGCTCCCACCCTGCCGAGTGTGGGATATTCAGGTGTAATACAAGGGGGGAGTGATCGGAAAGAGTGCGAGGTAGCACGTCTGCTCCCCCAACCCAACGACATCCCACAGCTGTGGCGAAGAAGTAGTCGATACGCGTATGTGTTGAGTGAGGCGCCGAGTAAAACGTGTAGCCAGGATCCGATGGGTGATGTCGTCGCCAGGCGTCACGTAGATCCAAGGAGCAAATCAGGTCGTTAAATACCATAAGGGAACGGACCTTAGGTGTAGCTTGTGGATTGGAGGAGTCAAGAGCGTGATTGAGCCAGAGATTGAGGTCCCCACCCAGAAAGAGGACATCGTAATCGTGTCTACTGAGAAGGGCGTGTAGGTTGGCGAAAAAGTCTGGGTCGTCAGTGTTCGGGGCATAGACATTTAAAAGTAGTATTGTTTGACCCAGTAGTTTTCCCTTGAGTAACAAATAGCGCCCTTGGGGATCTTCTGCCTAATGTAGTAGGGCGAAAGGAAGGGAGCTATGTATTAACGTGCAAACCCCCCGTGAATAAGTACTAAAACTGGAGAAGAACCTATTGGATCCCCAGCCTTGGGGTGGGAGATGGGTCTCCTGCAAGAAGGCTATCTTTACTTCGTGTCGTTTCAGATATGCTAACACCAGTTTACATTTCCTCGGGTTATTGAGCCCCCTAACATTCCACGTGAGGAGATTAACGTTCACCGAAGGAGCTACCGCCTTGTCTTAGAGAGAGATAAACAGTGCGCGTATATCACCAGCCTCAGAAAAGTGGGGGGAGTGTGAAACCCACAGAATAATGCCATCAAATGAAAAAAAAACACATTGAGCAACCGTACAAAGACACAAAAATCTCAACAAAACCCACCACCCCCAAGCGCCCGCCCACCACCCACACCTGAGCCCACGGGCCCCGAGAAACAAATCCCTCCCCACAAAAACCCACAACATTACAACAACAACAAACCCCATTGAGAACTTATGCGGAGTCATCCGGGGGGAGGCAACGCCTCGGACAGCCGGTGCCCACATCACTGAAACAAATAATGAAATACCTATTTCGGAAAAGGCCGCAGCAACAGCCCTTACACTAGGATCTCGAACAGTAGACTTAATAGGGAGTCCACCAATAATCGATCATGTGTGCGAACGTCAGCAGGTGAGATATACCACTCTGGTCAAAATACACATAGTGCAGCCGAACAAAGGGGAGCAACTGGGTCACAGGGAGCAAAAAACATCAGAGCTAAATGGTAGGGGAGTGTCTAATACAGGGCAGAGCTACCAAGACTAGCGGCCAGGACTGGACCAGTGAAACACAACGTCCAGCAACATAGACTTAGTCTGATGTGAAGAGTTCAGCGCTGGGGGCCAGGTTATTGTCCGGGGAAGAGTGCCGTGAAGAGCAGGCAGGGCTGCGACGGGCCCCACCCACACACTGCTTGCAGAAGGTTAGGACATCAGGGGCGTTTTCAAAGAAACGAGGCTTAACGTCCACCAGCACCCTGAGCCGTGCTGGATAGAGCATTGCGTATTTCAAATCCAGGGCACGGAGTTGTCGTTTTGCCTCCACAAATTTCCGTCAAGCCTCCTGAACAACCAGAGTATGGTCCGGGTAGAAGGAGAGGACCGACACCTGATATTGCACCGGGGCAGCCTCTCGCGCCAGGCGGAGGATTATATCTCTGTCCCTGTAGTTTAGTAAGCGCGCCACAATGGGACGGGGTGTGTGGCCTGGCGCGGGCCCAGGGACCGATGCGCCCTCTCCACGACAAACGTGGCGGAGAAGTGCTCGGCACCAAACAGGTCTTTCAATAGGCCCTCGAGGAAGAGTTCTGGCCGGCCCATGTTGGTGGACTCCGCCAGTCCCGCTATACGTACGTTGTTTCTTCGTGACCGGGCCTCCAAATCTTCATTTTTGATAGCGATGGATTTCAGTAGGTGCTCTGTGTGCTCCAGTCAGCGCCACGTCCCTGTGCTGGTTCTCCTGGTCGGATAGACGGTGCTCGGCCTCTCCAAGCCGGGTGTGATGGCCGTCGATGCGCTCTCCCATTCTGACTAGCCTGGAGGTGAGGGTGTCCAGCCGGTTGTCGAGGCCACGGAACACCGCGCGGAGCTCCGCCAAAATGGCCGATATCCCCTCCCCCACCGATTGGCGGACCGCCGCGCTCGAGGCGCCCTCGCGGTCTAGCGAGTGGGAGGCGCGGCCCGAGTCGGCCGGTTTGTCGAACGTCAGTCTCCGTTGCTTGGGGTCCCCACGCCCCATCACCTCCTCTGGTTGTGGCCCCCTTAAATGGTGCGGGAGTGCACCGTCCGACAATCGGCGCCCAAAGCGCAGTGGTAGTTTCCAGCGAGGGGAGCCCAGGGAGGAGCGGGGGGGAGCCGTCCAGAACACCTCCAGGCGTAAGCGTGTCCCGCTGGATGAAAGGGCCGGGTCGGCGAGGAGGCTGCCAGAATGGGCCCAACTCCCAGGGCCCCCGCCCCCACTCACCGGGTGTGTACAGGCAGCAGGTGGGAATTTGCCTCAGGCGCCAGGTCTTGGAGCGGAGGACCCAGCAAGGGCGCCCTGGGAGAGCCGAGGCCCCAGGGTCCGATGGGCGACAGAGGCCGTGGGCTCCGCATGCGAGCCCGCAGGGCGGGCCACCGATGTGAAGCAGGCCGCGCCGCTCACCCGCCCGCTCGGCGATGAAAGGGAGTCAGCGCAGCGGCATTTTCGCACTCTCCAGCGCTCGGTCCATGCCCCGCTGCATCAGACGGCACCCGGTGACATTTTCGGTGAAGGTGGTGAACTCAGCATGCCGTTAGACGCCGCGTGTGAGCATCAGCGGCTGGAGCTTCAACGCCGTGCGGCCATGTTGGTCGCCGGCTTGGCCACGACCCCGTCTTCAAACTTTTTAATGCCGTGCCCTACCAGTGGTAAACAAAATCATCTCTCAGAATTTTTCACAATTATTGTATTAAATTGGCAATGTTTAAATATGTCTAGACTTATTTAAACATTGCAGTTAAGTTCTGTTACCGTTTCAAAAATGCAATCAAATACTTGATTTGATTGCCAGGCATATTGTTGTGGTCAAATGTAAATAAACAATTTAGGAAATGAATGAAAAAGTGGACCTATTACTAACTAACAACCATAGTGACCAGAAACAATTGAGTATCAAAAATATATTTTATTTTATTTTTTTATATATATACATTTGTTGAAAATATTAAGATATAATTTTTTTAAATGAACAAAAACATTTTTTAATAGCAAAATTACACATAGCATCAATTGTAAATATCTGTTATTCTTTGCCTATGCATATATTTTTTGAAAAAAATGCATTTGTGGTTAGCATTATCTAATTGAACATGGTTAATGTTATGTAGTTGTACAAGGCCTAATGATGCATCATATTATTTAAAGAAGATGTCAAAACTAAACCAATATTGTGATAGCATATGTAATTCTGAACCAAAATAAATTCAATACAGACAATACAATATAAATAATACAATAATGGCTAACATAATTCGTGTCTACGTGCGTTTCGGCGGAACGCCTTCATCAGGTAGCCATATTTGGTCTAAGGAGAAAAATATAAAATGAAATGATTCCGGTCACATATAGAAGGTCCTACAAAACAGTGCTGCTGTAAATACAGTCAGACATATTTGTATAGCAATAATTAAAAATGTCACAGCAAAAAACAATAATTTGCTTTAAACTAGAACAACTAGTGTAAGCAAAAGATAAAAAGAAAAAAGAAAGACAGAACGGTGAGAAACCAGTGCTTAAAGATAAAGCTAATATCCAGTTAATGTTAGCTAGAATCACCAAGAGATTGTGCAAAAAATAATAAAGAATATACCGTTTATTTTCAAGCTCAAATAAGAATAGAATTAAAAACCAGATGGTGTGATAAAACTGACAACGTCAAAACACAGTTCCAGACAAAATGTGCGGTATAATATATGGAATGAATGTACCTTAAAAACTAGCAAATATCGTCTTTTGAAGAGAAGTTGGATATAAAATAAACGATAAGAATGATGACGCGTCTGCAATGAAAGATAAGGGATTCTTAAATTCTATATATCGCCAATGTACAAATAAGTATCCCAAAAATCCTAAACCAGAGACAAGATGTATTGCGTCACCTGCTGAAATATAATGCAAGTGAATAGAAAATGATTTACAGAAAATGCCAATAGGCAATATGCAAATAGATGAAATAATTTAATTTCTAAATGGACCTTAAGGTAATGGATATAAAGACATAAAGGTGCTGCCAGCTCACAGAGCGCACCCTTGTTGCTAAATGCTAAAACACTAGAAACAATTTAAGATGTTTTAATAAACCTGTGAAGGTCTATTCGCTTACCTCTAATAATGATTAGATGGAAAATACTGAGTATAAGTGTAGATTTTACTCGCAGTCCAAATGTAGATAATTTTCCATGTTGCACATATGAATGAAAAGGACGTAATAAGGTCCTAAACAAGAACAATAATGTCTAATGAGCGACTGATACTTACAAAGTAAATACCAAAGCATGATATAATGAAATGAAATTTAACGCGCTGGCTGACAAGAATGAATGACATTCAATACCTTTAAATCAGTAGCATTAAATGTGGTAATTGGTTGCCGTGATTTAACCTAAAGTCAAGAGTCGCAGCTAAATCGTAGATCACATGCTGAGAATTGCGCTTCAAAGTGAGAAACAAAACGATGAATATCTGTAAATGAAAAAAAGACCTAGTCAATATATGCTCTCTAACTAAAGAGGGGCCAAGTTTTGAGCAAAAGAAAAGAGAGGGGAATTATACATATTTCCTAAGCGTTTCCGTACCTGATATATGACGAAAAACTTGCAGCAGCAGTTTCACAAGTCTCGAGTCTGCGGGAATCCTACTTCGGCGGGACATTAACATAAACACTTCACGGGGTCAGCACGCTGGGCCGCCGTATCACTCTGCGAGATGAACGCTAAATGATACGCGGCCCCAGCTCCAAATTTAAATGTCGAAGAAGGCGGGAAAGTTGATTCAGCTGTGTCCAAGTGTGACGAACTAGTCAAATGAGTTCCGGGTATAGCAGAAATGCACGCCCGAACATAACGGGATATGACGTCCGCTTAAAAAAATAAAAAAAAAAAACACAACTGAAACGTCCCAAAAAATCTATTACTATGAAAGGCTAAAAAGAAGCGCCATCTTTGACTGATGATAACTGATGTATATTAGACTACGAATTCATGAACATAGTGTCTTCTTTGAAGAAACAAAACTAAAATATGCCAGAATATTTATGACAATAGTGAACTGGAAAAATACAACATCTTAAACTAATAACGGTAGTATTATGTAGGTCCATATAATCGACAATCCCAAAACGGAAAAACAGCATGCTAAGAAAGCAGCTGTTTTCAGTGTGAACAAAAATCCATGCTGAACCGTGGCATTTGCTTTGAAAGACGAAACTATGATGTCCCTAAGTGTATTATAATAGGAAGCTGCAACAATGCGCCATCTTGGAATGATGATGTTGGATGTAAATATTAATCCATATAATCATGTACAGCAAAACAAAGAAAGAGAAAAAAAGGGGGAAAAAAACAAGAAAACGTGCTTGAAGCATACTACGTAAGTGTGTGGCTATTCACTAAAGGCCTCAAAGTCACTCAACAATAAGATTGTTCATGAATTTATCCATAACTGTGAAGTTAGACTGAAAGGACAGTCAATGCAATGAATCCTTACCAGTGACAGAAGAAGGACTCATTGTATAAATAAAACTAACTCCAAGAATATTGGACATAAGATGGAAACATCATGTGTGATCCAGTTCTCAACTATTGTTATAACGAATCACCTGATCCCAGGGGATTTCGTTATTTAATCCATGTTTATATGTATCAAGAGTGTAGATCCAATAAACTTCCCTTCGTTTACGTATTTCCACACTCTGGTTACCAGAGTTAATGCGTATCTTTTCCAAGATAAGCCACTGTATTTCCTGAGGGGTATGCTGGACTTCCGTATAATGTTTCACTAACGGCGCAGCCAGTTTTTTAGTTTTGATGGCCGACCTATGCTCGGTTAAACGTGTGGCCATTGACCGTGCAGTTTCCCCAACATATCCGAGTTGACATGGACAAACAATAAGATAAATAATGTTGGTTGTCTTACAGTTGGTTAATGAAGTCAAATTGATGTTAGTTCCATTTATTTTGTATGTCCTGGCTTCAATGGCAAACTGACAAGTGACACAGGACATGCATTTAAAATTCCCGATCGGTGGATCATTGCCATATAAGGATGTCTGAATCGACAATTTCTGTGGGATTTTCATGCGAGAATGTACTAGCCGATCCTTGAGATTTCGATTTTTTCTGTAGGCAAACAGCGGCTTAACTATGAGATTCTCACGTTCTCTAGTGGCATTCAAAATATGCCAGTTACTGTTCACGATATGACAAATTTTTTCGTTCATTGTAGAGTGGCGTGTAACAAACACTAGTCTGGAAATGGATGTTTTAATTTGTGGTGTCAACAGATGTTGCCTATCGTAAAAACGAGCCCGTTTATACGAGTCACGCACCAGGCGTTTTGGGTATCCACGAGCCACAAATTTGGCTTTCATCTCTATAGCTCTCTGATCAAAGTCCTGCAAATTGGTACAATTCCTGCACAAACGCAGGAACTGTCCAAAAGGGATGCTAGTTATTTGCGACTTCGGATGATAACTCTGAAAATGTAATAGAGTATTACGAGCCGTGGGTTTGGTGTACAAATCAACTTCTAAATGGTCTCCATTGTTTTGAATGACGATGTCTAAAAACTCAACCTTGATGTTATTAGAGTTTGCTGGAAAGGTGATATTGCTATCACACAGGTTAATCCAAGATACAAATTCAGAGATGTCTTCATGATTACCTGTCCAAATAAAAAATACATTGTCTATATATCTAGACCATGAGGTCACTGACTCACTAAAGGGAGCTATTTCGTTGTCAATATATTTACTTTCAAATAAAGCCATATAGATGTTAGCTACTGTTGGGGGCACAAGATGCCCCCATACTTACTCCTTTGGTTTGTTTGTAAAGAGACCCATGGAACTCAAACGTGTTTTCCTGAAGGACCAGCGTCAAACATTCTATTATGAAAGTTCTAGGACAATCAATATCAAAAATATCCATGAACCATTTTACAGCATCAATGGCACCCTGTTGTGGTATATTACTGTATAACGCTTCAATGTCCATGGTAACCATGGTTTGAGTGAAAGCATTGAAGCGAACGTTTTCCACTTTATATTGTTGTGGTCAGACAGGCCTTACTAACGTGAAAAACTATCCTCGGAGTGATTATTAGAAATGGCGGTGGGAGTTTTGAAGAATATTTGTAGTCCCTTCCTTTTGACACATACTCCCAGCTAAGAAATAAATTGCAAAAGATGTCAGTGATGGCCCATTACAGAGCGGCTTACTTTTCTGCTTAAAACAAAGCACTGTTATCAGCATAATGCTTCTTTTGGCCAGAGTGTGGTGCCTTCTCTAGGGTCACTTGAGGCCCACCAAAAGGGTCCCTCCCCCCAGTTTGAAGACCCTTGCTCTGAGGTTTCTCAATTTTTCCCACTCACCCATTTGGCAAACGTTCCATCTCTTATAGATTCCATGCCGTAAGAGCCATAGTATACTACAGAGCTGCAAATTTCTAATAGGTGAGATCACTATATTTAGGGTCTAAGGGGGCTCATTATGATGGCGGAAGGACCGCCACCGCCGGGCCGGCGGTGGCAGTCCTTCCGCCATCACTGAGCATTTTACCCACCGCTAAATTAGGATGTCGGTGGGTATCGCGGCGGACGCAAAGTCCGTCTGCCGCTTTTCCGCCGGAGGCAATCGAACCGATTGCCTGGCGGACGGAAAAGGGCCACTAATATGGTGGCAGTGCCTAGCAGGCACCGTCCGCCATATTATGATGTGCCCTGGAAGAGGCCTTTCCATGGCGGCGCTGCCGCCATGGAAAGGCTGGCGGGGATTGGTTTTCGGGGCCCGTTGCAGGCCCCCTCAGTGTGGGGGGAGGGTGTAGGTGCACTGGGGGTGTACCCATGGTACCCCCCTACATTTCCATGCACAAGGTGGCAGGCACCGCATGGTGCCTGCCACGTTGTGCAGGGGAATGCACATCGTGGCATTTTGGCATTGCGAACGGTGCTGCAGCTAGCAGCACCGCCAGCATTGTTAAAAGGCCAGGATGCGCCCGCCATACTGGTGGGCGCATCCTAATTGGGCTGGTGGGACCGCCGCACGTCTGGCAGGCGGTCCCATCACCGCTATGATGGCGGGCGGACTGATGTCCGCCCGCCATCATAATGGGCCCCTAAATGCTTCATGGAGGGACACCCAAGAGATCCCTTTATAGTCACACATTTTTCAAAGGGAAATTCCTACCAGCATCCTATAGCACAGCATATAATCTAATATTGAGCTTCCCACACTATCGCCAAGCCCCGTGAAAGTAGTCCTTATACCATATGGAGCCCGTTCCTCACTATAAACATCTCTTATCTAACTTCATATCAAGAACAACTCCATGTGGTCCAATAGCATTTCCAAAAGAGATCTACTTTAAATAACATCAAAACGTATGAGTTTAAGTGCAAACAGCTGGACTGCAGTGCCATCAATTGTTAGAATCTAATATACCTAACTTTATCATTTTAATCAGTGACCAAGAGAGTCTACAAAAATTATTTGTTGGGTGTATTTTATTCCCAAATAAAGTTTGGACTTAGGTATCCAATTATATGTTTTCCCCCACGGCTGGTTACCAACTAACTGGTGACCTCATGTCACTAATGCACCAACTTCTTTGTTTTCTCCTGGAAGTAAATTATACGGAGCATACATGGAAAATAGATTTGATTGCACTATCTACAACAGAGAAGAAAAATTTGGAATCCCTCCAGTAACCATTGACCCCATTCGAGTCAACACTTTCGATGATAGGCTTTATCCATGTAGCTGGTTATTTGGTCACTTGTATTTAAATTTTAAAACTTGAAAATTTACCATAGCATTATCCCTTCGGATCTGCCCAATCCTAAAGATCCATACTTTAACCTAAACTTCACAAAAAAATGTTTTATTATCTATTTTCAATGCAGCATTCTTCCAAATAGGAGCAGCTTGGGGGGTTGAGCTGCAGCTGTTCCCTAGTGTAAGAGGCTGTCCTGGGTACATGGGATTTCTTGGCACAAGGCATATAAATCCTTTGCACTAGGGCATATGAACTGTTCTTGCATGTCAGTCTGTACCTTAGCGTACAAGACTGTGAGTGCCATATGATACTGAGCCTTGGTATACAAGCCTGAACTGGTGGGAAGCACCTGTTTCTATACAGACGAGGCTATCTGGGCAAATGATGCTTCACTTAGGCCATAGTCCCTGTAATTGGGCATACATGGGTCTACTAAAGCATATGATGTTGTAACTGGCATATGAGGGATGTGCCACTGATCTGTAATAGCTGTACCACCTGCATGGCATGACAGCACTCTATTTGCATTAAGCTGATAACTATCATACCAAGTAGCTTCCCTCCTTGCAAATGTACTTTCTTCTCCTGTTAGTACCATCCTTAATCTCTCCCTGATTGAGGGTTACCTCCCTCAATCCTGGAAGGCGGCGCAGGTCATTCCAATTCGAAAAAACCCCAAGGCCTCTATGACATATCTGTCCAATCTTCGGCCCATCTCCCTCTTACCTCATCTTAGCAAAGTCTTGGAAAAATATATTAATCAACATCTTTCAACCTATGTCGAAACCAACATCTGTCTAGACCCTTCACAATCAGGTTTTAGGCCCAATCATAGCACAGAATTGGCCCTATTAGAAGTCATGGATAACATCAGAATGACTCATGATAGTGGCCATTCCACCATACTTGTGCTATTGGATCTCTCTGCTGCATTCGACACGAAATCTCACCAGATTATGCTTATGAGACTGAGGGAGATTGGACTCAACGGAGCGGCCTTGTCATGACTAGCTTTTTGTCATCTCGAACTCAGACCGTCAACCTGGGCCTATTCCGGTCTCAGACCACGGAATTGACCAAGGGTGTCCCGCAGGGCTCGTGTTTAAGCCCTACGCTTTTTAACATCTATATCGCTCCCTTGGCCCACTTGCTTAGGTCTCATGGTTTCCTGCCCATTTCCTACGCTGATGACACTCAGCTTCTCTTCACCTTTGATAAAACCTCAACGTATGCTCTGTCATCCTTTGCTGAAGGAATGACCGCTACATCAGATTGGATGAGGAGAAATTTTCTCCAATTAAACGCAGGGAAAACCGAGATAATGCTCTTCGGAGATGCCCCTCTCCTTTGGTCTCCGAATTGGTGGCCGGTCGCTCTTGGCCCACCCCCCACCCCCAAAACCTCAGTTAAGAACCTGGGCATTCATCTTGATCAGGCACTTACATTGAAGGAGCATGTCGCCCGTACTGCAAGCAATTGCTTTCATGTGCTGGGCATGCTACGTCGAGTCTTTCCCTTTTTGCCAGACTGCACTCGGAAAACTCTTATTCAGACTATGATTCTGGGCCGCCTTTATTATTGCAATGCTCTTTTGCTTTCTGAAAACGAGTCTTCCCTAAACAGGCTTCAGGTGGTCCAGAACACTGCTGCACGGCTCATTACGAACTCCACACCTGGAACCCCTTCCTTGCCGTTGCTGCGTAAACTCCACTGGTTACCAGTCCGCAAGCAGATAAAGTTTAAGGCAGGCTGTATAGTCTACAGAGCTATCCATAAAAAGGGTCCCTCTTACATCTCGAGCAAGCTCAAGCCTTATACCCCGTATAGGACCCTAAGATCCAGCTGTAAACTTCTTTTACAGGTACCAAGGGTCAGGAAAGCTAGACTTGGTGGGAAATCCTTTTCCCTCCTCGCCCCCCTATACTGGAATGAGCTCCCCCTACAGCTCCGACAATGCCCGGACTATCTACGTTTTAGGAAACTGCTTAAAGCCTCCCTGTTCTAATCTGTCTTTAGCCCGCTCGTAGGTCAGCTACAGCGCAGAGATACCCCTTCGGGAGTGATTCAGGCGCTCTACAAAACCCTTAAATAAAATAAATAAATAAATAAATACCTGAGTCTGGCGGCTCAGCTGGCCTATATATTCACTGCAGGAGTCTGCTTTTGACTTCGGAGACACAGGTTCAAATCCCAATGGCCTACTCAGCCTTTGATCCTTCGGAGGTCCATAAAATGAGTACCCTTGATGATGGTGACAATGCACATCTGTTATTCAGCCCCAAGATGCCACATGGTACAAATATGTGCTTTAGAACTCATGTTTTGGTAACCTTGTATCTGTTGTAGTCAATTGTTGTATTGATGTATTAATGTTTCTGTTACTGACGTTTGTTCTTTACTTCAGAGACATCGTCTCATGTAATGACTTTAGGGCAGAAGGCCATGTGACATCACTTCCTGTGATGTTTCACAGTCAAGTATCAAGTGATGTCACTTCCTGGGATGCCACTGGGGAACCAAAAAAGTGTAACGTCTCCTCCTTGACCTTGGGCTTTCAATGTATTGACATTCACGGTGCACTCGCTTTTGTGCTTTTTGATGTTTTATTTTAGATTAGGGCGAAGCACGTTAAATCTTACACAACAGTACTTCAACATTTCACAGATAATGAATGCATTAATCTGCTCTTAATTATTTAATCTGTTCATTCGTTCATGTGTGCGTTCATTCATTCACCAGCCTATGTCTCTTATCCAGCAATGACCCTTTCGTTGAACCAGTCTCACACTATCTTTGTAAGTATCAGTGCTTAATTTGAGCCAGTACCTAATTGACAACACCGGCAGTCATAGCAGTCTGCCACATGGTGGCGCTGTTTGTCTAATTTAGTGATGTTAAATATTTCAATATATATTATAAATGGCTACTACCCACCCCCAAGACATTCTTATAGCTTTAGGGCCCGGAATATTCTGAATTGTCACACTATAGGAATGTGATGGGTAGTAGTTGTGATGGTACTGTCATTGGCAGCGTTGGCAGGGGCCATGGTGGTGCCATTGTGGCACTTACTTGTTTACAAATTAAGCACTGCAAGTATGAACGTAATACGTTATCATCTCTCAAGCATACATATTGAAATTGCATTCAAATAGAAGCTGTCATATTATATCTCTCGCACGTCTAACGGTGACGTCTCTGTGCTCCGTGGAAACCCATATTTCAGCAGGTGTAATGTCGGCGGTGGTACGGGAAGCTACACTTCTGTCTGGAATTCCTTTTTCCATATCGCAAAAGGAGTGTTGCTCGTGTCAGTATCTGGCGCCGAATTCCACACATGCCTTTTATTGAGGAGGGGGCATGAGAGCTTGTTATCTTTCCGCTCTGGAATTTCCCGCCGTTATTTAGAATGTTGGTTTAGGTGCCTTTGGTTCGGGGAAAGACTTGGCATGTATAGCTGATACGTTTATTTACAAGAGGCAGGACTTGGTTGAGGCTGGGGCTTACGCAAAATGATGGTGCCCCCCGCTCCCCCCCAAAGAAGAATGTGTTGAGGGGCCAAGGGGGTCTGCCATAACTCACTGCATTGGCCCTTGGCTGAAAGAGGGCCCCTGAGGGTTTGGGGACCTCCAGCCCCGCAGGGGCTGCAGAGGCCTGCTTTACGTCCCTAACTGGAGGTAAACATGGACCACCTCTTCCAACACCAACTAATCCATCTCCCTCCTCAACGACTCGGAGGCAGACGGTTAAGAAAACAAACCGCCTCTCCTCAGAGCGCAGACTTCAAGGTGCTAGCTGGAGCGGCCTGGGGAGTCGAAGAACTCTCGGCAGAAGCGTCTGCTGATTTTATTCCACCCTGATCCCCTGGAGGCGGCTGGGAGAGAGCCAGGCAGGGAGGAATCTTGAATTGGGTATTTTTTTTCATCTTCCGTTGTTCTGAAAATGTTATTGCACAACAGGGCGAGCCACAGACTGGCGCGTTACTTAAGAGCTCAGCTGGGTAGACGGTGCCCATACCTGCGTGCTGAAAATGATACTATTAGTGCGCCTGGGGTGCCGCCGCTGCAGCGAATCTTGTTATCTGACGGGCCGTTTGCGGGCCACAGGTATAAAACGAGCCTGCGTGTGTAATCGTGTGCGGGAGGGAACAGCATGTGCTGTGGCCTGGAAACAACTTTGGATGTGAGAGCATTCAGGTTAAAACACTGATATGAAGACAAACACGTGTGTGATATTCCTTTATGAAAGATTTTATTTGTTTACTTGTGTATGAGAGCTTTCTAGAGCGCTAAATTTGTAATGAGGGCAAGGGAGCGCTATACGAAGACTTGTTTCACCAGACATATTGATGGGACACTTTAGGGTTGGGTGGTTGGTCAGTGCCGCTCAGTGCCAAGAGGACAGACACGAAGAGATCAGTCACATACGGCTGCCACATTGGAGTACTTTAATATAGTCCATCCCTGTAGGCCCTGCATCTTGCCCCTCATAATATTCAAAGGTCACACCTCAGGTCACACAAGGGTCGGCTGTAGGGCACTCCACCCAGGCGGATCTCTGCCCTCCCTCTGCTCTCCACACCCACAAGACATACAGAGATGATGCTGGCACTGCTGTGCCCAGCAAAGGAAGTGAATGGTGGTAACCACCAACAACTCAACATCTAGCCATGCTAGCATAACCTGTGCGTGCCCTATCCCTCAATCACCATTCACCCATCGCACTGTGGACACAGTAAGAGCACAACTCTGGTCACCCAGGCACTGCACCAAAATACTTCCCTCATAGGCCCACAAGAGATCCACCCTTCCAACCAATCACTACCCTACAGTGTCGCCTGCTACCCATCTGCACTTCGGTGCTTTGCAGTGTGCTATGAGCCACTATACAAATGCACCTAAATGTATACTGACAATCGGATGGCAGGGTGCAGAGAATATACAGCTGTAGAATTCCAGGAGGGTGAGCAGGTCAGAGCCCACCAGGGTGTCTGCTGTGTTTTTTTCTGGCAGTATGGAATGTAAACTATCAGTGATTAGATATCAACAGGGGGTTTGTGTTCATTGTGTAAAATAATATTGGTCCGGCTTTACAAGCAGCCCTTATGATATAGTTTTCATAATTCGTAAGGGAAATATTATCATACCGAAGATACTGGCAGGTGTGCTCTGGCCTCTGAGGAAAACATAACATGAGCACTTGATAACTTTTCCTGCAGTACATCCCAAGGAACACAGTCTGCACAGTTTCCGTTTTGATGAATGGGAAGTCAAAGGCAAAATCCGATTATTTACTATACAGAAACAGGATTAAGTAGGTATTTTACAACTCAAACGGGCTTAAAGTAGAACGGTTTGAATACATCTGCAGTCTCAGCTAGGGGGCAAGAAATGTTTCATTCTAATTCTGCCTAAGTAGTCAACGTCTGTTTTTCATTATTTTCGAAATATGGAAACATACAAAGAAAGCATTATTATCTGTCTGTTCACTTAAATTCGTT
Source organism: Calotriton arnoldi (assembly GCA_963921515.1). Classification (NCBI taxonomy): domain Eukaryota; kingdom Metazoa; phylum Chordata; class Amphibia; order Caudata; family Salamandridae; genus Calotriton; species Calotriton arnoldi. The sequence continues at coordinate 2,206,034 of CAWUFW010000745.1, read as the reverse complement.
GCACACACAAATTCAAGTCTTTACGTGTTGGTATGTTTAGTTGGCCGCGTTGAATAGAAAAGTTGTGTGTGTCTCAGCAAGCGGTAAATGGAAACTTAACAGAGATTGGTCATGAGTGGCTGGTGGTGAGACAGACATTATAATATAATAATAAAAGCGACATTGTGCGGTAGAGCCCAGTGAGTGGTTGTCATATAATCTGTGCAACAATCATTAACCACAGGCGTGGTCGAAAATACAGTGGCATGAGAGAATGTGGCGCTCTTATGGTTGAGGTGGGTGGTGTTTGACTTCTATTTCAGAGGTCAGGAAGGAAGCAGATGTTAGGTCAAGGGGAGGGTTCATTCCAGGAGGGAAAACAACATGATTCGTAGGAGGCAGAGAGGGTTCAGGAGCTGGAGGCGAGATGTTAGGACTAGAAAAGCAGGTAAAAGTGTAAAGGGAGTGGTGCTTCAGCAGGTATGGAGACCAGGCCATGGACCACTTTGAATACCAGAATGAGGAATCTGTGGAGGACTATTTTGAGCACTTTGAGCTAATCTTTGTGTCTGTAGTAAGAAGTGGATCTTTACAGATGAAGCACGGTGTGGATGTCAGAATTTATAACATGTTGATGGGTTTGGAATTGTAGAGAGGTTGGCCAAGTAGAAGACGTTTACAGTAGCCTAGTTTAATTAGGATCAGTGTCTTGGCCATGCTCTTGACAGGGTGGAAGGAGTGGTGGAGTGAATTTATCAGATACTGAGCCTGTGGTAAAGGGTGGAGGAATTAGACCAGACATTGAAGGTGAAGGCCCTGAAATCCCTGTCAAAGTAAGGAGTGGGATGAGAAGGAGGGGACACCAGAGATAAGCGGAAAGCAGTGGCGGCTGGAGAAGTTTTAAAGTGGCATGGCTTAAATAGTTGTACAGGCCATGCTTAGCTAACAAGCGAGTGGAGCAATGAGCCCACCCCACCGCTGTTGGGATTACTGACCTCTACCCAGGGAGTTGTTTTTTTTAAAGAAATGGAGCCAAATGGCTCATTTCAAGCCGAAGAAATTGCCTAAAACTCATACGGCTTTAAGGCAGTTTTGGAAAGGGATTTTAATGCTTTGGGTTCTGTGGCAAGTGAGCCAGGCCCTCCCAAGCAAAATAAATGGACGAAAATTAGTCCTCTTGCCCCCCAAAAACAATTTAGTAAAATGTGTGAAAACGGTAAAATATGCAGCACCCCTTCCAAAAGAAATTGATTTTATTGACATTTTAAATAATCCTGTTATGAAATTTGGCATCTCCTCTCAGTTTTTCAAAATGCATAGAGCATGTAATTTCCTTTCATTTTTCCGTGCTGCCCCTTCCTTGTAGATGATCAGTCATTTTTGTGGCTAATATTTCTCCAGAGACGATACAAAATGGGAACATTTAAGGTTAGTTAGATTTAATAATTTCAGGCAACATACAGCAGCAATAGATCTTCCAGGTTCAGGCAACAGGCATATCCCTCAGGTTACACTAAACATAGAGGTCTGGTGGGCCATAAACATCTAACAATACAGATCATGAAATGCTTCCACCGGAGTCATACAATAATGGCTTAACAGCAAGAAATGATCATCTGAATCTCACGAAACATTGTGCATATGGCCCTCATCTGATGTTTGTAATACAAGACTTAATTATGTATTCCTGTGTTCTTTTTGTTTCCTACTTTCAACCCATGTAAAGCGCTCTGATACCCGCAAGGGTCATGTTCGCGCTAAATAAAACCTTCAAATAAATAAATCTACCACATACAAGCTGATGTCTTAGCAGCCGCATTTACATTATCTACATCAACATGAACTGCCACTCAGACATGAGCTCGAAATATTTTGAAAATTAAAAAATGTTCCCTAGCTATCATTCAGAAAACACAGTATCGAAATTTGTCTATAAGTAACTCATCTTAACCCTACACACCAGATTTTGATTGTTCTAAAGAAATGTTCACCTTGAATATTGCATTTCCCGTACATACTTTTATTTTGTTCCTAAATCTCACAATGTTATCTTCTGAACATACACAGATGTTTTCCCTAAATACCAGACTTTCCTTTTAAGTAAATCAACTCAAATCGCCTCGAATATTAGCTAGGTTGCAGTTTCTGAACCTATGTGCATTTTGTCCTCAAATTCCAGTTGTTAATTTTTAGTGTATTCACTCATTTTCTCCACAAATACTATCAAGTTACTTATATTTAATTTTCTTATCTCACCCAGTTCCCCCTCTCCATTCTCCCCAAGCCCAGGTGCCTACTGCTGCATGAGGTCTGGAAAGGGGCAATTGAGTGGGTGATGTGGCCAAATGGTTGGTGAGGAGGTTGTCTTGTGTGCCCAAATACTGAATCGCATGGACAAATACTGCCCCACACCCATATACTGCTGACATTGCTCTGGTTCTTCATTCGGTATTTAGATGGAATATCGGAAACAGAAATATTGAGGACCAAAATATCGTGTCAAGAATATCGAGTGCACAAATCTCGTGAAGGTGAGTTTCTATAGGTAAGTAAAGTTGCTATATATAGCTCCACATATATGCACCTTGACGATATATATGTCTTCAAGGTACGTAGTTGTGGAGTTAAGAATAGTAAATCTATACTTACCTATTTGCACTTTCCTTCTCGATATTTTGGTCCTCGATATTTTTGACACGATATTATGTCCGCACAATATTTCTCTTTCCGATATTCTGTCAGTGATCTGCAAAGCCACATATGCCGAAGTTCAAACCTCATATTCACAATTGTAATCATAATTTGTCAAAGAATATTCTCATATTCATTGGGACTCATTTATTTTGCCCTAAAGGGCTTCATTGCCCACATACTGCCTCAAACCCCAGGATCAACCATCATATGCTGTGTACAATGTCACAGGCCCAGGTTCAATTAGCACATGCTCAGATGCAGCCTCACATACCTAGTGAGCCCAAGCAGAGGCCTACATGATCTAATATTGCTTTATATGCCCCAGTACCACAGTGATATAACAGGAACAGCTTCATATACATGCGTACAGTGTACATGTTCATGTGCTGCTTCAAATGTCTAGGGAGGAAATCCTCATTTCATGTCAAGGTAACCACCTGACAGGTATTGCCATCATATAACAGGTAGTTACCCATCATATGAACAGGTTAACAAATGCCATCCTATGCCTCAAAGAGCTACCCAATTATTGACCAAGGAACAACTTCACATCTTTATTTGCTGCCTAATATGTCCATATAGATACCTTCATCATCACATGTCCACATACTACCAGTTATTGCCTATGCCATGCAAAGTATCCCACCATATACCCGGGTACAGGATCACATGACTACGTCCAACCTCAGATGCCCAGGAACACACACACATTGTCTGTCAAGGTGCATCCCTCTTACATCCATCTCTGTCCCTAAGCACTGGATCCAAACAATTCAGCACAACAAGTCTCTGAACAAGCTTACAAGGACATTTATGCCTACTGATGCTGGAGATAGAATCTGCCTTCCAGGGGAATTGAGGTGCCTGAACAAGGTAAAGTTGCTTTGGTACCTGCAAAGGTCTAGAACAAGAGTTACTTCTTTGGAACACCAGCTATGATTCTTTCAAAAGGATCGCAGTATTCAGGGTCAGTCCAGACGTAACTAGAAAACAGAAGTAAAGGCACGGTTGGAGAGGCGGGCTTCATCTATAGTCTTTATAGAGAGGTAGCCTGATACTGCCAGGTAACTGAATTCATCCAGTTGCACTGGCCTTTTTAAGAATTTTCGTCTGAGAATCCCTACAGAATATTTTTAGAGTACCTGACTGAAGCACGTGTTGGCTATTCCATTGGAAAAGACACACAATTGATGGACGGAATGCAGAACAAATCAAAGCATCCACCCCCAGTCAAGAGATCTGGGTTAAATTCATCATTCTTTTGCTCAGCATGCCACCCCAGTTTAGACCTGGCCATGTGCAAATCAGTCTTGACCCTGTGCCACATGGGAACAGTCCAGCCCGAACTGCCAAGCCAGGTCCTCCCTGGACCGGAAACAAGCATCCTAGGACCGGTTTCGGGGTTTCACCCCTCTTCAGCCAGGATAGCTTGATTCCAGTGGCACAGTGAGCCCAGGACCCACGTCTGGGCATACCTGGCGCACTTAGGGCGAGAAAGCAAAAGACATACAATTGATGGACGGAATGCAGAACAAATCAAAGCATTCACCCCCAGTCAAGAGATCTGGGTTAAATCCATCATTCTTTTGCTCACCATGCCACCCCAGTTTAGACCTGGCCATATGCAAATCAGTCTTGACCCTGTGCCACATGGGAACAGTCCAGCCCGAACTGCCAAGCCAGGTCCTCCCTGGACCGGAAACAAGCATCCTACGACCGGTTTCGGGGTTTCACCCCTCTTCAGCCAGGATAGCTTGATTCCAGTGGCACAGTGAGCCCAGGACCCACATCTGGGCATACCTGGCGCACTTAGGGCAAGAAAGCAAAAGACACACAATTGATGGACGGAATGCAGAACAAATCAAAGCATTCACCCCCAGTCAAGAGATCTGGGTTAAATCCATCATTCTTTTGCTCACCATGCCACCCCAGTTTAGACCTGGCCATATGCAAATCAGTCTTGACCCTGTGCCACATGGGAACAGTCCAGCCCGAACTGCCAAGCCAGGTCCTCCCTGGACTGGAAACAAGCATCCTAGGACCGGCTTCGGGGTTTCACCCCTCTTCAGCCAGGATAGCTTGATTCCAGTGGCACAGTGAGCCCAGGACCCACGTCTTGGCATACCTGGCGCACTTAGGGCGAGAAAGCAAAAGACACACAATTGATGGACGGAATGCAGAACAAATCAAAGCATTCACCCCCAGTCAAGAGATCTGGGTTAAATCCATCATTCTTTTGCTCACCATGCCACCCCAGTTTAGACCTGGCCATATGCAAATCAGTCTTGACCGTGTGCCAAATGGGAACAGTCCATTGGATGCAAACAATGGGGACCAATTACAGGCCTCCTTTTCCAGTGTTATTTATTTTGAAAAAACAGTCCAAAATTAACACTTGAGAAGAGTGCTGAGTCTCTAAAATCTCTGCATATTCTGCTCAACTTCTGGGAGTTAAGTTTACCTCGCACTCCCAGTTGAGACCAAAAAACCAAATACATTTTCTTACCTGTTTGACAGGTCATAATGCACACATGGTTTCAAGAGAGGCTCATTTAAATATCTAGCTTTATCCTTTGTTGATTCTAGTTCATACTTGGCACAAGACAGAGCTCATGCAAGAAAGAGCTCTGTCAAACCACAGTAAACAGCCTGGGGCAAGGGGTCAGCCACTTTCCCATTGGCTCCCTTCACTCTGAGTGACTGCACAAAGTCTATGCACATTGTTCGTGTACCTTGATAAGTGGTTCCTTTCTTTCCAGTGACACCTCTGGTTCGAAGTGTGTTTCTTTTATCTTACCTTCAAATACTAGCTATTTATTTTACTTGCACTTCGGGTGGCCAGTTAAATGATAATTGATTTTCCATCTCCGTTTAGATCTGACATTAGACAAACCTTTTGGAAAAAGAAATGTATATGTAAAATCAGCGTATTGTGAAACCGAGTGTGCCGGAGCCTGTTCTGATCTGTGGGACGGGTATTTGGAGAATATATATATATATATATATATATATATTGTTGCCAACAATTGATTCCTTTGGCAGCTCACAGCTCGACCGGAGCAAGTAGCGACATGGAATCAATTTCGCAATTAATTTACCAACAAAAAGATACTCGCACTCCAGGAGACATGTAATCCAGGCTGTTTTATTCCATTAATGCCATCACCATAAACAACCAAAGCGTTTCAACCTCAGCGGTCTTGATCATGGTTAGTTTAGTCCCACTACAGTTTCAATTTATATACAATTATCCACTTGGCCCATAATGAGGCATTGTGGGACATGCAGTCCTAAGTTAAAAACATTCATGTTTGTTCATATACTAGGTTGTCAAATACATGGTAGTATTTACTTATTTAGTAACAATAGTATATCAGACCATTGTAAATTGTAGTAGTGTCAATATCAATGCTTTAATGGGTCTCAGTTCGAGCTGGTTTGGTTAACCACTATAGTTAATCATCTCTATGGTTAAGTACCATACTCCAATAATTTATGGCTGAGTGCCATATATGTCATGTTTTTGCAAGGATTACCAATTGATGGTATTGAGATCTGTGAGTCCCATTGATTTAAATGAGCAAATAATGGTTCTTTGTTGTTGTTCCGGCTGAGGGCCTGACTGTTTTACAATATAAATAGTCTTGTATACCTGTTGGATATCAGATGCTTATAGCTCTATCTCAGATGTGGAAGATCCCATTGCAGATTATAGGTGCACATATAATTCTTCATCCCCGTTCAATCCGTATGGTTGTTTGGTACCGAATCGAATTATCAATCTGGATTCAAGGCGTCTCAGTTTTGTTGTTCTGTCCCCGCCCCTCTCATTTGCGGGTACCCTTGCAATGCCCCAGTACTTCATTTGTTGCCAGTTGTATCCCTGATGTGTGTTCATATGTTTCGTCATTGCATAGTTGTTATCATTATTTTGTATTGCTCGAATATGTTCTAAGATCCTCTTCTTTAATTGGCAGATGGTGCTGTCCATGTATCTTAGACCGCAATTACATTCCAACATGTAAACTACATAGGTTGTTTCACAATTGATCTTTTCATTTATGAAGAAAGTTCGTCCCTTGAAATCCACAACTTCCTTGATATTTTTTCCAATGCGACACACTTTACATTTATCACACTTGTTGAAGCCTTTTTGATGTTCCTGTAGCCATGATCTAGCCCGTAGTCTAGTAAAATGACTGTGCACCAATTTGTCATTTAATGATGGTGCTCTTCTGTAGGTTATGTTCGGTCGGTTTCCCAGGTTGCATCCAATGTCTGGATCTTTCACAAGGACATTCCAATGTTTATTTATAATCTTGATGATTTCATGACTTTCTTTACTATATGTTAGAATCAATCTAATTTCTGAGTTGTCGTTGTCCTGTGTCTCACTGATTTTATTTTTCTTATCTAATAGAGTCTGCTCCTGAGTTACTTCCGCTGCTTTTCTTTTTCCTTCCTTGATGTATGCTGGTTTGTATCCTCTTTTCAAAAACTTAAATTCTGTTTCTTTTATCTTATTTGTTAGTTCCTTCTCATCCAAGCAGTTGCGCTTCATTCTTAGAAACTCCAGGTATGGTATACTCTTTATTAGGGATTTCGGATGGAAGCTGGATCCGTGTAGGATACTGTTTGTTGCAGTTGGTTTCCGACACACATTAGTCTTGATTATTCCTTGTTCTATGTACACTTGTACACCCAAAAATCTTCGGTTGTACCATTCCATATTATGAAAAGATCCTCAATAAACCTTAACCACAACATTATTTTTTCTGTATGTTGGTCATTCCCCTCTCCCCAAGCCACCGTCTTCTCCCACCACCCCATGGTGAGGTTTGCATAGCTTGGAGAGAAGGAGACTCCCATCGCAGTTCCACAGATTTGGCAATATAGTTGTTGATCAAATAGAAAGATGTTGTTTCTAAGGCATATTTCAGCCATCTCAATTATCATCTTGGAGTGTTCCAAATATTTGATATCTCTCTGGAGTAGGAAATACCCAAGTGCATTTAATCCTATCTCATGGTTAATAGATGTATAGAGGGACACCACATCAATGGTGACAAGGAGGTAGCCATCTTGCCAATTTGTGTTGTCTAAGATTCTCCAAAAATCCCCAGTGCCCTTTATGTAGGAATTCAATGTGGTCACTATAGGGGCTAGAAAGTAGTCCACGTAATTTGAGACTGATTCATAAAGTCCACCGCCACTAGATTTTATCGTTCTACCAGGCGGGTTCACTAATGTTTTGTGTACTTTGGGGAGGAAGTAGATCATGGGGATCACCGGGTGTTCGATTTTCAGAAACTTTGTTTCCTCCATGCTCAGCAAACCTTTATCTTGCCATGCGTCTATCTTGTCATGCAAAGTCAATGTTAATTCATTAATTGGATTTTATTTACGTTTTTTGTAGTTTCCTGGGATATTGAGTTGCCGTAATGCCTCTTTTCTGTATTGTGTCTTATCCATTATCACAATATTTCCGCCTTTATCAGCTGGTTTGATTTCTATATTGTGATTGTGCCTTAGTTCTTGTAAGGCATTTCTTTCTGTTTTAGTTAGATTTTCTTTTCGTTTGTCTTGTACTTTGTTGTTTAGATTCTCCAAGTCTATTGTTACCAGTTCATGTGTACAGGTCAATCCTGTTTCCTGGAGTAAGCGTGGGACAGAACATCAATTTTAATCTGAAATGAGGCCTTTCTTGGCCTGTAATATTGATGCCTAAATCTCTAAGTATCTCTGACTCGGGCATGTCCTCATCCTGTAGTTTGTGGGCTAGATCATATATCGTTTTCAGGTCTGATACTTGTTCACTGGATATTCCCACAAAATTGTGTTGCCCCCTCAGGATTCATGGATGGTAAAGTTTTATGTTTTGCAAAGAACTTCGCTAGTTTCAATTTGCGGATAAATTTGTACAATCAATTCTTGTCTCCACATAATCGTGATGTTTCTCAGGGCAAAACGTCAGGCCTTTATTTAATATCTTTCGTTGATTTTCAGTTAATTCATGTTGTAATAAGTTGATTATAAGATTGTTGTCTGATTCCAGCTCCATTGTTATGTCTATTTGTTCTGTCTGCTGTGTAGGAGGTATTTGTTTTTATTTTCTGTTGCCTCCCCTTGTTTTTCTTCCCTTGATTGACTGGTTGTTCTTACTCTTCCTCGTCCACGTCTTGGTGCCTGTCCTCTCCCTCTCCCCCTTGTATTTCCCGGTCTTTGATCTATATATATACCAGTCTCATTTCCTGTAAAAAAGAGGTATTTTTTATAGTTGTTGCAGTGCCTTCCCCTTCACTTAAATCTGCATCCGATTCACTCACAGTTGCATCTGATTCGTTGCCTTTCACTTGTTTCTCTTGCAGTTGTTTTTTGAGTACTGTGAATCTTTTAGCAAAGGTGAAAATTGTGCCTATTTCATAATCCCTCTCATCTCGTCTAAATTTCCTTTGTTTCCTTTCTTCTATTTCTTTTTCATATTTGTCCAATCGTATTTCCATATCTTGTTGGTACAGATTGCTTTCATCATCTTTCTTCAGGGATTGTATTTGGGCTTCAATGTTTCCAATTGCTTTGTGAATCTCCTCCAGATCTTTTTTAGCATATTTTATTATGATTTGCATCCTGGTTCTAGAGCACTCCATATTGTTCCTGCCCCATTCTTCTAACATTTCCGGTTTGGTATCAAGATGATTTGGTAGTGTAAAAATCCGTAAACCTCTTGGTACTCTATTGACCTCGATGTATTTCTCCATTGTAATTACCTCCCATCCTTTATTGATTTCTTTTCTCATTGCTTTAAATTGCTTTCTGTCGCATGTGATTTCACTGTGTCTGTGGTTTTTCTACCCGTTAGTCCTTCCTTGTTACTTGTAAAGAGTGTTTCAGCCTCTTGCTGCCTTTTAGAGACTCTTGCTTCCATTGTTCTGATTGGTAATCAAATTACTCCTACCAATATTGCTCTATGACAACCTCAAAAGACTGGTTCACAAGACATATTTTGTAAGTGCTCGGAGCCGGGCACAGCTGAAGGCATACGCCGAGCAGTGGATCTTCGGGACTTCAATATTATTTGACAGTGCACGCATTTGAAAAGTAAGTTCTAGCAGCGTGAATGGAGTAAAAGTTGAAAGCATTATTGTGCTACAACGTGGACTGTGCAATTGAAGAAATGCCCGCATATTGTGACTTTAAGTGTGGCAGCAACCAGGAAGAACATTAATTACATAATTTCTTTAGATTTATCGGAATGCTGGAAAAGTGATTTATGCTGCCTACTCATTTAAAGGGACATGCTTATTAAGAATACAGATTATTTCAAATATAAACAGCACGTATGAGGCAAACAAGGAACTGATGCAAATAATTCTTTTATGTTTTGCTAGAACTTAAGAGTGGTTTTAAAGAAGAATATTTTTTCCTCATCTGATTGCCACAGGATATTTTTGTATTTAACAGACACTAAAGGTTATGAGCACAGTATTTGTTCTATGTTCATAAGTGGCAACACCTGTGGTGATGATATAAATGGGAAAGTTACCTGCTGCACTCTATGGTTGAAGGCTGTGTGATCAGCCGAAACGCGTTCCAGTTTTTGCAATGTGCTGTCTCTGTAATAAAAGATATTATCCCAGAAATTCGAGTGCGGGCCCTTTCTAAATGGAGAGATGGAGTTTTTACATTTTACGAGGCGTCTGTAGTATCGCCTCTATCCTGCACCACCGCTGGTTTGGATGTACTCCAGTAATTCCCCGCAAGATATATATATATGTGTGTATATATATATATATATATATATATATATACACACATATATATATATATATATATATATATATATCCCTCACCAAATGCCACTGAACTGCCGAACAACTTTCTGGGCGGGTGCCTCCTCCGTGACCGTGGCCGTCACGTAATTTGTTTTGCCAAACAAATAAAGAAATAATCAGAACCGAGTGTGCTCCATGGTCTCCTTGGTGGGGGCCTTTTGGTGATGGAATATATATATATATATATATATATATATATATATATATATATATATCCTCTCGTACTGCTTCCAAATGCTTTCACCAGTCCTGGAAAACGGAAAGCAGACACGGACCACGTTTCTGTGCAGAAAATGTTTATTCTTAGTCGGCCATGACGCGTTTCGGGACGTTATAGTTAGGTTCAAATTTACACACACAAAACCATACAAATTCAGCAGTTATAGTTACCTGAGTTACTTACGCCCCCGCAATGCACTGCTTATGACCTCACATATTACATCACTCATGACTTGGTCAGTGGTATCTCAAATGACATTACTGATGCCATCATCCAGTGAGCGTAAGTGTTTTGTAAATGTTTCTGAGACTTTAAGATATATACTAAGGTACTGAATAAGTTAAATTACTATTCTTTCTGCACTACTAATGAGTGATACTATTTCTAACATATGTCATTTGATCTATAATCCCGTTTTCAAAGTGGGTGTACTATTTATCAGTAAACTAGTCTCTACATTAACACATGTCCCCTGCTGATGTATGTGTATGGTTGTGCTTTGCAACAGTCTAAGCTGTTCATTGAGACTTCACTCCACAGTGATGGCAGAGTATAGTTCTGTTTTATGACATACTGACCAGTTTCCCTAGACCTCTCTACTTTGTGATGAATGACTGTAGCAGTAGATTACAATAAATTAATCTATTTACTAAGACCTTTTTCTAGGGTGATGGCTCTGTGTAGTAGACATTTACAACAGACTCACCTCTTTGCTACCACTCTGCTCACACCTTTCTCCAGGATAAAGAATCATTATACTAGTGGTTTGTGACTCAGTGGCCTCTACGCTAACACCTCCATACTGATTGTATGTTGTAGTGGTTTGTTCAAATCTGACATTTGAACTAAAACCTCTTTCCAGGTTTACGAATGGTGTTGTTGTGGTTTGCAATAGGCTAGCCTATACAGATAGATGTTTTACTTTGGTCATTAGTGTTTACAGTAGTGGTTTACAAAACACAGGACTATCCACTGAGAATTGTCCCTTACATGTTAAGTGAGTGTAGTAGTTGATAAGGTTACAGTGAGCTCTGTGCTGTACATCTCTCACCTGCATCTTCATTCTTACTTTTAAAACATTTAAATGGTACTTCATGAAGCATATGGAAGTTTACTTTACTGGATGAAGTCATCAGTGATGTCATTTGAGATGCCATCAGTGATGTCTTCAGTGATGTCACTGACCATGTCACGAGCGATGTAATATGAGCAGTCATGAGCAGTGCATTGCAGGGGTGTAAGCTATAGTTAGCTTAGGTAACTATGACTGCAGAATTTGTATGGTTTTGTGTGTGTAAAGTCTGAACCCAACTATAACATCTCTGTAAACTTTGTTGTTTTCAGTGAATTTATAAGGTATTTTTAAATTCTGTTTCCTAACTATAACATCCTTGTAACCTATGTTTTTTTCAGTGAATTTCTATGTTTTTTATTCTATTCCTAACTATAATGTCCCTGTAACCTCTGTTTTTTTTGTGAATTCACCTATAAGTTCAATTTAGTAATACATATTCTTACAAGTTTATAAATACATTTCATTTACACATTTATTATTATATATTTTAAAACTAACAATTAGCAAATGAACATAACATAACGTATTAAACTTTTTACAAATACAAAAGACAAAGGGCCTCATTAAGATGTTGGTGGTGGTCCACCCGACATCCAGGGTATCGGTCCGACCCCCAGATTACAATACCGGTGGTCGGAGCGATTTGTGTGGGGGGGAAAGACCACTGCCTCCGACAGGCTCAAGGATCCCATCGGGTGGCAATCAGAGCCTAATCCCTGAAATGGAGGCGGTGCCTGCGGAGGCACTGCCGTAGGGATTTGGATGTCAGCTTCTGATAGCCTTTTCATGGTGGTCTTACCGCCATGAAAAGGCTGTCAGAAAGGGCATTTGGGGGCCCCTAGCAGGGCCCCTGTCCCCCGTGGCTGTCTGCTGTGTGGCCATGGGGGCACATGTGGTGGGGCACATGTGATGCCTCCCCAAACATCCATGCACCGTGTGCCAGGCACCACATGGTACCTGACACACGCTGCATGGATGTTTCAAAACATCCCTGTTTCCATTGTGGCTTGTGCTGCGACCCTTTTCCAGGCTGCAGCACAAGCCGAAATAGAAAAAGGGATGTTTCCGACTGACTACACAGCGGTCGCTTCCAAATCTGGCGGGTGGGTCCTCCGACTACTTGTCGGGCAGTCCCACTCCTGCTGCGCCAACCTCTATCGTAATAAGGCCCAAAGTCTTTCCCTGTTTTCTATTCAATTTATAGATCCGCAGAGCCACTGTGATGCCACCATGAATGTGTCCACCCATACACATTGAAAAGCATACCCTAAATCAGTTATTTCGGTTTCACATCTCTCTGGAGACAGTCTCGGAAGCACAGTTACATTGTATTTTAGCCTTTCCTTCAAAAGAAGAGAGTTTCAAAGTTAAGATCTGTTCTGCTGAAGATAGAAGAGAACAGAAAGAGCAGGATGAAGAAGAAGACCTACCACATCCAAAGAATTCCTCCAACATTTGGAAATATTTCTATATCCCTTCAATAAAAAAGAAAGCTTGTGCAAAATTTGTCCCAGACAATCTATGCAGCAAAAACTGTCAAGAGGTACTGTGAAAAAATGTTCACATGGCACTTCCTCTGTTTCAAAACACCTTAAAACAATACATTCATGGACGTATCAGAGGATGATAACAGAGAGGGAAGGTGGTGAATTATTATCAGCGATTGGACTGTCTGTGGGACCCTTACCACCTAACCAGATACTTACCATCTCCACTGTTTCACTAAAACTGCAAGACATGGTCACTCATTGTGCTAAACACCATATGACAGTTGAACTAAATATGTCATCTGTTGCCCAGTTTATGGATGCTGTCAAGAAGTATAATTCGTAATATTTATATCACCTAATCCTTTCATCTTCCATTATGTTTTAAACACAAGTAGATATCTGAAAAGCAAATATAAAATACATTAAACTTGAGATTACATACTACTAGATTACGTACTATAAGCGAATAAGTAGCTTCTTAAGTGGTTATGTAATTGTGTAAGAGGCTGTGTAAGTGTGTGAATACAGGTGCATAGATGGGTATATGAGTGGCTGTACAGATGGGTGATCGGGTGTGTGAGTGATTGAGTATATATGTGAGTGAGTGTATCAGTGCCCCTGTGGGTGTGTCACTGTATGTGTAAGTAGCTGTGTTGGTGTGTGACTGGGTGTGTTAGTGGCTGCATGGGTGTCTAAATGGGTATGTAAGTGGCTTTATGGGTTGGTAATTGGCTGTGTTAGTGGGTGTTTGGGTGTGTAACTGTGTGGAAGTGGCTCTATCAGTGGTAGATACATAAGTGCTGTGTGGGTGTGTGAATGTATGGGTAAGTACCTCTGTTGCTGTCTGACTGGGTGTGTGAGTGGCTGTATGTTTTTCTAAATAGGTATGTGAATGGCTGTATGGGTGGGTGACGGAATGTATGAGTGTGTAAGTGCATGTGTAACGGATTGTCTGAGGGCTGGGTACATAAATGGCTGTATAGGTGTGAGTGGGTGTGACAGTGCCTGTATGGGTGGTGAATGACTATGTAAGTGGATGTACAAGTAAGTAAATGGGTGTGTGAATGGTTTTATGGGCGAGCGACTGAGTGTGTTAGTCACTGTTTGGCTATATGAGTGGTGGGTACATAAGTGGGTTTGTGGGATTGTAACTGGAAGTGTAAGTGCCTGCAAGACTGTATGTGTAGGTGCAAATTACATACTATTAAATGAAATGCTATAAGCAAGCACCCACGTCTAGTTTATAATACATTCATTCATACTGGGTTAATAATATAACTATATATTCAGTATAGCAATTCCTCTTCCTCCTTTGCTGCTCACTATATTTTTAGTTAATGTTCTCATCTAAGCTCTCTTCTATTTTGCCTTTTACTGTAGTGTCTACAAGCTACACATTTTCTTTCAGCTTATATAAACTCACAGTTATTTGTTTATACTTTTTTATAGTGCAACCTAATAAACATACCTGTAAAATCTCTTGTCTTTTGTCCAATTTTTATTGTAATATCTGTTAACATCTGTTTTCCACTGCAAAAATCTAGTAAGAACTATGGCACTCCTCCTCCAATCTCAGTAGAAAAGTACTTAAAATGGCTACCCTTCCCCATGTGCTCTTACTCATACTTCTGTAATCATAGACTTCCTTTCATCTTTTATTTTTGTTATACCACTCCCAAATGGTCACTATTTTTTAACCCTTTCCATGTTTCCTGAAAGAAGCCCAATTTCATAGGTTTTTCGCAGATCCGTGGATTCAGCGTGGTGCTTAGCGCGGCCACTGTGTAAATCTGCAGTGGATCCACGGATCCACGTGGAATTAATACTTTTCATTTATGTTTCATTTTGTAAAATGTTGTCAATTACAAGACTTAGGGCCATATGTATGAAGCCAATTTGCGATCGCAAACGCCGAAATTCACAGAATTTCGGCATTTGCGATCGCAAATTAGGAGTGTGAAATGTATCACACTGAAACCCCCTTGCAAAATAAGGAATCGCAAATTTTGCGATTCCCTATTTTGCGATTGCATTTAAGGAATCGCTAATTGCGATTCCTTAAATGCAATGTAAGAAGCACAAAAGAAAGTGCGATTTGGGCTTAAGGAATCGCAAATTACCACCAACTTCGAGTTGGTGGTAACTTGCGATTTCACTTAAAAATGCACTATTTTGCATTTTTTAAAGTGCCATGTGGCGCACTTACATGCCCTTAGGGCACGTATGTGTGCCACATGTGCACACATGCACATTTCAGGGGTGCAACAGGGTGTCCTTTTGACACCCTTGAAATTGCATTCTCAATTTGCGATTCTCTAATTGCTAATCGCAAATTGAGAATGTCTTCCCATTCATTCCTATGGGCCTCTAGGCCCATAGAAATGAATGGGGAGGTATTCCTTAATTGCGAATCGCAATTTGCGATTCGCAATTAAGGAATATGAAGGATTCGCAAAATTTATTGCAAATCCTACATACATAGCGTTTTGCGATTCTCAAATAGCGATTCGCAAAAAATCGCTATTTGAGAATCGCAAAAGGACATTTTGATACATATGGCCCTTACACTCCCTACTGAGCAATTTATGTACACCATCATCATCATCAGTTTCACACTGCAGTCTCTTTTGTTCCCTTCCAACAACACTCTTTTAGCTCAATTTCCATAGTAACCATGTTTCCAATAGTCTCTGTCTACCAGTAGGCCAAAGTTCACAAAACTTTCTCTGAACAACATGCTAGCTTCACAATAACTGTAGCAGGTGTGGTTAACTGTTAGAAATTCCAAGCATATCCCAAACAACATAACTTTTTTTTAAATTTTTCCAAAGCCAATCACAGAGGTAGTTACTTTTTTTGTTAAAGTCACTATCTAATTTTAGTTCCCTGCACATTTCCCCAATCCAATCAAATATGTTCTTTTATATTTTACTTGCTCTACTCCATGTTAGCTGCCTTTCATCTTCGAAACTTCCTCATTCTGCTGCAGTCTTTTCCTGTGTGCTACTGCTGCTTGTATCCAAAATTATCAGAGTCTGGATTTTGGGCTATGGTTTTGTGTTTTGGGCCAGAGAGGGTGCTAGAAAAAGTGGCATTGACAGGGACCTAGGTTTATCTAATGTAGAAATTAAATGGGTTGGCCAGAGAGGGTTAAAGTGGTATCAATTGCTGCATTGGTTGAAAGCATTGTGGATTGCCAACATTCAGACCTCATGATTGTACGCTGTGGTGGCAATGACTTAGGCACAAAGGCACAATTAATAGGGTATGACAGGAAATCCTAATGAAGGATATCTTTGGTAAATTAATTACACTTTTCCCACATACTGCCTTGCTGTTCTGTAACATTTTCCAAAGACAGTGGTCAACCCAATTTTGTCCGCAGAGAGAGAAAACCAGGAAACATGTCAATAAAGCTGTTTCTGCATTTCTCCCACCACAACATGGGCTCTATAATTCATAACAACTTGTGCTTCGACATGGACAGAATATAGTGAAAAGACAGAGTCCATTTCACAGACACAGGCAACAGGGTATTGCTTAACAACTTTAAAAGATTGCATCCTGTTCTATGTGTAGGTATCATCTACACACCACAAACACAAAGGCTCTTTTCAGAGCCAACCCTTTTCCCAAACACTGGTTCTTTTTGTTTTCAAAACCTTTTTTCAAATTTCACTCGAATCCGCAGATTTGCCTTGGATCCTCTGCCAAATAAGGGGTCTGCCGGCTATGTTGCAGGTGTATCTGCAGCAGATATGCAGATCTGTTCCCAACCAAAAGCACACATTCAATACAAAAAAACAACACATTTAATACAAATATATCCTATTACAATTTACATAACTGAGTGGATGTATGGATGTGTGAGTGGGTGTGTGAGTGATTGTGTAGGGGTGTGAGAGAGTGTGTGAAGGGTGGTGTATGAGTGGGTGTGTAAGTGGCTGTGTGGGTCTTTGAGTGGTGTATGAGTGGCTGCATGGGTGTGTGAGTGGGTGTGTCAGTGGTTTTGCTGCATAGGTGTATGAGTGAGTGTGTAAGTGGCTGTATGGATCTGTGAGTGGGTGTGTAAGTGGTAGTATGGGTGTGTAAATAGCTGTGTGAATTTGTGCATGAGTGCCTGTGTGGGTCTGTGCGTGGGTGTGTCAGAGGTTCGGTAGGTGTATAAGTAGATGTGAGAGTGTGTGAGTGGGTGTGTGAGTGCCTGTGTGGCTCTGTGATTGGGTATGTAAGTGGTTCTCTGAGTGGATGTATCAGTGACCATATGTGTGTGAGAGGGTATGTGAGTGACTGTATGGATGTGTGACTGGGTGTGTGAGTGGCTGTATGGATATGTGACTGAATGTGTGAGTAGCTGTATAAGTATGTAAATAGGTGTGTAAATAGGTGTGTTGGGGGATTTCTGGGTCTCTGCGTGTGTGAGTTCATGCGAGGGGCTATGATTGGGTATGTAAGTGGTTCTCTAAGTGGATGTATCAGTGACCGTATATGTGTGAGAGGGTGTGTGAGTGGCTGTATGGATATGTGACTGGGTATGTGAGTAGTTTTCTGGGTCTCTGTGTGAGTGGCTGTATCGGTGTGTGAGTGCTTGTGTGGGTGTGTACATGGGCATGTGAGTGTGTGGAAGGTGGCTGTATGAGTTGGTGTGTAAATGGCTATGTGGTGTGTGTGAGTGGGTGTATGAGTGGGTGTATCAGTAGTTTGCTGTATGGGTGTGTGAGTGGGTGTATAAGTGGCTGTGTGGGTCTAAGAGTGAGTGTGGGAGTGTCTGTGTAGATCTTTGAGTGGGTATCTGGGTGTCTGAGTGGATGTGTGAGTAAGTGGGTGTATGAGTGGGTATGTGAGGGCCTGTGTGAGCCTGTAGTAGGTGTGTGAGTGAGTCTCTGAGTGGATGTATCAGGGACTGTATGGGTATGTGAGATGGTGTGTGAGTGGCTGTATGGGTGTGTGAGTGGGTGTATGGATGTGTGAGTGGTTATGTGGGGGTGTGAGAGAGTGTGAGTGGGTCTGTGATTGGGTGTTTTTTTTAAATTGAGCACAGGATCCCTAGATCCATTGTGGATTAACACAGGGGCCACACTGAGCACCGCTGGGATCCATGGATCCTCGAACTCCCCCAAAAATGCTTTTGGGCAATTTCATGCCCATGATGGGTCCCTCACAGACCCCTCCATCAGTCCCATGGGGTCAGGATATCTCTATCCTGACCCCTTATATCTTATTTATACTTTATTTCCCCACTCCCGGGAACCGTGTCTCTTTTAGCAAAGTGGTGGCCGCAACTTTTCTCTCAAGTTGCCGCCAGCCAATCACGGCATTGCTGTTGGCATGTGGATCCGCATCTCTAGATATACATACATCTTTTTTCGTAGATAACTCCAAAACTACTGAACAGATTTCCACCAAATTACAAAAAGTACTCTTTCTGGACCAAGATCTAGCTTTCTATCCAATTTGGTGTAGTTCCATTCTGCGGTTTGGGCTTTAATGGTGTCTAAAATCTCTATGGGAAATTGCATGGGGGAAAACGTGTTTTGGGACCCCCTTTTTCTCGACCCCCACATGACGAATCACCCCAACACTTTTTAGACAGCAGCTGAAGTGAGTGGCAAACTAGTTTTGAAAAATGTGTGATAACGGCACCAAAGTTATTATTTACAAAATATATATATATATATATATATATATATATATAACCAGAAAATCTTCTCCTTTTACGAAAAGATGAGAGGGACACAGCGGAGCACGGTGAGGCAGCTTTATTTATCTCTGTGGCATGACGCGTTTCGGAAATACCTTTTTCAAATGCCAGATCAAAAAGTTGCTGATTAGACTGCTTGAATGTCTTTAAGTAGTCCAGCCTCTCCTTTGAGTGAAGTGGGCACACCTGACCCGTATAATCTCTGACTTCACCCTTGTAGCTTGAGATGGAAAACTACAATCCCCACAATGCAGCTCGATGTTCAGCCGGGGCGGGTGGTGTTTGTGGCCTGGATTTTGGTTGCTCACAGTGAGTGGAAGGACAGTTGCGAGCTTGGTCAGGTGACATCTGCAGCCCAGATGTCAGAAAAACTGCCTCACTTGCCCCTACTTCCAGCCGCACTTTCCCACTTCGGGCAAAACCGGAGACGACGGCACAGTGTCCACGTCTCTCCATGCAGTGATGGACTGTGCTTGCCAGCAGTTCCTCTTCCCTCGTGGGTCGGGTGGCGGTTCTCAGCTACCGATCCCTCGGAAAATACACAAAGTGTTGCCACTGATGCCTTTGATGCCGAGAACACTTGACGGAAGGGTCCCTCCTGCGTACCACAGGCCAACACGCTAAACATAACCAGAAAATCTTCTCCTTTTACAAAAAGATGAGAGGGACACAGCGGAGCACGGTGAGGCAGCTTTATTTATCTCTGTGGCATGACGCGTTTCGGAAATACCTTTTTCAAATGCCAGATCAAAAAGTTGCTGATTAGACTGCTTGAATGTCTTTAAGTAGTCCAGCCTCTCCTTCGAGTGAAGTGGGCACACCTGACCCGTATAATCTCCGACTTCACCCTTGTAGCTTGAGATGGAAAACTACAATCCCCACAATGCAGCTCGATGTTCAGCCGGGGCGGGTGGTGTTTGTGGCCTGGATTTTGGTTGCTCACAGTGAGTGGAAGGACAGTTTCGAGCTTGGTCAGATGAAATCTGCAGCCCAGATGTCAGAAAAACTGCCTCACTTGCCCCTACTTCCAGCCGCACTTTCCCACTTCGGGCAAAACCGGAGACGACGGCACAGTGTCCACGTCTCTCCATGCAGTGATGGACTGTGCTTGCCAGCAGTTCCTCTTCCCTCGTGGGTCGGGTGGCGGTTCTCAGCTACCGATCCCTCGGAAAATACACAAAGTGTTGCCACTGATGCCTTTGATGCCGAGAACACTTGACGGAAGGGTCCCTCCTGCGTACCACAGGCCAACACGCTAAACATAACCAGAAAATCTTCTCCTTTTACGAAAAGATGAGAGGGACACAGCGGAGCACGGTGAGGCAGCTTTATTTATCTCTGTGGCATGACGCGTTTCGGAAATACCTTTTTCAAATGCCAGATCAAAAAGTTGCTGATTAGACTGCTTGAATGTCTTTAAGTAGTCCAGCCTCTCCTTCGAGTGAAGTGGGCACACCTGACCCATTTAATCTCTGACTTCACCCTTGTAGCTTGAGATGGAAAACTACAATCCCCACAATGCAGCTCGATGTTCAGCCGGGGCGGGTGGTGTTTGTGGCCTGGATTTTGGTTGCTCACAGTGAGTGGAAGGCCAGTTGCGAGCTTGGTCAGGTGAAATCTGCAGCCCAGATGTCAGAAAAACTGCCTCACTTGCCCCTACTTCCAGCCGCACTTTCCCACTTCGGGCAAAACCGGAGACGACGGCACAGTGTCCACGTCTCTCCATGCAGTGATGGACTGTGCTTGCCAGCAGTTCCTCTTCCCTCGTGGGTCGGGTGGCGGTTCTCAGCTACCGATCCCTCGGAAAATACACAAAGTGTTGCCACTGATGCCTTTGATGCCGAGAACACTTGACGGAAGGGTCCCTCCTGCGTACCACAGGCCAACACGCTAAACATAACCAGAAAATCTTCTCCTTTTACGAAAAGATGAGAGGGACACAGCGGAGCACGGTGAGGCAGCTTTATTTATCTCTGTGGCATGACGCGTTTCGGAAATACCTTTTCAAATGCCAGATCAAAAAGTTGCTGATTAGACTGCTTGAATGTCTTTAAGTAGTCCAGCCTCTCCTTCGAGTGAAGTGGGCACACCTGACCCGTATAATCTCTGACTTCACCCTTGTAGCTTGAGATGGAAAACTACAATCCCCACAATGCAGCTCAATGTTCAGCCGGGGCGGGTGGTGTTTGTGGCCTGGATTTTGGTTGCTCACAGTGAGTGGAAGGCCAGTTGCGAGCTTGGTCAGGTGAAACCTGCAGCCCAGATGTCAGAAAAACTGCCTCACTTGCCCCTACTTCCAGCCGCACTTTCCCACTTCGGGCAAAACCGGAGACGACGGCACAGTGTCCACGTCTCTCCATGCAGTGATGGACTGTGCTTGCCAGCAGTTCCTCTTCCCTCGTGGGTCGGGTGGCGGTTCTCAGCTACCGATCCCTCGGAAAATACACAAAGTGTTGCCACTGATGCCTTTGATGCCGAGAACACTTGACGGAAGGGTCCCTCCTGCGTACCACAGGCCAACACGCTAAACATAACCAGAAAATCTTCTCCTTTTACGAAAAGATGAGAGGGACACAGCGGAGCACGGTGAGGCAGCTTTATTTATCTCTGTGGCATGACGCGTTTCGGAAATACCTTTTTCAAATGCCAGATCAAAAAGTTGCTGATTAGACTGCTTGAATGTCTTTAAGTAGTCCAGCCTCTCCTTCGAGTGAAGTGGGCACACCTGACCCGTATAATCTCTGACTTCACCCTTGTAGCTTGAGATGGAAAACTACAATCCCCACAATGCAGCTCGATGTTCAGCCGGGGCGGGTGGTGTTTGTGGCCTGGATTTTGGTTGCTCACAGTGAGTGGAAGGCCAGTTGCGAGCTTGGTCAGGTGAAATCTGCAGCCCAGATGTCAGAAAAACTGCCTCACTTGCCCCTACTTCCAGCCGCACTTTCCCACTTCGGGCAAAACCGGAGACGACGGCACAGTGTCCACGTCTCTCCATCCAGTGATGGACTGTGCTTGCCAGCAGTTCCTCTTCCCTCGTGGGTCGGGTGGCGGTTCTCAGCTACCGATCCCTCGGAAAATACACAAAGTGTTGCCACTGATGCCTTTGATGCCGAGAACACTTGACGGAAGGGTCCCTCCTGCGTACCACAGGCCAACACGCTAAACATAACCAGAAAATCTTCTCCTTTTACGAAAAGATGAGAGGGACACAGCGGAGCACGGTGAGGCAGCTTTATTTATCTCTGTGGCATGACGCGTTTCGGAAATACCTTTTTCAAATGCCAGATCAAAAAGTTGCTGATTAGACTGCTTGAATGTCTTTAAGTAGTCCAGCCTCTCCTTCGAGTGAAGTGGGCACACCTGACCCGTATAATCTCTGACTTCACCCTTGTAGCTTGAGATGGAAAACTACAATCCCCACAATGCAGCTCGATGTTCAGCCGGAGCGGGTGGTGTTTGTGGCCTGGATTTTGGTTGCTCCGTAATGGAAATGCCTGACGCGTTTCAAAGCTCCATATGCTTCTCTTCAGAGGCTTGAACGGAGACAAATCTTGTCCTGTATGGACCCTGCAAGTGGGTTCAGCGTTTGCACACACTGTCTCCGTTCAAGCCTCTGAAGAGAAGCATATGGAGCTTTGAAATGCGTCAGGCATTTCCATTACGGAGCAGCTTCTACAAGCGGATCCTCGTCCCTGCCTATCATAAACAAAGCTGTTGATCGAGTGCTACTCACCAGGTGGACAACCTTTGGAGAAGAATGCAATACGCGGCCGTCCTGCCGCGGAGTGTGCACCACCCCGTAATGTTATGGGGGCCACCCGACATGGTAACTATCATGTCGGCTATGTGGGCCAGCAGCCGCAAACAGGATTGAGGACGAGTCCACTTGCAGGGTCCATACAGGACAAGATTTGTGTGCTATCCGGACCACATTTCCCACAATGCACAGTCTCATTCGAGCTTCCCATTGGTGGGTGTGCAATATGAAAATGGCGAAGTGGGTTCAGCGTTTGCCCACACTGTCTCCGTTCAAGCCTCTGAAGAGAAGCATATGGAGCTTCGAAACGCGTCAGGCATTTCCATTACGGAGCAGCTTCTACAAGCGGATCCTCGTCCCTGCATATCATAAACAAAGCTGTTGATCGAGTGCTACTCACCAGGTGGACAACCTTTGGAGCAGAATGTAATACGCGGCTGTCCTGCCGCGGAGTGTGCACCACCCCGTAATGTTATGGGGGCCACCCGACATGGTAACTATCATGTCGGCTATGTGGGCCAGCAGCCGCAAACAGGATTGAGGACGAGTCCACTTGCAGGGTCCATACAGGACAAGATTTGTGTGCTATCCGGACCACATTTCCCACAATGCACAGTCTCATTCGAGCTTCCCATTGGTGGGTGTGCAATATGAAAATGGCGAAGTGGGTTCAGCGTTTGCACACACTGTCTCCGTTCAAGCCTCTGAAGAGAAGCATATGGAGCTTCGAAACGCGTCAGGCATTTCCATTACGGAGCAGCTCCTACAAGCGGATCCTCGTCCCTGCCTATCATAAACAAAGCTGTTGATCGAGTGCTACTCACCAGGTGGACAACCTTTGGAGCAGAATGTAATACACAGCCGTCCTGCCGCGGAGTGTGCACCACGCCGTAATGTTATGGGGGCCACCCGACATGGTAACTATCATGTCGGCTATGTGGGCCAGCAGCCGCAAACAGGATTGAGGACGAGTCCACTTGCAGGGTCCATACAGGACAAGATTTGTGTGCTATCCGGACCACATTTCCCACAATGCACAGTCTCATTCGAGCTTGCCATTGGTGGGTGTGCAATATGAAAATGGCGAAGTGGGTTCAGCGTTTGCACACACTGTCTCCGTTCAAGCCTCTGAAGAGAAGCATATAGAGCTTCAAAACGCGTCAGGCATTTCCATTACGGAGCAGCTTCTACAAGTGGATCCTCGTCTCCGTTCAAGCCTCTGAAGAGAAGCATATGGAGCTTCGAAACGCATCAGGAATTTCCATTACGGAGCAGCTTCTACAAGCAGATCCTCGTCCCTGCCTATCATAAACAAAGCTGTTGATCGAGTGCTACTCACCAGGTGGACTACCTTTGGAGCAGAATATATATATATATACAGTGGCGGCTGGTGACATTTGAAAGTGGTAGGGCGAGAAATTGTCGTACTGCACTGCGGCGAGCGAGCGAGCCCGAACAACCTACATGGGTGGACAAATGGTGCATTTTCAAGCAAATTTGAGGAAGCAGGAAGGTTAATAAAGCAATACGATTGAATTATTTATCATTTAAGAAACTTTAGTGAGTTTCTATCTTTCTCTGGTGAAAAAGCCCTTTGCTGTTATTGCTGTTGAGTTGCAGTCCAGCAATCTCACTTACGGACTGAAGAGCCTGAAAAAAAGTACATTTCCGTCTCCACTCATCCTTGTGCGTGAATACACTATTGCACTGTCCACTGCCACATGGCACAGTTAACCAGGACACCACACAAGTGACAAAAGACTGCGGCCTAGATTTGGCGCAACTTGCAAAAAAGGTTCTGGCTGAGCCTGTGATCATAAATAGTGTGTGTCTGTGTGGGGAAGCATGAATATGTTGTAGTGTTTGAACACTAGCACACTGTAGGATGTGGCATGCATTACACTAATCATAGAGTGGCAATGCGTGCCCCATGGGGTGATCAGCCATGAGGGAATCATAAATGTCTGCTCATCACTCACGTGAGATGGAACCACACTGCCTGCATGTGTATGAGTGTCCCCCTGCTCCCTGCCATGTGCCATGCTCTATCTCAAGTGAGATCATGTGGCGGCTGAATGTATTTTCAACGGTATCGCAGGGCCACAAATGTAAGCATTTCATATTCTGGGATCGTGGTACAAAATAATGCACATTTCAAGGTTAAACATATCTTACTCTTTGTCTAATCACATTGCGTCCTAATGGCGCTGATCATAATTTAATACATTAAAGGTGTATCACGGTTATGTATGCAACGTGGCATGATATTCACATGGTGGCGTTAATGCTAATTATCCAAACTTATCTCAGCATTGAACAATTTTTTCCACAGGTACATTTTAAAATGGCCTTCTCTACATTCTTGCCACACACGGAATAGGATTTTCAGATAAATGGATAGTCTCTGCGCACAATGATATACTTTATACAGCTTCAATAAAACAAAACATGTATAGTTTTAAAGGCAAAATTGCATTAAGTTATTTTTTACCTTTCTTAAAAAGTGTTTACTTCTTAAATTTCAATGTGCAGCCCTGGGTTTGATAAGGCTCGCGGATACACCAGGAGGTTACACATCTGATGCTCCGGTTACAGAAACTGCAGAGCGCGGGGCCCTCGAGCTGCATGGCCCAAAGCCTGGATTACGTACACAATCAGAATATACAGGCTGTGGTTGTCTGCTCTCCTCTAATAAGTTATTGTGTCATTTTATCAGTGCACGCTCGTCCGGCGTTTGATTAACACAAAAGATACCACACAAACAGGCACCCACCACATGCACAAACACCACGATATACCGACACACGAGTCGAGCATAAACTAAAAAATGCAAGATGCTGAATGTGGACGTCAAAGCGGCTTCTCTTGTGATCTGCCTTGCACTGGCTCATCACATGGTAACCAGTCACAAACCCTCTACCCTAACAGAGATGATTCCAAACAGCACTCTCAGGAAGTAGTTTTAGCTATACACATTTCTCCAAATAAAAATGGAAACCATGACCCGGGTGAGCAGCTTTCTCAAAGACAAGGATATTATATCAAAAATGAGAAAGATGGCTCCACCAGACAAACCTCACTGGGTATTCCTTACAAATGAAAACCAACATACCACTGGCACTGAAAGAGTGGTGCGCATGACCGGTGGTGTTTTGAACCTCCGTGGTTCCTGTACCTGACAGTTTATGATTACCCACCATAGGTGGAATGTGGCAGTAGCTTTCCTAGTTAAATGAGCTTAGAATTCATTTGGGTTTCCGTGGTCCCGTGACCTCGACCCAAGGGTGTTTCTCCCTTGCAGGACTATGATTGTTCTTGCCTTTTGAAATTACCAAATCTGCATGCCAGCAGGCGGTGCGCAGCTCTAAAAATGTCTATGATTGCCGAGTTCCTATGAGGAGTGCCAGGAAATGTTTTAAAAAATGCAAAACGCGAAACTACCTGTATCACAATGCCAAGCAAGAAATCGATGTAAATAAAAAATGGCAAGCCTGCCTCTTCTAACGGGGTGCACGCACTTTAACAGACAGCTAATTTGTAGGAGTAAAACCACATCCTCTTGTCTTCCATTTAATGTTCAGTGACTCCCAATCTGACATCATGGATGCATGCTTGCCATGTGATATAACGTCACTACTACGGCGGGCGTTTACTACCATGAAGTGAATAGACAATGCCTCTCTGTTCACTCAACAGCTGTGTCTACACAGACGTCCACGCCCAGCTGAAATGCTTATCACTTGACATGTGTAGAACGTGAGACCTGTGGTAGCAAGTGTTGTCCTCAGCTCAGAGCTGCTCAGGGCCGTTTCTACCATTAGGCAAGACTAGGCGGCCGCCTAGGGTGGCAAAAGGGGGAATTTTTTTTTAATTTGAACTTTGAAGACAGCAGCACCAGTATGAGAGTGCAAGCGCACCTGCTTGGACATGCTGCGCAGCGCACCCTAGCATAGTGGTGTGTGGAGCGGGCCGGCGGTACGTACCAGTGTATGTGTGGGTCCCCAGGGCCGTCAATCTTGTAGCGTGGGAAAGCGGTACCAATGACGGCCCTGGGCATCATTTTTGGCCAGTCCCCGAGCGGTGCTTTTTATGCAGCAGCCAGTGACGGTGACTCGCACGTCGCACCACCCTCTCTCTCGGCACGCAGGGGATGGACTGTGTGTGTCGGCTGCTCTGGTGCCTTGGTGAATTGATTACTGCTGCCAGTGCCACACAGTCCTTTCCCGTCATTTATTCCGAGTCCTCCCGTAGACCGACCGGAGTCTCACTCTCTGGACGGACCGATGGGATGGAGTAATACTAGTCACGCTCACGCAGTGTCTGTCGGACTCGGAGACTGGCCTGCGTGCACTGGGCCTGGCGTGTGTGCTGCTGTGGCCCTGCGGGCACGGCACGGCCCCAGCCTTCCCTTGAATAGGTTGAGAATCTGATCGAGAGAGACCCACCACTGCTGGTGAGAAGCACACCCCCTGCCCTAATTTAAGTAAGTGAAATTACATTTTTACCTCTCCGTCCAGGCTATACAGCAGCAGTAGGAACTGGTCTGGGTTGAAATGTATGCCACAGAGGGTGTGTGCACTGACCAATGCGTTCCTGGCCGGGTGCAGCCAACCTAATATGTGTTAAATTAACTTCAGGGTGGCTGTTTAAGGTATCTCTGGTCCCGTTTTTCGATATGGGTGAACGTTGGAAGGACACCACATGTGAAGTTACCCGAAGGCGAGGGGCAGGCCTGTGGAATGCATGTGGATGAGAAAGCATGGAACTGCCTTAACTGTGTGTTTTATATTGCCTTTTTCCAAGGTGGTACGGTGTGTTACTTTTGCTGCTGCATTAAAGGAAAAAATATGTAAATTGTATTTTTTTACTCTTGAAATTAATGGGTGGTAGTTTTTGGAAAAAGTTGTCAAAGCAGGTTTCGTGTTTGGGTAAAATTATTCCTTTCTAAAATGGAAGGCCTTGACGCTATGGAGAGTTTCTTGCAGCCTCAGCACGTGGGGGGAATAACCTAGTTAGTCAGTATGCAAGGGACATCATGGTGTGTGCCATCATAGCCCATGATGTCACAATGTGTGGCATTACAGTAAGTGACATCACAAGAAGTAACATCAGATAAGATCCCACGCATTGGTTTTTATTAGGTATATCATGAGTGCATTAAGCGCGTTATTTGATTTAACAAATTTTGATTTAGGGTTGTGCTGAAAAAGTGGCACACTCCCGACGCAAAATGTAGGCCTCAACTAATTTTACTAATTTTTTTAAAACCCTGCCATAAAGAAATTGGCAACAAGGAGAAGCATGATAGTACATCTGTTATGCTTAATTGGTTGCAAAGTCTGCGTTTTCTAATATTTTATGGGGTTAAGACATCTTCTGCAGAGGTGCCCAGTAAATATCAGGGAATAATAATTGGTGAGATAACTCTGGAGGTTAAAGTATTTGTTGGAGAGATCTCTGTTTTGTGTAGTCCCAGATCTGAATCAAAGTAGTATCGAAGGTTAATGTGTCTCCTTCAAAGCACATCGTGTAATGTGCAGATGACAGAATCTTTTTTTAATGTAGCTAGGTAAGTGGGCTATTGCTTTGAACACAGATCCTTTCGTTACTTGCAGTTCATAATTAGTAAGCCTTTTAATATACCACAGTGAGCTATGTAGGATATGTGACTGCTACATCTTTTAACCCTCACTGAGTCATGCAACACATCTTGTACATTGATTTACACACTTGCACGATTTATTGTCAATGTGTATGTTATGTAAAGCACTCTGACACCCTGCATTGGGTTGAGTAGTGCTATAAAAGAAATAAACTAGTGCTATTTAAATTGTGTGTAAATACTGGGACAGACCAACACATCTGACATTCTTACAGTTCATGCACTTGCATAAAGGGACTGAAAAAAAGTCAAAAGCATGCCTCTCTTAAGTACCTGTGAAGAGCTAACAAGCTGTGTACTTTTGTTTCCCTCCGTTGCATTTACATTTAAGTGTGAGGTTCCAGGCCACTCGATCAAAAGGAGGCCTGATGGCCCCTTAACTTGGCCTTTATCTATAAATGAAAAACTGGGACTAGACACAACATGGAACCCTCCAGCAAATACATTATCCTCCAGAGTTTTATTACCAAGGGCATATGTACAAGGAAAAAGAGCATTCTGGATATTAAATGAGATGTTGTTTTTTTACAAGTGTAATATGCATTGTGAATCAATACATCATGCATAAAGCGTAGTCATATGAGATGCATTGAATTCTAAAGGGGTGATGCTGAATGGACTAACTCTGACCTGTTCTGTCGGGTGCATGTTCCCAGCGTGCTAAGTATTCAAAATGTTGTACTCTAACTAAAAAGGAATGTGTTTTGGGCAACAAATGGTGTTGGATTCATTTTGTGTTTTGTACTGTTTCAATAAAAAGTGCATTACAATCCATTAGATAGGGCTATTGATTACTGTAGGTTAATGATGTAGCAAATGTTAACTTTACATGTTGGGAGTGACATTTTATTGGGATTAACAGTACTTGTAGTGTAAAATACAAAGGGGAAAAGAAAGGTTGTGTCTGCTTGTCACAAACTTGAGTCCTACATAGAAAGTTGAGTAAGTATGATGAGTATTCCATTAGGATGTATTCATTTTCGCTGTGATCAATAAGCTGTCCACAGTGAGGACTGGTCTTGAAAAGGAGTAGCATTAAGACAGGTGCCCAGTTAACTCCCTCCCACTATCTGTATATTGAATAGAATGTATATTTGTCGTCAAAATGGTTACTGATTACTATTTCCGCATAATTTGAGACTTGCTACTTTGGGCTGGTTTTTGGGCTGACACTGGTCTGCGTTGGGCTGAATTTGGGCTTTACTTGAGCGGCTTTGGGCTTGGGATGGGTTTCAAAATCTGGCAACACTGAAAGCACAAAACCACAGCGGTGCCTCACCTTCGCGACAGCAACCAACCACCAGTGCAGTCAGCTAGATGCAAGCAAAAGCAGTTTGCAAGTAGCCAAGCCCAGCGAGTGCCAGTGTTTCACTTAAAAGGGGGGAGGGGGGCACCATGTATTGGACATACAGATGTTTGGCGGTAAGCTTCTCCCTAGCAACTGAAGCACGAGACCAAAAGAATCAGCTCCTGAGGCCAGATGAGATTTGCCAGCCCGTACCCACCCAAGGAGCCAAAGGCCCATCCATCAGCAATGCTGTACATCTGAACTTACATACTATCCAATTGGCTTAAAATTTGACGTATACGCAAAAATACCATCTTACTATTTGATATATTTGAAATGAGTTGAAATCATTAAATTGATCTTAAAATAGATTTCCGAAAATCGTTTCCATTAATGTTACTGGCTTCTTAAATTTTTCGGTAATAATGTTGTTACAATTTTCTAATGCAATATACAGAATTATTATATACAATATTCAGAATTATTATTGCCCTATATTTTTTCAGGTAGAAAGGATCAAAAATGGCAGACAGGAAAAAACTCTCAGGTGCTCAGTACAGAAAAAGAAAAGCGGATAGAGAAATAGAACTATCCAAATTGAACGGGTCTATTGAAAAATTTCTACGTCCTCCAAAGAGTTCTCTTGAAATTGCTTGGGCATCAACTTCAACCTCAGAAAAAGATGACAATATAGGCCTACCAGACAAGGACATAGAAGTTAACAGCCGAGAGCAAGAAGAACACGTTGTAGTGGATACTGCAAAGGATAACCTTGAAAATGAAGATGGTGATCAAAGTAAACGCCCGAAAATAACTGAAGAAAGCGTAAAAATAGATAATTCAGATCCTGCTTCCTTGGAAGACTTACCAATAAGTGGAGACAAATTAAGAACTCTTTTGGTTGAAAATGGGCCAAAACAAGTGAGCAAAAAATTTCCTTTAGATGAGAAAAAAAGGAAGTTTTCAGCTGTACATTATAAAAGAAAACTTCCAAATGGAGAAGTTTACCGTGAATACCTCCAGTATTCTGTATCAACCGATAAAGTTTTGTTTTTTTGCTGCAACGTATTTGGCGGAAATTCAAGTTCAAGTACAAGTCTCACTCAGAATGGATGCAACAATTGGCATAACATATCAGCGATTCTGTCTTCACACAAAAAGAGTGTTGAACATATTACCAACTTCCATAACTGGAAGGGCCTGTATACAAGTCTAAAACAAGACGCAACTATAGATAGTGTTAATACAAAAAAAGTTTAAAGAAGAAGAAAAGTACTGGCATCAGATCTTAGAGCATGTAATATCTCTTGTAAGAGTTCTAGGTGCACAAAATTTGGCCTTCCGTGGCAGCAGTGATAAACTTCATGCTCATGACAATGGCAATTTTCTTAAAATTGTGGAATTGCTCGCCATGTTTTATCCTATTATGAATGAACATCTCAGGAGAATACAAAATAAGGGTAGAATACATGCTCACTATTTAGGCAACATTATTCAAAACGAACTGATCCAAGTGCTATCAAACGGTATCAAAGAGAAAATCATTTCATTGGTTAAAAAGGCAAAGTATTTTTCAATCATTCTTGATTGCACCCCAGATATCAGCCGCACGGAACAAATGACCATGATCCTAAGATTTGTGGACATCGTGCAATCTTCAGGAACAGAGTCATTTCAGTCTTCTGATGAAGAATTCCAAGAAATCAGCCTCGTGCAAATAAAAGAACACTTTTTGGGATTTGGACCGCTAACCGAAACCACAGGTGAATCGATGAGTCATGTTCTGAGAAATCAGCTCAAAAGCTTGTCATTGTCAACTGAAGACCTACGAGGTCAGGGTTATGATAACGGGAGCAATATGAAGGGCAAGGAAATAGGTCTGCGGAAGAAAATTCTGGATATTAACCCGTGTGCCTTCTATGTCCCCTGCAGTTCCCTCACCCTGAACCTCGTGGTAAATGACGCTGCTTCGTGTTGCACTGAAGCAACAGCCTTTTTTGATGTTATAGAACGATTGTATGTATTCTTTGCTGCATCTCCACGTCGATGGGATATACTGAAACGTCATATACCATCTTTGACTATAAGAAGGCACTTAACTGTGCAAAGATCAAGTGCTTTTTAATTTTTTTAGTTAAAGGATTGTACAGATGAGTACAATCGTACAAGATAATTTAACAGGGAAAATATGTTTGTGTACCTTTCAGCGCGATAGAATACATCAGAAGAACAATAATTCGTAATAATAATATGGCAGTTAAATGCACTGCTGTACGTGTGAAGCACTGCATAAAGTCTGAGCACATCTCGGAAAATTAAATTGAGCTGTGAATGTAAATAAGCAATTACAACTATTAATAGGTTTTGCTGCAGTGATTCCACAAAAAGAGCAGCAGAAATACACCCGCTCAAGGATTTATTCTTACCCGGAACACCGGACAGAAAGGAGTGTTTACGTTAACATGTTCATGTCCTTGCTGTAGATATAAAGTGAAATGAAAAGAGCCGGGAAATTCTTGCTAAGCCACATTTATAACCATACTGACAGGAGGGAAAATATTTATTAACGTTCTCGCTAATGAGAGAAGAGAAAAGGCCTGGGTGAAAAGAGGACACTCCGTTTACTCGAAATGGCGTAGTTAGGAATTCCAGCGAGCCAGTCAGGTTTAACTTGACCTTGGGGCAAGTCGGGGAACCTTCACCCACCTTTGTCTAATCAAAATTTCTAGTCATCTGCCGAATTAGGGCTGCGTCACTGCATGTGGGCACAACCCTTTCTTGGTGGTCTAGCAAAGTGTTGGTCCGAGGTTCATCCCTCCCTTCGGGGATTTGCAGAGCACAGAATGGAATTCTATCCCTCTCACATTGCAAAGGCGACTTCCGCTTAGTCTTCGGTGATCCTGCAGCAATCCAGTTAATTCGAATATATCCCTGGTAACACTGGCATGCTTTTGCAAATGATTTATCACATTCCTCACCCTCTCAAAAGCAGATAACCACGTGCTCCCCTGCGGTTTACTTTCACAGCCTCGCACATTGGAAGTACACTGTACAGTCCCGGCTGGCATGACGGGCAGGGTGGGGAGGGGGTCATGGGGGACGGGGGGGAAACGGGACTGCAATAATAATTTTAAAAAACGTACTTTCACCCGGGTCACCGCCGCCGCCGCAGCTCCTGCTGCTCCTGGCCGGGTCCCGAGTCAGGAAGCAGGATTCCTCCTTCCCCTCCCCAAGCCAATCACAACGATGGCAGCGTTGTGATTGGTGTAGGCGGCGTCTAGCCGGGCGCCTATGGGGAGACTATTTTCTCTATGTAGGCTGCATGCAGCCTACATTTAGAAAAAGGGAGTGCGCATGACTGGTTTGGTCGGCCCCAGAGGGCCGACCAAACTGTCAGGGCCCACAACAGTGGGCAAGCCACTCCACCCTGCCCTCGAGCAGGACCACCCACCCGCCCGCCCACAACCAGGCACTTCTGCTTTCTCGCAGTGCGAGAATCAGAAACATAAAATGGTAGTTTTACCATTTTATGTTTCTGCTTCTCGCACTGCGAGAAAGCAGTGGGGTAACGCCCCCACGCCCCAATGGAGGAGCCGCCACTGGGTAAGAGGTAGGCTAGTTGGCCCCTAACCACCCCCAGCAGCGAAGGGGACTTCAATCCCCATCCAAGAGCATGCCAGGGAGCGGGTTTGCAGAGTGGTGGGCAAAGGGGGCGTGGCCTGCTATGAGAACTTAGCAATCCTGCTGTGTGGGACTTACTGGAGGTAATAGGAGGGGTAGTTGGCCCCCAAGGATGTCCTTGGGGGCCAACTACCCCTCTTGTTACCTCCAGTAAGTCCCACACAGTGGGATTGCTAAGATGTCTTCGGAGGCCATGCCCCCTTTCTCCAACACTCTGCAAACGCGCCTCCTGGCAGACTACGGAATGGGGGATGAAGTCCACTTTACTCCTCAGGGACTTTGGGGGCTAAGAAGCCCTCCTGGTACCTCCTGTAAGTCCTACGCAGCGGAATTCCAGAGCGCTGGTCGGAGGCCCAGCACCCTCTCTCCACCGGGTGACTCTGCAAACGCGACTACTAGTTAAAGAAGCATTTGCAATGTAATAGGTTTCGCATTTGCGAGAGTTAGAGCTATTGGCGTGTAAATGTAAACGTGCTTTAATAATGTTTCTTGGAGTGGAGTGGATGTAGGTTGTGTGTAGTGGAATTATGTGGTATGTTGTGCAGGGAAATTATGTGGCTAGAAAGTATGTGGTATTTAGTGTGTAGGAATTATGTAGAGTGGGATTATGTGTTATGGAGAGTAATTGTGTCTGATAGTCTGTGTTGTGGAGTTGTAACCTCAGGTTTAGTCTTCCTTGTTTCCATAGAAGCTACAATATGAACTCAATGAGACAAAAAAAAGAAGGAACCACTGAGGAGCACTTCTGGACCTAGTCAGAGGTATGAGCAGGGCCACTGGAATTATGTGACTGTTTGGCTGCACCGACCTTTGCACAATTATACATTTACCGCATTTGCCACATAGTCCATCATATGCTGCATAATCTGCAGATTTGAACAGAAAAAGCATTGTTTCTAGCTCAAACGGCTCAAACGTTACCAAAAATGCAGCGACAAGTGTTACAGTATGGTGGAAGGCCCTGTGCAAACCTAGAATGGTCACCTATTACTTATTGCCAAATGTGGGTATTAAATTGGTACTAATGGTGTGTAAATCACTCTTGCTTCTTTCTGCGCCTAACTTGCCTCTTTCTGCATTTCTGTTGCTTCTTTCTGCAACCCTCATGCCTCTTTCACACCACTCTTCCCTCTTTCTGCACCCTCTTCCCTTTTTCTGCACCTCTCGCTTCTTTCTGTATCCCTCTTGCCTCCTTCTCCACCCCACCTCCCCCTTACTACATCTCTGCTGCTTCTTTATGCACTTCTCTTACTTGTTTCTGCACCTCTCTTGCATCTTTCTGCACTTCTCTTGCTCTTTCTGCACCCTTCGCGCCTCGTTCAGCACCTCTGTTGCTTCTTTCTGCACTTCTCTTCCTTCTTTCTGCACCCCTCCTGCCTCTTTCTGTAGCTCTCTTGCCTCTTTGTGCACATCTTCTACCTTTTTCTGTACCGCTCTTGCTTCTTTTTGCACCTCTGTTGGTTCTTTCTGCACTGCTCTTGGTTCTTTCTGTACCTCACTTGCCTCTTTCTGCATTTTTCTTGCTTCTTTCTACACCTCTGTTAGTTAGTTAGTTCAATACAAGTTTATTTAGACCAATGGTCCTCAAACGTTTTAAAAACTACATTAATAAAACTTCTAAAATCACAATTCATTATTTAAACATCATAAAAGTTCATATAATACACTCAGATTTCCTTTCAACATTTCATATAACATAAACCACATAAAACTATAAAATAAACATTTCAGTTCTAATCACGTTTAAGAAATACTTTAACTTTTTGTATGAACTTCCCCATGGCACAGGCTATGTCTAAATTACTCATTTATGTTAGAAGGTTTACTGCTTGAACCCTGTTTTTAATATCATACTGTTTAAAAATCGGACATAAAATCTCTATTCGTATATCTAAAACCTTCTGACAATTCAATAATATGTGTAAAATGTCACATGCTGTTCCCAAAGTGCAGGTGCATTTTCCCTTACTGTCTATCATAGATCTTTTCACCCCGTTATTTGCATAGTATGGTTTAACCCAAATTCTTAACCTTAGTAAATCTCTACTTAACCGACAGCTAGGTAGCCTATCAATATAAGGGAAATGTTGTTCGTTTTGCCATGCAGAAGCCATGAAACGTACAGAGCTTTTCCTCAAGAGGTAATCTTGGTCCTGTGCTCGAGAAATTTCTTTTCCCAGGGCCCTAAGTTCCCTCTTGTCGACCTCGATTTGGAGAGTCTGGGGGCGCAGCTTAACCTTCATCATGCAACACGCTTTAGTGATGGTAGCTCTGATCCCTTTTGCCCACATTAGCTCACTCTTTCCAATCTCGTTTCTGCACCATTGCAAGATTTTAAAATCTTCTCCCGTTCCCAGACGCTGCCAGAATCGTAATAGGGCCATACAAGCTGTTATACCCCACGAGGTGGTTCCCAATTCTAGTCTCACTGCCTGGACCATTGACGACTGGGCAATGAAAATAGATTTTTCAGAGTTTTTCCCTCCTCAACGTCCCAACCGTTTTTGCCACTCAAATAAAGCAATTCTGAACCATACAAAAATTGTGGTGGTACCATTGCTGAGTAAGCTTTTAGGGCCGGTCTGTCGGACATTTCGCCATAAGCAGCGTTGAATTTTTTTAGTCCACTGACCGATGCTGATGACCTCAGCTTTAGTGCATCTAGGTGAGTATGCCATTGCAAACTTCTCTCGAACCACATCCCCAGGTACCTATATTCTGCTACCTTTTCCAACTTCTCGGAACCCAGAAACCAAGTAAACCCAATTTTCCTTCGACCAAAACATAAAATGTTTGTCTTATCCATATTGACAACGAGTTTTTTAAAACATCAGTATTCGTTGAACCTGTTTAACTTTCTTTGCAGACCAATCTCCGTTAGATCCATAATTACAAGATCGTCCGCATATAGAAGGCATGAGATATGTTTCCCGTCTTGCTTCGGGCTTGCCCCACTTACATTGCCTAAGGTTGAAGGCAAGTCTGCAATGAACAAGGAAAAGAGCAGGGGGGCCAATACGCACCCCTGCCTCAGCCCATTGACAATCTCGATTTTCTGAGATAAGCTCCCCTCTACATCTAAAATTATCTGGGCCCAATTATCGGTGTGAAGTCCTTGAATCAGCCCTAACAAATCCCTTGGGATGTTATATCCAGTCAAAATCTACCACAGCAGCTCCCGGTCCACCAAGTCAAATGCTGCGCGGAAGTCCACGAAGCAACAGAACAAACTTCCCCTCTGCTCAATTGACTTCCGCGCAATGGACCAGAGCGCGAAACAGTGGTCAACCGTTGAATGTCCCTCTTTGAACCCCCCCTGTTCCGGGGGCACAATCCGATTTACTTCTGCCCAGTCCTTAACTTAAGCAATCCCAAGATTACTTTGGCGAAGACTTTTTCTCCTATATCAAGGAGATTTATTAGTCTATAATTCTTCGGGGCTTTTAAATCTCCTTTTTTATGGATTGGCCTTATGATTGCTCCTCTCCAGTTTCCTGGCAAAATGCCTGTGTTAAGGATCCCCTGAAACATTTTTGCAAAAAACTCTGCCCACCACTCAGGCCTAGTTTTTATAATCACTGCCGGCAGATTATCTGGGCCTGCGGCCCGAGTAAGGTTTAGACTAAATATTATTTTTCTAATATGACTGGAGGTAAAGTGCTCCTTTATATCCTCCCTCACTCCTGTCCATGATATTGTACTTACATTCTCTAGCAATGGCCACTTCCCATAAATTTCCCCCAAGTAACCCACCCAGTTATCTTCAGGGACCATACAGTGCAGAGACCCTAATATTTTGCCGGAGCTTTCTTGGACCAACTTCCAAAAACCTTTCACATCTTTGGACTCAATTACGGCTAGCATACTTGCCCAACAACTATCTTTATAGGTTCTTTTTTTATTTCTAATAATCGATTTATATTTTATCCTTAGTTTCTGGAGGGTAAGTGATAGTTCGACATTATACCTTACACTAAGTCTTCTTTCCCTTTGTCTAATACATGCTTTTACTTTACGACATTCCTCATCAAACCATGGTCGATCTTTATTATGGGGTCTATTATTACTAACTATCCCGGGTTTACTACATTTGATTTTCACCCTTAGGCATTCCACCAGTTGTCTTATTGTATTTTCATACCAGGCAGTGCCGTTTTTGATTGGGATTTTTTCTAATGAAAGAGTCTGCTGAACAGCACTTAATTTTCCAATGTGCTCCTCCGATAAACGGGTTGTAAGCCGCTTTGGGTAGTCCACATGTACCTGGAGTGCCATCTCTCTCTGTTTTCCCCTTGTTGCGTATAATTCTGTCATCAGAGGATAGTGATCACTACCCTCCTCTCTTACCACCTCAAAGTGCTTAATTAGTTCAAAGCTCCAGGCATGAGTAAACACGTAGTCTATAGGGCAGGGTTGCTGGCCTATCGTAAATGTGCGCCTTGCCGGCCGATCAGCCTCCATTCTCCCATTTACACATACCAAACCCATAGAGCCCAACAACTGTCCAAAAGCCATATCTTGGGCCGAAATATCCCCACTAGGAAATATGGCATCCTCTATATTATAGGCGATTAACAGTTCCTTACACCATGTATCTATTCTACGAGGGTCTAATCTGTGGTTAAAGTCGCCCAACACAAAGAACACATCCTTCTGGTAGTTATCACATACAGTCACCATATCCTCTTTTAAATTTCCCAGTTCCACCTTATATTCATCCTCCTTTCCCTTCTGTATATACACATTAACAATACATATTCCTTCATAACATGGGACGGGATTCTGTAACAACACTCTACAACCTGGTGCCCATTTGCATTGTAGTTTCAAGGGTTCTACCTTCCTGGCAATTTCTGTAGAGATCAGCGTCAATTGCCCTCCCGAAGGTCTACCAAGAGGATTCTTCCTCGCTACTTTCGAATGTTGGGCAAACCCTTCAATAACTAGGGTTACGTCGCACAGCCAAGTCTCCTGCAAGCACACAATGTCATTGCTCTCGATAATCTTGTTAAAACTTTCCTGGTTCGATATTCTCTTATACCCATTTATATTCCAGGATAGTATGGACAGCCTGTGCGACGACCCTTGCTCCTAGTCGATCTCACTGAGGCACCCATCTTCCTCATACTCTAGGGGTGCTAGGGGTCTATATCTATTCCCAACTAACATATCTTCTTCACCTCTCTCTATTTCCTTAGAGGTTATAGTTATTTCGAGTTCTTCCTTATTATCCCAGCAGGAACTAATCAATCTTATCTGTCGTACTCCCAGCCCTGCATGGTTCGTAAGGAATGGCAGCCCCTGCTTATTAATCAGCATTTCCTCCTTTTTACTAATCTGATGCCTTCCTTTTGCAGCTCATATTCTACATTTACTAATGCTGCTTTTACTAAAGCTGAGTAAATGAGGACCTTAGTTACTTCACGCCCTTTGCTGTTTACCATGAACCTTACTTCTCTAAGATCCTCAGTGCCGATGTTCCGTAGGCTTGCACATTTAGATAAGGAAAAAAGGAGTTGTGATCGATTTAGGGCGTTTAGTTTCCTAGCTTTTTCCCACCTTTGCCCTGACCTGTCGGCTCAAAAAAAAAACACAGGTCCTGACTACATTCTGACCCTAAACCCGGTGGACCCCCCAATGGGACATCCTCCCTTCTTCCATTAAATTCCTCGTCCTTGCCTTTCTTCCTATGGCCTCTACAACTGCTAAGACTACTAGGTCCTGCTTGTGGATTCTTTTCCATCCTCCTTTCCGCATCTCCCCTTTTTTTCTCCCCCGGGGTTTTCCTAGAGTTATCTTTGCTACTCCTAGTTTTTCCTATATCTTTTCCCTGCCACCTCCGTTCTTCTAGGTTACTTGTAGATATTCCTTTTTCCGGGATATTTTTCTTTTTCGGTACTGGGGCCTCATTCTTTCCTATAGTCTCGTATTCTTTCCCTATTCCCTTCCCTCTTCCCTGCCGCCTTGAGGTTTGGCCTTTACTAGGGATATTCTCCCACCTCCTTGGCCATGGGGCATACTGCTTGTAGCTCCCCCTTTCGCCCCATCTTTTTACAATCATTGGGTATCGAGATATGAATACGCTGGGCTCCTCCTTCTGTATTGGGGTATCCCTCGCCATTTCTTCCTCCCTGCTGCCTACCCTTTCCTGATGATCTCCGACTGGCCTAACTATAGAGGGCATTAGACCTT
Organism: Calotriton arnoldi; assembly: GCA_963921515.1. NCBI lineage: Eukaryota > Metazoa > Chordata > Amphibia > Caudata > Salamandridae > Calotriton > Calotriton arnoldi. Next base: position 2,166,463 of record CAWUFW010000745.1, on the reverse strand, counting down.
TAATTTGTATCAGCTCCCCTACCATAGCTTTAAACTCTTTCCCCTTGGGTTTTTAAGATTTCATTATTCAACACTGATACCTCTAACAGGCCTTGCAAAGTTTTTTGGAGGATCAACATAACTTCAAGCATAGAAGCACTAGAGGTTCCAGTGACCTCCAAACTATGCATTGATGGGCCCAACAGATCATTTCCTATAACATAAGAACTTTCCGCTCCTTCTTTCTCATTAAGATGGTCTTTTGTGTAGTTATAGTCCCCTTTACTCTGGGCCTTGCTACTTAAGACTTCTTCTTCATCCTCTACCTCAATTTCTTGTTCAATCGAGGGCTGGAAGAGTCTTGGAGAAGAGGACAACCGTGGATCCAGGGATATCCCTGAGATATTAAAGTTGGTTTGATTTGGGGAGTCAAAATCCAGGGCTGCCAGGTCTACGGGTGTTGGATGAATCTCAACAATACTCAACTCCTTTTCTATCATGTCCTTCCCTTTGAAGTGTTTCCCCAAAAAGTCTTTAATCGAATTAGAGACTGATGATCCTCCTTTTACACCCCCTGGCTTCGTTGTCTGCGGAGTTAAGTTCAAGAATTGGGTGTTTCTCTGTGCTGGTTTTTTGCTTCCAATAGAGGCTCCTTGGGCTCCTTTTGCAACTCCTTTTTCTTTCTGATTTTCAGCCATATCCTCTACCCCTAATCCATTATTATCAGTCTTTTTAGCATTTTTTGGGGCTTTCCGAGCTTTTGCTTTCCCCAGTGCCATCCTTTTTGTTCTTTCCTCTTCCCTCTTCCGCAGGCACCCACCCTACTACTTCTATGGGTTTCCTTTTCTCTGTCGCGGTTGCACCACCAAATATCCTTATTTTCCCTTTTTGACTAGCACCAACATCCACTCTGGGGTTAATTCTCTTTTCTACTACGTGTACATCCGCCAATCCATTTACGCAAAAGCAACTTCTCTTTGCTTACCTCTATTCCATGGCCTTACGCTCTCTCCACCACTGCTGCACTACTGCTGCACTGCCACCGCTGCTCTTCCTGGTGCCTCCCGGGGTTCCAACAGACTTAGGCCCGGGCTCGTACCTGCTCTCGCGTCTCCCTTTTGCCGCTATGCCTGATTGTTCAAAGGGGGTCCAATAGGGTCAGATTTCTGACTCTGCACTTCGGGCCATCGGGCCCCTAGGGGCCGAGCTCTGTCCTCAGCCGATTTTCCTTGCGGGGCAAATTTCTCCAATTTTTCCCGATTTTCATCCGAGGCTCGAATCCTCTTCTGGGCGTCCCTCTCTACAACCGCATTGCAGCTCGCGTCAGCTGCTACGCCTCGGCTGCGTAGTCCGAGCATAGTGCGTCGTGCAGAGTGCAGAGAGCAGAGTGGCGAGCGTCTCCAGCGGCCGGGAACAGAGTTACACCTCTGTTGCTTCTTTCAGCAATTCTCTTGCCTCTTTCTGCACTTCTCTTGCTTGTTTCTGCACCTCTCTTCTGTCTTTCTGCACCTCACTTGCTTCTTTCTGCACCCCTCTTGCCTTTTTCTGCACCCCTCTTTCTGCACCTCTCTTGCCTCTTTCTGCACCCCTGTTCCCTCTTTCTGCACCTTTCCTGCCTGTTTCTGCACCTCTCTTGTCTCTTTCTGTACCTCTGTTGCTTTTTTCTGCACTTCTCTTGCTCTTTCAGCACCTCTGTTGCTTCTTTCTGCACTTCCCTTCCTTCTTTCTGAACCCCTCCTGCCTCTTTCTGTACCTTTCTTGCCTCTTTGTGCACCTCTTCTACCTTTTTCTGCACCTCTGTTGCCTCTTTCTGCACCTCACTTGCTTCTTTCTGCAACCCTCCTGCCTCTTTCTGTACTTCTCTTGCTTCTTTCTAAACCTCTCTTGCCTCTTTCTGCTCCTCTCTTGCCTCTTTCTGCATTTCTCTTGCCTGTTTCTGCACTTCCCTTTCCTCTTTCTGAACCTCTCTTGCCTCTTTCTGCACTTCTCTTGCTTCTTTCTGCACCCCTCTTGCTTCTTTCTGCACCCTTCTTCCCTTTTTTGTATCCCTCTTGCCTCTTTTTGCTGTTCTCTTGCCATTTTCTGCACCTCTGTTGCCTCTTTCTACACCTCACTTGCTTCTTTCTGCACCCCTCTTGCCTCTTTCTGCACCCCTCTTTTCTCTTTCTGCACCTCTCTTGCCTCTTTCTGCACCCCTGTTCCCTCTTTCTGCACCTTTCCTGTCTGTTTCTGCACCTCTCTTGCCTCTTTCTGAACCTCTTTCATCTTTCTGCACCTCTTGCCTCTTTCTGCACTTCTCTTGCTTCTTTCTGCACCTCTCTTGCTTCTTTCTGCACCCTTCTTCCGTTTTTTGCATCCCTCTTGCTTCTTTCCACACCTCTGTTGCTTCTTTCAGCAATTCTCTTGCCTCTCTCTGCACTTTGTTTGCTTGTTTCTGCACCTCTCTTGCGTCTTTATGCACCTCTGTTGCTTCTTTCAGCAATTCTCTTGACTCTTTCTGCACCTCTGTTGCCTCTTTCTGCACCTCACTTGCTTCTTTCTGTACCCCTCCTGCCTCTTTCTGCACTTCTCTTGCCTCTTTCTACACCTCTCTTGCCTTTTTCTGCTCCTCTCTTGCCTCTTTGTGCATTTTTCTTGCCTGATTCTGCACTTCCCTTGCCTCTTTCTGAACCTCTCTTTCCTCTTTCTGCACCTCTTGCCTCTTTCTGCACTTCTCTTGCTTCTTTCTGCACCTCTCTTGCTTCTTTCTGCACCCTTCTTTCCTTTTTTGCATCCCTCTTGCCTCTTTCTGCTGTTCTCTTGCCATTTTCTGCACCTCTCTTGCCTCTTTCTGCACCTCACATGCCTCTTTCTGCATTCCTCTTGCTTCTTTCCGCATCTCTGTTGCTTCTTTCAGCAATTCTATTGCCTCTTTCTGCACTTCGTTTGCTTGTTTCTGCACCTCTCTTGCGTCTTTATGAACCTCTGTTGCCTCTTATTACACCTCACTTGCTTCTTTCTGCACCCCTCTTGCCTCTCTCTGCGTACCTCTTCTCTTTCTGCACCTCTTGCCTCTTTCTGCACCCCTGTTCCCTCTTTCTGCACCTTTCCTGCCTGTTTCTGTACCTCTCTTGCCTCTTTCTGTACCTCTGTTGGTTCTTTCTGCACTTCTCTTGCTCTTTTTGCATCTCTATCAGCACCTCTGTTGCTTCTTTCTGCACTTCTCTTCCTTCTTTCTGCACCCCTCCTGCCTCTTTCTGTACCTCTCTTGCCTCTTTGTGCACCTCTTCTACCTTTTTCTGTACCGCTCTTGCTTCTTTTTGCACCTCTGTTGGTTCTTTCTGCACTGCTCTTGCTTCTTTCTGCACCTCACTTGCCTCTTTCTGCACTTCTTGCTTCTTTCTACACCTCTGTTGCTTCTTTCAGCAATTCTTTTGCCTCTTTCTGCACTTCTCTTCCTTCTTTCTGCACCCCTCCTGCCTCTTTCTGTACCTCTCTTGCCTCTTTGTGCACCTGTCCTGCCTCTTTCTGCTCATCTCTTGCCTCTTTCAGCACCTCTGTTGCTTCTTTCTGCACTTCTCTTCCTTCTTTCTGCACCCCTCCTACCTCTTTCTGTACCTCTCTTGCCTCTTTGTGCACCTCTTCTACCTTTTTCTGTACCGCTCTTGCTTCTTTTTGCACCTTTGTTGGTAATTTCTGCACTGCTCTTGCTTCTTTCTGCACCGCACTTGCCTCTTTCTGCACTTCTCTTGCTTCTTTCTGCACCCTCTTGCCTCTTTCTGTACCTCTCTTGCCTCTTTGTGCACCTCTCCTACCTCTTTCTGCACTCTTGCCTCTTTTTCCACCTCTGTTGGTTCATTCTGCACTGCTCTTGCTTCTTTCTGCACCCCTCTTGCCTCTTTTTGCTCCCCTCTTTTCTCTTTCTGCACCTCTCTTGCCTCTTTCTGCACCCTGTTCCCTCTTTCTGCACCTTTCCTGCCTGTTTCTGCACCTCTCTCTCCTCTTTCTGTACCTTTGTTGGTTCTTTCTGCACTTCTCCTGCTCTTTCTGCACCCTTTGCACCTCTTTCAGCACCTCTGTTGCTTCTTTCTGCACTTCTCTTCCTTCTTTCTGCACCCCTCCTGCCTCTTTCTGTACCTCTCTTGTCTCTTTCTGTACCTCTCCTACCTTTTTCTGCACCCCTCTTGCCTCTTTTTGCACCTCTGTTGGTTCTTTATGCACTGCTCCTGCTTCTTTCTGCACCTCACTTGCCTCCTTCTGAACTTCTTTTGCTTCTTTGTACACCTCTGTTGCTTCTTTCAGAAATTCTCTTGCCTCTTTCTGCACTTCTCTTCCTTCTTTCTGCACCACTCCTGCCTCTTTCTGTACCTCTCTTGCCTCTTTGTGCACCTCTCCTACCTTTTTCTGCACCCCTCTTGCCTCTTTTTGCACCACTGTTGGTTCTTTCTGCACTGCTCTTGCTTCTTTCTGCACCTCACTTGCCCCTTTCTGCACTTTTCTTGGTTCTTTCTACACCTCTGTTGCTTCTTTGAGCAATTCTCTTGCCTCTTTCTGCACTTCTCTTGCTTGTTTCTGCACCTCACTTGCTTCTTTCTACACCTCTCTTGCCTCTTTCTGCTCCTCTCTTGCCTCTTTGTGCATTTCTCTTGCCTGTTTTTGTACTTCCCTGGCCTCTTTCTGACCCTCTCTTCCCTCTTTCTGCACCTCTCTTGCCTCTTTCTATACTTCTCTTGCTTCTTTCTGCACCTCTCTTGCTTCTTTCTGCACCCTTCTTTCCTTTTTTGCATCCCTCTTGCCTCTTTCTGCTGTTCTCTTGCCATTTTCTGTACCTCTCTTGCCTCTTTCTGCACCTCACTTGCCTCTTTCTGCATTCCTCCTGCTACTTTCCACACCTCTGTTGCTTCTTTCAGCAATTCTCTTGCCTCTTTCTGCACTTCTTTTGCTTGTTTCTGCACCTCTCTTGCGTCTTTATGCACCTCTGTTGCCTTTTTCTACACCTCACTTGCTTCTTTCTGCACCCTTCTTGCCTCTTTCTGTGCCCCTCTTTTCTCTTTCTGCACCTCTCTTGCCTCTTTCTGCACCCGTTCCCTCTTTCTGCACCTTTCCTGCCTGTTTCTGCACCTCTCTTGCCTCTTTCTGTACCTCTGTTGGTTCTTTCTGCACTTCTCTTGCTCTTTCTGCACCCTTCACGCTTCTCTCAGCACCTCTGTTGCTTCTTTCTGCACTTCTCTTCCTTCTTTCTGCACCCCTCCTGCCTCTTTCTGTACCTCTCTTGCCTCTTTGTGCACCTCTTCTACCTTTTTCTGTACCGCTCTTGCTTCTTTTTGCACCTCTGTTGGTTCTTTCTGCACCGCACTTGCCTCTTTTTACACTTCTCTTGCTTCTTTCTGCACCCTCTTGCCTCTTTCTGTACCTCTCTTGCCTCTTTGTGCACCTCTCCTACCTCTTTCTGCACTCTTGCCTCTTTTTCCACCTCTGTTGGTTCATTCTGCACTGCTCTTGCTTCTTTCTGCACCCCTCTTGCCTCTTTTTGCTCCCCTCTTTTCTCTTTCTGCACCTCTCTTGCCTCTTTCTGCACCCTGTTCCCTCTTTCTGCACCTTTCCTGCCTGTTTCTGCACCTCTCTCTCCTCTTTCTGTACCTCTGTTGGTTCTTTCTGCACTTCTCCTGCTCTTTCTGCACCCTTTGCGCCTCTTTCAGCACCTCTGTTGCTTCTTTCTCCACTTCTCTTCCTTCTTTCTGCACCCCTCCTGCCTCTTTCTGTACCTCTCTTGTCTCTTTGTGTACCTCTACTACCTTTTTCTGCACCCCTCTTGCCTATTTTTGCACCTCTGTTGGTTCTTTCTGCACTGCTCCTGCTTCTTTCTGCACCTCACTTGCCTCTTTGTGCACCTGTCCTGCCTCTTTCTGCTCATCTCTTGCCTCTTTCAGCACCTCTGTTGCTTCTTTCTGCACTTCTCTTCCTTCTTTCTGCACCCCTCCTACCTCTTTCTGTACCTCTCTTGCCTCTTTGTGCACCTCTTCTACCTTTTTCTGTACCGCTCTTGCTTCTTTTTGCACCTTTGTTGGTAATTTCTGCACTGCTCTTGCTTCTTTCTGCACCGCACTTGCCTCTTTCTGCACTTCTCTTGCTTCTTTCTGCACCCTCTTGCCTCTTTCTGTACCTCTCTTGCCTCTGTGCACCTCTCCTACCTCTTTCTGCACTCTTGCCTCTTTTTCCACCTCTGTTGGTTCATTCTGCACTGCTCTTGCTTCTTTCTGCACCCCTCTTGCCTCTTTTTGCTCCCCTCTTTTCTCTTTCTGCACCTCTCTTGCCTCTTTCTGCACCCTGTTCCCTCTTTCTGCACCTTTCCTGCCTGTTTCTGCACCTCTCTCTCCTCTTTCTGTACCTTTGTTGGTTCTTTCTGCACTTCTCCTGCTCTTTCTGCACCCTTTGCACCTCTTTCAGCACCTCTGTTGCTTCTTTCTGCACTTCTCTTCCTTCTTTCTGCACCCCTCCTGCCTCTTTCTGTACCTCTCTTGTCTCTTTCTGTACCTCTCCTACCTTTTTCTGCACCCCTCTTGCCTCTTTTTGCACCTCTGTTGGTTCTTTATGCACTGCTCCTGCTTCTTTCTGCACCTCACTTGCCTCCTTCTGAACTTCTTTTGCTTCTTTGTACACCTCTGTTGCTTCTTTCAGAAATTCTCTTGCCTCTTTCTGCACTTCTCTTCCTTCTTTCTGCACCACTCCTGCCTCTTTCTGTACCTCTCTTGCCTCTTTGTGCACCTCTCCTACCTTTTTCTGCACCCCTCTTGCCTCTTTTTGCACCACTGTTGGTTCTTTCTGCACTGCTCTTGCTTCTTTCTGCACCTCACTTGCCCCTTTCTGCACTTTTCTTGGTTCTTTCTACACCTCTGTTGCTTCTTTGAGCAATTCTCTTGCCTCTTTCTGCACTTCTCTTGCTTGTTTCTGCACCTCACTTGCTTCTTTCTACACCTCTCTTGCCTCTTTCTGCTCCTCTCTTGCCTCTTTGTGCATTTCTCTTGCCTGTTTTTGTACTTCCCTGGCCTCTTTCTGACCCTCTCTTCCCTCTTTCTGCACCTCTCTTGCCTCTTTTTATACTTCTCTTGCTTCTTTCTGCACCTCTCTTGCTTCTTTCTGCACCCTTCTTTCCTTTTTGCATCCCTCTTGCCTCTTTCTGCTGTTCTCTTGCCATTTTCTGTACCTCTCTTGCCTCTTTCTGCACCTCACTTGCCTCTTTCTGCATTCCTCCTGCTACTTTCCACACCTCTGTTGCTTCTTTCAGCAATTCTCTTGCCTCTTTCTGCACTTCTTTTGCTTGTTTCTGCACCTCTCTTGCGTCTTTATGCACCTCTGTTGCCTTTTTCTACACCTCACTTGCTTCTTTCTGCACCCTTCTTGCCTCTTTCTGTGCCCCTCTTTTCTCTTTCTGCACCTCTCTTGCCTCTTTCTGCACCCCTGTTCCCTCTTTCTGCACCTTTCCTGCCTGTTTCTGCACCTCTCTTGCCTCTTTCTGTACCTCTGTTGGTTCTTTCTGCACTTCTCTTGCTCTTTCTGCACCCTTCACGCTTCTCTCAGCACCTCTGTTGCTTCTTTCTGCACTTCTCTTCCTTCTTTCTGCACCCCTCCTGCCTCTTTCTGTACCTCTCTTGCCTCTTTGTGCACCTCTTCTACCTTTTTCTGTACCGCTCTTGCTTCTTTTTGCACCTCTGTTGGTTCTTTCTGCACCGCACTTGCCTCTTTTTGCACTTCTCTTGCTTCTTTCTGCACCCTCTTGCCTCTTTCTGTACCTCTCTTGCCTCTTTGTGCACCTCTCCTACCTCTTTCTGCACTCTTGCCTCTTTTTCCACCTCTGTTGGTTCATTCTGCACTGCTCTTGCTTCTTTCTGCACCCCTCTTGCCTCTTTTTGCTCCCCTCTTTTCTCTTTCTGCACCTCTCTTGCCTCTTTCTGCACCCTGTTCCCTCTTTCTGCACCTTTCCTGCCTGTTTCTGCACCTCTCTCTCCTCTTTCTGCACCTCTGTTGCTTCTTTCTCCACTTCTCTTCCTTCTTTCTGCACCCCTCCTGCCTCTTTCTGTACCTCTACTACCTTTTTCTGCACCCCTCTTGCCTATTTTCGCACCTCTGTTGGTTCTTTCTGCACTGCTCCTGCTTCTTTCTGCACCTCACTTGCCTCCTTCTGAACTTCTTTTGCTTCTTTGTACACCTGTTGCTTCTTTCAGAAATTCTCTTGCCTCTTTCTGCACTTCTCTTCCTTCTTTCTGCACCCCTCCTGCCTCTTTCTGTACCTCTTGCCTCTTTGTGCACCTCTCCTACCTTTTTCTGCACCCCTCTTGCCTCTTTTTGCACCTCTGTTGGTTCTTTCTGCACTGCTCTTGCTTCTTTCTGCACCTCACTTGCCTCTTTCTGCACTTTTCTTGGTTCTTTCTACACCTCTGTTGCTTCTTTCAGCAATTCTCTTGCCTCTTTCTGCACTTCTCTTGCTTGTTTCTGCACCTCTCTTGCGTCTTTCTGCACCTCTGATGCCTCTTTCTGCACCTCACTTGCTTCTTTCTACACCTCTCTTGCCTCTTTCTGCTCCTCTCTTGCCGCTTTGTGCATTTCTCTTGCCTGTTTCTGTATTTCCCTTGCCTCTTTCTGACCCTCTCTTCCCTCTTTCTGCACCTCTCTTGCCTCTTTCTATACTTCTCTTGCTTCTTTCTGCACCTCTCTTGCTTCTTTCTGCACCCTTCTTTCCTTTTTTGCATCCCTCTTGCCTCTTTCTGCTGTTCTCTTGCCATTTTCTGTACCTCTCTTGCCTCTTTCTGCACCTCACTTGCCTCTTTCTGCATTCCTCTTGCTACTTTCCACACCTCTGTTGCTTCTTTCAGCAATTCTCTTGCCTCTTTCTGCACTTCTTTTGCTTGTTTCTGCACCTCTCTTGCGTCTTTATGCACCTCTGTTGCCTTTTTCTACACCTCACTTGCTTCTTTCTGCACCCCTCTTGCCTCTTTCTGTGCCCCTCTTTTCTCTTTCTGCACCTCTCTTGCCTCTTTCTGCACCTCTGTTGCCTCTTTCTGCACATTTCCTGCCTGTTTCTGCACCTCTCTTGCCTCTCTCAGCACCTCTGTTGCTTCTTTCTGCACTTCTCTTCCTTCTTTCTGCACCCCTCCTGCCTCTTTCTGTACCTCTTGCCTCTTTGTGCACCTCTTCTACCTTTTTCTGTACCGCTCTTGCTTCTTTTTGCACCTCTGTTGGTTCTTTCTGCACCTCTCTTGCTTCTTTCTGCACCTCACTTGCCTCTTTCTGCACTTCTCTTACTTCTTTCTATACCTCTGTTGCTTCTTTCAGCAATTCGTTTGCCTCTTTCTGCACTTCTCTTCCTTCTTTCTGCACCCCTCCTGCCTCTTTCTGTACCTCTCTTGCCTCTTTGTGCACCTCTCCTACCTCTTTCTGCTCTCCTCTTGCTTCTTTCAGCACCTCTGTTGCTTCTTTCTGCACTTCTCTTCCTTCTTTCTGCACCCCTCCTGCCTCTTTCTGTACCTCTCTTGCCTCTTTGTGCACCTCTTCTACCTTTTTCTGTACCGCTCTTGCTTCTTTTTGCACCTCTGTTGGTAATTTCTGCACTGCTCTTGCTTCTTTCTGCACCACACTTGCCTCTTTCTGTGCTTCTCTTGCTTCTTTCTACACCTCTGTTGCTTCTTTCAGCAATTCTTGGGCCTCTTTCTGCACTTCTCTTCCTTCTTTCTGCACCCCTCATGCCTCTTTCTGTACCTCTCTTGCCTCTTTGTGCACCTCTCCTACCTCTCTCTGCACTCCTCTTGCCTCTTTTTACACCTGTTGGTTCATTCTGCACCCCTCTTGCCTCTTTTTGCACCCCTCTATTCCCTTTCTGCATCTCTCTTGCCTCTTTCTGCACCCCTCTTGCCTCTTTCTGCACCTTTCCTGCCTGTTTCTGCACCTCTCTTTCCGTACCTCTGTTGGTTCTTTCTGCACTTCTCTTGCTCTTTCTGCACCCTTCGTGCCTCTTTCAGCACCTCTGTTGCTTCTTTCTGCACTTCTCTTCCTTCTTTCTGCACCCCTCCTGCCTCTTTCTGTACCTCTCTTGCCTCTTTGTGCACCTCTCCTACCTTTTTCTGCACCCCTCTTGCCTCTTTTTGCACCTCTGTTGCTTCTTTCTGCACTGCTTTTGCTTCTTTCTGCACCTCACTTGCCTCTTTCTGCACTTTTCTTGGTTCTTTCTGCACCTCTGTTGCCTCTTTGTGCACCTCTCTTGCCTCTTTCTGTACTTCACTTGCTTCTTTCTGCACCTCTCTTGCCTGTTCTGGCACCTCTGTTGCTTCTTTCTGCACTTCTCGTGCCTCTGTCTGCACCTCTGACTTAGAGGTAGTTTTAATCCCCCTGCCCTATTATGTACTAGGGCCTTACAGGGGAGTTCATGCCAATCACAGGGGTACCCCAACCCAGTGTGTACCCTAGTGTATGTAGGTGTTTTTACTGTATTCCAAGTGTCTTTCAGCATAGCACTGGCTCCGGGCCTGGTTAGTCAGAGTCAGTTACCACCAGTACGAGTGAGCAAAAAGTTGGGGGCACAGGATGACTTTGCAACAAGGCCTCTTTCTGCACCTCTGTTGGTTCTTTCTGCATATATCTTGCTTCTTTCTGCACCTTTCTTCATCTTTATGGACTTCTGTTGCCTCTTTCTGCATTTCTCTTGCTTCTTTCTGCGCTTTTCTTCCTCTTTCTTCACATATCCTACCTCTGTAGGCATAGTTAGAAATTAGCATTTAAAAAACCTTTGAAATTCACTGAAAAAACCACAGGTTTCAGGGACGTTATAGTCAGTTGGACATTTCACTCGTACAAAACCAGAGAAATTCGGCCGTTATAGTAAGTTGAGCTAACTATAACTCGCTCCCCCGCAATGCACTGCTGATGACGTCAAATATTACATCATTCATGACATGGTCAGTGACATCACTGATGACATCACTGATGACATCTCAAATGACATCACTGATGACATCATCCAGTGACTGCGTGGCCGGCTCCTGCAATGTCCCGGGGTGCCCACCCCCGGGACATTGCCGTTTGCTATGGCAGGGCGGGAGCATGGCTCCCGCCCTGCCATCGCAAACACTGCTTTGCTTCTTGGAAGCAAGAGCAGGAAACCTGCTCTCGCTTCCATGAAGCAAAGCAGTATTGCTTTTGGACAAGGGGAGCTGCATGTCAGCAGCTCCCCTTGCCCAAAAGCCATGCCAGCTCCTGCAGGAGGCGGGGAGCCGGCTGAGACCGCAGGGGCATTGGGGCTCCCCCACGGTCCCCAATGTGAGGGCCGGCCCTGGGGGATGGGGTCCCCAGGGCCAGAAGTGGCCCGGGAGGGGGGTCACTTGGCCCCCCTCAGTTTATTTAAAAAAAAAAAAAAAAGAATGGCTGAGCCCCGGGGATGGGGTCCCCTCGGGCCAAAAATGGCCCGTGAGGGGGGGCCGTGCTGCCCCCCTCCCTTTTTTAATTTATTTTTAAAAAAACAAAAAAACAAAAGGAGGCCGGGCCCCCGGGATGGGGTCCGTGGGGCCCAAATTTGCCTCAGGAGGGGGGCCATGTGGGCCCCCTCCAAAATAAAAAAAAAAGCTGGGTATGCCTCGGGTGATTGGGTCCCCGGGGCCAAAAGTGGCCCCGGGAAGGGGGGCCACGCGGCCCCCCTCCCATAAAATAAAGTTTAAAAAAAGAAACCAGCAACTCGCCGGAGGCCCCGCCCCTCCCTGCACGATTCTGAAAACGCACCTCCTGGCGCGCTCTGCGTTGGGGGATTAAGTCCCCATTGCTAGGGAGGGTCCCTGGGGGCCAACTAGGCCACCAAGAACCTCCAGTACGCCCCAAACAGTGGGATTGCTGAGAGGTGGTAAGAGGCCATGCCCCTTTTTACACCACTCTGCAAATGCGCCTCTTGGCACACTGGTGGTGGGGTGATGAGGTCCCCTTGTGTCCTGATGACCTCAGGACTGAAGTGGACTTCATCCCCTGAGCAGCAGTTCGCCAAGCGACGCGTTTTAAGAGTGTTGTAAAAAGGGGGCTTGGCCTCGGACCACTCTCAGCAATCCAGCTGTGTGGGACTTACTGCAGGTGACAGGAGGGCTAGTTGGCTCCCAGGGACCCTCAGGAGGCAAGGGGACTTCACCCCAACCAAGAGTGCGCCAGGAGGTGCATTTGCAGAGTGGTGGACAAAGGGGGCGTGGCCTATGTCCACCTCTCAGCAATCCCACTGTGTGGGGCTTACTGGAGATAACAGGTAGGCTAGTTAGCCCCTAAGGACCCCCAGCAGCAAAGTGGACTTTAATCCCCATGCAAGAGCGCGCCAGGGAGCGCGTTTGCAGAGTGGTGGGGAAAGGGGGCGAGAACTTAGCAATGCTGCTGTTTGGGACTTACTGGAGGTAATAGGAAGGGTAGTTGGCCCCCAAGGTTGTCCTTGGGGGCCAACTACCTCTCCTGTTACCTCCACTAAGTCCCACACAGTGGGATTGCTAAGAGGTCTTCGGAGGCCATGCCCCCCTTTCTCCACCACTCTGTAAATGTGCCTCCTGGCACAGTACTGGTTGGGGGATGAAGTCCACTTTACTCCTGAGGGACTTTGGGGGCCAAGAAGCCCTCCTGGTACCTCCTGTAAGTCTGAGCACTGGTTGGAAGCCCATCCCCCTTTCTTCACCACTCTGCAAATGCGACTACCAGTTAAAGAAGCATTTGTAATGTAATAGGTCTCGCATTTGCAAGAGTTAGAGCTATTGGCGTTGTAAATCTAAAAGTTTTTTATTAATGTTTTTTGGAGTGGAGTGGATGTACTTTGTGTGTAGTGGAATTATGTGGTATGTTGTGCAGTGAAATTATGTGGATAGAAAGTATGTGGTATTTAGTGTATAGGAATTATGTAGAGTGGGATTATGTGTTATGGAGAGCAATTATGTGGTATGGTAGTCTGTGTTGTGGAATGGTAACCTCAGGTTTAGTCTTCCTCGTTTCCATAGAAGCTAAATTATGAAGTCATTGATACTAAAAAAGAAGGAACCACTGAGAAGCACTTCTGGGCCTAGTCAGAGGTATGAGCAGAGCCACTGGAATTATGCGACTGTTTGGCTGCACCGTCTTCCGCACAATTATACATTTTCTGCATTAGCCACATAATCCATCATCTGCTGCCTAATCTGAAGATTTGAACAAAAAAAGCCTTGTTTCTAGCTCAAACGGCTCAAACATTACCAAAAATGCAGCGACAAGTGTTACAGCGTGGTGGAAGGCCCTTTGCAAACCGAGAATGGTCACCTGTTACTTATTGCTAAATGTGGGTGTTAAATTGGTACTAATGGTGTGCAAACCACTCTTGTTTCTTTCTGAGCCTCTCTTGCCACTTTCTGCATTTCTGTTGCTTCTTTCTGCAACTTTCTTTTTTTTCTGCACTTCTTTTACCTCTTTCTGCTCATCTCTTCCACTTTCTGCACCTCTCTTGCTTCTTCCTGTACCCCTCTTGCCCCTTTCTGCACCCCTGTTCCCTCTTTCTGCACCTCTCCTGCCGGTTTCTGCACATCTCTTGCCTCTTTCTACACTTCTCTTGCCTCTTTCTGCACCTCTGTTGTTTCTTTCTGCACTTCTCTTGCCTCTTTCAGCACCCCTCTTGCCTCTTTCTGCACCTCTGTTGATTCTTTCTGCACTTCTCTTGCTTCTTTCTGCACCCCTCTTGCCTCTTTCTGCAACCCTCTTGCCTCTTTCTGCACCTCTCTTGCCTCAGTCTGCCTACCTGTACCCTCTTTCTTCACCCCTTTTGCCTGTTTCTGCAACTCTGTTGTTTCTTTCTGCACTTCTCTTGCCTCTTTCTGCATCCCTCTTGCTTCTTTCTGCACCTCTGTTGCCTCTTTCTGCAGTTCTCTTGCCTCCTTCTGTACCTCACTTGCCTCTTTCTGCAACTCTCGTGCCTCTTTCTGTACTTCTCTTGCCTCCTTCTGCACCTCTCTTGCCTCTTTCAACACTTCTCTTGCCTGTTTCTGCACCTCTCTTGCCTGTTTCTGCACCTCTCTTGCCTCTTTCTGCACCTGACTTGCTTCTTTCTGCACCCTTTTTGCCTGTTTCTGCACCCCTCTTCCCTCTTTGTGCAACTCTCTTGCCTCTTTCTACACCTCTCTTCCCTCTTTTTGCACCACTCATGCCTCTTTCTGTACCTCTGTTGCTTCCTTCAGGACCTCTCTTGGCTCTTTATGCACCCTTCGTGCCCCTTTCAGCACCTCTGTTGCTTCTTTCTGCAGTTCTCTTCCTTCTTTCTGCACACCTCCTGCCTCTTACTGTACCCATCTTGCCTCTTTGTGCACCTCTCCTAACCCTTTCTGCACCCCTCTTGCCTCTTTTTGCACCTCTGTTGGTTCTTTCTGCACCTCTTTTGCTTCGTTCTGCACTTCACTTGCCTCTTTCTGTACCCCTCTTGCCTCTTTCTGCACCTCTGTTGGTTCTTTCTGCACTGCTCTTGCTTCTTTCTGCACCCCTCTTGTAAATTTCTGCACCCCTCTTGCCTCTTTCTGCACCCTTCTTACCTGTTTCTGCACCTCTCTTGCCTCTGTCTGCACCCCTGTTCCCTCTTTCTGTACCTCTTTTGACTGTTTCTGCAGCTTTCCTGCTTCTTTCTGCAGTTCTCTTGCCTCCTTCTGCACCTCTGTTGCTTCTTTCTGCACTTCTCTTGCCTCTTTCTGCACCGCTGTTGCTTCATTCTGCACTTCCCATGCTTCTTTCTGCACCTGTCTTGCTTCTTTCTGCATCCCTGTTGTCTCTTTCTGCACTCGTCTTCCCTCTTTCTGCACCTCTCTTGCCTCTTTCTGCATCTCACTTGCCTCTTTTTGCACTTTTCTTGCTTCTTTCTACACCTCTGTTGCTTCTTTCAGCAATTCTCTTGTCTCTTTCTGCACTTCTCTTGCCTGTTTCTGCACCTTTCTTGCCTTTTTCTGCACCTCTCGTCTCTTTCTGCACCTCACTTGCTTCTTTCTGCACCCCTCTTGCCTCTTTCTGCACCCCTCTTCCCTGTTTGTGCAACTCTCTTGCCTCTTTCTACACCTCTCTTCCCTCTTTCTGCACCACTCTTGCCTCTTTTTGTACCTCTGTTGCTTCTTTCTGCACTTCTCTTGCCTCTTTCTGCACCCTTCCTGCCTCTTTCAGCACCTCTGTTGCTTCTTTCTGCACTTCTCTTCCTTCTTTCTGCACCCCTCGTGCCTCTTTCTGCACCCTTCTTCCCTTTTCCTGCACGTCTCTTGGTTCTTTCTGTACCCCTCTTTCCTCTTTTTGCACCCCTCTTGCCTCCTTCTGCACCTCTGTTGGTTCTTTCTGCACCACTCTTGCTTCTTTCTGCACCTCTTTTGCCTGTTTCTGCAACTCTCTTGCCTCTTTCTGCACTTCTCTTGCCTCCTTCTGCACCTCTGTTGCTTCTTTTTTGTATTTCTCTTCCACTTTCTGCACCCCTTTTGCCTCTTTCTGCACCTCTGTCGCTTCTTTCTGCACTTCTCTTGCTTCTTTCTGCACCCCTCTTGCCTCTTTCTGCACCTGTTGCTTCTTTCTGCACTTCTCTTACTTCTTTCTACACCTCTCTTGCTTCTTTCTGCACCCCTTGTGCCTCTTTCTGCACCCTTCTTCCCTTTTCCTGCACGTCTCTTGGTTCTTTCTGCACTGCTCTTGCCTCTTTCTGCACCCCTCTTGCCTCTTTCTGCACCTCTTTTGCTTCTTTCTGCACCTCTTTTGCTTCTTTCTGCACTTCTTTTGCCTCTTTCTGCACCCCTCTTGCCTCTTTCTGCACCCCTCTAGCCTCTTTCCGCATCTCTTTTGCTTGTTTCTGCTCTTCTTTTGCCTCTTTCTGTACCCGTCTTGCCTCCTTCTGCACCTCTGTTGTTTCTTACTGCACTGCTCTTGCTTCTTTCTGTACCTCTCTTGCAAATTTCTGCACCCCTCTTGCCTCTTTCGGCACCTCTTCTGCCTGTTTCTGCACCTCTGTTGCATCTTTCTGAACTTCTCTTGCCTCTTTCTGCACCTCTGTTGCTTCTTTCTGTACTGCTCTTGCCTCTTTCTGCACCCCTCTTCCCTCTTTCTACACCTCTGTTGCTTCTTTCTGTACTTCTCTTGCTTCTTTCTGCACCTCTCTTGCTTCTTTCTGCACCTCTCTTGCCTCTTTCTGCACCCTTCTTCCCTCTTTCTGCACCTCTCTTGCCTCTTTCGGCACCCCTCTTCTCTCTTTCTGCACCCCTCTTGCCTCTTTCGGCACCTCTTCTGCCTGTTTCTGCACCTCTGTTGCCTCTTTCTGAACTTCTCTTGCCTCTTTCTGCACCTCTGTTGCTTCTTTCTGTACTGCTCTTGCCTCTTTCTGCACCCTTCTTCCCTCTTTCTGCACCTCTGTTGCTTCTTTCTGCACCTCTCTTGCTTCTTTCTGCACCTCTCTTGCCTCTTTCTGCACCTCTCTTGCCTCTTTCTGCACCCTTCTTCCCTCTTTCTGCACCTCTCTTGCCTCTTTCTGCACCTCTCTTGCCTCTTTCTGCACATACAGGGCTACTTTTAAACTGACCTCAGGCTCAGCAGTGCACACATGCAAGTGCAGAAAAGGGCTGCTGGCCTCTAAACTGCCATGCCCTATTATATGCTAGGGACTTAGAGGTAGTTTTAATCCACCTGCCCTATTATGTACTAGGGCTTTACAGGGGAGGTCATGCCTATCACAGGGGTACCCCAACCCATAGTGTACACTAATGTATGTAGGTGTTTTCACTGTATTCTAAGTGTCTTTCAGCATATCATTGGCTCCGGGCCTGGTTAGGCAGAGCCCAGGGTCAGTCAGAGTCAGTTACCACCAGTACCAGTCAGCAAAATGTTGGGGGGTGCCCAGGGCACAGGATGACTTTGCAACAAGGCCTCTTTCTGCACCTCTGTTGGTTCTTTCTGCATATCTCTTGCTTCTTTCTGCACCTTTCTTCCTCTTTCTGGACTTCTGTTGCTTCTTTATGCATTTCTCTTGCTTCTTTCTGCACCTTTCTTCCTCTTTCTGCACATGTCCTACCTCTGTAGGCATAGTTAGAAATTAACATTTAAAAAACCTTAGAAATTCACTGACAAAACCATAGGTTTCAGGGACGTTATAGTTAGAAATTATCATTTAAAAAACCATAGAAATTCACTGAAAAAACGATAGGTTTCAGGGACGTTACAGTTAGAAATTAGCATTTAAAAAACCATAGAAATTCACTGAAAAAACCACAGGTTTCATGGACGTTATAGTTAGTTGGACATTTCACTCATACAAAACCAGAGAAATTCGGCCATTATAGTTAGTTGAGCTAACTATAACTCGCGCCCCCGCAATGCACTGCTGATGACGTCACATATTACATCACTCATGACATGGTCAGTGACATCACTGATGACATCACTGATGACATCTCAAATGACTTCACTGATGACATCACTGATGACATCATCCATGTGATCATCTGATGCACCTCCTCACACCCTAATATAACCTTTGATACACCCACTCTAAAATACAGAATGCCATTCTCAAAACCATAGCACACCAATACCAGTTAGTACATACCCACTCACTAATTTCTAGATCTACACATACATCTACTCCCTCACCCATACAATCACTCATACATGCAGTCACTTATCAATACAGCCACTATCATATGCAGTCATACACCCATACAGACACTCACACACCGCCACTCACCCATAGAGTTACCCACACACCTAGTCAGTCATACAAAGAATCAATTACACTCCCATTTTCTCACCTATACAGTTATACACACACCACCTCACTTATTGATACAGATACTAACACATACTTACTCTCTTATACAATCACTGACACAAGCACACACTCATGCATACAGCCACTCTCACAATCACTCACTCTCACATATAGTTAGTTATATACTCCAACACTCACATATACTGCCTTTCACATATGTAGTTACTCACACATAAACCACTGAGACATCCATTCACTCACCGACACAGCCATACGCACACTCACTTACCCATACAGCCTCTCGTAGATGCACTCATGAACCCATACACTCACTAAATCACCCACTCACACATCCATGCAGGGAGTTACAACACACAGACACTCAAGCATCCATACAGGTACTCAGAAAACCAATCAATAAGCCATATAGACACTCATGTAGCTAGTCACCAACCCATGCAGCCACTTACACACCAACTGGCAGACTGATACAGACATTCACACAGATTAGTCATTCACCCATGCATTCACTAAGACACGTTTAATCACTCACTTATACAGTCAGACACGCACCCACAAAATCATCCATACAGACACTCATACACCCACTCATTCTTCGGATACACCTTGGCGTATATATAGATAACATTCTTAAACTTTTCTGAACTACTCAGTCACTGGATGATGTCATCAGTGATGTCATCAGTGATGTCATTTGAGATGTCATCAGTGATGTCACTGACCAAGTCATGAGTGATGTAATATGTGACGTCATCAGCAGTGCATTGCGGGGGCGCGAGTTATAGTTAGCTCAACTAACTATAACGGCCACATTTCTCTGGTTTTGTATGAGAGAAATGTCCAACTAACTATAACGTCCCTGAAACCTGTGGTTTTTTCAGTATATATCATGTGATCAAGTCCGAAACACATCATGGCGGATTGTTGGCAATAAATCTACAGCACCAGTTCTTCAGGGTCCATGTCCGTCCTTTCCAATTGCAGGGAACGGTACGAGCGGAGTTACTTGGATATATATATATTATATTATCTACTGGCGGTCGCCAGTAGATAGTTATAGTTAGGACCTATTTTCCATAGGAAATCCGCGACATTCTATTTGAAATAACTCTTGCGTCGGTTGACGAATCTTCGCGAAATTTTCAAACTTTATGGCCCGCTCCGGTCCGCTCCTACCCTGAAAGTTTCGGGGTGATTCGTCAGCGGGGGCCGAGAAAAAGGGGGGTCCCAAAACGTGTTTTCCCCATTCATTTTCCCATAGGAAACTTTAGACACGGCTACAGCCCGAACTGCTGAACGGAATTACACCAAATTTGGCAAAGAGGTAGTTCTTGGTTCAGAAAGAACCCTTTTTGTTAAATGGTGTAAATCCGTTCAGTAGTTCCTGTGAAAATCAAAGGAAAATCACATATATATCTATGGCCGCGTCGGATTCGCGCACCCTCCCGATCACGAGCTGCATGCTAATTGGCTGTCAACACTCCAAATCAGGAAGTGTTGGCAGCCATTTTATCCCTCGGTAGAACCGAGGGACAGAAACAAGTGCGCAAAGCGCAAAAGGGGGCAGGGTAGAAACACCCTGACCCCCTAGGTCTGATCAGGGGTCCCACAAGGACCCCTAGGCAGAAAAAAGCATTTAAAAAAAAAAAAAAAAATCATCAGGATGCGCTCAGGGTGCGTGGATCCTGCCGATAAAAAGAAAATCGAAGCGCTTTGATTGTATTTTGCCCCGGGTGGCCCAAGTCCCGGGGGCATGCGGGGTTTATTTATATAATGCTGGGGGGCCTCTAAGGGCCCCCCAAGCCCCGGGGACCGCCACCCCCCGGGGCTTTCATTTTAAAATGGTGCGGGAGGGCACTCGGCCCTCCCGCAGCCCCAGGGACCACCACCTCCCCGGGGCTTCTTTTTAAAAAAAAAAAAATTCCTGTGTGGGGGGGCTCGAGCCCCCCCACACGCCCCGGGGACCGCCACCTCCCCGACGCACTAATAATGTAAATGTGGGGGTCCGTAACAGACCCCCGAGCCTTGGGGACCACCACCTCCCCGGGGCTTTAAAGACATGGGAGGGGGCCGCGCGGCCCCCTCCTGGAGCCCTTGATGGCCCTGGGGACCGCCACCCCCCAGGGCCGGCTCCTGCAGTGTCCCGGGGTGCCTACCCCGGGACACTGTAGTTGCAATGACAGGACGGGAGCCTCGCGGCTCCCGTCCTGTCATTGCAAACTGCTTGGATATTGGAAGAGAGAGCAGGAAACCTGCTCTCTCTTCCAATATCCAAGCACATTGCTTTCCACATGGGGAGCTGCATGTTAGCAGCTCCCCATGTGGAAAAGCAATGCCGGCTCCCAAGGGACGCGGGGAGCCGGCGGGTCTGTGGGGGATTGGGGACCCCCACAGTCCCCAACGGAGAGGGCCAGCCCCGGGGGATGGGGTCCCCGGGGCAAGTAGTGGCACGGGAGGGGGGCCACGCGGCCCCCCTCCCCAAATTAATTTTTTTTTTTTTTTTTAAATGAAAGGCCGGCTCCGGGGATGGGGTCCCCGGGGCCTTAAATGGCCTGAGGAGGGGGCCACGCAGCCCCCTCCAAATATTTAAAAATATTAAAAGAGGGCATGCCCCGGGGATGGGGTCCCCGGGGCCAATATAGGCCCAGGGAAGGGGGCCACGTGGCCCCCTTCCCGTTTTATTTTAATTTTTTTTTTAAAATGAAAATCCTCATGCCCCAGGGGCGGGGGTCCCCGGGGCCAAAAGAGGCCAAGGGAAGGGGGGCCACACAGCCACCCTCCCATACAAAAAAAAATTAAAAAAAAAAAGAACCCGCCCCCACCCTGTAGCCGTCTGCAAACGCGTCCCCTGGCGCGTTTGCAGATGGGGAACGATTTCCCCTTGAATACTGGGGGTCCCTGGGGGCCAACTAGCCCACCAGGAACCTCCAGTATGCGCCAGGGGGCTGCGTTGCAGAGAGGTGTACAATTTCCTTCCATAGGATATCATTGCCTGCTTTTTGCTGAAAAAGTTTCTAAGTGTCGATTTTTGAAACATACAAATATTCCTCTAAAATCAGCCGAACTACGAATTCCGAGTTACTCACCGGTTATCAGGAGAGACCTCAGTGCTGCATCTTTTAGCCCAGTACTGATCCTGAAAAGTAATTTTAACCATACTTACCAGTAACTTGAATTTCCTTCCATAGGCTAACATTGACTGGTTTCACTTGGAAATTCTTCTAAGTGTGGAGTTTTGGAACTTTATAATATTCCTCTAAAATCAGCCGAACTACGAATTCCGATTTACTCACCTGTTATCAGGAGAGAACCCAGTGCTGCATCTTTTAGCCCAGCACTGACCCTGAAAAGTAATTCTAACCGTACTTACCAGTAACTTGTATTTCCTTCCATAGGAATCCATTGTCTGGTTTTCAGCAGAAAAGTTTCAAAGTGTCGATTTTCACAAACTATAAATATTCCTTAAAAATCGCCTGTATGACTTAAACGCATTCTTTCAACTGTTTACAGGAGATGCACCAGTGCTGGATCCAGGATCCACCACTGAGTATGAAAAAGTAACGATAACACTACTTACCTGCTAAGTGAATTTCCTCCCATAGGATAACATTGGTGATTCTATGTGAAAAAGTTTCCAAGTGTCAACTTTTAAAATACAATAATATTCCTTAAAAATCACTACTGTAACCAAAACGCTTTTACTCAACTGTTTACAGGAGATGTCCCAGGACTGAATCTAGGATCCAGTCCTGTGGTGAGAAAAGTAATCCATAAAGTAACTAATTGCATTTAACTAGAAATTCACATTGAGCTCAATGTTGCATTGTGTTTGAAATTGTGTTGCCCATTGCAACAACTGTAACTACTGTACTTAAAAGTCTATTGCCTATTTGCAAATGATGTCATCAGTGATGTCACTGACCATGTCATGAGTGATGTAATATGTGACGTCATCAGCAGTGCATTGCGGGGGCGCGAGTTATAGTTAGCTGAACTAAGTATAACGGGGGAAGTTCACGGGCTTTGTACGAGTGAAATGTCCAACTAACTATAACTGTCCCTAAAACCTATAGTTTTTTCAGTGAATTTCAAAGGTTTTTTAAATGCTAATTTCTAACTATAACGTGCCTGAAACCTATGGTTTTTTCAGTGAATTTCAAAGGTTTTTTAAATGCCAATTTCTAACTATAACGCCCCTAAAACCTATGGTTTTTTCAGTGAATGAATATATATATATATATATATATATATATATATATATATACATATACATATACATATACACACACACACATATATATATGCGCACACACATATATATATATATAATGTATACATAGCAGAAGGCGAAAACGCTGAAACGCGTCGGCCGCTTTTCCCTGCATTTGCACTTTGGTGATTATTAAATGGAGAAAAAAATAATAAATGAAGTTGTACTCACCTCGATCATGGGCTGCTCTCGTCTGTTTGCAGATTTTGGAGGAGTTTTTCATGGATAGGTATGTATATATGTGTGTATATATATATATAAAGCTTAAAGTTCTAATATATAAAGCTTAAAGTTATTATATATATATATATATATACATATATCAAACTGCAGCACAGTGCAACGCACCGTAATCGCCCTTCCCCTTCCTCTTGTGACGGCGGTCCGCGGTGAGGAGACGAGCCTCATCACACCAACACACGCTGTTACCTCGTAGCACCAACAGCAACCACGGACACCATGAGCTTTCAAAGCAGTGTTTATTCAGCAAAAATGGAACCACTCGACGCGTTTCGGGATACACTCCCTTGATCACGAGTACTGTGGCAACACCTCATTCCGTTTTAAATAACCATGTGACTAGGTTTATCATAGAACGTGAAAACAGACTTCAATGAAAAAAAGAGTTAATTCACTCTTCAATGACAAAAATGTATCAGCATGTTATAATAATGATAATTATTAACAATTGTCGAAAAGCATTAATATATAAGAAAAAGTTGACCCAAATATTATTAAAACAACTCCAGAATTATTACACCATTATTGGTATCAAAAGGCAATCCAACGTTAATCTTAACGTGAACAATAAAGTTTTGCGAACATATATACATATCTTAAACAGGTTTTTTGCTGGAAAAAGTGCAAAAGGCTTTGTCACTCTCTAGATAAGCATGGATGGCACTGTGCTAATCGTATTCTTCAAACCCCTGCAAGATAGTAGCAATATTTGAGATGAGAAGTGTCAGTGGTGTTGTAGGGAGCTCCATATAAAGGAGCTGTTGTCTACCCAAACTTGAGAACTACCCAGAATTCCCTGCTTCCTTTTTTTCAATAATTTATACAGCACTCTCAGCCTGAAATGGTAGTGTCTTGATATATCTACCCACTACAGCATACAGTATGGGTCAGTAGATCAGCTCACTTCCACCGTTATCTAACTTCACTGTGAGTGACAGTATTCTTCTCTTTCATGAAACAGACATTCACACACAAATTAGTTCCCTTCAGTGCCAGTGACTACCGTTGCAATGTGTGCTTTTTGAAACAATTTTTTTACTTTTAGTCTTTTTTATATATAGTGGTGAGGGCCTGACAGCTCATCCAACAATAACATTTTACAAAAAAATGACAAAACAAAACATGCATTAAAGGCTGGCAGCCAACACCAGCCCTACTATCTTTGGCAGTAATTGTTTTAAACTTTCTATTATAAAGTGTTTAAGAACATTGCAACTGTGTAGCGGCTTGTAATTTGAATGATTATTTAGGTGGTGATTTTTTCTTGTCTGCTTCAGAAATAATAACAATAAAATACATGCCACAACTGAAAGGTTTGTTCTTTGAAAATATCATTACTAAAACAGCCAC
The DNA here is from genome assembly GCA_963921515.1 of Calotriton arnoldi. Classification (NCBI taxonomy): domain Eukaryota; kingdom Metazoa; phylum Chordata; class Amphibia; order Caudata; family Salamandridae; genus Calotriton; species Calotriton arnoldi. The sequence continues at coordinate 2,142,884 of CAWUFW010000745.1, read as the reverse complement.
ATCAATTTTAATTAAAAAATGTGTTTTCTAGTCATATTACATCTATGTTTAGGTGTCTGCTTGTTTTCTTTTTTTCTATTTTATTTTGTGGCATACGCTGCAATAAACAAGTAAATAAAATTATCCTTACACCGACCTACCAACTCCAAACATATTGGCTATGTGCATTTATGCTTGTTTAAATTGGATTTTACGTATGTATTAGATGTATATATTAAATTGAATAAATTACTCTATTTTAATTGTTTAATTGTTTACTTACTTTTAATTAAATTAACCCCCAACGTTTTTCTCATTATACTGAACTATGCTCATGTAGATGCCGTTGATGCAATGATCACCTTGATATAGCAGTGGTGATGCAGTGACCCTTCAATCCTGAGGTGGTGATGTAGGGGGGAAACACCTGCAGGTGTGCACCTTGCACCTCAATCTAAATTGCTATTTATTAAAAAAAACATAAATATGATTTACTGGATTGGAAATGTCAGCAGTACTGAGGTTCTAAAAATCAATGAGAGGCTCCTTGACCTCAGAAAACATTAGTCAGCCTGGGAGCTTTCGTACCTGGAATTGGACGTCCTCTGTATACTCATCATCCCGAACTCTTACTCCATAAGCTGTTAAGAACTCAGCAGAGTAGAGAGCTTTCGAGATGGCCTGCAAACAACCAATTTAAAAAGCAATTACTAAGATATAAAATGACCTATTCCATCATGGGCACCTAGACGATATATCTGGTGTACTAAGTTGGAAATAAAAGGAGTTGTTGTTTATCCCAACCTTTTTCAGTTATTAGGACTCTGTGCCCTGTGACTCTGCCTTTCAGTGGCACAGCGATTGTGCCTGCCCCTAAAATGGGATTGTTAAAATTGGTTTAACCCAACTGGTTTATTTAATTTTTTTTTTTTAAGGCCATGGTAAATTGTGCAGAAATTGCACCAGTGATGTGGAAGTTAAATGTCATATGTGCTTTACAGTGTGTATTTACAACACCCACATAATGACAATAAAATATAGTAAAATGTCTATGTGAAACCCTAGTTCAAAACAGTAAAAACATACTGGAATTGATGCATAAAAAATTCTTGTATGTTACTCCCCATTCAGTTGAATGCTGAAGGTGTCAGTAGTTTGGGATGAGGGGAAATGTTGGGCTGAACTCTGGCCAATTTGTAATATTATAATATTAACTATGCACACCAATGGAAATATTGTGTGCACACTGATAGTAAACATATCAGCTCATCACACCAAGGGTGTATTTTAATGTATATGTAACAAGTTTGCAAAAGTAAAACTTGCTATTTGCTACATTTCTGAATGTTGTGTTTCATTATAACTTTGTGTGCATATGATAATTATGTTGTTAACATATTATTACCTTCCAATTCTGAAGGACAACGACATGAAACATAGCAGCAGTTATATGCTGTGAGCTGAGTTAATTTTGATATTGCCTGCGTGTATTCATGGGAGCCCTGGTCACCTGACACAATTTTGAATGTAAATTGGGAAGAATTGCAAGTAGAACAAGAGTGCAATAGGCTTATCCACTTGGGAAATGTCTTCAATTTTATCCTTTTGTATATTGTAGTTACTTTTATTGCCAAATCTCTGCTCCTGCCCTCCTGCCATCACTGACCGTGCCCTGTCAGCTCTGCAGTGGCAACTAGTGATGTGTGAAAGTTGTGTGGTGGAATGCTTGCCTTGAATTCCAACGAGCATGCCAGGCCTCTGCTAGGAGACTTCGATGGGAGAAACATTTGGAAAAATATTGGGTCAAATTTTAAAGCACATTTTTCACATACATTTGTTGAAAAGCCAAAGGCTTTGAAAGGGAGCTCTTGAAGTATTCCAGCACTTTCATGGTTTGCCAAGGAAGCCTGAACATCCGCAGAAGTTAATCAATTTTTTTTTCAAAATTTGCCACGTGTACCGCCCAAGTCTCTGATATGCCAGGGCTAGAACCTTGCCATGGGTGCTACCTTTTGTCATCAATCATCTCCAGTATAACAGGATTGTAACGCCTATATGCAATGGGTTCCCTTCCGTAAAAGCCTAAAATTGACTCAAGTATGCCAGAGGCAGGAGCACCTTTTCAAGCAATACACATAAACAAACACGCACGCACTCACAAACATACTCAGGCGTATACTCTCAAACCCCTTCCAGGCGGCGAGTCCCCCCCCTCCCGCTCACCCCCCGCTTGCTACCGCCAACTGCGCGCTTTCCTTTAAAATCACCACTGACCACTTCTTTGGTGCCTGAAAAGGTCGCAGTTTATTTTCAATACAACAAATTTTGTTACATACAATTTTTTATATTTCAACGTCCATGGTCATAAGCCCTCTATGTCCTTGTTTAGCTTTCCTCACTTTCTTTGTGACCTGGACTCCCAGCCTCCTCGACTTTCTGGGAGAAGAGGGAGGGGCACCTTTCTCGGGGTTTCACGTCACGGGTTTAGGCTTCAACTTGCTACCGATTTGGAGGGTGTCCGTTGGGACCTGCCCGGGCTGCAAGTGCCGTCCCGCTCGCCCTGGGCCTTTTTGTGGGCCCTCCCTTCTCCCGGGGGTCCCTGCCGTTTGGCATCCCAAGGACCTTGCTTGAGCGTCTACTCTCTCTTTCCTGAGGCTGAGTCCCTACCATCTTCTCCCTCTGTACCCCTGCCGTAAGGCATCCCAAGGGTCCTGCGGGAGTGTCGCCTCTATTCTTTCTCTGGCGGCACGCCGCCCCCTGGCTCCCTCAGTGCCCCTGCCGTGAGGCATCCCAAGGCCACTGGGAGAGCCTCCCGTCTATCCTCTAGTGATCTTGAGTCCTACTAGCTTCCTTGTGTTTGATCCGCTACCCTTTCCCCGCTACGGCTGCGACGCCCGTATTCTTAGGTGTGGGTGGGTGGGTTTTCTCTTCCTATCTCCTCGCCAAGGGGGGGTGAATTGTGGTTCCTTGGGCCGTTGGCCCCTTCTTAACCCCCTTGGGCTTACTTGCTCGCCCCTGATTGGGGGAGCCTTCTTTGTTTTGTGGGCCAATCCTGGCCCCCTCCCCGGCTTAGCCGGGAATTTACATGTGGAGGGGGCGGGGAAGGGGGGTCCCCCCGCCGCCGGCCGGCGTTCAACCCGGGCCCCTATTGGGTCCGGCTCTGCCTTCCCGGCCCGGGTCCAAATACACTCACTCTGTCCTACACCCTCACTATCCCAATTTTCAAATCTGCAGGTGTGTTAGGGAAACTAGCTAAACGCATTTTCACTAAACAAATGTCAGATTAGCGGGCTTTGCCAATGCTTGTTTTCATGCATGAATTGAATGAAAAAGTGCGCTTCCATGCACTTCATAAGTCCCACGGAGCCCGGTGACTGGCTTCTCAGTCAAAAGCATTCTTCTACAGTACATGAGCAAGTGCGAAAAAGTATTCTAATTGTGACTAAATGAAATGCAGTTTGTTTGCTACACAATACAATACCAGGAACCCGTTAAGATGCATCTGTTCACTCACACTGCGAAAAAATATCTTTTGTATTTCACCTTCCCAGCTCGCCATATTTATAATGGCTCTGACTCATGCGCATGGTTGGAAACCCTAATTATCAATATATTATTATCACAAATGCTAAATCTAATTACTGGTTAATTTCCTTTTCATCCTGATTCTGCTGAAAGCTGTGGGGAACAATCTGTATTGAAGATAAATCGAGATATTCAGGGGTAAAAATGTACATTTGTCTGGAGCCGTGGGTGCCAGAGCCTCACACTGATTTCTCACATTGCTCTGTGCTCTCACATAAACTATGCTAAGAGAAGGAAATAAGTTAACCCCCAAAACAAGAGCATGATTTTTTTATGATAAAAAAGATTTGAAAAGGAAGGGTCAGTCAATGAACTTTATTGACCATTTAGCGTGCCTGCTGCCGTTCCCTGAAATACCTACAGTATGATTTGTTTGGGTCCAGATAAAACAGCAGCTTTTTGGCTTTATTGCATCACCACTGGAAAACATTTTTGGGGGAAAATACATCTATAACAAATAAGGCCACTCCAGCTCACAAAAAGCTGAGCATGGCAAGGGTCAGATTGCAAGGGGGCCGTCAGTCCCGTTCTGGCCACCTGACCAGAATGAAGGACTTAAAAGATCCCAGTTTATTACTACTGTGACCCTGCGCCCCAGGCCCGACATCTTAATGCAAACCCGAGGGTGGTGAATGAATGGAGGGAAAAGTGCTGAGAGACGGATGCAAAGGGCAGTGAAAGGCACCATCAATTATACATCATAGAGACCTACGGTGAACTGGAAGATCCAGGAAGGGAACAGGGGCAGAGCAGGGAGAGGCTTTCTATGAGTGAGAGCCAATAATGAGCTAAGACCTCATTTGGTGGAAGGCTAGTGAGGTATTGACTTGAAGGAAGTTAGCACCTGTACATGAGTTATGGTGGCAATAAACCGCCTCTGGATGAGAAAGCAATATGTTAGATTAAAGGATCTTACATAGCGCAGTGACTCACTTCCGAAGGAGTATCTTGCCACTGGCTACTGAACAGCGGTACAGAGGAATTAAAACAACCACAGGGGATATTCTCAAGAACGTGCAATAAACATCGCCAAAGTAGGCTAACGCAATTTTCAACATCGCCGCCCATCGCGGAAAAAAACTCTGTGTTAACGTCTTATTCCCAACACGGCGTAACATGCGATAGTTTCCCGAGAACGCCACAAATGTCCGCGATACAACTACTGCAACGGCGATAAAAAAGGAAACCCGAACGTGAAATAAGATGCGATGGGCCCAACTGCGATAAAAATCCAGTGAAAAGCAGCGCCAGTCCCGCAAGTCCCACAAGTAAGGCGGGAACAAACACAATAAAAGCGGCAAAAATGAAATACAAATAAAACCCAAACAACTGCGAAGCACCATGGAGGTAGCCGGAGCAAGCACAGAGGACAACCCGAACCCCACAAGCCCCACGGAGGCCCAGCCCGGGACCTCGGAGTCAGGGAAGGGCAAGGAAAAGAAGAAGAGGAAGACGCGGTTCAGTCCACAGGAAAACAGGATCCTAATTACGGAGGTGACAGACCACCATCAACAACTGTTCGTCACCTCCACTGTGTCATTGGCAACAAAAAATGGAATATGGCAGTCCATCGTGGACAAGGAGAATGCAGTCGGAGTGCTGAGGAGGACAATGGAAGAGCTCAAGAGGCGCTGGAATGATGTGAAGCGCAAAAACAAGCTGAAACTCGCCAACAACCGCAAAGCAGCAATGCAGACTGGGGGTGGGAGTCCTGCGCCACAGGAGGAGCTGGATGAGATGGAGGAAATGGTGTCCACAGTCATCAGTGAGGAGACGGTGGCAGGAGTAGGAGGACCGGACACTGCTCAACATGACCTGACACAACAGCAACAGGGTGAGTAACCACCAGGGACTGGGGGGACGGGGCGAGATGGGCACAATGGCACACATGCACAAGCAAGTACAGCACAACTGCTGACAAACCATGCCCAAGAGTCACAACTCCGACCAAGAGCCCAATTCACCCAAGTCTGCAACAGCTCAGCACTGTATAAGCACAGAAGTGAAAGGCACACCGCCTGAAAGGGATAAGGGCCAGCCAAAGCAGAGCTGAAGGGGCAAATCACCCACAATGCAGCACACACACATAGCACTCAGAGCACCTCAACATGTACAACAAAGTGGACCAAACTGCAACACTTCCACAACAGAACAGAGGACACAACTGCTGCAGCTCGTGTGTAGAAAATGGCCATTCGCATTTGGCATAGCAGGAAACTGTGAGATGACAATGGACAAATACAACCTCACAACCGTGATGGTGGCGAAATGTCAACTGTCCAGCATTAAATAGGCATCTCCACACAAACAGTCACAATGGACATTGACATGCAGTCTGTCTGTAAACTTGGCCAATGCGTCAACATACATGTGAACACAATGTCAAAATGCATCTCCCCTTCACATTGCAGAGGGAGAATCATCACCTCCTGCAGAGCAGACCGTACTCCTCATCACCGATGATGAAGAGGACCTACACACCATCGACCCCGACGCCCTCCAACAGCTCATGGACACCCTCAGCACCCCACCCCCAGGAGCAGGGCAGCCCAGCTGCATTGAGGCGAACCCACCCCCTGCACAGACCACACAGCAGGAAGCACCCACCACCCCGGCTGTCTCCCAGGATCCCCACGACCAACACATGGCATTTCAACGCCGTGTGTCACAGGGCCAGAAGGGGACGGCAGAGCAGGTGCGTGTGGGGTTCAACCTCATGGCAGACAAACTAGATGCCATACGTGGGTGTCCAAGTCCCATCAGGGACCACCTACAGGCCCTAACGGACACCCACAGTCCACTCCATGGTCTCCAACAATCCATGGCTGACATCGCCGGAGTCATGACTCGTAGACAAGAACTGTCTAGTCAGAGTGGCTCCAGCGACCTCAGCCGTGAGTTGGCCAACATGGGGAGGAACATGGAGAACATGGAGCGGATGCAGGCGGGAAGAATGGCTGCCACAGCTGCACACCAGCGAGATGTAGCAGGGATCTACCATGCCCTGCAGACCCACATCATGGCAGTGATGCCACAAGGCCTGGCGCAGATGAATGCTGCTGCCACTACTCCCTCCACATCACCGCCCCCTGATGTGTCAGTGCCTCACAGTGCGGCTGACAATGCACATCCGGCCCCTGATGTGTCACTGCCACACAGTGCCGCAGGCAAAACATCACCACCCACATGTGAGGCACATCACACATAGGAGGACGATGATGAGGATGAACCTGCCGTTGGGCTAAGTAGGAAGCGGTAGCATCCATCTCCGCCATATGGCCTCTTTTGCTTGGTACTGCCCTCTGCATCATGCCCAGGAATAACACCCTCCACTGTCCCCCTTAACACACTGCGACACTCACCTTGGCCCCCGACATGGACTGCTACATATGTTTAGGCAACCAATGACACAGAAATCAGACAGCGGACTGAACTCCCTCTCTAACGATGCACTTTTCCATCCCCAAAGGACCCTGGCTGGCTCTCCACGGTGCAAAATTGTAATGGCCAGGTACTGGTCCACCTTCACCACTCCACCGAATGTGAATAAGACATTCACATTCACACAGAAGAGTCATGTCCATGATCAAGCAAGTATGAAAGTAAGGATGTCCATGTTGTGGGACTCGACACACAGGGTGTATATTTGCATCAGGCAGGTACATCTCTGACCACAAATGGCACCCTGTTGTCTTTTCCTGAACACCAATGACAGCCTTCATGTCACGTACATGTACACGTGGGACGCTGATGAGTGGCATGACGTACTACATGTGACACCCCGATATGGCATGTCGAATACGTGACGCCATGAACAGCCTCTCGGTACAGAGGTCACATACACACCATCTCTTCTTGCAACATATGCGAATGTAAGCACTCAATGTTGCACTTACACCCATCAGATTAATGTGCTAATGCAGAGGATTGACATGCACACGGGGAATGTGTGTTGCTAAGATTTCATTTGCACATGCTGGTCATGTGGTCATCTTGTACTGTCCCACGATTGCTGTGGACAGTCACAGTGTGATGTGCTCATGCGAAGACATTTTTGATGATTGTGTTCCTTCGGGCTAATCCTGCTGCGGCTGCAGTGGGGTGTGGTCCACCTGCATCATCTTCCTCATCATCGTCCGGTGCTTCTGGGACTTTGATCCATGGGGCATTGGTGCGTATGCATAGGTTGTGCAACACACAACATGCAGTGATCATCTTGCACACTATTTCTGGGCTGTACAGGAGTCTTCCACCGCTGATGTCCAGGCACCTGAAACGTGATTTCAACACACCAAACGTGCGTTCAATAATGCCCCTGGTGCGTTTGTGGGCCACATTGTACTGCCTCTGGGCCGGGGTGTTCGGGTCTCAGAGGGGTGTCATCATCCACGGGCAGAGTGCATATCCTTGATCACCTGTGGGAGGTAAGTGAGGTCAGTGTTAACTGGTGTTTCTGCATGCTGTGTTGGCAGACATACAAGTTTCGTGGTGTGTGATTTGTGCGACCTTGGGATTCATGTTAGCATGTATTGCTGCTGTCAAATGTGGTAGGACAATGTGTATTACGTAGCCTCACAGCTGCTCCTCCCTCCCACCGAGCCTATTTACTTGTGTGTGCAGCGCGGTTGCATCACTTGCACTCCTACAGCACACCATTGTCATGCCTGTCTGCGCATGTCCACAGGACTGACAGCAAGACTGTAATGTTGGCCGTTGAAGGTGTGCAGCCACATGTGTGTAGGCCTATGGTAAGGATAGGGCGGACACAGATGTGGAGTTCTAGCCTGACTGAACTCGCGCTGATGTTGAGGCTAGGCCTTCGCTTCAGGCTGCGGCAATGTGGATACACACACAACAGTTGGCATGTATGAGCCGAGACCCCGAGCGGTCTCGCGCTCCTTTATTAATACATTCGGGCGAGGCCGCCCCCTGGTGCATGCTACATTGCGACATTGTTGATTACAGGCCGGGTAGCGCAGACACTACTATGGAGACACACGCCATAGTCACTTTTGTGGCAAGGCCGGAACTGGAACACGCCCAGAGCCCAGATCTGAACCACGCCCAGAGCCCCGGGCCATTTCTCCGCACTCCTCACACGCGTGCGCCGCCACCGCAGCGCTGGGATGTCGTGCGCTTCGGAGTACGTCTCCAGACGATCTGCCCAGGCTTACCGGCGGCCTGCCTGGGACGGGGGTGGCCCCTTGACTGTGAAGGGCTCCAGTGGCGTTACGAGGACATGCTGTTGGCTACTGGAGGCGGACTTGTGGGGTAGCCCCTCGGGACAATGACTTGTGGGGTAGCCCCTCGGGACAATGACTTGCGGTGCACTGAGTTCGGCCCACCGAGCAGAGTGGGTGTGCAGCCTGTGATGATGCAGCAGGCCTGGAGGTGCGGACTGGAGAGAATGTGTATGTTACTTGCTGTACCGCAGTGTGGTCAGAAGGCAGCAGTAGCCAACTCGCAACTCCGCAGTGCGGTGCCGCTGGGTGCGCTGGGGGCCTGTTGCGCAGAAGCCAGCGATCGACTGAGGAGGCTGCCAAGCCAGCGGAGCCCGGCCTTGGAGATTGCACCGGCACGTGGTGGGCCCTCTTGGAGAGATTCCGGTGGCAGCAGGTGAGCAGTGAGGCCTCGGTGCGCACGGGCGGGCAGTAACCGCTGGGCGCAGGTCGGGTCTTGGGATCAGTGGGCTGGGGTGCGGCAGGTGCACAGGATCGCGAAGGCACCACCGGTCACGACGGCGGCCTCGTGGCAGGGTGAGGAACGCCACCCTGGCAGACACGCCACTGCAGGCGATGACGAGATGTGCGCCGGGTGGTGTGGGACGTAGCCACCTCGTCGCCGGTGTGACTTTGCCCGTTGTAGGTGGCCGGCCACGTGTGTGTAGGCCTATGGCCAGGATGTGGCAGACACAGAGCCACACGCAGTAGTTACTTCGGTGGCCGTCCCGGAAGTGAACCACTCCCTGAGCCCCGGCCTATTTAGTCACTCCCCTATGCTGGACTGGCGTGCACCGGGCCTGCCCACTACGCTTACGCTTACAGGGGGGCCGACATGGCTACTTGTCCAAGGTGTTCCCCACTGCCTGTGATGACATGGTTGCGTCCACTGTCCACGACACTACAGACTCCAGCAGTATGTGTCCACATGGACATGTCTGTGCTCTGCATACTCAAGACTGTCCAGTACATCACCGCCACACTTGGCATTGTGTACATTGTTATTCATGGGTCCATTGCCTCCTTCGCACAATCGTGGTTCCCTCCTCTCACCACATTCTGCAAATGTGTGGCAGAGGGGCTATGCCTTAGTGTATGGTTTGTCCACATTTCTGGCCCCTCTTACCACAGTTACTTGTGTTGTCGTGTCTGGCAGGTGTGCATGTTGTTTGGCATGTTGGATGTGATTTTGTTACGTGTCCATTCCCACAGTTGTGCGTTGTGTGATTGTGGAATTGAGGTGTGTGGTGTGTTCTGTTGGTACTTACCAATGAGCAGTCCATTTCCATAGGTACCATCCTAGAAGCGCTGGTTGTTGATGGACTGTCGGAAGATGTATGAGTCATGCACACTGCTTGGGTAGTTGGCGACGACATTGGTGGAATGCGTGTGCTTCCTGTTGCGGTAATTGTGTGCAGTGTCGGCAGGGGGCACAAGCAGGACATGTGTGCAGTCGATTGCCCCCAACATGTGCGGGAATCCGGCTATGGCGTAGAAGCCTTGCTTGGTCTCCAGCTGTTCCTGCGCAGTGTGGGGGAAGTGAAGGTGCTGGGGTATGAAACTGATGATGGCATCCAGGACAGGTGTGATGCCCTTTGATAGGGCTGGCTGTGAGACTCCTCCGACTCTGGCAGTTGTTGGTTGGAAGGTACCAGAGGCCAACAGGTGCAGCACAGCCAGCAGCTTTGTCTGCGGAGGGATGTTGGTTGACAGCTGTGTTGGTGCCGTCAGCCTGTGGGCAATGTGGGTCATGATGCGGAGGATGGTTGTCCTTTTGAGCCTGTAGTGGGCAATGACATCCTCTGGCGTTAAGTCTGTGAGGCTGATGCGTTTTCGGAAGGTCCGCTGTCTTGTTCTGCGCTGCCTCGGTGGTGGTCCGGGGGAGGTGGTCCTGGGGGTGGGGGTGGGGGTGGTCCTGGTGGTGGTGGTGGTGGGTTTTGTGGCCCTCTTGGGTCTCCAAGCTGCATGATTAGTAGCTCCATGGCATCTGTTGGTCTTCAGATGTTGCTCTGGCCTGGGCTCCCTCTGTACTGCAGGTTTTCGTCCTACTTAAGACCAGTAATGAGCAGGTGTTAAGTCCCTGCTGCTAACGCGCCTTATCGCCTGTTTTTGTCCGGCATCGCAGATCTGGCTGGTCGTTGAGAATATCGCAAAGTGGTGTTTTCGTGTGTTTTTGCACGGGAACGCCTACTCTGCATGTCATTAGCGTTAATTGTCGCACTCATCCGTGGCGATGTGTTTTGCGGCAGCTATCGCAGGAAAACTGGCGATGTTGGCAGTTTGCAGCAGCTTGGGAATGGGGCGATAAGTCCATCGCCACTTTTGCGGCGCTAAAGTGCCGATGAATCGGCGATAAGTCCTTGAGAATATGCCCCCACGTTTTTTTAACTTGGGTTGGTCAGGACAGGTGCGAAAGTGCAGGGGAAGTTTGTTCCAATGAAATGGGGCGAAATAAGAAAAATATTGGTCGCCCAAATCTGGCCGGCGGATACGCAGGGTCTTTAGAACTGTCTTGTTGGTAGACCTGAGTAACCTAGTGGGTTGGTGGTGAAGAAGTCTGGAGAAAAGTTAGGTGGGTAGTGAATGCCTAAGAGCTTTGTGAGTGAGACAACAAAGCAAGAATATGATACGTTTCCCTATGGGTAACCAGTGTAAGGCTTTTAGGATGGGTGCTGCGGAGGAAAAAGAAGGTAGGCTGCAGATCAGGTATACAGCTGTATTCTGCACTACTTTCAATTTGGATAGCAGAGTGTCACTAGCTGCCACCAATAAAGCATTACCATAGTCGAGGCAATCGTGATTAGTGCCTGGACCAAAATCTTTCAAGAAGTTGAAGGGAGCCAGGGAATTACTTCTGTTAGGAGATACATAGTGGCAAAGCAGGTGCCACAGGTAGAGCTAACTTGATCTTTCATAGAAAGAGTTTGGTCAAGCTTAATACAGAGATTGTTTACAACCTGTTTTGGAATTGGGGCAGGGCCGAATTCCGCGGGCCACCAATCCACCGAGCAGAGCTCCTGCGCTTTGCCAAACAGTACAATCTCAGTTTTCTCGCTGTTCAATAGGAGGCAGTTTTTGGTCATCCAATCAGCAGTTTCTCTCATACAGCTAGGGAACCGAGACATAACTAGTTCCAGGTCTTGCCCACAGGAGATGAGAAGTTGGGTGTCGTCCGCGTATGATACGGTCTCAAAGCCACATGATCTTACGATTTGAGCCGGGGGGACTACATAGATATTGAACAATGTCAGGCTCAGGGAGAATCCCTGTGGAACTCCTTTATTAACAGGCAGGATGCGAGATTTAAAGGAGTCAAAAAAGATGGTTTGGATTTGATTGTGAAGAAAGTCGATGAGCCAGTGTAGCGCACTGCCATAAATTTGTGTACAATCTGCAGATTAAGATCGAATGAGAGACCGTATCAGCAGCAGCAGATAGATCTAATAATACCAACATAACTGAAGTGCCTGCATTTAGTGACAGTCTGATGGTATCAATGACTGCCACTAGTGCAGTCTCCGTGCTGTGCATCGCTCTGAAACCCGACTGAGAGGGTCCAAGATCTTGTGGCCCTCCAAGAAAGCAGCCAATTGTTTGTTTACATGGCTTTCAAGTGCTTTTCCTAGCATAGGAAGCAAGGAAATAGGATGGTATTTAGAGAGGGTGTCTGAGTTGGCAGCAAGTTTCTTTAAAATAGTTTGGCAGAGGCTAATGATACATTTTAAAGAACCATTACTGATGGCGCGATGGATTGAGCAAGGCAGGAAGTAATCCTGGGGGACATAAGTCCGCAGGAGATCCAGATTTCACTTGAACTAGCACATCCTGAACCTGTTTGAGCATGGCTCAAATTTATCCAGAGTATTAGCAGCGTACGGGGGAGGTTGGTTAACATCAGCTACATCCTCCATCTGATCTTAGTTAACTGAAAAGTTGAGGTATGTAGTATCTATTTTGTCCACGGAAGTTAGTCAAAGAGTTGCATAATATTTGCGAGGCCAGGATGATGCGATTACAAGCTCGAGGCTTTATAAAATTAATCAGGGTTTTTAAAAGTTCTTTAGTATAATTTCCTGCATGGTTGATCTTTTGTATTAGGTAAAGCCTACGGGCTGTTTTGATCTTTTTGTGGTATGTGCTAAGCGACAGCCTATAAGCTTCTTTGTCCAGGGAAGATTTTGTTGCACACCACCTGCGTTCCATGCGTTTACAATTGGACTTCCGATGCAGGTCATCGAATACCAAGGGGCTTGGCCTCTAGACAAGAAAGCTGGTAGCTTTTTAAATGGTGCTACCTGATCGAAGGCCCACGAAAAGGAATTTTGATATGCTGTTTATGCCATGTTAATGTTAGATTGCGGGGAAAAAGTCGGAAGCGTGAAAACCTCGGAGAAGGAGTCAGGTGAAACCACATTCTATTGGTGTCTCACTCTAGTAGCCCCTAACCTGGGCTTGGTTGATGGTTTATTGCAAGGGATGAGGAACTTGATCAAATAGTGATCTGACCACTTAATAGGTAGTGGGGGATTGCGTATTACTTCATTGAAATTTGTAAAAATAAGGTCCAGTGTGTGACCTGCATTATGTGTGGGTCCTGTTACCATTTGTTTAAGCCTGATCATCTCCCTATCCAAAAGGAGTTGGGCCATGCCTGTGTCCTCTATAATTTCTCCATGACAATTAAAAATCTCCTAAGGGCAGGAACTTATTTGATGACAAAAGATGAGGAGCAATGAAAAGTGCGTGACTAAAATATTTTTTTGTGCCAGGTGGACGATAGACCAAAGCTCCCTTCCAATAGTCATCGGTGCAAATTGGGATTCTAGTAATTATCAGTTCTACCCAGTCTGTAAGTAGCGTATCAACTATCTCAATGTTAAGCGAGTCATGAAAAGCAATAGCCACTCCCCCACCAGGCCTGGTCTCTCTGTCAAGTTTTACCAGTGAGCAGGTGTCTGGAAGGGCCAGTGGGATGCAGGGAAGCGCCGGGCATTGAGCCAGGTCTTAGTAAAAAAACATATTTTGGGGGAAGAATTAGTAATGAGGTCCCAAATTTCTGTGGAATGTTTAACCATTGACCTTAGATTACAGTAAAGACCATTCAGCCCCCGTGGAGGGCAAGTGGAAGTGGGGGGATATTGTAAGTATCATGCTTAAAGGCTGCTAACTACTTACTTTTTTGTAAAATAGGAGGAATGACAGGGAGAACAAGATTCTCCCTAACTTCAGGTAAGGGACGTGTGGTGGAGCAATAAAACCAAAATTCTCTACAGGATACTGGGCCCTCCAGTGGCGTAGCTGGGGGAGGCGGTGGGGGCGGCCCGCCCCAGGCGGCACGAGTTTTGGGGGTGGCGGCTGGCCCCCTCCCCCCGCTCTTACCTGCGGCCGCCGCAGCCGCATGAATCACCAGCACCCCCCGCCTCTTCGATCAGGGCGCCACTGTTGCCCTCTGAAGTACGAAAGCAGAGGGAGCAGCATTGAAGTGAACTACAGGAAGCAGTAGCCTTGGTGGATAATAAATGAAGTTCGACAGCAGAGTAACGGTGTAAAATGGGGCTTACCATGACATAAAATGCCTGCGCAGAGGGACAGGGCTTCTGGCGCCTGGCGACGTTTAGGCACGGATGGGCGCAGACAGACTTGCCTTTGGCATGCTGGTGGCGCATCCACGCCCTACTGATATTTTTATAGGTGTCAAAGTAGGAGTACACCTAGACTGCCGACCTGCCAAAATAGCGGCAGTGCAGTGGCAACCAGGAAATGGAAAGCCCAGCTCTCTTCACACAGTCGTCCGAAAGCCGCTGCAGACCAGAGAGCAGTGAAGTACCTTAACAATGCAATTTGGAGACCCCTTTGTCTAAAAATGCCGCACAAAATATCATCCAAAAAATAAATATTTTTAAAATGTGCAGGCAGACTAAGGTGAGGAGCACTTGCCGTGCAGGAGTGGTCTACTGCCTGGTGTTGGTGCAGCTTGATATACCACTGTAGTTGCATTTTAAGCCATGTCAGTGAATAGAGAAAACTAGCCAGGGCCTAAACATCACTTTTCTATCACTACTGAAGTAGAAGAGGAGGAAGGAACAAGTGTTGCCCATCAAAAGGAGGTAGATGTGAAAGAGGCAACTACAGGTAGACAGACAGACATGGCCGTATAGGTAAGTGGGTCATGGGGAGGCGGGAATGGAGGTGATACTGGGAGACCTGACAATGTGAGGTCCCAGGGGTGAAAGGAGGATTGATGAGTTAGAGAGGGCTGAAAATAGTCTGAAGGAGAAGTAAAGCAGGGTGGGCACTCTAATGGAATTCTTGCACGATTCAGTCAGAAGACTTAAGGACTGATTTAGGGTTTGGTGGGTGTGTACGGCCTCCCAAATACATCTGTTTATCTATTTGCTGCCATAGCGGATCATCGACCTGATTTAGAGTATGGTGAGTTGACTGACAAAACTCAGTGAAATGTCTGTCCAGACTCCAGCTCTTTTTTCTACCTCTGTCAGCGGAGTTATATTCTAAACATGATGGACAGTGTAATGCAAGCCCACTTGTGGTACCTTGACATAATGTGTTAAGCCAATGCTTAGTGTTTAGAACGCTCCTTGTGAACTTAGAATGTAGAAAATGGATTTCATGTTAGAATGTGATTACAGTCAGTTGGTCTCTGGTGGCTTGGACGTTTACTATGAATAGTCTTATTTTATTAAACGACTCTTTGGATTTATATCATCATGCGCGGCCATCTTTATCACATTGGTGATGAGGATGCATCTTTATCACACCACTGTATTTAGAATTAGCTTTCCATCAACATAATCATGTTGGTGGAACCTCCATATCTGAGGTGGTTGAAAAAAGGTATAAATACACATACATTACACTGACTCAAACAAGATCTCCATGTTCATCAAAGGTTTGGGTCTCTATATGGCACTACTATTATAGAGCAACAGAATGCCCCAAAAAATCAAGGGTATACTTTTTTAAATGACCACAATATTATATGTAAATGATAATAATGACAACATTTCAAAAATAAATTCCAGGGTAGCCATTTAATCTTGTCGGGCCACATATTTCATATTACACACCCATATCCAAAAATTACTTATTATATTTTTCAACCGCCCCACACTTCAAAAGGTTTTGTGAGGTTACCTTTTTCTTAAAAGTCAATTTCCAAATAAATATTGATAAAAATATAGTTTGTATAATTTGCTAATAATGTTTTAAAAAGCATTTCAAAACCCCTTCTAGCTAGGACAAAGAATAGATGCCCTTAAATTCAGGCAATCTTATACAATTGTATTCACTTTATAAACAAGAAAAGAAAAACACAAATATGTAATGAAAATAATTGATTTTAATATTTAAATAATTTTTTTTTTAGAAATTCTACAGGGGTAACCATATATATTTTTAAAACCATTAATTATTTTTAATAGTGACAAAAATCACAAAGTGCCAATTATAGTCTATGAAAGTGTTAGAAGGGGACCTAGGTACAGTGTCAGGCAACCCATGACAGAGTCCTGCTCGGATATACGAAGTAGAAAAGTCATTATGGAAATTAAAAAGTCCCCAAAAAATTCTAAGTCACAATTTTCATGCTTCTTTGATGAACTCTAAAGGGTCAACAGTAAGGCTCCCAGAACCTCAGGGCCAAACTGCTGGGCCAGGGCGCGCTCCAACAGAGATCACAGCAATGTCCAGACCAGGTGCAGTTGGAACTAGTCAACTGACCCCTTCAGGATGTTTTTTATCTCCCTGTAGCAAGACAGGAGGTCAGTCAACCCTCACCTGAAGTCCACATCTTTGTCCTGGGAACAAGAAGAAGCAGGTACACTCATTCAAGCTTGCTCTCAGGTTACATGCAGCAGGACCGGTCTCATCTGCATCATTCCTAGTGCATAGATAATTAATTCACTTGACGTAAAATGGATACACGATACTTCACATAACACCTAAGTCAATTTAACAAAATAATATGTGTGAAGAAGTATTTAAAGCATGTTTGTACCATTTGGAATTTTTTTATATGCTTCTATGCATAAATTAACAAAGATTTATAACTGTTACTCTCTGACAAACATGTCTGATGTCCCAACATTTTTTTGTGTCAAGCATTAGATGGTACGCCCCTTTGAATAAGGTGGATGAGACATGCATGATACTTGAGCTTGACTAACTTTTGCAAAAACTCTATACCAAAGCATAATTCAAAGTCTTATATTTCTGGCGTGAGTGAAGAAGCTGGAAAGTTGTGAAAAAGTTTATTACCAACATGGTAAATATTATATATACACTCACCCTGTTGACACTGCTCTGTGGTCCTCAGCTACTTCTTCAATTCAGGGTAGGCCACTGGCAGAATGCACAGCATCATGGGGTTTAGGGACCGCCGTACACTCTCCATTTGTTGGGAGGACCTTCCACATTTTTGACAAACCTGTGATCTGGGTCCACTGTCTAAGGTCCTCCCACCTTTTGCGGCCGTGGATGCTGCAGCACTTATGGACCCCCTGCTGCCGCACCTACCTTGCAATGCCCCACCAGATTCTCTTCTTGGAATGGAATCTGACCTATATACAGTAACACAAGAAAATAAACATGTATAGTAGTAACAATAGTTCTTCAAAATACAATCAATTAAATATTTTTAATTAGACATTTATAATAAATAACAACTGAGAATGACAATTGTTTACACATTTGTTTGGCATTATACTGACAAAAATACAATTCACCTTACTGTAAGTACATGACATACAATGGAGTGTTATTTTGGGTGGATGGGATATCCTTTCCCTTTCAAGACAATTGAATATACAATACTATATAAAATATGGAAAATCATATCTGTAGTATTTTATTTTTGCTAAACTGTTTTAACGTTTCATGTAGCCATAGCTCAATGTATAATGGTGAGATTTATGGTCAAATTTGTGCACTTGTATTCATTGTTATTTCAATACACATGCATTACTATGTAATGGAAGGGCACTATTTCATACTACTAGTGCCTTAAAAATGCATTTTTTTCTAGCATGACATATGTCACATTCTGATGGAGTAGGCCCTTGTAGCTCAAAGTGGGTGTAGGCCCTTGTATTTTCTGCATAGTTTTTATATTTCAAGAGGTCAGGGAATACATAAGGACACAATTGATACTTGCATGTTATTTGTATAAGTGTGGTAAACCAAATTTTGGCCTCGCACAATATATCTGTTGTGAATCATAAAAACGTAATTACCACAGCCAAGGCATTGCTTAGCTTAGCTAGCACAATGTCATGTAAACTTTGTCATTTGAACAAAATCCACAGTTAAATGTGGAAATATATGGTTCACCATGGATGTACCATTGTTATTAGTGTTACATAAGTTAAACATGTAAATCACACATATTACCCATTTCAAAGTCTGGGCCTCTATGCCATCTACAATGTTCTACTGTTATTGATAATAACACAAGTTGTGTCTGTACATGATTTTCACATAAATCAATATATCCCATCTTGGAGTCCATCTTAATGGTTCTGTACTATATTACAAATTAAATTTTGAGCAAATTATATATATAGATCTCAAAACAATACCATTTCAGGCTTCGAGTGCCGCATACATTATACATAAAATAAGCAGAGAACTCTGGGTAGTTTACAAGTTTAGGTGGAGAAAAACTCCTGTAAAGAGCACTCTGCAACACCAGCGACATTCTGAATTTGCTCACCTCAAATGTCTGTTTTTCTATCAAAGTTTTTAAGCATAGGACACGGTCCCCGGGTGAGCAGATTCAGGTGCAGTGGCTGAGGGCTGCCTTGACGAAGGTGTGACTACAGGCCCCCTCCTCCCCGGCGTGATCATGACGGACGAATACGGCGTCTAGAATAAACGCAGTGACGTTAGACCTGAGATTAATACCGTATAAACGCAGTGACGTTAGACCTGAGATTAATGCCGTATGTAGGTTGTGTGATTTTGCATGGCTTGCAACACAATACGTTCCCAAAAGGGACTTTTGAGGAGTGGTACAGACAGGAACTAGGTTCCTTAGGTCTTGATGAAGAGCCAATAGGGGCATGGCTCAAAGCATGTTGACCAGAAAGGAATAGTCATTGACACTCTTTTCCTTTTTTCTTTCTTTCCCCTGATTTTTAATCATACCGACTAGAGGCAGGAATAAAATATGGTGACCTACTAGTCAGGTATTTTTAAACTTGTATAGCACCTTCACTCCACTCCCCTCACATAACATGGTCTTCATTATAGACAATACCAAAAAGTGCTCCCGCATATCTCGTCTGGTTGCAGCACGCCTTGATCCACAGCGGATCGGGAAGGACCCCAATGATGAAGCATGCCACCAAGGAGGAACCCTGGTGGGTGAGGGATCTCTAAGAAAAACAGAGTTTTTCTCTCATTGTGGAGGATATGTCCATCGCAATTTTCTAAATTTACTGGGTTCCTTTTTTTGCTAAAATACCATCCAAGTCAACCTGGAATTAATAAAAGCAACCCCTGACATGTGTTTTGCCATCATTATAGCTTTTCAGAGAAGTTTAGCTATGTCCAGACACAAGGAAGCACCCAGTATAAGTCAAAACAATACCCTTTCAGGCTTAGAGTGCAGCATAAATTATGCAAAAAAGAAGCAGCGAACTCTGGGTAGTTCCCAAGTTTAGGTGGAGAGCAGCTCCTGTATAGAGCACTCTACAACACCAGCAACACTCTGAATTTGCTCACCTCAAATGTCTGTTTTTCTATGAAAGTTTTTAAGCATAGGATTAGCACAGTGCCATACACTCCGAGATAGCAAGAGACAAATTATTTTGCCATTTCTACAGCAAAGTCTTTAAGCATAGGATTAGCACAGTGCTATCCACTCCGAGCTGTAAAATGACAAGAGCTTTTTACCATTCCAGGAACAGTATTACAGCTTTGGATTGGTAAAATACCATCTAAGCCAACCTGGAATTAATAAAAACAACCTCTGACATGTGTTTCTCTATCATTATAACTTTTCAGAGAGGTTTAGCTATGTTTAGACACAAGGGAGCACCCAGTATAAGTCGAAACAATACCCTTTATGGCTTAGAGTGCTGCATAAATTATGCAAAAAAGAAGCAGAGAATTCTGTGCAGTTCCCAAGTTTAGGTGGAGAGCAACTCCTGTATAGAGCACTCTACAACACCAGTGACACTCTGAATTTTCTCACCGTAAATATCTGTTTTTCTTCAAAGTTTTTAAGAATACGATTGGCACAGTGCCATCCACTCCGAGATAGAATGGGAGAAAGTCTTTTGCCATGTCTACAGCAAAGTCTTTAAGCATATGATTAGCACAGTGCCATTCATGCTGAGCTGTAAAATGACAAGAGCCTTTTACCACTCCAGGCACAGTATTACAGCTTTGGATTGGATTGGTAAAATACCATCCAAACCAACCTGGAATGAATAAAAGCAACCCGTGACACGTGTTTCAATAGCATTATAGTTCTTTAGAGATGTTTAGCTTTGTCTAGACACACAGGGGCAGCCAGTTTAGGTCAAAACAATACCCTTTCAAACATAGAGTGCCGCATAAATTATGCAAAAAAGAAGCAGAGAACTCTGGGTTGTTCCCAAGTTTAAGTGGAGAGCAGGTCCTGTACAGATGACCCTACTACAACACTCTGAATTTTCTCACCTCAAAAGTCTGTTTTTTTATCAAAGCTTTCAAAAATTGGATTAGCACAGTGCCATCCATGCAGAGATAGAAAGGGACAAAGCCTTTCGCCATTTCTACAGCAAAGTCTTTAAGCATAGGATTAGCACAGTGCTATCCATGCCGAGTTGTAAAATTACAAGAGCCTTTTACCACTCCAGGCACAGTATTACAACTTTGGATCGATAAAATACCATCCAAGCCAACCTGGAATGAATAAAAGCAACCCCTGACACATGTTTCACTATTAATATAGATCTTCAGAGAGATTTAGCTTTGTCCAGACACAAGGGAGCACCTTTTTTTAAGTCCCAATACAGAAAGGGACTTTGTCATTTTTTCAGATTTGCTAGAAGCTATGAGTCGGACAAATCTGAAAATCAATCCCTAGCAGTGGAACTGCCAGTTGCATAATTTTTCCAGCAGGTCCTGCTGAAACTCTGAAGCACATGAGGAATTTTTTTCAAAAATGTTTCTAGTTCCAAAAGTAGAAAGGGATTTTGTCACTTTTGTTCCAAAAATGGTAACATTTCTGCATTGGGAATTTGATTTTTGTTGTTGAAATTTTGGCTTCCATACTTTCCTTAGGACCCGTCCACTTGGTGTATATGATCAGGGCTCTATCACAGTTGGCGTCAAATCGCATCTAGGTCCCAGTTACAGATTCCATATATTACCATTGGCAATATACATCTTTAACTTAAAAAAAGTTATATTTCTGGTTCCACTTATTGTATTTTTTTTATTTTCCTTGTTAAATTTTGGACAACTTATAAAAATTGGAGTGTGTTTTTTACTGTCTTGTGTCTTTGACATCTTTACTGATTTGCTACTTTCAAATGATTTACATATTATGGATACGTTAAGCCTGTCTGCTCTGTTCTATAGCACATTTACATTACTGTAAGTTTTGACTGCAACTAACAGGTTAGTGACTTCATAATTTATGGTGGACTAATATACACCATCATTAAAGAATCACTTTCATACAGTGAATATTAAGGGTATGTATTTGGTAATGACAAAAGTCATGTTTGAAAGTAGTGTGTAAAAATTTGCCATTATTAAAGAGATTTTTGTTAGAGATTCGGGGTGCCAGAGTGGAGACAGGGTGAATTGGTTAGGCCGAGAGAAGCATTATTTGGGCATACCAGTCTCCACTCTTCCTGGAATTCCTGAAATGCCTTTAGTGTGGAGTATGGATAACACCTTCCTCTCCCATGGCGTAAAGTTGAAGGGTCTGGGTTACCCACCACCAGTTACCAGGGCATCTTGGTGTGCCCTAGAAGAAAGGGAATGTACTCTTCACCGTAAATTGTTCCAGCACTTGCAGATGTCCTCCTGTGAGCGCCTAGTGTTGGAGACAGCGTTCAACTTATCCACTATTCTGTCCAATATTTTCCTTCTCTGACTCGTTGTCTGGACCTGGGCTCCAAACAACTGTGGCTCAACCCTTGCTATCTCATCCACCATAAATGTTAAATAATTTTCCGGACATCTAGGGCTCTTCGCCCATATATTTTGGTAAAAAATCAAACTACTCAAGTGGGTCTGCTGAAGGTGTGAGATGAGAGTGGTAAATGATTTTGTGGTTAGAGTAGTAGATTTTATAGTGTAAAGTCCAGCTGTGATTGATAGTTGATATAGAGCAGCTGCATGTGTTGACGGGCGCGACTGTCAATATTACAGATGCATCTGCCATCTGAAAACATGTCTGACATTGCTGTACTCTGTCATGATGTTACACCCATCCCACTCTGATGGCAGACAAGTCTAAGTATGGCAGACAGAAGTACGCCATACCAATGATGACCGTATTCTATCTGTTCACAGTGGACTGGGAACTCACGATGGAGTACTGAGGATCGGATGATGGACCCTACTCCCTCATGAGGGATGGCAGTCCTTTGCACCAACATTAAATACAGCAGATGGTATTCAGTCAGCCAGATGGATGGATCAGTACCGCGGTGAGAGAGGAACAAGGTTCCATACTCCAAACTCTAAATCAGGCCTTCGGTGCTCCCCTTGCACAAGGCAAGACCCACAGGGGCATATTTGCAATAAACTGACGGAGCGCGGTGTAGCTCCAAAATTGCTAACGACGTGCTCCGTCAGTTTAAAAATGTAGGGATGTGCCGTATTCACAAGAATGCGGCGCACCCCTGCGTTTCCCCTAGCACTGGCGCTGAATCTAGCTGCCTAGTGCCAACGCAGGCACCCTTGCATCATAGTGCAAGGGTGTCTGCGTTGCAGGGAATGATTGTTCATGTGCAGGATGGTGTCCCTTCCTGCACTTAAACAATCATTAGATAATGCTGAGTTGCAAATACTATATGTGTTGCTTATAAACAATCCATAATGGCGATTTGTAACTTCGATGTGTTCTGGTCTATGCAGCACCCATAGAAGTTGCAACTCAGCATTATTTAATGATTGTTTATGTGCAGGGAGGGAAACCTTCTTTCACATGAACAATCACTGGTGGTGATTTGCTCTTTCTAGAAACAGCAAAAACGAGGAGAAATTAATCATTTCTCCTCGTTTTGCCAATTTAAGACCAGGTTTTCCCTGGTCTTATTTTTGGTGCTGCCACATATTTATGCCACCCTTGTAAATATGGGGCAGAGTCAAAAGCAATGAGTGTTGCGCTGGAACGCCCACTGGAACACCCCTTGCCCTTGCTAAGTGCTGCATGAAAAGGGGCCTTATTTACAAGGCGGTGTTAAGCTGTGGTAAGTGGCTTAACGCCGCATTGTAAATAAGGTGAAGGGCTTATCATCACCAGAACGTCATAAAAAGTGACGTTCTGGTGGCGATAAGCCCTTGTAAATATGCCCCACAGTTTCAGATGAGGGAGGGACCTTTGCATTACAATTTGGATGCTGTCCCAGAGCGATAGATTCCATTTGCTTCACCTCTCCATATCCTGCAATACTTTATCTCGTGCAAACACAGATTATTATTTAGCTACACATTTAAATTGGTTAATAGCCTGCCACGCTAAACATAGTGGCTTTATACATTCAAAATGCTTCCCATTTTTAGCTGTTGATTTTTTTAGCTGTAGTATGAAAACCACTGTACTGTATCGATCGATTCCTTCCTTCTTTCCCAATTGTCATTAGGGTTATTAAAAGGTGAGCATAGCGTCATCTTGCTTGCTTCTGAGCTTGTATTTCAAACTTCCAGTTACAACTGAAACCATTAAACCAGGGTTCTAATAATAGGAAGGTGGGGTAATAAGAGGGCATCCCTGCTTTCCCCTTAGCCAGATTTAAAAGGGTTGTAAAATGTAGCAATTTAAATATATGCATAATACCCATGGGTATCCCACCTGAACAAATCCTGATTGTGACCTACGAACCTGTCATGGGATTAAACTTTGCCGCCTATCAGTCAGGGCGTTCGCCAATACTGTGGAGTCAAAGCACAACAGAGATTTGGGTCTAAAAGTCTGACAACATAAAATGCCCCTACCAGGTTTGATTGAAAGCAGCATCTTATTACATTCCACCAGGAGTAATCATTGTAGCTTTGTATAATAGGTGGGGCAACGACTGTTCCCAGGACCTACAAAGCTTCATTCAAAATCCATCATCCCCTGTGGCTTGTAAATTAACATCTCTGAGTGCCTGCTTTATCTCAGTTTTGGGCTGGGCTTGCGCTCAAAACCTTATATCGCCTCTGCTCACCACGCTGTTTGTGCTCCCCTGCGTGTTCCCCGGTCCACCGCTGATGCTTCAGTTTGAGTGGAGGGATAGATCGCAAGATCCGGAAGTGTTCCCCTCACACTTCGGGTGACAACGGAGGTCAGCAGTCTAGCAGCTGACCTACCGAACCATAAAACTCGCATGCCATCGCAGCGCGCAGTGGATTCAATTTCCATTTGAAGGTAACATTAGCAGCACGCTCGCTACTGTCGTGTAAAGCGCCTGGTAAAGGGCTTTTAAACTGTTTTTATTCGTCACTTGTTCTCTTTTAAAATCAAAAGAAACCTTATATCGCCTCTGCTCACCACGCTGTTTGTGCTCCCCTGCGTGTTCCCCGGTCCACCGCTGATGCTTCAGTTTGAGTGGAGGGATAGATCGCAAGATCCGGAAGTGTTCCCCTCACACTTCCGGTGACAACGGAGGTCAGCAGTCTAGCAGCTGACCTACCGAACCATAAAATCCACATGCCTTTCTTAACGCGCAGCGGACGCGCCGCCGGCGCGCCACCGGCGCGCCTAAGGCAAGCCCGTCTGCGCCCGTCCGCGTCTGTACCGTGCCTAGTGCCATACCCCCTGGCCCGCCAATACCAATATCAGGCAAAAAGGTTTTAACCTACACAAACTCCCAGCTTATGGATCTCAACCATACCACTAATACCCACCACTGCCCCCAATTCAGCCTGAAATCATTTTTCAACAACACACCCACATGTTGCCCTAATTGTCTGTTTAAGTTGGTCCTACCCACTTTACCCTCTCCCTTGAATACGCATCTCCATCCTTCAGACCCTGTACTTATTCACTCCGCCCTCATTAATGCTCGTTCCCTCCCTAAGCATAAAATTGAAATTTCCGAACTATTATCTAACCATCATCTAGACCTCCTATTTATAACGGAATCATGGGGTGATCCTTCATCTGGACCCGACTTCTGCATTGCCACTCCCAATGGTTACTACGTACTCAGACAGGATAGACCTATCAAAAAAGGAGGAGGTTTAGCGATTATTTACCGGGACAAATTTTCAGTTAAAATAGAGACAATCGATTCACCGGTCTGCGAAGCACTGACCTTTTCCATTACGCTTTCAAACACCCAATCGTTTAAAGGTACCCTCCTTTATCGCCCACCTGGCCCCCGAGCTGCTTTTCTAACAGCTCTGGGTAGCCTGATAGAACCAGTGGCAGGAGCTACCGATTACACCATACTGGGAGACTTCAATTTTCATTTGGAATCCCCGATGATAAGGACTCAATCTCCCTCATATCAGACCTACAGGCAGCCGGCCTACAACAGCTAGTGACTGGACCCACTCATCTAGCAGGTCACACACTTGATGGTCTCTTTACTAATAATTGCCACATCTCCCTCTCCACTGTCATTCCCCTGACCTGGACAGATCACTTTGCAGTTATGTTTACTATCCAGATTAGGAAAACTAACCTCCCGCACTCCATCTCCTGCTCTCCCAAACAATTTCGAGCGTGGAGGAACATTGACACCCATCTCCTAAAAACTACCCTCTCTTTCACTCAATATGAACCCACACTAGACCCCGATCTAGCCTCCAATAATTACTCACTCTGGCTACAGAATGCCTTCACGACTCTGGTACCATTGAAAAATGTCTCTACCAACCGAAGTGCTCCCTCTGCCCCTTGGTTCTCAGAGACGCTCAGACTCGAGAAGCAACACTGTAGGAACTTAGAGAGACGTTGGCGTAGGCACTATGATAACAATGATAAGACCGCTATAAGGACGCGATAGCTAAATATAAATGTCTCATCATCTCAGAGAAAAGCAAATTTTACCTGTTGCAAATAGAATCGGCCCAAGACTCCACCAAACAGTTATTTCAGGTGGTAACCAAACTATCCAGTCCACCTATCAGTTCACCCATAAATGCTTCTCAAACTCTTTGCAATTCCCTTGCCAACTTTTTTGAAGACAAGGTCAATGAAATTTACTCAAATTTTTCAATCCAGGCCAATTCTGATCATTCTAGCTGCAAAATCTTTACCAACGCCACGGCCATTGTGTTCCCTGAATTCAGCCAGGTCTCAACTGAGCAGATAACAGAACTAATTCTCTCCATTAAATCTGGATCTCCCCTTGACCCATGTCCCCCTTCCATCCTAAAACTTATCCCGGACTCGATAGCCCCCATTCTCACTAACATCTGTAACTCAATGTTCCATACAGGCTCTTACCCCTCAATTTGGAAAAAGGCTATTATCAAACCCTTACTGAAGAAATCCAATCTTGATCCCGCAGAATCTAAAAACTACAGACCTATCGCATGCCTCCCTTTCCCATCAAAAATTTCTGAAAAAATTATGAACATTCAATTATCACATTTCATCGACCACAATAACTTTCTTGATGACACCCAATTTGGATTTAGGAAAAACCATGGAACCGAGACGGCCCTTATTAAGGCTTCTGATGAAATCAGGATGATTCTAGACCAGGGCGGCGCGGCAGTCCTGATACTATTGGATCTGTCAGCTGCCTTTGACACGGTCTATCATGCTATCCTGATCGACCGTGTCTCCACCATCGGTATTCATCATCTGGCTAAAGCCCTTTTAACCTCCTTCCTCTCCAATCGCACTCACTCAGTTAAACTTGGCGATTTCTATTCCCCGGTATTCTCTCCTCCCTGTGGTGTGCCCCAAGGATCCTCCCTAAGTCCGACCTTATTTAACATCTATGTGTCGGACTTGGCCAGGGTCATCAAAGCACACGGGATGAGACTAACTTCTTACGCCGACGACACCCAATTGGTGCTGGCAGTACATAACGATGGGGAAACGGTCGCTGCTAGTTTCCGAGAGGGAATGCTAGCCATCAGCTCCTGGATGGCAAGCAACTGTCTAAAGCTTAACTCCGATAAAACGGAAGTAATGATCTTCGGCAACCTAGCCCCGGGCTGGTCCCCCACCTGGTGGCCAATCGATCTGGGTCCCCTCCTCGACCTGTCATTAAGGTCAGGAATTTGGGTGTAATGTTTGACGACAAGCTATCTTTCATCCATCATGCGAACGCGGTCGTCTCCTCGTCTTTTTACACCCTTAAAATGATAAGGAAACTTCTACCATTCCTCCCCCTAGCGCCGGTAAGACTCTCATGTGCACATTAGTGATGTCTAAGGTTGACTATTGCAATGGACTTTTCTTAAATGCCCAGGAGAAAGTCCTTAATAAACTGCAATTAGTTCAGAACTCAGCTGCCAGAATTCTGTCTGGCACCCCCAAGTTTAAATCAATCTCTAGAGTTATACGGCAGCTCCATTGGCTGCCTATCAGAAGTCGAACTAAATTTAAAGCATTGTGCATTGCATACAAAGCAATTAACAAGACGGGACCCGAGTTCTTACAAAAAGAACTTAGTCCATACAACCCACTTAGATCCTTGCGTTCCGCCTCAGCCCACCTTCTGACTATCCCTCGCACGAAGAAAACATCTTGGGGAGACAGACGTTTCACAGTTGCCACGGCGAGACTGTGGAACACTCTCCCCTCCACATCAAAATTAGTCCCACCCTTTTGACATTTAGGAAACA
This sequence comes from Calotriton arnoldi, assembly GCA_963921515.1. NCBI lineage: Eukaryota > Metazoa > Chordata > Amphibia > Caudata > Salamandridae > Calotriton > Calotriton arnoldi. The sequence continues at coordinate 2,115,120 of CAWUFW010000745.1, read as the reverse complement.
AGTGAAAACCTGGCTCTTCAACCAGTAGTCATCCAACTTAGCTGCCTCCTTCGATTCCGCAGCGCCGAGACACCCCTGGGTATTTGCGCGCTTTATAAATTGCATAAATAAATAAATAAATAAAATAATGCATTTCTGCATCCAACCGAGATATTCAGTAATGTATTTGTGGCTAACTTCTAGTTCAGAGTATGAAATATACTGAACTTCACAGTCAGTCCCTGTGCATTTTTAAAGAATAAGACACACTCTGATTCTGTCTTCTTTTCAACTAGAAGGCTAGTGACTTGCCCAAATGTTCTCCTTGTCCACTGTGTTTGTGTTTTTTGGCAGGCAGTGAGAGCACTCCCTCTCTGTGTAAAATATGTTGTTAAGCAGTCATTGGCCCTTGAGATTAGAAACAGGTGCCCAGTTGTGTCCTGCTGGTTTTGAATGTGTTAGTGTGGAAGAGTGTGGAAGGGTCTTCATTTTGTTTGCCATTTTGCAAGCTGCTGTATTTTTGTGACGCTTCCAGGAGCAACCCGCCCCTCCTAAAATGGATTACCAGGTGGCCCAAACACTTCTATATCAAAACAGTGCATTCAGTAAGTTCACAATATTTTTTGTAAGATGGTTTTGCTACGTTCTGCAGATTTCTTTTTTTGTACACATACATGCGATGTCTGATAAAATTGAATGCTAGTGTTTTAGTAGCTAGCTCCTTAAACACAGGTGAGTGAGCTATCACACGCTAGGAACATGAGTGTTGATTCAATAAAATGTTAGGGGTAGCGGAAGTGACATCACATACCCTTTGGCCTTAATGACATCACAGGAAGTGACATAATATGACCCCTGATATTTTCCAGGGAGGCATGTCACATGACTTTAACAATCAAACAATTACAGATTTGCACTGGATAGTATCCCAAAATAACACAAATTTCTGCTATGCTATGTTTTGCGTTATTCTGTATCAAGGGGGCATTATATGGGTGGTGCATGGGCATTCTCATGTAACCACCCATGGGTTTTGACAAAAATCACTATCTTCAAACATTGGTAGACAGGAGTTTTCATAAAAATCTTACCCCTCTTCGAGGCAGGCATAACGAGGAGAATTCTTACAATTTCTCTTCGTTTTTCCAACTTAGCATATGCGCTGCATTGTACAGCATACATTAAAAAAATGGGAAAAGCCTTAAAGCATAATCTTTGTATTGGAAGGGCCCCTTTCCAATACAAATCCTATGCTTCAGAGAACGCACACACCCTTGCACTGTGGCCTAAGGGTGTGTGCGTTGGCGCATGGCTCTCAAAAGTGGCACAGTTGTACTCTCTCTATCTTTGACATAAGGCAGTGCTGCAACTTTGATGCAGTGTTGCCTTGCATCAAAGAATAGACAATCTGGGTCACAATCTCACATAATCTCACTCACTAACTGCCACTTGACTCTGACTCACTTTCACTCACACACATGCCTACCTGCTCACACATAGTCTCACTCTCTCTCACTTAAACACACTCTCACTTGCAAGCAGGCATACAACATACATTTAAAAACATCTTTATTTACCACAGCTACAACCAAAGGTCCTGAGTGTGCTTCATGTTCTATTACACTATAAGTTAATAATAGAATATTATTCACTATTATTATAATGAAAAATGGGCAGTCAATGATGAATGCGGAGCCTCTCTTGTATCCTTGGCACAGATTTTGCCACCTCTGAGGCCAGGGGTCACAAAAGCAAAGCCAGGGGCCGCAAGGGGCAAACCAGGGGTCACAGCTGCAATCCCTGGTGACCCCTGAATGACGTCCATGGCTGGGGATGGATCTCACAGTGAGTGCTGGAATTTCATAGACCCTCAGAGGTGTGGTGATAGTCAAATGACCCATGTGTGATACAGACATGGGGCATACGGGTACACTCTTGGCTTGTCATGAACAAGATGTGCCATGGTACAGTAAGGCCACTGTCGGTCATTACTTACACGTGTGATTTCACTGTCTTTATTGGCAGCCATTTGTGTCTTCTATTAAATTACAATCACATACGAGTAGTTCAGCTTTATGAGGCATTTCAATAACAAGCCTGTCCAGGTATTAATGAAAGCTCGTCCTAGGGCCTCATTAGAGCCCCCGAGAGCCTCATTAGGAGTTGTGTTTTGATTCCCACTCGATCGGTATTGAAAGTTACTTGCACTTTCGGGATTACAAAAGGCAAGCAGTGACCCAGCAGACCCCTTGTTTGTCACCCAGAGGATGCCAGAGTCTTCAGGTGAAATGATTCTGCTCGTGCTCCTCATTTCTGAGGAGACCCTGCTTGTCCTCCTCATAATCTCCCAATACCTCCGTACCCTCCCCCCCAGAGTTACTAATACTCAGGTATTAGCAACTCTGGGGTCCCAGTAACAAAGCCCTTCAAGCCGCTGACCGCATATATTGAGCACCCCATCAGTTTTGTGTTGTATATGGAGCTTGATCATTGCCACTTTCACCTCCACATCTGCCCAGTTTCTGACCTCCATCAGGGTATTAAATTGGCTGTTTCATTTGTCTTCCTTTTCACCATTTATCTGTGAAAATCTTTACCCACCCACTGCCACAAGCTTTCTTGAGCCAACACAGTTTTGTGTTTTTTTATCGTAAATAGTGAAACTGTCTATTTTAATTATATTTAATCAGTTAGCATTGAGGGCAATATTCTGAAGACTATCAATTTTCCTCTCTGCCTTGTACATCAAAAATAGGTATTTTTCCGTGGACCCCATCTAGGCTGCAAGACGTTCTATGCATATGTAAACTATGCATTAGGTCAAGGTAGCCTGATGTAAGGTGTGGGCTTTGGGTATCGAAGCCAGAATATCGACGGGTCACAATATTGTGACCAGAATCTTGAGGGACAAAAATATCAAAAATTAAGTTCATATAGAGTTTCTATACTTAACTCCACATATATGCACCTTGGTGATATATATCTTCAAGGTACATAGGTGTGAAGTTAAGAATTGTGAATCCATACCTCTCTCTTTGCATTTACCTGTTCAATATTTTGTTCCTCAATATTATGATCACGATATTGTGACCCTTTGATATTTTGGCTTTGATATCCCCTGCTACAATCCATATTTAAGAAGTATGATCAAGTGAGGCCGATTAACAATGCTGATGGAGCAGGGTTTTCGCGAAAAAAACCTGCTCGGATTGAACTCCTCATTGAGGGGATTGTTAACAAAATGGTGTGAAAATTAACGGTGCAAAACTAAAACGGGAAAAGATTAAAACTGTGCAAGCGCGTGCTGAGGAAAGTTAGTGTAGGCCGCAAATGCACACGATTAATGCAGAAAATAGCAGCCAAAAAGCTGCGAGTTTCTTTTCACTAACTGTTTGAAAATAATGTGAAGAGCGTAAGAAAATGCAAGCAAAAGCACTCATAGAACGTTTAACAGTTGAGTTTTATAAAATAACAATGATAATCACACTTGTATTTGTTTTTCCTAGAGTGCATTTTACTGCTCTGCAGGGAAGGCCTCAAGAGTCTTTTAGGCTTAATTTGCTTATTAGAATGTAGAATGGAAAATATGTAATCTGTCCTTTTGAGTTCCTGATGATGGCCAAGGTTGTGTAGAGGAAACAATGAACATTATGAATGGAACTTGCCGAGCGGAGTATGTGGACATTTGTATAACAATATGGATACATTTGCGAGATGGAGAAATGTCCAAGCCACTGAAGAGTGATATCTGAATTTCCTCTGCTGAAGGTTGATGATGTGAGCTGTCAAATACAAAAGAACTGTTGAAAAGTTAGGCGCAATGAGAGTGGAGTGATTAGACACCCCTTGTTTTGAACCAATGAGATTTAAGAATTCTATGTGTAATGATACATGAGGGGTTGGATCTTTAGTGAATTTAGAGTATAACTATTAGTAGTAAGTGAGTGGGGGCTAGGGTGCGTTTATTCTTTACTTTGCGAGAGGAGAGAGCTGTGTTGCTGTTTCCTATCCTTATTGGCTGGCTGTTGTTCTGCTGATCCTGACTCTTTGACTTTGCTCCTCAATTCTTCTTGGGGATGCCCAGCTTACTGTCATGGCCAGAGGGTAGCTTTCCAGATTTCTAATACTTTGCGTGATCGGTTAGTATGAAATTCTGAATTTGCATAAATCTTATTTGCAAATGTCTTTATCCTTTAGTCTCTACGCCTAACCACTATCTCATTGCGCTGAGATTTGAGATGTTTAATCGTGAATTGTTTACTATTGTTCTCTTGTGTGATGATCTATGATTCGAGCTGTATTGTACTTGATGAGCAATCACATTATTTTAGATAAAAGCATATTGATTCATGAACAGAGGTAGGGCCCGATTCACAAAAGTAATCTGAGACAAAATCCTAACTTTACGACTTTTGGTATTCACAGAAGGCATTTAGGAGTACTAAAGATAGGATTTTGTCTCAGTCAATCTTAAGTTTTGGTCTTAAGTTAAACTTAAGACAATCTTAAGTTTAACTGAGACAAAATCCTAACTTTACGACTAGGATTTTGTCTCAGTTAAACTTAAGTTTGTCTTAAATGTAACTTAAGACCAAAACTTAAGTTTAACTGAGACAAAATCCTAACTTTAGTACTCCTAAATGCCTTCAGTGAATACCGAAAGTCGTAAACTTAGGATTTTGTCTCAGATTACTTCTGCGAATCGGGCCCTTTGTCTTTATTAATGTCATTTAGTTATATTGAATGATTATTCTTTATGATGAAACTTCTTTAGAATTCTGATATTATTTTGCCAATCCCTAACCACTGACAAAGATTCATCGGAGAAGGAAGAGGATAAATAAATAATGAGCAAATTGGTAAGATTGACTTAAACTCATGCAGCGTTAAAGGGACCGTTAGGTATTAAATTGGGTCCAGATGATAGAAATTTGTCAGTCCCCGAAAGCTGGATCAATGTCCATGACCATAAAAAACAGCAAAGGAAAAACTCTGAAACAGTAGAGCCAGACACGTGTCAATCACTCAAACAAAGCAATGGCAAAGTCCATGTTTAATGGAAGTGAAGGTCTCAAGAAGATAATGTCCAACCTAGGATGTCACAATCATAAACCCATAAGCACATCATACACATACGTTACACAACCTCACTCCAACACACACGGACTTCGGCACCCAAATATTGACACATACGCATGAAACTAATTGTAACTGACAAAAAGCTACAAAAAGCTTAATGTTGAAGAACAAAAATAGACACACTATATCATCGATGTGTAGCATGAAGAGTAATGTCCCTATAGGCATATTACTTTGCTACAGTACCTGTGTTCACAAACTGTAAAGAAATGTACTCAGGCAAGAAAAGGGAACATGGCCATTGGGCAAAATAATATTGGCTACAAGATTCAGTGCACACATGGCTTACCAGTGAAGTGTATGAGAACAGTCAATGAGTATACCACACTCATTGTGGCAACAAGGAAAAATAGTAAACTGTGGCACCTGTTAAAAGCCAATAAAAACTACCACCACCATACTTCCGGCTCAACCCTGAAGGCCCACAAAGCCACAGGGCTCATCAAGTCCCACCATGTGGCACAAGCCAAAATGCTGGAAATGAAGAACAAAGAGGACACCATGACATATTGAACCCAATACAGCAGACCTACCTTCAGATTTACAGTCTAAAATTACTCCTACAACCTAGAGTATGGATGCAACCTTAATAGCTACAAATTACTACCATCACCTACTTTCATATTTTGCGATGCAACTGATTAGTACGTCAGTTGCATCACAAAATGAAGCTTAGCTTCCAAACCAGTTCATGTGCAAAATGTACTTGCCAGTTTGACAGTTGAGTTTCATAAATGAGACCCAAAGTTTTTCACTGGCAAACCACCAGCTCATTAACATTACATATAGAATCATAGATGGATAACAGGGAATTACACGGATGTTTTTCACCAAGGTGTTCAGAGTAATGCCAAATAGAAAACAAGAACGAAGCTAGAGTTGTCTATGATGTCACTCAGAAACCCGAGGTGAAAAACATTACCGTAGTTCACTTTTTACCCATCTGAAATGTTATTTTATGTATGACCCCCAAAATCATCTGTCCCTGCCTTGAACTACTGGGCAGTGGCTGAGGATGAGAGAATTATGTATAACAAGTCCTCTCCTCCCTGACGCAAACTTGAAAAATAAATATGTTACCTGTTATCCTTAACCAAAACCCACTACCTCCCTGCCTTCCTTCCCCCTCCTGCAGCTGTGCTTTCTGCTTGCAGTCAAAGCAGACAAGCAGAGCTGCTCTGACAGGCCCTTGGAGTTCCATGTCAGCCTTGTCTGGAAGGCCTTTATGACATTGCAACAGGGGGTAAACAGTTTTGTTGTCAACTGTTGTGATGTCATAGCAAAGAGATATGACATTCAGAAACTGACATAAACGATAGAGGCTCTCCATGAGGGTCATACATAATATATTGATAACATGCACCCACAGCTGACTGAATTCTGCAGTCACATGACTGGAGAATTCAGCAAGTATTTAGACATTTTTCAGTTAGCTTACTTTATTGTCATTCCTAAAGAAGTAGTGTCTTACTTTTGACTTAGGTGTGTCCTAATTCTGACTTTTCAGGAGAAAGGCAAACTTAAAGAAACATCTTTATAAAGCAGGCTTATTGCTAATGGTAGCTGAACAATCCTTGCAGTCCCCCAGGTGGCAAACACACACTCACATACTCAACCTTTCACTTTGACACCACTCAACAGAATGTAGTTTAACGCTTCAGCTTTTCCGTCATCTCTATCAGCATTGGTTTTGATTTTCAATGGTGCAAAAACCTTCTTCATGATAGGATACAGTGTACAGTAATACAGATGCCTACTAGTTTGCCCAAGATACTCCCAGTTCATCAGATCCTAGTTTTAATTAAATCTGTGTCAAAGAGAAGTGGCGTTCCCTATATTTCCAGTGATACTGAATGCATGGAATGAAGAAAGAGATTCTGACATATCATTTCTGGCTCAAAAACACTTGCAGCTCACCAAAGAAAATATACTCCATCAAGTAACAAGTGAATTACACCGGTGGAAGCTATCTTTTAGGTGTTTTTATCAGGTAAATAAAGACATAAATAGCCTGTTTTTAGCATTGCAGCTAATATTCTATTGTGCCATAGTATTCACTAAGCAAACCTTTCTTCTGAATTCTTTCTGATGGGAGCTTTAAAGCAAGATATTCTGGCAAATCTGTCCAAAGGAATAAAGGACTCATCTTTTGATTAGGGCACGTGTTGCCAGGTGCAGAGTGATGATCTAGCCGCTTTCTTGAAGACTCTTAGTAACATGCTTACTTTGCCCTGGATAAGAAAGTTCCATTCAAAATACTTTCCTCGAAATGTAATAGTTGTAATTTATTAATTACGCCTGCACGAAGAAAGAGAAAGAAACATTTCATGAAATATGGCACTAATCTGGAGGAATCATTAAAAGCCTATGCGAAAATCTTACATCGATGCTAGTTTAGGAAATACAATTATCTTGCTAGGCTCAAGAAAATACAGCACCATTATCTTAAAAGTAGTTGAAGCAACATCCCCAGCCCGGGTACATGTAAATGATCACGTCACACACAGAACTTGGCATTACACGTCTTTATTTTTCAGCGTGTAATCATTAATTGACCATGCTACAGCATGAATTCTATCCCCATACCCAAGCATTTATGTCACTGTTCTACAGAGTCTGTCAGGGACCAAAAGGGTCTGCACTCAACAGAGGGCTCGGATTTGTCCCCACATATGAAGGAGATTCATTTCAGGTACAACTGGAATTAGCACAGTTTTTCCTGAAAATCCGGTTGCACTTCTTCTTCCAGGATAAAACCAACGAAACCATGGATGCGGGACCCATCAACACCGGTTTGAAAAACTGCTCCACCTTTAATCCTCCAGCTCACCTGGTACCTGCCCAGGTGCTGACGTTTGAAAAAGCAGTAACAACAGAGGTCTCCGCCCTTTATAATTCTAATAAACGACACTTCCAGAACCTCCCCATTAAAGAACAGAAGGCCTTGCAAGCACTGGCCAAGGATGAATTCATCACTATCAAGCCGGCAGACAAGGGCGGTGCCATAGTCATCATGAGCACAGCATCATATCGCACTGAATGCCTGCGCCAGCTTGAAGACATACGCTTTTATCTACCACTCAGAGCGGACCCGACCAAAAGGCTTACACATGAGATAGCCAAACTTATCGAAGAGGCCAAAGACGAAGGATGGATCACGGCCCAAGAGGCAAGCTATCTTACCACCTTACATCCGGTGACGCCTTATTTTTATGTTTTGCCAAAGACACACAAGGCTCAAAGGCCACCGCCTGGGCGACCTATTATTTCCGGCATCGGGTCCCTTCTAGAACCCCTGTCTACCTTTGTCGACTTTTTTCTTCGCCCTATGGTGCGTGAGATGCCAACGTATCTTCAGGACACCAAGGACATCCTTAGATTGCTACCAAACACTCCTTGTCTCGTTTGATGTCGAATCACTCTATACCTGCATCCCCCAAGATGAGACACTAGATGCAGTACGTTTACTTCTTGACAACAGAGATCTCGACACCATCTCACCGGTACACTTTATCATGGAGTGTGCTAGGATAGCCATGAAAGAGAACTACTTTCAGTTCGAGAACACCTTGTACTTACAGACGTTGGGCACTTCGATGGGCAGCGTTTTCGCGCCCAGCCTAGCCAATCTCGATGTCCATCTATTCGAACAGGAGCACTTATTGACAGACGATAATCCACACAGAAGCCACATCCTCCTCTGGAAAAGATATATCGACTACGTGTTCGTCGTCTGGAGGGGCAAACCTGATACCATCTCCAACTTCCATCAATGGCTAAACACCAGGAATGAGTTCCTCAAGTTCACAGTGGAGTTTAGCAAGACAAGTCTGCCCTTTTTGGACATACGGATTTTCCCCACTGAGGAAGGTTTGGGGACTGAGCTCTACAGAAAACCGATGGCACGGAACTCTCTTTTATCATATAACAGTTACCATCCCAAGTCGCTTCGCGACAATCTGCCATATGGGCAATTCCTTCGCATTCGAAGGAATTGCTCTTCCAGAGAGAAGTTCAACGAACATGCCAAAGTTCTTTCCTCCCAACTCAAGAATAGGCATTACACGACAAAACTTGTTCGCCGCTCTCTGAAAAGAGCAGCCAACAGTAACAGAGATGCTTTGATTGAGCCACCGGTCCAGAAAGAAGAGATGTCAAGGCTTACGTGTGTGAATACATTCAGTGCCATCTCCAATAGAATACAGAAAAGTGTGCGAAAAAACTGGAGGATTCTAAACATAGGCAACAAACCGATTTCTGAACCTTTATTTGCGTTCAAAAGAAGCACCAACTTGAGGGACAACTTAGTCCACACGAGACCTAGAACCAAGAAACCCTCCATACAGGACACTCTATGGAGTTTGCCAGCGATTAAAGTGCACTTTTTTTTATTTTTTATTTGTTTATTAAGTTTTCGTTCCAGATACAAACAAACACAAATCAACAAAATAAAAAAAGAATCAATGATTAACACAAATCTTAATATCATCCTGTCACGGTCAAAGAAATTTGCATCAGTTCCCAAAGGATAATGTTCATCAAATGTACAATGAAAACAAATATATATCGCAGTGCTGCACTACAATAAAGAGTAATATCAAAGAGGAACCACATCCTGCAAGAAAAGCAGCTGCATCCATCAGCTAGTTATACATTTGACCATAGACTCCGCATATCCACAGCAATGTGCATACAGTGCTTCCAATCAACATAGCAGGCCCCATTGCAAGAAGTAAGGAGCCCCAAACAGAGGTAGTTCAGTCCTGATCATCATCTGCATTTTGTCGTGTGAGAGTGTATTGTGTATGTAGACCCCAAAAGCTCTTCGGTCTGTTACTAGGAGGCAGCAGTTAGTTATATGCATCAGATTGAGTGTTGCAGAACAACATATCCCTTTCCCACTCAGCTTTGGTAGGTGTGGGCCCCCGCATCCATCGTATAGCTATTCTTCGCTTTGCTAATAATAGTCCCATAGCGACTAACTTTCTAACACCCTTACGAAGTGGCTTAGTGTATCCGAACAATGCCAATAAGGGGTCAGGAACAATCGGCAATCCTGTGATATCAGTTAGGGACTGAAATATATGTCTCCAATATGTTTCTACAGCAGGACAGAGCCAGGCCACATGTAGGAAGTCAGCCCCTGCCATATTGCATCTGTCACATCTGTCTGTGTCACGTAACCCATATCTAAACAATCGTAGCGGCGTATAGTGTACTCTGTTGATGAATTTAAAATGAACCAATCTATGTCTACCATTAAGGGAGATCTTTTGTGTGACCTCGCAACAATAACGCCAGATTTCATCCGTGATTGGGGTGCCAAGTTCTACTTGCCAGTCTAATCTGGCTTTAGAGTAGGCCGTGTGGGTAGACGCTTGTGCAGAGGCATAGAGGCGTGAGATCAATTTCACAGGTGTATTAGAGCCAATTAATATGGTTAACGCTGGGAGTTCAAGGGGTTCCAGCAGATCATCCCCCAGTAGAGCACGTAAGGAGGGCCGTAATCTGAAAAAATAGAATTGTGTAAGTGCAGTGGGGGACTCCACCCCTCCAACCACCTCTTCCCATGTGCGGGCTCTCCCCCCTACAAACAAGTCCCCCATTTCCCGTATGTGTAGAGTCTGAAGGGCACGAAGGGCACCCCGTTCTGAGCTAAGGGGAAGCCATTGGCACCATTCCACCCGGAGTAATGGCGAGTATAAATAAGACCCTGCTTGGAGTTTAAGGAGAGTATGCCAGGCATGAGCCGTGGAGTTAACCGAATCCAAAACTCTGCAGCGCCATATAGGAGGATGAGTCAGCAAGTGGGGTAACGGGTCAGGGAGCGCAACCACCTTCTCTATTTGCAGATGAGGAAGGTCCGATGGACCATGAATCCAGGGATGGGCATGGGAAGCCTGCGCTATCCTATAATATAATTCCAGATCAGGAGCGCCTAGGTCCGCAGAAGAGAATGGCATTGTAAGGGTTTTAAAGGCAACGCGCGGGGTTTTACCTGCCCACGCCAATTTACATAGGAGCGTGCGCAATTCCCGAAACATGTGGCGGGGGACTACCATGGGTATGTTCACAAAAAGAAACAAAAACTGAGGGAGCACTATCATTTTCATTAGGGAGACTCTGCCTACTAAGGAGAGAGGGAGGCGTATTCATCTATCAATGTCGTCACTCAACTTGGTGATAGCTCTGCCGTAATTGGCCCTAATCACCTGGTCCGCATCTGCATGAATCTGAATCCCCAAATATCGAACCGGGTCTGCCGTCCACTGCAAGGGGAAGTCCAATGGGGTCTGTACCGTAGCCGGAGTTAGTGGATGAATGAGCGATTTATCCCAGTTAATTGTAAGGCCTGACAGCCCACCAAAGCGGACCACTTCCCTAATTATTGGGGAGAGATTAATAGCCGGGTCCCGAATATATAGCAACATGTCGTCCGCGTAGGCGGATACAATTAAATTATAGTCAGGGAAGCGAAGCCCTCTGTGCCCATGATATTCGCGAATGGCACTAATCAGTGGTTCAGCAGCAATAACGTAAAGCAGTGGAGATAAGGGGCACCCCTGGCGCGTACCTCTAGTGATGTGTATTGGTGAGGAAACCATATTGCCCGTCCGTATTCTGGCTAGAGGAGAATTGTAAAGTACTGCTACCAGCTGCAAAAAAAATTCCCCCACACCCAATCGCCTCAACACCGCCTTCATGTACTTCCATTCAACAGAATCAAACGCCTTTTCAGTGTCAAGAAATACTGCTGCAGCGCTAACCTCAGGTTTCACATGCTGAAAGGCTCCGAATACAGTTCTCAAATTATATGACAAGGTGCGCCCGGAATAAAACCGGCCTGCTCCGGTCCGATTAAAGATGGCATCAATGAGGTGAGTCGACTAGCCAGGATTTTGGCAAATATTTTTGTATCAACATTTAACAATGATAGGGGTCGATAAGAGGAACACCTTTGGGGGTCCTTGCCTGGCTTAAGTAATGTAACAATTAGTGCCTCCCGCATGGTTGGTGGCATCATCCCGCTCTCACCCACTTCCTGGAATAATGTACTAAGGTGAGGTAACAGTATGTCACTGAACGCTTTATAAAAGGTAACAGTTAAACCATCCTGTCCCGGGGTACTTCCCTCCCTCATGGAATTTAATGCTAGGCGTATCTCCAACAAGTCAAGGGGTCGCATCAAAAATTCCCTGTGGTCATTCTTTAACCATGGCAGCTTAATGTATTCCAAATAATGCAGAATATCGCTGTCTGTGGGGTTAACCTTCGTCGTGTAAAGCTCTTGGTAGTATCTGCTGAAGCAGCTATTGATGTCTGCCTGGTCCGTTAACAGCGTGCCTTCTGTATCAAGCAGTGCATGTATGTTGGAAGAGTCTGATCTGCGTCGGGCTAGAGCAGCTAGCACCGATCCCGGCCTATCACCCTCACCATAGACCCTGGCCGTGGCATACTTCCCCATATGTTGCAGTTCACTATCTGCAATACTGAGATATTCCTCTAATGTAGCTTTCAATTACTCCTGCATTTGGGAAGAGTTGTTATCTAATAAGTCTGCTTCCAACTTAGCCAGTTGAGTTTCGAGTAGAGCTAACCTGTTTCGAATAGATCGGAGCACTCCCGCATGTTTTGTTATAGTCACTCCGCCCGTGTAAACCTTAAATGTCTCCCAGACAGTTGCGAATGTGTCGACTGACCCAACATTGATGCGAAAGAATTCGTTAATGGCCTCAGTGAGCTCCGCTTTAAAAACTGAATCGAGTAAAGAGTAGGGCGGGAAACGCCACAAGAAGGGGGGAGGCCGACGCGATGGGACTGCGAGTTCCAGAAGTATGGGCGAGTGGTCAGAGAAAGTGCGGGCCAGTATAGTGCAACTCTGAACTTGAGCCAACAGGGAAGCGGATATGAACCAGTAGTCAATGCGAGTGTGGATATCATGATAAGCTGTATAATGGGTATACCCTCCTTGTTGTGGTGATCTGGTTCTCCACACATCAACCATGTGGAGCTGTAAAGTGACGTCCATTATTATTTTAGCAGCAGCACCCTTAGATCGGGAACACCCTTAGATCGATCCAGATTGGAATCGAGAACACAGTTAAAATCCCCACCCCAGAGGATCGGTAGTGTACCAAAATCTTTAATAAGAGCTGAGAGAGATAGATAAAATTGTGGGTCATCATAATTGGGACCATAAGAATTGACAATAATAAAGTTTGTCTCTCTATCATGACATCTGGTGATAGTGTACCTACCAGCTTGGTCAGTAACACAATGCTCCAGCTGGAGACCGGATTTGGGGTTCACCCATGTGAGCACTCCACTGGAGTGTGAGGTGAACCCAGCTGTATGAGAGAGACCCACCAATTAATTAGTCTTGAGAAGGGTGCTGCCGGGCCGCAGGTGAGTTTCCTGCAACAATGCGAGGTCTATATCCTTCCTTTTCAAGAAGGCAATAATATTGCGCAACTTCCTATGATCATTAAGACCCCTTACATTCCAAGTCAGGAGCTTCAGCTTACGTGCGTGGCCTTGTGTCAGGTTGTGTCGCGACATGTAGTGTACACCCACCTGTGTAGGCATGTGTTTGTGAGGAGCACGTTGCGTACTACAGTCATCAAGGGAAATGCAACTCCTATTGTCCATACCAATAACAAAACATCAGATCCAAACAATCCCAATACCCCCCCACCCACACCTTGCACACCCCAACTATGCAAAGTCGAATTCCCATCCCTCCCTGAGAAAAAAACCCAATAAAAATTAAAAACCAAATACCAAATATTTCACCAACACTTTTGGTGATTTCAATGAGAAAGTGCATGCTACGCATTGGGGCAGATGTTGCCCGGCAATCCAACATGTGTCCTTCTCTATTCCAGGCCACCGGACCATAAGGCAAATAACTCCCTTTGCAGGATGCTAACGGTGGGTCTATTGACTGAACGACACTGAGGAGGGTCAAGTGGTTAAGAGTAATAAACAAAAATACACTATATGTGCATTAGAAGATAGCTAAGCACTGATGATTCTCAACATTACAGAACATAAAAAAATAGCAAATATTTCAAGTATTCTACTGAGCACCACTTGAGAATTGTCACATCATTTACTCCATGTTAGTCATTCTCGTCTAGGCTTCCAGACTCCGCATCTGCTGGCGTGTCACCCTCTCTGAACTTTGCAGAGGTGCCTGCCCTGCCCCACTCTTTAAGGGCCTTCTGGAGGGAGCGAGGGTCTGTGAAGATCTGTTGACGGCCTTCTCAACGCACCCTGAGCCGCGCCGGATAAAGCATTGCGTATTCAATATTCTGTTCACGCAATTTGCGCTTCACGGGCGCAAATTGCCTCCTGGCCTCTTGAACTTTCAGTGTAAAATCAGGGTAGAGGGAGAGATTTGAGCCTTCATATTGCAACGAGCCGAGCTCCCTTGCTTTGCAGAGCGCAGCATCTCTGTCCCTGTAGTTCAAGAGTTTCGCTATGATAGGGCGTGGGGGAGCACCGGGAGCCGGTTTAGGACCAAGTGAGCGATGTGCCCTCTCCACAACAAACATTGACGAGAAAACCTCAGGGCCCAGCAGTGTAGTGAGTAGTTTTTCTACGAACAGCTCCATGTTGCCTGTCGCAGTCGACTCCGGAAGGCCCGTTATGCGGAGATTGCTCCGCCTCGATCTCGCCTCTAAGTCATCAGCCCTATCCTGGAGGGTTATGAGAGCTTTCTCCATATTTTTTTGTGCAGCATTGGAGTCCGATTGGGCCTCCTCAGATTCCGTGATATGGCGCTCGGCCATGTCTAGGCGTTCCGCCTGTTTATCAACTCGCTCAGACATCCTGTCTATTCTATAAGCAAGAGTGTCTATTTTTGCGTCAATTGCTGTTAGACCTTTCTGCATTGATGCAATGATAAACTTGATGTCCCCAATGGTATCGTCTGCTGGGCGGTCGGTGTCCGGCAATGCAGACTCCGCTGCATCATCGTTGCGTCTGGACTTCCGCTGCTCGAAGTTGATCTTTGATTGCAATTTGTCTGGTTTGCCCATTGTCTCTGTTATGTGCGCTGAGCCCGACTAAGATAGAGCAGTTGATACGGGAATCTCCCTCCGCAATTTGCGCGGCGCGCAATTCACTCCCGGGCTTGATGAAGGTGGAATAATATCTTGTTCAGTGTGTGGTGAGTGCTCAGTCCGAACCCAGCGCCCCAGTAGAAGCCGCAGCGTGTCACCAAACTGCCGAAGATAGTGAAGCCAGGAAGGGAGACAGGTCACAATCGCCTACCACTAAGCAGTTCGTGCAGACTCCCAGCTAGGCCGCCATTTTAGGAGACGCTCACTGCGCTGGATCCAAGGTGCGCGACAAAAGAGGCTTAAATGGGCAGCGGGGGGTCTACAGACCACAACGCTAAGATAGCGTGGGCTGCTTACTCAATGCTAGAGCGGTGCCTCACTCTAGGAGCCGTCGGGCGGGAGGGCGCAGTGAGCAAGCACCATCAACCTCGCATGTACTGTGAAGTGACAAGCCCAGTATGTGTACGGAGGGGGGAAACAGCCAACAAGTCACCCCCTCCCGAATTCAGGATCTCCAGTACACCTCACCGCACAGTTTTACGAGCCCAGGTGGTACAGGCATATAGGGCCGATATAATGCAGTCAATCTCCTGGGTCTCCAGCAACGGCTCGCACCTGGTGCAGCCTCAATTATCAGCCGGATGTAGACAGGGGACTGACCCGGCAGGGCACGCGCCGTCCCTCCGTCACCAGTGCTTCAACACACTCCAGGGGCAACCGGGCAGGAGGGCGCGGGGGGCAGATGCCGCCACCTACGCAGTAGCCTCGTTCCGATCAGCAAAGCGCACGAACGGGGGAGGGAGCAGGCAACAACCCAACCCCCGCCCGAAATCAAGGCCCCCAGCGCTCCTCACTGCACCGATGCCGAGGTCCCAGCAGCCAAGCACT
Organism: Calotriton arnoldi; assembly: GCA_963921515.1. Taxonomy (NCBI): domain Eukaryota; kingdom Metazoa; phylum Chordata; class Amphibia; order Caudata; family Salamandridae; genus Calotriton; species Calotriton arnoldi. Next base: position 2,099,047 of record CAWUFW010000745.1, on the reverse strand, counting down.
CCAGGGCCGATATAGTGCAGGCGTTCCTCCAGTTAGGGTGCGCGCGGCAGAGCACGCACGCAAGTGACGGTGTTCGGGCAGAGCACGCCTCCAGGCCACGGCCTCAAGCGATCTCGGGAGCCAGGGCTCGAACACCACCGCAGTCTCAGGATTCAGAGTGGCAGCATCGGAATCTTCGCGCCCCAGGCAACATTTGCCCTAGTCTCTTCGGCGATATCGCGGCTCCAGGAGCAGCAAATTCCTGTCGGATAGGATCGGCGGCCGGCGGAGCTAAATCACTGTGCGGCCATCTTTGAGCCTGGCAAGCTCCGCCCCCCGATTAAAGTGCACTTCCCGTGCGGCACCGGTGCGGCGTGTCCTCAGACAAAACATACGAGCTCTGTGGACATAGGCACGGACAGACCATGGTCTCAAGTTCGCCATACAAACTGTAATAGTGAGAGGCTTATTTACTTGGTTACATGCCCATGTGGACTGCGCTAAATGGGCATGCAAACCCGTAAAGTAAAACTGAGAATTTTGGAACACAAAAGCACCATTCGGTGCAAAAAACAAGCTACAAAACTTACAAACCATTTTCTCGACCTCAAACACACAGCAGACGAACTTAGTTGGACTGTTCTTGAGCAACCATATATCCCTGCTCACATCATAGATGTAACAAGATTCTTATTCATCAAAGAACAGAAATGGGTGCACAAACTATGCTGTGACAGCAATGGTTTAAATGACGAAATACCTTGGACCGCATTATAGTTACAGCGGCTTACAGGCACTGAGTTGTCTTGGACAAACTATGGTCTGCCATTTCTCTTACAGCGTAATCCAATTTGCCGCAATGCAACATGATCACACTTAATATGTGTTCCTATTGAATGTTGAGCATCAACATACTGTTAATATGATGCACTAGAGAAGCGATTTACATGTGTTTAGATCGTAATTTATTTTACCCCGTTGCAACATTACTGCACTCGATATGTGTCCTAAATGAATACTGAGCATCAACACACTGCCTAGACTGTATATTAGAGAGCAGTTTACATCTTCCTAAACATCCAGTTTTTAGAGAGGCACATAGTTGTGTGCTTCAGAGTGAAGTTTAGCGAACGCAACTATGTAGCTATATCCGTTTGCCACACTATCTGCACCCTTTGAGGTAACCGCCACCTGCCAGACCTCCCAGTACAGGTTAAAGGGTAGTTCATTTCAAATCCTATTGCACATTATAAATATGCGACACATTTTCATACATTGCAGACATTAACTGATAGAGATGTCCTTTCATTCTTCTCATTCTATAGGTAGCGCGCTGACATTTCGCGCTCCGAAACTACATCTCCCATGAGCACTCATGTTTATTGTAGCCGCATAGCACATTTACGGTCATCGTGAGTTGCCTGCTTGCTAGACTACATTACCCAGGTTTACACGCAGAACTGGGTTGCGTACACGCCGAACCTATTTAATCGCCGGCAACATGTCCACCGGTTACCTCCGGTTGCAGCTTTCTACCGCCCGGGGTACCGATGGACAGGTAAGCCGCATCAGTCATGCTTAGGCCAGAATCTTCGCATCCCTATGGGTTACAAGCACTTTAGAATCTTTTTTCTGAATTGTCCGCTGGTGCATATTTACGACTCACTTTCTTGACTTGATGTATTCCCTTCGGGTTACTTACAGTTCACGCAGGTCAGTCTTTGCCGGCTTTGGCCACAGTATGGGACTATTTTGTTGACCCGCTTCTATTAAACGCAGCGGCATCTACATTAATCTGTGCCATATGTTTACTGATGCACACTTTGCACTTTTTGACTCCCTCTCGATCTTTTGACACGTTTTTTACCTCACAAGAGACGTTAGTAAATTGAGTGTCTTTTACAGCAGGTTGTCGCTTTGGTTATTATTGGCTTAGTTACACTTGTATTCTCATCAGCCCTTTAATGGAACTAGGTGACCCGCGATTTGGGGCGGCAGTTAACATTGCACTGTGACTACCGGCAGCGTCCACCACTGCACGTCAGTGCGTTGCCTATATGCGGGTGAGTTGTCCAAACCACTCAAAGCTGTCTTTTTCTTAAACACCGAGGAGATTAACAGCCGACTACGCTATTTGCCCTTTGTTTACTACGAGCTCCCCTCTAGGTATGCCGTAACTAATTGCGCTTGCCTAGACTTAGCGGCTACAAACTCTGCTGCCATTTTTTTGCTGCCTAGGCACAGCCCATCAAGCAGTTCCTTTCCATTGATGTTTGAAATGTTTTTATAACGGGACTGTAGATTTATTCATATTTGCCTACATCTGAAGGCCATTTTGGGCTTTGAGTTATTGGCTTAGTGATGCACTTATGAGCCTTGCCATTTTGGGCTTTGAGTTATTGGCTTAGTGATGCACTTATGAGCCTTGTTTAGAGTGACAACATCTACTTAGTAGTATGTGTGGAACAGCCATCTGATCACTAATGTTCTTTACACTCTAACAATGTGGACACCGAGGCTCTGCTATGTCACACACATATACATGTAATAGCACATAGCAAGTGGCACAGAGTTGGGCCTCCTTTTGTATCAATTTCACATCTTCACTCATTAAGTGACTAATAAACCACATACATTGTATACTTTATATCATCAGAAAGTCGGCTCGCAGGCATTTTCATGCTGTGGCTGACATTGTGAACAGGTTGCCTCAGTTGTGTTTTAATGTTGCAGGTGTATTCGACTGATTATTGCTATATTGGTCTGACACTTGCAAACGTCCTTCTTTCAGAGCGGTGCCTCCCGTCCTGAGCTGTTGCCAGGTTGAGGTGAGGCGTTTTACTCGTAATCAACGGGTAAGACTAATTTCTATCTCTTTGAATGTTGCACTTTGAAGGCAGACTACTGATGAGTACAAACGACTCACACCACTTTGTTGATAACTATGCATATGATTTGTCTTGTCACATTTGTCATCCACAGGTTAAACCAGTAAATCGTGTTCACGACAAGTGGGATTACTGGTTTTGTATCTGTTTCTATTTACCTTGTACTCAGATTATTTTTTCACTGTTTCACATAATCAAATGCAGTAGCACTTCATTTTTAGGTCCTGAAGAAGGCCGTGACACCTTCATGGGTCGATTTGGCCAAAACATGTAGACCTGTTTCCCCTGTCACATGCAGTAAACATCCTTCTATACTGCAGGTGCACTGTTTTTAACCCTGACACTAAGAGTGAGCTAATAAAGTTCCTTTCGCTCTTAGTAGTTAGTTTTAGCATCACGTACCTCACTCGTTTATCAATTTTTTCTTGCACTGCGCCCATTGCCCAACCAGTTTAATGTTTCACATCTTGAGGATCTTAGCATATCGTTTGTATAGTAGGAATTAAAACATCCCTGAGCTCCTCCCTCACAGTGAGGGGTTGTAGCCCTTGGCGGGGCTAGGTGCCTCCGCCAAGAGGAGAATCCCAGATGATGAAGCATGTCACCTCAGTGGGTGTTGGGATTTCGTCCTACTAAGGGACTCTTTCATTAGTGACTAGTTATCTTAGCTATTGTCTTGTGTGGTGCTTTTCAAGCATGCTAGACCCAAGGATTCTTTGTGTTTTGCACCAAAAGGGTCTCATTTCTAACTCACAAGACTTTACTTCTCCCCCTTTGTTAAATAAAAAGTATAAATAATACATATGTACATCACAACTCTTCAATAAGTCGTTTTGGTGCTCAGATCAGTCACCCAGATCTGGTCATGTGAGGCTGGGGAGATACAGGAGAAGTGTCCATGACTTCTCCGGATTCTCAGGTGGATAAGTCTCAGTTCTGAAATCTGGACCTGATAAAGGTCAAGACAGGTGCTTGAAATGCAAAGAATCTCACATAATGGACTTTCCAGTACGGTGAGCAGTCTCCATGTGTTCTTTACTGGTCACAATCCTCAGTGGGTCAGCATCAAAAGGAGCATCAGACTTATGTTTCCGTTTCTGCCTGACAATGACTTTTCCCCCCTCCTGCCCTGAGGAAGACCCGCTTGGACGCACTTTCACTTCTTGCGCGATACACAGGGTTGAAACGTCAGCGTATTGTATATGTCTACACAACGCTTTTGATCACAGTCCCATTCGTCATTGGATCATTAAGCATATGTGCTAATAATGACATTTATGAAATCTTTCTCCCTCCCCCTCCCTAATTTTTTGCACAATTGTTTCTGTATATAGTGGACTATATTCATCACCATTCACCACATGTCACTGTTTCACCACAGTCACCTTCTTCACATTGCAATTGAAATTGTAAATTGCGACAGCCTTTATTATTTGATTTTTTCTTAATATATTATTGATTCAAAAAAAAATTTGGTGTGTGTTATATCTTTATTGGTTTCTTTGTAAATCGTTCATATTGGTTATAAGTAAGCTGTTGCTACTTGTCCTAAGTAATTGATACCCCGACAGAACCATTTTTTCCTTTATAATGACAATGACTTTGGCACCTCTTTTGAACACAGTGCCCCGAGCACAGTGACGTTTATCAGCATAGGTCTTCATTTTCCGCTTGTGAGATGAATCAGCAGTGCGAAGCCTATCAATGTCAAAAGGTCTTTCAGTGGTTGTTGGACCTGTCATCCGTAGGGTGGTCTTCATCAGCATTGGCGTGGTCTACGCCAGGTCTGTGTTCCACCCTGAAGTCCATGACCTGTAGGGAAATGAGTCACCTCAACAATTTTGGATTTTCACTCCTCAATTGCATGAGCCAGCTTAGGGGCCTGTGGTCAGTCTGAATCAGGAAGTGAGTGCGCAATAGGTCTCGGCTTCTTCAGTGCCCAAACCACAGCAAAAGCTTCTTCTCTCTCTAGTGCAGTCCACCTCTGTTCCCTGGGGATTAACCTCCTGGATATGAAGTCTACAGGTTGGTCCAGGCCCTCTCCATTGAGCTGTGAAAGTACTACCCCTATACCATGCTCTGAGGCATCTGTCTGAACTATAAACTTGTGGGAGAAGTCAGGGGGCTTGAGCACAGGGGCTGTACACATGGCTTGCTTCAGGGAGTCAAAGGCTTTTTGGTATGCCTCTGTCCAAATCACATTTCTGGGCTGTTTTTTTGAAGTCAGCTCAGTCAAGGGGGCAACAATGGTACTACTACCCCTCACAAACCTCCTGTATACCCAGTGAGGCCCAGGAATGCTCTGATCTCAGTCTGGGTTTTGAGGAGCTGCCAGGCCATGATGGTTTCTATCTGGGCCTAAAGGGTTTGCACCTTCCCCCTGCCCATCAGGTGTCCCAAGTACACCACAGACCCCTGCCCTATCTGGCACTTACTGGCCTTGATTGTCAGGTCTGCCTGTTTCAGGGTCTGAAGCACTTCCTGGAGGTGAAAGAGGTGGTCCTCCCAACTGCTACTGAAGACAGCTATGTCATCCAGGTAGGCAGCTGAGAAGGCCTCCAAACCAGCAAGGACCTGGTTCAGCAGCCTATGGAAGGGGGCAGGAGCGTTCTATAATCCAAAGCGCATCACCATAAACTGATAGTGGCCCTCTGGAGTGGAGAAGGCTGACCTCTCCTTGGCTCCCTCTGTTAGGGTGATCTGCCAGTACCCTGACGTAAGATCAAAGGTACTTGAGTACTGGATAGCCCCTAACCTGTCAATGAGCTCATCCGCCTTAGGGATAGGATAAGCATCAGTCTTGGTTACAGAATTTAGCCCTCTGTAATCCACACAGAACCTCAGTTCAGATGTGGTACCAAGTGAGGCAGCTTTTGGTACCAGAACCACAAGACAGCAACCAGGGGCTGCTGGAGGGTTCTATCACCCCCAATTCCAGCATCTTAGAGACTTCACCCTTGATGCTGGCCCTCACCTTATCTGATAACCTGTAAGATTTATTCTTGACAGGGAGGTTGTCCCCTGTGTCCACATCATGGTTTCACAGGTGAGTAATCCCAGGAGTAATGGAGAAAAGAGAGGAGTACTGTTCCAATACCTGGCAACAGTTCCTCTGCTATTCAGGAGTCAGAGTGGGGGAAAGAATTACTCCTCCCACAGACCCATGCTTTTCCTTGGAGGTGAAGAGGTCAGGGAGAGGTTCACTCTCCTCTTCCTCTGCTCACTCTGTCATCAACAGCCTGGTAATTGATGGGAAGCACCCTGTAGGGTTGCCTGGGGGTCTTAAAGTCCACCACGTAAGTGACCTCATGCTTCTCAATTATCTCATAAGGCCCAGTCCAACGGTCCTGAAGGCACTGGTCTCCACGAGTTCCATGACACACACATTCTGCCCAGGCTACAATTCCACAGTGGTAGAATTGTGGTCATACTACTCCTTCATTACAGCGTGGCTGTCTTCCAAGTTGTCAGAAACTTGCTTCCACAACCTAGCCATTTGACTGTGAAAGGACAGCATGTAGCTCACTGGATCCTGGGAAACTTTCCTGGGAGCTTGCTCCCACCCTTCCTTCATCAAGCTGAGAGATCCTCTGACAGGGTGACTGTACAGAAGCTCAAATGGGCTACATTCCACTCCATTTCTGTGGTACCTGTCTGTAGGAAAACAACAAGCAGGGCAAGAAGATATCCCACTATTTCCTCAAGGCCCTCAGGCAGACTTCTGATCATGCCTTTCAGGGTCTTGTTGAATCTCGCAACAAGCCCATTTGTCTGAGGATTTTAAGGTGTGAAGAACTTGTAAGTAACCCCACACTCCTTCCACTTTGACTGCATATATGTAGATATGAAGTTTGTTTCCCTGTCGGACACAACTTCCTTAGGGAAACCCTATCAGGTAAAAATCCCCATCAGGGCCTTTGCCACTGCAGGTGCAGTAGTGGTCCTCAGAGGAATTGCCTCTCGGTACCGGGTGGCATGATTCACCAGAACCGGGATGAACCTGTTGCCTGAAGCAGTCTGGGGATCCATAGGCCCGACAATGTCGATGTCCACCCTTTCAAAGGGGGTGCTAATGATGGGTAGGGGTTACAGGGGAGCTTTCAGCTTTTGTCCTGATTTCCCACTAGCCTGGCAGGTCAAACAGGTCCTACATAATGTATCTGAGGATGTCCTGATCTTGGGCCAATAGAAATGTTGGGCAAGCCTTGCAAAGGTCTTGTCTTGGCCCCAGTGTTCTGCCATGGGTATTTTGTGAGCCAGCTCCAGTAGGAAGGCCCTGTAGCATTGGGGGTCCACCAGGGTCCTTGATGTCCCATGCACAGGAGTATTAGGCTCACTGTAGAGGAGGTTATCCTCCCAGTAAATGTGATAGCTCCTGTAGACATCACCTGCTGCCCTCCTTCTACATGCCAGTCAGCAGGTGTAGGCAGGTCACCAAGGAGAGCAATGTCTACCTCAGTGGACTACGGGGAGGCCACCACAGGTGCCCCATCCATCTCACTGGAGGTACATTAAGCGATTGGTTTCCCACGCCCTCTGCCATTCCCCTTTTTAGCAGCAGGCTAGGCCATTATTCCAGACTCCAGCCCTTTTTGACTCCCCTCCTGGGCATCCATGGACCTTGTCGTGGCATAGATCCACTCAGGTAACCCCAACATCTCCACATGAGCCGTGAGCTCCACTTCTTTCCAAATAGTGTGCTCAAGGTCATTACCCAACAAACAGTCCACAGGCATGGCAGGGATCACAGCAACTCTCAGAAGCCATGTAAAACCTCCTACTCAAATGGAACCAGGGCCACAGGATAGTGACACTCCCTGTTGTCAGCCAACACAACTTGGTGGAATGCATTGGGAATCATATGCTCTGGGGACACTAGCTGACTCCTTACCATAGTCATACTGGCACCTGTGCCACCCAGAGCCTCAACATCTTGCCCATTGATGTTGACCCATTGCCTATACTTTGTAGTATTTGATGGCACATGGATCTTAGAAACCATATTTCTGTCACCCAGGGACACTAAGGTAAGCCCCCTAACCCCCCTGCCCCCCTAACTTGCACAAACTCCTGCCCCAGCACTATGCTAGCCACCCCTAGGTTCTTACCTCCAGTGGGAGGGTGTGCTCTTTTTGGACACTTGGGATCCCCTTTGTAGTGTCCATACTCACTGCACTCATAGGACTTGGGAGTTTTTGGCTGCTGACTTTTTTCAGGGTAGTTTTGTTTCTGGTGGCCAGATTGGGAATGAGAGCCAGACCATTTCCTCTGTTAGTTGATTTGGGGACCTTTAGAGAAATCCTTCTTATCTCCCCCTCTTTTTTCAGTTGGGAATCCTGACCATCCTTTTTGGGGCCCCGTCCAGGCACCTTCTTGGACACTCTGGTGCTGATCCGATGTCCGCCTCCTCAGCAAGCTTCCTGGAGTCAGTCAGCTTGCTATCCACCAGGTGTTGGCACAGCTCTGGAAAACAATTCTCAAGAATGTGCTCCTTCAAATATAAGTTGTACAACCCTTCAAAATCATTAACCTTGTCTCACCGATCCCTTCAGTGCCTTACCAGCGTAGTCCAGAATATACACCCATGACCGTGTAGAGAGTTTGTGACTAGCCCTGAAACGTTGCTTGTACTTCTAAGGTGTCAAACCAAACTTCCTGACTTAAATGGCCTTCATAGCAGTGTAGTTAGCCTGGTCCTCCACCTCTATCTAAGGAGTGTATCCCTCCCCACTGTGGGCATGCACTACCAAAGACTAACCCCCCCCAGAACTCCTCTGGGACATTGTGCACTTTTAAAGCCACTTCATGGACTTCCAGACATTTATCCACGTTACCCCCCACATTGTAGCTAGGTACCACATCTTTGGGTATATGGAAGTTGGACTCACTTGAAGATCCTGTAGGTATGCTGACACAATAACTGTTGTTGCTGGACCCCACTTGTAGTCCAGCTCTCTGATGCTGAGCTCATGGGCCAGCCTCCTTACCTCAGGAGCCTGCTCCAACTTGGCAAGCTCCAATTTTAATTTTCTTTCTTCCCTCCTGCCTGCCAGCCCCTCTGTTGACAGGCTATTTGAGGAGACACTGCTCCCTACTGTGCTAACCATTACTGCTCCTCGCAAATTGTTGGCCCCATTCACAGGCAGTTCCAGAGCCAATTCAGACTATAGATTCAGAACACCCTCCTTCTCAGGCATCTCCTGCTCCTCCTCTTCTAGGATGTCATTCCCTGCTTCCTGGGTCTCTGCCCAGACCCTCAAAGCTTTCTGTAGCTGCACCTTCCTGATGAAGCCTCTTGTAAAAACATGAAAGTCCTTGCAGAAATCTTTCAGCTGCTGCACAGTGTAGCATTGTAACCTTGAAAACTCAAATTCAATCCCTGCAGGTGCAGGTGTGGCATCTCCAGAGAGAGACATGATTTTGTAGAAAAATCAAAAAGGCCAATCAGTGAGAATTGAAAATTAAAAAATGCCAATTAGCACAAGACAGACAAAAATTTGGCCAATCAGGAGGAATAGGTTGGAATTGGTCTAAGTATAGAGTTGTAGTGAACACTGAATTACTATAAGGTATTAGAGAAACACAAGTCCTATCCTCACCGCTGATCACCAATGTTAGAAATGGGGTCTCTAGTTGGCAGAGGTGTGCACCCTGTCCAAGTAAGGACCACCACCCTAGTCAGGGTAAGTCAAATACACACCCTAAATTAACCTGTGCTCACCCTCTGGTAGCTTGGCACAGAGCAGTCAGGCTTAACTTAAGAGACAATGTGTAAAGTATTTGTGTAACACTTAAATTACAATAACTCAATCAATACACCAGAAAAAGTCTCCACACAGGTTTAAAGGAAAAGAGAATATTTATCTGAGATAAAACAAGACCAAACAGACAAAAATCCAATAAGTAGAGGACGAGATATTCATTTTTGAAGAATAAACCAAAAATAGTGCTTAGAAGTCACTAGCGGTCAAAAGGTTACTTGAGATCATGAGGGACCGATGCAAAATCAAAGTTCAGGTCAACCGCGATCAACGGCAGGCTAGCTACCTGGTCCCAGACTGGTCCCACTGAAGAAGTACTTTTGATGGAGCTTTTGTCAGCGTCGAAGGTCTACTGCATCGTCGCCGAGCTGCGCAAAGAGGGTCCCACGTTGTCTTCAAGCTTCTTTGAAGTGAATGCAAAGCTTTATCGTTGAGCCATCCCTGCCTCGGAGGTTTCTTCGTCGTCAAACAGCCTCTGCATCGAAACGGCACTGCAGCAGAAATTCTTACGCAGTTGAGGCAATGCCGATCATTTTTAGCAGAAATCAGCTGCAGAACCTACTTCTGAGGTCCAGGACAGGAGGGGGCACCTCAGGCAAGGCTAAGACTCAGAGATAGCAGAGTACAGCAGTACCAGCAGGATTGCAGGATTTCTTTTGTGTCCTTGAGACTTCAGAAGAACAGGAGGCAAGTCAGGAAGCCCTTGCAGTCACTCTGGGTTCAAATGAGAGGTCCAGTCCTTGTCCTCAGCAGGGCAGAGATCAGCAGGCAGCAGGGCAGCACAGCAAAGCAGAGAAGCAGTTCTTCAGAATAGTCACAGCAAAGTGGCAATCCTTTCAGCACAGCAGTCTTTACTCTACCAGAGTTCTTTCCAGGTCCAGTATTATACTGATTTGATAGGGTCAGAGCCCTGGTACTTATACCCAAAAGTACCTTTGATGTTGGGGTGACGTCAAAAGAGTTCTCTGAAGTGTACAAGGAACTCTTTCAACCCAGCCCTGGCTCCAGACTACCAATAGGGGGCGAAATCGGTCCTTTGTGTGAGGGCAGGACACAATCTATTCTGATGTAAGTGTGAGCCACCTCTCCTCCTTCCTGCCCAGGAAGGCTATCAGTATGCAGATGAATGCAGATATATCCTCTATCACACCCAGACTTTCCTGTGTTGTGGCTGTCTAGAGGGAATGCACAAAGTGTAATTGTCATCCAGACCAGACATGTATTGGAGACAGGCTTCAGACACACAGAGCAAAGTTAAGAGCAGAGAAATGTCCACTTTCTAAAAGTGGCATTTCTAAAATAGTAATGTTAAATCCAACTTTACCACTGAAGAGTATTTATCACCACCATTCCAGAGATATTAAACATGAAGTAGCTACTCCTTTCCAATCATGAATTACAGATTAAACTGTATTTAAAGGAATCCCCAATGCTAGCCTATGGAAGGAGTAGGCCTCACAGCAGTGAAAAATGAATTTGGCTGTTTGTCACTTGCAGGACATGTAAAACCTAAAAGTACATGTCCTGCCTGGCAGTTACACGGCACCCTGCCCTTAGGGTCACTTAGGGCCTGCCTTAGGGGTGACTTATGTGTTAAAAAAAGGGGCGTTTAAGGCTTGGCAAATGGTTTTAAATACCAAGTTGCAGAGGCAGTAAACTGCACGCACAGGCCCTGCAATGGTAGGTTTGAGACAGGTTTGAAAGGCTGCTTGTGTGGGTGGCACAACCAGTGCTGCAGTCCCACTAGTAGGATTTAGATTACATTGTACCTGGTATACCACTTGACATGGGACTTACAGGTAAACTAAATATGCCAATCAGGTATACTCCAATGTCAACATGTTTATGGGGGAAGCACATGTGCTTTAGCACTGGTTAGCAGTGGTAAAGTGCTCAGAGTCCTAAGGCCAACAAAAAGATACAGCAAAAAATGGATGGAAGCAGGCAAAATGTTAAGGGAAGACCACCCTAGGGATGACAGGTTCAACAGTGGTCTATTGTGGCACTTTGGTTCCTATGGCTCTCCTAAACATTAAGGTGGCAGGACTTTCACCCATGGTAGAATAAGGAGTTAACCTGTTTGCACGAAGCATAGGCTGAAGAACTGATTTCAGTTCAAGCTTTTCCAGCGCAGCGCGGTGAATGGTCTTATTGAGGGTGCTCATAAATCTCTCACCAACACCATTCGTTTATGGGGAGAGAGGTGTGCCTTTCTGATGCCTAACATTCATATGAGTGAGATAATCTTTAAATTCTTGACCATTGAAAGGCGGGCCATTGTCAGATTTCAAAATTGAAGGAACCCCCCCATGTTGCAAAAATACTTTCTAATCTCTCAATGACTCTGTCATAAGTAGTTGTTGAAAGATCATCCACAAGAAAAAAAGGGGAGTATTCATCCACATTGACTAGTAGATGATGTCCATTGTCAAGGGGCCCAAAGAAATCAATTGCAGTCTTCTCCTATGCATGCATTGGGAGATCAGACATGTTTAATGGATGTGGGGTCATTTTCAATAACAAGCACTTGCACAAATGGCAGGCCGGTAAGTCTTTTTCGGCCCTTTCATCAAGACGAGGGAATCACACTCGGACTCATAGAGCTCGTCTAATAGCAATAATTCCATGATGTTACTCATGCCAGTTCAATTACTTGTTGTCACAAACTCTCAGATATGACAATTCTCGAGCCTTGTAATTGATACCTTCTGGAGTAACTGAAAGTTCTTCCTGCACATTTTGGAATCTCTGGTATTCCAGTTCATTCCCCCAACAGAAAAGATATGACCAAAAAACTTGAATTTTGTTTTATGAAACTCATACTTTTCTGCATTTAAATTGAGACCAGTATCAGCAAGTATACAACACACTTGCGTACGGGCTTTATCTTGTTCCTTTCATGTCGCCCTGAAAATTAGTATGTCATCACTGCAATTGAAAGCATTTGTGACAGGCTGTATTATGCGGCGAATGACATCCTGAAAGAGTTCTGCAGTTGCTGACACTCCGAAACCTAGCCTCTGATATCTAAACAACCCATTACTATCATGAGTTGAAATGATAGTAATGTCATTTTCTTCCAGTTCGAGTTGGTGATACCCTTTGTTTAAATCGAGGTGAGAAAAGACTTTATCTCCATTCAGCTACATAATCATGTCATCAAAGTGTGGACCTGGATGTCATTCTCTTTCAATGCCTTGTTTGCTTGACGCATATCAACGCAGATGCGCATAGCACCTCCACTGTCCTTTTTTGGCACTACCACTATGTGCGATACCCATGGCGTGGGACCAGTGGATCACTCGATGATGTCATGTTTTAATAATGTCTCAATTTCTTTCCCAACAGCCTCTTGTAAATGAAACTCAATTCAATGATTTTGTTGAGCAACAGGACAGATATCCTCAATTAAGTGAGGTTGCACTTTCACTGTCATAAGTCTTCTTAGTCCACGAAAAAAAGATGTAAACTGATTCACTATCTCATGCTAGACACTGACATTGTGGTTTACAGAAATCAGCCCCATGTCAGCAGCAGTGCTCCAACTAAGTAAACATGCACTCTATGAGGTGCCTGGCGGGGCATAAATTGGTGCTTTTACTTTTGTATTTTTATGCTTCACAGTTGTTACAAATGAACCTTGACTTTGCAGTGGCTTCGAAGCAGCCCTTTGGTTTTTAACAGGGTTAAACGGGGCACTGGAGACAGTTAATTGTACTTTTCCTCTGGCATAATGTTTATCGAAGCGCCACTGTCTATGATAAAAGGTATGGAGCACCCATTCACTTTCAGTGTGATTTTGGGACAATGTCCAAATGAATTTTGTACTTTCACTTGTTGATCTAGCTTCGACCGGCATTCTTCCTTACAAGAAGCTCAACCTACATGCATACGTCATCTAGCCATTAACATTAACATCACACACCCATCTTTTTTACAGTCGCTTGACAATGGAAAACATTTAGACGAGGAATTTGATGACAATCAACGTTGTTCAGTTTCTATTTACCTCAACTGATGTTGCCGCTTGGCCTTGAGGTGTGGTTGGAACGTCTCTGGAACTTTCTGGCATCCATTTTGTTTTCTCAACATGATGCACTTGATCTTTCCTTAATTTTGCAAACTGTTACAAAATGGTAGTCTTTCCTGCTACCTTTGTATATCTGTCCAATGGTGGGACATTTACCTTCATGTGGAAAGGAAAATCCACATTGAAAACACAACTTCTTGTTCTTTTGTGAAGCGTTCTAGAAACTCCTTAAATTGGCTGTTTATTTGCTCTTCCAACAGTTTACTCAATAAGGCAAGCAGAGAGATTGGACGATAATTGGACAGGTCTGTAGCTGCAAGATTAGCTTTCTAGTTAACTTTCTCTTCAGAGTGATTTGCAATAGAATCACACAGAGCTTGAGAAGGTTGGATGTCAGATGAGCAGGCATGAGGGTTTAAAAAATTATTGAGAACTTTGTATAACTCTTTAGAGGAGTTACCCGCCTGGCTGAGTTGAAGTGCAATGTGTGACTTCCACGCTTTTTTAATGTTACGATGATATAGCGCTAAGGTTACTTTGTAAGCCTCTTTATTACTTGGGTTATATGACTGTCGCCAGTGTCTCTCCAGCTTTTTACACAGGGCTTTACACTGCTCGATTCTGGTGTGTATCATGGAGCGAGTGTAGCATGTTTAGCTAAATGGTGGATTTTCAAAGGGGCCAGATTGTCGAATGCCGTATTTAAAGCAGAGTGTTAATCTGATAGCGCTTTGTCCACATCTCTGTCCACCGTCGTACGCATAAAATTGAGTTCCTTAGCAAAATAGCGCAGGGTGACTTTGCGCCAGTGTCTCATAAGGTTTTGCTTAGGTTTTTTGGGGTGTTCTGGCACATGTGTTATGGTGACCTGAAAACTGATTAGCGAATGATCAGTCCATAGAAGTGGATGAGGGGGCTCACAAGACAAGGATGGTGAATTAGTAAGAATTAGTTTAAGGGTGTGGCCTGCGATAATCATAGGTCATTTGACTATCTGCTTAAGGCCAAGGTTGGAAAGGTCAGAGAGGAGTTGCATTGCTTCTGTATTTAAGAGATCTTCACTGTGGACATTAAAATCGCCCAGTAGGAGAAAGTGTTTGGATGTTCAAACATGAGTGGCAATGAGTTTCGTAAGCTCAAGACTAAAATCTCCTTTGGGTCCAGGGGGGGCGGTATACAAGAGTGCCTCACCAACAATCGTGATGGGAGAGTTCAACCTTGAAAACACATATCTCAGCCAAGTCCTCTGAAAGGGTCTCAGTAAGTGAGACTTTCAATGTGTCTTTAAAAATGATAGTGATTCCGACACCCGTCCTGTCTTCCCTGTCCAATCTCAGCATGTGATAATTATCTGGGAGAGCTAACGCAATGGAAAGAGCCACAGTAGGGTTCAACCATGTCTCCGTTAGAAATCCGTTTTCAGGTGCCATTGAGGACAGCAAGTCCCAAAATTCAATAGCGTGTTTATATAGTGATCTTTCATTGCATAAAAATGGTATTTGAGGTTATGATATTTAGGTTTTATTTTGGTAGACTAGGAGTGTGCCTGTCTTTCCGGTCGACCTTGAGACTTTGAAAATGACATTTTAGACAGGTTATGGGACCTTCTAGGTGAGATAGAAATCTACCTCTGCAACAGGTGCCCTTAAGGGTAGAACCCTTAACTTGGTTACCTATATAAATTAGTTCCTCAGCAGAATAGGTAATTCTAATTGAGTACCTGTTATCTGTAGTAGGAGGAGCAGGGATCCTGGTGACGGTCGGGCGCTGATAAGCATTACTTTGGCACCTCTTCGGCGCATGTCCGCTGCGCGCCGGCATCTGAATCTAAATGGGAACCAGGGAAGCGCAGCTAGACTTCTGAGCCCCGAAGCCCCCACCAGGAAGTGAGTAAAACAGGCAACTCTCTCCACAACAAACGGTAAAGACTGCGATGGAACGGAGAGCAATTAGCGACGCAGGTAAAAATAGATAACGAACACTATCAGTGCAGTGCAGGTGCAGACAAATCAATAATTCTTAAAACAAAGAAAGCCTCTCACCAGGACGAAGTTTAAAAATGCCTGCCTGTGGACTAACAAGTGCGCGTCGGCGCTGGCATCTGAATT
This sequence comes from Calotriton arnoldi, assembly GCA_963921515.1. Taxonomy (NCBI): domain Eukaryota; kingdom Metazoa; phylum Chordata; class Amphibia; order Caudata; family Salamandridae; genus Calotriton; species Calotriton arnoldi. Next base: position 2,083,281 of record CAWUFW010000745.1, on the reverse strand, counting down.
TAGATGGGAACCTGGGAAGCACAGCTAGACCGCTGAACACTGTAGCCCCCAGAAGGAAGTGAGTAAAATAGGCAGCTCTCTCCACAACAAACGGTAAAGACTAAGGTGGAACAGAGAGCAATTAGTGATGCAGGTAAAAATTAATAAGAAACACCATCAGTGCAGTGTCTCCTGCAGCATTCGTTGTATGAAGGAATCAGAGAGACCAGCATCTATTACTCTGAGATTCATGGCCTCTTCATCATTGAACTCGTTAAACTTGCAATGTTTGATGAGCAAATCAAGTCTTTCGACAAGATCATCCATTGTTTCACCAACTCTCTGCCTTTCCTGACTGAAAATGCACCGTTTGTAGTCGACATTTGGCATTGGATTGAATTTGGTGTTTAACGCCTCTTTGATTTGATGGTACGTCATTTCACCACCTTGTGGTATTTTCTTTATCACTTTTTGACTCCTTCACCTGCCAAATTCTTGAGATATTTAAGGATCTTTTTGTCATTTGCTTCTTCCAGCACATCAACGAAATCATCGAAGGATTCAATTCAGGCAGTCTATCTGTCGCCAATATTCAGCTTTTTGGCGGTATCGAAGTGAGGCAGTGGTTATAGGAATGCAGCAGCATCATAACCTGGGGAACTTTCTGATGTCTGGAGTGGAGCTTCCTCTGGCAGCATCCCCTGCCCACTTGGACTGGCACCTTCGTCATGCAATACCCACGTGCTAACATTTTGGTCGTCGCACCAGCTCTGTTTGTGATGCACTTTCTTCTTCTTTGGTGGTGAGTAGTGGCATTGTTTCTTTTCCGTGTTCTTCACCATTCTCACCTCATTGCATTGTACCTGGTTTCTACTGCCATTAGCCTTTCTTGGTGTTAAAAATGTTTGCGTTTGTAAAGCTTCCTTGCACTCGCCGATCACTGCCTTTGGCGCTTCTCCGTACCTGGTTGTCACTGCCTTTAGTATTGTGGTACTGTATGAATGACAGCTCTCTCTTATACTGTGGCACAGTATCTGTTGTCTCAACTTTACTGGCAAATTTCTAACTGACGACAAACAAACTTTCTGTAAGACGTTCACAGGCCTTGCACTAGCGGGAATTGCGCATTGACTCCACATACGCCAACCGCCGATTTTCAATTCGAGTGAGGCACACGTGGCACGCACATGCAGTTTGCTGGACCACAGCAAACTCTCTGGGAGAGCGCTCTCGGTTCTTTGGGTTGCTAGGTTTACGTAATCCCCTTTCTTGTCACCAGTTGTAGCATCCTCCCCAGCCCGGGTACATGTAAATGATCACACCACACATGGTGCTTGGTATTACATGTTTTTATTCCTCAGCGTGTAACTGTTAACTGAACATTCTACAGCATGAATTCTATCCCTAGACCCAAGCACTTAAGTGACTGTTCTACGGAGTCCATCAGGGTCCAAAAGGGTCCCCTCATTTCTAACTCACAAGACACCACAATAGTGTGGTTGATAATTTACCTCAGAAGGTTGCTGATGCACAGCTAATCCTGATGCAAGGAGGGCAAAGGTGGAACCTTTACTTGAGGTGCTTGAATTTCTCTCTTCATGCTTTTACAACAAAGTTGACATGATCAGAGAACAGATCACACCGGGATTCATTGCAGTGCTTGCTAGCCATGTAAATAACACTCAAGTGTCAGCTCCACTTCCGTGATTGGACTGTTTTATGCCCCCCTGTATGAAAGAGTTTGGAAAACTGAAGTCCTCGAGCAAAGGCAGCAGTTCCCCCTTTGATGCAGTTCAAGTTAAGTATTTGATGAAGGGCAGCAGAATGTTTAGTCCCCTGACTGTAGAGTTAGTAAATATATAAGAGATGACTCTGTCTTTAAAAAGCCGTCCTTGAAGGCTGACAATTTTTAAATTTTTTTAGCCTATTTCTCTTTTGCGCTTCTTTGCAAAACCCTTAGAAACAGCAGTCACCTATCATTTGCAAGAGTTCACTACTATGAATTCAAGTTTCTGTTGTTAACATTCCATGTTTCATCCTGGGTGTTGGAATGAGGCCACAGTCATCTCTATGGTAGATGAGTGGACTTTGACAGTTCTGGATCTTTGATCTTGCTTTGCTTGTCAGCAGCATTCAACACCATCATCCACCACAGTCTTCTCCAGTTGATCTCTGATTCACATATAAAGGTAAAGGGACTTCCTTGGTTGACATCTTTCTTGTCTGAGACAATACAGACAGCCCAGATGGGCCCTTCTACTTAGTTTGTTAAACCCATGCCATCTGGAATGCTATAGAGAACTGCACTCTTGCTTGTCGATTTATCATCTATCGAACTCTTTTTGCGCATTTGCTGCATATCCTGGGTTCTTCCCTGTTAATATATGGCTATGGCACACAGATGTTGTCGGACAAAGTTCCTTGACACTAGTCTCAGGTCCGGAATTTACCTAATGATGGATGAATGTTGGTTTCTATAGGGTTAACCCTTCTAATACAGAGATTTTCCTAAGTATGAGGTCAACTAGAAGGATACCACTTTCTGACCTCAATCAATGGGTTTGGCACCATCTCACACAAGTGAGATCAGGAATTTAGCAGTGCACGTTGGCATATATCTATCCTTACCTTCCCAGATTTCTAGTGTGACAAAAGAGTTCATTTTCCAACTGAGATGCCTTCATCACATTCTGCCCTTCTTGAATGCGTCTTGCAGGGCTATGGTAGTTAATGCCTTGTCTATTGTAGGCTGGATCAATGCTGGTGTCTAGCTGAGGCATATCTAGTCTATAGCATGTTCAAAATCAATAACTGCCAGAATCAAATCCTTGAACTGGCTAGAGCAGTATGTAAAAATATCTTAATAAAATCTTCATGTTTTATGCACTGGACCTTTTAACAGAATTTTTCTTTCTTATTGACAAATATTTCATGCCATTCTTCACCACCAACCAATGTGAGATCCAGTAATGCTTTTTTATTGGACCTTCGTTTAGACTCACTTGATGACGTGCAAGATCTGTTTTGGTTCAAGATCCAAATTGTCAGGCTCTCTTCCCCTCCACCTGAAGACGGAATTAAACATATTGTTCTTTTGGGGGAAACTAAACTGAATTGTGAGAGACGTAGCATCCCTTTGATTGAATTGAATTCAAGTATGCAGCTTGGAACTGAAAAGTGGTGTGCCAGGTACACAAAGTAATCTGATTTCCCTAGCCAAGCAGGATTATCTCAAGTGCTAGAAACACAATGCCCCCATCGTAAAATATCATAGTACTGGTAACAAAGAAATTACCCAGCCAACAGGAACTAACACAATTCCAGTATATAATGGACAATAAGAAATTATTTTAACAGTCGAATTACCCTGTGTCATATTGCCACTGGAAAGATAACCCTCTAGAATTACTCATTGCCCCAACCGAATTTGCCCCAGCACTAAGCCTGGGCGTAGTTCGCAAAGTAGCGCTACGCGAAGCTACGCAAAGTGCAGTTCGCACTACGCGAGGTACGCGTAGCACTATGCGAACTGCGTAGTGCACTGTTCGCAATGATTGCACAGTGCCGGATGCTTGTCCGCACTGTGCAATCATTGAAAATGGCATCTTGCACAGTGTGAGCTGTCTTTTACTGCCGCTCGAGTAGATTTTTACTCGAGCGGCAGCTCTCAACGCGGACTGGTAGTTTCTCATCGCGAGCGGTCGCGAGCATACGCGACTCACTCGCAATGAGAAACCTGACCTCCCCGCGTTGAGAATCTCGCCGTGAGGTTTATTTTCCACGCTCGCGATCGGCAACTTGATGTTGCTGATCGCGAACGAGGAAAAAGTCTCGCCGGGATGTCATTTTGCTTGCTTGCGGTCGCCAACTTGACGTTGAGGACCGCGAGCAAGCAAAAAATGACCGCTGCACTACGCTACGCGTGTTTGCACTGTGCTACGTGCAATTCGCGTTGTGCGAAGTAGCGCAAACTTCGCAAACTACGCGAGCGTAGCGTAGTGCTTTGCCCAGGGTTACCCAGCACTAGGATTCACAATAACCTTAGAAGCATAGCCAATAGGCTTTGAAATATTTTTTCTATTTAAATCCCATTTTTACACTCAAACTATCTCTCCATCCTCTATTCTTGCTCTTAAGTACTGAAAGCTCTTCCATCTAGTTAGACATAACTGCTCCCACCTACATGTGCTCCTTGTATATTTCTCTGCTCCCCCTTTGCCTCCTAAATTCTATCATACCCCATAGGTACTTCGCATTGCCCCATTCAGTCTGTCAAAGATACTTTATTCGGCCAGAAAAGCAAACATTTAATAAAAGTACAATAACTTAAAAGAATTCCGGAAGTAAATTTAAAAATCCAATTTGCAAAAGTGAAAATAGATAAAGCTAACAATACAGACAAAAAAGGATAAAAGCTCATTATTAAAAACCAACGCTAAGTGCTGTAATAGAGGTGAAATACAACAGGTAAAGTGCAAAAGTAATGAAACATTCGCTTGGTGGACAGGCTGGTTGGTTACCATGATGGGCACAGAGTGGCACATATAATTCCCAGTGCGCATTAGACAAGTACAGCCTGACTACTGCATAGACAACCTCTTCCTAAGTCTTATGGCCCCTGTTAAAAAGCTTGCGACCCCAAAACAAACCATGGGAGAGGAAAGCATTTGTAAGTATAGTAACAAGGCCTTACTTGAACAAATTGACCAGTTCTGAGCAGCTGGAGTATGAACTTTTTGCGCAGGGGATCATACAAATCGCAGAAAAGGTAAAATGTAGAGTATCCTGTACAGAGAAATTGACGCAAGGACATGGCTTTAAAGCACCAGGTTTCGATTAACCTTTAGGAAAGGCTAGTAGCCAGGGTACCAGGTTCAATGGGAATCTGGTTAACACGAAGCAATGGTGCACATTAGTAACCAGTGATGAGTAAGGCTGTACCTGTGGGCTCTAACTCAGTGTGCCTAAAGGCTTGGGGTTGGAAACAGGTCGGGGCAGCCTAGCCATTTCATTTGCTCCATAATGTACTTTAACCAGGGGATACATAAGGCCCCCTCATGTATAATATATAGTCCTCTACAAAAAGTTGGTTTAAAGTAGTGGTGGGACAGGACCAAATTCTCAGCCAATGCAGCAGGGGCGCAACAGCAATAAGGTCAGAGATGTACCCCAAACCAAGCTCCTCATGTAGGATAAAAGCCAGAGTGAAGTTTACGCATGAATTTGTTTTCTGCCCCCTGGATGTCCCTCATATCTTTGTAACCCCAAACTTCGCACCCGTACGTGGCCATAGGGATACATTTTTCTCTATACACCTTGAGCAGGGCGGAAACGGGCTTTGACCCCAGCCTTTTTGCAAAGTCCATAGTTGCCCCTGCTGCTCTTGCCAAGACATTCTTTTTATGTCATCTTTGTGCAGCCCAGGTCCCTCGGTCATCGAACAACACCCCCAAATATGGGAAGGTTGACACTTTTGTTAATTCTGCCCCCTTGCAAAAGAACGGCCTTCCGGGTACCTATCGTCATGGTATGGGATTTCGAAAAGTTGGTGGCTAGATCAAGTGAATCCATAAAATCTATAAAAACGTTTAAAAGCTTTTGGACGCCTACAGCAGTCCTGGCAAACAACACTGCGTCGTCAGCGAACAGGAGTGCAGGGATCATCTTAGAACCAGCTCTCGGGATGTATTTACAGCTGGAAGACAGGAGGTCCCCTAGCTTGTGGATATAAAGAGTGAACAGCAGGGGGGCCACAATGCACCCCTGCCGGACCCCTCTGCTGGCCTCCCAGGAATCCGTCATGCCGCCATCCTCATTAAACCGCACCGCTGCGATGGTGTTATTATGGGTGGCATGTAGGATAGCCACCAGATCTGTGTCCAGACCCAGATCCCAGAGAGTCAGCCACAGCTTGGATCTATTTACATGGTCAAATGCCGATGTTAGGTCCATGAAAGCCATATGCAAGGTACCCTTCTTAGCAATTGTGTATTTCCCGACCACCAGGTGCAAGTTGACACATTGATCAAGCGTCCCTTTATCTTGCCTAAAACCATACTGTAGGTCAGAAATGACACTAAAAGTATCTAACCACAATGATAGACGATCCAAAATCACTTTACCCATGATTTTAGCGGCTGAGTCTAAAAGCGAAATAGGTCGATAACATGCAGGATCGTTCCTTGAGCCCTTTTTAAATATAGGGATAATAATAGCCTTTGCCCAGGAGAAAGGGAAACCACACGTACAGGCAGCATTAAAAACCTGTGCCAATATCCTTGCCCAAACCACTGGGTCGGCCTTATACAGGTCCGAAGGGACCCCATCCGGGCCCAGCACTTTCCCCGCAGATGTGGCCTGCATAGCTTTGTAAACCTTGTCTGTGCTGAAATGAAGTGGTGCACTAGCTGAGCCGGGATCCCATTGCACCTCAGGCCCTTCTAGCTCGCCACCACTGTACATTCCTTCAAAATGCTGAACCCAGCGTGCTGCAGCTATAGTGCAGTCTATACTAAAGTTAGCTGTATCGGAGTAAAGGGGGCTATTAACTACGGCAAAAAACTTTGTGATATCTGACAGTACGCTTGCTTATCCAAGAGCCTCCCAGGCCTGTTCCCTAATGAACCTCTTCCTCTGTTGGATTGCAGACTTGTAGGCCCTCCTACAAGTCCTGACCTCAGCCTCATCCCTCAGATCTTGTTTGAGTGCCGACAATAATGTTCTATGGGCCTTGGTACAGGTGCCATCAAACCACCTCTTGTCCTTGGGACCTTTAGCCCTGCTCGTAGTGGTTAAACAAGTGGCTATTTGCTTGGTTAAGTTGTCAAAAGCATCTAAGACAACTCTATCCTGCATGCTAGTGTCCATACATACTGAGATCTCTGTAGCACCCTCAACATACAAATTACCCAGGAAACCTTCCGGTATCATCTTCTCCCACTTCAGCCTACGTGCTTGGTCTTTAGTGCCAATGTCCGCGTCTGGGATGCTCCTGCCCTCTTCTCCATGTAAGGCGGACGAGTATACCAGTCCAAGCATAAGGGGGTTATGATCACTGTGGCTGCTCCAAGAAACGCTCAGTTTGTCGACTGCAGGAACAAATGGTGCAGAGAGCATTATAAAATCAATAGTACTGGAGCAGCCCCTGCCAGTGTAGGTAGGAACAGGGGCGTCCGCTCCTGTTTGCTCTAAGCAGCACAGGTTGTTAGCTGAGAGGAGCCCTTCCGTGTGAGTGCCTGATACCGAGTGCTCAAAGTGTGTGGCCAGTGGTGAGAATTCCCCCTGGCCATTCGTAACAGTGAAGTTGAGGTGAGATTGATGAATATTAAAATCACCTAAGATTATGATCTCATAATAACAGTGTTTCCTCTCCCCATAGTGTTCAAGAAACCCCTCTAAAGCTACTAAGTGTTCGATCTCAAAGCTTCTAGTATAGGAATTGTAGAAATTAACTACTAACAGCGGGGGATGATTCTTAAATAACAGCTCCACTGCTAACAATTGGGGTGACTGACACTCTACTAATCTAGTTTTGCAGGCTAATGCAAGTGAGACCAGTAGAATGAGACCTCCCCTAGCTCTACTCATGGTTGAAGAAATTGAACACTTAAAAAACGGGATAAAACCATCCAAAAAAAAGCTCTCAGTGGTATCCCATGTTGGCAATTATATGACAGGATAAAAGGGACCTCTGTCATAGCATGTCGTCTCTTTTCAACCTTAAGCCTGCAATAGTCCAGGACAGTATCTTCATACAGTGGGGACCAGGGGTGATAGATGTTGATTTAGGTGGGGGGGCAGGTGCTAACTTTGGGGGTGAAATAGATATATTAATGACCAGGACCATAGACCTAATGCCCTGCAGCTCGACCTGGACTAATGTTAGTCAATCATTCTCGTCAAGCCCCTGTGGGCTTAGCAAAGGTTTGAATCTGTTAGCCAGGGGGAGAACAGGTCTAGCATTACTACCCTGGGCAGGCTTAACTGGTCTAGGAGCAGGCTGCCAGGGATAGTTTGAAAAAACTGATTGGAGGGGTAAAAATACCGAAGGAGACGATCCTGATCGATGTTTTAGAACTAAGCCTAAACTGACATTCAATGAGCGCTTTGGTTTGTACAGGATGTCTAACATTAACTATGACGCAGTCCACCTCCATTTTTTCCCTGTCCTAAGGCCTACCCATCCCACTCTTCTCGCCATAATAATATCAGGAGATACATTTTGACCATTAACAACATTAGTGTTACACCAATGAGTGACCTTATGCATAAGGTCCAATGTGGATTCCTTCGCGCTTTGCGAGATTGGTGGAACTCCCAATAAGATTATGGCCCACGGTGCTCATTCTGGGGGCATGTCTAGGATACTCTGGCTTCCAGCTTGTGTCTTGGCGGGTCTATTTAAGGTGGGTACCTCAGTTGGGCCCCCTTGGGTGCTCGTCCCCCTTGTATTTGCGCCTGCACTACGGGGACCACGTTGCTAATCGCGCAGATATTTCTGGGCCCATGAGTCGCCCCCTGGCTCGATGGCATAGAATTTTGTGGCTCCTGTGTCGCCTGGTTCAGGCTACCGAACACAGCGGGAAATGCACATGTGCCAGACAACTGCGCGGGGACGGGCCTAGCAGGACAAATATTCCCCCCCCCGCGCAGGCTCCGCCCCAGTGGAAAAACAGGGTGCCATTGAGAAAAGAGTGTCGAGCCTCGCCTCTATATCCTCCAGCTTTTTTCGTATAGGCGCTATGAGTGTGTTAAACATAGTTTCTAGCCTGGGTAGAAAAGTATCTAAGAGTGGTTCCAAGTTGGCACTAGCTGGTGCTATTATCTTAAACAGTGATGTGTTCCGAGGGGCTTTTGCAGCCAGTTCTCTTCCTCTTAATAGGGGGGCTATCCAGGACTGAGTCATCTCCCACAGTAATCATGGCCGGCTCAGCATTAGAAACCACTGTAGTTGGAAGCGCAGGCGGGGATAAGACCGGACCGAGAGTTGCCCCTTCGGCTCCATAGTTCTCCACAGCGGTTAAATCCTGGACAATTTTCCCAGTCTCCAGAGAGAGCCTCCTTTCAGTCAGGGCTATCTCCTTCGATATAACATTAGCTGCCCTTGATAGGAAGGAGTCAATGGTCACTACTGTGTTGCCCCTTGAGGCCCCAACAGCCGTTTTCCTTTTGACCACAGTTAATTAATCTTGGATCAAAAGTCCCAATAACAAACTATACAAGCTCCCTGGACAGTGCAAAGAAAGCAGGACACTCGCTCGCTCAGCTATAATGGGCTGCCAACAGAGTGCCTAAAAAATCATTAGAGTGCAAAGCAGATCAAAGGGGAAACTATTAAGAAAACTAACAGTACCTTAGCCCTTGTGTCAAACCAGGAAACCAAGGGACCTGGCCTAGCCCAGCCTCTGCCGTACTCTGCCGGGCAAAGATAGGCCCGCTCTTGGCCCGAGCTCGTGCCCGGGCGCGTCCCGCGTGTGTCCCGTGCAGCGGGAGCCCCAGGCCGGTTTTGTAGGTGCCTCCAGGCGCAAAGCGACTGGCGTTGCGATGGCGGCGTCAGCTGCCTCAAGGAATGCTGGGCGTAAGGTCCTACCCCTCCTCCAGCAAGTTACGGGCGTCTCGCACAGCGGGAGCCCCAGGACGGTTTTGTAGGCGCCTCCGAGCGGAAAGTGGCTGGCGTTGCGATGGTGGCGTCAGCTGGCGCAAGGAATGCTGGGCGTAAGGTCCTGCCCCTCCTCCAACAAGGTACGGGCGTCCCGCGCAGCGGGAGTCCCAGGCCGGTTTTGTAGGTGCCTCTGGGCACAATGGGGCTGGCGTGGCGATGGCGGCGTCAGCTGTCGCAAGGAATGTTGGGCGTAAGGTTCAGCCCCCTCCTCCAACAAGGTAAAGGCGGCCCGCGCAGCGGGAGCCCCAGGCCGGTTTTGTAGACACCTCTGGGTGCAAAGTGGCTGCCGTTGCTATGGTGGCATCAGCTCCCGCAAGGAATGCTGGGCGTAAGGTCCTGCCCCCTCCTCCAACAAGGTACGGGCGTCCCCATTCAATATAGGTACTCTTCTTTGCACCACTGGAACCTGGGAAAGCCTGCATGCTGATTGACAAATATCTATCTTAAAAAGCTTTTAACCTGAATTCCTCTGTATGACTTTATTTCATTAGCGCTAAGAGACCTTCTTCACTGGGTGGATAGCGTGCTTTACAAATCATAGCTAGATAGATAGATAGATAGATAGATAGATAGATAGATTGATTCTCATATAATTGGTTGCTCATGAGGGTGGCAGTAGTTAAACAATATAGTTAGGGGTATCGATAAAACAGATGGGAGGACTGTAGGCAGAGTTTTAAATTGGGATAGGCATTGCACCCAACCCCCCCTCCCCACCCAATCAACTACGGTTCTCAGTAAAAGCAACTGTTGTCACTGAAATGTCATGCTGTAATGTTTTTCCCCAATAATGCATGTACCAATGATCTTGGCACAACCACTCCTACCAGGGTACTCCTTGCTGCAGGAGTACTCTTTGCTGACATGGTCAATCCCTGCCCTCAGATGTTTTATGGTTTCTAGCTCCCATGTACTAAAAAGTTGCCTTTTAGATTGAGCAACATTTGAAATCAGCAGAGAGCTCCACGGGCCATGTTCATGTCGCCAAAGCATGGGACTAAAGCCACAGCAGCAATAAAACATGACCCTGCTGCATTCACTGAATGTTCTCTTTCATATCTCTTGGTTTTGTGTTTAGAGTATAATGTGTTGTCTGTGTGTTCAGGCACAAGTGAGCATTGTTCTTGTCTTGTGCTGCTTCCAGTAAATTATAGACCTCTATGTTTTTCTTTCTCCCACCACTGCTCTGAATAACTCCCTAAAAGCAAATGAAACAACACATTTTTGTTAATCGAAAGTAAACATCGCTATGACTGAATAGAATATTGTCCAAATAACAAAACCCCTGCTTATTAGGCATGTCTCCATGTGTAAATGCGAGCCTGGTGAAATTGCCAAGAACAAACGTATTGTGAATACAAAATCACATAAAGAGCACAACCAGAAGCACCTTGCCAGGCTTCCATTTTAAGATCAAATCAAGAAAAATGATTCATGCCAAGATTCCCATTGGTATTGAAAGGTATGGTCAAGGGGGAGTGAGAGGTATCCCTCTTATTTCAATGAAAGTCCATTCTGCTGTCACCCCTCAAACGGTGTTTGTGTATTGAAGAAGTGTGTGGTATTCTCTCTCTTCATTTGCTAAATTTGATGATTTCTTGCATAAAAGTAACAGCTCATCTGCAAATCTAATACATAAAATAAATATTTATTACAAGCCATCCACTGAATGTAATCAAAGTTATTGTGCAAATGAAAAGCAGCAAATACCTATAAGTCATTGAATCCCAAAGGCATACTTCGGAAATGGTACAGACGGGCCAGACATGAAGGGGGGCCCGCCACGGGCCGCCAATGTCCCTTTCAGTCTGCCTTTTCATGGCGGGTAAACCGCCATGAAACGGCCGGCGGGAAGGAACATCGTAGTCCCTACAGTGGCACCTGGCAGGCACCGCCATCATTGTAGGGATAGCGAACCCTCCAACGGTCTCCTTGAGCCTGTCGGATCCGTGGTGATCGGTCTCTCCGACCCCCAACCATCCGCCCGCCATCATAATTCGGCGGCGGTAATGCAGCGTCCGATGGTAGTGGAACCGCCACCGACGGGCTGATGGTGGAGGTCCCACCGCCATCGTAACGAGGCCCAATATTTGAACACATCATGTAAGTGAGGTGGCATTTGAAGAATTGTCATTGTAAAATGTGAAAAACATCCCAACACACCACTGTCATACAAAATTAAGGTATAAATGATGAACACATGGGTTCAACATGCATGTGGAATGCTTTGAAAAAGCAACAAAGACAAGCCTAAAATTAGCACAAGAAGCTATAGACATAATCCCATTGTGTCTTTTGAAACCAGGATCATGGATCTGGAGAATCTGGAGATTGAGAATCAGCTGGCTATTTGCTCTAAAAAATGCAGAAGTTCAGGCATCTACCACTTAGAAGGGACTGAATGAAACAATGACTCAAGCTAGGAGACAATATTCAGCGCTTGAAATTATTATATAAAAAAGCAGAAACTCACTATACCAGAGTACCTGTTTGCTACTCTCCCATTAAATGCATTACCTAGTGCTGAAAATGCTGGTACCCTTCCATTACAAATATTGTACCGTTGGAGAGAAGTGCTGGTGCTCTCCCATTAAAAGCTTTGAACCCCTGCTGAGATGTGTTGGTGCTCTCCTTTACAGATCCAAGAAGTACAGGTATTCTGTTTCCAAGAGTATCTGTCTATTTAAAGCATTGACTATATAAAACAAGACTATCTGCAAAGGTTAACGGTGCATGGACAAGGCAAGGAGTCGCTCCAGACACTGCACAAGTTGAGGAATTTTTATTGAAGCATTAAATCATGAGGAAATCAGGAGCTCAGCCAATGCAATCTTTCCTTCCAGCAATCCAGGCAAGGGCAACTGCCATTCCTTGGAATCCTAGAATGCTGCATTGCCATAACATTCTCACAGAGAAGCTCTCGCCAAAGCATGAGACAAAGTAACAAAAAACATATAATGCATACCTTGCAGCTTACTTATCAGCTGCGGCCGGCACAGGTAAATGCGGTAGGGCGGATGGGAACTCGACAGACGATGGAATATGTATAATTAAATAAATAAATAATACCTATTCCGTCATCTGTCGGCTTCCCCCCCGCCGCGCCCTGCCCCGCCCACCGCACTTACCTGTGCCGGCCGCCGCTGATACTTACAAACATGAAAACTTGTACATTACAACACATGGCTTACAAGCTTTCAGTTTCCTCATGTGTGACCTATCCGTGTTTGTAAAGAGTCTTCAGGCGAGACAGCACAAAATGAACAGGCCGACAAAAAGAGCAATAGGGCGCTTTATTAGAACAGGTATGCAGCTGAAACTTCATATCCATTTTAGTACATACAAAATCCCACCTCATTAATACAATTATTAAACCTATTCCTCCACCCAAAAACCTACCCCCAACCTGAAAAAGCCCCCAACAAAACATCCAAAGATTCAGTATCATCCCCCTGTCATTTCAATCACCGTCCTTTCACACCTGACCCAAGCATCGCTTCCTTGTACTTCATCTGCCAACGACCCATCGGCAAGGCCCCAATCTTTCTGGTCTAGAGTGTGAGCCCTATGCTTGTCTGCCACCAGTCCTAACGTGACAACTAAAGCCCAAACCCTAACCTGGAAATACCAAGAAAGCGAGGCCATAGCCAACCATGCCAAGTACACCTGAAAAAAGGTGGGGAGAGGGGCCTAAGAAACCATAGCCTACAACATCGGACAGGACCACAGGGCACTTGGCAATGTGCCAATCTGTCTGGTATATCCCTAACTGTCACTGAAACCCCACCGCTGTCCCCAAACTGGCCAATCTCAACCCACCCTGGACTGCCCAATCCCCCTTGGGAGCCCTCATTATGGGACACTTTGAGCTGTATTTTATAATGAGCTGACAGAAGAATTCATGTTTACATAACAAGGGTGATTTCACAAATTATAAATTTTTTGCAAAGCAACAGAGTAGAAAGGGCCTAGGTGTGAAAGTGAACCCCTCCGGATGCTTCAAAAGTAAGATTTCTAAAATCTACATTCTGTCTCCTTAGAGAGCTGCACGTATCACCCACCAACAGTTGTCCCAGTCTCTGGGTATACATTGTCCCAGGCAAATTGTGGCTTTCTTAGCACTCATTACCCCAGCATCGGACAATGACAATACTCAAAGCTTCCACTGCATTTTCCTGGCATTAGAGTTTTTTTGAGGTGGTGGCTATTTACTTGGCCGCTGGGTAAATAGTGACTTTTCTCTGCTATTTACTTGGCCACTGGCTAAATGGTAGAAATTATCTACTAAAATTTCCCTCAGGGCGTTACTACCAAAAGTGCAACTGGTGCGGTGGCAGCCGGGCCCATCTAAATATTAAGGCTATGTTTTACTACCAAAATGTAGGTATTGTGGCAGTGGAACCCCATACCCCAAAATTCACGACACCCCAAATTTCAAAACACCCAAAATTCACCTCTGCCTGTTTCACTCTGGGGTAGGGCGTGTTAAAAAACACCCTAACCATCAACAGAACCAACATTAGTTTAGCAGATTGGCAAATAAGTAACTGGGACTACTCATTAACAGAGTTCTAGATCAGAGAAAAGTTAAACGATTTTATTACAGAATCTCAAAATTAAGTGGTACGGAAATATAGTTATATGCCATGAAGGCACAACTACTAAATACATAATCAGAAATCAAAATTATTATAAGTCTCCAGTGAACAGCAAATTTAATAAGAAATCAGTCGACATTCCTAGAGCAATATCCTTAAAGTCTGGCTCACCCACAAAACCAAGAGGTTCTTATAAACAGTTCTTTCCTACAAAATTAGAGAAGACTGCAGTTTTATGGTGGCATAACTAAACGTAACCAATGTTGGACAAATCGGAGTGTCCAGCGTCATCTTAAGGCCTATAACACTATCTAATTTTGAAGAAAACATCAAGCATCTTCCGCAGCACGTTGTCACAGGAAATTCAGCTAATATGCAACATTTCTAATGGGCTATGCACCAGTGGAAGAGTAGTAACCCAACAGCGGAACTACAGCAGAAGGACCTTGGACACCCTGCAACATTAGGGACACGAAAAAAGTCCATTCACAATACAGGCTCGTTCAGAAAAACTACTGTGTGATATGATTCTGTCTCTGCTGTGCAAAGCCTGTGGAGAGATAATCATCATGAGTGAAATGGACAGCATCAGCGCTGCAGCCATGTTCACTCAAGACTGAGTTTTCAGCAAAATGTGTCCTAATTAAAATATGTTAATAAAAGCACTTCTGTACATTATTTTAAACTAATCAACTGCATTAGTGTTAGTTTTCTATTACCATATTGGATCCATTATTAAAATCATTATTTCTACATCATCATTTCTACAAAAATATAAATCTCCAAAACACTTTTCCTTGCTTGCAATGAGGAGGGCCGGTGCATAGGTATGGTAGGTGTGTTTCTACATGCAATGCTACACAACTCTGCCTGACAGTTCAGAAACACTCAAACACAGGCAATCTATCATACTGGCCAACATTTCGAAACAGGAAAGAGGGAGATAGTGAAAAAATCGAGGTAATTTATTTTCCCCATTGACTAACATTGCAACAAAGGCTATTTTAGGCTGGAGATAGCTAAAAAAACAAAAAACATTTGTGGCTTTAAAAAATCACGCGTCTCCCGCATGAATCGGATTTGTTGGCATGTATGGACTATGTATAATTATCTTTAAAGATCGAGGGCCTGGATGAAGAAAATGAAGACGTTAGGAGAATGTGACCTGCAGCATGGGTATTGGTTTCCAACCAGCAGGGGGCGCTGCTCCTCGCTAAGAAGCAGGAAGTAAAACTGCTGACATACCGGTGAAGCCAAGCGACTCGAGAAGCGGAAGACAGCGCCTCGTAGAATGACCTTTGTCGGGTAAATACGTTTGCATTCATGTATGAGTTTTCCGTTTAAAATAAAGTCAAAATATTGGAAACAAGTTAACATTAGTGGCTGGAAAATATTAGGAGAAATAAGAGAAGAAAGAATGGTTACTGGGCCCTGTGCTTGACCCTTGCACTTGATTATAGACTGTTCGAGTGCATTTGAAACTGTTGACAAAAATACCACTCTTTCATCTCTTACTGTCATATTTGTGTACCGTTAATGACGGTAAACAAGTACTGAAGGAAGTGTCCTGTCTAGTAGGATATTTACTAAAATAAACCTTAAACATTTTCTGTCAACAGTCCATCGTCTAATAATCCAAACAAAGAAAGGAGTATCACTCAAAGACAGAAGACTGTCTATATGGTGTATATGGTGTTGGGACAGAGACACAGGGAAGGTGATTATCCTTTTCTAAAAAGACCCCTCACTCACCAACCTAGTTGGTGACATGCTTCATCATTGGGGTCCCACCCGAATAGCCGAATGCTATCCGGGTGTGCTGCGACACCTGATTACAGTGGAGCTGGTTGTTGTGTGAAGTGAGAAGTGAGTGACTTAATCGTGTGGTTTAAAAATTGGCCAGATATGACCCTTTGAAAGCCTTTATTCTGGGGTAACTGGACAATATTAAAAGTAATATGATGCCAAGAGGGTTAAATTGACCTTCCGGTATCTCTTGATAAAAATAAGTGCAGTGAAGAAGTGCATTAAACGGTCAACATGTTTCAGCCTATGAATGGTACTACTAGGCTTTCTTCAGGACCAGTGGTTGTGACCCGGAGGTATACACTCGCTAAGGTGTACCCTACCCTTGGTCACTGAAACCGAACCATGTACTCACGGTCAGGTGTCCTTTTCATCAATTCGAAAAAGGAAATAATCTAGAAGGACAAACACATAATAACAAACAAACAAATGAAGGTTAAGCGAGTAGCAGTACTGTGCTTGTTCAGGAAATAGGTGCTCTTATATTTCCCAACAAATGTTGAACTTAACATGAAGAATGTCACCAAAAGCCCCGTAACTCGGGAGGCAGTGGACTATGGCAAGCATTCAATCTATTCCGTGACACACATGGTCATCAAAAGAATTTAGGGTCTTACCCACAATTAGTGATAATACAAGTGGGTGATTTTATGCACTCCTCGTGACTTTGAGGTGCAAAATGCATCGATGCAAACACATACCATGCAAAAAACAGTGAAATACATGGATATTGTGTTTAAAGCCACATACAGCATACACTCTTAGTGGCTAATGACGTTCTCACGTAAATAGGTGAGAGCGCAACTCGTTTACAATCATGCATAATGTGCAGCGTGTAAATAATCAGAAAGAGACTAGGAACATGAAAAGGAAGGAAAGGAAATGAATATGAGGGCTTACTGAAAGCGCGATGGTTTCGTGCTTCATGGGAGTCAGGGTCGTAGTAAAGCTCCCTACGTGATCTGAACACACCGATAGATTAGTAAAGTTCCCCAAGTCAGAGGGAAAAAATATCGGTACGCGCATCTGAAACAACAACTTACTTGGTGGAGCTATTCACGGCTGTTACGCCTACCCAACGGACCCGTTGTCACTCCCCGCAGGATCCCGCATCGGATCTGCCATGCCGGTTAAAGCAGGCATTTCCGGGTAGCGCGAGCAGGGCGTGGCTAAGTGGTCACGCGGATGGCGTAAACACGTCAGTGGGAGTATCCCTCGGCATTGTCTTTGAAAATCATGGAATTATAAAGTTAAGGTATCAATACAGACACTGCACAAAAACTGCACAAAGATTGCACAAAAGATGGGGTTGGAATGATATTATAAACTTATAACCCTCAGTATAAAGATGAAAATAAGATGAAAATAAGCACAGGAAAGAGGAAAACTGTGCATATATACAGTGCGTGTAGTTAGACACTCAGTTATCGCTGCATATACGGTAAATGGTGACAAATGTTATCGGGAGGAATTAGATTCAATATTCATTGCATAGTTGAATCCATAAATATCTATAAATATACAGTGCACCATGTGCTGTATCTGTTACCTACTTACAGTTGTTTTCTCATGGTTTCGTAGTAGAGCAAATAGACGATTCATCTGTTAGAGCAAAAACACTAAGGCAAAAAACACTCAGGAAAAAAGGGGAGAAAGAAAGAAAGAAAAGGAATAACAATACAGGTACATGTTCAATTATTTCGAGAGTACTGAATTCCATGGTATATTTTCATTTAATCCATTCTTATGAGTGGAAAGCCTATAAATCCACCGTTGCTCCTTCTCAAATAGTCTCTGTTGTACATTAGGACCCATTTCAATTTGTTCAATTATGGTCCATTTCATGTCATTTGGAGTATGGTTTTCAATGAGAAAGTGTTCAGTGAGTTTTGTGGTGGATCTTTTGCATCTAATGGTGCTGCGATGCTCGCATATTCTCTGTTTGATTCTTCTCACATGTCATTCCCACATACTGTAGGTTACAAGGGCACTTTATTAGATAAACCACATTAGTACTGTTACAGTTGGTGTGGGCTCGCTGCGTCCATACTTTCCTTTGTTCCAATGATAATGTTTTTGTGTTGGTAGTTAAGTGGCAGACACTACAGTTGCCACACTGGTAGTGTCCTACCACTTTCGGTAGACCCCAAGCATTCAGCACAGTGGGAGTAGTTTGTGGTCTAAGTATCTTAGGCCGTGTTTGAACAAGAGAGTCCTTAGGCTCCTCGCTTTTAAAGGAAAACACCGGTTTTTCCCAGTGGAGATTACCTGAATTGATGATGGACCAATGTTTATTAATAGATCTGGTCACGTGGTTTGAAGCTGTACTGTAAGTAGTGACACATGTAAGAGGATTGCTTCATCTAACCTTGTTTTATCCTCCAGTAGAGCTTCCTAGGTTGGTTGCGTGCTCTCTTTTGACATTTCTTGAGGATATTCTCTGGGTAGCCTCTATCCGATAGTTTCACAGTCAGTTCTTTTGCCTGGATACAGTAATCAACAGTTTTACTGCAATTACGACGTAGTCTTAAGTATTGTCCAAAGGGTAGATTCTCCCTGAGTGGTCTGGGATGGAAGCTATCAAATCTAAGTAGATTGTTCTTGGCACTGGGTTTGTGATAAGTTCTTGTTTCCAAATGACCATTCTCTTTAGTAATAACTACATCCAGAAATATCATAGTTGTAGGGTCCAGGGTGTGAGTGAACCGCAGATTATGATCACAGGTGTTGATCCAAAGAACAAAGTCCCTTAGAGTCTCGATCGGTCCTTGCCAAATCGCAAGGACGTCGTCGATATATCTTTTCCAGAAGATAATATTAGTGTAGAAGGGATTCTGGTTATTGAGTATAAATTTTTCTCAAAATTAAACACATAGAGTCCCGCTACACTCGGAGCGAATGTGCTCCCCATAGAAGTCCCCCAGTTTGTAGGTAGAGGCCCTTCGAACATGAAGTAGTTTCTTTTTAATGCCAATTTGGCACATTCCAGGATAAAGGTTTTGGGTGTTCTGTATGTCCATGTTACTTCATTCAAGGCTATTTGTAGTACTTCCAAGGTGTCATCCTGTGGGATACTGGTATATAAGCTTTCAATGTCAAAGCTTACTAGGATAGTACCCTGATCCACTACAAGGTCTTGGAGTAAATTGAGAAGACATTTAGTATCCTGTAGGTAAGTAGAGGTGTTTGTACTAATTGTTTAAAAGAAATCACAGAATCGTGACAGAGGTTCGAGCAAAGACCCAATACCAGACACAATGGGTCTGCCTGGTGGGGAGTTTTATTCTTGTGCATTTTGGTAGTGTATAAAAGTATGGGATCTTGCCCTCACTATTGCACAAAAGCCTGCTTCTTGTTTTGAGATATGTCCCATTGTCTCAGCATGATCAACAAGGGATCTAATCTCTTGTCTAAGGTCTTCAGTAGGGTCATGTGATAGTGGTTGGTAATTCCTGTTGTCAGATAAGAGTCTTAGACATTCAACTCGATATGCCTCTTTGTCTTGAACTACCACTCCACCCCTTTATCCGCTGGTTTTATCACAGTGGAGTCACATGATTTCAAGGTATTCAGGGCACAGTTCTCTTCTCTGCTCATATTGACAAACGGTTGTTGGATCTCTAGGTGTTCTATGTCTCTAAAGACAGCTTGTTCAAAGGTGGCTATCTCCACCGGGATGGTGTGAGGAGGTGGAGTAAAGTGGACTTGATACGAAGTCCAGTTTCGTTTGTGTCAGCTGTGGACACTGTCTCACTCTGTTTCTCAAAAAAGACTTAAGTCTGAGTTTCCTGAAAAGCTAGCTAACTCGCAGTGAAGATGGAATTTGTCAAAATGTGTAGTTGGGACAAAGCCAAGTCCCTTATTTAGAACCTTTTCTTCTGTTGTTGACAGTGGTCTTGTCGCAAGGTTGGTGACTAAGACCGACTGTTGCTCGGTCCTGCTTGAGGTATCAGTGTTTTGCTCCTTGTATGGCTCCCTACCGGATCTTCCTCTTCCCAGTGTACCTGACTCGTACCTCTTCTTCTGCCTCTTCCCCTTCTGCCCCTGCCTAAAGGCGGCCTAAAGGTGTTCGGAGGAAATAGTGGTTGTGGGAACGGTGGTTGCCACCCATACATCGGGTATGGTTGGTGTGGATTGTACGGTCCTTGGAAACCTGGTGGTACTTGTGCATTGTAAGTAGGCCAGTTGTTTTAGGCTCTGTTCCTTCTCTTTGTCTCTGTCTGCCACTGCCCAGGCTGGAATTACTACTTCGGTAGAGTCAGTGCTGGAAGCATCTGAGTCCCGGTCCGATTCGTTGGAGGAATATACTCAGGATCAGAATAAGGATAAGTTTTAACGTAGGAAAAACGTTTTAAGTCTTTCTGGAATTTTGAAACCTTTGCTGTGTGAGGTTATCCTTATATTCATTTATTTCTTTGTTCAATTCATCAAGTCTTTCTTATATCCAGTGATGGTCGTCTTTATCTGACCTTCCGTCAATTGGATTTCAATGAGCATTGCTTCAGCAGGCGTAAGGCAGTCTTAATAATTAGTACAATCCAATCACGTGTACAATGCCACGCGATTTGTGCCCAATCTTTTCTGAACACAGGGTCATCAAGGAAGATTCTAGGAGCATTAGTGACAAGTAGACCCTTTGGTGCCATGTTGTTCCTCAGGTATTCTTTAGAATAGTACCATGTAGTATTGTTCTGATTCGATTTCTTTTCATTTCTGTCAACTTTTCCCAATCAGTAGTCTGGGAAATTGTTTAGTGCGATACTGGCATCCGCGAATAAAGAGGATCGCCCAAAATTGCATCCACTTCCTCACTGGAATAGGTCAACCCTTGATTTTCCCCATGTTCCCAAAGTCTCAAAAATAGAATACTATATGTAAATGCTCTGCAGCTGTGCGCTGCCAAAATTTACAAAACAAAGGAGAGGAAGGATTTTCCCAAAATAGGGGAAGATACTCTGGTCCCCTTAAGTCTAATAATCCAAACAAAGAAAGGAGTATCACTCAAAGACAGAAGACTGTCTATATGGTGTATATGGTGTTGGGACAGAGACACAGGAAGGTGATTATCCTTTTCTAAAAGACCCTCACTCACCAACCTAGTTGGTGACATGCTTCATCATTAGGGTCCCACCGAATAGTCGAATGCTATCCGGGTGTGCTGCGACACCTGATTACAGTGGAGCTGGTTGTTGTGTGAAGTGAGAAGTGAGTGACTTAATCGCGTGGTTTAAAAATTGGCCAGATATGACCCTTTGAAAGCCTTTATTCTGGGGTAACTGGACAATATTAAAAGTAATATGATGCCAAAGGGTTAAATTGACCTTCCGGTATCTCTTGATAAAAATAAGTGCAGTGAAGAAGTGCATTAAACGGTCAACATGTTTCAGCCTATGAATGGTACTACTAGGCTTTCTTCAGGACCAGTGGTTGTGACCCGGGAGGTATACACTCGCTAAGGTGTACCCTACCCTTGGTCACTGAAACCGAACCATGTACTCACGGTCAGGTGTCCTTTTCATCAATTCGAAAAGGAAATAATCTAGAAGGACAAACACATAATAACAAACAAACAAATGAAGGTTAAGCGAGTAGCAGTACTGTGCTTGTTCAGGAAATAGGTGCTCTTATATTTCCCAACAAATGTTGAACTTAACATGAAGAATGTCACCAAAAGCCCGTAACTCGGGAGGCAGTGGACTATGGCAAGCATTCAATCTATTCCGTGACACACATGGTCATCAAAAGAATTTAGGGTCTTACCCACAATTAGTGATAATACAAGTGGGTGATTTTATGCACTCCTCGTGACTTTGAGGTGCAAAATGCATCGATGCAAACACATACCATGCAAAAAACAGTGAAATACATGGATATTGTGTTTAAAGCCACATACAGCATACACTCTTAGTGGCTAATGACGTTCTCACGTAAATAGGTGAGAGCGCAACTCGCTTACAATCATGCATAATGTGCAAGCGTGTAAATAATCAGAAAGAGACTAGGAACATGAAAGGGAAGGAAAGGAAATGAATATGAGGGCTTACTGAAGCGCGATGGTTTCGTGCTTCATGGGAGTCAGGGTCGTAGTAAGCTCCCTACGTGATCTGAACACACCGATAGATTAGTAAAGTTCCCCAAGTCAGAGGAAAATGTCGGTACGCGCATCTGAAACAACAACTTACTTGGTGGAGCTATTCACCGGCTATGCAGCCTACCCAAGCGGACCCGTTGTCACTCCCCGCAGGATCCCGCATCGGATCTGCCATGCCGGTTAAAAGCAGGCATTTCCGGGTAGCAGATCCGATGCGGGATCCTGCGGGGAGTGACAACGGGTCCGTTTGGGTAGGCGTAACAGCCGGTGAATAGCTCCACCAAGTAAGTTGTTGTTTCAGATGCGCGTACCGATATTTTTTTCCCTCTGACTTGGGGAACTTTACTAATCTATCGGTGTGTTCAGATCACGTAGGGAGCTTTACTACGACCCTGACTCCCATGAAGCACGAAACCATCGCGCTTTCAGTAAGCCCTCATATTCATTTCCTTTTCCTTCCCTTTTCATGTTCCTAGTCTCTTTCTGATTATTTACACGCTTGCACATTATGCATGATTGTAAACGAGTTGCGCTCTCACCTATTTACGTGAGAACGTCATTAGCCACTAAGAGTGTATGCTGTATGTGGCTTTAAACACAATATCCATGTATTTCACTGTTTTTTGCATGGTATGTGTTTGCATCGATGCATTTTGCACCTCAAAGTCACGAGGAGTGCATAAAATCACCCACTTGTATTATCACTAATTGTGGGTAAGACCCTAAATTCTTTTGATGACCATGTGTGTCACGGAATAGATTGAATGCTTGCCATAGTCCACTGCCTCCGAGTTACGGGGCTTTTGGTGACATTCTTCATGTTAAGTTCAACATTTGTTGGGAAATATAAGAGCACCTATTTCCTGAACAAGCACAGTACTGCTACTCGCTTAACCTTCATTTGTTTGTTTGTTATTATGTGTTTGTCCTTCTAGATTATTTCCTTTTTCGAATTGATGAAAAGGACACCTGACCGTGAGTACATGGTTCGGTTTCAGTGACCAAGGGTAGGGTACACCTTAGCGAGTGTATACCTCCCGGGTCACAACCACTGGTCCTGAAGAAAGCCTAGTAGTACCATTCATAGGCTGAAACATGTTGACCGTTTAATGCACTTCTTCACTGCACTTATTTTTATCAAGAGATACCGGAAGGTCAATTTAACCCTCTTGGCATCATATTACTTTTAATATTGTCCAGTTACCCCAGAATAAAGGCTTTCAAAGGGTCATATCTGGCCAATTTTTAAACCACACGATTAAGTCACTCACTTCTCACTTCACACAACAACCAGCTCCACTGTAATCAGGTGTCGCAGCACACCCGGATAGCATTCGGCTATTCGGGTGGGACCCTAATGATGAAGCATGTCACCAACTAGGTTGGTGAGTGAGGGGTCTTTTAGAAAAGGATAATCACCTTCCCTGTGTCTCTGTCCCAACACCATATACACCATATAGACAGTCTTCTGTCTTTGAGTGATACTCCTTTCTTTGTTTGGATTATTAGACTTTAAGGGGACCAGGAGTATCTTCCCCCCCCTATTTTGGGAAAATCCCTTCCTCTCCTTTTGTTTTGTAAATTTTGGCAGCGCACAGCTGCGAGAGCATTTACATATAGTATTCTATTTTTGAGACTTTGGGAACATGGGGGAAAATCAAGGGTTGACCTATTCCAGTGAGGAAGTGGATGCAATTTTGGGCGATCCCTCTTTATTCGCGGATGCCAGTATCGCACAAACAATTTCCCAAACTACTGATTGGGAAAAGTTGACAGAAATGAAAAGAAATCGAATCAGAACAATACTACATGGTACTATTCTAAAAGAATACCTGAGGAACAACATGGCACCAAAGGGTCTACTTGTCACTAATGCTCCTAGAATCTTCCTTGATGACCCTGTGTTCAGAAAAGATTGGGCACAAATCGCGTGGCATTGTACACGTGATTGGATTGTACTAATTATTAAGACTGCCTTACGCCTCTCGGAAGCAATGCTCATTGAAATCCAATTGACGGAAGGTCAGATAAAGACGACCATCACTGGATATAAGAAAAGACTTGATGAATTGAACAAAGAAATAAATGAATATAAGGATAACCTCACACAGCAAAAGGTTTTAAAATTCCAGAAAGACTTAAAACGTTTTTCCTACGTTAAAACTTATCCTTATTCTGATCCTGAGTATATTCCTCCAACGAAATCGGACCGGGACTCAGATGCTTCCAGCACTGACTCTACCGGAAGTAGTAATTCCAGCCTGGGCAGTGGCAGACAGAGACAAAGAGGAAGGAACAGAGCCCAAAACAACTGGCCTACTTACAATACACAAGTACCACCAGGTTTCCAAGGACCGTACAATCCACACCAACCATACCCGATGTATGGGTGGCAACCACCGTTCCCACAACCACTATTTCCTCCGAACACCTTTAGGCCGCCTTTTTAGGCAGGGGCAGAAGGGGAAGAGGCAGAAGAAGAGGTACGAGTCAGGTACACTGGGAAGAGGAAGATCCGGTAGGGAGCCATACAAGGAGCAAAACACTGATACCTCAAGCAGGACCGAGCAACAGTCGGTCTTAGTCACCAACCTTGCGACAAGACCACTGTCAACAACAGAAGAAAAGGTTCTAAATAAGGGACTTGGCTTTGTCCCAACTACACATTTTGACAAATTCCATCTTCACTGCGAGTTAGCTAGCTTTTTCAGGAAACTCAGACTTAAGTCTTTTTTGAGAAACAGAGTGAGACAGTGTCCACAGCTGACACAAACGAAACTGGACTTCGTATCAAGTCCACTTTTACTCCACCTCCTCACACCATCCCGGTGGAGATAGCCACCTTTGAACAAGCTGTCTTTAGAGACATAGAACACCTAGAGATCCAACAACCGTTTGTCAATATGAGCAGAGAAGAGAACTGTGCCCTGAATACCTTGAAATCATGTGACTCCATTGTGATAAAACCAGCGGATAAAGGGGGTGGAGTGGTAGTTCAAGACAAAGAGGCATATCGAGTTGAATGTCTAAGACTCTTATCTGACAACAGGAATTACCAACCACTATCACATGACCCTACTGAAGACCTTAGACAAGAGATTAGATCCCTTGTTGATCATGCTGAGACAATGGGACATATCTCAAAACAAGAAGCAGGCTTTTTGTGCAATAGTGAGGGCAAGATCCCATACTTTTATACACTACCAAAAATGCACAAGAATAAAACTCCCCCACCAGGCAGACCCATTGTGTCTGGTATTGGGTCTTTGCTCGAACCTCTGTCACGATTCTGTGATTTCTTTTTTAAACAATTAGTACAAAACACCTCTACTTACCTACAGGATACTAAATGTCTTCTCAATTTACTCCAAGACCTTGTAGTGGATCAGGGTACTATCCTAGTAAGCTTTGACATTGAAAGCTTATATACCAGTATCCCACAGGATGACACCTTGGAAGTACTACAAATAGCCTTGAATGAAGTAACATGGACATACAGAACACCCAAAACCTTTATCCTGGAATGTGCCAAATTGGCATTAAAAAGAAACTACTTCATGTTCGAAGGGGCCCTCTACCTACAAACTGGGGGACTTCTATGGGGAGCACATTCGCTCCGAGTGTAGCGGGACTCTATGTGTTTAATTTTGAGAAAAAATTTATACTCAATAACCAGAATCCCTTCTACACTAATATTATCTTCTGGAAAAGATATATCGACGACGTCCTTGCAATTTGGCAAGGACCGATCGAGACTCTAAGGGACTTTGTTCTTTGGATCAACACCTGTGATCATAATCTGCGGTTCACTCACACCCTGGACCCCACAACTATGATATTTCTGGATGTAGTTATTACTAAAGAGAATGGTCATTTGGAAACAAGAACTTATCACAAACCCAGTGCCAAGAACAATCTACTTAGATTTGATAGCTTCCATCCCAGACCACTCAGGGAGAATCTACCCTTTGGACAATACTTAAGACTACGTCGTAATTGCAGTAAAACTGTTGATTACTGTATCCAGGCAAAAGAACTGACTGTGAAACTATCGGATAGAGGCTACCCAGAGAATATCCTCAAGAAATGTCAAAAGAGAGCACGCAACCAACCTAGGGAAGCTCTACTGGAGGATAAAACAAGGTTAGATGAAGCAATCCCTCTTACATGTGTCACTACTTACAGTACAGCTTCAAACCACGTGACCAGATCTATTAATAAACATTGGTCCATCATCAATTCAGGTAATCTCCACTGGGAAAAACCGGTGTTTTCCTTTAAAAAGCGAGGAGCCTTAAGGACTCTCTTGTTCAAACACGGCCTAAGATACTTAGACCACAAACTACTCCCACTGTGCTGAATGCTTGGGGTCTACCGAAAGTGGTAGGACACTACCAGTGTGGCAACTGTAGTGTCTGCCACTTGACTACCAACACAAAAACATTATCATTGGAACAAAGGAAAGTATGGACGCAGCGAGCCCACACCAACTGTAACAGTACTAATGTGGTTTATCTAATAAAGTGCCCTTGTAACCTACAGTATGTGGGAATGACATGTAGAAGAATCAAACAGAGAATATGCGAGCATCGCAGCACCATTAGATGCAAAAGATCCACCACAAAACTCACTGAACACTTTCTCATTGAAAACCATACTCCAAATGACATGAAATGGACCATAATTGAACAAATTGAAATGGGTCCTAATGTACAACAGAGACTATTTGAGAAGGAGCAACGGTGGATTTATAGGCTTTCCACTCATAAGAATGGATTAAATGAAAATATACCATGGAATTCAGTACTTCCGAAATAATTGAACATGTACCTGTATTGTTATTCCTTTTCTTTCTTTCTTTCTCCCCTTTTTTTCCTGAGTGTTTTTTGCCTTAGTGTTTTTTGCTCTAACAGATGAATCGTCTATTTGCTCTACTACGAAACCATGAGAAAAACAACTGTAAGTAGGTAACAGATACAGCACATGGTGCACTGTATATTTATAGATATTTATGGATTCAACTATGCAATGAATATTGAATCTAATTCCTCCCGATAACATTTGTCACCATTTACCGTATATGCAGCGATAACTGAGTGTCTAACTACACGCACTGTATATATGCACAGTTTTCCCCTCTTTCCTGTGCTTATTTTCATCTTATTTTCATCTTTATACTGAGGGTTATAAGTTTATAATATCATTCCAACCCCATCTTTTTGTGCAATCTTTTTGTGCAGTTTTTTGTGCAGTGTCTGTATTGATACCTTAACTTTATAATTCCATGATTTTCAAAGACAATGCCGAGGGATACTCCCACTGACGTGTTTACGCCATCCGCGTGACCACTTAGCCACGCCCCTGCTCGCGCTACCCGGAAATGCCTGCTTTTAACCGGCATGGCAGATCCGATGCGGGATCCTGCGGGGAGTGACAACGGGTCCGTTTGGGTAGGCGTAACAGCCGGTGAATAGCTCCACCAAGTAAGTTGTTGTTTCAGATGCGCGTACCGATATTTTTTCCCTCTGACTTGGGGAACTTTACTAATCTATCGGTGTGTTCAGATCACGTAGGGAGCTTTACTACGACCCTGACTCCCATGAAGCACGAAACCATCGCGCTTTCAGTAAGCCCTCATATTCATTTCCTTTTCCTTCCCTTTTCATGTTCCCAGTCTCTTTCTGATTATTTACACGCTTGCACATTATGCATGATTGTAAACGAGTTGCGCTCTCACCTATTTACGTGAGAACGTCATTAGCCACTAAGAGTGTATGCTGTATGTGGCTTTAAACACAATATCCATGTATTTCACTGTTTTTTGCATGGTATGTGTTTGCATCGATGCATTTTGCACCTCAAAGTCACGAGGAGTGCATAAAATCACCCACTTGTATTATCACTAATTGTGGGTAAGACCCTAAATTCTTTTGATGACCATGTGTGTCACGGAATAGATTGAATGCTTGCCATAGTCCACTGCCTCCCGAGTTACGGGGCTTTTTTGGTGACATTCTTCATGTTAAGTTCAACATTTGTTGGGAAATATAAGAGCACCTATTTCCTGAACAAGCACAGTACTGCTACTCGCTTAACCTTCATTTGTTTGTTTGTTATTATGTGTTTGTCCTTCTAGATTATTTCCTTTTTCGAATTGAAGAAAAGGACACCTGACCGTGAGTACATGGTTCGGTTTCAGTGACCAAGGGTAGGGTACACCTTAGCGAGTGTATACCTCCCGGGTCACAACCACTGGTCCTGAAGAAAGCCTAGTAGTACCATTCATAGGTTGAAACATGTTGACCGTTTAATGCACTTCTTCACTGCACTTATTTTTATCAAGAGATACCGGAAGGTCAATTTAACCCTCTTGGCATCATATTACTTTTAATATTGTCCAGTTACCCCAGAATAAAGGCTTTCAAAGGGTCATATCTGGCCAATTTTTAAACCACACGATTAAGTCACTCACTTCTCACTTCACACAACAACCAGCTCCACTGTAATCAGGTGTCGCAGCACACCCGGATAGCATTCGGCTATTCGGGTGGGACCCCAATGATGAAGCATGTCACCAACTAGGTTGGTGAGTGAGGGGTCTTTTAGAAAAGGATAATCACCTTCCCTGTGTCTCTGTCCCAACACCATATACACCATATAGACAGTCTTCTGTCTTTGAGTGATACTCCTTTCTTTGTTTGGATTATTAGACTTTAAGGGGACCAGGAGTATCTTCCCCCCCTATTTTGGGAAAATCCCTTCCTCTCCTTTTGTTTTGTAAATTTTGGCAGCGCACAGCTGCGAGAGCGTTTACATATAGTATTCTATTTTTGAGACTTTGGGAACATGGGGGAAAATCAAGGGTTGACCTATTCCAGTGAGGAAGTGGATGCAATTTTGGGCGATCCCTCTTTATTCGCGGATGCCAGTATCGCACAAACAATTTCCCAAACTACTGATTGGGAAAAGTTGACAGAAATGAAAAGAAATCGAATCAGAACAATACTACATGGTACTATTCTAAAAGAATACCTGAGGAACAACATGGCACCAAAGGGTCTACTTGTCACTAATGCTCCTAGAATCTTCCTTGATGACCCTGTGTTCAGAAAAGATTGGGCACAAATCGCGTGGCATTGTACACGTGATTGGATTGTACTAATTATTAAGACTGCCTTACGCCTCTCGGAGGCAATGCTCATTGAAATCCAATTGACGGAAGGTCAGATAAAGACGACCATCACTGGATATAAGAAAAGACTTGATGAATTGAACAAAGAAATAAATGAATATAAGGATAACCTCACACAGCAAAAGGTTTTAAAATTCCAGAAAGACTTAAAACGTTTTTCCTACGTTAAAACTTATCCTTATTCTGATCCTGAGTATATTCCTCCAACGAAATCGGACCGGGACTCAGATGCTTCCAGCACTGACTCTACCGGAAGTAGTAATTCCAGCCTGGGCAGTGGCAGACAGAGACAAAGAGGAAGGAACAGAGCCCAAAACAACTGGCCTACTTACAATACACAAGTACCACCAGGTTTCCAAGGACCGTACAATCCACACCAACCATACCCGATGTATGGGTGGCAACCACCGTTCCCACAACCACTATTTCCTCCGAACACCTTTAGGCCGCCTTTTTTAGGCAGGGGCAGAAGGGGAAGAGGCAGAAGAAGAGGTACGAGTCAGGTACACTGGGAAGAGGAAGATCCGGTAGGGAGCCATACAAGGAGCAAAACACTGATACCTCAAGCAGGACCGAGCAACAGTCGGTCTTAGTCACCAACCTTGCGACAAGACCACTGTCAACAACAGAAGAAAAGGTTCTAAATAAGGGACTTGGCTTTGTCCCAACTACACATTTTGACAAATTCCATCTTCACTGCGAGTTAGCTAGCTTTTTCAGGAAACTCAGACTTAAGTCTTTTTTGAGAAACAGAGTGAGACAGTGTCCACAGCTGACACAAACGAAACTGGACTTCGTATCAAGTCCACTTTTACTCCACCTCCTCACACCATCCCGGTGGAGATAGCCACCTTTGAACAAGCTGTCTTTAGAGACATAGAACACCTAGAGATCCAACAACCGTTTGTCAATATGAGCAGAGAAGAGAACTGTGCCCTGAATACCTTGAAATCATGTGACTCCATTGTGATAAAACCAGCGGATAAAGGGGGTGGAGTGGTAGTTCAAGACAAAGAGGCATATCGAGTTGAATGTCTAAGACTCTTATCTGACAACAGGAATTACCAACCACTATCACATGACCCTACTGAAGACCTTAGACAAGAGATTAGATCCCTTGTTGATCATGCTGAGACAATGGGACATATCTCAAAACAAGAAGCAGGCTTTTTGTGCAATAGTGAGGGCAAGATCCCATACTTTTATACACTACCAAAAATGCACAAGAATAAAACTCCCCCACCAGGCAGACCCATTGTGTCTGGTATTGGGTCTTTGCTCGAACCTCTGTCACGATTCTGTGATTTCTTTTTTAAACAATTAGTACAAAACACCTCTACTTACCTACAGGATACTAAATGTCTTCTCAATTTACTCCAAGACCTTGTAGTGGATCAGGGTACTATCCTAGTAAGCTTTGACATTGAAAGCTTATATACCAGTATCCCACAGGATGACACCTTGGAAGTACTACAAATAGCCTTGAATGAAGAAACATGGACATACAGAACACCCAAAACCTTTATCCTGGAATGTGCCAAATTGGCATTAAAAAGAAACTACTTCATGTTCGAAGGGGCCCTCTACCTACAAACTGGGGGACTTCTATGGGGAGCACATTCGCTCCGAGTGTAGCGGGACTCTATGTGTTTAATTTTGAGAAAAAATTTATACTCAATAACCAGAATCCCTTCTACACTAATATTATCTTCTGGAAAAGATATATCGACGACGTCCTTGCGATTTGGCAAGGACCGATCGAGACTCTAAGGGACTTTGTTCTTTGGATCAACACCTGTGATCATAATCTGCGGTTCACTCACACCCTGGACCCCACAACTATGATATTTCTGGATGTAGTTATTACTAAAGAGAATGGTCATTTGGAAACAAGAACTTATCACAAACCCAGTGCCAAGAACAATCTACTTAGATTTGATAGCTTCCATCCCAGACCACTCAGGGAGAATCTACCCTTTGGACAATACTTAAGACTACGTCGTAATTGCAGTAAAACTGTTGATTACTGTATCCAGGCAAAAGAACTGACTGTGAAACTATCGGATAGAGGCTACCCAGAGAATATCCTCAAGAAATGTCAAAAGAGAGCACGCAACCAACCTAGGGAAGCTCTACTGGAGGATAAAACAAGGTTAGATGAAGCAATCCCTCTTACATGTGTCACTACTTACAGTACAGCTTCAAACCACGTGACCAGATCTATTAATAAACATTGGTCCATCATCAATTCAGGTAATCTCCACTGGGAAAAACCGGTGTTTTCCTTTAAAAAGCGAGGAGCCTTAAGGACTCTCTTGTTCAAACACGGCCTAAGATACTTAGACCACAAACTACTCCCACTGTGCTGAATGCTTGGGGTCTACCGAAAGTGGTAGGACACTACCAGTGTGGCAACTGTAGTGTCTGCCACTTAACTACCAACACAAAAACATTATCATTGGAACAAAGGAAAGTATGGACGCAGCGAGCCCACACCAACTGTAACAGTACTAATGTGGTTTATCTAATAAAGTGCCCTTGTAACCTACAGTATGTGGGAATGACATGTAGAAGAATCAAACAGAGAATATGCGAGCATCGCAGCACCATTAGATGCAAAAGATCCACCACAAAACTCACTGAACACTTTCTCATTGAAAACCATACTCCAAATGACATGAAATGGACCATAATTGAACAAATTGAAATGGGTCCTAATGTACAACAGAGACTATT
This sequence comes from Calotriton arnoldi, assembly GCA_963921515.1. Classification (NCBI taxonomy): domain Eukaryota; kingdom Metazoa; phylum Chordata; class Amphibia; order Caudata; family Salamandridae; genus Calotriton; species Calotriton arnoldi. The sequence goes on along the minus strand of CAWUFW010000745.1, from coordinate 2,051,218 downwards.
TGAGAAGGAGCAACGGTGGATTTATAGGCTTTCCACTCATAAGAATGGATTAAATGAAAATATACCATGGAATTCAGTACTTCCGAAATAATTGAACATGTACCTGTATTGTTATTCCTTTTCTTTCTTTCTTTCTCCCCTTTTTTTCCTGAGTGTTTTTTGCCTTAGTGTTTTTTGCTCTAACAGATGAATCGTCTATTTGCTCTACTACGAAACCATGAGAAAAACAACTGTAAGTAGGTAACAGATACAGCACATGGTGCACTGTATATTTATAGATATTTATGGATTCAACTATGCAATGAATATTGAATCTAATTCCTCCCGATAACATTTGTCACCATTTACCGTATATGCAGCGATAACTGAGTGTCTAACTACACGCACTGTATATATGCACAGTTTTCCCCTCTTTCCTGTGCTTATTTTCATCTTATTTTCATCTTTATACTGAGGGTTATAAGTTTATAATATCATTCCAACCCCATCTTTTTGTGCAATCTTTTTGTGCAGTTTTTTGTGCAGTGTCTGTATTGATACCTTAACTTTATAATTCCATGATTTTCAAAGACAATGCCGAGGGATACTCCCACTGACGTGTTTACGCCATCCGCGTGACCACTTAGCCACGCCCCCTGCTCGCGCTACCCGGAAATGCCTGCTTTTAACCGGCATGGCAGATCCGATGCGGGATCCTGCGGGGAGTGACAACGGGTCCGTTTGGGTAGGCGTAACAGCCGGTGAATAGCTCCACCAAGTAAGTTGTTGTTTCAGATGCGCGTACCGATATTTTTTTCCCTCTGACTTGGGGAACTTTACTAATCTATCGGTGTGTTCAGATCACGTAGGGAGCTTTACTACGACCCTGACTCCCATGAAGCACGAAACCATCGCGCTTTCAGTAAGCCCTCATATTCATTTCCTTTTCCTTCCCTTTTCATGTTCCTAGTCTCTTTCTGATTATTTACACGCTTGCACATTATGCATGATTGTAAACGAGTTGCGCTCTCACCTATTTACGTGAGAACGTCATTAGCCACTAAGAGTGTATGCTGTATGTGGCTTTAAACACAATATCCATGTATTTCACTGTTTTTTGCATGGTATGTGTTTGCATCGATGCATTTTGCACCTCAAAGTCACGAGGAGTGCATAAAATCACCCACTTGTATTATCACTAATTGTGGGTAAGACCCTAAATTCTTTTGATGACCATGTGTGTCACGGAATAGATTGAATGCTTGCCATAGTCCACTGCCTCCCGAGTTACGGGGCTTTTTTGGTGACATTCTTCATGTTAAGTTCAACATTTGTTGGGAAATATAAGAGCACCTATTTCCTGAACAAGCACAGTACTGCTACTCGCTTAACCTTCATTTGTTTGTTTGTTATTATGTGTTTGTCCTTCTAGATTATTTCCTTTTTCGAATTGATGAAAAGGACACCTGACCGTGAGTACATGGTTCGGTTTCAGTGACCAAGGGTAGGGTACACCTTAGCGAGTGTATACCTCCCGGGTCACAACCACTGGTCCTGAAGAAAGCCTAGTAGTACCATTCATAGGCTGAAACATGTTGACCGTTTAATGCACTTCTTCACTGCACTTATTTTTATCAAGAGATACCGGAAGGTCAATTTAACCCTCTTGGCATCATATTACTTTTAATATTGTCCAGTTACCCCAGAATAAAGGCTTTCAAAGGGTCATATCTGGCCAATTTTTAAACCACACGATTAAGTCACTCACTTCTCACTTCACACAACAACCAGCTCCACTGTAATCAGGTGTCGCAGCACACCCGGATAGCATTCGGCTATTCGGGTGGGACCCCAATGATGAAGCATGTCACCAACTAGGTTGGTGAGTGAGGGGTCTTTTAGAAAAGGATAATCACCTTCCCTGTGTCTCTGTCCCAACACCATATACACCATATAGACAGTCTTCTGTCTTTGAGTGATACTCCTTTCTTTGTTTGGATTATTAGACTTTAAGGGGACCAGGAGTATCTTCCCCCTATTTTGGGAAAATCCCTTCCTCTCCTTTTGTTTTGTAAACAGTCCATCGTCACCATGTACATTGTGAGAGTATAGTCCTCGTATTGACGAAAAACGAAACTCTACCTGCTCAGGCCTAGGTTATTTTATAAATCTGTTTTTTCCCCAGAGTTGTTATATGACGCGATGGTATCAGAGCGCCTTTACACGAGCACCAGTTGCGTTACACAAGGACAAATTCATTTTTGTTAAGCACGGGGAGATTTGCCCAGAATCACAGAATGTTGAGCGTCGTTGCTGAGATTGGAACCAGGTTCCCCAGATTTGAGGTCGACCGCCCTATCCGTTAGGCCGGATCCGCACGCGAGTATAGCGGGAGAAGTATCTTCTAATGGCAGAGACCCAACTAACTAACCTCAGATGGAGTGAGTTAGGAAGCCACAGATTACACCCACTAAATGTGCCTTCATGTACATTATTTACAGCCCTGCCATATCCCGCTTTCTGTTGCGATCATCTAAAAAAAAATTAGAAACTGAACACTCATTTCGACTGCCAAAATATTATTTTAAGTCCAGGATTTCTGCTTTGACAATTGGAAGACAGGGGAAAACCGGTGTTGCATTTGAAGGAACGCACGTGCACCTCCTACAGTGGTGTGCAATTGTGTGAGCTTGACTGCAGCGATAAAACACTGCAAATCTGCAGCGTTTAAGCGAAATTAGTTTTTCCTCACAGGTGTCGGCTTATTAGTACAGCATTTCGCAGCGCGTCTTGCCCCAGAGACAATACGACCAGCTTCTGACATTGAAAATAACAGATGCAAAGCCTAATAAAGTGTTTTCTGGGAAAATGGAGTCATTCAAAATGTGATGCCTACTTTCAGTAATACCCTTATTTGATGTAACTGTAAAACGTACACTGCCGTATTAAGGGAACAATAATGCAAATGAGGACCTGGGTCTAATTGAAAATCTATGTATGGAAAGTGAGGTAGCCTGAAGTCCTTGTGCTCTGTGCAATGTAAAAGGTGCATTCTAATAGCAGGATAAAAAGCTGAGACTACTGCAAATAAAGTATTAACCTTAGTCATAAATGTTACCTATCGTCAGAGTGGTAGTGGTTTAGCTCTCTCAACATTGAGGCATGTAATTTATTTGTGGGAAACCTCTAAAATAATATATGTTCTTGGAGACAATATTTCCATATAATAATGTCCCTTACTGACTAAAGCGCCTCATAGTCTGTTATGAAGTGTATTGTCTGTAATACGACAATAACATCCCATTTGTTAAAACAGATTCCATACTTTAAGGTCAAAGAGTACCATTTTCTGAAGAGCATAACTATCCATGGCAAATTCCTCTTTTTTTGCTCAGGAAATGTACAACAAATTGTTTATGATGGGTCAAAGGCAGCTCAACCAATTAAAAAAGATCTCTCAGGATTGGGTCATGTAATAAGCACCAAACAATCAAGCTCCCTTTTAGGTCGAGCCTCGAGTAGCGCGCAAGCGCTGTCTGCGAGACTTAAAGTAAGGGGCTTTTAAAAGCTGACCAGACGCTCGTGCGTCATGGCCTTTTCCCTGCGGTTACCCGCACGGCAGACATCTGTTTGCAATTATCGTGCCCAGACGCGGGCGCGATAATTGAAAACAGATCGCTCGCTGTGGCGCGCGCGCGCACCACTCGCGTCCTTGAATTCCTTGTGTTTTCTTCCCTGTTTCTGCTCGGGCCTTCTGTGGGTGCAGCTCTGCCCCCACCCCTGCATGTCTCATGCTTTCAGCCGGCACTGCAGTGCGTGGCTTCCATGTTTGTGTATAGCAAGAGGTCAGGCCGCTGTCGTTTTGCAGTCAATGGCCGGAGTCAGAGGCTAGTGAATGCCCCACACTGGCCACAGCAGGAAGGCTAGTCAGGACTGGTGGCATGGGCAGAGAACAGGCACAGTGCTGTTTAATGTCGGAGCCCACCACATGGCAGTCTGTAGGAAGGACGCCTTCTTCCATAATGTTCCTGCAATAACTAAAATATGCCATGCCAGTGAAGAGAAATGTGCTCCAATAACACATTATATAGAAATGATAAATGCACATTTATTACTGCAGAGCACACGTAAAACCGCATGATATTACTTTAGGAGAGCGACATTGACATGTCTGGTTCCTGCCTCCCAGACTTCATGTTCCAATAATTTTAGAATGGAAGCACACTTCTGCTAAAGTCAAGACGACTCATGTATATGCAGACTTATAGGATGTGCATGCTGGGGTGAGACTGGGTGGGCACTGCAGGGTGCACAGGTGCAGGCATGAGGCTGACACCTTTAGGAGTGCAACTGACCCCTGCAGGAACCAAGTGCACAAAAAAAACTTACATGAAAGAAAGGACTGCTCCAGAACTCAAATGCAAATACCACATTAGTCAGCTTGAAGTAAAGCAGAGCATGTACCATGAAAGCTCCCTGGGGTTGACTGACACTACAAAATGAAACTTTTTTGTGTACATGTGGACTGACAGTTGTGAGAAGTGCAAAAAAGAGGGGGTCAATAAAGTAGAGTGCAGAAAATTAGAAGGTAAAGCAAGTATCAAAAACACTGTAAAAAATCAGTCATTTCAAAGAACAGCAATGTTAAAAGAAAAAGAAATCAACCACACACTTGGCTGAGGATGCAACATGGATTTCAAAATTTTGCAACAGGAAAAAGAAACTTCAGAACAAAAATCAAATAATGACCTACAAGCATCTACAAATAAAACTGGAATATTTAGCTAATATTCTCAGATTTCCCGTGCTGATTTACTAAAGACCACGATGCCTCATTTAATAAAGTTTGGGTCATGTGCTGTAGGTTTCCTATTTTCAAATAACTAATTTAAACAAGGTATCCCTTTTTACTGAGGTTCATAAAATCTTGCTGCACATTTGGAAATGCAAACATTCGCATGACTCGAAGCTGGTTAGAGTTAAGAATTGCTGCAAAATCCTTGTATTGCCTTGTTCTCACATGTAAATGAGCGCGAGTTTTTGGAAATCTCCCGGGGCCGGCGGCTCACGTGCACCACCACCAAAGTGAACTTGCTAATTGGATCGCAGAACCAGCTTCTCTGCGTTCTTGTGGAGGAAAACTAAGAAATAACGGAATGTGAGTGCGGGTGGAAAAAGGGCCTAAGCTAATCCTAGTACAGTAATGCACTTCTACTGTCACATCATTAAATGGGTCAAGGTTGAGGGGCGGGACAGGTTTCGATCTTAAAATAGGTCTTCAGAAGGAGGCACTCAGGGGGCAAGATGGAGTCACAAGATTTCTGCTGGAAAAAAATTATTTTTCAGGAGACTTCAGTGTCTTGGTGCCCTTTCGACGTTTTGCAGACTAATTCTGACCCAGGCTTCTGTTTCTGAAGTTTGTAACCAGGTTACCAGGTTGCCAGTACAAATTTGCTCAGGATACTGGCCTTAAACGCTTTAGTTACTTTTTATTCTTAAGTGTTTCTTTCTCACTAAACATTTCAAACAATCAAAAAAAAGCTTATTACAGAAATAATGCATTACATTCTAGGCAAACAAGACGATCGGATCTTTATAGAATTGCAAAATCAATAAAATTAAAACATACATTAAAATATTTATACAAAAATGCAAATATTAAAACACATAAATTACATGAAACTCTTCCTACAAGCGTTAAAAATTAAGGCTACCGCTATGGCCATCAGGTCTTAATTGCTCAATTAAAAATATGAATACTGATGCAACACTGAAAAACCTATTCTGAAGAAATAATGGATTCAAGTATTTTAGGCTCAGTGTAAATTTTAGGCTCAGTGTAAATGTCTTCTCAATTTACTCCAAGACCTTGTAGTGGATCAGGGTACTATCCTAGTAAGCTTTGACATTGAAAGCTTATATACCAGTATCCCACAGGATGACACCTTGGAAGTACTACAAATAGCCTTGAATGAAGTAACATGGACATACAGAACACCCAAAACCTTTATCCTGGAATGTGCCAAATTGGCATTAAAAAGAAACTACTTCATGTTCGAAGGGGCCCTCTACCTACAAACTGGGGGGACTTCTATGGGGAGCACATTCGCTCCGAGTGTAGCGGGACTCTATGTGTTTAATTTTGAGAAAAAATTTATACTCAATAACCAGAATCCCTTCTACACTAATATTATCTTCTGGAAAAGATATATCGACGACGTCCTTGCGATTTGGCAAGGACCGATCGAGACTCTAAGGGACTTTGTTCTTTGGATCAACACCTGTGATCATAATCTGCGGTTCACTCACACCCTGGACCCCACAACTATGATATTTCTGGATGTAGTTATTACTAAAGAGAATGGTCATTTGGAAACAAGAACTTATCACAAACCCAGTGCCAAGAACAATCTACTTAGATTTGATAGCTTCCATCCCAGACCACTCAGGGAGAATCTACCCTTTGGACAATACTTAAGACTACGTCGTAATTGCAGTAAAACTGTTGATTACTGTATCCAGGCAAAAGAACTGACTGTGAAACTATCGGATAGAGGCTACCCAGAGAATATCCTCAAGAAATGTCAAAAGAGAGCACGCAACCAACCTAGGGAAGCTCTACTGGAGGATAAAACAAGGTTAGATGAAGCAATCCCTCTTACATGTGTCACTACTTACAGTACAGCTTCAAACCACGTGACCAGATCTATTAATAAACATTGGTCCATCATCAATTCAGGTAATCTCCACTGGGAAAAACCGGTGTTTTCCTTTAAAAAGCGAGGAGCCTTAAGGACTCTCTTGTTCAAACACGGCCTAAGATACTTAGACCACAAACTACTCCCACTGTGCTGAATGCTTGGGGTCTACCGAAAGTGGTAGGACACTACCAGTGTGGCAACTGTAGTGTCTGCCACTTAACTACCAACACAAAAACATTATCATTGGAACAAAGGAAAGTATGGACGCAGCGAGCCCACACCAACTGTAACAGTACTAATGTGGTTTATCTAATAAAGTGCCCTTGTAACCTACAGTATGTGGGAATGACATGTAGAAGAATCAAACAGAGAATATGCGAGCATCGCAGCACCATTAGATGCAAAAGATCCACCACAAAACTCACTGAACACTTTCTCATTGAAAACCATACTCCAAATGACATGAAATGGACCATAATTGAACAAATTGAAATGGGTCCTAATGTACAACAGAGACTATTTGAGAAGGAGCAACGGTGGATTTATAGGCTTTCCACTCATAAGAATGGATTAAATGAAAATATACCATGGAATTCAGTACTTCCGAAATAATTGAACATGTACCTGTATTGTTATTCCTTTTCTTTCTTTCTTTCTCCCCTTTTTTCCTGAGTGTTTTTTGCCTTAGTGTTTTTTGCTCTAACAGATGAATCGTCTATTTGCTCTACTACGAAACCATGAGAAAAACAACTGTAAGTAGGTAACAGATACAGCACATGGTGCACTGTATATTTATAGATATTTATGGATTCAACTATGCAATGAATATTGAATCTAATTCCTCCCGATAACATTTGTCACCATTTACCGTATATGCAGCGATAACTGAGTGTCTAACTACACGCACTGTATATATGCACAGTTTTCCCCTCTTTCCTGTGCTTATTTTCATCTTATTTTCATCTTTATACTGAGGGTTATAAGTTTATAATATCATTCCAACCCCATCTTTTTGTGCAATCTTTTTGTGCAGTTTTTTGTGCAGTGTCTGTATTGATACCTTAACTTTATAATTCCATGATTTTCAAAGACAATGCCGAGGGATACTCCCACTGACGTGTTTACGCCATCCGCGTGACCACTTAGCCACGCCCCCTGCTCGCGCTACCCGGAAATGCCTGCTTTTAACCGGCATGGCAGATCCGATGCGGGATCCTGCGGGGAGTGACAACGGGTCCGTTTGGGTAGGCGTAACAGCCGGTGAATAGCTCCACCAAGTAAGTTGTTGTTTCAGATGCGCGTACCGATATTTTTTCCCTCTGACTTGGGGAACTTTACTAATCTATCGGTGTGTTCAGATCACGTAGGGAGCTTTACTACGACCCTGACTCCCATGAAGCACGAAACCATCGCGCTTTCAGTAAGCCCTCATATTCATTTCCTTTTCCTTCCCTTTTCATGTTCCTAGTCTCTTTCTGATTATTTACACGCTTGCACATTATGCATGATTGTAAACGAGTTGCGCTCTCACCTATTTACGTGAGAACGTCATTAGCCACTAAGAGTGTATGCTGTATGTGGCTTTAAACACAATATCCATGTATTTCACTGTTTTTTGCATGGTATGTGTTTGCATCGATGCATTTTGCACCTCAAAGTCACGAGGAGTGCATAAAATCACCCACTTGTATTATCACTAATTGTGGGTAAGACCCTAAATTCTTTTGATGACCATGTGTGTCACGGAATAGATTGAATGCTTGCCATAGTCCACTGCCTCCCGAGTTACGGGGCTTTTTGGTGACATTCTTCATGTTAAGTTCAACATTTGTTGGGAAATATAAGAGCACCTATTTCCTGAACAAGCACAGTACTGCTACTCGCTTAACCTTCATTTGTTTGTTTGTTATTATGTGTTTGTCCTTCTAGATTATTTCCTTTTTCGAATTGATGAAAAGGACACCTGACCGTGAGTACATGGTTCGGTTTCAGTGACCAAGGGTAGGGTACACCTTAGCGAGTGTATACCTCCCGGGTCACAACCACTGGTCCTGAAGAAAGCCTAGTAGTACCATTCATAGGCTGAAACATGTTGACCGTTTAATGCACTTCTTCACTGCACTTATTTTTATCAAGAGATACCGGAAGGTCAATTTAACCCTCTTGGCATCATATTACTTTTAATATTGTCCAGTTACCCCAGAATAAAGGCTTTCAAAGGGTCATATCTGGCCAATTTTTAAACCACACGATTAAGTCACTCACTTCTCACTTCACACAACAACCAGCTCCACTGTAATCAGGTGTCGCAGCACACCCGGATAGCATTCGGCTATTCGGGTGGGACCCCAATGATGAAGCATGTCACCAACTAGGTTGGTGAGTGAGGGGTCTTTTAGAAAAGGATAATCACCTTCCCTGTGTCTCTGTCCCAACACCATATACACCATATAGACAGTCTTCTGTCTTTGAGTGATACTCCTTTCTTTGTTTGGATTATTAGACTTTAAGGGGACCAGGAGTATCTTCCCCCTATTTTGGGAAAATCCCTTCCTCTCCTTTTGTTTTGTAAACAGTCCATCGTCACCATGTACATTGTGAGAGTATAGTCCTCGTATTGACGAAAAACGAAACTCTACCTGCTCAGGCCTAGGTTATTTTATAAATCTGTTTTTCCCCAGAGTTGTTATATGACGCGATGGTATCAGAGCGCCTTTACACGAGCACCAGTTGCGTTACACAAGGACAAATTCATTTTTGTTAAGCACGGGGAGATTTGCCCAGAATCACAGAATGTTGAGCGTCGTTGCTGAGATTGGCACCAGGTTCCCCAGATTTGAGGTCGACCGCCCTATCCGTTAGGCCGGATCCGCACGCGAGTATAGCGGGAGAAGTATCTTCTAATGGCAGAGACCCAACTAACTAACCTCAGATGGAGTGAGTTAGGAAGCCACAGATTACACCCACTAAATGTGCCTTCATGTACATTATTTACAGCCCTGCCATATCCCGCTTTCTGTTGCGATCATCTAAAAAAAATTAGAAACTGAACACTCATTTCGACTGCCAAAATATTATTTTAAGTCCAGGATTTCTGCTTTGACAATTGGAAGACAGGGGAAAACCGGTGTTGCATTTGAAGGAACGCACGTGCACCTCCTACAGTGGTGTGCAATTGTGTGAGCTTGACTGCAGCGATAAAACACTGCAAATCTGCAGCGTTTAAGCGAAATTAGTTTTTCCTCACAGGTGTCGGCTTATTAGTACAGCATTTCGCAGCGCGTCTTGCCCCAGAGACAATACGACCAGCTTCTGACATTGAAAATAACAGATGCAAAGCCTAATAAAGTGTTTTCTGGGAAAATGGAGTCATTCAAAATGTGATGCCTACTTTCAGTAATACCCTTATTTGATGTAACTGTAAAACGTACACTGCCGTATTAAGGGAACAATAATGCAAATGAGGACCTGGGTCTAATTGAAAATCTATGTATGGAAAGTGAGGTAGCCTGAAGTCCTTGTGCTCTGTGCAATGTAAAAGGTGCATTCTAATAGCAGGATAAAAAGCTGAGACTACTGCAAATAAAGTATTAACCTTAGTCATAAATGTTACCTATCGTCAGAGTGGTAGTGGTTTAGCTCTCTCAACATTGAGGCATGTAATTTATTTGTGGGAAACCTCTAAAATAATATATGTTCTTGGAGACAATATTTCCATATAATAATGTCCCTTACTGACTAAAGCGCCTCATAGTCTGTTATGAAGTGTATTGTCTGTAATACGACAATAACATCCCATTTGTTAAAACAGATTCCATACTTTAAGGTCAAAGAGTACCATTTTCTGAAGAGCATAACTATCCATGGCAAATTCCTCTTTTTTTGCTCAGGAAATGTACAACAAATTGTTTATGATGGGTCAAAGGCAGCTCAACCAATTAAAAAAGATCTCTCAGGATTGGGTCATGTAATAAGCACCAAACAATCAAGCTCCTTTTTAGGTCGAGCCTCGAGTAGCGCGCAAGCGCTGTCTGCGAGACTTAAAGTAAGGGGCTTTTAAAAGCTGACCAGACGCTCGTGCGTCATGGCCTTTTCCCTGCGGTTACCCGCACGGCAGACATCTGTTTGCAATTATCGTGCCCAGACGCGGGCGCGATAATTGAAAACAGATCGCTCGCTGTGGCGCGCGCGCGCGCACCACTCGCGTCCTTGAATTCCTTGTGTTTTCTTCCCTGTTTCTGCTCGGGCCTTCTGTGGGTGCAGCTCTGCCCCCACCCCTGCATGTCTCATGCTTTCAGCCGGCACTGCAGTGCGTGGCTTCCATGTTTGTGTATAGCAAGAGGTCAGGCCGCTGTCGTTTGCAGTCAATGGCCGGAGTCAGAGGCTAGTGAATGCCCCACACTGGCCACAGCAGGAAGGCTAGTCAGGACTGGTGGCATGGGCAGAGAACAGGCACAGTGCTGTTTAATGTCGGAGCCCACCACATGGCAGTCTGTAGGAAGGACGCCTTCTTCCATAATGTTCCTGCAATAACTAAAATATGCCATGCCAGTGAAGAGAAATGTGCTCCAATAACACATTATATAGAAATGATAAATGCACATTTATTACTGCAGAGCACACGTAAAACCGCATGATATTACTTTAGGAGAGCGACATTGACATGTCTGGTTCCTGCCTCCCAGACTTCATGTTCCAATAATTTTAGAATGGAAGCACACTTCTGCTAAAGTCAAGACGACTCATGTATATGCAGACTTATAGGATGTGCATGCTGGGGTGAGACTGGGTGGGCACTGCAGGGTGCACAGGTGCAGGCATGAGGCTGACACCTTTAGGAGTGCAACTGACCCCTGCAGGAACCAAGTGCACAAAAAAACTTACATGAAAGAAAGGACTGCTCCAGAACTCAAATGCAAATACCACATTAGTCAGCTTGAAGTAAAGCAGAGCATGTACCATGAAAGCTCCCTGGGGTTGACTGACACTACAAAATGAAACTTTTTGTGTACATGTGGACTGACAGTTGTGAGAAGTGCAAAAGAGGGGGTCAATAAAGTAGAGTGCAGAAAATTAGAAGGTAAAGCAAGTATCAAAAACACTGTAAAAAATCAGTCATTTCAAAGAACAGCAATGTTAAAAGAAAAAGAAATCAACCACACACTTGGCTGAGGATGCAACATGGATTTCAAAATTTTGCAACAGGAAAAAGAAACTTCAGAACAAAAATCAAATAATGACCTACAAGCATCTACAAATAAAACTGGAATATTTAGCTAATATTCTCAGATTTCCCGTGCTGATTTACTAAAGACCACGATGCCTCATTTAATAAAGTTTGGGTCATGTGCTGTAGGTTTCCTATTTTCAAATAACTAATTTAAACAAGGTATCCCTTTTTACTGAGGTTCATAAAATCTTGCTGCACATTTGGAAATGCAAACATTCGCATGACTCGAAGCTGGTTAGAGTTAAGAATTGCTGCAAAATCCTTGTATTGCCTTGTTCTCACATGTAAATGAGCGCGAGCTTTTGGAAATCTCCCGGGGCCGGCGGCTCACGTGCACCACCACCAAAGTGAACTTGCTAATTGGATCGCAGAACCAGCTTCTCTGCGTTCTTGTGGAGGAAAACTAAGAAATAACGGAATGTGAGTGCGGGTGGAAAAAGGGCCTAAGCTAATCCTAGTACAGTAATGCACTTCTACTGTCACATCATTAAATGGGTCAAGGTTGAGGGGCGGGACAGGTTTCGATCTTAAAATAGGTCTTCAGAAGGAGGCACTCAGGGGGCAAGATGGAGTCACAAGATTTCTGCTGGAAAAAATTATTTTTCAGGAGACTTCAGTGTCTTGGTGCCCTTTCGACGTTTTGCAGACTAATTCTGACCCAGGCTTCTGTTTCTGAAGTTTGTAACCAGGTTACCAGGTTGCCAGTACAAATTTGCTCAGGATACTGGCCTTAAACGCTTTAGTTACTTTTTATTCTTAAGTGTTTCTTTCTCACTAAACATTTCAAACAATCAAAAAAAAGCTTATTACAGAAATAATGCATTACATTCTAGGCAAACAAGACGATCGGATCTTTATAGAATTGCAAAATCAATAAAATTAAAACATACATTAAAATATTTATACAAAAATGCAAATATTAAAACACATAAATTACATGAAACTCTTCCTACAAGCGTTAAAAATTAAGGCTACCGCTATGGCCATCAGGTCTTAATTGCTCAATTAAAAATATGAATACTGATGCAACACTGAAAAACCTATTCTGAAGAAATAATGGATTCAAGTATTTTAGGCTCAGTGTTTTAAAAGCAGGACATTAAACAAGTTATTAAGATTTTTTCAATCACATTTCAATCTGGTGCATAATCTTATGATAAATCCCAATACATTATAGAGACTAGAGCTCTTTGATTGGATGACAGAGCTTTTTCCTGTCAGTCGCCGAAACCAGTCGCGAGTGATCGAGTGATCTGATTGTCTGGCCACAACATAAAGTGAAATGTCACTGCCGCTATTACAGGACACAAGGACTCAGTTCCCATGTCCTAAAGTTAAAATAACAAGCATTTGCAATGCAATAGCTCTCGCAATTATGCGAGTTTGAGCTATTGGCATTGTAAATGACAATGCCTTTATGTATGTTTTGTGTTTTTAAACCTATATAAAATGCATTGTTATTTATAACCAATAGGTCAAACTCTTGCAAGTGTGAGACATATTGCCTTGCAATAAAGGGCCTTCTCATCCAGTTTGAGAGCGCGTTGATGCAATTCAGAACAGTATCTGCGCTCTACAAAAACCTACATTAGATATGGTAAATATGAAATAATATTGTTTCACATTTGATGACCGTATAGGCTATCTAACTAGAAAACATGATTAACGGACACATTTTGGGCAACTCGTGACACGGGAGCATTTGTGAATGTTGCAATAAAAACAAGCATTGGCATAGCCAATAGGTCTCGCCTTTGGACCTTATAAGTGTTTAGCCATGCAACAGTTGATGTTGTTGCACCAAGGATATTGTGCTGCATAACTAAATACTTTTAAGGTCCCAAAAGCGAGACCTATTGGCTATGCCAATGCTTGTTAGGTCGAGCCTCGAGTAGCGCGCAAGCGCTGCTCTGCGAGACTTTATGTAAGGGGCTTTTCAAAGCTGACCACACGCTCGTGCACAATGGCCTTTTCCATGCGGTTACCCGCACGTTTCAGGCACGATGCACGAGCGTGTGGTCAGCTCAGCAGGCTGCTGCGCTCGCCCCCGCTCCTCTCGTCCCCGCTCCTCACTTGCTTTTTAGGTCGAGCCTAGAGCAGCGCATGCGCTGCTTGCTCAACTTTTAGTAATGGGCTTTGGAAAGCTCACCACACGCTCGTGCGTGCGTGTGGTTTGTTTTCCTTCAGAGGCTATTCGCCTTTGCGTGCGTCTTTCTGAGAAAGACAGCACACAATTGGGCAAAGGCGGGTGCATGTCCCGCCTTTGCTCCGCCCACGGCCTATTGCTTGCGGTTACCCGCACAGGCCACATCTGTTTTCAATTATCGGGCACAGATGTGTGCGCGATAATTGAAAACAGATCGCTCGCTGTGGCGCGCGTGCGCGCACCACTCGCGGGCTTTGAGGCTGCTCTACAGCTAAGAAATGTAACTTGTTGAATTTTAAGTGTGAGCTTGCACCAGTAATTTGTCATGAACGTAGGCATGTGTAATGTAAGCGTTGCGTACATTGCCTCTGCATACGGGCGCGTTTCATGTGCATATTGTACATATGCTTACGTCTCATGGAAAAGGCGGATCTTTGGAAAGAGCTGCAAGAATATGTTAATCAGCAAGAACAGAGCCAAGATGTTCATCGCGACAGGCAAAATACTACCTTGCCGCTGGAGCGCTCTTCAACCACTAAAGGGCAATTTTCGGGCCTTTTCTTCATGCATAGCGCCACCACGCGGTGGTGCGCCAAGGATGCTACCTTAACTAGTCTTAAGGGAGTGCCAGTCACGGGATCGTGAAACATTCTTACGTCAGGCACGCTCAGATGCGTAATTTACCATGGTAACGTACTCATCCCCTCACCCCTCTCCTGACCTTTGTGACTCGACCCCACTTTGTAGGTGAGTTGGAACTGTACGCCGAGGAGTTTGACCTTGGTGTTGGGTTTTCCTAGGGTGTGGCGGAGAGCGCCGCAATGTATTATTGTGCGCTTGAAAAGTATTCTTTGCTACAGTGTTGCTGCTATGTATTTTCTTAATGGGTAATATGCCTTTGGCTTATAAAATATTCATTTGGCCAGTAAGAGGCACCTCGTTTGTTGACGGAGCCATGCCCGTGAAAATTGGAAAGTGCAGAATGGCTCTGCTCCGCAGAATCGCTGTGTACATCTGAGGTCCCACGAGGCGCCTCTCTGCAAACACGTAACGTATATTAACCAGAACATGTCGGACGCTGCCTTCTGCATCCTGGGACTTGAAAAGTGCTTAAAGGACCAGCAGAAAAATAAAACATTTTAGGACTTTTTCAAGGTAAAGAGGACAGCGTGGTTCATCACACAAAGGAAGAAAAAAAATGTTTTATCTTTTCCCTCCCGATTTCCTTACACCTTTTCTTCAGGTGTTTACTCTCCTTGTTTATATTTTTAGACGCCCCTCTCGCCTTGTTTAGGAATATAGAAAACATTCAAACACACAATCTTTGCTAATTCTCTGCTGACAGCATGCCGTCTGACCCCAGTTCCCAAGTCACGACAGGCGGCTCCGGAACCCCGTCTCTGTGACTGGGGCAGTATTATTTGTGCCTCCCGGCAGGAAGAGCCTTGGTGGGCGTGTAGGGGCTGTAGTTCAAGGGTCACTTACACCACCGAATCAAACGCGTCAACATTTGACACCTTGTCTCGTGGGCGAGTGACCGCTCGCAGCCTCAGATCCAGTGGAGAGCAGTGCGATCCTAATCGTAGACGACTCGTTAAAAGCGACGTTTAGCACCCAGAAGGCTTCTTGGCGCTGAGATATCACTGCCAACCGACTGCCAAGAGGCAGCATGGTAATCACAGGAAGGATGTTCCCGATTACTACTGTGGGTAGACTCAGCTGAGAGGCCAGGGGTTGAATGATCATGACGTGTAAAACAGCAGATAGGCCGTTTATGGGGGGGCACCCTCTTCCGTGCCTTTTTTCTGCTTGTCTACAATCCCAACGTGTCCAGGTCCGCAGAGCCATGATGAGTTTTATTGACATAATATAGTCCTTCATTGCCATAACATGACGCAGCACAACGCTGTTCTTTATTGAACCAGTTCTGATGCGCAGTGACTAGGTGTGATGAGCCTCGCACTTACGATTTCAGTGCCGAAGTTTTGTCACCTTTTTAGAGCATTAATCCACGCAGTAGCGCCCAGAAGCGGTTCACCTTCGGTCAGGCACAGTAGGCAGGCCACTTATGTGCCTATTCTTTCAGTCAACATCTTTTACATTTAAAATGTCAAAAACTCCACAAGGGGGTCCTCTCTTTGGCAGGAATTTATGAGAAAATGAACCTTTTAAATGGCAAGACAGCTCAGTGGGTTGAGTCACCAGTGCAGAAATCTGCCGGTTCCGTGATCACATCACAGCAGTGCGTTGTGCCAGCTTTTCACCCATTTAAAGTAGATAACATTAGTAACACTGAGATGGGAAATAACTCTGTTTTTAAATGCTGGCGATCCATGAATGCCCAGTGCTATTGTTGCACCCGTCACGTGTGGGGGGGGGGAGACACGTTCACACTGCTGGCGTCGGTTCTTCAGAGCATCAGACATTTTTCTAAAAGTCATTTAAATACCTCAGAGGTTTCAGACTGGGAACTGGTAGTTTGACTCTCAGGCAACAAATGGTTCAGAATTTAGTTTCTTTCTATTTATAATGTTCAATTACAGTGCCGTAAGCCGAGCTTCAAGACCCAGTAACAAAAATTACAAAAGTACAAACTAGACACCATAAAGGCAACAACATAGTAACAATGAAAGAAAAAAAAAATGCTATAACCTCATGACAAAACCGTAAACTAACAACGAGGCACTATACTTGTATTTCTTTTTTCAAACGCGTGTTTATTTTTTCCCTGGCACCCCGGCCCCTTTAACAGAGTAGCTACACAAGGGCGTATTTATAGGGCCCGTAAATTACTTTATCCCGCGGTGTAATTTATACACAGTGTACACAGATTCCGAAACACTAATGCGGGCGAACAAAGTGCAAAGCAAGCGTAAAGAGACGGCGCCCATCCGTCAGCGTCTCCAGTGCGTCGTCGTTTTTTTAATGATTTGTTTATGATTTTATGACTGCGAAAGAGGCCGCGGTTTTCTATTAATCTGCCCTTTGTTCCCATCGATCCCCCGGCGGTCAGCAGCGTCTCCCTACTTTTTGAAATCGGGAGCTTTATTTGACATGATCGCGGAAAGACGAACGACCCTCATGCCGGCGCGAGCGCCACCGCACCACGGAACATTACAGAGGCCAAGGGGGCATTTCCAGACTGCCACAAACCACGTACTACCCTATGCACGCTGCCACTCATGCATTTATTGTGCATGTGTGTTTATTTACTAAACATCTCGAAAGAATGAAGTGGAAATACCTCAAATACCATATCTGAAATTTAGCGGTGGGCAGTAATGCCAGCGAGATTTTGAGGGGAGGGTGAGGCGAGAGACCCCGCAGGGCCATTATAGAATTTACGATGAGCATTACGCATTCGCACCGTTACGCTGTATTGTGCAGCGCTCTGCACTTTATTCCGACTTTTTGACTCGTTTTAACAAACGTGAATACATTCACTAGGAATGCAGCTTGCAGTATTTGATGGCACCCAGAGCCATTAAGCAGTAGAATGAAATTGAATGTGGAAATATTTACACTTCGAGGACGCATTGCATTTGCATAGCCAATAGGTCTCTCCTTTGGGACCTTATAAGTGTTTACCCATGCAACAGTTGATGTTGTTGCACCAAGGATATTGTGCTGCATAACTAAATACTTATAAGGTCCCAAAAGCGAGACCTATTGGCTATGCCAATGCTTGTTGTGTGAGGTACTACTGAGGTATGCTGCCATTCATTTAGAGCTTCTTGCCTCCTGTCAATCCAAAATTTGTCCACGATGAAGCAGAATCATATTCCATTACGTGTTGCTTTCTGGGTTTCCTGTTTGTTGGTGCAACCTGATCTCTGCTTGACGTTTTATATAATTGAATGAAGGTACTTTTGTTGATTAATTTGTTTACTATAAATCCTTATAACATACACATTACAGTGATATTGTTGATCGCTACCAGAGGGGCGGTGAGAGATTCAAGCAAATGGGTGTAAGTGTAGAACATTTCAAAAACAGCGCAAGATATGAACGTGTCCATATATATTCAGGTATATCATTCCAAATGAAGAGACCTTGGTAAGAAAATGTATTTTTGCACACTGCTAATATGATGCTGGTGTCCTGCTGTAGTCAAATATCAGAAAAACCTTCACTTTCCAGAGTACCATTTTACTTTGATTTACATGTTTACAGCTACATTTCCTAAGATTACGTTATGTAATGCAATCAACATAAATCAAATTTTGATTTCACTGATAACAGTGGAGCCTATCCCACACCTGTGCCACATATATCCTGATTTAAAAAAAGGATGTTATCTGAAGATCCAAAACGCTCAAGCCTCTGTCCATGCCTGAAGCATTTGATCACCATGTTTAGAGGGACCTCCATAGCAGGTGTGCAGCTGGCAGAGATACCTCAGCCTCTCCTATCAGGTCCCCAATGTGCTCAAATGTGACTGGTCCCCCACTGTGTCTGCTGCAGTTAGCCCCATGAATGACCACCATACAAAGTGGGATGGACCTTTATCGAAAAATAAGTACTGTCAACCTAACACACTGGGAAAATCTCCCAGCATGTTAGAGACAAGCTGGCATATCAGGGAAACTGTTTATGTGGGCAGTGACAAAGATCTCTCCTTCAAGGTGTAAATTGATAGTAGTCCCACAGATATCAGAAATTCTACCAGGCAACCTGGACATTGGGTACAATTTCCACCAGAGGCCTCCAGTCTGATAGTGATTCCTCGAATATTGGTCTGCTTTGGTTGCGGTATCTCTGCCAGACTTCAAACTTCAGTGGAATCTCTACAAGTATAGCAGATAATCTAGTTATGTCCTACTAATGGATGAAAAATCATCAGTGACAGACCAGCAAGCCTTTTCCCACTCTGAAGGTTGCATTTTGATCCAGTTGCTTGTTTGGGCAATAGGCCTGCTGTGATATTATCCGGAGTTAATTAAAACAATCCTTCTTGGCAGCCACCATCGTTGGAATATACTGCTAGAGGTTTGTTTGCATTATGGAGATGTAAGAGTTCTCCTTAATGTTAATTTCTACTTGTTTCTTTGTGAGCTACTTATCCCGAAATTTCAATCATGGCAGTTCTACATACCTCACGATTCCATACAACGGTTAGTATTATTTTTGTATGGAACTGATGGAATTCCTTTTAGCACATTGTGTCATGATGCACGAATGCGAACGCTGATTATCCAGAGCCCTGTTTGAGTGTGTCAGGTTTCCAGCATAGTCTTTGTTCAGTTTAAAAAAAAATTTGATAAAGGAAGCATTGATGTCCAGCCAGTAACTGCAACTAACTCCAACTAATCCTTATAAAAGAAATCATGCCCCCCAAAACCCAGGGCCTGAAGTGGGAAATGGATGACCGAATTACATAATAATAGCATCACTCTCATCTTGCACATTGAGTTGTGCTTGGATTCTGATTTTTTAGCAGTAAACAAATAACATAGGATTTAGCTTGGAGGCTTGCTTAAATGAACTGCCACGTTAATGCTATTTATGTGTTTCAGATATGTTGTAATTGCAGTCTGGGGATTTTCGTTGATTCCCGGACTGATTTTGTAGCATTCCCTTCTGATCTGCAGTGATGGGTTGCCCTGGGTCCTGCTTCATTCTGTCGTGAAGGGATACAGAGGTGTGGGGTTAATATGGCGCACTGAAGTGGGACAGGAAGCGTTTAAATCTGCTCCCAGGCTTAGGGTATTTAGAACGCATTGGAAATCATGAGACTTGCTGCAAGCCAATTACAGTCACCCTTTGTGTCTGGGATTCTTTCATTTAGGATTTTGAGCTGGAATATAAACTGGTGGATCCCGATCTGATAGCTTTGTTCCTAAATTTCTACATGATTAATTTACAGGAGACCTTGGACACCACTGGTGATTTATTTCTAGAAGGATACGTATCTTTTACTGTCAATGCCTCTTCATCCCAAAGCAGGTGACCGAGTGGGGGGTCTGGCCACTTTTGTAAAACTTAACCTGGCACCTAATCCATCTCTTATTTCATCCTCCTCTCCCTTCTTTCTGGGAGTTTTCTTACCTTCGAATTTTCTTCCTCCAGTCCTATGTATCAATATCTATAACCCCATTCATGGGAAGGAGAAAACAGACATATTTTCTGAGGTGACCACCTTCCTTGGTTCCTTTTTTCTTTCTCATTTGACCCGGTCTTTGGCCCTATACTTATTGGGCGACTTCAGCTTACACCCTTGTAAAGAGTGACATTTGTACACTACACAGGATTCAGACGTACCCGGGGAACTTCAGGTCCATGTGAAGCACACCGCCCAGGGTGATATTTTAAATAATTTGCTTTCACGATTTGACTTGGTTAACCTCCTCTCCAAACATACCTTGGATCAGCCAACTGTTATTCCTACTTTCAAAGGTCATGGTGCTGGCTCTATTATTGATTTTAATTTTGTTTCAAGGGTTTTGTCACTTACTTGTCGAGCTTTGCCCCAGTCTGGAGCCCTCCCAGTGACCACAATCCTCTTTTTGTCACCTTCCACCAGTGGGGAACGAAATCGGGTCTTACAGATCTTTATCTAGCCTTCTCCAAGCCCAGGGATCAGGGCCATAGGATAAAATAGGAGAGCGTAATTCCTGAGGAATTCAACTCCCTCATGGCCCACTCATGCAAGGCGGACTTCGACACCTGCCTGGGAGATGACCCTACGGACACCCCGAATCCTCATAGCGTTTGACCGCATTAGTGCATACATCAATAATGTGCTGACCAAACAGTGTTTAGGAGCTCCAACCAAACTGTGCAGATGGTTCAATACACATTGTGTTAGGTCCAAAAGAGAGTTAATGGCTACCTTATAATGTATACCCCGGGATAGGGTCACCATTCAACATGCCAGAACAGCTTTTAAAAATGCCCTTAAGAAACGGAAACTGGAGCTGAAGAAGGAGTTATGGGATCACTGTGTGGCAGCAAGTTCTATCCACAATGGTGCTAAGTTTTGGACCATAGTGAATCACCACTTCTTCAAAGATGGCCCGCTGTTGGTCCAGGCAGCCCCGGAACCTGCCCAGGCCTGGGTGGATCACTTCGCAGGTCTTTATGGCCTGGGAGAGACAGGGTTTTCCCTCTTGCCCCCACTCTCCCCTCTAACTGCTCAGCGTATGGTCGAGTGGGCCGAGGTAAGCAACACCATCCATTCTCTGCCCCTGGGTAAGGTCCAGTGGGCCAATTTGTTTCCGGGAGACCTCATGAAATCCTTGGGTGACTTGTGGGCCTTGGTTATCACCGGCCATATTAATGCTGCTATCAGAGGTCCCCTTCCCGCTGCATGGAAATGTTCTGTTATTATCCCAATCTTACAAAAGGGGGCAGGGCCGACCTGTTTCCTTAATCGACGTGGAGGTTAACATTATTGGGAGGGTCATTCTTGAGAGGCTCACCGTGTGGACCGATGAGAGGTCTAGTCTCTCTGATGTCCAATATGGGTTCATGTCAGGTAGGGGAACGGTTGAACAGAACCTCAACCTCCATCTCCTGATTACCAAATCC
Organism: Calotriton arnoldi; assembly: GCA_963921515.1. Taxonomy (NCBI): domain Eukaryota; kingdom Metazoa; phylum Chordata; class Amphibia; order Caudata; family Salamandridae; genus Calotriton; species Calotriton arnoldi. The sequence goes on along the minus strand of CAWUFW010000745.1, from coordinate 2,029,632 downwards.
ATCTGGCATTTATGGACCTCAGCTCAGCCTTTGACAAAGTCAATAGGGAGAAACGTTGGTCTGAGCTGGAGTCCTTAGGAGTTGGACAAGTCCTGATAGCCTTCATGAGAGATCTCCATAATGAACTCAAAGGGGTGGTCAGGTACGGCCAACATGGTGAATTCACCCAGATGTTTGAAATTAAAAGGGGAGCTGAGCAGGGGTGCATCCTTGCTCCCTTCTTATTCATAATGTATATTAATCGGCTGGAGGAGGTTTTAAACAACATTGAGGCAGATGTTCCCAGGGTGGGAAGAATGCTAATCCCTGTCCTTTTTAGGTCTCGGCCTGCACCAGCGCTTGCGCTGGTCTGGCCGAGAGTTTTAGTAAGTGGGTTTTGGAAGTGCAAACACTGGCTTTCGGCTGGCGACCAGCTTGCGTTCACGATGGGCGTGCACGCGCGCAGCTGCCATCTGGGTTTCCTATCTCTTCCTCATTTCCTCGTCATGGCTCATTAACTCTCTGGACTCTGATGTTTCAATCGCAGCAGCAGCTCACATTACCAACTGACGGCCCTGGACTACAGTCACATGAAAAACAACAGCGATTAGCATTGAAATGCAAGCTTTTTTTGTCTAGTTAGAAATATTGCTTCGGTGGGTTGATTTCACCTTATATCGCTATTTGTTTTATATTGGGAGTCACAGCCTAATTACCAGTATTTTTGTCTCACTCTGTTTTTTTAAAAATATTTATTCGCGCAAAGCACAAAGCTATATTTAAGGTTACTTTTTCCGCGTCACTTCTTCACTCTATTTAAACTCCACACCCCCACTCTTATTGTCTCTCTCCTTCTCTCTCTCTCCCCTCTCTAATTCTCTCTCTACTTAATTAACTCTCCCTCTCTATCTTTTTTAGCCTTTCATTCTCTCTCACCCCTTTATCTGTTTCTCTTTCAAACTCCTTCATTCACTCTCTCTCCCCTCTTTCTCTCTCTCTATCCCGCTCCACTCTTTATTCTATGTACACCCTTTCTCTCTCTTTCTCTCTCACCACCCTCTCTAATTGGGCATTATATCTTCACTCTATCTCTCACTCGGCAACACCACAGCATCACTCAGCATCACCACAGCATCACTCAGCGCAACCACAGCATTAATCAGAGCCAGCACAGCATCACTCAGAGCCAGCACAGCATCACTCAGAGCCAGCACAGCATCACTCAGAGCCAGCACAGCATCACTCAGAGCCAGCACAGCATCACTCAGAGCCAGCACAGCATCACTCAGCACCAACACATCTCTCAACGCCATCACAGCATCTCTCAACGCCATCACAGCATCACTCAAAGCCATCACAGCATCACTCAACGCCATCACAGCATCACTCAACGCCATCACAGCATCACTCAACGCCATCACAGCATCACTCAACGCCACCACAGCATCACTCAACGCCACCACAGCATCACTCAACGCCACCACAGCATCACTCAACGCCACCACAGCATCACTCAACACCACAACAGCATTACTCAGCACAACCACAGCATCACTCAGCGCCACAACAGCATCACTCAGCGCCACAACAGCATCACTCAGCGCCACAACAGCATCACTCAGCGCCACCACAGCATTACTCAGCAGCACCACAGCATTACTCAGCAGCACCACAACATCACTCCGCGCTACCACAGCATCACTCAGGGCCAACACTGCATCACTCAGCACCACCACAGGATGACTCAGCACCACCACAGGATGACTCAGCACCACCACAGCATCGCTCAGCGCCACCACAGCATCGCTCGGCGCCACCACAGCATCGCTCGGCGCCACCACAGCATCGCTCGGCGCCACCACAGCATCGCTCGGCGCCACCACAGCATCGCTCGGCGCGACCACAGCATCACTCGGCGCCACCACAGCATCACTCGGCGCCACCACAGCATCACTCGGCGCCACCACAGCATCACTCGGCGCCACCACAGCATCACTCGGCGCCACCACAGCATCACTCAGCGCCACCACAGCATCACTCAGAACTACCACAGCATCACTCAGCGCCACCACAGCATCACTCAGCGCCACCACAGCATCACTCAGAACTTCCACAGCATCACTCAGAACTACCACAGCATCACTCAGAACTACCACAGCATCACTCAGAACTACCACAGCATCACCACAGCATCACTCAGTGCCACAACAATATCACTCAGCATCACCACAGCATCACTCAGCGCCACCACAGCATCACTCAGCGCCACCACATTATCACTCAGCGCCACCACAGCATCACTCAGCGCCGCCACAGCATCACTCAGCGCCGCCACAGCATCACTCAGCGCCGCCACAGCATCACTCAGCGTCGCCACAGCATCACTCATGCCGCCACAGCATCACTCAGCGCCGCCACAGCATCACTCAGCACCACAGCAGCATCACTCAGCACCACAGCAGTATCACTCAGCAAGACCTGAGTATCATTCAGCATCACCTCAGCATCGTCTCCGCAACAGTCACCACCACCACCACTACCACCTCAGCCTGCTCTCGGAATTTGGCATCTGTTGATTCTCCCCTAGCGTCTGGCCGCTGCTAGTGTTATAATACAGGTACTAGTTCCCAACCTTCACCCTCCGATTGTTTATGCCCCCTCAAAAAAAAAGCTTTAACAAACAACCATTGCAATAGGCAGAAACAAGTTGCCAGCATTGCAAGAACAAACAAAAAACTGAGGAATTTTTTTATTGTAAATACTTTTTTTAATATGGTCGTTCAGTTTTACATAATGCCTTCTTGGTCATATATAAAGTAACAAAAATGCTTCTGACACTTTTTTATTATAACTTTTCAGCATGCTGCACAGCAGCCACACTTCTCTACAGCACAGCTTGAAGACATTGGCAAAGTCAATAGCTCTGGCTAAACACTTATAAGGCCCCAAACGCGAGACCTATTGGCTATGCCAATGCTTGTTTTATACAGATAATGCAGAGCTCACTGACAAGAGCTTGCAATGTCTTTTAGATTCTTTTATCATTTTTATGAACAATCTGGACATTTCTGCCAATTTTATAAAAATCGGTTTTTATGGTAGATGGCCCAAAAAAGAACAAATCCCGTCATCTTTGTACACAGGGCCAAGTATTAACCAGGGTGGACAATTTCACTTACTTAGGCCTTCTCTTGAACTCTGGCCTTAGCTAGGCCTGTTGTTAAGGAAAAATGGGAACACTCTGCAAAGAGCCATTTCTGGTGTACACGATTTTGCCACGCGAATCGGGCGCAAGCCCCCCAAACGTTTGCTAAAGGTCTACAAGGCCAAATGCATTCCAATGGCCACTTTTGGGTGTGAAATCTTTGGCTACACTAACATTGACTCCATACAGACAATCAAAAACAGATTTCCAAGAAATCTCCTGGCTGTCAGCCAGAGCACCTCAGCTGAGATCGTCCATGAGGAATTAAGTCTGGCCTTTATCTCAGATCTGATCCGCAATCGTCCGTTGCTTCTTTAGTGCTTTGTCTTCTATAAAGAGGACCTTCATCTGAACAGACTTGTCCTCCAGGATTTGACCCTGGAGAGGTCTGCTCGGATCCCATGGATCTCCAACATTAAGAGATCTTTTTTCGAACTGTGCCGCCCAGACCTGTTTCTTGACCCCCAGGGTATTTAAAAAAAGGCAAACACAAGTAGATAATGGACGGAGTGCTGAAACCTTTCAGACACTCACCCCAGTCAGATATCTGGGTTGAATTCATCATCGTTCTTTAGCTCACTTTGCCATCTCAGTTCAGACCCAGCCATATGCAAATCAGTCTTGCCCAGTTCCTCATGGGAACAGTTCAGCCCAAACTGCCAAGCCAGGTCTTCCCTGGACTGGAAACAAGCATCCTGGGACCGGTTTCGGGGTAACACCCCTCATCATCCAGGCTAGCTTGAATCCAGTGGCAAAGTGAGAAAGGGACCCACGTCTGGGCATACCCTGCCAACTTAGGGTGTTGTTTATATTTATTGCCGCCTATCTCGTCAGTACTGTGTAGAAGAAAGAGTCTCGGATCCAGTGGGAGCTCCCATGCAAGTATGTCGCTAAGACAAGAAGCCACCCTCCTCCAGAACGGCTGTAGCTCCGAACAGCTCCAGACCGTATGTAAGAACGTACCATCTTCCCTCTCGCATCTCAAACAGGTGGGGGATTGAATTACCCCCATTTTCCAAAGGCGGGATCGAGTATAGTACGCTCTATGTATATACTTAAATTGAATAAGGCGGTAGCGTGTAGATACCGCGGCACCCCGAGGACTGGCTATAGCCTCGGCCCAGTCATCCTCAGTCAACTCTGGAATATAATCCTGCCATGCTCTCTTAGTTTTGTCAAGGGTTGTTCGTGTGTGTGTCGTCAGTATTTGGTAGATTTGCCTGATTTTATGGAGCCCCAGGTCACCCATCATTAGGCGGGCGGCCCTCTAGTGGATGGAATTCTGGTAGAGTTTCCAGAGCACGAATCTGGGGGCCCAATGCGTGACGTAATTGAAGATATTTATGAAATTGCGTCTTATGTAGGTGAAATTCCCCTTGCAGCTGTTGGAAAGACTTCTGTGTTGTGCCTTGCATCACGTCTCCCAACGTAGATATCCCCACTAAGTCCCATTGACGAAAACCCTGCAGGGCAGTCACGGGGTGTAGGTATGTGCCTTGCCAGAGAGGGGTTGTACGAGTCAAGGTCCCACGCCATCCCATCTGTCTCACCTTGTACCGCCAAAGCTGAATCACGGTTCTGCTCGCGGGGGGGCAGTGCATTGAGGTTCCTAGAGCTATATAGGAATTGGAGAAGGGGAACCACTTCCATTGCTGCGTGTTCCAGCACGAAGGCGGGGTCGGTGGGGGAGTTGTACCACCATTCATTTATAATTAGCAGGTGAGATGCAGCGTAATAGGCGTACACATCCGCCGCCGCAATCCCCACACAGTACGTGGATTGTGTGCATGTATGTAGTGCCACCCGGATCGCCCCCCCTTTCCATAGGAATTTATTGTGTATGGCGTTAACCTGCGCAAACTAGGACCTCGGTATATTGTAAGGGAAGTTTTGCAGTCGATAGAGAATTCGTGGTAGGGATACCATCTTAAATATGGCTGATCGCCCATATAAAGATAGTGGAAGGGAGGACCATATTGCTGTTTCATTGTTTAAACTTGTGAGGAGCGGGTTGATATTATTTGCCCAGGAAATCTTTGGACAGGGCGACATGAATATGCCTAGATATTTAAATCCCCCCCCCGTCGCGTGTGATAATTGCGTCGCCCAGTTGCCCCGTCCCTGGTCACCACATACTGGAAAAAGCACGGGTTTAGCAGGGTTAGTGTGAAGGCCTGTGGTTTCCCCGAACATCCTAAGAATTTGTAAGAGACGCGGATCTGAGAACCACGGGTCTGTTAAAAAGAAGAGAACATCATCCGCGTATAACGGTATGCGATCCGGTCGCGCATGAGGCCACTCGAAGCCGCGGAATACCGGGTCAGTCCGAACCCACACAGCCCGGGGCTCCACGGCCAAAGCAAATAAAAGCGGGGACAGGGGGCACCCTTGCCTCGTACCTCTGTGTATAGGGAAGGGGCATGAAAGATGACCTGCTATACGGACTGAGGCTGTCAAATCAGTGTACAATAAACGGATATATGTTATAAAACGAGGGCCAAAATTAGCCGCTTCAAGTAATTGAAAAAGGTAGACCCAGCTGAGAGAATCAAAAGCTTTGTCTACGTCGGCCAGAAGTATAGCCGCCGGGCATCCCAACTCTGGGGCCAGCGCCATAGCATTATGTACCCTACGGATGTTGTGGCGGGTAGCTCGGAATGGCATGAAGCCAGATTGGTCTGGATGGATTAGATCCGCCACACAGGTCCGTAGGCGATCTGCCAGGACCTTCCCCAAGAGTTTGGGTTCGAAGTTAATGAGGGAAATTGGACGGTAGGAAGAGGGCTCTTCTGGAGGGCGACCGGGTTTGAGGAACAGAACAATCTCTGCGTGGCGCCACTCCCGGGGCAGTGTAGTCTGGTCGTGGGCCTCCTGTATTGCCGCTAGTAGATGTGGGCCGAGTGTATGCATGTGCGACCGTAGGCATTCAATGGGGAATCCGTTAGGTCCGGGGGCCCGCCCAGGACGCATGGCCTGTGGGGCGCCATTCAGCTCATCCAATGTAATGGGGGCGTCTAATTGTTCCCTCATATGGTCGGTGAGTCTGCGGGGTGGAATATCTCTGAGGAACTCCGCTATTTGGGCTTCTGAGAGTTGCTCTCGGCGTTCGTAGAGTGAGGTAAAGTGTAGTGCAAATTCTTGAGCCACCCGCCCTGGGGATGAGCAGAGGCGACCCTGCGTGTCATGTATGGTGGGGACCGCGGCGGGGGACTTGTCGACTTGGCAGAGCCTATGCAACATTTTGCTAGATTTGTCCCCCCACTGATATATTTTATGCTGTGACGCCTCCCAGATCTCCTTTGCTTTATTCATTTGGTGTTGTTGTATAGCTTGTTGCACCTGCACCAAATTACGCTGCAGCATCCTGCATGTTTGTATTTTTGGGAAATACAGTTTTTTAGATTTTTGAGTTACATAAAATAGTTTATTAAAAAAATAAGGTTTACGGTTATTTAGATTATATTTACTTCAATCAATGAATGCCCTTTTATTGAATTCTGACAGAGCCATATTTACAGATAAAGTTGTGCTGAAATAAATGCAGCCCTTTATTTTAATTAAATCTATGCACTGATGCACAACCTCCTGTTAACCTTATTACAACACAGTTGAAGATCATAACTTGAATATTTTAGCTCTATGCATGTGCATCTAATCTTTGTACTCAGACTCACCCCTGGGCAGTCTCCATGGGGTACTGAATTTCATAGAGTGTACAACTGATAACTTGGGTGCTTTTGGAACTTGAAATACATAACAATTTGACCATTTACAACAAAAGGGTTCTCACCAAAGACCAAGCACAATCTGATGACACACCTACCAGTCAAATTGTACATGTATTTATTAAAGCAAACTACCACTTGAGGGACTCCTGGTGCTAATCACAGACGAACAGAAGGTGGAGGTTAACGAAGTTACATAAATCACCAGGTATTGAGGGCTTTCCTGAATAAAAGATGGCTAGGTGTGAGTTGGAGATTATGGGGCAAAGTATTCCACATAACAGGGGCTTGAACCAAAAAAGACATGCCATCAAGACAGGCTCTGTTGAATTGGTCAATTCAGAGACTGTATAGGCTGATCAAAGCTTTGTTGCCAGGTAGTATTTTGCTAGCCTTCTAGAAATGAATTGAGGAGTCTTTTTTTTTTTTTTGAAATTTCTTTATTGTTTTACCACAGAGACAACAATTGTCGCTTATTGTAAGCCTCATAATCTGTATCACATTTCAACATATATAGCATGACAATTGGCCTAATATACTAACAATTCCAATTTTCATATGCTCCAAAAACAGAGAACTTAATTTAACTTGTACCCCCGCAACCCCCACCTCCCCCAACCAGCGTCTTGATTTCAATGTTAGGTGTGTTTACATGTTAGTCCACATTTCTCAGGAGTCTACTTGTGGGACCACATTTTGTCTTTCCTGTCCTATGGGGTCCCCTGAATTCCGCTGCATCCCCCCTGTTGGGTCTATCTGTGATGGCTGGGGTATGGCTATCAACTCCTGTATCATCGTTCCCCAGGCCTGCAATACGTCTGGAAGCTTCTCATCTCGTCTGGTTTTCCTCATGAGTTCCTCCTCTGCGGTCGCCCATTCCTTAAGATCTGATTTCCATTTCTCAATGGATGGGCCCTGGGGGGGACAACCAATGTATGGCAATTCGCCTTTTTGCTATTGTGAGTCCCAATATCAGAAAGCGTCTGGTCTTTTTACAATTGGGATTGCTCTGCATCAGTCCCAGAAGGCATGTTTCTATCTCTGGGGGAACCTTCCACACCGTCACCCTATTGAGCTGTTCTAGAACATCTGCCAAAGTATATTTGTATATGTGGACACTGCCAGACAATATGTACAAAATTGGCTTGTGTATACCTGCGTCTAGGGCAGTGGGGATCTCTTGAGGCATTCATTATATGCAGCAGTCTGGGGGAGAGATACGTCATGTGTATTATATTGTATTGTATTAGTTTAAACCTAGCCCCTATGGACACCTTACGAACTCCATCATGGATTCTTCCCCAATCCGACGGCTGCAATGATGGTCGATCACCTCTTGCCACCTGTCCTCTATTTTTAGGGGCTTGCCTTGTCTATCCTCCCTCAAAGCCCGGTATAGGTGCGTCACAAATTTACGCCCTCCCGCCATGGAGATCATGGTGACCAGTGTATGTGAATGTACGGGGGCCTCCGGGAAAGTCGGCCAGAGCTGTCTGGCCTTGGCTGCTATTTTTGCATCCTGCAGAAATTATCCGGCCCCTAAATCAAATGTTTCGACCGCATTCTGGTATGTGATGAACCTATCCTCCGGGTAGAGGTCCGCCAGCATTAGGCAGCCTCCCTCTTTCCATTTTCCTATGGTCATTGTCTGCTCTATCTTGGCAAACTGCGGGATTCCCCAGACATCTGCCTCTGGTGTTAAGGGCTTCCTCTTGATTACCGTGTTTACCGCTCTCTCCCACACGTTGGCCATTAACCGTATCAGAGGGGGGGGTCAAGTCCGGCGTGCCCCTTCCTTTCATGAGCAGGGTCCCCAGCCGTTGGTCTCCGTAGGTCCCCTCCAATAAGGACATCTCCCATGAGGAATCTATATCCAGCCAGGTTATTGCGTGCTGTAGCTGCGATGCCAAATAATAGAGCTCAAGATCTGGGATTTCCAACCCCCCTCTGTCCCACTGGCGTTTCATCACGTCTAAACTCACCCTGCAGCGCTTCCCGTTCCACAGCAAGGATGTCAACAGGACTTCCAGTTCTTTAAAGACTTTACGCGGGATCTCATAAAAAGACCCCTGCATGACGTAGAGGCATCTGGGTAGAATCACCATTTTTAGGTCTCGCCTAGCGATGCAGCGCCATGCGCTGCTCGCTAAGCGAGATCTATTGTTGTCGACTTGCTTTCGAAGGGGGACAGGACATGTGCACGCGTATGTCAAGACAGGAGATGTGCACGCGTACGGCTCGCGGCGTTATTACAACGCCTGCTCGCACCATACGCGTGCACATCTCCTGTCTGTGCGCGCCGCGCTTACGTGAACACGTGTGGACAGCTTGTTATTTATTCTGAGCGCTCACATCAAACAGCAGAGGAGCACATGCGGCGGCAGACGGTGCAAAGAGAGCAGCGGCCCCGGTAGCGCACAGTGTACTTGCCGTGAGTAGTACTTGCCTGGGCGAGCGCTTCCTCCTACTGCCACATACCCTCCTGCGTATCTCACCAGGTCGCTCCTCTCCAATCCCCAGCTGTCCCTGCACCCCTCCAGTGTCAGCCAGCCCTGCGCCATCTGCCGACCCCCACTATATTCTTCCAGGACTACAGACTTCGTTTCCTTCCCCCGCCAGGACAAAGGCATCGCGGCAGAACCTTTCAGCCCCTGACGCCCCCTCCATAGAGGTACTCCCTCCCCGCATTCCTTACCGTTACGCCATACTTCAACGCGATGCCTGCAGCGTGTCCCCAGAGCTCACGGGGTGCTCGGTATACCTCTCTGCCCAGGCGGCCGCCGTCACGTTGGCCGTGCTGTTGTAGGAGCGTGTTTTAGTGCGTGCCAGGCTCAAGGACAGTACGGCCTCGGATTCAGACTCAGAGCCTCAGCGCGGACAGACGGCGTGTCTTCTCTGGCGATTCTCAGCTTGCGCCGGGACAGCCAATGTGCACGCTCACGGCGTCTCGTGCGCTCCCACCGTGCTTTCAGTTTTGCGCGCTCAGACAATGCCCCCGCTGCACTCGTGACGGCTCCGTGGGCTGAATATTTTACAGTACCGGGAGGGAAGGGCTGCGGAAGGAAGCACCGGCGGATCCATATGTAGCTGTACATTGGCCATGACTGGTTGTGTTTTAGGCACGGGGAGATTAAGGGATTTGCCCGGATTCACAGGAAGTTGAGGCGGCGCCGAGATTGGAACCCGATTGCCCTGCTCCAAAGTCTGTAGCTCTGGCCATTACACCACAGCCTCATCCTCCTCATTCCACCTAGAGGGCCTGTTGTTTTTTTCTAGTGAGACTCCTTGGAGGGAACTTCTAAATTTCAAAGCCAAAGCTTGGTTATTTAGAGAGGCTTTTGTTCCCGCTTTACCTCCCGTCAGATCACTTACTCACCTGTCTCTGCCTACCACCTCTACATAAGCAGCCTCCGTGCACTCACTCACTGTAATCCCTCCCTTTCGCAACTTTTCACAAGGTGGGGTCAGTAATGTTTGATTATAACACACCACCCACCCTGTGTAGACTTAGGAAAGGGTGGGAGACAGCAAGAATTGATTAGCAGCCAGAGGCGTTACCGGGCTGTCGCTGAAAATGCTCAGGGCTGCCTTAACAAGCATTTGCAATGCAATAGGTCTTGCAGTTACGCAAGCTTAAGCTATTGGCATTGTAAATGACAATGCCTTTTATTTATGTTTTTAAAACGAAGACAAAAATAAAAGGCATTGTTAATGCAATGTCAATAGCTCAAACTCGCGTAAATGCGAGACCTATTGCATTGCAAATGCTTGTTATTAGAGTCACTTTACCCATAAGGGACAACCTGAGGGTATTCCAGGATTGCACACTTCCGTTGAGTCCCCTTATTATCCTGCCCATATTCAAATCGTAAAACCGCTCCCTGTTTCTGGCAGTATGCATGCCTAGGTATCGTACTGTTTCTAATTCCCAGGGGAGCTCCAATTGAGGAAGTCGGGCCGCCTCGCCCTCTTCCGGACGTATTATCGGGTATAGCTGCGACTTAGATTTATTGATCTTTAGCCCGGAGGCTAGTGCGAATCATTTGTTGAATCGCCCTTATTACTTCTGATTTGGTTAGTGGGGTGTCCAGTGTTTCTTGGGCAGCTTGGTCTAAACAAGGCAGTGTAATCGCCTCTAGGAATGACTCTATTGTCGAGGCTGGTGTCTCGGCTTGGGGTTCAGTATATACTAGCTTGAGATGTTCCGCAAAGACGGCATTTATCTCATACTGAGTATACTTCATAGTCTGCCTGCTTGGATCCCTTATTGCCAGTATTGGTTTAGGCTGAGTTTCCATTTTTATGAGTCGTGCTAGCATCCGGCCTGACTTGTCCCCCTCTGTATACCAGCGCTTTCTACTTTTATTCCGGTCGAACTTGTCTAGCCGGTCCCATAACTGTCCTGTCTTTTGTCTCTGTTCGGTCCAACTTTGGCGGTCCTCTACATTAGTGGGGAGCGTCTCTTCCAGCACGGCCAACTTACGCTCTTGCAGGTCACGCTCTAACACTTTTCGGACTCCCGCGTCTGTTGCCATACACACCCCCTAATTACCACTTTCATTGCGTCCCACTCTGTCGCCCTGGTATTTTTGGTTTTCCAATTAGTTGTAAAATACCCCCTCAGCTCTACGTCTATTGCCACCTGGTAAACCTGGTCTGCCAAAGCGTCCACATTAATCCTCCATAGTGGTATCTTGGATCGGGGTCTGCTCAGGGTGTATTCCAGCAGCAAGGGAGCGTGGTCGGACAGGCAGCGAGCTAGATATTGTGTTTCGCCCACTCTATGTATGGTCTATGCCTGTATGAAGAAATAGTCGAGCCTGCTATATGTGTTCGTTGCCAGTGTATGGCAGGAATAGGCTTTCTGATGTGGATGTCGGTGCCTTCAAATGTCTACCAGCCCATAGTCGGATTGCAGTTGCCTCATGTCCCCCCTGGCTTTGGGTTTGGCGCTTGGTCTCGGTGGGAACCTGTCTAGGGTGCCATCAAGTGCACAATTGTAGTCTCCCGTCATTAGTAATTCAAAATCAGGGTTAAGCTGGGACTGACTGAGTTGATCCCAAGAATTCCCCATCATCGTTATTAGGGGCATATATGTTAAGCAAACACATACTGTGACAGTCTAAGGTGCCTTCCACCATTACAAATCTGCTGTGAGGATCTAGTTTGGTCCGTAACATTTTAAAGGGGACCCCCGGGGCCACCCACACCAGTGTACCCCTAGAAAATCCTGAATAGGATGTCGCATATATCTGGCCTTGCCAGCGTTTTTGAACATACTTGAGACAGTCACCCCACAGGTGCGTTTCCTGTAAAAAGGCTATTGAAATCTTATAGCGTTTCAGGAAAGCTAAAACGTGGTTATGCTTAACAAAATTATTCAAGCCCCGGACATTCTGTTATAAACTTATATGTATTTCCCTTCGCCGTCATGTAATTGGAATATCCCTGATGGCCAGGTTGACTCCCATAGTGGTTTCTTGCCCAGCACAGCTCCTAACTGCAACATCGCTACACACCTTTTCCTGGTTGATAGAACTTCTGGAACAACTGCTGGTTGTAAACTTAGCCCTAAAACAACAATTCCCCCAACATTCCCCTCTCCCCGCCCATAGGCAGTAGCTCTCCATCCCTTCTGTATCAAAAATGGCCTAAGGACTTGGGGCTCCGCCCCACACCTCTAATCCTCCCCCCTCCCTTACTTCTCTTTACCTTAACAGCTGAATACTAGTCCAATTGAATGAATATGAAAGAAAACTCAACCCCCCCTCTTCAATAAAAGACAATCTAGGTTTGTAACTTTTATAACGAGGCCAAGCCACCGTGCCATCGCGATACCGCGTCGGACCTTGCAGCCCCACTAGGCCATTCACGTGGATAGGCGGCTGGGAAGTCCTAATAAGACTTTGTGCCGGAGCCGCACAGCACAGCGTCTTTTTAGCTTACATTCTCAATCTGTGCCCCCCCCCCCCAACCCTGTACCTCTCCATGAACCTGGTGCCGTCCTCATGGTTTCTTGATGCAAAGCACCGATCCACCCCACCAAGTTCTTACTCACAGTAGTTCCGAAGGCCTTAGTCCTTCATCATGAACCGTCCTCCATCAGCTTAATAGTCCGGCCCACTGCATCATTCCGGGATTCCATCCGCCTGCGATTGAGTTTCTTGCACCAGGCAGAGAGGGGAGAATTGATTCTGAAGTTGTATGGCCACCGATTCCGTTTGTAGAGTTCCATCCGTGTCGACCAGAATTCTACCTGACCCGGGGGCCTCCTGGGAAGGGTTTCTCTGTTCCGCTCCATCCGGGCGCTGCCCTCGCTGTCTCCACCGACGTGACCGCTGTCCCCGCCAACCCTGGTTTTGGTCCGGTCCCTCCAGTCCTATCGACTCCATCCAGTCCACCACCTCCTGTGGCGTCTCATAGAAATAGACCTTGTCTTTATGCTGGACTCTGAGTTTTGTCGGGAACAGGAGGCTGTATTTGATGTTATGCTCCCGTAGGCGCCGCTTGATCCCCAGGAACCCGTTACGAAGGTCTTGGACTTTCCTGGTATAGTCAGGACATATTTGGATTACCCTGTTCTCGTATTTCGGTGGGCCATGGAGACGAATAGGCTGGAGGATAATGTCCCTGTCTCTGTGATTGAACAGGCAAGCTATTATTGCTCTAGGCGGAGAACCCGGGCTCGGCGGGGGCCCCAGGGCACGATGGGCTCTTTCTACGGCGAAGAATTTAGAGAGTCTGATATTGCCTAGGGTCGTGGTGATCCAATCCTCCAAAAAGAGGTCCGCAACCGGCCCCTCTGCTTTTTCGGGACAACCTACGAACCTGAGGTTATTCCTCCTTGAATGTCCCTCCGCATCTTCCACTCTGTCCTCCATGCGGCTGGCCTGGGTTTGTAGTGTGGAGACCGTTGTGCGGAGCCGCTGGACCTCGTCCCGCAATGACACCACCCCCTCCTCAGTGTTGGTGACTCTATCCGCCACCTTCAGGAGATCCAGACGTAGGTGGTTGATATCCATCGCCATGGTGTCCATTTTTGTTTCTAGGGCCACCCGAGAATCTTTGATGGCCGTTAGTATGTCCATTTTGTCTTGTGCCGCTGTGTCATTGCTGCATTGCTGACCAAACTCTTCTGTGTCCTGTCTGGGATGCTCCGCCAGGCCCGGTCCGGATACCGTACTGCACAATTTTATTGGACTGCCCTCCTCGTGTTGACTTGTCCTTACCCATGACGGGGTCGCGTCTCGCAGTCATAGGCGAGGGAGGCCCAAGCAATTATCGGAGCTGCGCCGTGGACCAGGCCCTGTTAGGTGCTGCCTCACTTGTTTGTTGGCTTTCCCCTGTATGTGTAGTCCTTTAGGGATTAATATTGTCTCCGTTTGACTTACCCTTCGTCCCTGGGCCTACTGGACCCGTGGCGCTGGCTCAAGGTGGTCATCGGCCTGCTTTTAGGCTATGTAGTCCACCTGGACACTGGCGTTATTTTTGGCGACTGCTAGGGCCTGTTGCTCAACAGCGGCCTCGCCCAGACCACCTTCCTGGAATGGGGCCGGCGCCCCTGTGATTCTCACGCCGCATACTGTGTCGCCTGCGGTGGTCCGGGCCGAGCCCCACTGTCCCTGGTCACACCCGGGTCCCAGCGAATCCGCCCACCGGCAAGACCCTGTCAACTCTCTATAAATCAGCCAGGCCCCCGCAGTGTCGCAATATTTAGGTCACGTTTGCAACCCCTCCCGGGTTGCAGCAACTTTCTTCAGTCCCTGGGCCTGCAGCAGGGCAATTCCAGCGGGCTCACCGCGACCCTCCAGCGTGACGCACCTCCTTTTTAGGTCTCGCCACGCAGCGCGCATGCGCTGCATAGGCAAAAAGACCTTTTGCCATCGATTCGGCTTTTCAGCTTAAAACGTGCACGCGTTCCATTGCCTTCAATGGCAACGCGTGCACGTTTGGCGATTCACTTGCGGGAGCGAGCAGCTGGCGCCATATGGTAGCAATTATCGCTCCTGGCGCCGCTCGCTCCCGCAAGTGAATCGCGCAGGCTCCCTCCTCTCCCCCCTCCCCCTGCTGCTGTGCGAGGCGCGCGCGCTTGTTAATTCTGGCCTGTGTGATCTTGGGCATGCCTCTATGCTTCTCCCTGCGCCTTCTTCCTCGATTATTCTTCACAGGCGCTTGGAACCGATGTAAGGAGTTCTAATAAAGTATTCACACAGGACTGATAGTCGTCCGCTCCATGACCCTTGTCACTTGCCCCAGGATTTGCCACGTGCCTCTGGGAGCACTCAGAATGCAGAGGAGCAGAGAGCGGCTTCAGGTCTGACTCACCTGGACTCCTCGTGAGGGCTGCCTGCAGGCATCTTATGATCCACAGGTAAGGCATTCTTGGCACATCCTAAAGCCGAGCCCGGGAAATACCACACTGGCGCTGGCACCGAGAGAGGCCTGCCCAGTGTCATTTCTGAAGTAATTCATTCATTTGTTGCCAGCTCGTCCCGGCATTGCCCGGATGCACGGACTCACTCCGGACATCCGTTGGCAGGGCTCCATCCTCAGCGTCCATGTAGTGTCTTGAAGACGAGGAGGGCAGTGAGCTGTCGAAGCCTCTATGTATCCCATTCTCTGACAACACGTGTAATGTTCACCTCTACCCGCAGTGGTTCAAACATCTCTGCAGTGTTTCACTCTGCCTCTCACTCTCTCGAGTCTTGAACTCCTGGGCCCCTGAGGACTTTAGTGCAGCGACAGCTTTGTGCTTTGCAAAACTCTAAACATAACAAGCAATGGTAAAGCCAATGGGTCTCGCTTTCAATGGCGATACCCGATCTTTTGGCTTTGCCTATGCTTGCTGCTGATGCGGTGTGCATCATAAAAAAATAAAACAAGCATTGGCATAGCCAATAGGTCTTGCCTTTGGGACCTTATAAGTATTTAGTTATGCAGCACAATATCCTTGGTGCAACAACATCAACTGTTGCATGGGTAAACACTTATAAGGTCCCAAAGGCGAGACCTATTGGCTATGCCAATGCTTGTTATGCTTGTTCCAGCTCTGGGTCCTGTCTCGAGCTGCCCCACACTGTTTTCAGGGGGGGGGGGACCAGTCTCCAGAGAAGATCACCGCCACTCCCGGGGTCCTCTGCAGTACGCCCACAGCCGCTCAGTCTCGTTGGTCTCCCCGCCGTTACTCAATCGCGGTCCCAGAGTCAGGCGCCGCCATTACAGGACCAGGCACTCTCACCGCGCTGAGGCTCCGGCGGTTCAAGTTCTGCGGCACACCGGAAGCCTTTCGACACAGTGCTATGTTCCTCGGGGTCTCGGTGAGCAGCGGCCACTTAACCTGATGCCACGCTGCCGATTCCGTCAGGATATTTGAAGGATTCCGATTGTTACGGGACAGAGCTCAGCTTGGATGCGACTTCTCCGCCATCTTGGCTGGCCACGCCCCCCATGAATTGAGGAGTCTTACGATAGAAAAAGTGAAGGAGAAAACACAGGTCACTTGATTGTCCATTTGAGAAGGGTCCTTGATTTAAATGCTCAAACTGTTAATATGTTTAGCGGGGAGAGGGCAGCATCTAAAATCCACTGGCTAAAAAACAGGAATGGCAAAGATTGTAGTTGTCTCTAGCGAAAAAGTGTTTTGGCTTTATCCTTGTTAAATTTGAGCTAATGATGAGGCGTGGCCAAGCGGTCCAACATGGTGGACGTGCTTTAGACGAGCTCCGTAGGCCCACTCATAATACTTTTATCATCCTGCCCATCAGCCCATATCCTACCCTCAGTCCCCCTCCTACATTGCCCCCCGTATCCATAGTGCCCCGTGGAACGGCTAATAGCTGAATTGCTACCGAGGCGGCTGGCGGCGGCGCCGTGCGTGAATCGGGGACTGGGCCTGTGCCGCGCTGCGGATCGTCCCGATACATCCGACGATCTCGTGCTGGGCTGCCCCGAGGTCAGCTGGGTGGCCATGGAGGACTGAGCGGTGTTAATTGAAGTGGTGACCAAACCGGGGGTTGGCCGCGACCACTGTGAATAAGCCCTGGTGCTGCAGGTATCCGTGCACCATTGAGTAAGTCGCTGTGGGCCTGGAGCTGGGCGTGGCTCGCCGTCGATGTTGTTGGCCCCTCCCTGTCTGACGGACCTGTTGGCGACGGCGGCCGCATCTCGGAGGACTGCAACGGCTCTGGGGTAGGCTGCGGCTGTGGGCGGTGCGGCTGAACCGGAGTCCATCTTAACGGCGCCGCATCTGGAGGATCTGAGAGGCGCTGACGTTGGGCCTTACGTATTGGATGGCGCTGCCTCCAGGTACTGCTGAAGCGGACCCGCTGCGCTCTGGATGTGCTCCGTGGCGGCCGGAGATGCCAAAAACAGCGGCAGGTGTGTGATCTCGGTGGGCGGCGCCAGGAGAGGCTGCGGCCACGAGTGGTGTGGCTGAGTCGGGCCCGATTGAAGACGTCGTAGCGGATGGGCCTGGGGCCGACGGCATTAGACCCACTAAATTGACGGAGCGGGATCAATCCTGTGCCGCTGCAATGAGCGCGCGGCGCCTCGCATCGCCCCGTGGCTGACAGGGAGGGGGGTGGTCCTCTGCGGCCGTGGCCCCCCCCCCGGGTGTAAAACCGCGATCCCGGAGGCCCTGAACGTTTTCTGGGGCAGAGATGTGGCCTGCTTGAAATCCTTTTGGGGTCTCCCCTGGCGCCCCTCACATGGATGAGAGCAGGGTGCGAAACAGTGGGCATCGCGCTGGACCTGGACGGTGGTATTCGCCTGTCCAAATTAAACGTTGTGGCCCCCCTTTGCTGTTCACTGCGGCTCACGACTGCTCTGTGCTTGGTGGGGCCTGCCCCCCCACATACATTGAGAGTTGACGGGATGAACATTGATGGCCCGCACTGTTCCCTACAAGTGCCCTGCCTTTCTGGGTCTTAGTTGAACTAATTTAAAAGTGTGCAGGGGACCAACGCATTTATTCATCAACGATCTAGGAGAGGAATTTCCTTCTAGTGACTTTGCGGCACGGAGGGGCTGGGCTGAACAGAGGCACCCATTAGCGGGGTGAGGAGGTGCCTGCACGCGGAAGCGGCCGGACTAGGTCCGGTGCGGCCTGTGTGGGGGTTGCCTTCACGCCTGCTTTCCCCCCTGCCTAGAAGGCAACAAGCACCGGATTGACTCCCATGGGGACTCCCCGCCCTCCAAGTGACACTACTATTGCGGCAGCGGATGAAAAGTAAGATCACAGATGCCTACGGATCTCTGAGTTGGCCGACGCCCAACTACTGCCATTGAAAATGACTCGAGACAAGCTGCAGGGCACCAAACAGAGTACATTAGATCACTATGCCGGGTCTGGAGCGCAGGCGCCGGAGTTGACGAGCCAGGTCTCTACGGCCCAGACAATGCTGCATTGATGGCGGCAATAACGCAGTCTCGAGAGGCGCTGGAGGCTAAAATCGGGGCGGTGGGGTCAGATGTTATGCTCATCCGCCAAGATCTCCGCAAAGCGGTCGACAGAATAACAGAGGCCGAAACCCGCATATCAACTACAGAAGATGCAGTCGCATCCATCCAAACGAGGGTGTCCTCTTTGGAATCTATTACGAAAGGTCTGGCGATCAGGGCGGAGGACGCCGAAGGCAGAGCACAGAGGAACAACCTTCGCATTGTGGGTTTTCCGGAGGGATGTGAAGGCAATAACATGGAACAGTTTCTTGCAAAGTGGATAGCGGGATGGATCACTCAAGCCGCTCTATCTGAATGCTTCATTATTGAACGCGCGCATCGTGCCCCGATGCAGAAGCCTCCGCCGGGGTCCCGACCACGACCCATCATTGCTAGACTCTTTAACTTTCACGACCGCGACGCCGTCCTTGCACAGGCCAGGTTGGCTGGCAAACTCCAATATGAGTCCCATCACATCTTAATCTTTCCGGACTATACGCGACTGGTGCAGCAACGCCGCCAGTCGTTTACGGCCGCGAAGGCTCGGCTGCGAGACCTTAAAATTCAGCATGCTCTGCTTTTCCCGGCCCAACTGAGGGTTGTCTACAAGTCGTGTACTCATTTCTTCGACACTCCAGAAGAGGTCTTCGCCTGGGCGGACAAGAGGCAGCGGCTTAGGCCACACACCCCGCCGCGATTCGACTCGGAGTCGTCCTCTGGGGAAGCCACGCAGCAACTGAACAAATCTAAAGGGAAGTCTAATCGCAGATCGCGATCGAGACGCCGCTCAAAATCACGGGGTGCCTCCGGCTCCCAGATGGAGGGTGATCAGCAAGATTCGTCATTATCACAAGATGGAGACTGAGGGCTGTAACCAAGACGTCTCTTCGACTGATGTCATAGTTTGAAGGCCTACGAGAGACTTCTCCCCCACAACTTTCTTCTCAGTATCTGAGAACTTTATTTATGATTGGGGATAGTTTACTGGGGATCCATTGGTGTGGGATTGCGCCCTGCCCCCGTTGGAGCAGATGTAAGACCCCCACTGCGACAGATGCTTCAGCTGTTTTGAGGTATTGGGTTGGGTGGGAGGGGGAGGGATTGGGATTGTTCAGTTTTGTTAAATGTGCTGTGTCATACTCTTCTATACATATGGTCTACATACCTTACGACAAGCCATGCACTGCGTTAATTTCACACACTTTGCCCTATGATGGACCCCATTGGTAGGCTCCAGATAGTTAGTTGGAACATACGGGGGGCACTGGATAAGATTAAAAGAGGGGCTGTCCTTCAACAGGCCAAACGCGCCTCAGCAGATGTCCTGCTACTACAGGAAACGCATCTTATGGGTTCCAAGTCGCTATGTCTCTCCCGTTTTGGATATGTACAGATCTATCACACAGGGTTCACCAGCGGTTCACGTGGGGTGGCAGTCCTAATCCATCGCAGAGTCCCCTTTGTGCATGCTAAAACATGGTCTGATCCCCAGGGTAGGTATATTATCGTGACTGGCTCATTATACGGGGGATCTGTTATACTTGGCAGTATCTATGCACCCCCTGCTATTGGAGTCATTTGTAGAACGCCTGACGAGGACAATACTGGAAATGCCAACGGGCCTCTCTATAATAGGTGGAGACTGGAATGACGTAGTGAGTGCGGCCCAGGACAGATGGAGACTGCATGGCGGGCAGGGGACACTTAGGGACACACGACTGCAGACATTGATGCGGGGCATGGAGTGGATAGACACATGGAGACATTTACACCCGACCACACAAAGCTTTACATATTACTCTACAGTCCACGACTCATTCTCCCGATTGGATTATATATTTATACCGGCCACTTATTATTATCGAATCGCGGCGACAGATATACTGCCTAGCGGCCTATTGGATCACTCTCCAGTGGTGCTGACTTTGCGTTTGGGGGTAGCCCGTCCTCCTTTCCAGTGGCGCCTATTGACATGGCATCTCCAAGACCCGAAATATAAAACACACATGTCAGGCAATTATGGACTATTTCGCAGATAACCTAGGCACTGTACACTCCGCAGAGATTATCTGGGAGGCTATGAAGCCAACCATCAGGGGTGCGGATATATCCTATTGCGCCGCCCAGCGGAAAAAATGCCGGGAGGCATTGCTCCAGACCGAGACTCAGTTGCTAGATTTGGAGCGGAGGAGTTGAGGAATAGACGGCAGTCAGATTCGCCGCTAACTTCTTCTCATGCAACAAACACATGCTAATACACTGCGTGACGAGGCCAGGCAGGCTTGGCTGGCCTCACGCAGCAGAATATACCAGTGGGGAGATAAGTCGAGTTCTCTCCTACATCGTCTATGCCAACAGGCACTCCACCCACTAACAACACCTGGTATCCTAGGCGACGATGGCCAAACACTCACTGAGCCTTCCCAAATTGCATCCAGCTTCGCGACCTGCTATGCGGAGTTGTATACCCCCAATGACGCTCTGCCAGAACCTTTGATCCATCAATATCTTGATGATCTACCCCCAAAGCCATTTCGGATGAGGCACAAGCAGAACTAGAAGCCCCTCTGACAGCCGAAGAACTGAGCGCAGCCCTTGCCGACTTACGCACAGGCAACGCCCCGGGCCCTAATGGCTTCCCATGCGAGTTTTATAAGCTGTTCCAATCCCAGTTCATTACTCATTATCTTGCGGCAGTACATGTGGCCCTTGAGGAGGGGAGACTCCCGCCGGACTGGCGACATGCAGAAATTGCGGGATTCCCTAAGCCCGGCCGACCCCCAGACCAACACTCATCGTATCGTCCTATATCGCTGGTGAATGTGGAGGGCAAACTATTGGCCAAAGCCCTAGCTATTCGCATCCTTCCCTATATGTCAGAACTGGTTCATCCTGACCAGGCAGGCTTTATGCCTTGTCGAGCGACTCGCCAAAACATCCGGCGGGCCCACAGTGCAGTAGCAGCGATTGATCATCTTGAAGGCCCGGCAGCACTGCTGCTGGCCAACATAGATGGAGCATTTGGTTCGCTGGGGTGGACATACCTGTTTGCCCTCCTGCAGCGCCTAAATATAGGACCACAACTCATGTCCTATATTCGACTACTATATACCGACCTCACGGCCTCGGTTAGAGTGGCGGGTGCTGTCTCTGACCCCTTCCCTATAGGACGTGGTACCCGACAGGGTTGCCCCCTATCCCCTTATTTATTTGCGTTAGCAATGGAACCGCTAGCCTCGTGGGTTCGAATCGATGCCCAGGTTAAGGGATTTGAATGGCTGGGAGGGTTTTCAGATCGGATCGCCCTATATGCGGACGATGTCCTTTTCTTTCTAACGGAACCGCATCGGACGGGACCTCGATTGCTCCGCATTATGCAGATATTTGGACAACACTCGGGCCTGTTTATGAATGCTAGAAAGTCGATATTGTGGCCTCTCCGCGGAGGCTCGGAAATGGGCACCTGGGTGGGAGAAGTAATGCTAGCCACAATCGGGTTTAAGTACCTCGGGGTCTACCTCGCGTCCTCCCAATCGGTGTTGTGGAATAAGAACATTGCCCCCATCTGGACGCGCACGCAGGCCGAGATGGAGTCCTGGGCGCGCATGCCCTTATCTATAATGGGAAGATTGGCAATATTTAAGTTGGTGTCCCTCCCTCGCCTTCTTTATCAGCTGCAGAACCACCCCTTTCAGATATCGGCCTCCTGGTTCCGTCAGTTCAACTCAAGACTAAGCTGCTTCCTTTGGAACGATCAAGCCGCTAGTGTTGCGCTTAAAACGTGCTTTCAATCGACATACTGCGGAGGTATAGCGACCGCTGACATTTAATCTTATCACGCAGCATCTCACCTATTGGTATTGAACGACTGGTGGTATAGGAATAGCAGGGACCCGGCGTACCAAGTGGAGAAATTGCTCATGGGTGATATACTAACCCACATGCTTTTACATACCCCAAAAGAGCTACGACGATTTCCGCCTGCCACATGTGTAGTTTTCGGAGTTTGGAAGGAATCGATGCACAGGATTGGGTGGTGGAGATGGCTGACGCATGCCGCAGGTGTCCACCTTATCAGGGTTTAGACACTGGGACGCCGTAGGCATTTCCACGTTAGGAGATGTAATGCGAGGCACCACCATGAGGTCCTTCCAGGAGCTCAGGAACGAATTTGCTATGCCACACACTCAATTCTACAAATACCTGCAACTACGGCATGCCTTAACCCCATATGTTGCACGTTTGGAATCTCTCCCAGAGTTTAATCCGATAGAGGCAAAGGTTTTTATGACCTGGGGGACCACAAGACTGCAAAGATATATCAAACTCTGGTGACAAATCGCTCCACGACCTTAGATTCACTCCGGGACAAATGGCAGACATACCTTGGTCCCCTTGACAGTGACGACTGGACAGAGGCCCTAGAATCCCAGAGGGGCGCCGCAATAGCTTCTCGCCTCAGACTTATTCAGTTTAAATATCTACACCGTGCTTATTTTACCAGATATAGGCTATGGAGGGAGGGCCTGATAGATTCCCCTACGTGTCTACGATGTGGCAGCGCGGAAGGCACGCTTATACATACCATCTGGGAATGCACTGCGCTTAGTAGATTTTGGAGGGGGGTTACGAACTGCTTATCAGAGGTGCTGGGATGGGAAATACCTCTGTCTCCTAAGCTCGCCCTATTACATATCACTGAAGAAATCGGGGGAAACATCTATAAAAGACACTTGCTATTCTTGGGCCTTACCCTGGCAAAAAGAGATATAGCTAGGTCATAGAAAGACTCGGCCCGCCTAAACTGGGAGCGTGGAAGGCAGGCCTTGAGATGCAGAGATGGCGCTAGTGTGAGTACTCCTCCTCCCAGCCGCCACAGTCACGCGCTACGTGCAGGAGCTCTGACCAGCATTCGGTGATCGGCGATCGGCTAGCGGACCTGACCCGTAAGGACTCACACCTGGCAGATGTCCACAGCGGTCTTGGCGGTGTTCAAACTCGAGGTCCGGATATCCAGAACTTTTTTCCATGCTCGGAGCGGTAGTAGAAGGGCAAAAACCCGAGCCTGGATTTCTTTGGTTTTACGATTTATCTGCAACGCGAGAGCCGCTGCAGATAAGGACCGGACGGCTGCCATTTTCGCTGTTTGGATTGGAGAGTGCTTTAAGCTGCTGGGTCATAGAAACAGTGAGGGGGTTTCCGAAGCACTATCTTGGAAGAACTGCGGTAGAGAGCGTGGAATGACTACCCGCAGACAGAAGACTTATAAATCAAAGTCAGCAGCAACCCATGAGGAGCCAGAGAAGGAGAAAACAGAGAAAACGGCCGATAAAACAGACCCTCCTCTCAAAGGTAAAAGGGATGTAGGGACTGTTAAAAAATATATGGGGAGGCAAGGAGGAGCAAATATGATAAAAGAGAATACAGCGGGTGGTGCTGGGAGTTCTCCATCCATTACTAAGCATTTTTCTGTTCTTAAAGTTCCATCAGCGCTTACCTCTACCTTAACTGATTTAACTGCTGGGGGTAACTCAGATAACCTAAAACTACCGGATCTAAAGCTACCTGACCAGCAGATTTTAGAACAAGGGGCCATACAACCAATTTCGCAGCTAGTTACGGATGATTCTGGGGGACCTCTTGCGAGTGAGACAGAACGGGCTTCGGAGCTCATTATCTGTGTTCAAGAACCACCCTCTGCTACTGTCATCCCTCCCCTCAACTATGAAGCTGTAGGAAAGATTCCTCAGGGGGAAGAGAGGCTGAGGAAAGAGGCCTTGAGCATCTGAGCCCCCGACTTACAGATCCACAGACCCCAGATTTAACGGTCGAGAATTTCTTCTCCGTCTCGGATGGATCTATGTCAGGAACAGGAAATGAGTCCCTCAGTTCAACAGAAAGCAGCAAGTCTGAAGGAAAAGGCTCCGATCCCACTTCTAGAACTATTCAAAAGAAAAAAGCTAGGAGTAAAAGACGCAGTCAACTGAAGTGGGACTATTCTGATTCATATGGGTCTCTCCCCTTGGGGGCCTCCAATTGTCAACATGAAGCGAGTTCGTTAGCTGCTGACACCCCGACCGAGCCCTCTTTGACCTCCATTTTTAATTTTATCAAACAGTTCCATGAAGAAGTAAGATCAGATAATCTTGCTGCTAAGGGGGCGTCCAAAAAACTTCACGGAGGCATCAGGAAATTAAGCAAAATATGTACCGATATTGGTGATCGGGTCTCAATGGTTGAAGGGCGAACGGAGACCCTTGAAACAGAAGTATCCCAAGTAAAAGAACAAGGAGCTTCCCATGAAGCCTGCCTCATTGACTTAATGACTAAACTAGAGGAGCAAGAAAACAGGCTACGGAAAAACAACCTGAGGCTGTTGGGGATACCGGAAGGTGTGGAGGGTGAGGACCCCAGAGGATATATCGTCAAATTACTCCGGGATGCTTTTCCGTTACAAACTAGTTGGAATTGGGATCAGGAGGTCCAAAGGGCACATCGTTTCCCTTTCAATTTGAAACAAAGACGTGATGACAGTAACTCTGGAGGCGAGAAACCTAGGGTATTTTTGGTTTTCTTCGGGAATTTTCTTTTGAGGCAACTGGTATATGATCAGGCCAGGCCTAACTCCCAGAAAGAAGTAGGGGGAATAAAATTTTTCTCCAAACCAGACTTCTGCCATGCAACTGTTGAGCGAAGATGGCGACTGCGCCAAATGATAACCCCCTACAACAACAAGGGGCTCAAGTATATCTAATGAACCCAGCAAGACTGAAAGTAATACATGAAGGAACGACCCGGGTTTTTTATCTGAAATTAAAGCTGGAGAGTACCTAAAAGATATCGTGGGGAGGAAGAAAAAATGAGGCTTGATGTTAAAGACTCTGATATGGATTCTGATATGGATTATGTAAAATTTCAAGTGGGGTTTAACATTTTTTTTTTCTTTTTTTTTTCTCTTCTCCCTCTTTTCTTTTTTACTAAAACTCTCTCTGCATGTTTCTTCTTATTATCCCTTTTTAAGATTACTTTATTGGGGAATCAGACTAGCCTAACTTTGCTGGTCAGTGGATTGAAACTGTGTGGGTTGGCGGCTGGGGTTTCACACTTGCTCACCATCATTCAGGGTTTCCCTGACTGCTTTTTTGGGGGAGTGGGGGAGGGAAGAGAGGTCCGTAATGAATGTAGTGGGGTTTAGAATTAAAATGTTGGATTTGTTTAAAAATTTTGATTCGACAACTTAGGAAAATTACACTGACAGCAATCTGTAAGAGGGCGGGATCTGGGGGTATGGGTTGGAGGGGCGGGGGGATTGGCGGGGGCTGGTGGGACGGGGGGATGGGGGAAGCTAGTTATGTATGGTTCAATTAGAGGGGGAAACAACCTCTTAAAAAAAAAAAAAGGAAAGAGCAAGTAAGAGGAAGAAAAAAAGGGAAAAAAAAAACACTTTTTCTGAAAGTCGTATGCAGACTATGCTTAAAATAAGATAATGAATACGTCAAATAAACTTAGAATTGTATCGATAAATATTTGCGGCCTGAACGACTCTCTGAAGCGACAAAAAACTGCTCAGGTATTGCGATTAATGGGGGCGGATATAATATGTCTTCAAGAGACTCACATTGAAGGGGGCCAGAAATCTCTGCTGAATTCTTTAGGATTTAAAATTGCTGGGGCAACCTCGCAGTGTGCTCGGGTGAAGGGAGTTGGGATCTTGGTACGGAAAACACTACCTTTGGTAGTGAATCAGGTCAAATCTGATACATTAGGGAGATGGGTGATTGCAAGGTGTTCCCTTCCTCCTAATTTAGCTTTTACGATCTGCTCAATTTACGCAAGTAATTTAGATGACCCAGGGGTAATTAATTGCATAAATGAAGAACTAGTGCACTGGCCGCTCCCGGTAATCTTATGTGGTGACCTAAACTTAAATCTGCCTAGTGCCTGGGATTCGGATGAAACCTGGAGCTACAGAGGTAGGAAGCCCAAAGTTTACCGGGCAGTGCTCAACTTGATAAAAACCCATGGCTTAAAGGATGTCTGGGCCCACCTGAAACCTGATCAAAGCGGTTTCACTTTTTTCTCAGCACCTCATTTGTCACTGGCAAGACTTGACTATTTTTTTGTCTCATCTTCACTAATTCATGACTGTTGTATTGATGCAGGTCCTCGATTATTGTCGGATCATAACCCGCTTATTTTAAATCTAGAGGGATGGGTTAATCAGGGGCCAAGCTCGAATTGGACATTTGAAAAGGCATTGCTATATGATAATAACTATCGAGAATATATGGCGGGCTGGATACGGGAGTTCTTGAATATAAATATCGGGACTGCATCAACAATGGTGGTCTGGGATACCCTAAAGGCAGGCATAAGAGGTGAGACACTCCGCTTTTCAATTAGGCGGAATAAAAAGAGAAAATACAAGTTAACTTATTACAGAAACAAATGATAGACGCGGAAAAAAAAATTAATACAGGCGGTTCAGGTAGGAGTAGGAATAGAAGAGGCACAGATAATGGTTTCAGTTACTAAATCAGAGATGGGGACTGTCCTAGCAGAAAAAACGGCTGCTAAGTGGGCAGCATCGAGAGAAAAACTTTATGAATGGAGTGAACACATTGGTCATCAGCTAGCCATCTCCACCAGACAACAGATAACCGCGAATACCATCACCTCTATTAAAACAGATACTGAGGGGATAACCACTGACCCTAAAAAAATAGAGGAGGCTTTTAGGAAATTCTATATGAAGCTATACCTAGAAGAAACTGTAAGGTCTATAGAATATAGAGAAATTAAGATCAGTGAGTATTTAGAGACAATACCAATAGCTAAACTTAATACTGACAAACACGATATAATGGAAATTCCTCCAGCTTGGGAGGAGATTGCAGCTGCATTAGTTAGCCTCCCAGATGGTAAAGCTTCCGGTATGGATAGCATTCCGGTCGAATTTTATAAAGTTTTCTCACAACAAATAAAAAACTTCTTCACTGATGTAGTAAGAGCTGTCTTTGACGGGGCCTCACCACCGAACTCCTGGTCATCTGCAAAAATTGTAATATTTCCTAAAAAGATAAATCACCCATGGAGATGTCATCATACCGGCCAATAACGTTAATTAATACCGACTCTAAAATTTTCTCTAAAGTTATTGCCTCTAGATTATCTTCAAACGTCGAGACACTTGTTTCTAGTTGGCAACATGGGTTTATCCCAAAGAAAGGCACTGCCGAGCATGTCCGACGGACCATTGCCTTATTTGATGTCGCAGAAGTGACAGGAGACCCGATCTCACTAATCCTTCTAGACGCAGAGAAGGCGTTTGATCGGGTCTCCTGGCAATTCTTGTGGGCTATCATGCGGCGGATCGGCTTTGGTCCAAGGATAATTCAGGCTCTACAGGCATTATATCTAAATCCTACCGCTAAAATATTAATCAACGGACATCTGTCAGAGCAAATAAAGATATCAAGAGGAACAAGACAGGGGTGTCCCTGTTCTCCTCTACTTTTTGCCCTTTATATCGACCCTTTGATTAAAAGAATTGAACTAAACCCCGCAATTTTGCCAGTAAGTAGGTTTGGTATTGATACAAAGATTATGGCTTATGCTGATGACTTAGCTATAATAACACCTGAACCTAAGTCGGCCATTAGGGCCCTGGAGCAAGAAGCCCAAGAATTTGGAATAATCTCCGGGTATGCCCTTAATAAAACAAAAACGCAGATTGTTATAAATAAGAAGATAATTTGGGCGGATGATAGAATCACCAAGAAAGCCAAATATTTAGGAGTTAACATAGTCTCTGACCTTGACTCAATAGTTAAAGAAAATTTGACCCGCTTGCAGCGGACATGAAGAAATCTCTCCGAAAAATTAATAATTTACACCTTACAATAGTAGGGAGATGTAACGTTTTAAAAATGACTTATTTTCCCAAGCTACTTTATTTTTTCGGACAATTCCATTAGATTTTAACAATCATATGCTTCGAATTTTTGAACACATTTTTTCTCAGTTTATTTGGGCTTATACACAGCCGAGAAGGGCTTTTAATCTTCTCTCATTATCTAGAGATAGGGGTGGGTGGGCCCTCCCTAACTTAAAGCTATATTATTGGGCTGCCGCTCTGCAATATAGCTCGGAATTATTGCATGAGGATTGTATCCTAAGTTCATCAGGACTACCTTCTCCTTATTTTTTACTCCTAGGGGAAAACGTTAGGGGTTGTCTCTGGCGTCACCTCGAATTCAGCTATTACAAACGAGTTAGATTTAAAACAATGATTAGTGCTTATCGGGTCTTTGCTAACATTCAGTAAAATGGTCGGACTGGCTAAACTAAATTATTATACCCCTATCAGAAATAATGATAATCTACCGCTAATCTTTAAAAACGTATATCTTCAACAGTGGTATTTGGCAGGCATTTTTAGACTAGGCGACCTGATCAGCTCAGCTGGTATTCGGTCATTTGAAGATCTGAAAATCTGTTATAAGTTAAATAACAATCAGATATTTCAGTATCAAGCGATTGCGACATATTTAACAAACAAAACCGGGGGATCAGCAGGGTTTACAAGGATAGATCTTCTAGACAAACTACTCGGGTCTAATTTTCCAAGGATAGGAAACATATATTATATGTTGAACGAACGACGACCTGATGACTTAAACAAAACAGATACGAAATGGCAGCTGAAATTAAATGTTCCACCTAATACCTTTAGTGCAGCTCTGGGCCTCGCACAAACTTATTTGCTATCACCTAAACTGCAAGCACAGTTTTACAAGACGGGCTTTTTTTTATATATAACTCCTAACAAGATTGCTAAATGGGCAACTGGCTGTGGAACTACCTGCCCGCGCTGCATGAAACACAGCGCAGATTCTGTGCATATGTTTGCCACATGCCCAAAATTAGAGCCATTACTGACAGAAGTACAAAGGTTCTTAAGTAGAGTTCTCCTATCAGACATTCAACTTACACCAACTACTATTATGCTAGGACTATATGATATGATCAGTTTAAGGGAAGGGGGTGCATTACTGTTTGTAGCAATGACCATTCTTCGGATATGTATTGCTACGTATTGGAAAGACCTGAACCCTCCTTCGTTTGGCCAATGGCAAGCTAGATTGCTTGCCACCTATAGACTAGAGAAAGCAATCTATGCTAAAAAAGGCAGACGGGCAAAAAAAGGGGCTTAGTGGTCTGGGACCCGGTGGCCAGATGGATTAACACCTTGAATACTTAGGAAGTATAATAAATGTATCACGCTACAATATGTTCTGATTCTATGACTCCCTTTTTTTTTTTCTCCCCTTTTTTCTCCCCCTTTCTCTCCCACCCGTCCCCCCTCCCCGACTGGGTTTTTTCCTTTGTCCTCCACCCGGTGCCCTTCTCGTTTCTTTGTTTTTTTCGCTCTCTTCTTTTATAATAGGAAGTTTTTCTTTTCATGTTTAAAGTATGTTGAAATTTTTATTATTATGGACTTATTTTTATTTATCGCTTGTAAATATAATATGTATCGTTAGCATTTTCGGACCTGGGGTGGGGGGGGGGGGGACGTTTGGTGAATGAATTAATGGTTTTTGTAATCTTTTGGTAAATGCAATAAAATAAAAAAAAATAAAAAAAAAAAAAGGAAGGCAAGCCTTGATTGGTGTATGGGTCAGGAGCAGCCTATTTTTAAAGCACGGGGCTGCCCGCAAAAACACCCCAAAATCTGGAAACGTTGGGCACATTTCAGGGGTCTCATATTGGAACCTCCTTCACCACGAACTACTGATGTGGGAACCTTCTGAGAATGCTTCGCGGGGAAGAGCTATGATACAAAGGACTACGATATGTGTGAATTGGCTTGATGGGTATGATATATGGACTACTACACAGCATGCGACACAGTCGGTTGTAAAGTTAGGGGCTGATGTTCACAGACCCGAAATGTTCATCTTTTTGTAATATGAATGTCATATGGAAGTCACCTGCTTGCATGTTACCATATTGATCAATCTATATAATATTTCTCCTGTAAAGAATATGATTATCTTATCTGATGACTTAATAAAAAAGTGTTTTGAAAAAAAAACAATTTGAGCTAATGATGACACTTCCAGTTGACCCTGCTGAGGGGCATCCTTGCAAAAGTGGGTATCAATAGAGGCATTGCTGATTGTGATAAGTGACTGGGTGTCATCCACGTAACAGTAAACATTAAGACCAAAGGAGCAAATATGGCAGCTAAAGGTTTGATGTAAAGATAAAACCAATGGTGAAAAGGGGCTGAGTCCTTGGGCACCCAGCAAGAACAACTGGTAGAAGGTGTTTGCTTTTGTCCCAAAATTAATATGCCAACTGTGATTTTAGAAACTGATGAAATGTCTCTTGAGCTTACTGAGCTGATGATGCATTTACTCATGAGCACCAGCATCTTAATGTTGACTTTTCGATTAATCTTGAGCTCATGGAGTAGCTTTTAGTGCTGTAGGAAATGAAGAGATGTTTCCAAGAAAAAGTACTGAAAAATTCACTTTTGGAACTTGAGATCTTTGAATAAATGACAATTTGACCATTTACAACAAGAAGACCAAGCAAAAATCTAGCTACATAGCTACCATTCAAACTAATTTTGTTTTTGCATTTTTTGAAGCACACTACCACATGTGGGTCTCTCAGTGCCTATCACAGACTAGAACAGGAGGCGGAGACCAACAAAGTTCTGAAAATCACCAGTTATTGCGGGCTCTCCTGAATAAAAGATGGCTAGCTGTGAGTTGATTATGGGTCAAAGTATTCCAGATAAGGGAGCTTGAACCAAAAAAGTCATGCCTTCAAGACAGGCTTTGTGGAATTGAGTAATTAATGCACAGACTAACTGTACAGGCTGGTCAAAGCTTTGTTGCCAGGGAATATTTAGCTAGCCTTTCAGAAATTAATTGAGGAGGCTTGCCATAAAGAAAGTGCTGAACTATGCAAAGCACCTTGACAATGATGCCTTGTTGCATAGGAAGGCAGTGTAGGTCACTTAATACGTCACTTGATAGGCCTGCAATGACTAAAACAAGAAGCCCCTGCTACAACATGGGCTGCCTGATTTTGGGTCATTTGTAACCAGGACAGGGGCATAGCATTTGTGCCTTGGTGAAGACTATTGCAGGAATCCAGCCTTGAGCCAATGGGAGCTGCAATACAGGCACATCTACCCTTGTCATACATCAAAGGCAGCCCATGCTAAAGCTATCCGATGTGAAAAATGCAGGAGGAGAAAATATATGGCACTTGATATGTTTAGCAGGGAGAGGGCAGCATATGAAATCCACTGGCTAAAAAAGAGGAATGCCAAAGATTGTATTTGTCGCCAGCGAAAAGTATTTTGATTTTATCCATGTTAAGTTTGACTAATGATGTCGCTTCAACTTGCGCCCTGCATAGGGGGATCCTTGCAAAGAGTGGGCATCATTGGAGGCATTGCAGATTGGGAAAAGTGGACTGGGTGTCATCCCCGTACCAGTAAACATTAAGACCAAAGGAGTCAATATGGAAGCTTAAGGTTTCATGTAACAATAAAAAAATAGGGAAAAGGACGGCGTCCTGGGGCACCCAGCAAGAACAATTGGTAAAAGTGTTATTAGTATGGTAAAATGTATATGGTAATAATAGGTTATTAAGGTAAAATTAATATGTCAGCTGTGATTGTAGAAACTGATGAATTGTCTCTGGAGGTTACTGAGCTGATGATGTATTTAGTTCCGAGCATTAGTGTCTTGAACTTATCTTTTTGATAGATCTGGAACTAATGCAGATGTTTATGTTGCTGCTGGAAATGAAGAAATGTTTCCAAGAACAAACAGGCTTCAGCACCCTCAAATAGCTGTCTGAGGGATAGTTAGGCAAGTCTTGTATGAAGAATTGCAACAGGAGACTAACAGGATTTTAATGAATGTAAATAATCTCTTGAAACCACTCCTTTACTGGTAACTTTTCTGTATTCATTTCTTGTCTGTATTGTCATTTGTTTTTTTGTATGTGTATGTAAATATATATATATTTCTTGTTATGCTTTCTATATCAACACCTTTCTGCCTTGCTACCTCTTCCCAGCACTTTTGCACATGATGTTGTGGGTATGTATGTACATTAGAGGATTTGTATGGCACAATCATAGCAAGGGAACATTGCAAAATAGGTGAAAGTCCAGCACTACAATGCAGGTTTTTTACAGAAGATCGGTAGCAAGTGGGTTCTGTTGTGTGGAGAAATAGTATTCCTTTAAGAGATGAGTCTCCAGCTTCCTTCTAAATTGAAAGAGGGATGGAGCACTTCTGGTGTTGTGGGGATGCTATTTTTCTGGTTCACTGACATAATATCGAAACCATAAATATCATGCTACAAAAATATTGTGTCAAAAATATCGAGCACAAAAATATTATTTTCCTATACATATAAAGGTAAGTACAAAAATATCGAAAAGCAAATATTGTTGTACACTAATATTGAAAGATATATACAAAAATATATATTTTTAACATATATATATATAAGTTAAAAATAGTAAATCTTTTAACATGTAACATTCAGGTCTCAACATCCTGCATCGGCTATGACATACAGTTTACTTATAAAGCGATCATGCTAAGTTATATATATATATATATATATATAGTTATAGAACGGAAGTCGATCTCGGGCTGAAACAGATGCTATCTATAATTATTGTGTCAGCCTGGCTCTGTATTGCCAGAGCTTGGATTTTTCCATCACCTCCTAGGATAACTGGGCTATTATGCGGCACATATATGAGCTGGAACTGGCATTGGTTAAATCAAGGGGTCCTCGGTCTATTAAAAAACTCAACCGTATCTGGGCTAGATTTAGCTGGGATCCACATATTAACACTAATTTTAGCACTGCAAATCAATCTATTTGATCCAAATAGCGCGGGCACACCTGCAATCCTGGCACAGTGTGTGATTATATATATATATATATATATATATATATATATATATATACCTACATACATACTGTACCAGGATTGCAGGTGTGCTCACGATATATATATATATATATATATATATAGAAAGTTGCCCCTCAAGAGAAGGCGCACTCCCAGGTAAGTATTCACCTCTTTAATGGAGATTACAGCGAGATCAGCAGCAAAAGTGGAATCATATCCGGAACGGCCTGACGCGTTTCTGGCAGGCGCCCTTGTTTACAGGCCAAAGACTGAGCACAGCAGCATATTGCAGTCACCTGTTTTATAAGCATAGTTTCGCCCACAGTGGGCCTCCTGTGAGTGAAAAGCATTCTGGTACTGGTGGTTCTACACGCATCTTACCCCAGTGGGTTTGCTGCCACGCCCAAATTTCAAAGACAGTTCATCTCCCAAGTGGGTTGATACCAGTTTCACAAATCTGTGCTCGCTGCATTTTAGTCCATCATCATTTTGGACCCCCTGTTCTGTAAATGGCTCCAATTTCTTGTTGCCTCATATCCGCTTTGGGTTGCGGCGGTGCGACTTCACGGCTGGACCGGCCGTTTAAATTCATACAAAGAATGTTGCCCCTCGAGAGAAGACGCACTCCCAGGTAGGTATTCACCTCTTTAATGGAGATTGCAGCGAGATCAGCAGCAAAAGTGGAATCCTATCCGGAACGGCCTGACGTGTTTCGTGCAGGCATCCTTGTTCACAGGCCAAAGACTGAGCACAGCAGCATATTGCAGTCACCTGTTTTATAAGCATAGTTCCGCCCACAGTGGGCCTCCTGTTTCTTGTTGCCTCAGATCCGCTTTGGGTTGCGGCGGTGCCACTTCACGGCTGGACCGGCCGTTTAAATTCATACACAGAAAGTTGCCCCTCGAGAGAAGAGGCACTCCCAGGTAGGTGATGGAACAGAGTTTCCCAAAAATGAAACCTGCTCAAATTGATACCCCCATAATACGTACTAACAGTAAATAGTTGTTGAAAAACTAATGTACACCCAACACGAACACAAGGGAAATTGCTTTGCGCATGTCTGAACTAACACGTAAACAAAAATAATATTGTAATAACATTGTGTTTTGAGAAAAACAAAAAGCGTTAAATGAATAGGCCGCATATGCTTCAGTAATTTGCATGTTGCATTCTGTTTTGAACTAATAAATAATGCCGCTTTTGCACAAAGCTTATGCTAGGTAACATTAATGGGGAATAGTGCAAGGTGGGTGGTAAACAGTGAAGGTTTCATTATCATATAATTAATAAATGTTCATTTTCATTTACTTTAGTGTGCCAGATGAAGCAGCCATCTTTCTAAACTTGGCTAAAGTGGGAGGGGGAAAACACGAGGAGTGAGTTCGCTCTGTCAGAAGCAAGACAGACGCGCAGTGCACCGCAGATGACATAAGAAGGGTGAAGGCCAGAGTGTCGAACGACTGCCAAAAGAAGTGCCCAGGCGTAAGACCTGAGACACAAACTGCGGATGATGTTAAAAAATGAATGAAAAATGTTAAAATTTGTATCACATGAAATAAAGTGAGAACAAGCTGAGTACCATACCCTGGGAACGAATGGTGAACAATGAAGTAGTTGAAATAAAGATGAAGTCACATTGATGTGACAACGCCACCTCCCAAGCCCACCAATCCCTTTGCGAGATTTAATAAAGTTTGCAACAATTGTGGGACGGACATGTTAGTTTTAGGGTATAATTGGGGTGCCCTTAGGGGTGTGGTTTAAGCTTAGGCTGGCAGGAGAGAAAGAGGGGAGATGCGTCGCTGTCCGTCGGTTTGCAGAGAGGCCTAACTGTTCCTGACCTGTCCCGATCCTGTTTCTTCTTATCCTTTGTTCCCTGATCCTATTTCGGGGAACCCCCACCATCTCCTAGGCCGAGGGGTTGGTTTTTCTTACAGACCAATAGGTTTGTATTTAGTCTAACTCATTCTCAGAATGTAACTTATTGATGTATTTTGTCTCTGAAACTTTTGTCTCTTCACCTATCCACTCCGTCAATGATATGTATTATTTAGATGAAATCAATTGTCTCTTCATCTATCCCCTCTGTTAGGTATATGATGTTTCGCACACATTTTGCTGAAACTTTTCTCTCTTACTCTATCCACTTCTTCATTGCATAAAGTCATTGTTACGTTTGGATGAGTTTGTATTTCATTTGGGCTGCATATGTAAAATTTCTCCTTACGTGAGTTCAGTGTTTGTATTTTGTGACCAAATGCAGTTGAGCATAATCCTTAATTATTTGAGATAAAATTCATTATTAACTTCACCGAGAGTCTGTGATCATTTTTAATAAATTAAATGGTTAGTAAGTTAGAAGTTATCATTGCCATCAACTATTCAACTAATTGGTCCATCGACCAAGTGGAAGGAAAGTTGATGTAAAAAGTTAGTTGTAATGCCATAATTTAATCTATGAAGGAAAAGAATTGATCGTACAATAAATTGACCCCAGCGCATCAGGGATTCTGGGTGAATGTGTATGGGCCATTGTATTATGATGTTATTGAGTATTGATCCCTGATTAAAATATTGGAGTCGCGCTGCATCAGTTTCTTGGTAGCAGAGGACGGTTTAATTATTGATTAGTTTGGTAATGATTATTGATTATTGATTGTATGTTCTTAACATGAAAAGTTAGTGTCATGTTCTATGTTGTTTAGAAGTTCAGGTACGGAGATACCTGAGGAATCCCGGGAATGGAATTTAGCCTGAAGTAGGCAGAAGAAGAGTGTGGTAACGAAGCCACACTGCAGAAGTACTTTGTCTGTTGTAATAATACCTAAAAGCTACGGAGGGCTGTAGGTGTTATATTAGGGAAAGTTTGTGTAAAAGGGGAGTGACTGAAATAGCGAAGGGTCCGCTTCCGAAACTCTAGCCTTATCCCCAGGAGAGTAACAAGACCCCTTTTCACGCCAAAAAGTCCTCTTGGAACTCTTGGCCTTATCCCTAGAGGAGTAACAGGTCCACCCGGAACTTGTTTGAAGAGTAAAATAGCGCTGGTCGTTATTAGGACTCGTAGTGAGAAAACCTCTTGAAAAAGTGAAAAACTATCTCTTTATTTAGTGGAACAGACAAGGTAGCATTGCTTTATGTTGTTACTAATCGAATTTTTGATTAAGAGTGCTTAGAAAATATTGCCGTATTATTTTGTAAAGGGAGGGTCAGTAGAAGGAGTAATACTGACGTCAGAAAATCCGCGATGGTATTGGACAAGCAGCGGGCGTGTACTGAGCTGTGATTGGTTGGTTGGTGTGAGCCGCGCTAGTATTGGTTGAGACTGTGCTTACGTAGCGATACTGTGATTGGTTTGGTTGGTGTGAGACGCGCTAGGACGAAAGTTTACCAATCGAAGAAGAAAAATACGGGAAGGTTGTTGTTATTTTTACATGATAAGACCCATTAGCGGAAAGAGTTAGAAAATGAAGTTGATACAGAAAATAAAGAATATCTTTAAATAGGACAAACCAATTGTGACTAGAGAGGGAATTCCGATTCCACCTCCAAAGACGCCTGCTTCCTTTATGATGTTGGAGCGAGGATATCCTACGTGTATGTGGTTGGAAAATTGGGTGGAGTATACAAAGGATGATGGTGTTATAGCCTTTCCTCAGTATGGTACATTTAATGTAAGGATATTGCAGAATCTGAGAAATTGAATGAATTCATCAGAACCGAATCCTAGACTGACACAGTACGAAGCCTTGGAAGAATGGGAAGTTGAGGCATTTGAGAGAGAAAAATATAGAATTGGTAACAGAGGTTATAGGAGTATGATGTTCAGATATCCTTTTGAGAGTAGAGAAGAAAAACTGAAAAGATGGAGGAGAGCTGTGGTAACGGAAGGGTTATACCCAGTTTTAACAGTTGATGAGCAGACAGGAGGCAAATGTAAAGAGAAAAAGAAAAATATAGAAACCTCAAGTGCAAGAGATGGTGTAAATGATTCTGATGATGAGTTATTAGAGGATATTATGACCAAAAGACCCCCGCTATATCGAGAAAATTCAGTTGAAGTGACTCCGAATGCACCTTTTATGGGAAATCCATTGATCCCACAGATTGCGGACATGGCTAGGATAATGAGAGAAAAGGAGTTTGAGATGCTAAACAAGGCAAATGTAGAGCAGATTCAGAAAATAAATCAGTTCAGTTTAAATGCAGAAGCGTTGACGGTACCGGTTACAATAGGTCCTGTGGTTCCTTTGTTTGGAGAAAACCCAAATACACCTAAGGTACGTACATTAGCAGTTCCAATGGGTAATGTCAGGAGCGGAATGGAGACTATAGTCAATGAGAATAGACAGACTGACACAAATGTTACATTGTTAGATCTTCCAGTTTGTGAAATGATAACAGAAACGCCTAGAAGAGATACACAAATAAGTCCAAGAAGAATAGGGACAAATGTCACTCCAATGACAGGGAGTTCAGCAGGTCCTTCAGCAGAAGAATTGAATGATTGGATAAAGGAAAGGGAAAAGAAAGAAAAACAACCACAGAGTATAAATGTGAGCGAATTGAAGGTAGATTTGGAAGAAATGATTATTGGTACGATCAGTCCAGACAGATTAGGGACTTATCGAGATGATGAATTATTGTTCTTGTGTAAAAGCATTACTTGGAGAGCGAAGAATCTTCATGAGAAAATATCTGAAGCTGCTAGTGAGTATGGAATAGACATAGAAAAGTCAAAGGTGTTGCAGAAATCGTACAGATTGGCATTTACTGAAAAGGATCTGGAGAGTTTGAATGCATCTGGAAAAAGGTTACAGATAAAAGAGTTGATGAACATTTTGAAGAAATGGGGAGATGTAGATCGATGGAGAAATAGATGGGTAAGAAAGAAGGAAGAAGCAGCTAGTAAAGGAGTGTCTATGTTCCCGATAAAGGAAACAGAACAGGTTGAAAGGGCGTGTCCAATTAGAGAAGTACCAGGTGGCGGATACGTTCATGTTCCGTGGTCAAGGCAGGATATATTATCATTTACGAATGATTTCCCCAGGCTAAGAGAGAAACCTGTAGAATGGTACAAACAGGTAGAAAGGTTTGTGAAGGTCTCGAAGGTTTTGTTAAAGGATTTAAATGGGTTGTTTAAAATTGTTGTTCCGGCAGACTTGTGGACAGAGTGTAAGATCACTGTTGACTGGCCAAAGGATGAATATCCTAGAGACGCTAAAACAGGTGCACCATCAGAGGAGGTGATGAAAAAGTACAATCAGGTAATCACGTTTCTGAAAGGAAAAATTTCCCCAAAGGAAACAGAATGGTTTAAAATTGACAGGACTACCCAGGAACCAAAAGAATCAGTGCATGACTACTATGAAAGGTTGTTGCAGGTATTCAAACAATATAGTGGATTCAAAAATATTGGAGACAAAGATATGGGACATTTCGTGTATCGTTTTGTGTTCAGATTAAAACCAGACATTAGTAATATGATTCAACAGCATTTAATTTGCTGGCAGAGCAAAACGATAGACGAAATTTTGAGGTATGCAAAGTATTGTAGTGATGACATTGAATCAAGACATAAAAAGTTAAAAGAGAAAATGATGTGGGCACAGGTGAAAGTGGCAGAACAGCAAGAGGCAAATAATACTCAATCCAGTAATCAGGCGGGTGGTCAGAGTAAAAATTGACAGAATTTCAGTGGAGGCAAAGGAAGGGGAAAAATGAATAAAGAGGAAGCTATGAAGAAATTTCCTTGTCATGCATGCGGAAAGCTTGGACATTGGAAGAATGAGTGTAGATCCGCTAAAAAGATTAATGGGGGAAATCAAAATTTGATTCCACAGATGCAGAATGAGGTGGGTGTAAATCAACAGGAGCAGCAGCAGATAGTTACTCAACAGTTACAGGTGCCACAAGCTCCCATGCCAAATAATGTGAATGCTCAAGTGCAGAGGTACAGTGTGAACACTGGATATCACGGAGGTGACCAAATTGGTAAGAATCAAGGTATGATTCCGCAGTATTGGGTGCAGTGGGAATGATTCAGACTCATCTCAATAACGGTGCCTGAGGGGGGAGGAAGAGTGCGTACTAGGCGCATCCTTGGCGGTAGATCAGTCGGGTCCATTTGTTGACGGAGAGGTGGAACGTAATGATATCACATTTTTAGTGGACACTGGTGCTACCCGTTCTACTGTGAGAGCAGCAGAAATTCCAAACCTACCCCTCTCGGGAGAAACTATCTAAGTTGTAGGAGTCTCGAATAAGCATATTAGAACACCTGTTACAAATCCAATTGAAGTTCACATTGGTAACTTCAAAGACATGCATCGGTTTGTGGTATGTGACTCAAGCCCAGTAAATCTCTTGGGAAGAGATTTGTTATGCAAGATGAACTGCACCATCTATTGTACACCAGATGGAATTGCATTTCAGACACCTGATCAGGATGTTGAATTTAAAATTATGCTAGCGAAGCAAGGAACAGAAGTGGATAAATTGTATTCACTTCTCACAGAAGAGAGTTTGCCTGACGAATTAAAAAGTGCAGTGAGATATGATGTGTGGGATTTTTCAGGAAAGGAGATTGGCTTAATGACAAATGTAGACCCAATTCAGATTACAGTAAAGGATGGTGCTGTATATCCAAACACACCACAGTTTAAAATGAGTCCAGAGGTAATTGCAGGAGTCGCTCCTGTGATTAACCAAATGATTGAACAAGGAATTTTGAAAAAAATAATGAGCAGTCCTTGTAATTCACCTATCATAGGTATCAAAAAGCCCAGTGGGAAATACCGGATAGTGCAGGATTTGCGCAAAATTAATAAAATTGTAGTACCTTGTTGTCCAGTAGTACCAAATCCGGCCGTGATTCTTTATCAGATCCCATGTGATGCTGAATGGTACACAGTTATTGATTTGTGCCAAGCATTTTTCTCAATTCCTTTGCATCCGGAAAGCCAATATTTGTTTGCATTCCGGTTCTGAGACCGTGTTTTGGCATGGTGTCGAGTTCCTCAAGGATATACAGAGAGCCCCTCAATCTTTAATCAGATCTTGAAAAAATGTCTGGAGACTCTAGTCATGCCAGGTAATTCGGTTTTGGTTCAATACATTGATGACCTACTGGTGGCATCGAAGACGCGAGAGGCATGTGTGACAGACACAATTGCCTTATTGAACCATTTGGCAGAAAAAGGACACAAAGTATCGCCAGCAAAATTGCAATTTTGTAAACAGGAAGTACAGTACCTTGGACACAAAATAGAAAAGGGAGTTAGAAAAGTAACTCCAGAAAGAATCGGTGTGATCAAACAGATGAGTCCACCTAAAACACAGAAAGAAGTACGAATGTTTTTGGGAATGGTTGGATACTGCCGTCAGTGGATCTGTGGTTTCTC
This sequence comes from Calotriton arnoldi, assembly GCA_963921515.1. Lineage (NCBI taxonomy): Eukaryota > Metazoa > Chordata > Amphibia > Caudata > Salamandridae > Calotriton > Calotriton arnoldi. The sequence continues at coordinate 1,988,919 of CAWUFW010000745.1, read as the reverse complement.
ACTGATTGCAAAACCTCTATAGAGGTTAACACGAAAGGATGTGAAGGATCCGATTGTTTTGGATGACGAAAGTATGGAAGCTTTTGTAAAATTGAGAAGCAGTCTAAGTCATGCACCTGCATTGGGAATGCCAGATTATTCCAAAGAATTTGCATTGTACTGTTGTGAGAGAGATGGGTGTGCACTCTCAGTCCTAACACAGAAACATGGAATGGCACGACGTCCAGTAGCATATCTGTCTGTTACTCTGGATTCAGTGGCTACAGCGTTGCCAGGATGCTTGAAAGCAGTAGCAGCTACTTGCATGAGTCTGGAACAGAGTGAACCGATTGTGATGGGGTATCCAGTTAAAGTGTATGTGCCACATTCTGTTGAGATTCTTTTGACTCGTACCAGGATACAGTATCTTACTTCTAGTCGGCTGACTAAGTTCGAGAGAGTGATTGTGGGTGCTGAAAATGTGACTGTGGTAAGGTGCACTACTGTGAATCCGGCAACTTTGTTGCCTAATTCTCGTTGTGAGGAAGTGAGAGAGGAAGCGGATCATGATTGTCTGGATGTGACTGAATTATGCACCAAACCTAGGCCAGACATAGAAGATTGTCCATTGGAAGAATCAGATTGTGAAATGTTTGTTGATGGATCCTGTTTGAGAAATGAAAGAGGTGAATTGTGCACTGCCTATGCTGTTTGCACCATAGAAGGGGTTCTTGAAGCATCCTATCTGAAAGGAGTAAACTCCGCCCAAATAGCTGAGCTAATAGCTCTGATTAGAGCATGCAAAATTGCCAAAAGCCTGAAAGTAACAATATTCACAGACAGCCAATACAGATTTGGAATTGTCCATAATTTCGGCCAGCTATGGATGTAAAGGGGATTTCTGACCTCTTCAGGTTCCCCTATTAGAAATGGTAAAACTGTAAAGGAACTATTGGATGCTTTGCAATTGCCCAAAAGAATTGCAGTAGTCAAATGTGCCGCACATAAATCAGGAGATGATTATGTGACGAAGGGCAACACATATGCCGACCAAATAGCACGTTACTGTGCACGAAATTCAATGGCTTTGAACAGATCAATTGAAAGGGGAAATACTGAATGCCATCTTTTGTTTACAACAACATTTGAAACATGGGAAGAGGTTAGACAGATGCAGGAAGAAGCAAGTGATGAGGAAAAGGAAAGATGGAACAAAACAGGCTGTAGCAAAAGACCAGAAGATGAACTATGGGTCTATCTTGACGGGAGACCAGTGTTACCAGATTCCTTACTTTCCCATATGGCCAGAGTTTACCATGGAATTGCACATGTCGGAAGAGATGCAATGATCAGACTCTTCAAGCAATCATGGTATAATCCAAAGTTCAAGGTCATTACAGAGAGCCTTTGCCAGAGGTGTGTGATCTGTCAGCAACAAAATCCAGGCAGAAAGACAGTTGTAAGTTGGGGACGAATTGGAAGAGCAGGAGGTCCATTTACCCGACTCTAGCTTGATTTTATTGAGCTTCCCCCATGTAATGGGCTGAGATATGTACTGGTCATTGTCTGTTTGTTCTCTCGCTGGGTGGAAGCCTATCCTACGAGAAGGAACGATAGCCTTACTGTGGCTAAACTACTTTTGAGAGAACTGATCCCTAGATTCGGAATTCCAGTCACTTTGGAGACAGATAGAGGAACACATTTCAATAATGAGATAATTCGGCTGATTTGTGCAGCATTTAAGATTGAGCAGAAGCTGCATTGTGCCTATCGACCCGAAGCCTCTGGAGTAGTTGAGCAATTGAATGGCACTATAAAATCGAGATTAGGGAAAGTGTGTGCATCCACGTCACTGAAATGGCCTGACGCTTTACCCCTTGTGCTGATGAGTCTAAGAAGTATTCCTGACAAAAAGACTGGATTGAGTCCCCATGAAATTCACATGGGAAGAGCAATGAGACAAGCATATATACCAGCAAACAAACTAATGAGTATATCTGATGATCTAGTGCTTGACTATTGCAGAGGATTGGCTGAACTGGTACGTTCTGTGTCTCACCAGGTTGGAGAAGAAGCCACAACGATACATCGGAATCAAGCTCATGATCTGTGTCCTGGTTAATAGGTTTATATCAAGAAGCACGTAAGAAAATCGTGTTTAGAACCCAGGTGGCACGGACCTTATCAAATCATACTGGTGATGACAACGGCAGTGAAGTGTGCTGGCTTGACAAATTGGATTCATGCGAGCCATACCAAACGAACCCTAGATCCACTTGAAAGACCGAAGGAGCAACAACTGGTGAATGAAAAACAAAGACCAGTGCCTGAAGTGTGTGAAGCTGATGAATCTAGAGTGATAGATTCTGACAAACAACCAGATGGTGAACAGCTGAGCACAAGTCGAGTAGAGTGGGCGCAATATTCCAGGGTTCAAGAGGCTGCCATTGAGCAAGAAAGAAGCGAGTTTACTGTTGATCCAGAAGGAAGTGAACTCCCAGCAGAACCTGAAACAGATGAGATTGTTTTTGAACCAGAAGGAAGTGAGTTCACAGTTGAAAGAGAAGTTATTGCCGAATCAGAAGAACCCAAAGAAGCTGAAACTCCGGAAGAAGAACAGTCAGAAATGAGAGCAAATAAAAGAATCTGTGAAACAAATGCAGAAAGTGAGAAAGTGGTCAAAGCAAAGAAACCAAAAAAAGGTGAAAATTGGCCAAGTGGAGTGAAAAGACTGTAATAAAGTCTCAAGTCAAACAGAACAAGAAGAGTCAGGAAAAGAATTAGTGCGAAAAACCAGAAGAGTAAGAATACCAAACAAAAAATTCAGAGCACCTGAATGGACCTATCTCATTTTAGAAGAAATTGAAAGTTCAGATCCAAGTGAAGAAAAAGATAAATCTGACACTGAGCAAGTTGATGAAAGCAAACTAAGACCCCCTTAAAGAATTGTGACAAAACTAAGGTGCAACCTTGCTGATTAAAAGAAAAACGAAACAAAGGCTCAGAGAAAGCTGAAGAAAAAGAATAAAAGAAGGGGGTAAAGACGAAAGCCTTGAAGTGTAGGATTACACTACCATTTTTAGGATTTTTGAATAGCTTAGAATTTATAGGATTAGATAGATTTTTATTTTTTAGAAACAAGATGACTGAAGCAAAAGTGACTGAACTTCCCAAATCTAGTCTAAAACGTAGATGTATTAAAGCTTGCTTATGTAGTGTCTTGATGTTAACATTTATGTGGATATTATTAACTGTCCTTGTACCTATTCTAATGGTAACTAATGATGGAAACAATACTAATAATGTAACAAAAGAAAGAATGAGAGATGTCACTAATGAAACTACTAATACTAACTTAGAACCGTTGGATGGAAGCATTCTCCATCATGATAAATCAATTGGTGATTTCTCGTTAAATTTCTTCACTAAATTACTTTGAGTATATTAAAACAATGAATGTAAGTGATTGTTACGTGTGCATGCAATTACCTTCGTCTGTCTCAGAGGGGGTGACCTATCACCACCTTCCGTTAACCTATGGTGTGTCTTGCAGTACACTTACAAGCCTGTCTTACGTGACGGGAAAGCTCGAGTACTATTTTCCCAATATAGATTTAGTATTTCCCAAATTCCTATTATTAAAGAACTAAATAAGGTTTTAAGTGGTAAGAATGCAAGATATATGGGAGAATTTTTCCATATTACTAAAACCTCAGACATAGAATATGCTTATAAGAACAACTTGACTTGTAGTTTGCGGGTTGAAGAAAAAGTTTTCATAGAAATGGTAGAAGATAGAAGAGAAAGTTTCAAAAGGAAAGCTGCTGAACAGAAGTCACGGGTACCACCATGGGATTTTAGAGAAGGAAATTATGAGCAAGGCGAAGGATACGCTGCAATGTCCCTGGACTGGTCACAGAAGGGAAAAATTTGTTTGTTTAGAACGAAAACTAACTATAATAATTATTTTATTGGTTCTAGTCAATGTGAGCATACTTTTCAAATCACTGGAGGCTGGTGATTGAAAGGTGGAACTGATCCTGTTTTTCCAGGAGTCTATTATGTGTGTGGTAAGAAAGCCTATTATAGGTTGCCTGCACATTGGTATGGTAGTTGTTATTTTGCTATTGTCTTTCCCAAGGTCTACCATATGGACCGAAGCAGCCATAAACTGAACGAACGAAGTAAAGCAAGGACTAACACATAACAAACGAACAAGCTTCTCAGAAATAGTAGGAGATATTTTTGGTGCACTGATACCCTCAGTTGGAGTCGTTCTGAATTCACATAAAATTCGAAAATTGTCCACAGTGGTTGATCGTTTATCTACAGATACCGCTGGTGGGTTCTTGATGATTGACACGGAAATGGTTGCAATCAGGTCAATGGTTTTGCAAAATCGACTTGCCCTTGATATTTTATTGGCGAAAGAGGGTGGAGTCTGTGGTATGTTGAAAGTCCAACATTGCTGCACATATATCCCTGATAAGAGTAAAGGAATTGAGGGATATATAAAGAATATTACAAACTTACATGAAGATTTGACCCAACTGGAGGTTGATGGTGTCTGGGAGAGACTTGGTAAGAGTTTCTCCTCTATAAATAAATGGGTTTCTACCTTTGGAAGTAGTTTATTAGGAAAATTAATAATGCCAATCGTTTCAGTAGCAATAATCATCTTAGTAATAATAACAACATATAAGTGTTGTAAGTGCAAGTGTGGAAGAAAAGAAGTGACAGAATCAAAGAATAAACGAAGAGCAAGAAAGAGAAAAAGAGAAGAAATAGAATTAGAGGAAATGAAAGGAGAGTACTATGACTTAATGAAAGATTTAGATGAGGGTGCCATAAAAAGAGAGAGGAATACGGAGTTGTAAATGATTAAAGATGGCACTCCGTATGGTAGGTATTTTATGATGGCTCCTATAAGGCATCAGAGGGGGGGAATTGATGGAGCAGGGTTTCGCAAAAATGAAACCTGCTCGAATTGATACCCCCATAATACGTACTAACAGTAAATAGTTGTTGAAAAACTAATGTACACCCAACACGAACACAAGGGAAATTGCTTTGCGCATGTCTGAACTAACACGTAAACAAAAATAATATTGTAATAACATTGTGTTTTGAGAAAAACAAAAATCGTTGAATGAATAGGCCGCATATGCTTCAGTAATTTGCATGTTGCATTCTGTTTTGAACTAATAAATAATGCCGCTTTTGCACAAAGCTTATGCTAGGTAACATTAATGGGGAATAGTGCAAGGTGGGTGGTAAACAGTGAAGGTTTCATTATCATATAATTAATAAATGTTCATTTTCATTTACTTTAGTGTGCCAGATGAAGCAGCGATCTGTCTAAACTTGGCTAAAGTGGGAGGGGGAAAACACGAGGAGTGAGTTCGCTCTGTCAGAAGCAAGACAGACGCGCAGTGCACCGCAGATGACATAAGAAAGGTGAGGGCCAGAGTGTTGAACGACTGCCAAAAGAAGTGCCCAGGCGTGAGACCGGAGACACAAACTGCGGATGATGTTAAAAAATGAATGAAAAATGTTACAATTTGTATCACATGAAATAAAGTGAGAACAAGCTGAGAACCATACCCTGGGAACGAATGGTGAACAATGAAGTAGTTGAAATAAAGATGAAGTCACAGTGGTGTGACAACGCCACCTCCCAAGCCCACCAATCCCTTTGCGAGATTTAATAAAATTTGCAACAATTGTGGGACGGACATGTTAGTTTTAGGGTATAATTGGGGTGCTTTTAGGGGTGTGGTTTAAGCTTAGGCTGGCAGGAGAGAAAGAGGGGAGATGCGTCGCTGTCCGTCGGTTTGCAGAGAGGCCTAACTGTTCCTGACATGTCCCGATCCTGTTTCTTCTTATCCTTTGTCCCCTGATCCTATTTCGGGGAAGCCCCACCATCTCCTAGGCCGAGGGGTTGGTTTTTCTTACAGACCAATAGGTTTGTATTTAGTCTAACTCGTTCTCAGAATTTAACTTATTGATGTATTTTGTCTCTGAAACTTTTGTCTCTTCACCTATCCACTCCATCAATGATATGTATTATTTAGATGAAATCTATTGTCTCTTCATCTATCCCCTCTGTTAGGTATATGATGTTTCGCACACATTTTGCTGAAACCTTTGTCTCTTACTCTTTCCACTCCTTCATTGCATAAAGTCATTGTTACGTTTGGATGAGTTTGTATTTCATTTGGGCTGCATATGTAAAATTTCTCCTTACGTGAGATTCATTGTTTGTATTTTGTGACCAAATGCAGTTGAGCACAATCCTTAATTATTTGAGATAAAATTCATTGTTAACTTCACCGAGAGTCTGTGATCATTTTTAATAAATTAAATGGTTAGTAAGTTAGAAGTTATCATTGCCATCAACTATTCAACTAATTGGTCCATCGACCAAGTGGAAGGAAAATTGATGTAAAAAGTTAGTTGTGATGCCATAATTTAATCTATGAAAGAAAAGAATTGATCGTGCAATAAATTGACCCCAGCGCATCAGGGATTCTGGGTGAATGTGTATGGGCCATTGTATTATGATGTTATTGAGTATTGATCCCTGATTAAAATATTGAAGTCGCGCTGGATCATAGGTAGTCACCTCTTTAATGGAGATTACAGCGAGGTCAGCAGCAAAAGTGGAATCATATCTGTAACTGCCTGTCGCGTTTCGGGCAGGCGCCCTTGTTCACAGGCCAAAGACTGAGCACAGCACCATATTGCAGTCACCTGTTTTATGAGCATAGTTCCGCCCACAGTGGGCCTCCTGTGAGTGAAAAGTATTCTGGTACTGGTGGTTCTACACGCATCTTACCCCAGTGGGTTTGCTGCCACGTCCAAATTTCAAAACAGTTCATCTCCCAAGTGGGTTGATACCAGTTTCACAAATCTGTGCTTGCTGCATGTTAGTCCATCATCCATTGTGGACGCCCTGTTCTGTAAATGGCTCCAATTTCTTGTTGCCTCAGATCCGCTTTGGGTTGCGGCGGTGCGACTTCACGGCTGGACCGGCCGTTTAAATTCATACAAAGAAAGTTGCCCCTCGAGAGAAGACACACTCCCAGGTAGGTATTCACATCTTTAATGGAGATTGCAGCGAGATCAGCATCAAAAGTGGAATCATATCCGGAATGGCCTGACTCGTTTCTGGCAGGCGCCCTTGTTTACAGGCCAAAGACTGAGCACAGCAGCATATTGCAGTCACCTGTTTTATAAGCATAGTTCCGCCCACAGTGGGCCTCCTGTGAGTGAAAAGCATTCTGGTACTGGTGGTTCTACACGCATCTTACCCCAGTGGGTTTGCTGCCACGCCCAAATTTCAAAACAGTTCATCTCCCAAGTGGGTTGATACCAGTTTCACAAATCTGTGCTTGCTGCATTTTAGTCCATCATCCATTGTGGACCCCCTGTTCTGTAAATGGCTCCAATTTCTTGTTGCCTCAGATCCGCTTTGGGTTGCGGCGGTGCGACTTCACGGCTGGACCGGCGGTTTAAATGCATACAAAGAAAGTTGCCCCTCGAGAGAAGACCCACTCCCAGGTAGGTATTCACCTATTTAATGGAGATTATATATTTACATACACATACAAAAAATTTAAAATTGTAACAAACTACAAAAAAAATATATTGACCTTTTTTATACATAAAAAGTAAAGAATAGACAATACGTTTTACTAAATATCTTTAAAAAATATACATTTATATATATTTTTTTTTTTAATTAAATACACAAGCACATAATAATAATGTATATTTAAACAATATTAACAAAACTATTAAACTCTAGGAATAATAAATAAACTATTCCCACTTCAATCCATACAACAGTAGGCAAAGCTTTGGACTCAGGAGGGGTAAAATTTACTATTCCCACTCCAGTCGGTGCAATAGTAGGGAAAGCGTTGACTCAGGAGGGATCAAATTTACTGTACCGACTCCATTCGGTGCAACAAGAGGGAAAGCATTGGACACCAGTGGGGTAGAATTTGCTATTCTCACTCCAGTCTATGCAACAGTAGAGAAAGCGTTGGACTCCGGAGGTGTAAAATTTACTATTCCTACTCCAGTCTGTGCAACAGTAGGGAAAGCATTGGACACCAAAGGGATAAGATTACCTATTCCCACTCTTAACAGTAGAGAGAGAGTAGTTCACTTCAAACAAATAACATATTTCAACAACTCTATTAAATACCCAAAAATATAAAATTCTAAATATAAAAATTATATGTCTACATTTAAACAAATATAAAAAAAATTACTTAATTATTACATTTTTAAGTATTAATTTAAACAAATATTATAAATTTTATTAAAATATCACATATTTCCACAAACATAACAGCCAACAATTAAAATGTAATTGAAATAAAAAAGTATAACACAATTAACATATTAAGTTATTAATTAATCGATGTTTAATAAATGAATACATATTTTTACTTATCATTACTTAAATAACTTTCCACCCAATTCCTCTAGAAACTAAACAACCTTCACCTAAAATATAACTTAACAAATATGATAATTTCACAATTTACATAATTATCAATTAAATAATTAATAAATTATTATTTATTTATCAATAATTGTTTCTTAATTAACTTCCCATTCTGTACCCCTAAACACCCAACAACCCGCACCTAAAATATATCATAAAAATTATAATTATAATTATTACACAATTTACATAATTACATAATTATTTATCAATTAAACAATAGCGAATAATTAATCATTAATTAATTATACACAATTACCTTCCCACCTTTAACCCCTAAAAACCCAACAACCTACACAATGTGCAAATTAATTATCAATTAAATAATTAATAATAATTAAAAATTAATTATTAATTAATTATAATTAATTTCCCACCCTTTACCTCTACACACCGAACAACTCGCACCTTAAATATAACTTACAAAATATCTTAATTACACAATTTAGATAATTAATAATCAATTAAATAATTAATATTAATGAAAAACATATTAATTAATTGAAATTAATTAACTTCCTACCCTTTACCCCTACAAACCCCACAGCCCGCACCTATGATATAACTTAAAAAATAAATGAATTACACAATTTACATAATAAATGATCAATTAAACAATTAATATTAATCCAAAATTATTAATCAAGTATAATTAATTAACTTAACCCTCCACCACTACAATCTCCACCACCTTCACCTAAAATATTACTTAATTACACAATTTACATAATGAATGACCAATTACATAATTAAAATTAATAATAATTCAAATTAATTATTAATTAATGATAATGAATTTACTTCCCACCCTGTACCCCTATAAACCCCACAACCCGCTACAACGCTAAAAATTACAATGAACAATTACATTACATTTAAAAATAACTGCAAATGTACAAACTATATTTAAAAACATTAACAATAATTATACATTTTATAACACAATTAAAACATGTACTAAAATACATAAAGATAATTAAAAAACAATATTATTTACAACAATAGGTTTGTAATCGATATTAACAACATAGATATTTTTGGCATCGATCTTACTTACTTTAGAAAATCAATATTTTTGTCAACGATATTCCTGCATCACGATATTTGTGTATTACGATATTAACAACTCAATATTTGTGTGCTTTGATATTTTTAACTCAATATTTTGTCCGAATATCATTTTTGTCAGGCTCAGTAGATTGAATATGCCTGCCATCAGTTTGATCTGGGGCATGTGTATCTTGTTACAGTTTGGTCAAGTATTCCAATCAGACCATCTGCTAGACTGCCTTCAGTCAGACTGTTATCCCAACCACACTACTGAAACTGTACTACTGAATTTACAGAATAACGTCCTTCATGCTTTGGATGATGATGCAGGAGTCTCTTTTCTCGCACCTGTCCCAAACACTACATTCAAACAGTTCTCAAAATTATCCTAAATAGACTTAAACTCAAAGAGAAACTCAGACAGAGCTCTTCAATAGACGACAAAATCATTGTTTTCAGATTGTTCACAATTTTGGTATATCAGAAATTGGGTTATTAATTTGGGAGTAGATGATCCCTATCAACTTAATAAATACAATCTGGTTATGCCAAAACATTTCATAGAGAATCTCTGCTCAATCTCTAGCAGTTGTGTCACATGCAGCAGGCAGTCCCCAGAGAGCTTTGAGTTGAGTTCAAGCATTAAAGAATATAGCACAATAACATTCCCAGACCATTTGGGAAAATAGAGAAAAAACTAGGGAGCACTTGGCACAAAGATCATTAAAAACAAGGGACATGAATTTTAAACGCTTTAAGGCAAACTGGCCTAGAAAAAATAAAGTGCAGTTGAAAAACAACAGTTTGTGGTTGACCGAGACCAAGGTGTCATTTGAGGCTAAGTGTGATATAGCGGAGGTTGGATACACCAAGCAGGTCGTCCCGGTCAAAGATTTTACCTTCAGACTTAGGGGCCGATTCCGATCTGGGTCAGAAAGCTCTCCAACCGAGCCGGATCCGGAGTGTTTTCCGACCGAGCCGGAGTCCTGCAGTCCGACCGAGCGAGTACGATGCGGCCGCATGCTGCCGGACTCGATTCGGTCGGACTCTCATTGAAGTCAATGGGAGCCGGTCGTACGACGCGTACATGGGCTCCCATTGACTGAATGGGTACGTCGCAAACAAGTGCGCCCCATACAGTGGGTACGTGTCGGTGCAACCCGCACCGTACATACCTGTGTTGGGGAGACCCATGGGTCTCCCCCTGTGTTCGACTCGTAAGGCTACGGGTTTTGGGGGGTCCGGCACGGACCCCCAAAGTCCGGCTCCGGGAGCTTTTTCGAGCCGGACGCTCCGACTCGATCCGGCTGTCCGACGCGTACATCGTACTTGCTCGGTCGTATAACGTCTCCATTGCGTGGTGCGATTCGTTTCCGTACGAGTCGGTCGGAGCGGTTCGGATCCGGAAACGGTTCGGTCGGAACACACGCATACAATCGCATCGTACTCGCTCGCTCGTACAGCTGTACGAGTCGGTCGGAAAACAAGCGTACGGCTCGTACTTTTTCCGGCCGGATCCCGTTCGGAGAGCTTCCGACCGAGTTCGGAATCGGCCCCTTAGTGTCTGAAATGGAAGTCAAAACCTATTAGTGGGGCAAGGTCTAAGGCTGACACCAATGTGTCCCACGAAGTTAGATACGTCGTTCTTGAGCTCCAGCCAAAGCCATTGCTTTTGACCCCTAAGGCTTAGAGCAGGATAGATTTGCTGCCCGATCCTGCCCCCAGGTTTACCTTTACGCTTAATCAAATTTTTTTGTTCTCAAATTCCTCCTGCAGTAAAGGCTGGAAGCTGTGGCCGGGCAGGGCACCATTAGGCCAGATACTTTTACCCACTAAACTTGTTATTCAGTGTTGCAAAAAACACAGAGCAGGGCAACCCTGTTTTTCTTGGCTGTGACCTCCCTGGGTCCTATTTTTCTGTAACTGCTGGGAAAGTTACTTCTGGTCAGGCCTTCAGCCCCATTCCATTTATGCAAAAACAACAGTTGATGGACAGAATGCAGAACAATGTCATACATTCACCCCAGTACAGAGATCTGGGCCTAAATCCATCGTTTGTTTGCTCACCATGCCATTCCAGTTTGAACCCAGCCATATGCAAATCAGTCTTGACCCTGTGCCTCATGGGAACAGTCCAGCCCGAACTGCCAAGCCAGGTCCTCCCTGGACTGGAAACAAGCATCCTAGGACCGGTTTCGGGGTTTCACCCCTCTTCAGCCAGGATAGCTTGATTCCAGTGGCATGGAGAGCACGGGACCCACGTCTGGGCATACCCGTCCCACTCGGGGTGACAAATGCAAAAACAACAGTTGATGGACAGAATGCAGAACAATGTCATACATTCACCCCAGTACAGAGATCTGGGCCTAAATCCATCGTTTTTTTGCTCACCATGCCATTCCAGTTTGAACCCAGCCATATGCAAATCAGTCTTGACCCTGTGCCTCATGGGAACAGTCCAGCCCGAACTGCCAAGCCAGGTCCTCCCTGGACTGGAAACAAGCATCCTAGGACCGGTTTCAGGGTTTCAGCCCTCTTCAGCCAGGATAGCTTGATTCCAGTGGCATGGAGAGCACGGGACCCACGTCTGGGCATACCCGTCCCACTCGGGGTGACAAATGCAAAAACAACAGTTGATGGACAGAATGCAGAACAATGTCATACATTCACCCCAGTACAGAGATCTGGGCCTAAATCCATCGTTTTTTGCTCACCATGCCATTCCAGTTTGAACCCAGCCATATGCAAATCAGTCTTGACCCTGTGCCTCATGGGAACAGTCCAGCCCGAACTGCCAAGCCAGGTCCTCCCTGGACTGGAAACAAGCATCCTAGGACCGGTTTCGGGGTTTCACCCCTCTTCAGCCAGGATAGCTTGATTCCAGTGGCATGGAGAGCACGGGACCCACGTCTGGGCATACCCGTCCCACTCGGGGTGACAAATGCAAAAACAACAGTTGATGGACAGAATGCAGAACAATGTCATACATTCACCCCAGTACAGAGATCTGGGCCTAAATCCATCGTTTTTTTGCTCACCATGCCATTCCAGTTTGAACCCAGCCATATGCAAATCAGTCTTGACCCTGTGCCTCATGGGAACAGTCCAGCCCGAACTGCCAAGCCAGGTCCTCCCTGGACTGGAAACAAGCATCCTAGGACCGGTTTCGGGGTTTCACCCCTCTTCAGCCAGGATAGCTTGATTCCAGTGGCATGGAGAGCACGGGACCCACGTCTGGGCATACCCGTCCCACTCGGGGTGACAAATGCAAAAACAACAGTTGATGGACAGAATGCAGAACAATGTCATACATTCACCCCAGTACAGAGATCTGGGCCTAAATCCATCGTTTTTTGCTCACCATGCCATTCCAGTTTGAACCCAGCCATATGCAAATCAGTCTTGACCCTGTGCCTCATGGGAACAGTCCAGCCCGAACTGCCAAGCCAGGTCCTCCCTGGACTGGAAACAAGCATCCTAGGACCGGTTTCGGGGTTTCACCCCTCTTCAGCCAGGATAGCTTGATTCCAGTGGCATGGAGAGCACGGGACCCACGTCTGGGCATACCCGTCCCACTCGGGGTGACAAATGCAAAAACAACAGTTGATGGACAGAATGCAGAACAATGTCATACATTCACCCCAGTACAGAGATCTGGGCCTAAATCCATCGTTTTTTTGCTCACCATGCCATTTCAGTTTGAACCCAGCCATATGCAAATCAGTCTTGACCCTGTGCCTCATGGGAACAGTCCAGCCCGAACTGCCAAGCCAGGTCCTCCCTGGACTGGAAACAAGCATCCTAGGACCGGTTTCGGGGTTTCACCCCTCTTCAGACAGGATAGCTTGATTCCAGTGGCATGGAGAGCACGGGACCCACGTCTGGGCATACCCGTCCCACTCGGGGTGACAAATGCAAAAACAACAGTTGATGGACAGAATGCAGAACAATGTCATACATTCACCCCAGTACAGAGATCTGGGCCTAAATCCATCGTTTTTTGCTCACCATGCCATTCCAGTTTGAACCCAGCCATATGCAAATCAGTCTTGACCCTGTGCCTCATGGGAACAGTCCAGCCCGAACTGCCAAGCCAGGTCCTCCCTGGACTGGAAACAAGCATCCTAGGACCGGTTTCGGGGTTTCACCCCTCTTCAGCCAGGATAGCTTGATTCCAGTGGCATGGAGAGCACGGGACCCACGTCTGGGCATACCCGTCCCACTTGGGGTGACAAATGCAAAAACAACAGTTGATGGACAGAATGCAGAACAATGTCATACATTCACCCCAGTACAGAGATCTGGGCCTAAATACATCGTTTTTTTGCTCACCATGCCATTCCAGTTTGAACCCAGCCATATGCAAATCAGTCTTGACCCTGTGCCTCATGGGAACAGTCCAGCCCGAACTGCCAAGCCAGGTCCTCCCTGGACTGGAAACAAGCATCCTAGGACCGGTTTCGGGGTTTCACCCCTCTTCAGCCAGGATAGCTTGATTCCAGTGGCATGGAGAGCACAGGACCCACGTCTGGGCCAGAAACCGGTCCCAGGATGCTTGTTTCCGGTCCAGGGAAGACATGGCTTGGCAGTTCGGGCTGGACTGTTCCCATGAGGCACAGGGTAGGACTGATTTGCATATGGCCATGTCTGAACTGGGGTGACGGAGTGAGCTAAGGAATGATGATGGATTAAACCCAGATCAGTTGACTGGGGGTGAGTGCTTGCAATGTTCAACACTCCGTCCATCATCCCCTTTGGTTTTGCTCCATTCCATTTATGGCAGACTTTCAGGAACCAGGTCCTTCTCCAGCCAGGTCTCCTGCAGGGGCCAGTACTCTGTTGTTAGCTGGGCCCTCTTAGAGTCAGGAGTCTGTCAGTTTTTTGTTTCCCTGAAACAGGCAAACATGAGGCTACCGCTTGACCCTTGAAGGGCAGCTTCAATCCCTGGGTGCCAGCAGGAGTCTGGTGTTCTTTCTTCTAGCAGAGACTTCTTCCTCAGGTGTAGTCTTCTGAGGTCCTAGAATGTTCTCAGGAGTTGGTGGTAATATGCTGTTTAATTATGTGCACCAGCCAGTGATTGGAGAATTTCCCCTACCCAATTCTGTCTACTTTATCGCCTTATGCCCACCTCATTTTGGAGCTCTCCCTCATCACCTTACTCTAACATTACTCAGGAGCTCCTGCTTCAGAATGTCAGAACCACTCTGCCACGATGCAGCTCTCTCTTTACCTACCTACTCATTCCCTTATATAGTAGAGCCGGAGCCAGGCTGGCTAGAAGGGTCTTGGGGATGAACAGAAGAAGCTTTCTCTGGCATTCCAATTGGAAATAAGAAATGCTAAGGCTGAATTTGCTACATGGTAAATTTACCTTAGAAAGCTGCCACGAGAAGGATTTTCAGTTCCGCTAGACAGGGCTAATGCTGCTCTTTCATTATTTTGTAATGCTTATCTATCAAGGCAAGCTCAAATACTACAACCCTACAGAGTAGACTGCAACATTTGCCATGTGCACAGATGACCACAGCTACATGTCAAGCAGCTACATGTCAAGCACAAAAACAGCCCTACACTTGACAAAGGTATTGTCTTAGTTTGAGTGAGAGCAAATGTTTTAGTTTCAAACATGGAAGACCTACATTCTTAAAATTGACTTCAAATCAAGATGTTAGCCTCATTTCAATTGACCACTGTGGTATACCCACTTCTAGCTACGATCCGAAGTCACTTTCGACAAAATCTTGTCCTTTGCAGCCCAGGCTGAGTAAGTCACAAAAAAACGACATACGTAATCAGACAGGACAGGCCATCTTATAAGCGCTTCAAAACAGCTTTTCCAACTTGTGGCATATATGTCTTGTACACTAAATACATTAACCACTGTGTGTGGTCCCTATGCTTGCATTCACCTGTGGCAGTCTAATTCACAAACCACAAAGAAAGTTGTTGGTTTCATGGGTGTGTGCAGTTTGTTCACCAAATTTGATCAAGTACATGTTTTGACTGTTACCAAAAAATCAGATCTAATCCCGACTAGTGCACATGGAATTCTGTGGCAGGACCTGAGGTGAACATTATTCTTTCTCTTTTTTACGTAAATTGCTAGAAGCAGAGAAAACAACAATGTAAACTACATTACCCAGCAACTGCTGTAAAAGATTACAAAAATATATTAAGAATCGTGTGACGTACCGTCCTGTAATATGTGTTGTGTATGATCTATTGAGTGAGAGAACGAAATGCAAAATGTGTGCAGTGCTTATAGACGTGAATATATAAGTTAGGAGATCACACGTGTCTCAACCTAATATGCTTTGTAAAGGTTAGTAAATAAACATTGTAGAAATGTAAATCTTTTGTAGGCGTTATCTGCGGAAACAAGAAATATATTTTTTATTATTGACTTGAGCCCCTTATTGTGACAGCTGTTGGAAATAAACCAACTAACAACAGAAGCCCTAACTATTTTTGAGTTCCCTCCTTATGGATAAAGAATTACGTAAAATGTGCTTGATTATCGTTCTTAATAAGTTACTGGAGTTTTAATGAGCTTATGCCTAAACATTAAAAATGCATTGAAAATTGTAACAATCAATGTGTGTGTTCACTGGTAGCACAATGTTAGATACTCACTGCTTCTTTCTGTGAAGTTATGCAGCATTCATTTTTGGGCCACCGTGCCAGAAAACACACTATCTCAAACCCGTTTTAGATATTTTGACCAATATTTCCTGGTAGCGCAAATACATTTAGAAACCGCTACCAGTATAAATTGATCATTTGGAAAAGGACATATTGAGGATTCCTTTCTTTGTTGGTGGGAAGTGGCAGCATATAGTGCATCATAAATGTGGAAGGTGAAGAGGAAATGTCATAGAGTATAGGGTCGCTGTCAACATAGTGCAATTTCCTGTGCCCACATTAGCAATTTTGGTTGTGCATCTACTCCTTCACCTTTTAGAGAAAGTGCATACAGTGATAATCCCTGGGTAAAACATTATATGTAAGTTTTTATATTGATGCATTTCAGTGCTACTCAATTTCCTCCTCGGATTTTACATCAGGTGAAAAAGTTTTAGGGCACTACCAGGACCTATTTCAAGCTGTTGGCTCTAGGCAACATTTAAGTGAGATCCTGGGGCTACAACCAAAATTGTGAGAACCTCATCTCTTCTAAAGAAGTTTCGGTATAATTGGCACTTAGATCTAACACGGTCCATAAACCGACCCAGAATGCAGTTAGGGCAAATTACCCTTTCATACCTAATTTAAGGTGTAAGTTGAAAACTGGTGCGCTTTGTGGAAAATTTACTAGATTTTGCCAAAATGTTTTTCTATTACGGGCAAAGAAGGAAAATTGACACAGCACCAACTTTCTGCCTTATACAATGAAAAATATTGTAGACACTACGGGGCACATGCATCAAGCATTCTATGAATCGGCCCGTTTGCGAACTCAAAAAATGCTTTTCAGATGCAGCAAACCCTATTTTGCGATTTGGTAACCTGTTACCGAAATCGCAAAATGGGTTTGCGATCCGCTATTTGGAAGGGGTGTGCTTAGGGCATCCCTTCCTAATTCCGAATCGCATCGGTATGTAGGAATGTTTTGTGACCGAAATGTGGTTGCAAAACATTTGCATTTTACCACCTACTTTAAGTAGGTGGTAACCAGGGCCGGACTGGTCGTAGTGGGCACCGGGCATTTCCCCGGTGGGCCGCCAGGGTTGGGGGCCGATTTTCTTACAGTGCCGTTTTTGCAGCATAGCTGCAATATCGGCCGCTGTAACGAAATCGGCTGAAACCGGCCATGGCAAACAGCCCGGGGAGGGGGGGGGGGAGGGCAGGAACTTTGCCATGGCCGGTCTTGGTTACCAGTCCGGTCCTTCCCCTTTGTGAATGTTTGTTACAGCATTTTTTAAGAGCAGGCAGTGGTCCCGCGGACCACTGCCTACTCTTAAAAAATGAAAAGAAAACTTTTCATTTTTGTTTTAGAAACGCATCCCGTATTCCTTTAAGGAAAACAGGCTGCATTTAAAAAAAAAAAAGAGTGCTTTATTTAAAAGCAATCACAGACATGGTGGTCTGCTGACCCCAGTAGGCCTCCATCCCTGTGAGTTTTGTGATTCCTAGGGGGTCGCAAATTGCGACCTACCTCATTAATATTCATGAGGTAGGTCATTTGCGATCCCCTAAGAATCACAAAAAGTGTTCAACTCACTTTCATGCATGCCGTTTTGCGATTTTCTAATAGCGAATCGCAAGGATTCGCAATTAGGAAATCGCAAAACGGTTTCTTCATGCATCTGGCCCTACATGCTTCTGGTGTTGCTGTCACCGTACGCAAACGTCTGTTGAACTATATTTGCATGCCGCATCTTGCTCGATGCAGCATCAATTTTGCGTCATCGGCAAAGAGCAGTGAAATCCATTTGCCAGATGTTTTGGGTCTGATTTGTTGAAAATCACATAAATCATCTGTTGCACCATTGATTAATAAACTTGAGGGAGCACATGAAAGCTCTGACAAACATCCTGCATTACTGAAAAATGTTACCTGCAATCCCCTAACCTCTGCTGGTGAACCTGGGTAAAGTTGTTCAAATGAATGGCGCTGATAGGGTGCAAAATGTAATAATTGAGGCCAGTTTCCGATAGCACATTCTGCAGTTTCTGTTAATAGAAGAGAGTATCTTAATGACAAACAGCATCTTAATGGCAAACAGGTGTCAGTCTCCAATAATCCAATTTTTAAAGAATATTTATATTCATATTGATTTATTTAATTAATTTATTATTTATTTAATACCATTCATATAGAATGTCAGAAAAGAATTAAGCTTCTTGTTTGTTACATAGGTTATTACATAGTAAGCGCCTCGTAATTATGTTTAAACATAGTTTTATGTCATTGCATAATGTTACCCCTGTATAGTTATATAGTTATTAAACAGGGATTTTTCTTTCTATGTTCTTGATGAGGCCTACCCTGGCTATTGATCAGGTCAAGACCACGACCGCCAGCTACTGCATCCCAATATCCATGGATGGCAACCAGAGTTGCATCAAGTTACTTCTCTGACATGTAAGCTGGCCTCCACGCTCCTCCTGGCCTTGTTCGAGCCAAGAAAAGTGGAGATCTCATTGAGAAAGCAACCCAAAACCCACTTGCCTGACAAAAGTGTAAGTGCGGGCTGGATGGGAATGCTGGGTTCCCTGAATCTAGGCAGAAACAATGAGAGGGGGCAGATAGACGGAGCTGACGGAGAGGACAGTGACCACCTTTGAAAGGAAACATTGTCTTAGGGGCTCACTCCTACACCCTCATGGTTGTTTTATGGTTGACTATAGCTAATTAGGACTGCTTATTGCCTTTTTATAAGAGAACAGCTCCCTTTTAAGATTTTGTGGTCAGAATTAGCGTTCCTCCACTATAATAAGTAGTCTCTATCATCAAGGGCATCATTAAACCAACTACCCATGCTTTGCCTGACTCTGCCTGTCATTAGTGGGGCATTGCGGTTGCTAAATTTCAGTAGTGCCTGCGAGAAGGTGTTGTTTGACTATGCTCAGGATATGACAGATAGAGCCTGCTTTCTTAACCAGAGGATGTGCATATGTGTGGCCAGCTAAAACCATGGAACTTGGGGTCCTAATTTTGTTTGTGGGACATCTCGAAGTTCTGGATGAAAATATTTAGGTTTGAATGTTCTGGTTGGGATATGCTGACCCCCTTTCTTGAGGTCACATCCAGTCATAAGAGTTCACATTACAGCTAAGCAGCAGAAATAGTCAGTTGTCAGGAGTGACCCAGCACATCGCTTTGATGCTTTTCCGCTAGGTTTGCTCTATAAGTTGGCTGATTCACTGCACCCTTAGTCCCACGCCTATACACCTCCTCCAGCCCCTGGATAGCCTACTGAATGATATGCCGCGCTATACAAATTTACATAACATATACGAAATACCACATAAATGCATACAGTGCCATGCAGCCATCTACAACTATGTAGAACCAAAGTGCACTAAGGTTGTGAAGTAGTCTTCCTGATTCCTTTCTGAATGGAGAAGTGTACAGATGTTATGGCAGTCGTGCCTTGTTTGCTCCTAGTGTGCTTCAGAAAGGCCAGAAATACTTACAAGATGGTGCTTAGTAGGGTAAACACAAGATGCAAGACTCTGAGTAATGATGAGTCACTGGCCAATATGCTATTTTCAATAATCCCAAGTAAAGAAAGGAAAGGAAATGAAATACTGGCATATTAACCTAATATATTAACAAATTGTTACTAAAGATCTACAAGTAGGAAGCAGAAAAGAAATGTGTCAAGTGCATTGTAATGTGAGCGATTTCCCAGGAACAAAAGAGATCAGATCTACATGCTTCAACCCTGATATGCCACCTCCAATAGCAAAATAGGCAGGTTTGTGTGGAACGAGGAGTTGCAGCATAAATATCTGAAACCTTTATCATCCTTAAATTGACAGTGTATTGGAGCAACAAGTATGTATAGGAGAATTCTGTTGTGACACTACTTCTTAAGTAAGACAGAATCCTATTAGAAAATAAGAAAGCATGGATACTAGTGTTGACGTAGAATTAGAATTAGTGGTACAAGGTTTTGCAAAAGAGGATGGGCCGAACAAGATCTTCACTCTTCAAATTGGAATCCCTATCGAGGTGATCTGGAAGGGTGATTTAGTATACCGCCCTCTAGGTACTAAAAAGAATTTAGCAATAAATTGATTGCATTTGTAGCTCCTCATATTCTGGCATCTGACTATTTCATGTTGATTGGGGATTTCAACTATCACGCAGTGCTGGCTTTTGACCCCAATATTTGATGCCTGCTCTCGGACCCAGAATCGTTATGCCTCTATCAAAAAGTATCAGGCCCAACACACATAGCTAGGCCCATATTGGACCTGATTTTTTTCAAAAACTCACCTAACTTGCATGTTGAACCCCCCACGCCACAGGTCTAGACAGACCATTTTTCTATTAACTTCAATCTTCACATGGGAGAATCCTTGGGTCGCAAAGAAACCCACAGCAGATCCTCTCAAACTCGCTAATTACAGACCAATATCGCTGCTCCCTTTCTTTGGAAAAACTCTGGAGACAATAGTGAATAAACAGCTGATGTCTTTCTTGGAAACCCACTCTTTGCTAGGCTCTTCCCAGTCTGGCTTTCTGGAGTTCCATAGTACAGAGACAGCATTTCTTGATACCATTAGGCTCTCTCTGGAAAAAAATATAATCTGCTCACAAGCGGCTTGCCAGTTGACGGATCCAAGCGGTGCAATCTGCATTAACCTTTCTTCTTACTATTATTCAGAAATTACACAACAGCACTTTGCACTTTCTGGAACAGAAATTAGTTTGCTTGTGGCAGTGGGGCATAGAGAGAAATTTAAAAAATGAGGTGCAAGATTTCCAATACTTCATAAATCAGAGGCAAATGTTAAGTATTTAGTGGTGAGAAAAGTCAGGATAAGTCGTGAGAGCAAGTGTTCATTTTCTGTGCCTTAATGTGTGTGAGTCAGATAAGATCTGTGTAGAAAATGACACTGTTATGGGGTAAAGAAGCTAGAATATTAGTGCTGAAAATAGATACATGGAGTGAAACAGCAAGAGTATTAATTGAGTTGCATAGTAGCTGAAGATCAGTTTTGCTGAGGTTGCGCTCTAAACAGCTGTCACATATCAGTGCTTTGTGCACTTGAAGGCAGTCATCCGGATTCTGCAGCGAGTCGGTGAAGCACTTATCATGCACAAAGGAATGACAGTGTACTTGGTATTAGGCTTTCACTTTAAATATTAGCCCTATACAAATATTGAAAAGCAAATGTAAGAACTTAAAACCACAACATTCTACAAGCCAGAAACATTGTTGGAGAAGTGGGCTGGTTGAATGTGATATACTCCACCAGGTAAAATAATCATCAAACTAGCTCCACCGAAGAATGGAGACCCTGATAGAGTAAGTTGTCTTAAAAGGAGTAGGTCATAATACACTGTGTTGAAGTCTGCTCAAAGATGTAATAGGCAAAGTAAAGATTGATTGTCTTTGTTCACCGTTTCTATCTCTTCACTCTACAGTGAAGGGTGGACTCTTTCACTTCCATGCCCTGAGCAGCTCCTAGCTCAGAATCTGAGGTCCTTACGTGTGGTTACCAGGTCCAAGTTGAAGTTTTACCAAGTCTTGGTGTAACCATACAGCCCAAATCATTGTTTCATCGTACGTTTGATTCACCTTGTCTGCCCAATTATAGATGATAATCTGAGTTGTTTGTATAGGCTGCTTTAAGTCTGAACATGCTATAACCAGGATTAAAGCAACTGATCTGAGCAAAGATGAAGGCAAGTCCTCTTCCTCTGTTTAATATTGAGACCTGCATCTTTTTTTGCCTCACTTCAACTTATTATCCTCACGATGAGCCCTTTTATGGTCACATTTATGGCCACATTTGCTTGTTTTGGTTTCGGATCCACTTTTAGATTCTAAGCTTGGCACTTCCTATTTTTGAATCTGCTTGGACTACTTTACTTTTAAACTTTTGGGTTTACACATTTTTGTGGTGATTACCTTTTACGATGCTACACCATGTGTCTTCTGACGACTTTGTCCTGGTGAAGATCTTCATACTCCGTGCTGTTGTTGGTCAAAATGTTGTCAAACTTGGTGTGGGCTGTACACTGGCCCATTTTTTTTTTTTAATTTGGACCGGGCTACTCTGAAAACTCTAGACCTTTTTTATGCTTTATATCTTAATTTAACTGCATCACTAGCTTTCACTTTTTTCATACTTCTTGTGACCTACACTGTCACATCACTTTAGCACCTGAATGCTTTAACTGGTAAATACAATGGTGGCAAAATGATAAATATAGTCTGCTATTATAAGTTTTTCTCCAGTTTTTGTGTGACTCATGCTGATTAAATGAAAGATTTTTGTTGACTTTCCCATATTCAATGGATACAGATTTGTTTATTTTGGTCTGTGATCAGTATCTAGCACAGTTACATTTTGATGAAATTAATCTGTAGAAATCAGGGTATTCTCTTATACAGTTCACACCCAGGTTTCCGGGAATACAAGATTGCCCCTTTTGTTATGCAGTATTCAGAAATAAGTACATGGTGGAGGTTCCTCTGCCGGAAGCGCCTCCTTCTTCAGCATCAGCCATACCAATGTGCAGAGGTAATCCTTTCAAAACGATGATGAATCAATCTAGAGTAAGTGATACACTGTCATGTCTGGCATCGTTACCTCCATGAAAGTCTGCCACGTAAGAATCCATGAGTATCTACCTATGCAGACAAACAATGCAGTGGATCAGGACATATATAAATATGCCATTAAAGTCATGGGTTTCTTGAAACTCCTCTCTATTCTGGATACCCATCCCAGGTGGAAAAGTGTAATTCCTTTGTACTAAATCTTCTGTATTCATGTCAGAGGCTAAGTCCAAATATCTAGATGATAATCGGGTTTTTATTTTCAATCCACTAAAATTGGAACAACACAATAAAATACAGTGCTGGTGTCAGTATGTAGCAGGCAGAATTCAGGAGATTACATGATACATCGGGGCAAATACAGGAATAGAGAGGCTTCTAAACACACCCATTTAAATGCATACGTATCAATCACATCTCAAAATATTTTACATATTGCACTCAGGGCAGTCTAGTATCAGGTGGGTAAGCAGGTTTTCTAGAGCGTTCATGCCAGACTTCTAAGTCTTCTGGTAGTTTGTCATCCAGGATGCTTGTTTCCGGTTCAGGGAAGACCTGGCTTGGCAGTTCGGGCTGGACTGTTCCCATGAGGCACGGGGTCAAGACTGATTTGCATATAGCTGGGTCTGAACTGAGGTGGCGAAGTGAGCTAAACAACGATGATGGATTCAACCCAGATCTGTGACTGGGGGTGAGTGTCTGAAAAGTTTCAGCGCTCCGTCCATCATCTCCTTGTGTTTGCTTTGAGTTTGTCATCCATCCTGGTCAGTTTTCCCTCCTCCACACATCTTTAGTATGTGTCCACTCTTTCACATCTCTTATCCAGTCTTTCTTAGTAGGAACCTTGGAGGCCATCCAATGTAACGTTATTCACCTCCTAGCAAGTAAAAACGTGAATGCTGTCATTGAAACGAAGAAATCAAAACTGCATTTTTAGAAACCTGATGTAATAATACAAGAGCATCATTTTAGTCTATGAACATAATCCCACAATCAGTTTCTCATTTTGGTCATACTGCCAATTGTCTTTTGGATGTGTCATGTCAAATAACTTAATAGAGTCTGTTAATTACCTCTGCCTTGATCTGCATTAGCTGTCAGCTCTGACTTATGTGAGATCCGTGGAAGTTCATGTATTGTGCCCCATATCTGACTGTCCGTTTTCTATACAGCATAGTACTGTATAAGTTGCACCATCATCAAATGAAAAACTAGGACAGTGTCTTCTAATGTTTCTTAAAAAATCTTTTTATTAGTTATTTATTTAGAGCCAACCCATTGCCATGGTCACACATAACCACAAATCTTTACTATACTGTTGCGTTGCAACCAACAAAATAAAAATAAAAAAAGAAATAGCAAATGGTCTCCAGTTTTAGGTAGCCAAAGATCCAAACAACCCTCCCCACTCTCGACCCCGCCTCCCCCCACGGCAAGTGCTTCAATATATGCAGCAGTAGTCCAAAACCATGTATACATCCAAGCCTCCAATGTATATGACATAGAGGCTGTCCCCCAAGCACTCACATCCCATCCTTGCCCCAAAAGTTCCTCGGGTTAGGGCTACTCCCCCCATCGTCCTCTGACTACTGCCTCCGTGTGTCAGGGTGTACAGCACCCTTTGATTGAGACCCCTGCTCGCTATCCCATCCATCCCCATCTGCATGGCCTCCAGCAAGTGGCCCAAATGTTTAAGTCATCCTTCAGTTTATCATCCCTTCTATTGAGTTTCATGTGTGCCTCCTCTGCTAGTGCTCACTCAGTGACGTCTTTGTTCCATAATGTAGTTGAAGGGGCCCTCGTACTTAGCCACCTTATGACCACCCTCCTCTTGGCCAGCACTAGGGCTAACTGTCGGAACTTCCGGTGCATCTTGCCCTCTCGAGGTTGCTTATCAATGCCCAGCAGACACACTTGAGGTGACATATCAACCGCTATCGCTGTCACCGTTTGCTACTGCATGACCACCGATGCACAGTATGCTTGTACATGAGACCCATTTCAGTAACTCGCAGGTTGTGATCCACTACTTGCCAACTCGTCCCCCCTATGCCCGGCCCTCCGCAGGCTCTGTCCTGACCATGTCCATCTTGAGAATTCTATAAAGATGCGTCACCATATGTCTTGCCGTCCCGGCTCTCAACATCAAGTGTAGAGTTTCCATCTGTTGGGGCGTACTCAGGAAATCCGTCCAGATTTCCCTCTCTCCCAACTTAGCATGCTTCAAGAATTGCCCACCTCCCACTGCGAAGGCCTCCCGTGCCTCCTCAAAGATGAGGATTTTTTCTCCCGAGTAGAGGTCACCCAGTGTCTCACACCCCTTCTCCCTCCAGCGCACCACAGACATATACTCGCTAATATGGCTATAGGGCAGAAGCATTCAAATAACGAGGTCCCTAGCGAAGGGTGGCCTCTTCAAGACTCTGGTCAACATTTGCTCCCATACCTCTGCTGCCTGTTGTATCAGATACAGCACGTCATTCGGCGTCCGTGACCCTCGCATATGTAGCGCCAATAACAAGTGCATGCCGTAGGTACCCCGCAACAGTCTCTTCTCCCAGTTGTCTTCCTCGGCTGCCCCGTGAGTTGCATGCTGCCGTTTAGAGATGTAATAATAGAGTTCCAGATCCAGAAGGCCCATGCCTCCCTCCAGGGGGTCCTGCTTGAGTAGCAGTAGTGCCACTCGGCTCCTCTTCCCAGCTCAAACCAAGGAAGTCATGAGCCTGTCAAGGGTTTTAAAAAGGCTGCACAGCAGGGTATACAGTGCGTTCTGAATTATATAGACACACCTGGGGAGAAACACCATTTTCGCCAGTGTGATTCTCCCCGCCATAGATAACGGCAGTTTATTCCAAAATTGTACCGACTTCGTCAGTCCGCTCACAGAGTCAATACTGTATTGACGCTAACTGTCCAACAAGTGTCCCACTATAATTCCGAGGTACCGTAACGTTTTGGTCTCCCACCGCAAACCCATCAGGACTAGGTCCCCTTCCAGGGTCTCACTCAGCACCCTTAGCGGGAAAAACAGTGATTTATGCAATCCTGCTACCACCCCAAAGTCCTCCAAGTGTGCCAGCAGCAGCGGCACCGCCTCAGTGGGAAGTCGCAGATAAAGCAATACATTGTCTGCATACAGGGAAATATGGTGTGTGGAATCCCTCACCCCTATACCAAAGCCCCCCACTTCACTTCGAAACCTCGACACCAGGGGCTCCAGCGCCAGAGCAAAAAGGAGAGGGGGCAACCCTGCTGTGTACCTCTTCTCATGTCCCACTCTTCTGAAACCAATCCACTACTCCGCACTTTGGCCCTGGGAGCCACGTACAATAGCCTTACCCAGCTGCTGAACTGGGGCCCAAAACCAATCCTCTGAAGTACCTGCATCAAGTATGCCCATTCAAGCATATCAAATGTTTTGTTGCTATCCACCGACGCCAAAACCAGATCTTCCCCACTCTGAAGCACTGAATGCATCACATGCACAAGCCTCCGCAAATTGAGGGCCGCGCTGCGCCAATAGGCATAAAGTCACTTTGATCTTCATACACTATGGTTCCCGCTACGCCTCTCAATCGTTCCGCCAGTATCTTGCAGAGCACATGACTGTCCACATTGTGCATGGTGAGAGGTCTATAGGATGACAGACTCATCTCGTCCCCCCCCCCTGGCTTTCAAACCATACAGATCACTCCCTCTCTGAGGGTGGGGGGCAGAATCCCCCATCAGGTCCCTCCAAGATCTCCTCAACCAGTACTTCCTCCAATTGTGCCATGTACGCCTAATAAAATTCCACTGGAAAGCCAATGCCCACCGGCTCTTTCCCCAATTCATTTTACCTAACACCTCCTTCAACTCTTCTAGAGTAATATCAGCTTCCAATTCCGCTCTCATCAAGGGAGGCAACAATGGCAAGTCCACCCAGTCTGGGTATCTGTCCACCACTGCTGTGTCCACCTCCTCGCCTCCCCCATACAGCTCTCGCAGATGTTCCCCTAGAGTGTCATTAATAATAGGCCTGGGCGGTAAATTCCGTTCCGCTCGCTGAATTTGCGGAATTTGGGTAATTTCGCATTCCGCGGAGAACGCGGAATTGCCAAAAATTCCGCGGCTTCGCGGAATTTTTTGCTTGTTCGCACTTTCAAAATGCGTGTTTGCAAGATATTTCTCCCCGGGCACGCAAACAGCGTTCGCGAACAGGAAAAAAGCATCGCGAATGGGCGGAACAAGCAATTCCGCGTGCTCGCGGAACTTTTTCTGTGCTCGCTGAGATTTTTTACCGTTTCGCGGAGCTTTGCGTAGCGCGACTACGCAAATTCCGCCCACTTCTAATTAATAACCCATTGAGAAGTGGACAATGACACATTCCACCTCCGAAGTGCCACAATAGGTGCTCTGCCTACCTCACATTCAAGCAGCCAAGCCAACAGCTTACTAGGTTTATCACCCTCACGATGCAAACGCTGTTTGTATTCCTGTTGTGTGAGCCTGCCAAGCCTATCCCATGTACCCCCAATTGTCTCCGAAGGGCCACTATTGTCTCCCCTGCGTCCTGAGCTTCCACCTCCCATCACTGGGCCGCCATAGGTCTGCTATCTATGGCCCGAGTTCTCCATGAAGTTGCCTGCAAATACCACACACCATGCCCAGACACTCCCCCCGGAGAACCGCCTTCAGCGCCTCCCATTCGGTACTTCTACTATCCGTGGTACCCTAATTATCCACTAGGCAAGACAATAGCCAGTCTCTCTGTCATACAAGGTTTGGTGAGAGCGCGGGGGGCCAGCTGTCCATTTCCACGTCAAGAATACAGTTAAAGTCCCAAACCCAAAGCAACCACTCTGCCATGTTTTCGGTCACTAGCACATGCAGTTGTGGGAAAAACTCCCTATTGTCTACGTTGGGTGCATATATGTTCAGGATAGTTATATCTATGCCCCCTCACTGCCCATTCGCTGCCCCATTCCCTGCTCCTCCCTCCCACCTCCCCATTTATGGCGGCCGCTGCGCGCCCGCGCCGCTGGCGCGCCGAAGGCGCGCCTAGGGCAAGCCCGTCTGCGCCCGTCCGCGCCGTGACCGCGCCCAGCGCCAGACCCCCTGGTCCGGGCATCCCCCGCGCCCGCCACATCAACAGACGCCGATACGACGCCAGCACCCTCCACGCACTGAACCCCGGAAAAGATCACGCCTGCTACCAGGCCACCCCGAAGCGCACCCAAGGGCCCTTCACCTGCCGGAACTGCAGCTTCGCCAGCACCCGCCCCGCCAAACCACCGCCCAGGAAAGAACCCAACTACCTCAGATGCATCCTCCTCAACACCCGCTCCGCCCGCAAACACGCCATCGAACTCTGGGACCTTCTCGACTCAACCTCCCCAGACGTCGCATTCCTGACGGAGACCTGGCTGAATCCCGCTTCAGCCCCCGACATCGCCATTGCCATCCCGGACGGATACAAGATCACCCGCAGGGACCGCACCAACGGAGTCGGAGGAGGCATCGCCATCGTCCACAGGAACACCCTCAGAGTCTCAACCAACACCGACGACACCCTCAGCACCGCCGAACACATGCACTTCCAGATCCACACCGATCCCAACACCACCCTCAGAGGAACCCTCATCTACAGACCCCCGGACCCCGACCACAGTTCAGCGATTCCATCGCTGACTTCGTCAGCACACACGCCATCGCCTCCACGGACTACATCCTCCTCGGGGACCTGAACTTCCACCTCGAGAACAACAAGGACACCAACTCCACCACCCTGATCGACAACCTCGCCACCCTCGGACTCAGACAGCTCGTGACTACACCCACCCACGCCGCCGGCCACACGCTCGACTCCATCTTTTCCGCAAGCCCACACGTCTCCTTCAACCACACCTCCGAACCCCACTGGACTGACCACCACTGCATCCACTTCACCTACAGGAAGCCCACCACGCACCACCGCACCGAACAAATGCCTCGCCGCTGCTGGAGCAGAGTCACGGAAGACCAGCTAACCACAACCCTTGCCCTGAGCCCACCCGCCGAACCCTCTGACCCCGACACCGCCGCCCGCAACCTCAGACAGTGGATCGACGACTGCGCCAACACCCTCGCCCCGCTCAAGAATCCGCCCAACAGCCACACCAGCAAGAAAGCCACCTGGTTCACCGAAGACCTCCAGGCCTCCAAACGAACATGCCGAAAACTGGAGAAGATCTGGCTCCACGAACGGACAGCGGACAGCTACGCCGCCCACAAGAGCGCCACCCGCAGTCACCATCACCTCATCAGATCCGCCAAAAGGGCCTCACTCAAAGACCGCCTAGACAACAACGCACACAACAGCAAAGAGCTCTTCAACATCGTGAAGGAACTCTCCAACCCCAGCTCCAACACCAACGACATCCAGCCGTCGCGAGACCTGTGCGACTCACTGGCCACCTTCTTCCACCGCAAAATCGCCGACATCCACGACAGCTTCAACACCACGACCGCCCCGGCAACCACCGAGACCACTGCCCCCACAACCAACAACCGCCTGCTCTCCTGGACCAACATCAACGACGAGGACACCAGCGAGATCATGAACACCATCCACTCCGGTTCACCGCTAGACCCGTGCCCTCACCACATCTTCAACAAAGCCAGTACAGCCATCGCGCCCCATCTCCGGAAAATAATCAACATCTCCTTCGAGACAGCAACCTTCCCGGAAAGCTGGAAGCACGCCGAGATCACCGCCTTACTCAAGAAACCCAAGGCAGACCCCAAGGACCTCAAGAACTTCCGACCCATCTCTCTGCTCCCGTTCCCCGCGAAGGTCACCGAGAAAATCGTCAACAAACAACTGACCCGCTACCTCGAGGAGAACAACATCCTGGACCCTTCCCAGTCCGGCTTCCGCAGCAACCACAGCACCGAAACCGCCCTCATCGCCGCCACCGATGACATCAGGACCCTGCTAGACAACGGAGAAACAGCAGCCCTCATCCTCCTGGACCTATCAGCCGCCTTCGACACGGTCTGCCACCACACACTACGAACACGCCTTCACGACGCCGGGATCCAAGAGAAGGCCCTGGACTGGACCACATCCTTCCTCTCCGGCAGAACACAAAGCGTCCGCCTCGCCCCCTTCCGATCCAAGGCCACCAAGATCATCTGCGGCGTACCCCAAGGCTCCTCCCTCAGCCCAACGCTGTTCAACATCTACATGGCACCCCTCGCCCACGTCGCCCGACAGCACAACCTCAACATCATCTCCTACGCCGACGACACCCAGCTGATCCTCTCCCTCACCAAAGACCCTCACACCGCCAAAGCCCACCTCCACGAAGGAATGAAGGCCGTCGCCGAATGGATGAGGACCAGCCGCCTGAAGCTGAACTCGGACAAGACGGAGGTCCTCATCCTTGGTTCCAACCCTTCAGCCTGGGACGACTCCTGGTGGCCAACATCACTGGGAACAGCCCCGCCACCCACCGACCACGTACGCAACCTAGGGGTCATCCTCGACCCCACCCTCTCCATGACTAAGCAGGTCAACGCCGTTTCCTCATTCTGCTTCAACATCCTCCGAATGCTCCGCAGGATCTTCAAGTGGATCCCCACCGAAACAAGAAAAACAGTCACCCAGGCCCTCGTCACCAGCAGGCTGGACTACGGAAACGCCCTCTACGCAGGAACGACGGCTAAGCTCCTGAGACGGCTGCAACGCATCCAGAACGCCTCTGCACGTCTTATCCTCGACATCCCCCGACGCAGCCACATCACACCCCACCTGAGAGACCTGCACTGGCTCCCTGTCAACAAGAGGATAACCTTCAAGCTCCTCACCCACGCACACAAAGCACTCCACAACTCCGGACCAGCCTACCTCAACAGACGACTCAGCTTCTACACCCCCACCCGCGAGCTCCGCTCGACCAGCCTCGCCCTCGCCACAGTCCCCCGCATCCGGAAAACGACCGCCGGCGGCAGATCCTTCTCCCACCTCGCCGCCAAGACCTGGAACACCCTCCCCACCAATCTCCGACAGACCCAAGACCTACTGGCCTTCAGAAGACTCCTCAAGACCTGGCTCTTCGATCAGTAGCAGCACCACCCCCCTCTTCCCCCAGCGCCTTGAGACCCTCGCGGGTATGTAGTGCGCTTTATAAGTGACATGATTGATTGATTGATTGATCCAGTGCCCCCTGCACCAGGATGTAACAGTCACTTGGATCTGCTTCTGAGTAGTTCAGCCTAAAGGGCACCCCAGGGGCCACCCAAATTACCACTCCTCAGACATAGGATGAATATGTGTAAGATAGCAGTTAGCTTCTCCATCTTTTCCTCAATTTATCCGCTTCTTCCTATGTGAGGTGTGTTTCCTGTAAACAGGCCATGCTCACTCCAGAGCACCTGAAGTAGTAGAGCACCCTGTCCATTTTCACATAACTTCCAAGGCCTCTGACGTTCCATGTGACTATCTTATAGGTCCGTATCTTACATATAAGAAGCACCTGCTGGCCTCCATCCCCACCAGACTGCCCCCCCCCCCATCCCAAGGCCGGCTCCTCCCTCCTCCACATTCGGCAGTGTGTGCATCATCTGAGTCGCCAACAACATAGCGTGTACCATAACAAAAATAAACTCCACTTTAAAGTAGTCCCCCCTCCCCCCCCCCCCGGACAAATACTTGACGACAACGGGCATACAACATTGCTGAGGCCCACCATTCTTTGCTAGAAATAACACAGGCACCCTGTCCCTACCCCCTGTGCTCTAACTGACTGACACTCTTTCTGTAAAACTAGAGCCCAACCCTCACACAGACAACTAAACTAGTGTACAGAAGCGAGTCAGCCCGGTGCTACCCCCACCCAATGATGGGCAGAGTCTCGTACCATCTCTCACTCCAGCTGTCCTAAAGAGCCATAAAGATCCCCCCTTAGATGTCAAGTATAACAATATAATTCTGGGTCTTAACCTCAAATGTCCTGCTCTGTTTATCCCCTTACTGCACTGAGTCCTGTACTTTACAGCTACACTTCTTGTCACCTGTCTCCATGACATACTTACATACCAGGTCCATAATCATCCTGACCTCACTAATGTCAACTTTCAGTCTCACTAAGATTGGGTAATGGCAGTTACTGAAGGAGTTGGATCAGCACACTCCTTGTCTCCACTCTGATAACGGTGTAAGTCAGTGCAGTCCATCTGCTCGTCCTGTAGCGTGCCATCTTCCTTCTACGATAACTCTTGACTCCGTGTGGCTCCCAGCAGATGACGGATCCTGGGATTAACTTAGGCGGGCGTTCCCTGGTCTCCCAAAGCGCCTCCCTCGGCCCGTTCTCAGTGTCCCTTTGTTCACTGTGCAGCACCTTGTCCCACTGCTCAAGCCATGCCCATACATCCTCAGGTCTCTCAAAGAAGTTTGTTTTGCCCTGAGCAATTACTCGTAGCCTGGCCGGAAACAGCAGCATATAGGACAGTCCCATATTTCTTAGCTTTTGCTTAACTTCCACAAATGACTTTCTCTGAGTCTGCACCTTGCGGGTGTTATCCTTTAAGATGGCAATGCTGTGGTTCTCGTATTTTATTTTTCCCACCTTTCGGGCGGCCCTGAGAATACAATGTTTGTCACGGTGATTAAAAATGCTTGCAATGAGGGCTCGTTGGGAAGCTCCCGGCGGAGGTCGCATCTCCAGGGCCCTATGTGATCTCTCTACCGCAAACGTATGTGACAGGCCCTTCGGTCTAAGGGCATGGGTAATCCATTCCTCCAAGAAACTTTTGGTCGAATCTTCTTCTGCGCTTTCGGAAAACCCCACCAGGTGCAGGTGATTGCGGCGAGACCTGCCTTCAGCGTCCTCTGCCCTATCCACCAATATCTAAGCAGCATCCATGAGCCGTGCGACCTGTTTCTTAAGAGTGGCAACATCCTTACCCAAGCCACTGATTGACTGCTCTTCGAGCGTCACTCTCCTTGCTGCTTTTGGAGGTCTGTGCGCAGGAGGCTAACTTCTATCACTACAGTATCTATCTTCCCCTCTAGGGCTGTGTGGGACCCCTGAATTGCCTCCAGTATCTCGTTGGTTCTTCCTCTGGTTCTGGCAACGGGCCCTGTGTGGCATGTGTTATGTGGCAGCTGAACCTGCAGTACAGCGTAATGAGTAATGGTGTTGCTCTGCTGTCCCTTGTCTGCCTTTCCCCCTGACTGGCATCTGGGGCTGCAGCACCTGGTTTCCATATAGCCCACTCGCCTGCTAACGACACCTATTCAGGCCACAGTCGGACGCCCACTCCTGCAGCACTTGTGGCTTTCTCCCTCCGATGCCAGACCAATTCAGTTAGCATGGCTGCAAATTGTTTGAAAGCGCTGCGTGGGATTGGAAACATGCAGCACTGAAATAGTTATAAGCACATAGGGAGCAATAGCATCTTAGCTGTTGCTATTCTTTGTGCCATAGACAATGCTTAGTAGTCTATAAATGTTCAGTTCATATAATTTCTGTATGTGCACTTGTAATCCCAATTACCAAAAAGAGTCACACACACAGGGTATCTCATAACCTGGTAATGGTTCCTTTGTTGATGGTTGCATGGAACTCACTGGAAACACTAATGAAGTTTGTTTCTTATGTATAAACCAGGTTGATGTGCAAAACATTCCAATATCCTTATCAGCACTGTAATCACTTCAGAAGGTTTTGCCAGATACACTAAAATGTAATTTGGTTATAGTTATACAACGTGTCTACGAGTATGGATTACTATTGTACAGTCCTCCAGATCATTATGCAGTCGGCAGGTTAGGGGTTCATTCATCAAGGTAAACTGCAACAGTGATGGAGAGCACTCTTTTCTTGTCCCTCTTTCCAGCTCATATTCCTCTGATTTTACATTGTTAGTTCTTTCATCAAAAGTTTTATATATAGAAGTCAGACTGTTTTTTTTTAACAGTAGTCCAAAGTTCATGGCCTTCAGTGCTACCCCAAAGATATTGTGTCAAAGGCCTTTTCCATATCTAAAGACAAACGTTCCATCTATTCATTCTCATTAATTGATTACTCCATAACACTAGCCAAGTGCCTAATGTAGAGATCGTCATTCAACCTGTTACGAATCCACTTTGGTCTGTATGAACCGGTTGATGACTATGTTAAGCCTGATCGCCTAGGACATTGTTGTCTGTATCAAGCACGGACAAGGGCCTGTACCATTTCCAGTCCAAAGGTTCTTTGTTGGGTTTAAATAGCACTATTATGAAAGCTTCTCTCACTTGTCTTGGCAGTATTCCCCTGCCAAAGCCTCTTGATAAACTTGTGTTAATGGTTCAGTGTAGATCTGACACCTGGGGATTTATATGTATTAAATTCTTTAATAGCCTTAAAGACATCTTACATTGATTTTGGGATATCCAGTTCTGCGCATTGTTCATTCATCAGTCTGTCTAGACCATGAACTTTAAGTACAGGGTGCTTTTATACATTTCAGAGTGAACGGGGCAGGTGTGCAATACGTGTCGAATAATTCATTAATTTGTTTAAGTATGCTTCGACATACTCTCACCTTTTCTAACAGAAGTAATACAGGCGGGGATTTAATCTCTCAGTCAATAATATGCTCACTGTACCCCTTTTGATGCAACACAGACACAGTTGTCAAAGATTCGTCCTTCAGGCAGCTAAGTGATTCCCTAGGTTAAACATTTATTATACGCTTGGGTACCTGGCAGATAATATCTCTTGCTGAGCTTTTAACACAGGCTCGGGCCTACAGTAGCAGAAGCACCATTCATGTTGCAGACTGTGTTGCTTGAAAAAGATATAAAAATCGTCTGTGAATACACCTTCTTGGAACCTTATTGCCAGTGTTACAGCTTGTTCCAAATCCATTGTATTATTCTGATTACCACCCAAACGCTGTTCCCCATGTAAATGTGCTGTATGCACTATTGAATTAATATAACAGGAATTACACATGGTAAAAACATAGTGACATATATCCTGATTGTTTTGCCCTCCAATGAGTTTGAAAGTACTAGCCCCAGGTTCATGTCTTGCTCAAGTTTGGTGGAACTATATCTACCTTTCTTAAGTCATGGATATCCCAACTCGTCTCTGGTGAGCAGACTGGGTTACTGATGTAGGATGATGCTAATACATTTCATAATGCATAGAAAACAGTCAGAAAATATTATAAAGTCTTTTCCATTGCATACACCCAGAGGCGACCACTCCATTAGAGCGGAGGAGCGCCGCCCCCGCCACCACCAGCAAATAATACTATAATAAAACTGATTTTAACCCGTTTTATTATTGTTTCATTTTAACCCCCTGGATCCGCCCCCAGGACTCTGACGAGTCTTGGGGGGTGGGTCCAGGTGATGACACTGCTGGTGGGGGAGTGGTGGGCACTCCCTTCACTGCGCATGAGGGTTTGGCCAGCCTTCTCAGGCCTACCGAACCCTCATGCGTAGTGAAGCTCTCTCCAGCCCCAGATGCGTTGTTGGGGCTGGAGAGAGCAGGCACAGGCTCCCAGTCTGCCTGGGAGCGCAAGTTGTCGGCGCTCAAGCCAATCCAGACGCTTATTTCATGCAGCGTCAGGATTGGCCGAAATGCAGTCTTGGAGCCTGTGCCCAGAAGCAGGAAGAACGCGATGCAGAGGGAGATGGCGGCGGCGTTAAGGTATGTTTTTAAAAAAAAAATGTCTTTTTTTTTTGTCCCCCGAATCCTCCCCACCTCCGGCCCGGCTTGCCCCGCCACTTTGGCAGGGGCTGGCCCGCTATTGCATGCACCCGACAAATTGGGGTCGGAAAGCAACATTGCAGATGGAGTTCCCTAGCGTGGCAACTGCGTGCCCCGCCTTAATCATTCTCCTTGGATACTCTCACTCTGTCTAAAATCAAGAAAGACAAAATATTAGTGCTAGCTAATTGATTTTTTTGAATAACCTAAAAGGTATACAATATTCAGAACTCACGACAAGACCTTTCTCAAGAAAGAATCCGATAATCTGACAATCTTTGGATTGTCCATGCTTTACTTTAAAACTGCCAGTGCAACAAAGCAGCTAACCACAAGCCTATATACACTATGCAAAATAACTAAACAACAACAAATAAAGGGTTACCTTACACTCTTAAATAACATATTAAGACTTTATTTACACCTATTTCAGAAATGCTGGGCCTATGTTTGGCGCTGATTACTTCAGAGATAGCAGACTAGGTTTTCTTGTAAACTCGTTACACAGATGTGGTATTGTTTTCTCATAGAAAGTGCCATGGGCATGCTTCTAACCATGGACAACATTGCGTGTCATCTGACATTTTAAAGAGAACAATGATCGTGAGTGACGCATAACTAAATAGCTAAGTACATTCATTGTAAAGTAAAATAACACGCACGTTAAGAAGATTCATTAATAAGGCATTAGGCCTGCAGGTACTCAGGCAGTAAAAACCCAAGGGTCCAGAAAATGGTTTTCCATGTTAGCAAATTAGGTTGATTATAATGCTAGCATCTTTTAAACCCATCTCTTTCCGGCGTGCCGGATACAAAAGATCTATGCCTGGAAGGACTCCCACACACCAAATATAAAACAGTCACATACAGTACCTGAAATATTGTGCTATTTAATTATCTGTGTGGCACGCAACTAGAGCTCCTCACCTTGCTGATAGACAATACAGGGACTGATGCTATAAATATAGTAGTGTATTTGTTATGTTATCCTAATTTTATGTTTATTTCGGTTGAAATAATTCATTAAACAATACATTTAAAAAATATAATGAGATCTGAGTGCATGTTAATGCAATTATAAGTCAACATAATGTGCCTAGGAATTCATTATATACAATTCTAAAAGATGCCAGTCCCGTCAAAGCAATATGCAATAACTTCAAGCATCCGATTTCATCATCTCTCAGGCCATTTGGCCCAAATTCCAATACCGGAGCTGATTTGCATATGTAAACCTCTATGTGCTGTGCAATATTATCTAACTTGTTATATCAGTTGAGCAGGGGGAAGAGAAACACTTTCCTGACCAGTGGGAACTTTCAGTCCCTCACAGGTTATTAAAAAAAATAAGGAAGTCTGCACTGTCCCTGCGGGTCATACCATCCCCCCAGGCCATTGCCTTGCTTGGTCTACCCACCCATAAAGAACATAAAATAAAAATCTTCACTTCATTGCAGTGTCTAATCTTGTACTTAAGGTATTACTAAGACAGCCTCCCCATCATGCTAGAAACTTGAGCTGCTTAGTAGTGAATACATATGGCGGGTCACCCAAAGTGTGACTCACTCAAACATATGAGTGACTCAATCATAGGGTGAAATAATTTGCTCAGGCCCTCACAGTGAATCCCCCAGCACTTGGCAAGAGGCAAAGTCAATAATGGGTTGGGCTACTAAATGAGGGAAATTAAATGTAAGCAGTGCATTTGCTAAAGGAGGTTGTAATCCAAGAAAAACCTTTCAGTGTCCTTTGAGAGATAACACATTAAATACAAAAATTCTTAGTTCTGTCAGTCGTTTCTCAAAGCAGATATTTTGGTTAATAATAGTATTTCTAGGTGACTACTAAGCACTGAGCCTTTCCCTTCCCCCTCCCCTCCCTCTGCCCTTGCCTACCCCCCATCCCATCCATTCCCTTCCCTTCCCAATCCTCCCATGACAATGGCCAGAGTCTACCGCCTGATACAAGGAAGGTTTCCACTGTGCCTTCTAGGCTGGCGGGTAAAATGGTGAAGGCAGCAAGGGACTGCTTGAGAAGGTGTGAAATAGGGAAGAAATGTTCACAGAAAATGCATAAAATCTGTGTATCATAGTCCTTAAGCAATGTATTATGAGAGATGTGTTTTAAGCAGTGTGTTCTGTCCTGTGCCACACCAACCTGCTTACAAAAAAGTTCTGTATTACCCACAGTCACATAACTCACTTGGGCCAAAGTGAGTGAGGAATGACTCTTCTTGCCTGTCCTCAGAGAGATTCAGCTAGGTAAGTCATTTCTAACAAACTCACTACAGTGTCTTAAAGTTTTGACTTTACAGCAGTTGTCTGTATTCTAATCTAAGTAAGCAGAAAAGAAAAAGAAAATACGATCACAGTAGTCTTGAAAAGTTATCAACTTCAGCCAGAACAGGTGTAAAGGATTTTGTATTTATTAGTATATAAACCATATGTCCACATAAAAAAGTGTCCTCATGATTATTTGGGTAAGCTGGTTTTAATAAACTCATTAGATTGTCTGGATGCCTTGGCTTTACAGGACATGCCAGTAAAATATAGCAGCCTCAAAAAGTTAGTACCTCCAGCCAGAGTGCCTGTAAAGGATGGTATCATAGTCAGTAACTTTGTAGATGTCCAACCAACCTATTGAAGAACATCATGAAGACAACTATACGGAATGGTGCACCCAATAATTTAAGAGACCTCAATCCTGCATATTTTGAAACTTCCTTTTATTAAATTTAGTCGTGTTCCATAAAAACAGCCTGAAAACAGCAAACGTGTTTCGTTCAATAAGATTGAACTTCCTCAAAGCTCACAATTGTGCAATAATGATGTCATCAGCTAGTGATGAAATTATCATTGTTCAATTGAGCAAGTTCATTAGACCATCATGAAAAGTCTCATGATTCAATTGCCGCGTACATCCTGGTTAACCATGACAATCATCGATATCATGGGGGTGGGGTAATCATATCCCCCAATATCAACACCTGCATCAGTGCCTGCTATTGCTAATACAACGTCCCGTCCCACCAAAGGCTTTTGTCATGGTTAATCAGGATGTACGCTGCAACTGAACCATTAGACTTTTCATGATGATCTAAGGAACTTGATCATGGCTGTTTTTATGGAACACAACTAAATTGACCTGTTGAACAGTAGCATGTGCTGGGGAATCCTTACATGTATAGCAGTACAGAGGGTGTTTTATTACATGTGAGACAAGTGGAGAAACTTGTGAATGACCTGTATGTGTGAATGGTGCCCACAGTGGTAATGGAGCCCCCTATGCAAATGCACACTTTTTAACTTCTCCACAGTGAAAACTTTTTTCCCCTTAAGAAATCCCTTCCCCCAACACCCCAGGCAAATCAGGAGAAAATGTTTTCCACTTCTGAACCTGGAAAGAGGGGGCGGGGTTACCATAGCCCTAGCTGGGATCGGGTTGAATTAAAGTTTTAGAATGCCCACAGATATACATTTTTTGGGTGTACCCCAAGTTACAAGGCAAATCATGCCGTGGAAATGCCCCCTCCCACCATTTGAGTGGGATATTCAACTGCAGACTTCTCCACAGTAGTAAATACATTTACACTTCTCAGGAATCCTTTTGTGAATTCCCTGGCAGGCATAAATGGAGGAATACTTGGCTGTACACATACATTTATGTTTGACAATACCTATGTGAATAAGGCCCATGGTGTTTGAGTAGTTTTATGGTATACTTGGGTCTTAATAAGGGACTCAACGAGTACAAGATTTCTGAGATGGCAAGGATGTTGGAAGAAGTAATAGTAAGGAATTGGCTTTCAGGATTATGGGTTAGCTGGCTGCAATGTTTGGGCTGGTCTGCTGGAAGGAATAAGCCAACTAAGGTTCTTCATACAGTGAGGTCGATGATTGGGCCGGAGGAAATGTATGTACATAAAAGCTAAGGCCTATATTTATAGGAGACCTGTATTGTAAAATCCAAAAATAGTTGCTTGGTACAGTAATACTGTTAGCAGTGAACTTGCTGCAAATTTGGGATTATTTATTCATAATTCCATTCTGCTAACTTTGCCGGGTGCCTGTTGCTACCACTGAAAATGGTGGTGTTAAATTTGTAGTATGGAGATCAGAAAACCTGTCATGATATTGAAAGAAACAGCAGAACAAAGTTCATCTCTCTCATGGTTGAGACCAATTACTCTTCTTCCTGCTGTTTCCAAAATCCTTGACGGCACAGTAGCCATGGAGCTGGCTACCTTCCTTGAGGAACACCAAGTCCTTGATGATGCCAAGGTTGACTTTCATCCCAGCAGAAGCGCTGAGTCTGCAATGGTGTCTTCCATTGACAATCTTCGCATATCAGCTAAGTCTAATAATATGAATGTCCTGATTCCATTAGATCTATTGGTGGTGTTCGATATGTATGGTCATGGCATCTTAATCTCCACACTCTCCTCTGGTGGGATAATTGTGGTCTCTTCATGTGCTTTCTATAAGCTCAAGCTTAGACCTATTCTCCCTCTTCTTTCTACTGATGGCAGCAGATCAGCTATACTTCCCATTTTAGGCTCTAGACTCAAGTATTGTACTGTCTTATGTCTTGGCATAAACAAATCCCTGCTCGAGACTTCAATCAATCCAAAATCAAGCCACTAAGCTTGTTGGTTCAGCTCCTCGGTTAACCAAAGCCAAACCCATTCTCACTGAGTTACAATGACTTCCCACCAATAGCAAGGCTGGTTTCAAAAGACTTAGGGGCCGAATCCGATTCGGGCCGGAAAACGTACCGACCGACTCGGTACGGGAATTTAGTCCGACCGACTCGGACCGGCGCCGCACGACCCGGGTAGTACGATGAAATGCATGTGAAATCCGACAGACTCGGACGGAATACAAAACGACCGACCGAGCCGGACGGAAACAAGGCATCCGGCCGGGAAATCACGCGAAACGAACCGACCGACACGCACTCGAATTGAGCCCGAACGAAACGTACCCGCGAACTCCGACCCGCGTAGTACGATGCTGTGCGTGCAAAACACGACCGACTCGCCCGGAGCACAAGCCGTACGACCGACACGCATACAAAACCCAGCCGAAGCAACCCAATACTACGCGACCGACTCGTACGCCGCATATGAAACCTAGCTGACACACAGCGGGAACGAGTCGGACAAGATCGCACCAGACAACTGCAGCGTCCTACTCGGACACAAGAACGACTCCTACATGCACCAAAAACACCAAGGAATTTTTTTTTAAAAAAGGGCCAAACAAGCAACCACTAAGCCAATAAATACAGGGAGGGAAAAAAAATGGAACAAGGACACACCTCCAACTCCACCTACATAAAGGCCACAAATCCCGACCATGATCCCTTGCAAATTCCACTGACCTGCCAGACAGAACACCATCACACAGCAACCACAGACACACTCACAGCTCATACATCACACAAGCCACACACCATTACCACATCTACAAATAGCACCCTCACACACACCCAGCTAAACCTACACTCACACACCCCCACTTGCACACACACACACATCAATCACCACCACCACCCATCACCATGCCCCCAAAGAAGAACCATAAGTTCCTAGATTGTGAATTGGAAATCCTGGTAGACGAGATCCTCAGGGTAGAGCCACAGTTGTTTGGTACATTGGTACAACAGACCCCCATGTCGCAGAAAACCAAGATGTGGGCGAGGATTGTCGACAGGGTCAACGCACAATCACCATGTTTGCTCACAAAGGAAGACATCCAGAACAGGTGGTATGATGTGCGCAGGAGGGTCAGGGACCTACTCAAAGAGGACTACCTCCTCAGCCAGCCCACCGGCAGTGGCCCTCCTGCAAAACCAGTATACCTCAGGCCCTGGGAGGAGAAGGTGCGGGCCATCCTACCACCAGTGAGCGTATACGGACTAACAGACATCCCAGAGCCTGGTGAGTACACAACTAATATACACAATATGGTGTGACTACACACACACATTACAGTGAAGGGGATAGGCAAACCATGCACACTTAGCAAATACACACCAACCAAAAGATATCCATCCCAAGATGTGAATGCTAGTCAGACAAACACAATACCTGCCATCCCATAGTGATATGTAACTGTGTCATGACATCTACAAACCTAACAACAAATACAGCAAGGCAGTGGCACAAATAGAACCAACAAATACTCCCAGATATTTACCCACCACTAGAACACCACCTCACAGGGAAGCTCACTGAAAGGAAGGAATTCTGTGTATGCTGGTCAAGTCAGTGTAGCCAATAGCATGATGGGAGTGGTAGTCACAGATATTGGTCACACCCACAATTGGCCCATCAACACCACTCTGAACCATGCTCACATCACAGGGAGTGGGAAACAACTGACAAGATGGCTGACACTGGCTAC
Organism: Calotriton arnoldi; assembly: GCA_963921515.1. NCBI lineage: Eukaryota > Metazoa > Chordata > Amphibia > Caudata > Salamandridae > Calotriton > Calotriton arnoldi. The sequence continues at coordinate 1,946,987 of CAWUFW010000745.1, read as the reverse complement.
TGCTGTGGGGAGCACAAGGCCCTGCTGGGAACTGGGCACCAACAAACCACAGGAACACACTGTCAGCCATCTTGCCATTGCTGTCACACTCACACACACTGAAGTCCACTCAAAAGGAAGGAAGGATGGGCATGCTGGGAAGGGGGGTGTAGGCAATAGCATGATGGGAGTGGTAGTCACAGATCAACATCTCACACCCACATGGCCCAGCAAGTTAGCACTGAAGCATGCACACCTCACAGGGAGTCAAAAGCCACTTCAAAGATGTCTGACACTGGCCACAGCTGTGGGGAGCACAAGGCCCTGCTGGGAACTGGGCACCAACAAACAACAGGACCACACTGTCAGCCATCTTGCCATTGCTGTCACACTCACACACACTGAAGTCCATCCAAAAGGAAGGAAGGATGGGCATGCTGGGAAAGGGGGTGGAGGCAATAGCAGGATGGGAGTTGTAGGCACAGATATTGGTCACACCCACAATTGGCCCATCAACACCACTCTGAACCATGCTCACATCACAGGGAGTGGAAAACAACTGACAAGATGGCTGACACTGGGTACTGCTGTGGGGAGCACAAGGCCCTGCTGGGAACTGTGCAACAACCAACAGCAGGACACCACTGACTGACATCCTGAAAGACAACTTGCACTCCCTGCAATGGAAGCACGTTCCATGGTGGGATATCTGGCTGGGTGGGAAGGAGGACTCACAGCTATGACCATAGTTACAAGGACCTCCCCTCACACACCCCCTCAACACTAACTCCACATAACCCACCTGGGAGAATGCAATGCCTCACATCCTAACTGAAGATCCCACAAAGAACCACCAACCTGGGTCATGCTGTGTGAAGCACAGGGACACTCTTGGGACTTGTAGCCAAACAACTGCCAGGACAACACTCCCAGCCATCCTGTCAGCACAGGCACCCCACTCCACAGGGAACCAGAGTCAAAAGGAAGGAAGGATGGGCATGCTGGGAAGGGGGTGGAGGCAATAGCATGATGGGAGTTGTAGGCACAGATATTGCTCACCCTCACAATTGGCCCATCAACACCACTCTCAACCATGCTCACATCACAGGGAGTGGAAAAGGACTCACAAGATGGCTGACACTGGGTACTGCTGGGGGAGCACAAGGCCCTGCTGGGAACTGTGCAACAACCAACAGCAGGACACCACTGACTGACATCCTGAAAGACAACTTGCACTCCCTGCAATGGAAGCACGCTTCATGGTGGGATAACTGGGCTGGGGGTGAAGGAGGCCTGGATGGCAACCAAATACCACCAATGCTGGTCATGCACACACCTCAACATACACATTGACATGCCACAGGTTGGCAGGACAATGTGCTACACCAATATCACTCTCTGACTGTCACAATTTAGGAGAATGCAATGTCCTGGCCCACATCCAGAGGTACAGTCACAACTGTCAGGTGTTTGAACAATTGATGCCAGTAGAAACATAACTTACAATCTGTGTCTCTCCCCAAAATAGGTAATGATGGGGACACAGCAGCAGACGAGGAGGAGTCCCTGTCCCAGGCTCCGGGGAACACTGAGCTCACTGGTGTGGATCAGCCACTGCACTCCTCGGATGGCGAAGAACCAGCTGGAACCTCCGGTGTGAGTCATCATGCAGCACCAGCAGGACCAACATCTGCACCCCCTGCACCCACCCCTCCAACAACTGCCAACACACAGGCCACCCCTGCCAACACGGACAGACCAAGGACCACAGATGACAACAGCGCAGGGACCCAGGCCCAAACTGGAGCTGGTGACAACGAGCCCAGGAACAACACCTAAGTGGGCCCACGGTCACCTGTGCGTGCCACCGCAGGTCCTGCACGTGTCGCCAGGGGTGGTGGGAGGGGTGGTAGACATAGGGCGCTCTTTGTAGAGGGGTCTGGACTGCATGATGACCCACAACTGGCACGCATCGCGGATGCGTACCAGACTAGCACCGGAGAGGTCAGCCAGGTAGTGGGGATCCTCAAGGACATACAACAGCAGCAGGCTGCCCATCATGCCCGCTTGGACTCCCACATGTCCCGTGTCGACACACACATGTCACATGTCGAGACACACATGTCACGTGTCGAGACACACATGTCTGGCATGGAGTCCAAGTGGGACACATTGGAACAACTGACAGCGGTGCATAGGGACATACTCACATGCCGCCGCCAGATCAGCACCAACATGGCCTCACCTCCCTGTGTGCCCACAACAACTGCTGCTGAAACAACTGCAAATGCCACAGGGAGGGAGGAGGACTCTGGCAGAGAGTCCCCTGCACCGCCGCAGCCTGCACCTGAGGGTCGTCCCCCCAAGAAGAGGGGCCGTCCGAAGAGGCCAAACTGAAAGTCCGATGGCCATCTACATCCCCCAGGAAGCCAACACCTGTTCTGGAACTTTTCCTCTGTGTGCAAACTGCACGCCCTGTCGAAGCCAACCCAACTCTCCCACATGACATGGGGAGCTCTAGTTGGGGAGCTCTAGTTGGCCAAATTCATCATATGACTGTGGACTTTACTCTGGACATGTCAGCTACCAAGACTTCCAATACACATGGGAACTTTGGATTCCAATTACTATGTACAGCACCCACCATCCTGTGCACCATCCTCACACCTGTATGTAAATAAACTCACCAATACACCATATCTGCCTCTGTTGTGATTCCAACGTGGTTTTTGTCATGTAGATGGTGATCTGCTAAATGACACTGTGCATGCTAACTGCTACAGCAAGTCCAACCCCGTCATGTCAGTCATGGCGACGTGACACATATGAGGGAGACACACCACTAGGGCCACACAACACATACACACCAGGGCCATCAGACTCATCACCTATACTGATGTTGCAACTAAATACAGTGGAATGCACAGACACGCCACCTATTCACAGTCACTGTGAACTAGACTACAGGTGCAGTAAGCAAATGTCAGTCAGATGTGTGACTACAGACAACGCACATCCCAAAGTGAAGCACAGGTTTATTACACATTTGCAACATGTTGTTTCCACTACAAATGCAAGCTAATCCAACCTGGCTGTGGCCACAAAGTCAAAAAACAGAAGATAGAAAGTCCAGGGGTGTGTGGCACATCACCTGTAGGGAAACGACTGCTTCCACCTTGGAAGTTGAATCATGGATTCGGGGGATCCAAGTTGATCAGACAACTCCGGCAGCACCCTGTGAAGGACAGACATGACACACAGTCAAAAACAATGAAGAACAGCACAGAACGGCAATACTCATGTCTAATACATGTCACGAGATAACTACACAAAACCAAGTTAGCATGTCAACACTGTTGGGCAGTACAGACCACCTGCAAGTCACATCGCTGCACGCATCCAGTCAAGTAGCACATGGCCACACTCAAACAGCACCAGAGCACCACACACACATATCATGCAAACTCAAATCATTGACATCACAACCCTCTGGAGACTCACATTCAGCTGAAGAAGTTGGTGATGAGCTGTGTGCGGACATCATCATCATCATCATCTTCACTGGCATCGTGACCCAGGCCAGGAGCTTCCACAGGTGGCGGACGTTGGTCATCATCATCCAGGATGAGAGGCAACTCCTTCCGCACTGCCAGGTTGTGTAGCATGCAGCAGACGATGACAATCTTGCACACCTTTGCTGGGGCATATGGGAGGGCCCCTCCTGTCTTGTCCAGGCAGCGGAAGCGGCTCTTCAGGAGACCAAAGGTCCGCTCAATCACCCTCCTCGTCCGACCATGTGCCTCATTGTAGCGCATCTGGGCTGGTGTTACAAGGTTCCTGAGGGGTGTCAGCAACCACGGCATGTTGGGGTATCCCGAGTCACCTACAGACAGACAATTGCACATTAGCCGATTTGAAAATGTGTGCGGAAAACAACATAGCAGAACACACACAATGGTACAAAGTCAGTACACACCAACAAGCCAGGCACGCTGGTTCGGCATCTGTGACATCATCCTCGGGATGCGACTACTCCTCATCACGTATGCATTGTGTGCCGAACCGGGGAAACGGGCACACACATGTGAGATGGTCATATCTGCAAGACATACCACCAGAGCATTGATCGAATGGTAATGTTTACGGTTGCGGTATGCCTGCTCATGTGCCTGTGGTGGTATCAAAGACACATGTGTCCCATCAATGGAGCCAATTACATGTGGCATCCTCCCCAGGGCATAGAAGTCACTCTTGACGTCAGTGAGTCGTTGACGTGTTGGGAAATAGATGTACTGGTTGAGGTATCTCAACATTGCCCCCAAAACATCGCGTAGCACACGGCTGAACATAGTCTGTGACATCCCACCAGTAGTTGCCACAGTGTGTTGAAAGGTACCGGTGGCAAAGAAGTGTAGGGCTGCCATCACCTTCACCTTGGGGGTCTGCGCTGTAGGATACGGCAGGCCAGGCTGCAAATGTGGGGCCAACCGCACTGCCAAATCCTCACTCAGCTGCCTGGTGAAGCGGTACCGTCGGATGCTGTCACGTTCCACCATCGTTGCCAGGTCTGGGAATGGTCGATGGACAGCAGGAGCCCTGCAGTGCATAGGTGAAGAAAGCAAGATTGTCAGTCACCCCACCTATGTGCCGTTCACCATACTCAATTTCACATGATACATCATCAACATACACAAGTACTTGATGTGTGTGTCGTTCCGTTTGGACATATATGGCACCTACATGGACATCATCTAACATCTCTGTTCAACAAGTGTTGACAACAGGTTCCAGGGTGTGCTATGGGACACCATTAGGCTGTGTCACAATACCCATTAACTGCTCTCACGTTCCACACACATACCACAGTGACATGTCTGGACAGATGCTCCACAGGCATCACAGCTCATTGACAGGTAGATTCCCAGGGAGCCTGTCTTGCCACATGGACACTGGCATGACATGGCGTATCATGTACACGTCAGAAAAACAAACATGACACCCACAGGTAGTGGCCCCTGTAGACTCTGCAGGACAGACATGGACGTCTGTGACACACACACACACACCATCAAAGTTCATGCACAAACCACGTGGATGTGGAGACTGTCTCCCATTGTGCACATGGAGTCAGAGACATGTGATACACAACATGCACACAGACTGTGGAGGGACATCACTATTGTTGGAATGGGCCACCCTGTGACGTACATGCCTTCCCACATGTGAGCCTGGGGGTATGTGACATGTCATACACATACACAACCTGGAAATGTGACCATGACACATGCTCAGAAATGAAAAGTTGCACACCACAGTGGTCAGGTGCACAACACACAAAGGACCCTGTCCCCATTAACACGTGCACAGCCTGGGTGTGTCTGTCCCCAAGTGCCACCCCAAAATCCACATGTTCACCCCCATACACAGATAAGGTTATGCTGCCACACATGCCTCATAGACAGTGTGGACTGGGTGTGGTGTTGTAGGTGTGCCCCTGAGTCCCTGGAAAGTAAATGTGGCTGGCATAGGTTCACCAGTGACCAGCATGGTGACATATGCGTGTGACCTGTCCAGGGACGTAGTTGTAGAGCAATGGACCGATCGGTGTGCCCGGCCGGCCCATTGCATTGAATGTGAGCGGGTACGCGTTGTATGCCTGGTACGCGTTGTACAGCAATGGACCGATCGGTGTGCCCGGCCGGCCCATTGCATTGAATGTGAGCGGGTACGCGTTGTATGCCTGGTACGCGTTGCACAGCAATGGACCAATCGGTGTGCCCGGCCGGCCCATTGTATTGAATGTGAGCGGGTACGCGTTGTATGCCTGGTACGCGTTGCACAGCAATGGACCGATCGGTGTGCCCGGCCGGCCCATTGCATCGTATGTGAGCGGGTACGCGTTGTAGAGCAATGGACCGATCGGTGTGCCCGGCCGGCCCATTGCATCGTATGTGAGCGGGTACGCGTTGTATGCCTGGTACGCGTTGCACAGCAATGGACCGATCGGTGTGCCCGGCCGGCCCATTGCATTGTATGTGAGCGGGTACGCGTTGTATGCCTGGTACGCGTTGTACAGCAATGGACCGATCGGTGTGCCCGGCCGGCCCATTGCATCGTATGTGAGCGGGTACGCGTTGTAGAGCAATGGACCGATCGGTGTGCCTGGCCGGCCCATTGCATCGTATGTGAGCAGGTACGCGTTGTATGCCTGGTACGCGTTGCACAGCAATGGACCGATCGGTGTGCCCGGCCGGCCCATTGCATCGTATGTGAGCGGGTCCGCGTTGTATGCCTGGTACACGTTCATGGACCGATCGGTGTGCCCGGCCGGCCCATTGCATCGTATGTGAGCGGGTACGCGTTGTATGCCTGGTACGCGTTGCACAGCAATGGACCGATCGGTGTGCCCGGCCTGCCCATTGCATCGTATGTGAGCGGGTACCCGTTGTATGCCTGGTACGCGTTGTACAGCAATGGACCGATCGGTGTGCCCGGCCGGCCCATTGCATTGTATGTGAGCGGGTACGCGTTGTATGCCTGGTACGCGTTGTCCAGCAATGGACAGAACGGTGCGCACACATTGGCTGGGGCCTGGCATGGCAACGGACGCGTTTTCGAAGCTCCAACGAGTCTGATGCAGTGAATTCAGTTGGCCAGCCACAACAATGTTGCAAAATCATGGGTGTCATGAAGTTGAAGATTTGAAGGATGCTGTGGGCGTGTATTAGTGTTGCAATTCCATGGATAGGTCAAATTCAGAAGATGCAAACGACTTGGACCTATCACTTTGCACACATGGGACAGTATCTGCCTCTGCAGCACACATATAATGCTGGCTGTTCCCCTGAGAGCTCACTTGCCTGCACTACATGCTCCAGGACGACATCTGCCACGAACACTGCTGCTGTTTATGCATCCTCTGGCTCCTGCAATGACACGTACTGTGGAGAGAGCCCCAGCCTTCAGCCTTGAGGAGAACCAGGCCCTGCTGGACAGCCTCCTTCCACAGTACAGCAAGCTGTATGGGACACCAGGGGAGCAGGTGAGTGTGCTGTCCACTGCCTCACTAATTGTGCATGTTGTCTGACTAGCAGGGCTTTCAGTGTGCACACCACTGGCTAGCATGCCCACTGAGTAGTTGTCACACCCCAAAGTGTGTAGTCACATGCACAGAACTGGTACAGTGCAGTAACAGTGCATTCCAACTAGGTTTACTTCCCATGCAATGATACCATGTAGTGACTGCTGGCAAACTGTTCATAGCCATTGTTGCACTGCCTGTGTACATCATATGCCCCTGTGATTGAGACATGTATATCCAACTGTGTGATGCACGTATATGTTGCATGTGTAGTAATGGCTTTTTCACTTTGTCATCCTCACAGGTTGATGCCCACCAGAAGCAGGAAATCTGGCTGACCATCGCCCGGAAAGTAAGATCCGTGGGGGTCTACAGGCGCAGGATCCGCAACTGCCAAAAGAGGTGGCAGGACCTTCGTGGCTGGACCCGGAGGATCGCAAGGGTCCAGCTGAAGCTGTCGCCTCCTCGCAGGAGGGGCGGACACCGGACCCTGACCCCCACATGCTCCAGATCCTGGCGGTGGTCTTCCCTGACCTGGATGGGCAGCTGAAGGACAGACAGCAGCAAGGAGGGGGTGAGTCCATGACTGCACTGTGCACTTTTTCTGCCATGCTATGTGCCCTCCTCTGGCCTGGTTAAACTTCCACAGTACATCAGTCATGTGGTCCAGGACCCATGTCCCTCATTTGTTACATGCCCACTTCTCCTCTGATATGCATATGTGTGGCCCTTATAGTCAGGAAATTGTCTAATTTGGGGACTGTCATTGCATTTTGATTTGCTCAAGGTGGGGGACAGCATTTGTTCCCGTGACTATGTTGTGCAATTCATGGGTGGGTCAATTGCTTACACAATGCCTAAGTTCTGACATGTGATCTGCGTGTAACTTTGATATGTGGTCCGCTTGCTGCTCTGACTCACCACATGTCCCTGGGGAATGTGGCACACACCCATGCTGCTGGTGGGAACAATATTTGGGCCTCAGGAGTATGTGTATCCAGTGTGTCACACATGCTTAGCCACCTGCCTACTGTCCAGGACTCATCCCTCATACAGGTGGAGCTGGACAGTCATGCCTACTCCAGTGCATACAATACACTCTGTACTCCCACTCCCGTGTATCATCTGGCATGTTGTGGTCAGTGAAATGTACCCTCAGGTGTCTGCCTCTGTCTCATTGTGCTGTGTCTTCGTTGTCAGGACTACTGGTATGTTCATCGTTTGGGGCTCAGCATGCCATCTGAGATGTGACCATGATAGACGATACTTCTGTGACTTATAGGTGTCTGATCACTTGACTGTGCACACAGGTGTTTGCGACTGTGACTTTCAAGCAGCTGTATTTTCATTCACAGCACACTGTGAGGTGCTCATGTTCAGAGAGTTGTGTTTCATGTCCCCCATATGTCCAGTTGGTATGACGTGGACAAATAGTAGTACAGATGATGTGGTTTTTGGGGGATGGACATGTGCACTTGTCAGTCACATAACTTGCATTCCCCATGCCCTCGGATTGTGACACAGTGCAGACTGTTGTTGTCTGGCTGCCATGGCCATGTGACTTGAGACAGTACTGTATGACTTTGCACGCATTCCTGTGTCATGGCATTCAACTTCCTGGGACTGATCCTGCAGGGGAGTGACATGTGCAACATGCACCCCATTGTGGCATTGACTATCCGGACATGGGTGCATCATGGTGTCTGGTGCTGGTATGCATCACAAGCATTTCTAATTAGATTCTGGCCATCCCTTTATCCGGACACTTGCACTGACTCAGTGGCAGGAGATGTGATGTGTGCATGTTCACATGCTTCACCGTGTTCCCTGCAATGTCCAACAACTGTGTAGGTGGTGCATGTGTCCACACTGGGGTCTTACCATCAGACAGGCACCAGACAGATGGGTGCAAGGGCAGGAGGGGTGTGAGTCCCATGGTTGACCATCAGACTGACAATTGGCTTCCCCGAATCTGTGTGAGGACTTTAGGCAATGTTCAACTAAGGATGCCAGGGCTTGCTCTGTAATGTGCTGTACTTACTGTGGTGTGTGCGGTCAGTGCAGGTGACTGATGTTTGTCTGTTTTCCTAATTGTTTGCAGATACATCCACGGCCACAGGAGGGGACAGCTCCACGGGCCAGGAGGAGCAGCGGAGCCAGACTGGGTCAGCATCGGACGAGTGGTCAGAGGGACCCAGTGGCACGGAGGGCGAGGGGAGCCACACCGAGGAGTCCTCAGCACCATCCACCTCAGCTGGGGACCACAGCAGCTCGGAGGATGACTCCCTTGTGGAGGCGGGTCTCGGCAGCCACCAAAGGCCAGCTAGTCTGTCTGGCCCCGCCACCACCACCACCGCCCTCCCATCGGCTCCCATTCCTGAGGTCCGTGGAGGCTCCCGTGCTCGGGAGCGTGTCTCCTTCGTGCCAGGCACTGCACCCCCTGCCCTGTGTCCCCTGCTGCCCTGAGTGAGGAGTCTGTGTACCTCCTTCGGCAGCTCCATGTAGGGGAGACAGCAATGCTGAGTGTCCTCCATGCACACACCACTCTGTTGACACAGCTGGTGTCGTTCATGGAGGGCAGCTCGACGGGTATGTCTGCCCTACAGAGGAGCAATAGGTCCATGGACTCCTCCCTGACGGCAGCAGTGTCCCTCCTCCAACAGTCCCTCACCCCTCCCACCTCTGCCCCATCCACACTTCCTGCCCCCCTACCTGTCCAAAGCACATGCACACCTGCACAGTCATCCACACACACAGACACGAGCAGCACAGACACACCCAAGAGAAAGGCAAGACGTGCACACACGCATCCTCAGGGAACTGATACCACAGACACAGGGGATGGGGAACACACACACACAGGCATCCACATTCACTCCGCAGTCCTCCAAATCCTCTCCCTCCAAGACCCCTTCCCTTGCCTCGCCTGCTACCCCACCTACACAGCAGGTCTTCCTGTGTGACCTCGGCCTCTTCCCCACCATTCCTGCTGACCCAGCACACCAGGGGAAGAGGAAGTCCACCCACACAGAGAGGAGTGCCCCTCGCCCCCGGACACCCTCCCCCAGGCGCAGGCAGACACAGGAGCCCATTCGGAAGTCCCCCCGGAGCAGGAAGAGCAAGACCCCACCACCACCACCACGCAGCTCCAGCGCCCAGTCTCTCTCCTCCATCCCCCAGGCCACCACTGCACAGGTTCCCCCGCCACACCCTGCCCCAGGTTCCCCCACACACCGATACCGCATCCCCAGACTGCTTAGGCCCTCCCCCTGCCACTTGCTCTTCCACCCCCAACCCAGACGCTCTGCCTGTTAGTGGCACTGTTGTGGGGACCGGGTCCCCCCTCTGTCCTGCCCACCTCATCTGCCCACCCTTCCACTCCCTTGGAGTCATGCACTGCAGTGGAGTCCACAACCACCACGTCTGACTCGGGCACTGCAGTGGGTACCCAGTCCACTACATCAGTACAGCCCACTGCAGTGGTTGCGGCACCCACACCAACTGACTTGTGTACCACAGTGGTGCCGGCCCCCCCTGAGTCAGACACCTCCACTGCAGTTGCCGGTGACACTCCTGCACCCACCACCCCTTCACTGCCTCACTCTGCCATCCCCTGATCCTGTCCCTGCGGTGCCTGGCCTGCCCCTTGTATGCCCCTCCAAGGGTGATGTCCCCCAACCGTACCAGTGCAGGCAAGCAATGTGTGACCAGTTGTCACTTCTCACCCCGTTGGTACTGTGATTTTGGACTGGCCATTGGCCTTAGTTTCTTTTGGACTTCCGTTTTTACCCTGACATTTGCTGAATAAAGCCTCTTTTTGTTTACTTTTGGGTTTTCTTTTGATGTACATGATGTGGATGAGTAGCATCCTGCATGTGCAGTTGTAATAGTGTTCACATCCGGACGAAGAAGTGTTGCAGTGATGGACTCCATGTGGTCCATGGGATATGTGTCCTGTTGTATTCTGGATCTATGGCATCCTTTGCTACAGTCTGAGGGTGTAATGTTCAGCATTTGACACAGGGATGTCCTTTTTGCATTTGTAAATGAACATCTTTGTCTTACACTGATGCACATCTGGTGGGCATACCACTGTTCAATGTTCCAATTTCCCTGACTGTGTGCCCAGCTCCACTGGACATGCAGTTTTGCACATCAATGTCGAAGGACTCATCTGTGTATACAGTGCAACTTGCTTGACACGTGTTTGGTGTGTGTGCAGATGACTGACGTGACACCCCCGTACCCAGGCTGATGTGAGCAGAGCCTTCTGTGTGTTGTGGTTGTTGACTCACTGACGGAGTGTTCTGCTGACATGTTTGGGTCGTGCACAGACAAGGTTTGGCACAGCGGACCTTCCACAGGAGTGGTGTGCCCTCATGGCAGTGTGTAATCTGGTGACATTGCGTGGGCCTGTGTTGTGTAAGCATGTCTGTGCGTGTTCCCTTCCCTTTTCCTACACAGGCTGTGTCCCTAGGGATGTTCCTGTTTGTGATGCGTTGTTCTGTGTTCATCCAGCATCTTGGACCTGGTTTCTCTGTGATGTGGGTGCATGGCAAACTAATGTTCATGAGGTTGTCATCCCAGGTTGTCTTTGTTGTCAGTGCTGGGGATGCGGGCAAACGCAGATGGGACACATTCAGGATTCCCCTTGGCACTTGTTGTTTACACGAGTAATGTGATTTACAGTTTGTGTTAGCTTACAGTGATTGTGACACGTTGTGTGTGCGACAGCTGCCACTCCTCAGGGTCAGAGCTGCAATGTTGGTAGTTGTGTGCGTGTGTTCTTCGTGTGTCACCTTGGCTTCTTCATTGGTGTGTGACTATGGCCAGGATCCCATTGATTGTGGTGGATTTCACATCATGCCCATGTACAGCATACTGTGCTGTGTGTCAGACATTGACAAGTCTTGTTGACTGGCCATGTGTGATGGGTTTCTGCACCTTGGTTCCCACCACCACCCCTGGTATTGTCATGGGTGCATGTGCAATGTCACCAGTCCATGTGAGCTTCACTGCTGCACATTGGTGGAGATCAGGGTGTGTGGTGTTGAGTGTGTGCAAAAGTGAGTTGTTGCACGGACAGACCCCTACCTTCATATTGGCCTTGGCTGGCAGGCCGTGCTGATTGATTGGAGCTTGTGTAGGTGTGATGGTAGTTAGTTGCTCAGGACACATGTGAACCACATCTAACATTGTCATCACAGTGGGATTATCATGCAGGCTAGTGTCAGCACATTATGGGGTCCCTGGGGGTAGTGCTGTGGTGGGTCTGTCTCTTGCTGTGTTAGTTTCTGTTCCTACAAGCTTGTGTGACATGTGTAATTTGTGCTCCCTCTCATCTAACAATGCCTGATTGCCCACATAGCGGATTTGGATCCATGAGTTACTTTTGTGTGGCACTGTATGTGCATCTGTGTAATTGGTATTGAGGCCTCATCATGTGTTGTGTGGTTGCCTGGGGACACTGGCACCCCCCCCCCCTCACCTGTTGTGTTTGATGTGCAGTGTGGGTCTGCCTGTTTGTGCATCTGCACCACTGCATTGGCATATCTTTAGTGTGCTATTGGCTGTATGTTGTTTGGTGGGTTTCACCTGCTGTCTCTGGGACTCCTAGGTCATCAGTCAGCACAATGATCATTGTTTGTGTGTCCCATTGCTGCCATGGTATGTTATTTGTTCACCTCACATCTACAGTCTCCACAGGGTATCTACATTTGTGTGCCCATTGGGACAAATATGTGGGTCTGCATTATGATGGTCACTTCTGTCATTGTGTCATTGATGGATGTTGACAGTGTCAGCCCCCATGGGTGATGTTTGTCTGCACATGGCCAAAGGTATGTCTTATTTGCACTGCACTGTTTGCCTCCCCCAATCTATGTTGCTATGGGACACAAGCACTACTTTGCCACTGATGTGTTTGTTGTTCTGTGACCAGGAATCATCCATGCAGTTTGGCAGTTGCAGCTTTTTCAATGTCAACACTTACATTTTGGTCACTGTGATGATGGGGGTTTATACCCCATTGCCACAATGTTCAAAATGTGCTTCAGCTATGGACCCCACACTTACCTTTTGGTCACTGTGATGATGGGAGTTTAGACCCCATTGCCACAATGTTCAAAATGTGCTTCAGCTATGGACACCACACTTACCTTTTGGTCACTGTGATGATGGGGGTTTAGACCCCATTGCCACAATGTTCAAAATGTGCTTCAGCTATGGACACCACACTTACCTTTTGGTCACTGTGATGATGGGGGTTGGACCCCATTGCCACAATGTTCAAAATGTGCTTCAGCTATGGACCCCACACTTACCTTATGGTCACTGTGATGATGGGGGTTTATACCCCATTGCCACAATGTGCAAAATGTGCTTCAGCTATGGACCCCACACTTACCTTTTGGTCACTGTGATGATGGGGGTTGTACCCCATTGCCACAATGTTCAAAATGTGCTTCAGCTATGGACCCCACACTTACCTTTTGGTCACTGTGATGATGGGGGTTGGACCCCATTGCCACAGTGGTCATGGTCTGCTTGCATTGTGGGGGCCACAAACATTTATGTGTGACCCATGTGATAGGGGGTCACATTGTATGTTCAAAGTCATGTTCAGTGTTGTAGGCATTTGACACAGTCTACACACGCTTGTCATGGTGTTGGGGGGATGTCTTTTTGTTGCATTCCTTATGTTGGTGTGTGCTTGTTGTGTCATGCATTAGCCATCCTGTGAGTGGGGGTGTTGTTGGTGATAGGGATCCTGCCCCCCATGGGTAGAGGTGGTAGTAGTGGTAGGCATCTGGCACCCATGGGTAGAGGGGGTAGTATTGGTAGGCATCCAGCCCCCCATGGGTAGGGGTGGTATTAGTGGTAGGCATATGGCACCCATGGGTAGAGGTGGTAGTAGTGGTAGGCATCTGGCACGCCCTGAGTAGGGGTGGTAGTGGTGGTAGGCATCCATCCCCCCATGGGTAGAGGTGGTAGTAGTGGTAGGCATCTGGCACCCCCTGAGTAGGGGTGGTAGTAGTGACAGGCATCCAGCCCCCCATGGGTAGAGGTGGTAGTAGTGGTAGGCATCCAGCCCCCCATGGGTAGGGGTGGTAGTAGTGACAGGCATCCAGCCCCCCATGGGTAGAGGTGGTAGTAGTGACAGGCATCCAGCCCCCCATGGGTAGAGGTGGTAGTAGTGACAGGCATCCAGCCCCCCAAGGGTAGAGGTGGTAGTGGTGACAGGCATCCAGCCCCCCATGGGTAGAGGTGGTAGTAGTGGTAGGCATCCAGCCCCCCATGGGTAGGGGTGGTACTAGAGACAGGCATCCAGCCCCCCATGGGTAGAGGTGGTAGTAGTGGTAGGCATCTGGCAACCATGGGTAGAGGTGGTAGTAGTGGTAGGCATCTGGCACGCACTGAGTAGGGGTGGTAGTGGTGGTAGGCATCCTGCCCCCCATGGGTAGAGGTGGTAGTAGTGCCAGGCATCCAGCCCCCATGGGTAGAGGTGGTAGTAGTGCCAGGCATCCAGCCCCCCATGGGTAGAGGTGGTAGTAGTGACAGGCATCCTGCCCCCCATGGGTAGAGGTGGTAGTAGTGACAGGCATCCAGCCCCCCATGGGTAGAGGTGGTAGTAGTGACAGGCATCCAGCCCCCCATGGGTAGGGGTGGTAGTAGTGACAGGCATCCAGCCCCCATGAGTAGAGGTGGTAGTAGGGGTAGGCATCCAGCCCCCCATGGGTAGGGGTGGTAGTAGTGACAGGCATCCAGCCCCCCATGGGTAGAGGTGGTAGTAGTGACAGGCATCCAGCCCCCCATGGGTAGAGGTGGTAGTAGTGGTAGGCATCCAGCCCCCCATGGGTAGAGGTGGTAGTGGTGGTAGGCATCTGGCACCCCCTGGGTAGGGGTGGTAGTGGTGGTGGGCATCCAGCCCCCCATGGGTAGAGGTGGTAGTAGTGGTAGGCATCTGGCACCCATGGGTAGAGGTGGTAGTAGCGACAGCCATCCAGCCCCCATGGGTAGAGGTGGTAGTAGTGGTAGGCATCCAGCCCCCCATGGGTAGAGGTGGTAGTAGTGGTAGGCATCTGGCACCCCCTGAGTAGGGGTGGTAGTGGTGGTGGGCATCCAGCCCCCATGGGTAGAGGTGGTAGTAGTGCCAGGCATCCAGCCCCCATGGGTAGAGGTGGTAGTAGTGCCAGGCATCCAGCCCCCATGGGTAGAGGTGGTAGTAGTGACAGGCATCCTGCCCCCCATGGGTAGAGGTGGTAGTAGTGACAGGCATCCAGCCCCCCATGGGTAGAGGTGGTAGTAGTGACAGACATCCAGCCCCCCATGGGTAGAGGTGGTAGTAGTGGTAGGCATCCAGCCCCCCATGGGTAGAGGTGGTAGTGGTGGTAGGCATCCTGCCCCCCATGGGTAGAGGTGGTAGTAGTGGTAGGCATCCAGCCCCCCACGGGTAGGGGTGGTAGTAGTGGTAGGCATCCAGCCCCCCATGGGTAGGGGTGGTAGTAGTGACAGGCATCCAGCCCCCCATGGGTAGAGGTGGTAGTAGTGGTAGGCATCCAGCCCCCCATGGGTAGAGGTGGTAGTAGTGACAGGCATCCTGCCCCCCATGGGTAGAGGTGGTAGTAGTGGTAGGCATCTGGCACCCCCTGAGTAGGGGTGGTAGTGGTGGTGGGCATCCAGCCCCCCATGGGTAGAGGTGGTAGTAGTGGTAGGCATCTGGCACCCATGGGTAGAGGTGGTTGTAGCGACAGCCATCCAGCCCCCATGGGTAGAGGTGGTAGTAGTGGTAGGCATCCAGCCCCCCATGGGTAGAGGTGGTAGTAGTGGTAGGCATCTGGCACCCCTGAGTAGGGGTGGTAGTGGTGGTGGGCATCCAGCCCCCCATGGGTAGAGGTGGTAGGAGTGACAGGCATCTAGCACCCCCTGGGTAGGGTTGGTGTTAGTTGTTGGCATCCAGGCTCCTATGTGTATATGTGGCATTGGTGATGGCCATCCCGCCCCTATGGTGCTGCTGTTGCTGGTGTAAGTAATTTCTGCATCCCTCTGTGTGTGTGTGATATGTCGGGTACGTGTAGTTTGTTTTTGTGGTTGGTGTCTGACTTACCTTCTGCGCCGTACGCGTCCGTGCCTGTTCCGGTAATAGATGTAGAATATTGGTAGGATCGGCACGATGGGATTCATGGTTGGTTCGTCTCGTTCGTCTTTCTCTTTGCTTCGCCTCGTCGCTGGCGTGTTCGTCTCGTAGCCGTGGATCGTCTTGTGGCGCGAATCGGAGCTTATGTACGACTCTCCCGGATGCTTTGACGTGCCGTGCGTAGCGACGGGTTCGGCGCGTACGGAAAGCGCATCGTACTTGTCCGGCCGGACGGGGCTGCATTTTGGCTTCCGTGCGACTCGATTCTGCGTTTCCGGATCCGCATCGGTCGGAGAACTGGACCTGTATTGGGTGAGTACGACTGGGTTGGGATTTGGGCAGTTGTGCACATCGTACTTGCTCGTTCGGACGTATGTGCGAATCGGTCGCGAAACAGGCATTCGCCTGGCTTTTTTCCCGGACGAATGGTATTAGGTGCGCCTCCGATCGGAATCGACCCCTTAGTCTAGTACACAACTGCCTGTATGGAAAAGCCCACTCCTTCCTTGTTGATAAAATAACCAAATATTCACCTTCCGTGGTACTTCACTTAGTCTTACAAAATCGGCTACTCTCACCTTGCTATCGCCAAACTTCTTTTAGTGGAAAATCCATTCTGGTACTGACGCACCGATTATGGAAGGCTTTAACATTAGAATTGAAAACCATCTCTTCACCAGCTTTTTAGAAAGAAACTCAAGACCCTGCCCTTCTGCGAATAGCGTGTTCTTTGACTACATCTTGTCGCACCTTGTAAATCGATCAGCCAGAGAGCTTAGAGTGAATGTTGCAATTCATAAAAACATAAACTAAACTAAACTACACCAATGGTCAGAAACCCCATAAACTGGCCCATTGGACTGGGAATGGGAGTACTACGAGCTCACTGCCTCATAAGAGTTACATTTGTAGTGCCTTCACATATTAGTAGAAATTCTGCCACAGACATTAGAAATTGCTGGACATTTAATTGGCAGATGCAACAAGACTGTAAACATACTGGGTAAGTTGCCGATTTTTACTTGAATTCAGCATGCAAATGCACTTGCAATCTTTCACAATGGCAGAGAAGTCTAAGTATGTCTGTTTTTACTCTGCTGATGAGGTGCAGAATCGACTGGTAGCAGAAACAGTATTTCCGTTTGTGAAATTCAAAACCAAGCCTTAACAGTGGTACCTAGCTTTGAGTGTGTGTCTTTGTGTGATGGTGTTGTGTTGACACAATTCTACAAATATGCCTCACAGAACTTGTAGGAGATTGTATGTTCACATTAATATTGGGATCAGTTGCGATGCCTATGCCAGCTGTGCATGACTGCCCTGACTTGGGACTACAGAATGACTTTGTATTTGTATCTGAACCAATAGCATTTCTTCCAGAAATATTGTGTATTGTTCTCAACTGCTACGGAAGGACACAGTTGATTGTGTATTTCCATTAAGTGATGAGATTTATAATATTGAGAATAATATGTGAGTACAATAAACAACACAACAGATAAATCAATTTCAAACATATTTTACATATTATACTTTGAACCAAAGTGGCCAGGATTGAAGTGGGCATTGCCAGAAAGTCAAATGGCTTAGGGTAGATGATAGGACAATGTGAGATTCAGCATGTCAGCATAGACTACATTCACAGTGGAGGTGAGAGTTTAGAATAAAGGTAGGCAGAGTAAAACTGACCTGGATTTGAGCAGGAAGGCATTTGAATAAAGCTGTGCAAAATGGTGGAACCTCAACATAAGTTTGACTAATACTGCAAGTATTCCTATCCATACCTATTTGAATGAGAGAATTATTTTTAAATTTGGTAATAATGAGGCAAGGGCATACCTGCAGTGAACCAGAGCTAAACCAGAAGGGAGAGAAAGCTGTCGGAAACAGAACAGAGTTAATCACCAATCCCTCCCTGAAGACTAAGGGCCTAATTTAGAATTCGGCAGACGGGTTACTCCGTCACAACGGTGACTGATATCCTGTCCTCCAAAATATAAATCCCATGGGATGTAATGGGATTTATATTTCGGTGGACAAGATATCTGTAACCGTTGTGACGGAGTAACCCATCTGCCGAATTCTAAATCAGGCCCTAAATATCAGGGAACCCCTTTTAAGCAATTTGACTGTCTGTAAAATAGGAAAATATAACTGTGATTGCGCAGTTTCTTTGCATTTTATTTCCCACCACTCTACGCATTTTTCTTGTAATCCTAATATAAGAAGAACAAAGTCAACTCGTGAGACTACATACTGTGTTTCATTAATCAGGGACACTGGTATCTCTTTTGGGTAATATCTATCCACTATCCGCTATTTAGTGATGAACATATGATAAAATCATAAATAATTCTGGATGAATAAACACCTCAGTGGAGCCTGTCCTGGGAATATTTGCTGTTTTGAGTCTGTGTCAAAATCCTCATCTAATGGCAGATAAGGAACCGAATGCCTAGGACAAACATGACTTGCTCAAGATCAAACAATTTGGTTAAGTAGGAGAACCAAAATGCTGGGCCTATTTGTGTGGGTGGCAGTTCTAAAAGGACAATGAAAAATGATAAAGATACAGATTCCTTAAAGATGAGATACTGATTGTCACATTTACTGGACAGACCCATTATGTCTGTAGATGCAAAAGATTGGTAGGGATGAAGGTTTTATGCTTCTTCAATTTAACTTTCTCCACAGAACATATGTATACCCATTGAAACAATGCTAAATGTCACTGTGAATGACCAGTTGATTGTCCTTAATGTGGATAGAGGGAGCTTGATTCCTTCACATGACCTAGACATGCCCCAAGCTTAGTGAATACTGGACTGATGCACTCTCTTGACTGCATCCTTTCACTGTAGCAATACCGGCACTGGCTCCCAAGCAATGCCAACTAGTAATTATTCTCACACACAACAAAGAGAAAATATGGTACAGATTTGCAGTTGGTGGTTGAAGGTGGTTGTTGGAAACAAAAGCTTGTGATTCACTGGATGAAGTCATCTAGACCTCATCGGATAGCTTTGTTAGGATTTTAACATCCGGCCACTAGTTGGCGCTCATGAAGAGCCTTTGGAGTCCTGCCTTTATCCCTGAATATGATATTATACTCTTCTACGCCTTGCATTGCCAGGTACACTTCGTATTCTGTCTAGGCTTCCACATTACCGTCCTGATGCATCATGGTCCCTGAGGCCCTTTCTGTCTCCAAACCCGGCCCTGATCACACCCTGGTGGTTTTTTATTCTGTACCTTGATTCTTGGATCCCACAGCCTTTCTGACCACTTTAATTCTGCATTCTGGACTTTTCACTCCCTTGGCTCCAACAAGTATTCTGTTCTTGGCTTTCCAGTGTCCTGTCCTGTCTCTGCTGGTTTCCCTGGTCTTCACTTTTCCAAGTCCATCTTCTGCCTTCCCTTCGTTGGTGGTTCCCTGATTCCTAGTTCCTGGCGGATTGCTTGCACTTGGCTCTCTCCCTGCACTTGTGATCCTCCTCTGAGCCTCCTGCTATATCTGTCTGGTGAGCCCAGAGTGCAGCAGCTTGCAACTGATTCCACTGCTGTGTCTCCATGCTTTCTGTGTGGTCCCCCGGCTATATTCCAGGCTTGTCTTTGATTTCAGTTTTCAATGTAGGTTGATTGCAGGTTTCAATTGTGATTAGTTGTTTGCCTCTGTTGCTTGTCTCTTATTACCCTGCCTCTTTGTTTCCCTGTTTGCTTTGACCTTACGTCCTGTCTGCGCACATCCAGACCTGTCTTGTTTATGCAGATTCCTTGTCTTGTATTCCTGTGTACCTGTTCTGACTGTATATTCCTGTCTTGTCCTAGTTATTGTGCAGATTTCCAGTGTACTCAGTTTTGTGTATTCCAATCCTATTCCTGATCCATATACCAGTCTAGATTTTCCCTGAGACCAGTTGCTGCTTCTGTGTTCCTTCCACTGACCTCCTTTGTCTTCGTGTGTGTTTATTTTATATCCTGATTTTCATTGCTTCCAAAGCGTGCCAGTTAGATTCTAAGGCTTGCGTATTTGGCACAGTGAACCACCCAGCCCTCCTTCTCCATAGAGGCTGCTGGGTGTCTCCCTGAACTCTGTGAAATTAGTTTGCTCCTTGCCTCCTTGTAAGATCATTTTCACCTCACATAGAGATCACTTCCAAGGAGCAGACACTATCATTTATGGTAGTTTGTCTATTGTTTCCCTGCTTTTACCTTACTGTTTGTACTTGTATTATCTTGATCGTTTACCCTGCAGACATCCAGTTCCCTATGAACCACCTATTCCGACCTGCTTCTGTCCAGCTTCTCTCCAAGCCTTCAGGTACTCTCTTGTTTATATTTTACCTGTTCTCTAGAAAACCTTTGTCCCTACATAGATCAAGCACCCCTCTGTGTTGCCTTGTTCTGAAATCAGCTAGTGTCCCTGACAGCTTGTCCCGAACTAGCTAGACCCCTGACAGGCTTGGCTAATAGAGTGAGCAGTAGCAGAGGAAATACAAATGCAGCTCACTAGAACTCATGACAAGCTGTTGGAAGTTCTTAATGCCTGGAGGGCATAACTGCATAACTTACTAGAACCCTCCGCTACTAGGCCATTTTGAAGTGACACAGCGAAGCTTGTCCTCGTTGCTGTGCGCTGTGTTACATAGGTAATAGGCTTAAGGTACCACAGATTGACAATCCGGAGTCTTTGTTATGAGTGAATGAAACCCATTTATAAAGTGCACAGCTACTCCGAAGGAGTGTCCCCGCCCTACTCTGCTAAGATCAAAACCAGCTCCTCACTGCAATTTCAACAAGAAAATATGTGTTTTCAGTTCTCTCCTGAAATGGCCCTCTGAATTAAGCACAGAAAGAGCAGAAGCTCATTCCATGCTTTGCCTGCCTCCACAGAAAAGGAACAACCTCCAGATCTTACCAAGTGAAACTTAGAGAGCCTAACCAATAAAGACGAAGCTAACCTCAGAGCTCTGGAGGGAGAATAGTGGAAGGTTCTCCTGATCAAGTAGCTAGAGCCTTGATTATAAAAGCCTTGGTGAATGAAAATTAAAGCTTTAAACAGGATCCTTTTCTTCATGGGTAGCCAGTGCAATATACGCAACATGAAGCGGACAGAGTCTCTTCTAGATAGGCCCATAATAAGCCGGGCCGCTGCGTTTTGGACTGTTTGAAGTTTCCTAATCTTATAATCGGGCATGCAAATATAAAGACAGTTAGTTAGAGTTGTCTAGCCAGGATGTAATCAGAGCATGGACTACTATCCTACGAGTCTCGACTTGTAAAAAAAATCCCAACATTTCCTCAAAAAACACAGAAGACCTTAACAGGTCCCAGCTACTGACCCAATCTTAATGTCCATGGATAACTTTTTATCTGTTCTTACTCCCAAATTCTTAGCTGTCAAGGCTGGACAAAGAAAAGATGTAATGTCCCATGGCCAATTAAAGTTAGATCAGAGAGCTCTTGCTTTGCCAAACAAGAGAATCTCAGTTTTGTCTGCATTGCACTGAAGATAACTCTTCTGCATCCAGTGCATGTCATCCTTCAGGCAGGCAGCAAAAGAAGAAGTTTTGTGGGGCATCGAATTATCAAAAGTGAGAAGCAATTGTGTGTCATCCTCATAGGCTACGGCAGCCACCCCCTGAGATTCAATTAGAGTCACTAATGGGGCAATGTAGATATTGAACAAAGTAGGGCTCAAGGAAGAGCCCTGTGGCACTCTGAATGCAAGCCTCTTCTTCAGAGAAGGATAAGTGGCCAACCAGCTCTATTGTGATCTCACTTCAAGAAAGGACTTAAGTCAATGCCACACCAACCTCCCAATGCCTATATCTACCAACCTCTGCAAAAGCACTGAATCGGATACTTTGTGAAACACTGCAGATAGATCGAGCAGGATAAGAGCAACACTTTTCTGCTCATCCAGCTCAAACTTTATAGCTTCACTCACTTTAAGGAGGCCAGATTCTGTACCAGGTTGTGGTCGGAAGCCCGACTGGGTGCTATGAAGAAGCTTGTTGCTTTCCAAATATTTAGATAGTTGGGTGTTAACCACTTTTTCCAATATTTTATTGACAACAGGTAGTGGAGTAGGACAATTAATTGAGAGAATGTATCAGAAGAGAGCTTTTTTAAATTGAGCAATTAATTTAGCAATTTTCCAGCAGATAAGAACAGATACTGCCTACATAAAGCGATTCAGGAGCTCAGTTAGCACCAGAGCAATCGAGGTTGCAAACTGGCTAGGACAGGATCCAAAGGTGAGCCTGATCGACATTGCAATAAGGCCGATTGATTATCCATAAAAGAAATTGGATTGAAGTTGTTTAATGATTATGCAGTAGACTAGACAGATTGTGATATTGTTGGATGAGGGGGCACATTAAGATGATGAGTGTCACAGTATAATGGGGGAACAAGGGAGTTTGCTACATATATGGGACCGTGCCTTTGGTGATGGTAAGGGGGGTATGGTTGTATACCCACATAACCTTTAAATGAGTCTGTCTTTTATATCCTGGTTTGTTATGTGCCTCGTTATAGGTTACAATTTATTCCCACATGTCTCTTGAGTGCTGTCCATTGTTTCTTTTTGATGACATTGTTTTTAAATTATAAATAAGAAATATGAGAATCAAGCTTGTAGTGCAGGGCCGTACATTTCAAGTTCTATAACTTACCCACAATCACCCGAATGGCTTCCAGTTTTCTTAACACAGACTTACTACCATTGCTTAGCTTCATTACAAGTACTTTCAATCTTTGCAAAAATACTAGAGTAGAGGAATATATTAAAAAGTGATTGACCAATAGCACATAATTTGGTTATAGTTTGGCAGACAGGGCACTCCACCACGTTTGTGGTGTGCCCCGTCTGCCAAACTGTTGGCTTGCCTGCTCTGTTTAAAGTGAACTGTCATAATTCTACCTGCAGAACCCCCACCAGAGAAAACCTTAGACCGAAGTCCCCAAGGGCATTGAGCCATCTGTATAAGTACCTCAGACCTTCCATCCTATGTAGGGTGCATGTCTGACATATTTTGTTTCTTTTTCCTGACCACCAAGAAAAAAAAAAAAAAATAGCCCCACACCCTTGGAGAAAACTTGGTAGTGTATTTTGGAAAAATGAAAACCTTTGCTTAGCATCTGCATGAAACATGGCAGCTGCTCAGCAAAGTACAGTCCCTTCAGAGCAGCCACCGTCATAGGGCTTCCTCTGAAGGATAGTGATCTCTGCCAGGCAGGTAGAGATCTCTAAACATGGATGACTGCCAGTGTGGCAAAGGTTATGATCTCTGCCACCTTAGGAGGATGGCATGCTGCCCTCCAAATGTTAAATAAAGCTTCAGGTCTTTTGCTTCTAAATATTCTTCTTGCCCTTTGCATCACCACTGTAGTGTGGAGAGTTCTGATTGCAAGGACCAAGGACTGCCTTCCCTGCAAATTGGAAATATCACTGTGTTGGCAGATTTGACCAAATGTTTAATGCAATACATATTACTAACATATATTGATAAAGTGGTAAGTCAGAATTAGATGTCGGGTCTCATAGTCTTTGGCTAAACACTGGTGCTGTCTGGGTGAGTTCCTGTCCTTGTGGGGCAGTTGTCAAGGGTTTTTCTTTTACCATGAGGGGGAGTTGTTAAGGTTTTTTTGTTATATCTTTCAGTGCTCTGAATGTCTGCAAATAAGAGAATAAAGGCAGAATGACCTCATAAACCCTTTTCTATGTGTCGTGGGACTGTAAGTGATTATCGGTAGGATGTGTGTTGGATACTGGTGCTTCCTGTTGTTTCCAAGAGCCTAAGATACTATTTCATTTCAATTCAATACCAAGTTACTTTCTTTGTACTCTTGACTTGCTAATGATGAAGATACTGAGCAGTCAAGGCTAACTCAGGGAGATAATATAGGGATTGCAACTCTGATACTGTATTGCATAATAACCACTCTTAATAAATTCAGTGTCGGAGCTATACCTTTTAAAAGGGTGAGGGACCTGGATACCTTGGAGCTCGGACAGATTTTACAGTGGAGGTGCTGGTCAGTAACACCCGCCAGAATACCACTGATGAAACAATGCTCCTCAGATTGTCGGGCTTGTACCGTGCTCATAGATTACTCAGACACAAAACCCGTGCTTTGAATTTTGTTTGACAGAATACATTCCTCTCTCTTCATCACAGCTATCTGATTAAACACAAGTTTATTTAGAGGTGTTTTGTCCTCAAGAGGCCAGCAAAGCTCAAATCCTGCTTAACTGGTGACAATGGTATTGGTATGAAAGCACAGCACTTGCATCATGAAACTCAAATGACAATCGTTGCTCCCAAAAAGCATTAAACCTCAGAGTCCCATGGAGATTTGTGCCAGATAATACCAACTGTTACTATGAATTCTCCTAAACACTCAATCACTGAGAGTTTGTATCCCCTAGACACACACACACACACACACACACACTCTCTCTACACACACACACTCTCTCTCTCACTACACACACACACTCTCTCTCTCTCTACACACACACACTCTCTCTCTTATACACACGTCACTCAGAGACTCACTCGCTGGTCTTTAAAGTACCCAGACTCGGTCAAATTGATCTTGATAAAAGACAAATCTCCTACAGCTCTGCTCCTTGTGTCATTTATGTGCCACAGAATATTTCATTTTAAAACTCTGTTCTTGAAATCACGCTCATTGCGAACTCCTTTATTAATGTCACCCAACGTCCCTCTGACATTTGCTATTGATATTATACAGCATTATTCAAAGCTTTTCTCTTGATCTTACCCAGAGCTATTGTTTTCCTAACACCGAGAGTGTTTAAAAAAAGCTGGCCCAGTAATAGCATATTCACAGTACTAATTTTAACAATGCAGTCTCACTCAGTTTGTAATAATACGTGAAGTTCCCCAGAAAGTGCCATTGCTAAATCACAGACTCGCTCACAGCTCTACTCTTCATATTACCAAGTCACTCAGAGCAGGGAATGAGGTTATGGCCTGCTAGCTTACATTGGCAGGAAGAAGATTGGCTGAAGAGATCTATATTTTCCATTCCACCAATCCTTTTCTTCAGAATGTGCATCTTTGCAAATGGTTACATAGATGACATGCTATGTATCAGGTCAGGGATAGAGGAGAACTTAATGAAGTTCCTCACGTGGCTCAATGGAGTGGACCCATGCTTTTGTTTCACGTGGTCCATCAGTAGGAACACAGCAGTATATCTCTATCTGACGCCGAAATCCTTGTGTTGCCGCCGCCGCCGCTCCTGTGAAGGGACTTTAAGTCCCACCAGTAACCTGCACGAGGGAGGAGCCGCCCACGCGCTCAAAAGCGCTGTTAACACCCCGCGGCGGGGGACGCACGCGGGCCGTACCCAGGCAAAACCCGGGCCAAGGGCGGGCCCGTCCTGCGCCTGTCATCGACAGGAAGAGGCAGGGCAGGGCCATTCCCCTTGGCTTTCCTGCTCCGTTATTGAGCCCGTGAGACTGCGAGGGACACAGACCTTGAATGACGCTGTAGCTCACTCAATCTGTAAATTCATAATCTGACATTAGATCTGTTGTGTGAAAGTCTGTTACCGTGCACCAGTATTGAGAGATGCCGGTGCACCACCCCTTTTGATCTGTAACATAAGTGTCCCTTCAGGAAGCTATGTGAAAACGCAGGGCCCTTACTGTTCCCGCAGGTCCTCAAATCACAACAATGGACGTGTTCTTAACAAGGGCTGCTGGGATTATTGATAAGGAAATTGAGTTGGTAGCCCGCCGACTTTCCCGTTCCCCTGTACCCCTTCCTGCTTCTAGCCCTCCTCGTATATTTGGGGGCAGCTGTTCACAGTCTTCTCATGATAGCCGGTCCGACCTACCTCTTTTATCTGCCCCAGGATCGCCGGCAAGGCTAGATGGGGTTCATAATGGGGTTCATAATCCCATGGAAGGAGTAGCTAGTTCCTCCGGTCCAGAGCTCATTGTTCCATTTGTTCCATCTGTTTCAAACAAGGCTCTGGGGAGCACAGGCCAACAAGAGGGAGTGAGGACAAGGGCAGGGCTGGGAGTGAAGAGGAAAGGTCTACCGACAGGAGCTAAACCTAAACGCTCAAGGGCAGAGGGGGCAGGTATATGCATCAGCAAACCGCAACCGCTGTCTAAAGAAGATATGGAGGCTGTGATGGCAGGTTGGATGGGCTCTTTAATGACCAACTTAGACCGTAAACTAGATCCCATTCGGCTGCATCTAGAATATTTGGAGCAGGAATTGTTGAGTCTTCGCAACCTAATTCCAGTAGGACATTTTGACTCTCGAAACACCGCTGGGGGGATTCCACCAGGAAGCCGGCAGGCATTTAGCATTACATGTGAGCAAGGTCAAAAGGGGGACAAGTTATTATCCACATCTGCGCATAGTAGCATCATCCTCCCGCACCAGCCTGTGGTGGATGGGAGCCCACAGGAAGTGGGCGTATCGGGCGGAGTTGTTGCTTCGAAACCATCGCGCCCATCTCAGCGCCCTACAGTTTGTCCAGCTAGACCACCAGAAGGGGGCCACCGAGAAGTGGGGGAGTTGTACCAGAGGCCAATGCAGTAGACCCAACGGGAGTGAGACGGAGGCAGAAGTTACCCACCATACACCTCTCCCCCGATTCTACACCTTATGTTATAGTGCTTGGTAACGTTCCTATGCTCTCTGAGGGGGCAGTAGAAGACTTTGAGAAACTGAAGAATAAGGTTCTGCATTGGCTGAACCGCAATACATCTCTTGGCCTAAGGTTGGATACATTTATTAATATGGTGCATAGAGTTTCTTGGGTTGGGGGCTCTACCAAAGATATGAGTGGAGACTGTGTAATTATTAACTTCAATCTACCCCACCTGGCGGAGAGAATTCTACACACAGCCTCTCAGATCAATCTAGGAGGGGTTGGCTCTGCCATTGTGGCTCTGCCGCTGGGGCACTTTTACAGATCCCTCAGCAGAACATCGAGGTCAAACTGGGCAGGCCCCTGGAGGTCCCCGGCCAATCATGGTCGTCCCATGCTGGATCAAGGGAAGTCAGCTTTTGATTTACCTCTTTATAACTCCTTTACTCCTTTGGAATCAATGGACTCTTGTGATTGACTTCCGGGTATTGAATCTAGGGAGCTTGTACAAACTCATAATGCGGTATTGGGCACTTCATCTACAGCCCAAGGGGAAGGCAAAGCCTGCAAATTCATTTCATGGAATATAGCGGGACTCGCAAGCAAGTTCGCAGATCCTAGCTGGATTGCCTACATAAAAGGATTTCATGTGATCTGCCTACAGGAGACATGGACGATCGCTAATAATTTTTTCCTGGAGGGTTTTAAGTCATTTAGCGTTCCAGCAACTCCTTCTTGTTCGGGAAGATCTAAGGGTGGGTTGGTAATTTATGTATCTCTGGCAGTATCTTGCAGGTTGAGAGTGGTAGTTACCGACAATCCGTGCCTGCAGGCCTTATCCTTTTGTCAGGGTTCTGCCAACTTGTTACTGTTGAACTTTTATTACTCCCTGGCTTCTGTTCCAGATGGTAGTAATATATCTAGAGTGGGCTCTTTTCTAAGGAAAGTGACAGTTGAGGCCTCCCATGACGGCTATCTAATGATTGCAGGGGACTTTAACATTCCCTTGTGTGGGGACCCATCAGTAGGAACTATAATGGAAACAGGATGCCCACGTTCTCTGGACATGCACGTTGAACACACCCTGCAGGGAGATTTGCTTAATTCCCTGGTAGATGAGTTCAATTTAACCCTGACCATGGGTAGGTTGGCCAAAGGAAGGAGCTCTCTCAATCCCACATTTAAAGGAAGGGGAAGCGCAACATTTATTGATTTTATCTTTGTTTCAAACCCTTTTTATCATCTTGTCTCGGATTTTACCATTGAAAACAGTATCTTCAGTGATCACAACCCATTGTGTATACTGTCTGCATGGCCAAGCTTTGGTGAACCGCAAACATTAGTCTCCAGGGGGACTCTAAGGGCAGTAGATCAAGGCAGAAGGTTAAGGTGGGATCAGATAACCCCGGACTCCTTCTATGAGTCTCTTACGACAATCTGTCAGAGGGAACTTAACATTTGTACCTCCGGACAGGAAGAGGTGGGGGCGGTGTTAGAAGCCTTCTCGGCCATCTCGCTAGTCATTGGAGACTTGTTGAAGGCACCGACCGTGAATTCGATATGTCACGATATGAGATGGTTTGACCATAACTGCTCCCAGGCGGCTAGGAAACTGAGAGGGGCTTTGGGGTCTAGACCTAGGGATCGTGCCCTGGAAAAAGTGTGTAGAGGCTTATATAAAGCGGAACTTGCACGGCGCAAGGCCGAGCTTAAGGATGAGGCATGGAATAAGTTAACGGAGGCCTGCACCATGAAAAATAGTACCCAGTTTTGGAGCACGGTTAACTGCCCTTTTCTGGCAGGGGAGCACGCACAGGTTCTTGATGCTCACATAACGGAAGAGGAATGGGTGAATCATTTTCAGGAAATGTTTAGTAGCCCATCTGAAACTAGCAGACCCAGAGGTGGAGAGAGTTCAGCTCTGGTCATCACAGCAGAGGAAGTTAGTAAAGGTATTATAGGCCTATCAAGGAACAAGGCCCCAGGCCCCGATGGAATCCCCCCGGACCTTTATATATCTAACCTGCAATTATGGGTACCCATACAAACTACTGTCATAAATGCAGCAATCAGGGATGTTCCACCTAGTACATGGGCCTTATCTACCATAGTCCCAGTGTTTAAAAAGGGAAACAGGGACAGTACCATCTGTTATAGGCCCATATCACTGCTTGATTCTTCCGTAAAGGTGGTGGGACGCATCCTGTTGGATAGGCTGTCAAGCTGGGCAAACGATAATAATATTCTATCGGATATCCAATTTGGTTTTCGCCCGGGGAGATCGACAGTAGACCAATGCCTGAATTTATACATGATGGTCAGTAAATATTCTATTGCTCGATCAGGCAGAATGTATTTGGCGTTCATGGATTTATCCTCCGCCTTTGACCGTGTAAATAGAAATAAGTTATGGGAGACTTTGTTGCTCATGGGCGTAGATAATGATATTGTTTTATTCTTACAAGAGCTGCATAGGGACACTAGAGCAGAGGTGCGGTACACGAGAGATTGTAAGGTTACCCGACAGTTTCCCATTCAGAGAAGGGTTCGACAGGGATGTATCTTGACCCCGTTTCTATTTAATTTATACATAAATAGCTTGGAGAAAGTGTTAGTTGACACTCAGGCAGACTTCCCCCAGGTGGGACGGAGGGGTCTGCCTGTATTATTGTATGCAGATGACGCGGTCCTTATAGCTCGGACCGCGAGGGGGCTGTAAACGTTTCTTAATTCCTTTGTTGAGTTTATGGAGGATCGGGATATGCTGGTCAACAACTCCAAGTCTTACGTGATGCAGATGGGGCCAAGCTCCAAAAGGATTTTAACTTTAGGGTCGGGGATACCCCTGTCCCTAAGACTAGTGCTTTCTCGTACTTGGGGGTTATGATGGATGCTAAACTTAACTGGGGTCCCTTGAGAAATAAAAAAAAGGGAGATTTTTTAAGGAGTAACGCAGCAATTTTTAACTTTACCTCACGGTTAGGCAGTAAACCTGTAGGGGCACTCTTGGAGATTTACAGGGCTAAATGTCTAACTCAGGTCTCTTATGGAAGTAAAATTTGGGGCTATACCTCGCACGAGGAGCTACAAAGAGTAGAAAATGGGTTCATGAGATGCCTCCCATGTGTTCCACAGGGAACCCCCTCTTTTATTGTACATGAGGAATTGGGTATGCCTTATGTGACTGATATGTTGGCGTTCCACCCCCTTTCTTATTGGCTCATGGTCTGGACGAATAAGGGGTCTGCCCTAAACAGAGAGATCCTTAGGGATTGCATGGCTTTGGACCATGCTCATCATATCCCCTGGTTAAAATATATTCGGGAGGAATACAGGACTCTAGGTAGAGTAGACCTCTATAGTAACCCGGACTCAATAGCAAGAAAAGATCTTCTCTGGGCCAAGGAGACTTTCTTTAGACAGCGGTTGGTGAACAGGGAGGAGTGTGAGCTAATGAAGCCCAGTGTACGCAAATATGTGATCCTTAAAACCGTACACACAACAGAACCGTATCTTTTAGGGCTCCGCAACACGTATGATTGTTTTTTATTAACCAGATTTCGTCTTTATTCCTTTCATCTTCTCCTTGCCCACCCGCAGGGGTGCAGAAAAGGTGAGTCCCTGCTACCATGTAGTTGCGATGGCAAATCACCACAGGACATGATTCATTTTTTAATGTTTTGTAACTTCTATGAGGTGCCGAGGAAAAATGTTATAATCCCTGTTTTAAAACAAGCTAATTTTACGCAAGTGCGCCCTGCTCTTATTTTTTTAGCTATGCTTTCAGGGTCCACCTTATGGCACGTTCTTAGTTTTTTAAAGGTTGCAATCAGGCTTCGATCAAGTTGTGATAAATTTTCATGTATGATGTTGGCCAGACAGTGTGATTATTGTCGACCTAGATATTATGTGGACATGTTTTTATGGGCTTTCTTGTGAATGTATTTTATTATGAAGTTACCTGGACGGGAGTTCCTATTTTATTGTAACTTGGACCTTTATGGTTTTTAATACAAAAGCTGAATAAAATTGTTTTGATTTGATTTGATTTGATCTCTATCTGGATATTGCAGCCAAAGACCTTAGGTTACACAATGCTGTCCATCAAAAGCCCTCAAACAGAAACTCCCTCCTACACTACTCCTCCTTTCACCCCAGGGCGTGTGAGATAATCTCCCTGGTGGGGCATTTTTTCAGGTATAGGAGGAATTGTACAGAGGTACAGACGTTTGCTACACAATCATCTGCACTTGTGGAGCGTCTAAAAGAGAGGGCCTATCTGGCGAAAGTAGTCAACCGAGCACCTAAAATGGCATTGAATACCCCCTGGGAGGCCTTGTTGGAGAAAACTATGAGAACTAATAACCCATCTACCCCAGTGCTATCTACTTTTGACCCTCTGTTGACAAAGATTAAACAGATCATAAGAAAAAACTGGCATCTTCTTGATGTAGGTCCAAATAAGATGCCGCAGCCAAGATTTGCCTTGAAAAGGGCACGAAGTCCCTTGTGCACACTCGCCAGACAGACCAATCGCAACGTGAAACCACTGTACCATCTGGTCATTTTCCTGTGGTGGGTGCAAGGTTTGTAGATTAAAGCAGGCCTCTAAAAGTGTGGTTCTCAAGGATTGCCTCACTTGATTCCAAAACAGGTTCAACACCTGTAATTCAAACTATGTCATATACAGGCTGACCTGTATCTGTGGGTTACACTATATTGACCTAACCCTCAGGAAAGTCAGAATCAGAATTCAAGAACGTATATGCACCCTCAAGACAGGCAAACTCACAACACAATTAATGTGCCATTTTCAGGAGCTGGGACACGGGCCCTTGGACTTCAGGTGGACTGTACTGGAATAGGTGAACGTGGGCAGCATGGGTGCTGATGAGTTACTGTACAGGAAGGAAGCCTGCTGGATTTTTGCAGAGAAGACAGACCAAGGGGGCCTGAATGACCTGATTGAATGGCATAAACTGCGGAGATAATCTCTTGAATACTATGGCTTCTGCTGGTGTGCCTCCCTTTGTGTTAGTCTACCGCACAATTAATTGAGGAAGGTGAGATGGTATAATTGTAATCTTTGTACTACACCTCCCCTCCCTTTCTCTACTTTTTTCCCTCTCCAAATGATTTAGTCTCCCCCGCGGGTGTAAGAATAACTCTGAATATATTAGCAACCGTTTTCGGAGATCTGAGGATATTTGCATATTTTTTACTCTGTGACACCTACATTGATTGATGGGACCACTTGATTGGTAATACAGAAGTGAGGAGTATACACATCAATTCCCGAGCTACAGTCAGTTAGTATTCAAATGCAGTCAATTAATCCACGCAGGGGTCTTGTCAGTATATTTTCCTCTTGGTACTTTATTCGATGTTTGGTACATAGAGAATCTTCTATTCTTCAGCAACAGAACAGATAGCCACAGATTATGCCCAGATTATGCCAACACGTGTTTCGTCCAGGATTAACCTAGGACTTCCTCAGGGCGCCAATTCTGATGTATAAAGCATGAGAGATAAGCTCAATGGCTACCTTCATCAATAAAAACAGCATCCAATCGGAGTAGAATCAAGCTGAATAGTCAACGACCATCATCAGTCGATAGCAGTAATATTATAAAACCAAGTATAATCCTAAAAGTCCATATAATCCAAACGGGAATTATTCCG
The DNA here is from genome assembly GCA_963921515.1 of Calotriton arnoldi. Taxonomy (NCBI): domain Eukaryota; kingdom Metazoa; phylum Chordata; class Amphibia; order Caudata; family Salamandridae; genus Calotriton; species Calotriton arnoldi. Next base: position 1,914,459 of record CAWUFW010000745.1, on the reverse strand, counting down.
TCTCGAAACCTGGATGCTGTTTTTATTGATGAAGGTTCTTGAAGGTAGCCATTGAGCTTATCTCTTATGCTTTATACATCAGAATTGGCGCCTGAGGAAGTCCTAGGTTAATCCTGGACGAAACACGTGTTGGCATAATCTGGGCATAATCTGTGGCTATCTGTTCTGTTGCTGAAGAATAGAAGATTCTCTATGTACCAAACATCGAATAAAGTACCAAGAGGAAAATATACTGACAAGACCCCAGCGTGGATTAATTGACTGCATTTGAATACTAACTGACTGTAGCTCGGGAATTGATGTGTATGTTCTAATTGAGTGGACTTTGTCTACGCTATTGACAGTGGAGGGTGGTCGCTGTACAATTTCCCTTGAGCTTTGTCATTTTCGTACTGTTTCATTTTATGTGTTCACTTTACCTTGCGCAGTTTATACCCCACTACCTCTCTGTGTGTGCTCAGAAGTGAGGAGTATATTATAAAAAAAATCCCCTCCACGACTTACAAAACATGCTGGGAGGCAGTGACCATAAGTGTTGTGAGATGCCCATGGATGAGGGGTTATGTATCCAGGCACTAACCCGGTCCCGCATAACAGTCTAAGATGGCACCCACAGTCACTGACGATGTCAGGTGACCTGGTTATATTCTCTTTCCACCTGCCACCAGGCTGAAGCAGATGGGTGTGGCGGCTAGTGTTTGGGTTGCTTAGGTGTGAACACGCCGAGCCCGCAAGTGAGTACCCGATCCAATTCTTACTTAAAAACCTGGTTGTCGGGGGTGTGAGGGCTGACCGCTGGAGACATTGAGGGCAGATTGTAGTTCGATAAGAAGGCCCGGCAATATGGGGTACTTGGCACTTTGGAATGAGAACGAGTGGCTGTATCATGTTTTAAAGTAGGGGGATTCGCTTGAAGTAGGCGCGATAATCTTCCCTGTTGTTAAACTCAATAACAAAACCCTTTATCTCATCAATGAAAGTATGGCAAGGGCACTTGGTCTTTTTTCTTTGCTGTAATTTGGGGCAGGTATGAATGGACAGGCTGTGTGTGTGCACAGTAAATAAGGTTCTTTTTTGACAATATGATACATTGCCATGAGTAAAGTCATGAAAAACTACTGTAAAGAGCCCTGAAATGAGTGGTGTGAATGCATTACTAAAGGAGTGGGCGCATGTAGAGGCCCTTATGAACTGGAATAATCACAGGTGATGATCCTTTGATGAACATTGGTTTCTGAAGTGCACATTTTTTACCCATAGGCGACTGAGTGTTGATCCCTATATTTGTCTCCTGCCTGAGGTCTGCTGGTAGGCTTCCACCTGGTGGCTGCATGGTAACTATACTATATACAATGGATAAAGTCCTGGGGGGGGGGTTCACTATTGAATAAAATCTCATGCAAAAGGCTTGTGCATTCTCTATGCTTTGTGTTGTCCCCTATTATTTCTTTTAATCTACAAGTCCAGTGCACTTCTAAGGTGGAAAAAGGTTGCTGTGCCCTGATGAATTTACCAGAAAGTGACTTGGCAATGAAACATGTCAGCCGTTTTACTTAAAATGGTGGCACTAAAATTAAAGATGTATGCTGGGTGCTTTTCCGCAACTCATTTTTAACTTACTTGTCATTGTGAGGAAGTAGTTCTCCTCCTTTTACAGGGATTCATAGGGAGTTTTTTTTAGATGTTTACCATACACTTAGAGTAGTTTTTAGGTTGCACTCATATAAGTTATTTCCACACATGTTTTGGGTGTTGGTTCCATTCCCTAATATAGTAAAGTGCCGATGATGAAAGAGTGAGCAATTTGGTGAGAACCTGCCACTCGCTCCCTTGTGGTTGCTTACATGAGGCACTTCCTATACTCACTCATTTTTCCCCTCCTTTACATAGGACTCACCACAATGCACCTGATCTGTGTTTTAATGTTATTAAAAACTCACATAGGAGGTGGGTTCTTTGGTATATACCAGAACCTCCCTCGCTTGAAATTAAGCAGTGGGGGACCCAAGAAGTAGTGACTTGATATGTGATGTGCAACAAGGGTTGTTTTGTATGTTTCTGATGTTGAGTGGAGGTTGCCCTTGATTCAGCGCGACACTTAATCAGGGATCAATACTCATCAATATTTCATACAATGGCCATACACATTCACCCAAATCCCTGATGCACTGGGGGTCAAGTTTTAATGACATGAAAAACGTTTCCTTCACAGATTCATGTTTAACAATTCTAAATATATAACTAGACCTGTAAATCAACTCTCTTTCCTCTCGGTCGATGGACCAATTAGTTGAGAAGTTGATGGTAATAATAAACTAACTGACTATCTAAACAGCTAAATAATTACAAACTCTCGGTAAGTTTTAAACAAAGTTTATCTCAAATAAGGTCACAATGCAAACAAAGAATTTCACACATGGGAGAGAAAATAAAACAGCAATGCAAACAATATCAAACCCATTCCAATTAATAATATGCATATGAGGGAGTGGATAGATGAAGAGACATAAGTTTCAGCAAAAATAATGCGAAACAATATACTTATGACGGAGTGGATAGATGAAGAGACATAAGTTTCAGCAAAAATAATGTGAAACAATATACTTAATATGGAGTGGATAGATGAAGAGACATAAGTTTCAGAGACAATAATACATTTGCAATAATTATGCAAAGTACGAGTCAGAATAATACAAACCCAAAGGATCTGTGAAATACCACCCCCTTGGCCGAGGGGACAGTGGGGGTTCCCCGAACTAGAGTCAAGGAACAAAGATTTCAGAGACCGGAACGGAACAGGGACAGGAACAGCTAGGCCTCTCTGCAAACCGACGAACAGCGACGCATCTCCCCTCTCAATCTCCTACCGCTGCAGCCACCGACACCTCTCCTTCTCCCACTAAAACCACACCCCCCAAGGCACCCCAGTTATACCCTAAAACCTACATGTCCAACCCACATTAATTGAAACATTGCACAGAAATCGACAGTTCATTGGATGCTCGGGGAGGTGGTGCATCACACCATCGTGATTTCATTCAAAATTGTTCATATTCATTGTTCTACTTCCGTTCCCATCGCGTAATGACTGACTAGTCCATGCATTTTTATTCTTGTTACATTTCCCTAAGTTTTCAGCCACGTCTGTGAAAGGAGTCGTGGGTCCCACGGTCAGTCACATCTTTTGGCAGGCAATCAATACATTCAGTGCTGGGCATCCTTGAACTGATGTTCATCATCCGCAGCGTTCAGCACTTCTGGCTGCTCTGTCATGACATTTTCGCTCTCACTCCAGCCCCTCCTCTATCTGGCCAACTTAAGAATAATGGAGGCTCATTTCAGCTCACTAACGCAAATAGAACATAAGCATTCATTAATTACATAGAAATGCATTTTTCACTGTTTACCACCCACCTTTGCACTATCCCCTGTTACATGTTTTCCTAGCAGTAGCTTAAGGCAAAAGCGGCATTATTCATTATTTTTAAAGCAAGATGCGAAATATAAAATGCAGCTTAAACATGCATTAATTCTGTTTCTTTCTAAACGCATTTTAGTATGCGGCCTAGTTCTTTCATGCATTAGTTTTGTTTCTTTAGAGGCACAATGTAAAGTGCGGCCTAGTTCTTTCATGCATTAGTTCATATTAGTACACGTATGCACAAATCGGTTTCCCACGTGTTTATGTAATGTGTATATTAAACTGTTACTACACACTGTTAGTACGTATTATGGGGGTGTTAATTCGAGCAGGTTTCCTTTTGCGAAATCCTGCTCCATCAATCCCCCCTCTGGTGGCTTCCTGGAGCCATCATAAAATACCCACTATACCAAGTGCCATCTTCATCTATCTAAAATTCTGTCATCTTTTCTCTTTTCATCATCTTCTCATCCAAATCCTTCATCTCATCATAGTAATCTCCTTACATATCTTCTAGTTCTATTTCATAAATTTTTCTCTTTCTTGCTTTTCATTTGTTGTTTGATCCTGTCATCTCTTTTCTTCCACACTTACAACATTTATATATCGTTATTATCACTAAGGTTACTCCAGCTACTGAAACGATTGGCATTATTATGTTCCCTAATAAACTACTTCCAAAGATAGAAAACCATTTACCTACAGAAGAGAAACTCTTACCAAGTCTCTCCCAGACACCATCAACCTCCAGTTGGGCCAAGTCTTCATGTAATTTCGTAATATTCTTAATATATCCTTCAATACCTTTACTTTTGTCAGGTATTTAAGTACAGCAGTGTTGAATTTTCAACATGCCACAGACTCCACCCTCTTTTGCCAATAAGATATCAAGGGCAAGTCGATTTTGCAAAACCATTGATCTGATCGGAACCATTTCGGTGTCAATCATCAAGAAGCCACCAGCAGTATCTGTCGATAAACGATCAACCACTGTGGACAATTTTCTAATTTTATGTGAATTCAGAACGACTCCAACTGAGGGTATTAGTGCACCAAAAATATCACCTACTATTTCTGAGAAACTAGCTCTCTTCTTTCTTGTTAGTCCTTGTCTTATTTCATTGATTCTGTTGTGGCTTTTGTCTACATGGTAGACCTTTGGGAAAACAATTGCAAAATAACAACTACCATACCAATGTGCAGGTAGCCTGTAATAGGCTTTCTTACCACATACATAATAAATTCCTGGGAAAACAGGTTCAGTTCCACCCTTCAATCCCCAACCTCCAGTCATTTGGTAAGTATGTTCACATTCACTAGAACCAATGAAATAATTATTATAGTTAGTTTTCATTCTAAGCAAACAAATTTTCCCCTTTTTATACCAGTCCAGGGACATTGCAGCATATGTCTCGCCTTTCTCATAATTTCCTTCTCTAAATGCCCATGGTGGTATTTGTGACTTCTGTTCAGCAGCTTTCTTTTGGAAACTTTCTCTTCTATACTCTACCATATCTATGAACACCTTTTCTTCAACCCGTAAACTACATGTTAGATTGTTTTTGTAAGCATATTCTATATATAGTGTCTTAGTAATATTGAAAAATTCTCCCATATACCGTGCATTTTTACTACTCGCAACCTTGTTTAGTTCCTTTATAATAGGTATCTCTGAAAATGCTAAATCTATATTAGAATAGTGATACTCCAGTTTTCCCGTCACGTAGAATAGGCTGGATAAGACACTACAAGACACACCATATGTTAAAGGAATGTGGTGATAAGTCACCCCTTCTGAGACAGACGAAGGTAATTGCATGCACACATAACAATCACTCACATTCATTGTATTCACATATTCATATAATAATTTAGTAAAGACATTTAACGAGAAATCACTAATTGATTTATCATGATGGAGAATGCTTCCATCCATCTGTCTATGTTAGTATTAGGGGTTTCTTTAGTAACATCATTCATTCTTTCACTTATTACGTCATTAGTTTTGTTTTCATTATTAGTTACCATTAGAATAAGTACAATGACAGTTAATATTATCCACATAAATGTCAGTAAAAAGACACTACATAAGCAAGCTTTAATACATCTACTTTTTAGGGGGGCGTGGCTTGGACGGCAGCGTGGATGGCTGCTTAACTCCGCCGATCCGGAGCCGATAAACTACCTTCCCAGAGATTGTTGATCGCTGAAAACCCTCGGAGGGGGGTCGGAAGCGGTCCTGATTGAGTGGACACCTTTGGTTTCAACCGAAATGCCGTTTTGAAAGCAATTTTATCTTAATTGCTCTCCAGCGTAGAGAAGGTAGCGGCACCTAAGATGGCGGCGATCCGGCCAGTGGCCGATGGAATTCGGCAGCGCAGGAGGTATGGCGTTCTCCGCGCTTGAACAACTAATTAGCCGGCTGTTAGACCTATGATTGTGGACCCGGTGGCTGGTTCTGCTGTGTACCTGTCCCATCCCCGCACCCGGCTGTTCCCGCATAGCTAAAGAATTGATCTCGCTGGGGAGACGCCTGACTAAGAAGTATCGTGCTGGATTTGGTTGCGGGCACTCTCGTAATGTAACGTGCTTAATATCCTAGAGTTTGGGTCCGTCGCAGCGAATCACCCGCAATCCCTTTCTTGTCCGGTATATAAATATTCTGGTACCCGACAATACGTAGCAGCGCAAGAATATAAAATGGCGCTTACTGCGGAGATGATTCAGGGTCTTTGATCGGCTTGAGGTAAGCACGATCCACCGCTTTGGTTGCACTCCTGTATGTGTTGCAGTGAGGGCCTCCGGTTGGAGTATGACACCGATTTGAACTGAGCGCTGGGGGTTTGGAGTGAACAAAGCCCGTTTTGAATCCTCCCGCCTGACTTCAAAATGGCGGAACTCCCTGACCACAGAGGAAACACGGAGGAGTGAGAGCTTGTTAATATGGCGATTGAGTGCTCTGCTTAAAAGACTCTAAGCAATGTAAAGAATTTCAAAGCCATTTCAGATAGTTTTAAAGAAGCTAAAGGATCTTTGGTCATTAAATCTACATCTCCATCTGTGGTTCTATTATCTGTGGTTCTATTATCTGGCCTCATGGTGTCTTGTGCTCCTGATGCCTTACACTTGCCTTTTCACCCTTGCTTGTAGTCAGTGTGCATTGTAGTTGAAGCGTTTTGTGGTGCTCCTACAAGCTCCTACAAGTCCTTTATCTGAGATGTTGTTCCTATGGTGGTCACATGTCTTCTCGATCTAACACGCCAACACAATAGTTCTCTTTATGCCATCAAGCCTTAGCAGCCTCTCAGCCTAGTGCTATCGGTTGGCCTTAATGCCAGGGTTAGAACTGGAGCCAAGGTCCCACATCCAGGCTGTGAGAGTTACGTTGCCTGCCTCTCTGCTAATTGTGCCCTTCATCTGTGATGTTACGAGTCTATTTGAAGGACTTTAGTCTCATTCAACATTTGTTGTACCCCCTTGAGGCTCACCTTGCCTGGTTCATCGTAGCTTGCACCACAAGCTGTTAAGATGGCTAGCACATATCAGAGCCATTGATATCTTGTTGGTCCGCTGGTTTTTCATTCCCACCATTTGCTACCCAACAATATTTTCTCACCGTTTGGGTTCTGCTACTCTTAGTGTTGCTAGGTCAGCGGTACGCTGAGTTTTGTCAGGCCCTAGCGGGGGCCCTCACCACAGCTACAGAATGGCTGAACGGGAATCTAAACTGAAGCATAAAAGAAACAAGGGTGAGACATCCCAGTCAGAGTCACCCATCAAAATGAAGCCAGATATAAACAGTACACTGGATTTGATCCTTAAGAAGCTGGCTGATGTCCATGAATTAGCCAAATCTACCAAACAAACAACGGATACTATACAGCTGGAGATAACAGCCATTAGAGCAGATATGAGCATGGTCAATAACAGACTAGCTTAGGCCGAACAGAGGATCAGTGATGTGGAAGACACAGTGACTAAATTTTGTAATGAAGTAAAATCCTTGAAGAATATGACATCCATGCTTCTGAGACAGACGGCCGAGTTGGAAGATCGCAATCGAAGAGGCAATATCAGAATTCTTGGAGTCCCGGAAGGCTCGGAGGATGCTATGGGCTCCTGTCTAGCGTTTTTAGAGGATTGGATCCCAAAGTTTACTGGCATCACATTTGTTCAACACTTTGAATTGGACAGAGCGCACAGAATCCCGTCATTTAAGTCCTCCTCAAGACCGGTAGTTCGACCAATTATTTGTAAGCCTTTGAGATTTCAGCATGTAGAGGCTATTCTTAGTCATGCTCGAAAGAATCGTCAGCTTAATTGGAATGGCCACAAGATTGTCTTTACCCAAGACTTCTCTAAGCCAACTGTTGACACTCGAAGGGGTTTCCTGGCTTTACGTGACAAGCTACGGAGCAAAAACATTCAGTTTTCTTTTGTTGGCCCCACCAAGTTCAGGATCATGGATGGTGGAAGGCACCTATTCTTCAACGATCCCAGAGATCTTGCGAACTATCTAGAAGGTCCACCGACTCAGGACATTGACTCATCACAGCTCCCCGTCAATAAGAGAAAGTCTTCTTTAGGCCCGATGTAATATTAGATGGTTCTGCTCCTCTCTTAATGCAGTATTACTTCAACAGGTGTATTGTTCTGCATCTATTCAGCATTACCTTATTCAAGTTTACGCTTTGTATTGTGTGAGATGATTATTTGTTTTGTTTAAAAATGCCCACTTAACCGAAGGTGGCTTGAAAGACTTTGGGAAGGGATGTATAAGATCTGATTTATGTGTTCCTCTGGAGTATGTGTGGACACCCCTGTCGTCGCACCTCCCACATGCTAAGTAATCAGGTTGGGGTGGGGAGGGAGGGGAGGGCAGGGTTTTGGGTTAAGAGTATCCAAGGTTTGCGGAATGTTTCGAACTATTTCTTTTGTGACTCCTTGGTTGCTCTTTTTCTCCTTTTCTGTATTTCTTTTTGGTTTCTATTCTTTTCTCTGTTTATACAAGTCTGTTGCCCGGAATCACCTGCTGCAATCTTCTGGAAGTCTGTACCTGGCTTTTTATGTGACTATGATGTTGGTGTCACATGATACGGTTGAACGTCCCCTGAGTGCTGCTGATGTGGTCCTCTTGTTGTTTGCTTGTCTTTTTATGCTAAGGTCTACATTTATTGAATTTGCCCGATATGTTAGTTCCTGATGGCTACGAATAATCCAGGTGTCTTATCAAGTGATTTAAAATTAGTGTCTTTGAATGTTAAGGGACTTAACCACCCTGTGAAAAGAAGGAAAGTTTTTGAATACTTGGCCAAGGCAAAAAGTGACATTGTCTTACTACAAGAGACAAAGCTCTCTGAGGAGGACAATAAGCTTATTACAAGTAAATGGATCTCACAATTGGTATGCTCCCCAGCGATTAAAAAGAAACGGGGTGTTATTACCCTAATCTCAAAATTCGCTAACATATCGCTGGAATCCTACACGCATGATGAGGATGGTCGTATCTTGATTACTCATTTGAGGAAAGGTGAAGATCCCATACATGTGGTTAATATATTTGGCCCTAATACGGATGACCCTTCCTTTTGGTCCAGTGTTACAGATATATTAGATGGTATCCCTCAAGATGAGCTCATTGTTATGGCAGGAGATTTTAACTTACCTCTGGACCCGATTATTGACAGGCATTCTAACTGCCACTATCAACCCACAAGCTCGCACGCCATGCTCAACACTATTTGTTCTAGATTTAATCTTAAAGATCCCTGGAGACTTCAACACCCGGACACAAGAGATTTTACATTCTATTCGGCACCTCACAACTCTTACTCTAGGATTGACTATATACTTATTTCTGGCTCTCACACCAACTTAATTCAGTCCACTGACATAGCCCCCAGACTGGTTTCCGATCATTCCTGCATTTCCCTCAAACTGGCAGGATGTCATAAAGAACAAATCCCTAAAAAATGGAGGTTTAATAGTGAGGATTTATCAGATCCTGAAGATAGGGGACGGATTGTGGAAGCTATCTCAGAGTATCTCAGACATAACAAGGTCACTGATACTAATATAAATAACCATTGGGATGCCTTAAAGGCCACCATAAGGGGTTTAGTCATTGCAATTAAAACAAAAATAAATAAACGCACGAATCAAGGTCTGCTTCAGCTCGAGCTGGAAATTAAACGTTTAGAGGCTGCTCATGTTGCTTCCCTACATGATTCTAATATATTGTTGTCACTCACACAAAAGAAATATGAGTATAATAAGATTTTAAGTGAGCGTGCGGGGGTGTGGATTAATAAATTCAAAGCCTTAAATCTCTGAGAGGCAAATAGGGCAGGTAAACTCCTTGCCTCATATCTTAAACATAAACAAAACCAACACGTCATCTCTTCCATTAAGGATACCAACAATCAAATTCACACGAAACATAAAGATATTCTTAACACATTTAAATTATTCTATCAGGACTTATACACGAATAAAGAGATTTTCGAAAAGGAGGGGTGTAACAGGTTTTTAAGTGGCCTTAATTTGCCACAACTTTCAGAGACTGACTCAACCATGTTAGGAATGGAAATCAATGACTCGGAAATAGATAAGGCGGTTAAATCCTTGAAGGATAATAAGGCCCCTGGGCCTGATGGGTTCACTGCATCCTTCTATAAAACTTTTTTAGTCCAACTAGGTCCTACTATGAAACAGGTTTTTAATCATATTGCTTCTGAGGGATACACGCCTGATTCCATGTCGGAAGCCAACATTGTCGTTATCCCCAAGGATGGGAAAGACCCTATATACCCGAAAAATTATAGACCTATTTCACTTATTAACGTGGACTGCAAAATATATGCAAACATTTTAGCGGTCAGACTCAATTCGGTCCTCCATAAATTGATAAGCAATTCTCAAGTAGGGTTCCTACGTAATCGATTATCTAATGATAACACACGGTTACTTTGTCATGTGTTAGAGAATGCCGCGACCAAAAATGATCCCTCCGTCGCCATTACTTTAGACGCCGAGAAGGCCTTCGATAGAGTCTCCTGGGCGTTTTTGGACCGCTGCTTACATTTCTTTAATTTGGGGAAGGATTTCATCAGGATGGTTATGTCGCTCTATTTAAAACCGACTGCTCGTATAGCGGTTAATGGCTCACTCTCTGAGACCTTCCCTCTTCACCAGGGCACCAGGCAGGGATGCCCTTTATCTCCATCTCTATTTTTGTTGGCCCTGGAACCTCTTATTCAGGCAATTAAGCTCAACCCAGACATCATAGGGGTTGATATTAACGGCGTTCGGGTTAAATTAGCTGCATATGCAGATGACATTTTAATAGTGACAGAACGCCCAGAGTCTTCGATTGCAGCCCTAATGGACACGTTAGAAACATATTCCATTCACTCAGGGTACAAGCTCAACAGGGACAAATCTGAGGTTAAACCATTAAATGTGTTTTGTGCTGGCGAGATGTTGGGAGATTCTGGCTTGGTGTGGCAACCGGGCTATATCAAATATTTGGGAATTATGTTCGGTAATAATATTATAGATACTTTGCACCAAAATGAGAAGATGCTGCTAGAAAAAATTAAGAAGCTTTTGGAATCTTGGTCCCCAAAATTTATTACGTGGTGGGGAAGAATTGAGACCGTGAAGATGATGGTCACCCCTTTAGTCAATTATCTCATAAGCATGCTCCCACTCATACTAACTCATTCTTTTCATCATAAACTAGATATGCTTTTATCATCCTTTCTTTGGCGTGGGAAAAAAGCTAGAATTAGCATTAAAAAACTAAGGCTGGATAAATCGTTGGGAGGTGTGAACCTAGCAGATTTTCGACTTTATCAGTATGCCTTTTGGCGAAACAAGGGTCACTTTGGGTTTCCCCTCCTGGCGATTACACACCAGTGTGGCTTGAGGTAGAAATGGCTCTTTTACACAATATTAACCATCTTACTATTCTCACAGCTAATCGTCTTCACCCCATACACTCTAGATCTATCTTTAAGAATACTAAGATAGCTCTTTTGAAAATTGACAGGACTCTGGAAGTTAGTATTAAGGGTTCGAACATGGAGTCGTTATGGTTCAATAGTAAATTTCTTTACAATGGCAAACCTCTCTATCTTGAGTCCTGGTGCAACAAGGGGGTGTTTTTTCTTCATCAATTGGAAAACGCCTCGTATCCAATGACGTTTTCTGAACTCCAAGCTAGATACCAATTAGCTGACATTGAATTTTATAACTTTCTGAAAGTGAGAGCGGCCATTACGAAATCCAAAGTGTCTCCCAATCCTTCGTCATTACAATCCTTTGTTATGAAAATTAACAAAATTGGACATCAGGTTTCCCAAATTTACAAATTATTACGCCCCAAATCTTCAAAGCTTAACGACAGGCTAATTGAGTATTGGAATTTACTTGCTTCTACCCCGTTTACTGAACATTCTTGGATAGCATTATGGAACTCCGTCTCTCACAACAAGATCTCTCCGGTTCTATCCCAAACTAAGTATTGGTTATTATATAAGGCATTTTGGACACCGTCTAGGCTATTTTCTCTGGGAATCCGGGAGGATGACTTGTGCTGGAACTGTAAAAAAGATAAAGGGGATTTAGCCCATCTTATAGTGCACTGCCCAGCAGTGAAACCCTTCTGGGATAAGGTCTACTTGTTTTTGTATAAACTGTTCAAATGTACATTATCTAGAGATTTGCCAACATTAGTAGCTGCTTTTTGGCAGGTGGACTTGCCGTCTGATGAAGACAGGGCTCTTCTTGATCTTCTGTTAATTTCTGCTGTAAAGATGATTCTCACTAACTGGAAGGACACTAGCAAGGCTTCTTATGCCTGTTGGATGAACTGGGTTATACATCTTAGGGGGCGGACAACATTACTTTACAAAATTCGCCTTGGAAGCCGTCAACGAGGTCACTGTGGTCTACTTTGGACGAGTATTTTGCCTCTCATAAACCACCATGAACCTTACTAATATGTACTTTATTCGTGAATATAGGCTTCATGTTAATGTGTATCACCATGTCATGCAAATTTTATATATTATACTATGCTATGTAGTGGGGCCGGGACTCTAGACTGTCTGCTCTTTTTTCTTTTTTCTTTCCCTATTGTTTTTTTTTTTAATCTTCTTTCTCTTTTCTTTCATTCTATCTCTTTTTTTTTTTTTTTTGGGTGCCAAATGTGTTATGAGGTTTGTTCTTCTTCTAATATACTGCTGAGTACGCATGTATTATCCATATTTGTTCTGAGGTTATTGAATTGTGTATACTACTATTACCTCGTCATGTAATCAGCTTTAGTTGGTTTTTTTCGTTCACCAATAACTAATAATAATAAAAATTATTTGAGATAAAAAAAAATACATCTACTTTTTAGACTAGATTTTGGATGTTCAGTCACTTTTGCTTCGGCCATTTTGTATTCTACTAAAAATATAAAAATATAAACCTATAAAAACTCTAAATTTACTAAAAATAATTTTCTGAAAAATAGTGTAATCCTACACTTCAAGGCTTTCTTCTTTTACCCCTTTCTTTTATTTACTTTTTCTTTATATCTTCTGAGTCTTTCCATTCATTTCGTCTGACAAAGTTTCACCTTAAAGTTTTCATAGTTCTTTTAAGGTGGTCTTAATTTGCTTTCATCCACTTGCTCAGTGTCAGTACTGTCTTTTTCTTCACTTGGATCTGAGCTTTCAATTTCTTCCAAGATCACGTACGTCCATTCTGGTGCTTTGTACTTTCTGCTTGGAATTCTTACTCTCCTTGTTTTTCGTACTGACTCTTCTTCTGACCCTTCTTGTTCTGTTTGACTTGTGACCTCATTGATTTGCTCTGGTCTTCTTTTTAACTTTCTTCTTACAAGAGTGTATTTCAGTCTTTTCACTCCACTTGGCCAATTGTCACCTTTTCTTGGCCTTTTGACTTGAACTACTTTTTCACCTTCTCCATCTGATTCACAAGTTCTCTTGTTAGACTTTTATTCTACCTGTTCTACTTCTTGACTTTCAGTAACTTCTCCTTCTTCTGGTTGAACAGCAGTCTCATGAGACCCAGTAACTGGTGCCCACTCTACTTGACTTGTGCTTGGCTGTTCATCATCCGTTTGTTCTTCAGAATCTGTTATTCTAGATTCTTCAGCTTCACACACTTCAGCTTCAGGTCTTTGGCTTTGGTTTACCAGTTGCTGCTCTTCTTGTCTTTCAAGGGGACTTGGGACTCGTCTGGTATGGCTGGCATGTATCCAATTTGGCAAACCGCCACACTTCACTGCTGTTGTCGTCACCAGAATCACCTGGTAGGGTCTGTTCCACCCGGGTTCTAAACACGAATTCCTCACGTGTTTCTTGACAAGAACCAACTCACCAGGACTCAGATCATGAGCTTGATTCGGCTGTGTCGTAGTAGCATCTTCTCCAACCTGGCGAGACACAGAACGCACCAGATCAGCTAATCCTCTGCAATAATCAAGCACTAGATCATCAGAAATATTCATCAATTTGTTTGCTGGTATAAATGCTTGTCTCATTGCTCTTCCCATCAGGACTTCATGTGGACTCAAACCCGTCTTTTTGTCAGGAATGCTTCTAAGACTCATTAATACAAGGGGTAAAGCATCAGGCCATTCAGTGTTGTGGATGCACACACTTTTCCTAACCTAGATTTTATTGTGCCATTTAACTGCTCAACCACTCCAGATGCTTCAGGTCGATAGGCACAATGCAGCTTCTGTTCAATCTGTAATGCCGCACAAATCATCCGCATTATCTCATTGTTGAAATGTGTTCCTCTATCTGTTTCTAAAGTGACTGGAAATCCAAACCTAGGTATCAGTTCTCTTAGAAGCATCTTTGCGACAGTTAGGCTGTCATTCCTTCTTGTTGGATAGGCTTCCACCCTACGAGAAAACAAGCAGACAACAACCAACACATATTTCAGCCCATTGCACGGTGGGAGTCCAATAAAGTCCAATTGGAGCCGGGTGAATGGACCTGCTGCTTTTCCAATTCGCCCCAACTAACAATTGTCTTCCTACCTGGATTCTGTTGTTGGCAGGTGACGCACCTCCGGCAAAGACTCTCTGCAATGACCCTGAACTTTGGGTTATACCATGATTGCTTGAACAGCCTGATCATTGCATCTCTTCCAACATGTGCAATTCCATGGTATACCCTTGCCATTTGGGATAGTAAACCGTCTGGCATGACTGGTCTTTCGTCTATATAGACCCACACTTCATCCTCTGCTCTCTTTCTACAGCCTGAATTTATCCAGATTTCCTTTTCCTCATCACTTGCCTCTTCCTGTAACTGCCTAACCTCATCCCAAGTTTCAAAAGATGAAGAGAACATAAGATGGCAATTGGTATTTTCCTTTTCAATCCCTCTGTATAGGGCAATTAAATTTCATGCACAGAAACGCGCTACTTGATCTGCGTATCTGTTGCCCCTCGTCACATAGTCATCTCCTGACTTATGTGCGGAACATTTGACCACTGTAATTCTTTTGGGCATTTGTAAAGCATCCAATAAATCTTTTACAGTTTTGCTGTTTCTAATAGGAGAACCTGAAGAAGTCAGAAATCCCCTTTGCATCCATAGCTGCCCAAAATCATGGACAACCCCGAAACCATATTGACTATCAGTAAATATGGTTACCCTCAGACTCTTGGCAATTTTGCATGCTCTAATCAGAGCTATCCGTTCGGCAATTTGAACAGAGTTTATCCCCTTTAGACAGGATTCTTCTAAAACTCCTGCTATGGTGCAAACAGCATAGGCAGAACACAATTCTCCTTTTTCATTTCTTAAACCTGATCCATCAACGAACATCTCACAATCTGATTCTTCTAGGGGAGTGTCCTCAATATCAGGCTGGGGCTTCGTGCACAACTCTGTCACATCCAGACAATCATGATCCGCTTCCTCTCTCACTTCCTCACAATATGAATTCGGCAACAGAGTTGCAGGATTCACTGTAGTGCACCTTACCACAGTCACATTTTCAGCACCCAAAATCACTCTTTCATACTTAGTCAGCCGACTAGAGGTCATGTGCTGGGTCCTCGTATGAGTCAAAAGGATTTCAACTGAATGTGGCACATACACCTTGACTGGATGTCCCATCACAATTGCTTGACTCTGTTCCAGACTGACACAAGTAGCAGCTACTGCTTTTAAATATCCTGGTAACGCTGCAGCCACTGAATCCAAAGTAGCAGAAAAATATGCTACTGGACGTCGTGCCATTCCATGTTTTTGAGTTAAAACTGAAAGTGCACACCCATCTCTTTCACAACAGTACAATGCAAAATCATTTGCAAAATCTGGCATTCCCAATGCAGGTGCTCGACAAAGACTGTTTCGCAGTTTAGTAAAAGCTTAAATACTTTCATCATCCAACACAATCGGATCTTTCACATCTTTTCGTGTCAACCTCTGTAGAGGTTTTGCAATTAGTGAGAAACCACTGATCCACTGCCTACAGTATCCAACCATTCCCAAAAACATTCAGACTTCTTTCTGAGTGGTAGGTGGGCTCATCTGTTTAATTACTCTAATTCTTTCTGGTGTCACCTTTCTGACTCCCTTTTCTATTTTGTGTCCTAGGTATTGGACATCCTGTTTACAAAATTGTAATTTTGCTGGTGACACTTTGTGTCCTCTTTCTGCCAAATGGTTCAGTAAGGCAATAGTATCTGTTACACATGCCTCTCGGGTCTTTGATGCCACAAGTAGGTCATCAATGTACTGAACCAAAACTGAATTTCCTGGCATGACCAAAGTCTCCAGACACCTTTTCAAAATCTGATTAAAGATTGAAGGACTCTCAGGATACCCTTGAGGAACTCGGCACCATGCCAAAACACGGTCTCCGAACCGGAATGCAAACAAATACTGGGTTTTCGAATGTAAAGGAATCGAGAAAAATGCTTGGCACAGATCAATCACTGTGTACCATTCTGAATCACATGGAATTTGGTAAAGGATTACTGCTGGATTCGGTACTACTGGACAACCGGGTACTACAATTTTATTAATCTTTCTTAAATCCAGTACTATTCTATATTTTCCGCTTGGCTTTTTAATTCCTATAATGGGCGCATTACAAGGACTACTCATTATCTCTTTCAAATTCCCTGTTCAATCATTTGATCAACCACAGGAGTGACTCCTGCAATTACTTCTGGACTCATTTTGTACTGAGGTGTGTTTGGATATACAGCACCCTCTTTCACTGTAACCTGAATCGGGTCTACATTTGTCATTAGGCCAATCTCCTTTCCCGTAAAGTCCCATACATCCGTCCTCACTGTACTTTTTAATTCTTCAGGCAAACTTTCTTCTGTGAGAAGTGAAAACAACTCATCCTAACATCATCTTGAATTCAACATCCTCATCAGGTGTCTGAAACGCGATACCATCTGGTGTACAATAGATGGTACAATTCATTTTGCACAATAAATCTCTTCCTAAGAGATTTCCTGGACTTGAGTCACATACCACGAAACGATGCATGTCTCTGAAACTTCCAATATGAACTTCTATTGGATTTGTGACTGGTGTTCTAAAATGCTTGTTTGAGACTCGTACAACTTGGATAGTTTCTCCCGAGAGGGGTAGGTTTGGAAATACTGCTGCTCTCACAGTAGAACGGGTAGCACCAGTGTCCACCAGGAATGTAATATCATTACCTTCCACTTTTCCTTCGACAAATGGATCTGACTGATCTACCGCTAAAGATGCGCCAAGTACGCACTCTTCCTCCCCCCTCAGGCACCGTCATTGAGATGAGTCTGAATCATTCTCATTGCACTGCAACCAATATTGCGGAACCATTTGCACACTTTGATTCTTACCAATCTGGTCACCTCCGTGAAATCCAGTGTTCACACCGTACCTTTGCACTTGAGCATTCACATTATTTGGCATGGGAGCTTGTGGCACCTGTAACTGTGGAGTAACTACCTGCTGCTGCTGGTTCACAACCACCTCATTCTGCATCTGTGGATTTAAATTTTGATTTTCTCCATTATTCTTTTGAGCAGATCTACACTCGTTCTTCCAGTGTCCAATCTTTCTGCACGCATGACAAGGAAACTTCTTCCTAGCCTCTTCTTTAGTCATTTTACCTCTACCTCCATTGGGTACCTGACCATTTTGATTCTGACCATTCATCTGATAACCTGTCTGGGGATTACTATTCAATTATTGTTGCTCTGCTACCTTCACTTGTGCCCACATCATTTTCTCTTTTAACTTTTTATGCCTTGATTCAATGTCATCACTACAATACTTCGCATACCTCAAAATGTCGTCAATTGTTTTGCTCTGCCAACAAATCAAATGTTGCTGAATCATATTACTAATCTCCGGTTTCAATCCAAACACAAAACGATACACAAAATGTCCCATATCTTTGTCTCCAATATTCTCAAATCCGCTGTACTGTTTAAATACTTGTAACAACCTTTCATAATAAGCATGCACTGACTCTTTCGGTTCTTGGGTCGTTCTGTCTATCTTAACCCAATCTGTTTCTTTAGGGGAAATTTTCCCTTTCAAGAAAGTGATCACCTGATTGTACTTTTTCATCACCTCATCAGACGGTGCACCTGTTTTAGGATCTCTAGGATATTCTTCTTTTGGCCAGTCAACAGTGATTTTACATTCTGTCCACAAATCAGCTGGTACA
The DNA here is from genome assembly GCA_963921515.1 of Calotriton arnoldi. Classification (NCBI taxonomy): domain Eukaryota; kingdom Metazoa; phylum Chordata; class Amphibia; order Caudata; family Salamandridae; genus Calotriton; species Calotriton arnoldi. Next base: position 1,896,311 of record CAWUFW010000745.1, on the reverse strand, counting down.
ACAATCTCAAACAAACCATCTAGATCCTTTAACAAAACCTTTGAAACTTTTACAAATCTCTCTACCTGTTTGTACCACTCAACTGGTTTCTCTCTTAATCTGGGAAAATCATTCGTAAAGGACAATATATCCTGTCTTGTCCAAGGAACGTGCACATATCCTCCAACTGGGACTTCCCTCATCGGGCACGCCCTTTCAACTTGTTCTGTCTCTTTTAACGGAAACATTGACGTTCCTTTGCCAGCAGCTTCTTCTTTCTTTCTCGTCCATCTACCGTTCCATCGTTCCACATCTCCCCATTTCTTCAAAATATTCATCAACTCTTTTATCTGCAATCTTTTTCCAGACGCATTCAAACTCTCTAACTCCTTATCAGTGAAAGCCGATCTGTATGATTTTTGCAACACCTTCGATTTTTCTATGTCTATTTCATACTCACTAGCAGCCTCTGATATTTTCTCATGTAGATTCCTCGCTCTCCAAGTAATGCTTTTACACAAAAACAACAGCTCTTCATCTCGGTAAGTCCCTAATCTATCTGGACTTATCGTACCAATAAACATCTCTTCCAAATCCACTTTCAATTGGCTCACATTTATACTCTGTGGTTGAGGTTTTTGCTTTTCCATTCCCTGTATCCAATCATTCAATTCCTCTGGGGAAGGACCTGCTGAACTCCCTGTCGCTGAAATAACATTCAGCCCTATTCTCCTTGGATCTATTTGTACACTTCTTCTAGGAGTTTCTGTTATTATCTCACAAACTGGAAGATCTAACAATGTTGTATTTTTTTTTTTGTTTAAATCTCTTTTATTGAGTTTTCATATAACAAAAGCCATTAATATGACAGATAGCGAGCATGGAATAATATATGACAGCTCAGGGTAACAAAACATTGCCAATAGTAAGACCAGTCGCACAGTATCCGTTATAGTGGGCGTTTTACCAGAGCAAATGTCCGGGTGCGATGCAAGAGATCCATTTTAAGTAACATACTACGGCAGCAAAAACAACAGCCAGAATTTTAGAGATATTACAATAGCATGGAACAGGCAGTCTACTTCGTACAGTTATCCTCCAGCGCAAGCCCTTAATCCCGGTACTTGTTATACTTAATAAGGTCGTTGTTCCCCAGGTACGCACGTAAAGTGTGGTAGTGTATCTCTCAGGGGGTCCAAAAGACCCTAGCGCCTTTAGATGCGGTATGTGTTCGGCAGAGCACCCCATCTAGATAAGATGGCCCTCATAGTGGCCTTACCTAGGCTCTACATTCGAAGGCGGTAGCTGCGGTGTCCGCGGCCAGTGAGCTGAGGAGGCCATAGTTCTGTCTATGTCGGGAGAGTTAACTAAGAAGAAGGGATAGTCAAGAAGAAATTAAAAAAGTGAGAAAGGATAGAAAAGAGGAGATGAGAGGATAGTCTGGGGAGATATCCCCGTGCAGCAGTTCTTCGGAAGGGAAGGGGCCCAGGGCTCTCCCGTGGTGTGGTTGTGAGCTTATTTGAGGGGCCGACATCCCTGTTCTCCCTACTGTGTGTCTTCCTCGTACGGTTCCCCCCGTGGAAGTATGGGGTCCGCAAAGAGTTGGAGGGCTCTCAACCTGGGGGGCACAGATCGTGTATGCTCCAACCGAGAGAGATGCGAGACCAGTGGCTGCCATATGCGGTCGAATTTAGCATCCGTACATGCCAACCTATGAGAAAGGAGTTCCATCGCCATGACATGCCAAAGACGAGTAAGCCAAATCAAGGACGAGGGGGAGCACGTTTTCTTCCAATGTATGGCAATGACCTGCTTAGCGGCAGTGAACATGTGAAAAATCAGATGCCAGTCTGTGTGCTTCATTGCTCTAAGAGCCGTCGGTCGGAGCCCCAGAATAACCACCCTCGGGTCATTTGGCAAGGGGAAGCCCACAACCTCTCCAACGTGGCCCATCACCTCTCTCCAAAAGGTAAGAATGAGCGGACAGGTCCACCATATATGAAGAAAAGAACCCTGTGCCGCCTGGCATCGCCAGCAAAGAGGGGCGAAGCCCGGGAACATCTTCTGGAGTCTGAGAGGAGTATAATACCAGCGAGTCATGACTTTATAGACCGATTCCTGTTGTGTTATACTTTTAAAGATACGAGGGATATCGCGCCATAACTGCTCCCATTGGTCTGAATCTATATCTCCTTCGATGTCCAACTGCCACTGGCGCTGGTAGGTGTGTGGGGGCACCGAATGTGAATGCTGAAGCACTTTGTAGGTCCGGGAAATCAGCCCCCGGGATCCATCGAAAGCACGGACCAGCGTTTCAAAAGGCGTTAGGCGCCTCGTGGCTCCCTCCATGTACGAGGGGGCACGGAGCCAGTGCCGGATCTGAAAGTACTCCATGCGCGTGGTTTTTGGAAGGTTGAAGTCCTGTCTGCACTGGTCGAATGATTTAAAGATACCCTTCTCAAAAAGTTGTTCTATGACACGGCACTCCCCAGCCGACCAAGCCGGGAACGACGTTAGGGGTAGGGCCGGCGGGAAATCCGGGTTGAGCGCTAGTGATGTGTTGGGAGAGGGGAATGTAGTGAGACCACGGGATACTGCAATCCTGTCCCAGATCTCCAAGACCGTCTTGGTTGGAGTAGCTATGTATGCACTACGATGCCTGGCCCCCTTCTAATCCAGGCCAGGTCCCACAGTGGGCGACACGCCACTGCCCTGTCCATATGGAACCAGTGTTTTTCGCTTTCGCGAACCGACCATTCCGATATGTATCGCAAGTGCGAGGCCCAGTAATAGGCGAGCAGATCGGGACAAGCCAGACCACCCCTGTCGCGAGGTAGCAACAGGACCCGTGTGGAAAAACGCGACCTGCCCCCTCCCCAGATGAACGCCGTAAGATCCCATTGGAGGTTCTGGATATCTCGCTGGGTGATCGGCGTGGGAAGAGCCTGGAAAAGGTACAGTACCTTCGGCAAAATTGCCATTTTAACTGCGTTCAAGCGGCCCAGCCACGAAATTGGGAGTGATTTCCAGCGACGGGGCTCAGCCCGGACAGCCGTCCTGCATGCCGGCCAATTAGCTCCAGTCCAGGTGTCTAGGGTAGCAGTAACGTTAATCCCTAGGTAGCGTATGGAATGTGAGGCCCATTGAAACGGGTTAACTGGACCTAGGTTATCCAGCTGTAGCTGGGGGAGAGTGAGATTGAGTGCCTGCGATTTGGAAAGATTAATTTTAAGGCCCGATATCAATTCAAATTGAGAGAGAATGTCCAATAATGCGGGTAGTGAGCTTGCTGGTTCCGTTAGTGTCAGGAGAAGGTCATCTGCAAAAAGGCCAATTTTGTGTTCTACTCCTCCTATGCGTGGTCCCCGAATTTCTGCCGACTGCCTGATAGCAATCGCCAGGGGCTCCACCACAAGAGCAAACAGTAAGGGTGAGAGCGGGCACCCCTGGCGCGTACCCCTGCCGATGGAGAAGGACGGGGTGAGAAGACCATTTACTCGGATCCGCGCCGAGGGCGCCGCATACGGCGCCATGATGCGCGCAATCATGGTCGGTCCGAGTCCCACGCGATGCAGGACTGCCCGCAAAAAGGACCAGTCAACCCGGTCAAAAGCCTTTTCGGCGTCCAGGGAGAGCAGAAAGGCCGGTGTATTATAATGCTGTGTCTTTTGCACCAGATGGGCTACTCGGCGAATATTATCCGCTCCCTGTCTCTCCCTCACAAAACCCACCTGATCCGGTTCGATCAGGCCCGGGAGGTGAGGGCCTATCCTTTGGGCAAGTATTTTGGTATATAGTTTGGCATCTACGTTCAATAAGGAGATAGGCCGAAAGAGGCGCATGCCGTGGGGTCTTTCCCAGGTTTAGGGATAAGGATTATCTCCGCCTCTGCCATCGTCGGCGTTACTGACCCTGTCTCCGCAAATGAATTAAAAAGACGCAATAGATGGGCCTGAAGTTCGGGGAGGAAGAGGCGATAGAAAGCCAGCGTTAGGCCATCAGGCCCTGGGGACTTTCCCACTGGCATGCCTTTTAGGGCCTTTTGGAGTCCCGCCGCTATGATAGGTTCCTCTAATTGTTCCTTAAAGAAGGGGGTCAGTGGCGTCCAGGCGCAAGCAGCTAAAAAGGGATCCGTCTGGTCTCCACAAGTCTCTCCCTGACCATATAGTTCGGAGAAAAAGGCGTGAAACTCCTGTTGTTTAGCGTTTTCGGAGGTAGCCCAGCCCCCCCCCCATTCTGGACTATTTTTGCGATATGGCCCTTAGAGATCTGATTCCTGAGGCGACGCGCCAGCATGGATCCCACCCTGTTACCCCCCCCATAAAACTTCTGCTTGAGAGTCAAGAGGGAACGCTCTGCTTTGTTCACCCGGAGAGCCTTGAGCTGACCCCGAAGGGAGGCAAGTCTCTTGCTTGTGACGATAGAAGGCGCGTTACGATTTTGTTGTTCCATGGTTTTAAGATCACGGGTGAGGTTGTCCTCCACCAGGCGAGACTCCCGCCTGCGGGCTATAGAGATGGAAGTGATAACGCCCCGGATCGTGGCCTTGAAGGCGTCCCACAGCATGGGTATTGTGGTCTCCGGGAGGTCATTGGCCGTAAAGTATGATTGTATAGCCTGTCTGAGCTCGGCCACATCCACCTGATCGCGGAGAACATGCGGAGGGAGTCGCCAGCGCGGGGTGGAATTCGGGGGACGGCCCAAGGTGGACAGGGTTATCTCCAAGTGAGCGTGGTCCGAGATAGATATATCTGAAATCCCTACTGTTTCTAGGGAGCGAATGAGTGCGTGGGATAGAAAAAGGTAATCTATACGGGAGTGCGAGCGATGCACATGGGAGTAGAAAGTGTAGTCCTGTGTGTCCGGTTCCTTATAGCGCCAAGCGTCTACCAGACCCAAGGCTTCTAGGTCACGTTTGAGAGCGGCGGACATAGCCCCTACCCCCTGATAAGAAGGGGAGGTGCGGTCCATGGTGGGGTCCCAAACTAGGTTAAAGTCACCCCCAAGGATGATAGGATTAGTTTCCTTGGAGAGGGAAGTTTGGAGGAGGTGGCGGATGAAAGCATCCTGTGCCTGGTTGGGTGCATATAAATTAAGGAGGGTAAGCTGTCTGCCCTGTAATGATAGCTGGAGCTTAAGAGATCTACCTTCCGCATCCCGAACGGTGCGCTCTATGTTTACCGAGAGACCTACTTTAAAAAGGATACCCACCCCTGCTGTCTTAGATGGTGCAGACGCCCATAGTTGTAGGGGGAATTTAGGATGAGACATGCGGATAGTATCGGCCCGTAAAAGATGGGTCTCTTGGAGAAAGACAATGTCTGGATCCTGAAGTTGGAGGTAGCGCCAGATCTGTCTTCTCTTATTCGGGGCATTCAGGCCTTTGACATTAAGGGAGAGACATTTAAGCTGAGCCATTGATCTGTACCCGAAAAGGCATGCGTTGGCCGGAACTGATGGAGTCCCATCTCTCTCTGGTCGGAGCTTGAAGCGTCAACCGCTGTGGGAGTTGGAGCAAGCGTGGATTCCCCCCCAGGGGTGGAGTGTGAGATATAGTACCCGGGGTCCCCAAAGCTGCCGGTCTCAGAGCCATGGCCCTTCGCTGCGATTCGGGGTCCTCCCCTCGAGTCCAGAAAAAGAAAGGAAGTAAGGGAAAGAATAGAAGAGGGGAAGATTCCCAGAATGGAGAAAGTACCAAATAACTAAGGGGCCAACTGGGCCCAACAGGACCTTTCCAGTCCAGGAGCGGCCCAATGGTGGGAACCAGGGCGGCTCTGAGGAAGTCACTCCTCTTGGGGACTAAGGAAATGGCGGGGTAGGCCTCAGACTTCCCTGGGAGCAAGAGTCGTCCGCCCCCCAGGGGCGACCCGTCGCAGTAACGACGGGGAGAAACGCGTCCAAGATGGAGCCACAGGGGGACCCCCTCCGGAGTGGATCCGGAGCCCAACAACACATCCTGGCACCATCGCCCTCCAAGCATTTGGGCGAACTAAAAACTCGGGCACCCTTAGAGTGACTGACAGGTGTGGGGGAGGGGCACCTCGCCCCCGTCGCGCTTACAACAGTGTAAAGCTGGTGTGGATACGGTAGCCTAAAGTAACACGCATAAATAAGCACTCCCAAGAGCCCACCCACGACAGACCCATCCCGTCAAGGGAGTGTGGTGCTTTGCAGGCATGATCCCCCACCCCGAGGGACAACCAGACATTGCCTCCCCTGACACTCTTCTTAAGACAAATCATATTAAGTGTATGGACGCCTAGTTGCCCCAACACTTCGTCTAAGCAGTCAAGGCGATCCAACGCCCTCTCCCATCTGAAGCCTCTGACAATGGGGCGTGAGAGGTATGTTCTACCAGTCCACGTGTCTGTGGAGGCCTCTCAACCGGTTATCAGTTGTCCCCGCTGGCGCCAGGGGGGGAAGGCGGCCTCGATCTCAGGCCCTCTCTCGTTGAAGTCTGTGACGCCTCCATGTTCCGTAGGTGTTGGATAATGTCCTGCTTGGCTTGAAGGTCTGTCCCCCCTGCTCCGGAGGCTCCAGCCCTGGGGCGCCCGACCCTCGACCACTCAGGGCGGAGAGAGATCTGGGATGCCGACTCAGCGGGCCCGGGAGAGGAAGGCCTCGATCCAGATGAGATGTTCAGCAGTTGGAGGGCTTCACGAAGAGATCTCAGAGACCTGCGCCTCCCCTCCCAGTGAAAAATCAGAGCAAACGGGTGGCCCCATTGATATTTGACATTGGCTTCTCTCAGTTTAGCAGTGACTGGCCGGAAGTCCCTACGGCGGCGCAGGGTGAAGGGCGATAGGTCCTGAAAGATTTGGATGGCGTGTCCCTCGTGTTCCAACTTTTCGGTCGCCCTGGCCGCTCGGAGGATTGCCTCCTTTTCTGTGAAAAAATTTACCCTGGTCAGGATGTCGGGGATCAGGTTGGTGTTACCCCGTGGGGGTGCTACCCTATGCGCTCGGTCCAGTGTGGGTGGGGAGGAGTCCTCATCTCCCCTGACCGCATGCAGTAGTTCTGCGACATACGTCATTATGTCCTGTCCCTCTGCGCCCCGCGGCACACCCCGGACGCGGAGGTTGTTCCGGCGGCTCCTATTCTCTAAATCCTCCTGCTTGAGTTGGAGTTCCACATGTTGCTCCTCTAGAGTTAGGACGCGGCGCCTGAGATCTTCCTGCTCCTCTGTTCGCGTGTCGAGGGTGTGCTCCAAGTCGTCCACCCTAGTGCCAATTTCGGTGACATCTCGTCTAATGTCCGTGAGGTAGGACTTGACCTCCAGCTTAAGAGATGAGATCTCTGATTTGATGTCCTGAAGGAAACTAGACATAAATGCCTGCGTAATGGCGCCTGATTCAAGCATATCCAGCTTGGAGTTCATTGCTGTGTCGTCCCCTGAGGCTACCGGGGTTTGCTTGCCCCACAGGTCCGCCACCGAGGTATCTTTAGGCGCCAATTGGGCTGCGGCCTTTCCCGTCTTGGGCTTGGTCATGATTTCAGCGCCGGGGGTGTAGATCTCACCTGCCCTCGTTCGGTTCCAAGCCGGGGCCTCCTCACTTCCCCGTAGTCGATGCTTCGCAAGTCCGTCCGGCGGCAGGACAAGGCGGCACAGGCCTGACCGCAGGATCCGCCCGTCAGACCAACTCGGGCCCCCCTCGTCGCCGATCCTGGCAGGAGGTATCGTCCCGGGGGTCCATACCCCACGCTCCAGCCGCCGTCAATTCAAATCATAGGGGCCACTCTCCTCCGTCACCCCCCGGCGGGGCCCCGACAACTTCAGCGGAGCCTAGGGCAGCCCCACGCCAGTTCTGCTCGGGTACCGGAAGGAGCCCGATCCGGCCCCCGAGTCGCTCCAGTCCCCCAAGCGTAGTACAGGGCACCCCCACTGCCAGTCCGGCCCAACAACCAGGGCCCGCCCCGCCGCCCCTCACCGCCGTCCAGGCCAAGCTCTCCCCACTCTTCAGGGTCCTCTACTCTCAGGGGAGTATACGCAAAGTCAGAGGTCCAGGAGCAGGGGCCTCCGACCACGAGTGTTGTCCACCCACCAGGGCAGTCACAGCGGGGCAGCAAGCACTATCAAAGCCTCCACCTCGGGGCCAGCCATCCGGCGCCACTGCAGGGGTCCTCCACCACTCCCCCGTCTCGCTGTTAACTCTCCTCCGCACGCGCAGGGTGCTCCCAAGGCCTCCGATCCCTCAGGCGTGGTCTCCCCTGTGCGGACCTCCAGGCATAGGGTCGCGGGACCTCGGCCGTCCTCCAGCCCCTGGCCCCATCAGGGTCCACAGGCGTGTTCTCAGGGCGCTGTGCGCGATGGGCCCAAGGGAGCCGGGTCTCACCAGGCCTTCGGCTCTGCAAACGCCGCTCCTCCGACCTCGCCGGGCCGCTACTGTGTGGGGGAGGGGCACACGAGGTCCACAGCCTCAGGCCCAGCCGGGGGGGGGTGGGGAAGAGTCCACTACCAGCCGTAGGTACTCACGATAGTCCTCAGCTCCCTCAGGGCCGCCGCTCCATCCCCCGGGCCAGCCGCGATCCCCCTCCTCACCTCCGTCTGCCTCTCTGCTCTTCCCCGGTCTCAGCCAACGGGCTCGTGGGGCCTCGGGAGTCCGGCCAGAGTCCGCTCCCAGAGGGAGGGGGCAGGCTCCCCAACTCAGCCCACCGTCGCAGGCAGGGTCTCCGGGGCCAAGCGACCCCCCGCAGGACCTCCTCCGCCCAAGGACCAGCGATTCTCGCATCTCCCGCAGACAAAGGCCGACACTCCGGTGCGGGCAAGATGGCGGACGGGATCGCCGCGATCAACTTCTCTCGGCTCTCCCAGCCGCTGTGTCGGGTCGAGGTCCCCCCAAAACTCCAGGGACCTGCAGCGGGCTATACGCTATCGATGGGGGGGCACAGACTTTGCCCCCGTGCCTTAAATCGCTTAAGGTACGCCCCAGGCCGCCCCTGGAAAGCGGAGCTCAGTCCTCGTGCGTCTTACGCCATCGGAGTCCAGGCCACCAAATGTTGTATTTTTGTCAGCCTGTCCATCCTCATTCACTACCATCACCATTCCACTCCTGTCGCTACTCCTTGGTACTGCCAATGTATGTACTTTTGTTATATTCTGTTTTTCTCCATACAATGGAACTACAGGACCAATTGTTACCGGTACCGTCAATGCTTCTGCATTTAGACTCAACTGATTTATTTTCTGGATCTGCTCTACTCTTGCCTTATTTAACATGTCCAATTCCTTTTCTCGTACTATTCTAGCCATGTCCGCAATCTGTGGGGTTAATGGATTTCCCATAAAGGGTGCATTCGGAGTCACCTCAACTGAATTTTCTTGATAGGGCGGAGGTCTTTTGGTCATAATATCCTCTAATAACTCATCATCAGAATCGTTTGCATCATCTCTTAAACTTGAAGTTTCTACATTTTTCTTTTTCTCTTTACATTTACCTCCTGTCTGGTCGTCAGCAACTAAAACTGGGTACAAACCCTCGGTTACCACAGCTCTCCACCATCGTTTCATTGTGTCCTCTCTTCTCTCAAAAGGATATCTAGTCATTAAGTTTCTATATCTCCTACCCCCTCGATATTTCTCTCTTTCCATTGCTTCTACTTCCCATTCCTCTAACGCTTCATACTGTGTAGGTCTGGGATTTGGCTCTAATGAATTCATTCAATTTCTCAAATTCTGCAAAATCCCATATTAAACGAACCATGCTGTGGAAAAGCTATAACACCATCATCCTTTGTGTATTCCACCCAATTCTCTAACCAAGTACACGTATGGTATCCTCGCTCCAAAATCATATAGGAAGCAGGCGTTCCTGGAGGGGGAATAAGAATTCCCTCCCTAGTCACTATTGGTTTGTCCTTTTTAAAGAAATTCTTTATCTTCTTTAACAACTTCATTTTTTCCTGACTCTTTACACAAATGTATCACAACAAAACACACAAAGAATACTTTCCGTAATTCTTCTTATTCTATTTGCTAGTTCTCGTCCAATACCAGCGCGACTCACACCAACCGTCCAATTACGGTTCTCTACGTATCTGCTGTCTCGACCAATGTCAGCGCGGTTCACACCAACTAACCAATCACAGCTCGGTACACGCCCGCTGCCTGACCAATACCAGCGCAGCTTTTTTCTGACGTCAGTATTACTCCTTCTACTGACCCTCCCTTTACAAAAGAATACTGCAATATTTTCTAAGTTTTCTTAATCAAAAAATTCTGTTAGTAACAACACAAAACAATGCTACCTTGTCTGCTCCGCTAAATAAAGAGATAGTTCTTCACTTTTCAAAGAAATTTTCTTTCACTGCAAGCAAGAAATAAAGACCAGCGCTAATTTACCTCTCTAACAAGCTCCAGGAGGACTTGGTACTCCTCTAGGGATAAGGCCAAAGTTTCGCAAGAGGACTTTTTGGTGTAAAAGAGGTCTTGGTACTCCTCAGGGGATAAGGCCAGAGTTTCAAAAGTGGACCCTTCGCTATTTCAGATACTCTTCTCTCATACGAAATTGTCCCTAAATATAACACCTACAGCCCTCCGTAGCTTCGGTATTATAACAGCAGACAAAGTACTTCTGCAGTGTGATTTCTTTATCCATTCTCTTCTTCTGCCTACTTCAGGCTAAATTCCATAATTCCTCAGGTACCTCTGTACCTGTACTTCTAGACAACATAGAACAGGACACTAACTTTTTCTTGTTAAAACATATAATCAATAATCAATCATTATTACCAAACTAATCAATAATTAAAACGTCCTCTGCTACCAGAAAGCTGATGCAGCGCGGCACTTAATCAGGGATCAATACTCATCAATATTTCATACAATGGCCCATACACATTCACCCAAATCCCTGATGCGCTGGGGGTCAAGTTTTAATGACGTGAAAAACGTTTCCTTCACAGATTCATGTTTAACAATTCTAAATATATAACTAGACCTGTAAATCAAGTCTCTTTCCTCTCGGTCGATGGACCAATTAGTTGAGAAGTTGATGGTAATAATAAACTAACTGACTAAACAGCTAAATAACTACAAACTCTCGGTAAGTTTTAAACAAAGTTTATCTCAAATAAAGGGTTATGCTCTTAGTACACAGGTCACAATGCAAACAAAGAATTTCACACATGGGAGAGAAAATAAAACAGCAATGCAAACAATATCAAAGCCATTCCAATTAATAATATGCATATGAGGGAGTGGATAGATGAAGAGACATAAGTTTCAGCAAAAATAATGCGAAACAATATACTTATGACGGAGTGGATAGATGAAGAGACATAAGTTTCAGCAAAAATAATGTGAAACAATATACTTATGACGGAGTGGATAGATGAAGAGACATGAGTTTCAGAGACAATAATACATTTGCAATAATTTTGCAAAGTACAAGTCAGAATAATACAAACCCAAAAGATCTGTGAAATACCACCCCCTTGGTCGAGGGGACAGTGGGGGTTCCTCGAACTAGAGTCAAGGAACAAAGATTTCAGAGACAGGAACGGAACAGGGACAGGAACAGCTAGGCCTCTCTGCAAACCGACGAACAGCGACGCATCTCCCCTCTCAATCTCCTACCGCTGCAGCCACCGACACCTCTCCTTCTCCCACTAAAACCACACCCCCAACCACACCCCCAGTTATACCCTAAAACCTACATGTCCAACCCACATTAATTGAAACATTGCACAGAAATCGACAGTTCATTGGATGCTCGGGGAGGTGGTGCATCACACCATCGTGATTTCATTCAAAATTGTTCATATTCATTGTTCTACTTCCGTTCCCATCGCGTAATGACTGACTAGTCCATGCATTTTTATCCTTGTTACATTTCCCTAAGTTCTCAGCCACGTCTGTGAAAGGAGTCGTGGGTCCCACTGTCAGTCACATCTTTTGGCAGGCAATCAATGCAATCAGTGCTGGGCATCCTTGAACTGATGTTCATCATCCGCAGCGTTCAGCACTTCTGGCTGCTCTGTCATGACATTTTTGCTCTCACTCCAGCCCCTCCTCTATCTGGCCAACTTAAAAATAATGGAGGCTCATTTCAGCTCAATGCATTCAGTGCTCGGCATCCTTGAACTGATGTTCGTCATCCCCAGCGTTCAGCACTTCTGTCTGCTCTGTCATGACATTTTCGCTCTCACTCCAGCCCCTCCTCTATCTGGCCAACTTAAGAATAATGTAGGCTCATTTCAACTCACTACGACAAATAGAACATTAGCATTCATTAATTACATAGAAATGCATTTTTCACTGTTTACCACCCACCTTTGCACTATCCCCTGTTACATGTTTTCCTAGCAGAAGCTTAAGGCAAAAGCGGCATTATTCATTATTTTTAAAGCAAGATGCAAGATGCGAAATATAAAATGTAGCTTAAACATGCATTAATTCTGTTTCTTTCGAAACACATTTTAGTATGCAGCCTAGTTCTTTCATGCATTAGTTTGGTTTCTTTAGAGGCGCAATGTAAAGTGCGGCCTAGTTCTTTCATGCATTAGTTCATATTAGTACACGTATGCGCAAAGCGGTTTCCCACGTGTTTATGTAATGTGTATATTAAACTGTTACTACACTCTGTTAGTACGTATTATGGGGGTGTTAATTTGAGCAGGTTTCCTTTTGCGAAATCCTGCTCCATCACCCTTGATGCCTCTTTTATCCCTCTAACGCTCCCTTTTTGTTGAACTGGAAGAGGTCAGGGCCAACTGATCGGTGTGTGCCTCTTGCCATCTCATGCTCCCTAACAAACTGAAATGTGAGCAAAGCATGTTCCAGGCACACTCTCACAGAGTGGAACCCTCACCAATCAGAGCTTGACAGACTGCTTGGCAACCACAGCTGGTAGCTGTGCTTGCCACAGAGAGTCTACCTACTGGATTTAGAGGAGGAATTTATGAAATGTAATCCCAAAAATGTGCTAAGGAACTCTTGCTACCTCTCAATAAACATTGTGTTATTGCTCAGTTTGCCCAGCGTATCTACAAATCCAGTGTGTCTTCAAACACACTGCTCTGCAGTCTGTGTTGTCATGACGACTGGCTGGTAGGAGTTCGGGGATTCTCATTGGTTGTCTGGCTTTATGGTACCTCCCCTGAAAGAAATGGTTTTGACTTAGCCCGTAACCTAGACCGGCAGACTGATTTCTACAAGCATACATTTGTGTAAATCTAAATAAAAAACAAAGAGTGCAATTGTGTCCACTGCAAGTACCAGCATAGTAAAGGGAAGGCTCTCACCCTTGACATTCTTGGTATGCTACGTCAACCAGCATTTCTAAAAGTGACGATTAATGGTGCGAGTGTAAGGCACTCGGACTGAATCCTGGGAGGAGGATAACCCTTCTACTCTCGTGCCACCCATATAGTGTGTTACAGGGTAGATGAGAGTTGGTGCTTTTATCCCCTATATGCCCTGTGATTGCATAGTTAAAATGGTATGGTACGATGTGTCATCACTAGGGCAATAAGAATTCTCATTGCGGAGATTCTGCACCGTGACTGCGGGGCCTCCGCCACGAAAGCGGAGGCCCTTTGTGATTCAGGACCTTCATGTTTTTTTTTGCATATCGCAATATCCTGAGTGGGGGGGGGGCTGACTACAGTACTATATCATTGCCTAAGGTATGTACCTCATAAAAAAGTAATGTTATTTCGAAGGCACCTCCATCATGAAATATAACATTCCGATAACCCAATGGGCAGAACCCCCAGTTTCATTAAGGACAGTGTGCTTCAGAGGAGCTAGGTGTAGTAGCTTTCCAGGTGGTGTATATGTGTGAAGATACTGGAATAAAAAAATGCATCGGAGTCAGTGTGAAGACAGAAGGACAAAGCATCTTTACAGTGTCTTATATTGTATCTGATAAAGAGTGGCAGTAAATAAAACCTCCATGCCTGCTAACATAAAGTACAAGATGGTTTTATCATCTCCTTATTCACAATTACAAGCGGTTGAACCTAGGGTTTTATTAGATCAGTTATTAATATAAGTTTTTACTAGCAATGTTCCTAACTTAAACCTTATGTACAACGGCCTTTTCATTTCTGGAAATAGCCCGTCCATATATTGTTAAAACTGATTGGAGAATTTGAAATCCAGAAATCGTAGCATTAGTTCACCTCCATGCTTCGCTTTCATACTGGTCCAGTATTTCTCCAAATTAGATGCGCGCTTAAGCTGGTCATCGTCTCGAGGTTAGTATAAAATAAAGCACAGCCTAGAGCAGCTAGATTACTTGCAATGTGGCTGTACCAGGATTATTTACTCGAACTGTTACTTAGCCAGATTTCACGCAAGGCTTTTAAATACCTGGCCAGACCTGGACTTGTCCAAATCTGAATTCAATACAGCATTGGGTTAAACGCTAGCATAGTCTCAGCAGCCTTCATGGCAGTTCCATCCTTAGCGCAGCCATGGGGTCCCGGGTCCTAGATGTAATAGACTACGTGGCAATCGTTTTTCATCTTTCCCCATTCTTGTCGCCTTTTTGAACCCCCAGAGCTCTGCTCCTTGTGAGATAGCTGCCAGTGGTTTCATTTGATAGACTTGAATGGCAGATGCAATTAATCTGCAGCCGCATTTGTTGAAGAACTATAAAACAGCGTTAGCATATTGGCTTAAGATGGGTGCACTTTTGCTATCTGCTAGGCCCATGACAGCTCTCGTCAAATCTGATCTCCAGATAATTGTTGCAATCAACTCTGCATGTAGCCTTACCATAGATTTTGAATTTATTTGTTAAGTTTCGCAGTGGGTTTAGAATCATAAATCTGTTTTGTGAGCATTTATTGTGCAGTTCTTCTTTGAGCAGTGTTAGCAAATGGGGTGTAGTATATGGTATTGTTGTGAGCCCTCACAGTGAAATACACTTCCAACCCCTGAAGGGGTTTCGTTTATCAAACCATAGCTCAACCTTTGGTAGCTGTACCTTTGAGCAGTCAGGCTTCAACAAAGGAACAAGTGTAAAGCATTTAAAACAGGACCAAAACAATGGAAGAACAAAGAAACGCAACCCTCAAGAAATCTGCACCAATATATAACAAGCATTTGCAATGCAATAGGTCTCGCATTTACGTGAGTTTAAGCTATTGGCATTGTCAATTACAATGCCAATAGCTTAAACTCGCATAAATGCGAGACCTATTGCATTGCAAATGCATGTTTCGTTTTGTGCTCCACCTAGAAAGCAGCATGTCTCTGATGATGTGTAAAGCTCTTTGGTGACCTTTCTTGTGATGTCAATGCTCTACAAAACCTCCAAATAAATGCACAATGGCAATATGTATGCATCTGCATTGTAAGAACACAGACTACTCACAATTTCCGGAGGCCAAAGATTACTTTAGAAGCCGAAACTGGCAAAACATCTCTTGCACAGGAACAATCTGTCTCTAGAAATGCAGTCTTTGCATCACTCTGCCCCTGAGATGAGAACTATACACACTCTTACTGCATTCAGGAAACATTGAAAAGCCCACCTCTTTTGCCTGTACTTAAACAACTCTGTACCATTTGTCTATCCAGCTATTATATTTTGTTCAATGTTCTCTCTCTGATGTTAATTACATATTCAGCTTTGATATCCTGGTTTGATGTTAATTGTATGCTCATTGTAAAGCATTCTAATACGACTGTAGGCTCAGGTATGCTCCGCAAAATTAAATAAATACCAAAGACAAGCTAAATTCATGCATCAAAATAAGTAGATCAGATGGCAGGGCTTCACTGGTCATAGGGACACAGAGACCCTTGGCCCAGGCCTACTGTGATTGCTGGTTTCTTTAAGGGCTTGTTGAGCTGTGGGACCTTTAGTCCATCAGCCCTAAAAGCCCCCCGATGGAACAGCACACAATTTTCTTATAGACACAGATATGCTGGAGAGTAAGAATGCTCCAGGGTACCCAGCTAGGCCAGGAACTATTGGGCTATTTCATGAATTCCTTTAGAATCTGCTCATAAAATATGTTTTTCAGCAAATCAATTTAGGAAATTGTGCTGTGCACTTAAGGTTTTGGTCCCATTTTTTTTAGAATAGATCAAAATAGATTATTGGTAGAAGAGCTCCTAAGTATCTTCTGGAGAGAGTGGGACTCAGCGACCATGCTAGCTCTCACTGCATTGTAGCTTGGTAGAAAAACATTTTCTGTGTATGCTTTTAGCTTCTAGTCCAGGTTGATGGGCACCGTAGTGAGAAGGTAGAGGAACCAGTAAAACGTATTTTGCATAAACAACGACCAGTGGCTAGCACGGATGACCTGGGTTCTAATACAGGAAAGGTATCTTGTCCATAGTTTGGTAGTGAAATAAAGCCACAATTGCAGTTGAGGAGACCCCTCACACGCCTGAAGTTCGGCAGAAAAGTCTGCAGTTAAGATATTTTTCGCTGACATTTTTCGCCAGTGAAAGCCTGATGGAATATATCTGGGGGAAAGTGTGCGGACTGTGGGAAACCCCACAGAAATTGCTGCACAAACACATTCCTAATGGTATTCCCCATTCTAAAGGTAAAAACCCATGGTGTCCAAATACCGAACCTGTTACGTAGGTGCCGTTTTGTACGGTAATTACCGATACCGCATTGCCACCTCGCTTTCTTGCACAACATTCTACGAAGGCCTACGTTTTCACACGAAACCTGTAATCTTATCGGCTCTGTGGATCCTGAAACCCCGGAAGTTAGGGATGGCAAATTCTGGGCATTCTGCGGGCTGTGGGTGTCCCTAATACACAACCCAACCTCCGTGCGGAGAAAGGAGCATGCTGCCAGGCGAATGGGCACGAAATCTTTGCCAACCTGCTCTTTTTAATGGCTGAAGCGCCTCGTTAGGGGGAATTAGTGGCGCTGTCCACATATTCATTGCACATGCCTCCGAGCAGTGCAGTAACCTCTCATTAATTTGATTGCTGTGTACAATTTGTTTTATTTGGCCGTTGATTCCGCATTAGGGTGTCGGAGAGGGGCGGGGCCAAGGCCTCGCGGGACAGGAGGGCTTCTGCAGCAGAAAAGAAATAAAACAGGTGAATTAGCATTGCCGCGACGCAAACCCCGTTGACCCTCCACTGAGGGCATGCTTCAGACGTGATTTTATTTCCTGACTGGAATTACCTCAGGCGGCCCTCGGCTGAGATTATTAACTTGGCCGGGGCTCCCCGCTACGTTGGTTGCCTCCTAGCCCCCAGCGGTGCTGAGTAAACAGTTTTTTCTTTTCAGTCTTGGCAAATGGGGGGTCCCCGGCCTGCTGTGTGTGTCCAATCCGTGGTGAATGAGAGGGAACCCCGCCAGGCCTCCATGAAAGGAAAGCCCTTATTGTTTCGGTGACACAACCTGGCTAACAACCCTGTTTGAATATGACACGAGGTAAATAGAAAACAAGCATTGGCAATGCAATAGGACTCGCATTTACGCGAGACCTATTGCATTGGAAACGGTAGTGCGGGTGGGAAAGAAGGCACGAACGGAAGTGCGGGGGTGCGGACCGAGAAGTTACGGACTGCTGGAGGGGAGGGGGGGGTGGAGGCAGGGGTAGAAAATAGTGTTGGAAGTAAAGGGGCCAGTAGCCATGGAAGGATAGAAATGACGACATGGCCGTCATGAGGAGGGACTAACAAGCCTCAAACCAATCGGAAGGCAGCATTGAAGACAAAAGCCAATTAAAAAGATGGGCGGAGAGTGGGCGGAGCTTCCACAGAGCTTCCACGCTATACTGAATACTGCATGCCTCGCAAAGCGAGCAGCGCATACGCTGCAACGCTAGGCTCAACCTAAAAATAGATTATATTTTTAGGAATTTATGGACATCAAATTGGAAAAGATCCACTTGAGGGCTCTGCAGATTTAGACTTTGCAAGTAACAATAAATCAGCTCTTTTCACTTAACCACGAACAAGCATTGGCAAATTCAACAAATTAGACAAAGAAACGTTTTCAAGAAAATTTTAGTAGAAAAGAATGTGGTTACTTAGAGTTACTTTGGACAACCAAGTCTGGCAGGGAGGCAGTTAAGAGGGCCAGCAAGATCTGAAGAAACGGTTATCTCAACAAGACTTTCACGGGTCAAGCAGACTTGGGGGCAATTTTTGAGGATCGGGTCTTGGTCTCCCGGGCTCCACTGCAGCGAGGAGCGACAATCCAGTGATCTGGGCTACCAACTTGCCTAAGCAGGCCTTTTCAGCTTTTGTGACCCTGTGCTATGAACAGGAAGTCAGCTAACTGACACCTGGAGTCTCTGCTTCTGGTTGGGCTCCGGCGAGGACTTCTCCACAAGCATGGCTTGGGGCAACAGTGACGCCGGTTGTGATGCAGCATGGGACGCAGTCTAATTTTTTGCCCCGTCCAGTGACTTGGCTGGTCCTGCTGGGGATGATGGGCTGCCTAATTGGGCTTAAAAGACTTATGGCGACTGCAATACTGACGCTGGCTACGTGATTTTTGACTGGCCCGTGGGCCAGGGGGAGCTATCTGAGCGATCAGTTGCAGGCCTTTTGATGCACGGAGAAAGAGATTGGGCGGCCGAGTGGTTAGGAGCCCTTGCTTACATTGAGCTGCAGCGATTGTAAACCCCCCTCCCCCTTGCTATGCACATGGCAGTAGACATCTTTGGGTTCCACCGGGAGAGGAGGGACACCAACAATGGCTTGACCCAGTGTGGACGGATGAAGCTGTGCACTTTGGAAGTTTGCAGTGAGGAAAACCGAATGCCAGCAGGCCAAGCTATCCTTCACCGATGCGGGGCCGGCGTGGTCGACCGGTAACATGTGGGTGGAGACCAGCCCCCGAATCGGCCTACAGAAGAAACCCTCGGCGAGGCTGATATAAAACAGCTCCTCACTGACATGCACCACAGCTTGCGTACTATCGACTACAAGATGGACACCCTAGCAGATTGGATCAGATGGGTGACTGGCTAGGCAAACATGCACAACGCCTTGACCAAATGGAGCAACGGATTTCTGATGTGGAGGATGTTGCGAACACGTCTAAGGAACAGCTACTACACATGGAAAATGTACTTGAAGTTACTAAAGCCAAAAATGAAGACTTTAAGGCGCAATTAAGGAGGAATAACATCCGCCTCCTGGGCATGCCAGAATCCACAACTATGGACAGAATGGAAACTTACATGGAAACTCTGCTGAGATCACTCTTTGGAGAACACTTCGCAAATGTGTTCTCGATTAAGTGGGCACATAGGTATCTGTGCCCCAGCCCAGCGGATAATAGCCCCCCTCCTTCATTACAGAGACTGCTACATTATCCTTACGCACGCGAGGGACATCAGAGACCTGCAATACCAAGGGAACAGAGTATCGCTTTACCTTGACTTGACCTCCACAGAGTAGTTGGCCTGCTGCAATTTTCTGCCTGCCAAGCACCTACTGCTAAAAGCTGGCAGCGGCTGCTCCTCCGCTAAGGCGAATGAGCGTCGTCCCACTGCTCAAACTGCAAGCTGAATACAAAAAAAAAAGATAAAATGTTCTGTTATTATCATTTTGTTTTTTGTATTTAGCTTGCAGTTGAAGCGGCGGAGCATCACAGGGGAAGGGGTGGTGGCAGCACCTTAAGTGTGTATGATGGTTTGGCCGGCCGTCTTGGCCCGGCCATACCGCCATGAGCACTTTGCATGTTCTCCACCCAGGCTGCTTTACAGCCTGGGTGGAGAACATGCACAGCCTGCCAGCCCTTGTCTGAGCGCCGAACCACGGCACTCAGACCATTCACAACGCTGCTGTAAGGCAGTGTTGTGATTGGTCAGGGGATTCTGGGAGGCTGTGTGCTTCGCTTCCTGGTTCCTTCTGCAGAGTGGACGAATGAGAGGCGGTGGCCGGCAGTATTAAGGCAAGTGTTTTTTTTTTTTTTACATTATCCCCCATTCCCTCCGTTCCCCCGCCCCACCACCCCCATTGGATAGCAGCCGCTACTGAAAGCTGGCTTGACATGTGCCCTCCTTTACCCTGCCAAGCTGAGAGCTATGGTGCAAAGTAAACCGATCAACTTTACTGACCCTAAACTGCTGCTTAAGTTTTGCCGCAAACAGGTCGCGTGTGCCGCAGCCGAAAGACATGTTTGCGCGGAGGATCCTGGATATCCCCTCAGCGACAGCAACTAGGAATCAGTAGCGGCCGGTAGTTTTAAGAGGGAGGGGGCGGACGGGACACACACACATACCCACTCACTCACACCCATGCATTCACACACGCGCACACACACTGATCAGCTGCAGAGTGCCCCAGGATACCTCCCTGAGCCCCACCCTCTTCAACGTCTACATGGCCCCCCTTGCAGACATCGTCAGCTGCCACGGACTCAACATCATCTCCTACACTGACGACACCCAGCTGATCCTCTCCCTCACCAAGGAACCCACAACCGCCAGAACCAACTTCCACAGCGGAATGAAGGCCGTCGCCACCTGGATGAAAGACAGCTACCTCAAGCTCAACTCAGACAAGACCGAAGCACTCATCCTGGGTCCCACTCCTTCAGCTTGGGACGTCTCCTGGTGGCCAGTCGCTCTGGGACCCTGTCCCACCCATACCGGTCACGCATGTAACTTGGCATCATACTAGACTCATCGCTCTCAATGAACCGCCAAATCAACGCAGTTTCCTCAGCCTGCTTCTACACACTCCTCCTGCTTCGAAAGACATTCAGATGGATCCCCACAGAATCCGGAAAGACTGTCACCCACGCACTGATCACCAGCAGACTCGACTACGTCAAAGCACTCTACACCGGCGTCACCCAGAAACAGCTCAAGAAACTAAAGAACGTCCAAAACGCCGCTGCCAGACTGGTCTTAAACATCCCCTGCTGCAGCCACATCACGCAACACCTCCAACAACTCCACTGGCTCCCGGTCAATAAGAGAATCACCTTCAATCTCCTCACACATGCCTACAAAGCTCTCCACAACATAGGACCAGCATACCTGAACCACCGCCTCGCATTCCACATACCCACCAGACAACTCTGTTCTGTCCAGCGCACCCTAACCTCCGTCCCCAGGATCCACAAGACCAGAACCGGAGGAAGTTCATTCTCCTACCTCGCCGCCAAGACCTGGAACACCCTGCCCATCCACCTCAGGCAGTCCGCGTCGCTGACCCAATTCAAGAAGGACCTCAAGACCTGGCTCTACGAATGATCCTCAACACCCAGAGGGACCAGCAGCGCCCCCAGCCCCTTGAGACCCTCATGGGTGAGTATTCACGCTTTATAAACGCCTGATTGATTGATTGACACACACATCCATTTAACACTCATTACCAAATATTCAAACATAAACACACGCAGGCACGCACCAAACATTAATTTAAAAAAAATCATACTTACCTGCAGCTCTGCCCCGGAGTTCCAAGGAGGGTTGGGACTGCTGCCTTCCCTCATTGGCTGACCTAAGGTCAGCCAATGGGTAAAGGCAGAAGTCCGAACCGCGTCACAGAGTGGGATGAGGTCGGTGAGACTGCTGACCCCACCCCACTCTGTGATGAAGTATCACTGATTGGCACTCAACCCTGGGCACTTCAGGGCTTAAAACTGAAGCGCCCAGCTCCGAGGCAATGAGTGACACTACCCCTCGTAACAAGGGTGAAGGCCTCAAGGACCTTTGCTGAACTGTGGAGGTCACGCCCGCAAGAGCTGTGACATCCTCAGCCCAGCAAAGTTCAGCTCAGGGAGCCAGGAGCCTGCACATTTAGCACATGCCTAGCTCCTGGCTGCCCGACCTGAAAATGAAGAGTGTCTGTCAGGCCGACCTTTGCTGAACCTGACAGACACTGTTCTTGAGGGGCAAAAGGTGAGGGGCGTGGCCCCTCAGCCTTAATGGACCGGCCATGGCTGCTAGAAGCAGGCCTGAACTGGGGACAGTCGCTATCTGGTGCAGGCAGCTCCCCTGCTGGGGAAGCTTGCGGGTCACAGCAGAGTGCCCTGCTCCAACGTCAACCTGGGCCTGTTCCCTCCTCCCATACAGGGGAACTGGCACCTCCGTTTCCTGAACCTGTTTTGACGCTGCACCCCTACTGGATGCTCTTTGGCCGCTTATATAACTATCTCACCTGATGTAGATTAGTGGACCCCAGTTGTGAGGCTGGTCGTAGTTGATTTCCCCACCGGCGTCCGCTGACCTTGGTCCCCCGGCACTTGTCTCCTCTGACTTACCCTCGTCCAAACGTTCCTGATGGTTAACAGGGAGAAGCCCCGGCTCACTGAGCCTCCCAGGGATGATTCTCGATCAGTATATTTTTTCACTGTAGTTGTGGAGATTGATTCTGTTACAGGGTGGGTACATGAGAGGAACTTCTCTTCAACAAGTTGGGGCTGTTGAAGTGGGTGAAGGGTGGACTGGTGTTTGGTTTTTCTGTGTGAGTTTTCCCCAAGATTACTTGCTGCCTGCCACTCCTTGCAGACCACGGGCCACTCTGGCTTCCCCAGCCACAACACTTTGTTGCGGTTTTGCCCCATATGCTGGGGCCACCCCAGGCTTTGGCAGATTGGTCCACATAACGACAGAGCAGAGATAACCCTCACATCCTGGAATATCTGGGGAATGTATGACCAACTCAAGGTGCAACAGGTATTCGCGTTTCTTCGGCGGCACAAGGTAGACATAGGGATCTTCCAAGAACTGTCCCTTACTGAGCACACGAAATCAAAAACTGAAAGCAGGCTGGATTGGTGAACTATGTATGGCCCTTACTCGCCTTAGGCCAGGCGGATGGATATGGTTTTCCAGAGGGTGCTACAGTGGCACACGCTTGACTCCATTTGTAATAAGGACGGCAGATTCATCATACTACATGGGATCTTTGTGGGGGAAAAGAGTCACAATTGCATGCACCTATGGCCCCAATATTGACTTCCTAGACCTTTTCCTCCTCGCCTGGCACAATATTTTGGGATTTGGGCCTTTACAGTTATATTGGGGGTGGTGACTTCAGCATGGTTCTCAACCCGGCTGTGGCCAGAACCCAATCCGCTAGGTGTCTCAACCCCTGAGCGGTGCAGCAGCTCCAGACTATAATAGGTGATAATGACTTGTCAGATATTTGGTGAGACAGACATCGACAAGACAAGGAGGGTACATGTACCTCCACTTTCCACAATACTTGATCACGTATCGGCTACTGGCTGCTCACAAAAGATGCAGCCGCATGGACGGAGGAGGTGGAGCACCTTCCCCGCACTTTGTCGGATCATTATCTGGTGCTTCTCTCGCTGCAGCTGGCTGGTGCGGGGGACCACGCCTTCTCTTGGAGGCTGACTCAAAATTCCCTGCAGGATTCCATGTTTCGGTCTGACATTAGCACCTACATAGTAGAGTTCTTTGCGTATAACAACTGCACTGTCTCCTCCTCGGGTCTGCTCCAGAAAGGCCTTTAAGGCCTACATACAGAGCAAATGTGTCTCCAAGCAATTTGGAGTCCTGCGTGCCCTACAGATGCACCTGGCTTGCTTACTGACAACCATACGTGTCCTTGAGACCCAATACACAGCTACTGGCAAGCAGTGTTCTGGCTCAGATCCAAGAATTGGTCTCTGATTACAACGCGACAGCTGACAGAGAGACTCATTTCCTTCACAGGTGATATGGTGAGGGAGGGAGACCCGCCAAAACCTTGGCCTTTCTACTTAAGCAGAACTAGAGTAGTGTATATGTGATAAAACTGGAAATGACTGGTGGCTCGATCCGCCACTCCACTGCTCACATTATGCAGACTATGCTTGACTACTATGCTTTCCTGTATTGCACTGTGGTCACAATGACCCCTGAAGATACTACCCCGTACCTTGGATCAATACAGCTGCTCTGGCTGGACGAGGTACATAGACAATATCTGGAAGTCCCCTTTGACGATGAAGACATTATTCAGGTGATCCGAGGTATGCCTTAGGACAGGGCACCCAGAATCTATGGACTCATGGCCCAATTGTACAAGGAATATGCCAATCTTTTGGCACTGCGACTGTGGGCAATGTACAAGGAGGCAAGAGACAATGGCCTCCTCAGTTTCTGAGGGAGGAGCTCATTGTTACCATACTTAAGCCAGATAAGCCACACATCAGATGTGACTTATATCGCTCCCTCTCTATGATTAACGTGGATGACAAGATTCTTGCAAAACTAATTGGGGACCGACTGCCTCCACTGCTTCCCCATAACATCTGTCCAGATCAGTCTGGGTCGGTCCTGGGGTGCTCCTCGAGGGACAGCTTGTGCACTCTATTTGTATTGCTCCACTCGCTTGACCCACAACATAAGGTGGCTGGAGTGTTTCTTGATGCCACAAACGCCTTTGACTCCTTGGAGAGGCTGTATTTGTTTTGCCTGCTTAGCAGGCTTGGAATCAGCCCTTCCTTTATCTGGTGAATCTGGCTTCTCTGCGAACAGCCGCCAGCAAGACTGTGCGTTAATGGTGTGGTTTTGTCCTCCTTTTCCATCAGCAGAGACACTCAACAGGGGTGTTCATTGTCCCCTATCTTGTATGCTATTACCATGGAACCACTTGCTGCCCATCTATGGCAACATCATGCCAAACGGGGCCTCAATTACACAGCTTGCAGACTCATTGTCTCCATGTACGCGGACAATGTGACTGTGTGTGTCCAAAACCTCGCATGCAATCTTAGTCTGAAATTGCATGAGCTTCTCAATTTTGGCGGACTCACTGGCATCACTATCAACTGGGTCAAGTCAGTAGTCTTCCCGCTGACCCCGGTCACACATAGGATTGAAACTGAATACCCGCTGAGATGGGCTGATAATGCTATAAAATATCTTTCCATTTGGATTAGCAGAGACATTAGTGAGATATGGTGGGAAAATCATGTACGAGCTGTGGCATGGCTAGAGGAGCTCGTCCTTGCGTGGATGTCATTGCCGCTCTCTTTGGCCGGTAGGGTCACCATTGCAAAAATGGTCATCCTGCTCAGATTTCTCCATTTGTTTGTTAACCACCCAATTCCTCTGGCAAGGGCCTTCTTCCTTCGGCTGAGGTCCCTCCTGATCTGTGTGGTCTGGGCTGAGAGGCAGCCCAGACTGGCTTTGAAGGTGTTAATGCTGTCATTTGAACAGGGTGGGCTCTGTGCACCCGATCTTGAGCTCTGTTATTACTGTGCACATGCCCAATTCACCCACTGCTGGCTGTTTCCCATGGAGTTTCTGCCACATGTGGTGATTGAGGCGGACACTTCCAGCCTTTGCCCACTGGCAACGATGATTTGTTCACTTCTGAAGTGTCCTAGAGTCAAGATTGAAGCAGATGCCGCTTATAATTGTATACCATTTTATTTGAAAATAGCTCTAAGAGGGATTTAATCTTTTCTTACCTCATTTGGCACTGATGTTATCGGCGGTTTTATAATGATTAAAATGATTTTTTAAATATAACACTTACTTACCTCATTGTCTTTACAATGCTGCTCTCTGTTCCGACGCGGCTTGTGCCATTCGAGCGGAGAGAGGAAACATCAGACAGTTTAATCTCTGGATCGTCGGCTGCCACCATCTTGGGCAGTTGACGGTCTAGTTTCCAACTTACTTCTTTTCCCGGGCTTTCACTTAGTTATATAAGCGAAACACTGATGCGGACGGGCAGCGCAGAAGATACAGGTTATAATTGTATACCATTTTATTTGAAAATAGCTCTAAGAGGGATTTTATCTTTTCTTACCTCATTTGGCACAGAAGTTATCAGGGGTTTTATAATGATTAAAATGATTTTTCAAATATAATACTTACTTACCTCATTGTCTTTAAAGTACTGCTCTCTGTTCCGCCACAGCTTGTGCCGTTTGAGTGGAGAGATGAAACATCAGACAGTTTAATCTCTGGATCGTCGGCTGCCGCCATTTTGGGCAGTTGACGGTCTAGTTTCCAACTTACTTCATTTCCCAGGCTTTCACTTAGTTATTTGAGCAGAGCCCCGGCGTGGACGTGCAGCGGACGTGCGTAGCGGGCAAGCTGCCGGCGCTCCAAAGGCAAGCCCATCCACGCCTGGACGTTGTCAGCTGCCAGAAAGGCTGCATCTTTTTCTGGGTAAACTTTGTGCCACCTATCCTATACCACTTTTGAGCTCACAAAGATAAGGAATCTAAACTCTAGTGCCTCCTGTATAGAGGTATTACCTCCTTTGGATGAGGAAGGTCCATGGCACTGCAATATGCGCAACTCCTCCTGTACTCCCTCCCCCTCACAGACCAAGACTGAGTTTTACTGTACCACAGGGCATAGCCCTTCAACTGTAAAAAGAGTATTTCTCCTGATACCTCTAGGTGTACCTCCTCTCAGTTACACAGCTTGTATCTGAATGCGGGCTCCATTCCATGCATGCTTCGGAGCTCTGGGATCTTTTAGACACTACCAAAGCAGATCTATGCTTTATCACTGAAACTTGGCTGCACTCTACCGCCTGCCCATCTATTGCAGTAGCATTCCCTGATGATTACAATTGAACTAGACTTGACAGGCAGTTAAAAATGGGCTGTAGAGTGGCTATTGCTGCACGAAGCCCGTTAAAGATTAAATGCTTGGATTCCTGCTCCACTACTTGGTTGGAAATGATTATCTTTCAACTGGAAACCACCTCAACTTTAACCTGGAAGGGGGCTTTGGTCTATCTCCCACCTGGTGAAAAGAAAGATTTCAGCTCTAAGCTTATGGAATGGTTAGCTCAGCATATCTCTGCAGGAGGCAATTTTCTGCTCTTAGTGGATTTTAACTATCATGTGGAAAAACAATCTGATTCTGATTCTATCTGTCTTCTCGCAGATCTAGAATCCCTCGGCCTCCATCAAAAGGTAGTTGGTCCTACTCACATTGCCGGACATACCCTGGATGTAGTATTCACCAACGCCCCTGATTTAGTGGTTGATCCCTCTGTTGTCCTGGTGTGGACTGACCACTTCTCTCTAAATTTTCATTTAGGCTTTCAGGAATCAAGTGCTGTCTATTCCAATGTCTTGAAACCTACCAGACCTTGGAGGAAGGTAGTTCCTTCTACTTTCTCCCCTGTTTTTATTCCTCTTTTGAGGGATTATGAAGATATGGATCGCTCATTAAAGGCATTTGAGGACTCATATACGCAGGCCTTAGACACCATTGCTTCCCTGAAATTGAGTCAAATCAAAACAAAAAATCCTCCTGCTCCTTGCTATACTGAATCCCTAAAACAGGAAAAGTCTATATGTAGGAAACATGAGCGTAAATGGAGAAAGTCAAAATCAAATGAGGAAAAACTCATCTATAAAATTGCATTAAGAAAATATCTAAAAAAAATGCAATACTGCAAGAAGGACCCACATTGTTGACAGAATGAACTCTGCAAAGAATTCCTCAAAAGAGCTTTTTAAAATTTTAAAAGAATTTACCAATCCGACCACTTTTAGTTCTACCATCCCAGCATCCCAGACGCTCTGTGATGACCTTGCAGCGAACTTTGAACAAAAAGATCAATAATATTTACCAATCTCGTTCAAACAATGTGGCACTGTCAAAACTAGCCTCTTCTGAAATCTGTGTTAACCACCAGTCCCCCACCCTGGAGCTTTTTAATTTTGCCACCCCTGATCAAGTTTTGGATCGGCTGAGTAGGATTAAATCAGGATCCCCGCTGGATCCCGCACCCCCCTCACATCTTTACCACTCTGGCTCCAATCCGTCTTGCCCCCATCACAGATCTATGCAATCTTTCGCTTAAGCTGGCAACTCTTCCATCTAAATGGAAAAATGCATGGATCAGACCCATTCTCAAAAAGCCTATGGCTATGCAAAACTATAGGCCTATATCACCGCTCTCCTTCATTGCCAAAGTTTCAGAGTCATTGGTAAACCACCAATTGGTGTCTTTTTTGGAATCCAACTCCTTGTTGGATCCTTCCCAGTCAGGCTGATCCAGCGGCTTACTAGCAGCAGATCTCCACTACCATATACTCAGCTGGGCCCATATAACTACTTCCACAAAACACTAAGTAGACCGCTGGAATCTTTAGTTTATGATTTTCATACTTCAAGATCTAGTTATTTCTTTTCCCTAACTAAACCTTTCACTGATCAATTAGTTCTTTCCTCTGGTCAATGGACCATTAGTTGGAACTAGTTGATGGTGATAATTAACATAACTTATTAAACATTTCTCTTTTAAAATGAAATAATCACAGACTCGGGAAGTTTTACAATCTTTATCTAAATTAATTGCGTGTGAACCATCTCAAACGTTTCAGTACAAACACCCTCATTCGCAAGAGTGTCAATTCAATCAAGTTTCAAAAAGGCATTAGCAATTCAGATCCACACAAATAACTATGCTCAGAAAGAAGAGGACAGAGAGAGAAGAGCATCTATCAATACGATGAATTTATAATTACCAAGTATGGTGTGAAGGCCAACCCCCTGGCCAAAGGGCTGGTAAGGGTCCCCCAGGATAGATCAGGAGACAAAGACTTCAGGACAGGATACTTCACCTCTCTAGATACCGACGACTGCGTTGCACCCCTCTCTGACACTCTCTTCCTCCTCGTGGTTCTTCCGCGATCTTCTTTCTAACCCAATTAAGTTAAATAGATGGTTCTGCATTCGATTTTCTTCATCAGCGTCTCACAGCTTCAGCACCACCCCCAGCACCGACACCATCCCAAACTCTGCGTCGCCTCTGCTCCGAACATCTCCCAGCTTCGCGCTAACTAACTAACTAAACTACCTCAATTATACCTTTTCATAACCATGTACCACCCATTAATGTTTCAATATTGTAAAACGCTAACTTCTGATTGGTCAAGCGAGGGGGGGATGACCATCACACCATGCTTACATTTCACTTATTTCATTAAACCATTGTTTCAAACCCCTCCCTCAAACTGTTATTAAATCATTTCCTTTCCCATACATCTCCAAACTTTATTAATACAAAATGTTGCGATATTATGAATAAAGCTCCTTCATATGAACTCTTCACCCTCATGTTCCCAGGGCACATCTTTGCTGGCCTTGGACTCGTGACAAGTCCTTACTCATCTTTTCGTATTCTCTCTCTAGTACGCATGCGTGGGGTCAAGTCAGTCAGCTCGATTCAGACAAGTCTGGCAGGCCCAAATACGCACTAATAATAAAGTCAAAAGAAGAAATTTTATTTTCAAAAATAAATGGTTTCACTGTACACCACCAACCTCTTCTCTAACCCATTCTATTTATTATTACCCTTTCTGCATTTGCGTTAGTATAAAACTTATTTTCTAATTCAACCAAACAGGTGCCATGCATGTGAGCTTTCAAGTGGTCATTTTATTGTCTATTGCGCAGGCGCAAGATTTTCCCTCCAAGCATTAGTACGTCATACTACGTAGATGCAGCAGACGCTTGCGCAGTAAAGATCCCTTGTTAAAGTGCGTTTTAGTCCTTCGTTCATGTTATTGCAGTTAGTAAACATATAGGCAAGCTTCACTGTCCCGCGTGTCTGTTTCTAAATACGAATTATTAATTACAAACACGTTGTTAGTAAATCGTTAAAGAGTTAAACGAAAGGATTGGTTCCGAGCAAGTCTCTTTTACGAGTCCTTGCTCCATCAATCCCCTCTCTGATGGCATCTTAAGCCATCACAAAATTACCCATCCCATCCCAGATACCAACTTTAGCACTTCTCAGTTTTCTCTATTTCTCTTCATTTATTTTTTATCAGTTAACTCGTTTCCTTCTAAATCCCTCATTTTCTTATATAATCTGCCTTTCATTTCTTCCAGCTGTATTTCATCATATTTTCTTTTTCGTTTCTGTCCCTTTCCTTTTCTTTCAAAATGTACTTTTTCTTTCCTTCCTCTTCTACAACACTTATATGTAATCATTATTATCATCACTACTGTTATTATCATAACTAATGGTATTATTATTTGACCTAGAAAACCTTTCCCAAAATCAACAAACCATTTCCCTATTGATGTTATACTCTTTGTTAGTCTTCCCCACACACTGTCAACCTCTAGTTGGGTCAAGTCTTTATGCATTCTCGTAATGTTTTCAATATATCCTTTGATTTCTCTGCTCTTGTCTGGAATATAAGTGCAGCAATGTTGAATTTTCAACATGCCACAGACTCCACCTTCTTTTGCTAACAATATATCAAGAGCAAGACGGTTCTGTAAAACCATAGACCTAATTGCAACCATTTCTGTGTTAATCATTAAGAATCCTCCTGCAGTATCTGTAGAAAGACGATCAACTATGGTTGATAACTTACAAATTTTCTGCGAATTTAGAACGACTCCAACTGAGGGTATCAGTGCACTAAAAATATCTCCTACAATTTCAGAAAAACTAGCTCTTCTTCTACGTGTTAGTCCATTAGAATTTCCATTGGTTCCACTGATTTTATCTGCATGATAGATTTTTGGAAAAACTATTCCAAAGTAGCAGCTCCCATACCATCTTGCGGGTAACCTATAATAGGCATTGTTCCCACAAACATAATACACTCCTGGAAACACAGAATCAGTTCCCCCTTTTAGTCCCCACCCTCCTAAAATTAGGAAGTTGTGTTCACATTCACTGGAACCAATGTAATTATTATTATACTCTGTCTTTAATCTATGGAGGCAGAATTTTCCTCTTTTCACAAAATCCAGGGACATCGCAGCATGAGCCTTGCCACTAGCATAGATTCCCTCCTTTCCAACCCATGGAGGTACATGGGTTTTCTGTTCAGTTGCTTTCTTTATTAAATCCGGTCTCCTTTCTTCTACTAAATCCAAAAATTGTTTTTCTTCTTTTCTTAATGTACATGTTAGATTATCTTTATGTGCCTGAACTAAATCTATTGAACTCATTGTTAAGAAAAACTCACCCATAAACTGTGCATTTTTACTACTAGCTACTGGATTCATATTCTTTCTAATAGGTAATTCTGAAAATACTACACCTATATCTGAATAAAAATATTGAAATCTCCCTGTAGCATAAAATAAACTTGACAAAATACTGCATGACACACCATACGTTAAAGGTATATGGTGATACGTCATCCCTTCTGATACTGAAGAGGGTAACTTCATACACACGTAACAGTTATTAATCTCCATAGTACTAACATATTGAAATAACAATTTAATAAACACATTAGAAGACGTATTATAGTCTGATTCATTATGATAGTTTGCTTCATCTTCTACCCCTATTTCTATTTCAGTTTCTTTTATTCTATCTACTTTAACATTAGTATCTGTATTATTTTTGTCACTTGTTTTCATTAACAAAGGTACTCCTACTGTTAGGCATAACCATACTAATGCTACTAATAAAATACTACAAAAACAAAATCTAAAACACTTTCTTTTTAATCCGCATCTTGGTTTTCCGGTCACTTCAGTTTCTGCCATCTTACTCCTGAGAATTTCTTTTCTCTTATTCTTTCTTTGTCAGTTCTATTTTTCTTTTCGTTTTTAAGGAGGCCTCAATTTGCTTTCATCAATCTGAACAATATGAATTTCTTCTGTTTCATCAGTCAGATCTAGGGATTCAAATTCCTCGAGTATGACGTAAGTCCATTCAGGAGCCTTATATCTCCTGTTTAAATTTCTCAATCTTGGACTTCTCAGAGTTATTTTTGCCAGAGTTTGTTTAGATTGTGTTTGACTTGTGACTTCGTTTACTTGTTCTGGTCTCTTTTCAGATTTTCTCAAGTGATATTTTAGTTTCTTTACTCCAGTTGGCCAATTGTCTCCCTTTCTGACTCTTTTGATTTGTACTGCGTTTTCACCTTCTTTATCTCCTTGTAAAGTTCTTTTTATTTCATTTATTCTAGGCACAATATGTTCTGATTCTCTGTTTTCTGTGCTTGTACCTTCTCTTACTTCCACCTGCTCAGGTCTTACCGTATTTTGTTCTTCTTCTTCCTGAGCTTGTTCTTCTAATTCTATCTGTCCTTGTTCAGGTCTTACTTCAAATTTTTCTTCTTCTGCCTGAACCTGTTCTTCTAACTCTATCTGATCCTGTTCAGGTCTTAATTCAAACTTTTCTTCTTCTGCCTGAACGTGTTCTTCTATTTTTCCCTCCTCAGGTTCGTGTAAGTCTTTTTATTTTCCACCTGAGTGTGTTCTTCTTCCCCTGTCTCTTCCTGACTACTTTCCTGTCTTTTCAGTTCTGTTCTTCTTCTTGTTTCATTAATATTATCAATTATTTCAATCACTGGTATCCACTCTTCCTGACTTGTACTTGGCTGTTCGTCATATGGTTGTCTTTCAGAATCTATTACTCTAGATTCTTCAATCTCACAGTTTACAACTCCAGACGCTTCAGCCTGTTCAGTCAGTGGTTGCTCTTGTTGTTCTGATGGGCTCGGAACTCTTCTGGTATGGCTGGCATGAATCCAATTGGGCAAACCTGCACACTTCACTGCTGTGGTAGTGACTAATATGACTTGCCGCGGTTTGTCCCACCTTGGTGCTAGGCACGACTTTCTTGCGTGTTTCTTCACTAGCACCCAATCTCCAGGATTCAAATCATGCACTTGGTCTGGCTGTCTTTCGACTGCGTCTTCTCCAACCTGGTGAGAGACAGAACGCATCATTTCAGCCAATCCTTTGCAATAGTCCAATACCAGATCATCAGTTATACTCATTAGTTTATTTCCAGGAATAAATGCCTGTCTCAAGGCTCTTCCCATGAGAATCTCATGTGGGCTCATTCCTGTTTTTCTGTCTGGAATACTTCTGAGACCCATCAATACAAGAGGTAATGCATCTGGCCATTTCAGCTTTGTGGATGCACGCACCTTTCCCAATCTCGACTTGATTGTGCCATTCATTTGCTCAACAATTCCAGAAGCCTCTGGACGGTAAGCGCAGTGCAGTTTTTGTTCAATGTTAAATGCAGCACATATTAATTGAATTATTTCATTATTAAAATGAGGGCCTCTATCTGATTCCAAAGTGACTGGAAAACCAAATCGCGGAACTAACTCCCTCAACAACAATTTTGCAACTGTAAGACTGTCATTTCTTCGAGTGGGATAGGCTTCCACCCATCTTGAGAAAAGGCATACTATGACAAGTATATATTTCAGTCCATTTCATGGGGGCAATTCAATAAAATCTAACTGTAATCTAGTGGTGAAGGGTCCTTCTGCCTTGCCAATCTTTCCCCAGCTTACCACTGTCTTTCTACCTGGATTTTGCTGCTGACAGGTTAAGCATCTTTGGCAAAGGCTTTCTGCGACTACCCTGAATTTCGGATTGTACCAACTCTGTCTGAATAGCCTGATCATTGAGTCTCTCCCTATGTGTGTTGCTCCATGATACACTCTTGCCATTTTTGAAAGCAAACAATCTGGCATGACTGGTCTTCCATCTAAATACACCCATACCTCATCATGTGGTCTCTTTGTACAGGCTGCCTTTATCCAAATTTCCTTTTCCTTTTCCTCAACTTCTTCCTGCAGTTGTCTAATCTCATCCCATGTTTCTGGTACTGAGAAAAACATAAGTTGGCATCTGGTTTCACCCGTTTCAATTTTTCTGTTTATGGCCACTGCATTTTTGGCACAGTATTTAGCCACTTGATCAGCATAATTATTGCCAGCAGTCACATTGTCATTTCCTGACCGATGTGCAGCACATTTCACAACTGCTATCTCTTTTGGCAATTGTAATGCTTCCAACAAATCCTTTACATTTTTGCTGTTTCTGATAGGAGATCCTGAAGAAGTCAGAAATCCCCTCTGCATCCAGAGCTGGCCGAAGTCATGCACAACCCCGAACCCATATTGACTGTCCGTAAATATGGTTGCTCTCCAATTTTTCCCCTTTTTGCATGCCGTTGTTAAGGCGACCAATTCAGCTTCTTGTGCAGACTTGACCCCAGGTAAACAGGATGCTTCAATTACCCCAGATATTTTACAAACAGCATATGCAGCACTTAATCCTCCTTCTTGTGTTCTAAGGCAGGAACCATCTACAAATAACTCATGGTCAGCCTCTTTCAAAGGTGTCTCCTTTATGTCAGGCCGGGGCTTTGTGCATAAATCAGTCACGTCCAAACAATCATGATCACTCTCATTTCTCACTTCTTCATCGCAGGGGTCTGGCAATAGGGTAGCTGGGTTCATGATCGTACACCTCATCACAGTCACGTTCTCAGCTCCCAAAATCACTCTTTCATACTTAGTCAATCGACTAGGGGTGAGATGCTGTGTCCTTGTTCTTGTCAAAAGAATCTCAACTGAGTGTGGAACGAAAACCTTTACCGGATGTCCCATCACTATCGACTCACTTTGCTCCAGACTCATACAAGTAGCAGCTACTGCTTTTAAGCAGCCAGGCAATGCTGAAGCCACTGGGTCCAATGTAGTTGAAAAATATGCCACTGGACGTCGACTCAATCCATGTCTTTGTGTTAAGACTGAAAGTGCACAATTTTCTCTTTCACAGCAAAACAATGCAAAGTCTTTTGAATAATCAGGCATACCCAAGGCAGGAGCCTCACACAAACAGTTTCTTAGTTTCACAAATGCCTCTATGCAGTCATCATTCCAATCAATCGGATCTTTTGCTCTTTTCCGGATCATCTGTATTAATGGCTTTGCTAACATCGAAAACCCATTAATCCATTGCCTACAGTATCCAACCACTCCTAGAAACATTCTCATTTCTCTTTGAGTTTGCGGCAATTGCATTTCTTTGATTATTTTTATTCTTTCCGGTGTCACTTTTCTAACTCCTCTTTCTATTTTATGCCCTAAGTATCTAACTTCTCGTTGACAGAATTGTAACTTCTCTGGAGCCACCTTGTTTCCTCCTTCAGCCAAATGGTTCAGTAATGCAATTGTGTCTGTGACACAATCTTCTCATGTTTTTGATGCCACCAATAGGTCATCAATGTATTGGACCAAAACAGAATTTCCAGGCATGATCAACGATTCTAGCCACTTTTTCAAAATCTGATTAAAAATTGAAGGACTCTCTGTGTACCCTTGAGGAACTCGACACCATGCGTAAATATGATCCTCAAACTTAAACGTAAAAAGATACTGGCTGTCTGGGTGCAAAGGAATAGAAAAGAACGCCTGGCATAAATCAATTACTGTAAACCAACCTGCGTTCCAAGGTATCTGATAAAGGATCACTGCTGGATTTGGCACTATTGGACAACACGGCACTACAATTTTATTTATTTTCCGTAAATCTTGCACTATTCTGTACTTTCCACTAGGCTTTTTCAGTCCCATTATTGGCGAATTGCAGGGACTACCCATCGCTTCTTTTAAAATACCTCGCTTGACCATTCGTTCAATCTCTGGAATAATTCCTGCTTTTACTTCTGGACTCATCTTGTACTGTCGGGTGTTTGGATACACTGCACCTTCTTTCACTGTCACTTTAACTGGGTCTATATTTGTCATTAGCCCAATGTCTTTTCCTGTAAAATCCCACACTTTTGGATTAACTGTGGTTCTCAACTCTTCTGGTAATTCATTCTCAGTTATTAGTGAAAACATTTCATCTACTTCTGTTCCCTGTTTGGCTAACATCATCTTGTACACCACGTCTTCATCAGGGGTTTGGAAAGCGACACCATCCGGTGTACAATAGATCGTGCAATTCATCTTGCACAAAAGATCTCGTCCCAACAGATTTACAGGACTGGAATCACAAACCACGAACCGATGCATTTCCTTAAAATTCCCAATGTGCACCTCCATTGGTTTGGTAATTGGGGTTCTAATCTGTTGGTTTGACACGCCTACGACTTAGATTGATTCTCCCGAGAGGGGTAGGTTTGGGATGTCTGCTGTTCTCACAGTAGACCTGGTAGCACCAGTATCCAATAGGAAAGTAATGTCTTTACCTTCTACTCTCCCATCAACAAATGGACCTGACTGATCTACCGGCAAGGATGCGCCAAGCATGCACTCCTCTTCCTCCCCCCTCAGGCACCGTCATTGTGTGACATCTGAATGTTCTTCATCGTTCTGTAAAAAATATTGTGTAATTGTTCTATTATTCTTACCACTTTCTCCTTGAAATCCGGTGTTCGCACTGAAACTTTGATGATTCACAAAATTTGGCATAGGAGCTGGTGGCACCTGATATTGTGGAATAACTACCTGCTGCTGCTGATTCATAAGCACTTCATTCTGCATCTGTGGGATTAAATTTTGATTTGGCCCATTATTACTCTTATTATTCTGAGTACTCTTACACTCGTTCTTCCAGTGTCCAAGCTTTCCGCACGCATGACAAGGAAACTTCTTTTTGCTTCTTCTCTGTCCATTCGTCCCTTATATTTATTACCATTCGCTCCTTGATTATTCTGACTCTGTTTTTTCACTTGATTATTATTTTGGTCATTTGTTTTCTCTTCTTGCTGTTCTGCAAATTTAACCTGTGCCCACATCATTTTCTCTTTTAGCTTCCTACGCCTGGCTTCAATATCATCTCCGCAATATTTCGCGTACTTTAAAATCTCATCCACTGTCTTGCTTTGCCAACCCAACATGTGCTGCTGTATCATCTGACTGATTTCTGGTTTCAAACCATATACAAACTGATACACAAAATGGCCCATATCCTTATTACCGATATTCTCAAAACCATTATACTGCTTAAACACCTGCAACAACCTTTCATAATATGCAAGTACAGATTCATTTGGTTCTTGGGTTGTTCTATCTATCTTTACCCAATCTGTTTCTTTAGGAGGGATTTTCCCTTTCAAATACGTAATCACTTGGTGATACTTTTTCATCACCTCCTCCGAGGGCGCCCCTGTCTTTGCATCTCTAGGGTACTCCTCATTAGGCCAATCAATTGTAATTTTGCATTCTGTCCATAAATCAGCAGGTACCACTATATCAAATAGACCATCCAAGTCTTTCAATAAAACCTTTGAAACCTTCACAAATCTCTCTACCTGTTTGTACCATTCAACTGGTTTTTCTCTCAGCTTTGGAAAATCATTTGTAAATGACAAAATATCTTGTCTACTCCAAGGAACTTGAACATATCCACCTCCAGGAACCTCTCTCATTGGACACAATTTTTCCACTTTGCTTGATTCTCTTACTGGAAATGCAGCTGCTGCTTCTCTCGCTTGTACTTCCTCTTTCTTTCTTATCCATCTAATTCTCCATTTATCAATGTCTCCCCATTTTCGCAAAATGTTCATTAATTCTTTTATCTGAAATCTCTTTCCAGAAGCATTTACACTTTCTAAATCTTTATCAGTAAAGTCCACTCGATATGGTTTCTGCAACAACTTTGATTTCCCTATGTCTATTCCAATCTCTGAAGCAACTTCAGTCAATCTCTCATGAAATACTCTTGCTCTCCTGGTTATACTCTTACATAAAAATAATAACTCCTCATCATTGTAAGCGTTCAATCTTTCTGTACCCACACATCCTGTCATCATCTCTTCCAATTCCACCTTCAATCTGCTGATGTCTAAAATTCCTAGTGTTGGGTTCTGATTATCTCTTTCCTGTGCCCATCTTTCTATTTCCTCAGAGGTGACTACCGTTGCGCCTCCAGTTCCAGTATGAACCAAAAGTCTTCTTTCTCTCAAATTCATGGGCGTAACTCTCTTTGGAGTTTCCGTCAAAGGTTCCACATTAGGGAGATCCATTAATGAAATAATTGACTCACTTTCGCTAACCTGATCATCTGTAATTATTATTTCTTTTCTAGGACTATTTAATGGAATTGTCACAGGTTGTGGTTTCTGGCAAATCTTATTATCTCCATACAACGGGATTACTGGACCAATGATCACTGGTACTGTCAAAGCTTCAGTATTCAAATTTAATTGACTTATCT
Organism: Calotriton arnoldi; assembly: GCA_963921515.1. Lineage (NCBI taxonomy): Eukaryota > Metazoa > Chordata > Amphibia > Caudata > Salamandridae > Calotriton > Calotriton arnoldi. The sequence continues at coordinate 1,858,532 of CAWUFW010000745.1, read as the reverse complement.
TTTGAACTAGTTCTTCTTTAGTTTTATTCAAAGCATCTCTTTCACTATCCTGCAACACTCTGTTGTATGACGTCTCATGTAAAATCTGTGGGGTTAATGGCATTCCCATTACTGGTGCACTTGGGGTAACCTTACTAGTTGCTTCCTGATACGGTGGTGGATTTTTAATTAAAATATCCTCTAACATCTCATCATCTGATTCACCATATCCTGCTGAGTTCATGTGTTTCGTTTTCTCCTTACACTTCCCTCCAGACTGTTCCTCAGCCAATAACACTGGATATAACCCTTCTGATACCATAGCTCTCCTCCATTGTTTCATCTGCCCTTCACGTGACTCATGCAAGTGTCTGGGAAAGAATCCTCTATATCTTCCACCTCTGCATTTCTCTCTGTTCATATGACTCAGTCTCCCATTCTTCCAAAGCCTCATATTGAGTTAACCTAGGTCTAGGTTCCAAATCATTCATTTTCAATCTCAAATTCTGAAGACGCCTCCCATTAAATGTACCATCTTTAGGAAATGCTCGCTCACCATCATCCTTCGTATATTCTATCCAATTTTCCAACCACACGCAGGTATGATATCCTCTTTCCATCATCATAAAAGATGCTGGTGTCTTCGGTGGCGGAATAGGAATTCCCTCTCTAGTCAACACAGGCTTATCCTTTACAAAGAAATTCTTAATTTTCTTTAAAAATGAAATTTTTCTTTTCTCTCCATACATTCTTGAAGAACGATGTAGGACATTGTATTCTGCAAACCCTTGAAATCTTCTGCCTGTACGCCTTGCACTGACAGTCAAATCAAAATCCTGCATACAATTTTTCTCTTCACCAATCCTAGCGCAGCTTCTAATTAGCTATCCAATCAAATCAGGCTCACACTCGTGATCCGACCAATACCAGCGCGGCCTTTTCCTGACGTCAGTTCTACTCCTTACTACTGACCCCTCCTTTACAAAGCTGCTCCTGTCACACGCCCGCTGTTTCTACCAATCCCAGCGCGGCTCACTGTGACGTCAGTACAACTCCGGCAACTGACCCTCCCTTTACAAGGTAATACGAAAACTTATTTCTCAATAAAAATTCTTTTAAATTCTTTGTTATTAACGACATAAAAACATTCGCTACTCTGTCTGTTCCGCTAAATCAGAGGATAGTTTATTTCTTTTCACTGCGAGTAAAACCCTTCCGCTTACCCTTCATATAAGCTCCAGAGAACCTGCTACTTCTCCGGTGTCACCTGTTTGGGAAATCTGAGACCAAAGTTTCACCAGCGAACTCCTTTTACTGTCAATCTAGCTTGGAAGAACCTGCTACTCCTTCAGGGTTACCCTTTCTAGGTGATATAATGCCTAAAGTTTCATTAGCGAACTTCTTTGCTATCAACCACTCTCACTTTTTCACAGAAAATAGTCCCTACTTTAACACTGCCAGCCCTACCTAGCTTCTCAGTGTTATTCAAACAGACTAGTAACCTCACTGCAGTGTGGTTTCTATCGCCACCCGCTATTCATTCCCCGGGAATTTTCCAGACGACATAAAACAGGACGCTATCTCTTTTTGTTAAACATAAATCAATAATCTATACTTATCACCAAACTAGTCAATAATAACCATAACTCTGCTACCAGAAAACTGATCCAGCGGCGTACTAGCAGCAGATACTCCACTACCATATACTCACCTGGGCCCATATAACTACTTCCACAAAACACTAAGTAGACCGCTGGAATCTTTAGTTTATGATTTTCAGACTTCAAGATCTAGTTATTTCTTTTCCCTAACTAAACCTTTCACTGATCAATTAGTTCTTTCCTCTGGTCAATGGACCATTAGTTGGAACTAGTTGATGGTGATAATTAACATAACTTATTAAACATTTCTCTTTTTAAAATGACATAATCACAGACTCGGGAAGTTTTAAAATCTTTATCTAAATTAATTGCGTGTGAACCATCTCAAACGTTTCAGTACAAACACCCTCATTCGCAAGAGTGTCAATTCAATCAAGTTTCAAATAGGCATTAGCAATTCAGATCCACACAAATAACTATGCTCAGAAAGAAGAGGACAGAGAGAGAAGAGCATCTATCAATACGATGAATTTCTAATTACCAAGTATGGTGTGAAGGCCAACCCCCTGGCCAAAGGGCTGGTAAGGGTCCCCCAGGATAGATCAGGAGACAAAGACTTCAGGACAGGAATCAGGACAGGATACTTCACCTCTCTAGATACCGCACGACTGCGTCGCACCCCTCTCTGACACTCTCTTCCTCCTAGTGGTTCTTCCGCGATCTTCTTTCTAACCCAATTAAGTTAAATAGATGGTTCTGCATTCGATTTTCTTCATCAGCGTCTCACAGCTTCAGCACCACCCCCAGCACCGACAGCATCCCAAACTCTGCGTCGCCTCTGCTCCGAACATCTCTGCTTCGCGCTAACTAACTAACTAAACTACCTCAATTATACCTTTTCATAACCATGTACCACCCATTAATGTTTCAATATTGTAAAACGCTAACTTCTGATTGGTCAGGCGAGGGGGGGTTGACCATCACACCATGCTTACATTTCACTTATTTCATTAAACCATTGTTTCAAACCCCTCCCCTCAAACTGTTATTAAATCATTTCCTTTCCCATACATCTCCAAACTTTATTAATACAAAATGTTGCGATATTATGAATAAAGCTCCTTCATATAAACTCTTCACCCTCATGTTCCCAGGGCACATCTTCGCTGGCCTTGGACGCGTGACAAGTCCTTACTCATCTTTTCGTATTCTCTCTCTAGTACGCATGCGTGGGGTCAAGTCAGTCAGCTCGATTCAGACAAGTCTGGCAGGCCCAAATGCGCACTAATAATAAAGTCAAAAGAAGAAATGTTATTTTCAAAAATAAATGGTTTCACTGTACCCCACCAACCTCTACTCTAACCCATTCTATGTATTATTACCCTTTCTGCATTTGCGTTAGTATAAAACTTATTTTCTGATTCAACCAAGCAGGTGCCATGCATGTGAGCTTTCAAGCGGCCATTTTATTGTCTATTGCGCAGGCGCACGATTTTCCCTCCAAGCATTAGTACGTCATACTACGTAGATGCAGCAGACGCATGCGCAGTAAAGATCCCTTGTTAAAGCGCGTTTTAGTCCTTCGTTCATGTTATTGCAGTTAGTAAACACATAGGCAAGCTTCACTGTCCCGCGTGTCTGTTTCTAAATACGAATTATTAATTACAAACACGTTGTTAGTAAATCGTTAATGAGTTAAAAGAAAGTATTGGTTCCGAGCAAGTCTCTTTTACGAGTCCTTGCTCCATTAAGGCTTCCGTGCTTCTTATAGCACAGAGTCAGCATTAATGGATTCAGCTATGCTTCTTCTCCTTGATCTACCCCCTGCATTTGACACCATCTCCCACCCAATTCTAATTCAAAGATTGGAGGAGATTGGCGTCATCGTCAAAGCTCTGAAATGGGTAGAACATTTTTTATTAGAACAAACTCATATAGTACATATAGATCCTTACCATTCAAAATCCATGGCCCTGGACAAACGGGTGCCACAGGGATCAATCCTGAGCCCTTCTCTTTTTAACATATATGTGGCTTCCGTGGCCAGGCTTATCAGGTTATGTTATGTTAATAATTTATTAAGCGCACAAATGCCCAGACTTGTCTTGGCGCTGAGGTCCAGAGTAGGCAGGTTCATGTAAGGTACAGGTCTCTAATTGTTAAACAACCAGGTTTTCAGGGCCTTCCCGAAGGCAAACAAGGTCGGAAGTGTTCTAATAGAGAAGGGAAGATCATTCCAGACTTTGGTGGCTGCCACCCTAAAGCTTCTGCCACCCCAGCTGGTTTTGAAAAATCTCGGAGTTGCTATCAATTTAGCTCCATCTGAGCGAAGATGTCTCTTAGGGGCATACCAGTATAGCAGGCGTTTTAGAAACTTAGGACCAATATCATGAAGTGCCTTATAGGTAATGCAGAGGGCTTCAAAGATGATACGGCTCTTAACTGGGAGCCAGTGCAGTTTTTGCAGATGTTTTTTGACTGAGTGAAACTTGGGGATTCCCAGCAAGAGCCTAGCAGCCGCATTCTGAATAATTTGCAGCTTATTAAGTTGCTTCTCAGGCATACCAAGATAGAGCCCATTGCAATAGTCTAGTTTGGCAAGAATCAGTGAAGTAATCACCGTTTTCTTACTGTCCACAGGGATAAAAGGTAATATTTTTTTGATTAACTTAAGAAGAAAAAAGCTCGATGAGGAGACGGCATTAACCTGTGCCTCAAAGTTCAATTTTTTATCAAGAATTATGCCAAGGTTTTTTGCCTTGGCGACTGGGGTGTGTGCCGTCCCTAGTTCATCAGGCCACCAACTCTGCGACCAGACCGGCAAGAAATTGCCAAAAATAACTATTTAAGTTTTATCTGAATTTAGTCTAAGACAATGAGAGCTCATCCATGAACTGACTGCCAGCATGCAGTCCTTATAATTTTGCATCGGTGGCAAAGTATTTTTGGAAACAGACAAGACAATTTGTGTATCTTCTGCATATGATGTTAATGCCAATCCGCAAGATCTAATAAGTGTTGCCAATTCAGATACGTAAATATTAAAAAGAGTGGACCCCACATGGAAGGGCAAATGAAGGAGAGTCGTAGCTGAGTCGTGTGGTTTCGATACAATCTCATATGCTGATGACACGCAACTTGTCATCACCATGGATTCCAATCCGTAACTCACCAAAGTCAAATTCGAACACTGTGGGGCCGATTCCGATCTCGGTCGGAGGCGTACCCAACACCATTCGGTTGGGAAAAAAGCCATGCGAAAGCCTGTTTCCCGACCGATCCGTACAGCACACCGAACGAGTAAGTACGCTGCGCACAACAGCAAAGAATCCGGCCGAGCCGTACTCACCCAAACCAGGTCCTGTTCCCCGACCGAGGCGAATCCGGAAACGCCGAATCGAGTCGCACGGAAGGAAAAATGCAGCCCCGTCCGGCCGGACAAGTACGATGTGCTTTCCGTATGCGCCGAACCCGTCGCTACGCATGGCACGTCAAAGCATCCGGGAGAGGCGCACATAAGCTCCGATTCGCGCCACAACACGATCCACGGCTCCGAGCCGAACACGGCAGCGACGAGGACGACGCAAAGCGACGAGGACGAGGCGAAGCGACAAGGACGACGCGAAGCAACGAGAAGGACGAACGACACGAACCAACCATGAATCCCTTCGTCCCGATCATACCAATATTCTACATTTACTACCGGAACAGGCACGGACGCGTACGGCGCAGAAGGTAAGCCAGACACCAACCACAAAACACATACAACACGTACACGACACATCACACACACACAGAGGGATGCAGAATATACTTACACCAGCAACAGCAGCACCATAGGGGCGGGATGCCCATCACCAATGCCACATATGCACACAGGGGCCTGAATGCGCACCACCACCCTCACCCAGGGGGGCAGGATGCCTACCACTACTACCACCCTCACCCAGGGGGCTGGATGCCTACCACTACTACCACCCTTAGCCAGGGGGGCTGGATGCCTACCACTACTACCACCCTTAGCCAGGGGGGCTGGATGCCTACCACTACTACCACCCTCACCCAGGGGGTTGGATGCCTACCACTACTACCACCCTCACCCAGGGGGGCTGGATGCCTACCACTACTACCACCCTTAGCCAGGGGGGCTGGATGCCTACCACCACTACCACCCTCACCCAGGGGGGCAGGATGCCTACCACTACTACCACCCTCACCCAGGGGGGCAGGATGCCTACCACTACTACCACCCTCACCCAGGGGGCTGGATGCCTACCACTACTACCACCCTTAGCCAGGGGGGCAGGATGCCTACCACCACTACCACCCTCACCCAGGGGGCAGGATGCCTACCACTACTACCACCCTCACCCAGGGGGCTGGATGCCTACCACTACTACCACCCTTAGCCAGGGGGCAGGATGCCTACCACCACTACCACCCTCACCCAGGGGGCAGGATGCCTACCACTACTACCACCCTCACCCAGGGGGGCTGGATGCCTACCACTACTACCACCCTTAGCCAGGGGGGCTGGATGCCTACCACTACTACCACCCTCACCCAGGGGGGCTGGATGCTCTACCACCACCCTTAGCCAGGGGGGCTGGATGCCTACCACTACTACCACCCTCACCCAGGGTGGGCTGGATGCCTACCACTACTACCACCCTTAGCCAGGGGGGCAGGATGCCTACCACCACTACCACCCTCACCCAGGGGGGCAGGATGCCTACCACTACTACAACCCTCACCCAGGGGGCAGGATGCCTACTACTACTACCACCCTTAGCCAGGGGGGCTGGATGCCTACCACTACTACCACCCTCACCCAGGGGGCTGGATGCCTACCACCACCACCCTTAGCCAGGGGGCTGGATGCCTACCACTACTACCACCCTCACCCAGGGGGCTGGATGCCTACCACTACTACCACCCTCACCCAGGGGGGCAGGATGCCTACCACTACTACCACCCCCACTCATAGGATGGTCAATGCATGACACAACCAGCACACCACAACCTAGGGAATGCAAGAAGAAGACATCCTCCCAACACCATGACAAGCGTGTGTAGACTGTGTCAAATGCCTACAACACGGAACATGACTTTGAACATACAATGTGACCCCCTAGCACATGTGCCACACATATATGTGTGTGGCCCCACAATGCAAGCAGGCCATGACCATTGTGGCAATGGGGTCCAAACCCCCATCATCACAGTGACCAAAATGTAAGTGTGGGGTCCATAGCTGAAGCACACTTTGAACAATGTGGCAATGGGGTCCAAACCCCCATCATCACAGTGACCAAAAGGTAAGTGTGGGGTCCATAGCTGCAGCACATTTTGAACATTGTGGCAATGGGGTCCAAACCCCATCATCACAGTGACCAAAATGTAAGTGTGGGGTCCATAGCTGCAGCACATTTTGAACATTGTGGCAATGGGGTCCAAACCCCATCATCACAGTGACCAAAAGGTAAGTGTGGGGTCCATAGCTGAAGCACATTTTGAACATTGTGGCAATGGGGTCCAAACCCCCATCATCACAGTGACCAAAATGTAAGTGTGGGGTCCATAGCTGAAGCACATTTTGAACATTGTGGCAATGGGGTCCAAACCCCCATCATCACAGTGACCAAAAGGTAAGTGTTGACAAAGAAAGAGGTGCAACTGCCAAACTGCATGGATGATTCCTGGTCACAGAACAACAAACACATCAGTGGCAAAGTAGTGTATGTGTCCCATTGCAACATAAATTGGGGGAGCCAAATCCTGCAGTGCAAATAAGACATAACTTTGGCCATGTGCAGACAAACAACACCCATGGGGGCTGACACCGTCAACAATCATCAATGACACAATGACAGAAGTGACCATCAGAATGCAGACCCACATATTTGCACCAATGGGCACACACATGCAGATACCCTGTGGAGACTGCAGATGTGAGGTGAACAGATACCATACCATGGCAGCAATGGGACACACAAACCATGATCATTGTGCTGACCGCTGACCTAGGAGTCCCAGGGACAGCAGGGGAAACCCACCAAACTACATACAGCCAATGGCACACCCAAGATATGCCAATGCAGTGGTGCAGATGCACAAACACAAACAGGCAGACCCACCCTGCACATCATACACAACAGGTGAGGGTGGGGGTGCCAGTGTCCCCAGGCAACCACACAACACATGAGGAGACATGAATACCAATCATACAGATGTGCATACAGTGCCACACAAAGGTAACTCATGGATCCAAATTCCCTATGTGGGCAAGCAGGCATTGTCAGATGAGAGGGAGCACAAATCACACATGTCACACAGGCACGTAGGGACAGCAACTGACACAGCAAGACACAGACACACCACAGCACCACCCCCAGGGCCCCCACAATGTGGTGACCCTGGGCTGCATTACAATCCCACTGTGATGACAAAGCTAAATGTGGTTCACACTGTGAACCACAGTCATGTGTACTGAGCAACTAACTACCATCACACCTACACAAGCACAAATCAAACAGCATGGCCAGTGAGCCAAGGCCAACATGGAGGCAGGGGCCTAGCCGGGCAACAACTCTCATCTGCACACACTCAACACCACACCCTCGACCTCCAACAATGTGCAGCAGTGAAGCACACATGCACTGGTGACATTGCACATGCACCCATGACTATTCCAGGGTGGTGGGTGGGAACCAAGGTGCAGAAACACATCACACATGGACACTCAACAAGACTCCTGAATGTCTGACACACTGCACACTACGCCGTACATGGACATGACGGCAATACCACACCAACCAATGGGATCACAGCCACAGTCACACACCAATGAAGAAGCCAAGGTCACCCACAAAGAACACACATAGACAACAACCAACATTGCAGCCCGGACCCTGAGGAGTGCCAGCAGTCACACACACAACGTGTCACAATCACTGAAAGATAACACAAACTGGAAATCACATGACAGGGGCAAACAACAAGTGCCAAGGGGAAACCTGACTGTGACCCAGCTGCGTCTGCACACAAACTCAGCCCTGACAGCAAGCACACCTATGGGTGACACCCTGATGACCAGTAATGTGCCATGCACCCACATCACAGAGAACCCAGGGAGAAGACTTTGGGGGAACATAGCTCAACTCAGCTAGCATCACAAACAGGTACAACACTAGGGATCACAGCATGCACAGCTAAACGGAAGTGAACACACAGACATGCACATACAACACACACCTTGGGCGCAGGCAATGTCACAGGAGTACACACTGCCATGAGGGGACTCCACTCCTGTGTGAGGAAAGCTGTGCCATATGTTGCCTCAGTAGGGCCCCACCATGTCAGCTGAGCACTTGGTCACACAATCAACAATTAGCACCAAATGAGGGCTCCCGTCACATCAGCCTGGTCATGGAAGTGCCAACGGAATCATCAGCACAGATCCAACACACTTGTATAGCAATGTTGCACTGACAACACAGATGAGTCCTTCCCCATTGATGCCCAAACCTGCATGTCCAGTGGAGATGGCCACACGGTCAGGGAAGTAGACGAATTGAACAATGGCAGGCACAACAGATGTGCAGGGGTGGAAGCCACAGATGTGAAATTGCCAATCTAAGTAGGAAATCCCATTGCCAAATACTGAACACATGACACCCTCAGATGCTGCTATGGATGACATGGATACACCACAGGATAGGACACATTCCCCCTGGACCACATGGGTTCCTGCACAGTAACACTTCATTATCATGAGACCAAATATCACCATCACTGCAGCAAGGGCATGGTTAGCATCATCAACATCATGTACATCAGAAGCAAAAGCACTAGAGAACAGAAAGTTGCTTTATTCAGCATATGTGGCATTAAAAGTAGAAGTCCGGTAGAACATAAACAAAGGCCAATGGCCAGTCCATCAACAAAGTCACAAGTGGGTGACAGTGGCAGATGCCACCCTACACATGCCTGCACAAAACCAGGGACAATCCACTAGGAGGGGCAACCGGGGGTAGGCCAGGCACCGCAGGGACAGGATCAGGGCTCACCAGGAGGAAGCAGGGAAGGGGTGGTGGGTGCTGGAGAGCCACTGACAACTGCAGTGGAGGTGTCTGACATGGTGTGTGCCGGCACAACTGGGGGCATGGCTCAGATGTTGTGGGTGCCGGCACGACTGCAGTGGACCCTGCAGATGGAGTGGACAGGTCCGCCACTGCAGTGCCCAAGTCAGACAGGGTGGTAGTGGACTCCACTGCAGTGCCTACCACCAGGGAGGAGAATGGGGAACAGGCAAGGTGGGCTGGACAGAGGGGGAGGACACCCTCACCACATCAGTGGCACAGACAAGCGCAGCGGGGGGTGTGGTTCCGGGAGAGCAAGTGGCAGGGGGAGAAGGCCGGAGCCTCTTGGGGATGGTATATCTGTGGGTGGGGGAACCTGGGGCAGGGTGTGGTGGGGGCACCTGTGGAGTGGGGGCCTGAGGGATGGAGGAAGGAGACCTGGTGCTTGAGCTGCAGGGCGGCGGCGGGGTCTTGCTCTTAGCACTCCGGGGGACTTGCGGGTGGGGGCCTCAGTCTGTCTGCGCCTGGGGAGGGTGTCCGGGGGCGAGGGGCACTCTGCTCCGTGTGGGGGGCTTCCTCTTCCCCCTGGATGCTGGGGCAGCTGGATCGGAGGGGAAGAGGCCGAGGTCACTGAGGAAGAGGCGCTGGGTCTTTGGGGTTGCAGGTGAGGCAAGGGAGGGTGCTTTGGAGGGAGAGGCAACTGAGGACTGCGCAGTGCCCGTGGATGCGTGTGTGTGTACCAGGGCCCCATCCCCTGTGAGTCTGGTTTCAGTCCCCTGACTGTGCGTGCGTGTGCGTTTAGTTTGTGGCGTGTGTGTCTGTGTGCTGGACGTGTGTGTGCTGGTGTGTGCCTGTGCCGGTGTGTGTGTGCTTGGGACGGGTAAGGTGCTGGGGAGTGTGGATGGAGCAGAGGCAGGAGGGGTGAGGGACTGTCTGAGGAGGGACACTGCTGCCGTCAGGGAGGAGTCCATGGACCTGTTGCCCCTCTGTAGGTCAGACATGCCCGATGAGATGCCCTCCATGAACGACACCAGCTGAGTCAACAGTGCGGTGTGCGCATGGAGGACACTCAGCATGGCTGTCTGCCCTACATGGAGCTGGCGAAGGAGGTACACAGACTCCTCACTCAGGGCAGCAGGGGACACAGGGGCAGGGGGTGCGGTGCCTGGCCCAAAGGAGACACGCTCCCGAACATGGGAGCCTCCACGGACCTGGGGAATGGGAGCCGATGGGAGGGCGGTGGTGGTGCTGGTGGTGGCGGGGACAGCAACACTAGCTGGGGTGTGGTGGCTGCTGACACCCGCCTCCACAAGGGAGTCATCCTCCGAGTTGCTCTGGTCCTCAGCTGAGGTGGATGGTGCTGAGGACTCCTCGGTGTGGCTCCCTCGCCCTCCGTGCCACTGGGTCCCTCCGACCACTCCTCGGCTGCTGACCCAGTCTGGCTCTCTGGCTCCTCCTGGTCCGTGGAGCTGTCCCCTTCCGTGGCCGTGGATGTATCTGCAAACAATGGGGAAACAGACAGACATCAGTCACCTGCACCAAACGCACACACCACTGTGAGCACAGCACATTACAGAGCAAGCCCTGGCATCATTAGTTGTACATTGCTAAAAGTGCCCTAACTGAACAGGAGAAGCCAATTGTCAGTCTGATGCCAAGCATGGCACTCACATCCCACATGGCCTTGCACCCATCTGTCTGGTGTCTGTTGGATTGCAACACCCCAGTGTGGACACATGCACCAAGTACACAGTAGTTGGACAGTGCAGAGGACACGGTGTGGCATGTGGACATGCACACATCACAGCTCTTGCCACTGAGTCAGTACAGGTTTCCGGATGAAAGGGATGCCCAGAGTCAAATAGGAAATGCATGTGATGCATACCAGCGACAGACACCATGATGCACCCATGTCCTGATAGCCAGCGCCACAATGGTGTGCATGTAGCACATGTCACTCCCCTGCAGGACCACCAATAAGTTGACACATGCCATGGCAGAGGCATGACTGCTAAGTCATACATCACTGTCTCAGTGATGTATGACTTGGCAGCCAGACAACAACACTATGCACTGTGTCACAATAGTAGGTCATGGGGAATGCAAGTCCTGGAGCTGCACAAGTGCACATGTACATCCCCCACACAACACATCATCTTAACCCTCATCTGTCCAGGTCACACCTATTGGACATATGGGAGACCTGTGACACTACCCTCTGAACCTGAGCCCCTCACAATTTGCTGTGAATGGGGAACAGCTGCCTGAACTTCACATTCGCATACCCCAGTCTGCACGGGCAGCTGATCAAACACCTATGTGACACACAAGTATCGTCTCCTATGGTCACATCTCCAGGGGCATGCTGAGCCCCTACCAAGAAACACCCCAGCAGTCCTGGCAACTAATCCACAGCACACTGACACAGAGGCAGACACCTGAGGGGTCAAATCACTGTGCACAATGTGTCAGCTGATACACGGGAGTGGGAGTACAGAGTGCATTGCATGGCCTGGAGTAGGCATGACTGTCCTGCTCCACATGAATGAGGGATGTGCCCTGGACAGTGGATAGCTGGCTATGTATGTGTGACACACGTAATCTGCACACTCCTGGGGCCCAAACATTGTTCCCACCCACTGCATGGGCGTGTGCCACATACCCCAGGCACATGTGGTGGCTCAGCTCAGCAAGTGGACCGCATATCAAAGCAACACGCAGATCACATGTCCAAACCCAGGCGTTGTGTGAACAATGGACCCACCCATGATGCCCACAACAGAGTTAGGGAAACAGATGCTGTCCCCCACCTTTAGTGAAGCAAACTGCAAGGACACAGTCCCAAGTGACACAATTCCCTGAATGTAAGGGCCACACCTGGGTATCAGATGAGCAGTGGGCAGTGCACAATAGAGGGACATGGCTCCTGAACAACATGACTGCTGCACTGTGGCAGTTGAACCAGGCCAGAGGAGGGCACAAAGCATGTAATACAGAGTTCACAGTGCAGTCTTTGACTCACCCCTCCTTGCTGCTGTCTGGCCTTCAGCTGCCCATCCAGGTCTGGAAACACCACCGCCAGGATCTGGAGCATGTGGGGGTCAGGGTCCGTGTTCCGCCCCTCCTGCGAGGAGGCGACAGCTTCAGCTGGACCCGTGCAATCCTCCGGGTCCAGCCCCGAAGGTCCTGCCACCTCTTCTGGCAGTTGCGGATCCGGCGCTTGTAGACCCTCACGGACCGGACGGCCCGAACGATGTCCTTCCAGATTTCCTGCTTCCGATGGGCATTAACCTGTCAGGATGACAAAGTGAAAAGGCCATTACCACACATGCAACATATCCGTGCATGACACAGTTGTATATACATGTCTCAATCACAGGGGCACATGATGTACACAGGCAGTGCAAAGCTGCCCATGGACAGTTTGCCAGACGTCACTACATGGTATCATTGCATGGGAAGTCAAACCATGTTCAAATGCACTGTCACTGCACCATACCTGTCCAGTGCAAGTCACTACACACTATGGGGGTGACAACTACTCAGTGAGCCTGCTAGCCAGTGGCGTGCAGACTTTCAGCCTTGCTAGTCACACCAAATGCACATTCAGAAAGGCAGTGCACAGAACACTCACCTGCTCCCCTGGTGTCCCATACAGCTTGCTGTACTGTGGAAGTAGGCTGTCCAGCAGGGCCTGGTTCTCTTCAAGGCTGAAGGCTGGGGCTCTCTCCACAGTACGTGCCATTGCAGGGTCCAGAGGGGCAGAGACAGCAGCAGTGCAGTGGCAGATGTCGTCCTGGAGCATGTAGTGCAGGCAAGTGAGCTCTCAGGGGAACAGCCAGCAATATATATGTGCTGGAGAGGCAGATACTGTCCCTTGTGTCCAAAGTGATAGGTCCAAGTCGTTTGCATCTTCTGAATCTGGCCAATCCATGGAATAGCAGCACCAAAACACGCCCACAGCATCCTTCAAATCTTCAACTTCATGACATACATGATTTTGCAACATTGTTGTGGGTGACCAACTGAATTTACAGCAACCGACTCGCTCGAAATTCGAAAACGCGTCCGTTGCCAGGCAAGCCCATTGTCAATGGGTGCGCACCGATCGGTCCATTGCGGTACAACGCGTACAGGGGTACAACGCGTACCCGCACACATTGAATGCAATGGGCCGGCCGGAGGCACCGATCGGTCCATTGCAGTTCAACGCGCACAGGGGTACAACACGTACCCGCACACATTGAATGCAATGGGCCGGCCGGAGGCACCGATCGGTACATTGCAGTACAACGCGCACAGGGGTACAACGCGTACCCGCACACATTGAATGCAATGGGCCGGCCGGAGGCACCGATCGGTCCATTGCAGTACAACGCGCACAGGGGTACAACGCGTACCCGCACACATTGAATGCAATGGGCCGGCCGGAGGCACCGATCGGTCCATTGCAGTACAACGCATCACTGTACATGTGACTGGCATATGTCAGCATGCCTGTCTCAGATGGACATATGCCAGCCACAGATAGCTCCCAGGGAGTGAGGGGCACACCTACATCACGACAGCCTGTCCAAACTTTATCATAAGGCATATAAGGCTGCATTTCCTATTGTGTGTATGTTGTTGTACATGTTGTCCTGTGGGTGTCACCTGTGGGCAGCCACCCCCAGGCTGTGCATGTGTTCATGGGGACAGGATCCTGGGTGTTACGTGTACATGACCACTGTGATGTGCAACTGTTCATATCTGTGCATGTGCCATGGTCACATTTCACGGTGGTGTATGTGTATGTCATGTCACATACCCCGTGAGTCCCATGTGGGACGGTATGTTTGAGCCAGGGTGTCCCAGTGGCACAATAGTGATGGTCCTCCACAGTCTTTGTGCATGTAGTGTTTACAATGTCTCTGATTTCATGTGCACAATGGGAGACAGTCTCCACATCCACGTTGTGTGTGCATGGACTTTGATGTTGTGCGTGTGTGTGTCACAGACGTCCATGTCTGTCCTGCCGTGGCAAGTGGGGCCACTACCTGTGGGGGTCATGGTTGTTTTGCTGTGGTGTATACATGATACTCCATGTAATGCCAGTGTCCATGTGGCATTACAGGGTCCCTGGGAATGTACCTGTCGTTGAGCTGTGGTGCCTGGGGCACATCTGTCCTCACATGTCACTGTGGGGGTTATTGTGACACGGCAGCAGGAGATGGGAACTGTGACACGGCCTCATGATATCCAATGGGCCAACCTGGGACTAATTGATGCCACCTGTTGGACCGTGTTGACAGATGTTGGCCATGTATGTACCATACATGTCCTTCCGGTACTGCACACTTCATGTAGTTGTGCCTCATAATGATGTATGTTGGGATCTTGAGTGTGTTCAATGCCGCATATGTGGGGTGACTGACAATCTTGCTTACTTCTCCTCTGCACTGCAGGGCTCCTGCTGTCCATCGACCATTCCCAGACCTGGCAACGATGGTGGAACGGGACAGCATCCGACGGTACCGCTTCACCAGGCAGCTGATTGAGGATTTGGCAGTGCAGTTGTCCCCACATTTGCAGCCTGGCCGGCCGTATCCTACAGCGCTGACCCCCAAGGTGAAGGTGATGGCAGCCCTACACTTCTTTGCCACTGGTACCTTCCAACATACTGTGGCGACTGCTGGTGGGATGTCACAGACCATGTTGAGCCGTGTGCTCCGCGATGTTTTGGCGGCAATGTTGCTCTTCCTGAACCGGTACATCTATTTCCCTAGATCTGCGACGACTCACTGACGTGAAGAGTGACTTTTATGTCCTGGGGAGGATGCCGCATGTCATTGGCTCCATTGATGGTACACATGTGGCTTTGGTACCACCACAGGCCCAGGAGCAGGCCTACAGGAACCGCAAGCACTACCACTCGGTCAATGCACTGGTGGTGTGTCTTGCAGACATGACCATCACACACGTGTGTGCCCGTTTCCCTGGTTCAGCACACGATGCCTTTGTGATGAGGAGTAGTCGCATCCCCAGGATGATGGCACAGATGCAGAACCAGCGTGCCTGGCTTGTCGGTGTGTACTGACTTTGTGCCATTGTGTGTGATCTGATCTGTAGTATTCCGCCCACTTTTCCAAGTCAGCTAATGTGCACTTGTCTGTCCGTAGGTGACTCGGGATACCCCAACATGCCGTGGTTGCTGACACCCCTCAGGAACCCTGTGACACCAGCCCAGATGCGCTACAATGAGGCACATGGTCGGACCAGGAGAGTGATTGAGCGGACATTTGGTCTCCTGAAGAGCCGCTTCCGCTGCCTGGACAAGACCGGAGGGTCCCTCCCATATGCCCCTGCGAAAGTGTGCAAGATTATCATCGTCTGCTGCATGCTCCACAACCTGGCAGTGCGGAAGGAGTTGCCTCTCATCCAGGATGACAATGACCAACATCCGCCACCTGTGGAGGATCCTGGCCTGGACCACGATGCCAGTGACGATGATGATGATGATGATGATGGTGATGTCCGCACACAGCTCATCACCAACTTCTTTAGCTGAATGTGAGTATCCTGAGGTGTCATGTCAATGATGTGAGTTGGCATGATGTGTGGGTGGTGCTCTGGTGCTGTTGGAGTGTGTCCATGGGCTACTTGACTGGATGTGTGTTGCGATGTGTGCTAACAGGTGGGCTGTACTCCCCAACAGTGTTGACATGCTAACTTGGTTCTGGGTGGGTATCTTGTAACATGTATTGTGCATGAGTTTTGCTGTTCTGTCCTGTACTCCATTGCTTTTGACTGTGTGTCATTTCTGTCCTTCACAGGGTACTTTCAGATTCGTTTGGTCAACTGTGTCCACCGACGACGTGATTGCACATCCAGGCTGGTAGCTGTTGTGTCCCTACAGGTGATGTGCGCCACACCCATGGACTTCCTTCCGTCTACAGTTGTTGACTGTGTGCCCGCTGCCAGGTGGGATTACCTTGCATCTGTAGTGGTTACGACATGTTGCAACTGTGTAATAAACCTGTGCTTCACTTTGTGATGTGCGTTGTCTGTGGTCACACATTTGACTGCCATTTGCTTACTGCACCTGTGGGCTACTTGACTACAACTGGGAATGGGTGTGGTGTCTGTGCATTGCACCGTCTTCCCTGGCAACATCAGTGTAGGCAATGAGTCAGATGGCCTAGGTGTGTATGTGTTGTGTAGCCCTGGTGGTGTGTCTCCCTCATGTGTGTCACGTTGCCTGTACTCACATGCCTGTGTTGTCCTTGCTGTGGCAGTTCGCATACACAGTGTAATTTTGCAGTTCATCATCCCCATAACTGCACCCACGTTGGAATCACGACAGAGGCAAGTATGGTGTATTAGTGTGTTTATTGTGATACATTTGTGTTAATAGTGCATAGGATGGGTAGTGCTGTACATAAATCTTGCAATCCCAAGTTCCTAGGTGAATTGAAAGTCCTGGTAGACAGGATCCCCAGTATCGGGGCCACAGTTGTCTGACACATTGGTCCAACTTGTACTCCCCATGCAATGTGTGGGAGTAGTGTTGCCGTCAACAGGGTGAACAGTCTGTGCACAAAGGCGAACATCCAGAACAGGTTCAGGCTTCCTGGGAGTTGCGCTTGGCCATCGGCCTCTCACTTTTCCCTCCTCGGACGTCCCCTCTTCTTGGGGGAGGGGGCCCTCAAGTACAGGCAGCTGCGGTGCAGGGGACTCTCCGCCAGAGTCCTCCTCCCTCCCTGTGGCAGTTGCAGTTTGTTCGGCACCAGATGTTGTTGGCACACAGGGAGGTGTAGACTGGTTGCTGTTCATCTGGCGGAGGCATTGTAAAATGTCCCTGTGCACCGCCGTCATCTCATGCAGTGCATCCCACTTGGACTCCACGCGGGACATGTGAGAGTCCACACGGGACATGTGTGACTCCACGTGGGACATGTGGGAGTCCAAGCGGGCATGATGGGCAGCCTGCTGCTGTTTCATGTCTCTGAGGAGCCCCACTACCTGGCTGAGCTCTCCGGTGCTGGACTGGTACGCATCAGCTATGCGTACCAGTTGTGGGTCATCATGCACACCAGCAACGTCTGCAAGCAGCGACCTCTGTCTCCCACCCCTCCCACCACCCCTGCTGACATGTGCAGTGTGTGCAGTGGCACGCACAGATAACCCTGGTCCACCTTGGGGGTTGGTGGTGGTGGTGGTGTCCATGGCCCCAGGTTGGTCCAGGGTCCCTGTGCTGGTGTTGCTCCTTGTTCTGTCCATGTCGGCAGGGATGGTATTCGTGGTGACAGTCGTTGGAGGGGTGGGTGCAGGGGGTGCAGCTGGTGGTCCTGCTGGTGCTGCAGCTGGTGGTCCTGCTGGTGCTGCATGTTGACTTGCACCGGATGTGCCAGGTTGGTCTTCATCGTCCGAGGAGGACAGAGGCTGTACGACGCCAGTGAGCTCGGCATCCTCTTGAGCCTGGGACTGGGACTCCTCAGCGTCTGCTGCTGTGTCCCCATCATCACCTGTTTATGGGAGACACAAACAATGTATGTTATGTTTCTGCAGGCATCAATGGTTGACACACATGACAGTTGTGACTGTGCCTCTGGGTGCGGGCCTGTACATTGCATTGTCCTAAGTCGTCACAGTCAGGGGTTGATATTGGTGTGGCACATTGTCCTGCATTATTTGGGCATTTCTATGTATTTTCTGGGGTGTGAACATGGTCTGCATTGGTTGTGTTTGGTTGACAGCCGGCCCTCCTTCCCACCCACCCAGCCAGTCAGTTATCCCACCATGGAACGTGCTTGCATTGCAGGGAGTGTAAGTTGTCTCTCAGGATGTCACTCAGTGGTGTCCTGCTGTTTGTTGGTGCACATTTGCCAGCAGGGCCTTGTGCTCCCCACAGCAGTAGCCAGTGTCAGCCATCTTGTGAGTCCTTCTCCACTTCCTGTGATGTGAGCATGGTTCAGGGTGGTGTTGATGGGACAGTTGTGGGGGTGACCAATATCAGTGACTACGACTCCCATCATGCTATTGCCTCCACCCCCTTCCCAGCATGCCCATGCTTCCTTCCTTTTGACTCTGCTTCCCTGTGGGGTGGGCTGGCTGTGCTGACAGGATGGCTGGGAGTGTTGTCCTGGCAGTTGTTTGGCTAAAAGTCCCAAGAGTGTCCCTGTGCTTCACACAACATAACCCAGGGTGGTGGTTCTTTGTGGGATCTTGTGTTAGGATGGGGGGCATTGCATTCTACCAGGTGGGTTCTGTGGAGTTTGTGTTGGGGGTGTGTGAGGGGAGGTGCTTGTGACTATGGTCAGTGCTGCAAGTCCCCCTTCCCACCCAGCTAGCCAGATATCCCACCATGGAACGTGCTTGCATTGCAGGGAGTGTAAGTTGTCTCTCAGGATGTCATTCAGTGGTGTCCTGCTGTTTGTTGGTGCACAGTTGCCAGCAGGGCCTTGTGCTCCCCACAGCAGTAGCCAGTGTCAGCCATCTTGTGAGTCCTTCTCCACTTCCTGTGATGTGAGCATGGTTCAGGGTGGTGTTGATGGGACAGTTGTGGGGGTGAGCTATGTCTGTGACTACGACTCCCATCATGCTATTGCCTCCACCCCACTTCCCAGCATTCCCATACTTACTTGCTTTTGTGGGGAGTTCAGTGTGTGTGGGTGTGAGAGCAATGGCAAGATGGCTGACAGTGGTGTCCTGCTGTTGGTTGGTGTGCAGTACCCAGCATGCCCTTGTGCTCCCCACGACACAGCAACAGTGTCAGACATCTTTGATGGGCCTTTCCACTCTCTGTGGGATGTGCATGCGTGAGTGTGAGCTTGCTGGGCCATGTGGTGGGGGATGTAGAGCTGTGACTACGACTCCCATCATGCTATTGCCTCCTCCCCCTTCCCAGCATGCCCATGCTTCCTTCCTTTTGACTCTGCTTCCCTGTGGGGTGGGCTGGCTGTGCTGACAGGATGGCTGGGAGTGTTGTCCTGGCAGTTGTTTGGCTAGAAGTCCCAAGAGTGGCCCTGTGCTTCACACAACATAACCCAGGGTGGTGGTTCTTTGTGGGATCTTGTGTTAGGATGGGGGGCATTGCATTCTACCAGGTGGTTTCTGTGGAGTTTGTGTTGGGGTGTGTGTGAGGGGAGGTGCTTGTGACTATGGTCAGTGCTGCAAGTCCTCCTTCCCACCCACCCAGCTAGCCAGATATCCCACCATGGAACGTGCTTGCATTGCAGGGAGTGGAAGTTGTCTCTCAGGATGTCAGTCAGTGGTGTCCTGCTGTTTGTTGGTGCACAGTTGCCAGCAGGGCCTTGTGCTCCCCACAGCAGTAGCCAGTGTCAGCCATCTTGTGAGTCCTTCTCCACTTCCTGTGATGTGAGCATGGTTCAGGGTGGTGTTGATGGGACAGTTGTGGGGGTGACCAATATCAGTGACTACGACTCCCATCATGCTATTGCCTCCACCCCCTTCCCAGCATGCCCATGCTTCCTTCCTTTTGACTCTGCTTCCCTGTGGGGTGGGCTGGCTGTGCTGACAGGATGGCTGGGAGTGTTGTCCTGGCAGTTGTTTGGCTAAAAGTCCCAAGAGTGTCCCTGTGCTTCACACAACATAACCCAGGGTGGTGGTTCTTAGTGGGATCTTGTGTTAGGATGGTGGGCATTGCATTCTACCAGGTGGGTTCTGTGGAGTTTGTGTTGGGGGTGTGTGAGGGGAGGTGCTTGTGACTATGGTCAGTGCTGCAAGTCCCCCTTCCCACCCAGCTAGCCAGATATCCCACCATGGAACGTGCTTGCATTCCAGGGAGTGTAAGTTGTCTCTCAGGATGTCATTCAGTGGTGTCCTGCTGTTTGTTGGTGCACATTTGCCAGCAGGGCCTTGTGCTCCCCACAGCAGTAGCCAGTGTCAGCCATCTTGTGAGTCCTTCTCCACTTCCTGTGATGTGAGCATGGTTCAGGGTGGTGTTGATGGGACAGTTGTGGGGGGCAATATGTGTGACTGCGACTCCCATGATGCTATTGGCTACACTGACTTGGCCAGCATACACAGGATTCCTTCCTTTGAGTGGTCTTCACTGTGTGTTGGTGTTGTTGTGGTGGCTACATGTGTGGATGTGTTTGTTAGTTCTATTTGTGCCACTGCCTAGCTGTAGTTGTAGTTGTGTTTGTACATGTGTTGGCACAGTTGGATGTGACTTTTTTGATGGCATGTGTTGTGTTTATCTGACTGACATACACATTTTGGGATGATTCTGTTCTGGTTGCTGTGTAATTGCTATGAGTGCATGATTTGACTCTCCCCTTGACAGTGATGTGTGTGTTTTGTGGCAGTATATTGTGTACATTTGTTGTGTACTCACCAGGCTCTGGGATGTCCTCTAGTCCATATACGCTCACTGGTGGAAGGATGGCCCGCACCTTCTCCTCCCAGGGCCTGAGGTATATTGGCTTGGCAGGAGGGCCACTGCCGGTGTGTTGGCTGTTGATGTAGTCTTTCTTCAGCAGGTCCCGTACCCTCCTGCGCACGTCATACCACCTGTTCTGGATGTCGGTCTTTGTGCGCCGACATGGTGATTGTGCGTTCACCCTGTTGATGATCCTCTCCCACATCTTGGTTTTCTGGGAGATGGGGGTCTGTTGGACCAGTGTGCCAAACAGCTGTGGCTCTACCCTGAGGATCTCGTCTACCATGACTTCCAATTCACTATCTAGGAACTTGGGATTCTTCTTGGGGGCATGGTGATGGGTGGTGATGGTGAGTGATGTGTGTGTTGGTGTGCAGGTGAGGGTGTGTGAGTGTGTGTTTTGCTGGGTGTATGTGAGGTAGGTATTTGTTGGTGTGCTGATGGTGTGTGGCTTGTGTGAGGGATGAGCTGTGGGTGTGTGGTTGCTTTCTCTTGGGTGCTGGCAGTGGAATGGCATTTGCAAAGGCTCATGGTTGTGATTTGTGTCCTTTATATAGGTGGAGTTGTGGGTGTGTCTTTGTTCTCTGTCCCCACCCCACCCAGTATTTATTGGCTTGGTAATTGCTTGTTTGGCCTTTTTTGGGGTGTTTTTTCCTTTGTGCTGTTTGTGTATGTTGGAAACGTTCTTGTGACCGAGTCGGAACCTGCATTTGTCTCGTACGGTGTTCTCCGCTTCGTTCGCGCTGTGTTTGTGCAGTTTTCTATGCTGCGTACGCGTCGGTCGCGGTGTTTTGTGTTGCTTCGGCTCGGTTTTGTATGCGTGTCGGTCGTACGGCTTGTCCTCCGTCCGACTCGCTCGTGGTTTTCGCACCTTGCATCGTACTTTGCGGTTTGGAGTTCGCGTGTACGTTTCGGTCGGATTTGTTCCGGGTGCGTGTCGGTCGGTTGGATTCGCGTGTTTTTCCGTCCGGATTGCTGTTTTCCGTGCGGCTCGGTCGGTCGACTTGGTTTCGGTACGTGTCGGTCGGAGTTTTCACGCCTTGCATCGTACTTGGCGTGTCGGGCGCCACGGGTACGTGTCGGTCGGTATTATTTCCGGATCCGAGTCGGTCGGTGCTTTTTCCGGCCCGAATCGGAATCGACCCCTGTATGTTAAAAATTGCATCATGGATGACTGCTAACTTCCTTCAGCTCAACACCAATAAGACGGAGGTCCTACTTTTTGAAAAGGCTCATTCAATCTGGTCTGCTGATTGGTGGCCATCCGAACTTGGATCGTCCCCAACACCCAAAAAATTGGTTAAAAATGTGGGTGTCTTTTTGGATGATCTCTCTATGAATGAAAATGTTAAAACCACCTCTGGAACCTGTTTCAGCCTGCTGCGCATGTTTTGGAAGGCTTTTTCATTGGGCTCCTCTGCACGCTAGGAAAACCCTAGTCCAGGCGGTGATAGTGAGCTTCCTAGACTATGGGAATTCCCTGATGGTCGGAATGAGTTAAGGCCTTTTCTATAGACTTCAGGTGGTACAGAATACGGCAGCGCCTCGTCTGTAATCTTCCTCCGCAATCCCCACCTGAACCTTTACTACACTCCCTTTATTGGTTTCCCATAAAAAAGCGTGCGCTCTTCAAAGTTATGTGTTTGGTCTTTAAATCACTGCACTGGAGGGAACCATGTTATCTTAAAAACAAATTGTTCCCTTATATCCCGGTACGCTGGCTCAGATCCAGTGAGCTATTACTGCTATGCCCCAAACGTATCCATACAGCCAGATATGGTGGCCGCTCCTTCTCTTTCTCGGCTCCCAAACATTGGAATCAGCTACCCTTGCCCATTCGCTCTTGCTCAGACCTAATCTTCTTCAAGAAACTTCTGAAAACATGGTTGTTCGATCTTTAATCATTGTATTGGAAATGTGACCTGTATCTGACGGCTTCAGCGCCGAGAGATCCCCTCGGGGATGATTCATGCGCCTAATAAAATATAATATAATATATATTGACACTGTTGGATGTGCGGTGAGAGCATGGAATTGACTCCGGCGTAGAGCCTGACTGATCTGCCTATACTCGAGAAGCCTGAAATTTGCCACAGCCCGTCCCTACCTCTTGCATCGGATGGATAAGGGTACAAACAACTGCACCAGATGGGCCTAGCTACACTGGGAGATCTGTACCTGGAAGGCAATTTCATTACGCTGCAGGACATTATGAGTAGAATGGAGTGTATTCCCCTAGACATACTGCTGTACTATCGCCTTCGAAGTACCTGCAGTGAAATGTATACTGACTCCCCTCGAGAGCCCACCAGCCTGGTGGCGCTGGATAATGTGCTTGCTTTTTCATCGTCTAGGCAACAGATTACCCGATTGTACATTGTCATGCAGGCCAAGGCGCCCATGGTGACTCCAAGGGCATTGGTCCTATGGCAGGCTACAGTTGGTGAGGACATTCCCAGGGAACATTGGGGATTGTGCTGCACCCGTATGAGTGCCCTGTCTCCTAATATGTAGGCTGAGGCTAATCCACAGTAAATATCTACACCAAAGCTACCGGTCAACAGCCCAGCTACATAGAATGGACCTGTTGGATAACTCTGTGCACCAGAGGCGGTGCGCAGGAGGTGAATTTTTTAGTCAGAGGTACTTGGATGCATCTTTGGTATTTGTTGCCTGGCTATTCCTAGGGTACTGAGGTGGCACTTTCTGGCTTTGTTAAGGACATCCTGCTGTGAGTCCACAAGTTAGTGGCGATGCTGCTATTGCTGGGTAAGAGACATGTGGCGATGCGCTTGAGTAAGAGGGCAGTTCCCATGGTGCGATGTTGACTGAGAGATGCTTCCTACTGCCAGGAGTAGTTGGAGATCTATTGGCCCTTAATGCCAGCTAGCTTGAGACCTAAAGATATATGGGGCCCCTTTGTTTACATAGCTTCTAGCGAGGCTTAGTGACCTAAGATACTTCCAAAAACTTCATCCGTTTGGGAGATAGACTGTTGCCCCATGGCTCCTTAGCCGCTGTGAGATGGCACTATGTAATGTCGCCGCCCGGGTGCTGCTGCTCTCTCCCCTGGTTCCCCAGTAGTGCAGCTCGTGGAGAACACGACATGCACACGAAGTCTGTTTGGGGACTTTGAGATAATTTTCTTATACCAACCCCCTATGTTTACTCGACTCGATGGACTAATTTCATGGACCACTCTTCTGCTTCTGTTGCATAGAAACATTGGGAAGGTTGCTATATCACATACGCATGTAACATGGGAGACCGATTGTGTTTTTGTGTACTTTTTCTTTATCTTATACTGTATTGCTGTTAGCCATCTACAATAAAAAACGGTACAGATACTTGTCACTATTCTTGTAATACTTTGTTTTCTCAAAGGGTTCTACTGACCTGTCTTGCAGTGTTAGCAGCTCCTAAGTTCAGTTTATGACACAGTGGCCCAAGGAATCGAATAATCTATTTTTTTCTACCAACCTCTTCTCTAGTCAAAGCGTCTGCATTGTTTTACTAGCTCAGACAATTTCCAATGTAAAACATTCAACGACTTTGAACTAGATAAAAGCCCATCTCCGCTATAATTACTTGCATCAAGATTCAGGGCACACTGTGTCTGTGTTTGCAAAACCAGATGCTCTCATGCAAAGCTGAATGTAGCAGAAACCGTACTGAGAAAATGCAAATACTTATCTGCAATGGCTACAGCGTAGTCCCCAGACAGCTACTAATTCATGCAAAGTTTTAGTTGGATACTTTCTTTGAAACTTCATTTAAATAACACTGGAGATTTCAGCAAGACACTTGCTAAGCATGTTATTCTTTTGTTCTTAACCTTGCAGTGTAATTCAGATTGCTGTTTAGTAGATTAAGTTTCAAACGTTCAAAATATTACTTTCGAGATCTAAATTACTAAAATGAATAGTGCTGGCTGGGGTGGTTCAGTTTAGCGAAAGACATATATTTAGAAGTGTGTAATTAAAAGAATTTGGGATTTCAATGTCACCACAAACAAGAGGAAGAATTTCTGCCTTGTCAGGGGCCTTATCTTACACACACTGGGTCAGAAAACGTATTTTGTTTGGTGCTAATACATGTCCTCTCTGGTAAATAGTTCCTTGTTTGGTGCAAACACCTGCTCCTCTGTATCATGAAAGTATGCATGAGGCAAATGGATTGTGTGAGAATGGTGTTTGTGCATGTTTGAGAAGTATAGCTGCAATAACACAACATACGACACAGTACCACAATAACACTTCACACTACAACAATGCGGTAACACCAGAGGAATTACAGACCAGCACAACACTAAACAACACAACTCAACAAAGCAGCATTACAACAAAACATCACAACAAAGTACAACAACATAACAACAATGAAACAAAACACATCGCAGCACAAAAATACAGCTAAAAATAAAAAGAATCAACATACCACAACCAGCTATGCTACACAGCATCATGATACAGCAACCCTAGAAAAAAACAAAACACCACATAAAACACAACACAACAGTAAAACAGCGATGCAACAAACCAGTGCTATGACAAGCAAATAACGAAAACATAATTGACCACCACAACACTACACAAACACACTGGCAGCACAGCAACACACTCCACAGCAATATAATTGTGATATATTTTTGTATCACTCTATCCTGTTGATGTTGCTGTGAGTTGTTGTGTGTGTTATGATGATGTTGCAGTACTTTGGTATATTGCATTTTTGTGGTTTGGTTCTGTGTTGTATTATGTTCTTGTAAAGTGTTGCTCTGTGTTGCATTATTGTGAGGTGTGGTTACTGTCTTGTGTATGTCCGTTGTAATGTGTTGTGTTGTTCTATTAGGTGTTGTAATGTGTTGGGTTGCCTTATCGTTCTGTGTGGCTGTGAAGATGTGTTGTTAGTGTAGTCTGGAGTTGATGTGATGTAGTTATATTCTGTTTACATACTGGTATTGTATTGTGTTGGTGTGCTATTTTGTTTTGGTGTTATGTTATTTTAACATCCAGTGTTGTTGGATTTATATAGCCTGCTTTACAGACTTTAACAAATACTGCTACGTTTCCAAACAAAAGCAGTACATTCATTAGATTTCACATGAAAAACAATTACCACTGCCACAACTCTACGAATTTGCATCTTATATTCATCCTAAAACAGTGCAACAGAAAATATACTTTTCTAAGTTCTATGTGATCCAGCACTAGTACTTTAGCTTGCTAGTATTGGTAAACACTACAAAGAATTTAGGATTTCAGACTTTAGGTGAATATCTTTGGTGTATCAGAATGTGGGAATAGACTGAGTACATGATTGTATACCAGAGCAGTTAAGAACAAGGGTGCAAGAGTGTCAAGTTAACTAGTTTACAATATACTACAGAAAACATGTTATTAGCCGAACATAACAAAACAATTTGATGAGCTCTGTTATCAGGTGAACATCATATGCATGACAACTGCAGGTCCCAGGCAAGGACTGATGTAGTATGTTTCAGCGTCGGCTCCTCGCTAAGACAGAGGAGTATCACCCCACTGCTCTGTGAGCAGTGCAAAGGAAAAATAAAATAATAATAACAGAAAGTTATTAGCATTTTATTTTTAGTATGGAGCCTGGTTAGGGCGGGGCTGGGCTCACGTCAGAGGGAGGAGGAGTGGTTGGGCCAGCCAAACCGTCATGCGCACTTAGCATGATCTCCATCTGGCTGTATTGCACAGCCTGGGTGGAGAACATGCACAGGTTCCCACTCCCTGTCTCAGACCAATCAGGACGCTGCTGTCATGCTGATGACAGCAGCGCCGTGATTGGCTAGGGGAATCTGGGAGCTTGGGTGCTGCCGGGAGCCAGGAAAACAGGGAGGACAGAGGAGAGGCGGCTGCTGGCAACCGGCGACCAGCAGGTGAGTCTTCTTTTTTTCCCTTTCTTTCTAAACACCCCCGCCATGGTTCCCTTCCAGCCGCCACTGGTATGTTTGAGTTTTATTGGCATTTAGACCCTGATTACAACTTAGGCGGAGCAAAATTAACAAATCATGATATACATAATTTCACCCTATCGTTTTATAAGGTGTTTGGTTTCTCTGCACCTGTTTTTTCAGGAAGGGGAATAACCAGCTGGAAAAACTGCATGCAACTTGGCTGCATGCAAATTTACCATGCAGTAAAATCGCCCCTGTCCAAAGCTTCATTATAGCCCTAGATGACAAGACATGGCTTGTACAACATACTAAACTTCAAGGAGTCCCCCCATCGAGTTAGATGAGTGCTGTGGCTAGATTTTCACTATTAGGTGAGCCAGTGTACTCTGCACCAAGTGACATATCTTTACACACTTTGGTTGTCCATTACTTCATAGTTTGTATTTTAAAAATGTATTTTTAGATTATAAAACAGACCATGTAATTAAAAACATTTAATCAGAAAAAGCATAAACTTAAACTAAGTTAATGATATTGGTCATTCTTTATATAGAGTGAGAGGTTACTCGAAGAAAACACTACAGGCAGCTCATCTGAAGGCACTTACAATGAAAAGAACTGACCTCATTCAGGGGGCGAGTAAAAGTAAAAAAAGTGTAGAGACCAACAACTTCAGAATGATTACTCAGTATTCGAATGCGGCCAGTGAGGTAAGGGCAATCGTGTACAGGAACTGGCGCATTGTTAAATCAGATGTGATCATCGGGAAAGATCTACCCGAGAGACCAGGTATCACTTTCAGGAGATCGAGATCCATCAAAGACCATCTAGTAGAAAGTCACTTGGGGGCAGTGAAGCAACAACAAGGTTTGGACGATCTACGGGGCTCCTTTCCCTGTGGGAAATGCAGGGCTTGTGCCACCAGTAAAAGGGTCACAGCATATGAGGTTCCCGGGATGAGAACAGCGAGGAAGATTACTAAATTTATGACGTGCAGTACCACATATGTGGTATATTGTCTGACTTGCCCGTGCAACCTCAGATATGTGGGGAGCACCATCAATCAGGTGAAAATGAGGGTCCTGGAACATCAAAGGGCCATTGCCAGTAATGAAACGAACTATCCGGTTGCGCAGCATTTTGCCAGCCACCATATGAGGGATAGATCGTTGCTGCAGTTTCACTGCCTAGACCATGTCCCCAGAGATGTTAGAGGAGGGGATATGGAGAAGAGACTCAGGAGGCTCGAATCTAGATTCATTATAGACCTCCAATGCAAATTTCCAGGAGGCTTGAATAGTGGGGAGGAACTCGCTGTACATTTAGGGACGTGAGTGCTCTATCAGACTAGTCAGGGCAATCGAGAACGTATTGAAGGGACTGGAGTAAGCATGCCATCCTGTTTTACAACAATAGGCCTTTCAGGGCGGTATAACAACAGTGTACGACATGGTAAGAATTATGAGAGGGAGTGTAAGATTAACTATTCTCCACAGACGGATCTTATTAATTTGATAATACTAGTCATTTACAAGCCCATCCATGGCGATATCAAGTCTTTAGGTCCGCAAATAGACAACGAAGAATTGCATTGAGCGCAAGAAGTATAATGAATTGAACAGTCCCCATAATAATTACTGTGTAAATATGTACATAGCAATATTGCAGTTATAGTATATAATGTAAATGTTGTACATAGGATGCGCTTGAATTCAATTTAATTTACACTCTCTGATTTTGATTGCATTTACGAGATGATTTGCTGAATGAACTTCGTATCTGAACGAGTAATGTAGCTTTTGAGAGTCTAAAACTGTGTCCCATAACATGTTCTAAGATGGCGCCCATAGACTTGTATTATGAATTTGTCCGTTTTCTAATCAATGTAAGAATCATGTGTTTAAAGGTTGCTATGACGATGGGGCCGCCGACATTGACGAAGGCAGGATTGCCGAAACGCGTTTGTTGTGTTAATTTCTTTTCGCCAATAAATCTGCAATAGATTTATAGTAACGCGAGTGCTGGTCGTTTCTACTTTGTGGGGAGCTGAAATATATATATATATATATATATATATATATATATATATATATATATATATATATATTATTCAGAACATTATACTTCATACACTTTGATTGAAAAATGATGAGTTGCACTGAATCGATGCTGTAATCATGACAAATAAATAACTAATTTTTTAAAGATGCAAATATAAGGGGTCCAGACCCAAATTAAGCCTATGTGCGATCCAATGAAAAAGTATCCTTCCTGGTATGCACTTCACTGTAACCTAATATGATCACAACACCATGAAGCAGCAACGTAAATTAGGTATTGTCGTGTAGTTCCTATAAAAGTATACAGGATCTGCGTGTTTAGACAACATACACTGTAGGATTGGTGTCAGACTGACTCTGAACACCCCCACCCGGTATGTTGGCCCTTTTGTACCAACTAGCTCACAGTGCCACTAGAATCTCCTCTTACCAAGGAGAGAATAGTTCCTGGCAACCATCGAACATGACAACCCTGATCCCTCAGGACCGTTGAAACAATATACTACCTTTCGCTCAGTCATTCGTGCTTACTTAGTCTGTTTCAGAGAGATACACCGAATAAACAGGCTGGGCGTTTTTCAATAAGCATTTATTGAACAGTTGTTATTCTGGTGTAAAATAAATGAGCTGCAACAACCGTTAGACAGTATAAGATATAAATGATTAGCAGTACTATAAAGGTGAATGGATGGTATAGCTCTACCATCTTGCAATAATCTTGAATACATTAGAGTATATAAAACACATGATAAAAAGATGCATACTCCTACGATGCCTCCCTAACTAGATGTACCTAAGTGTACCTAGCATGTATGTAGGTGTTAAGCCAAGAATCCCTCTAGGATTTAGTCAATCCCATTACCTGAAGTGAGAGACTGTGGGACCCCGTCCTGGTCCTAAGTTCGACACCCCGTGAGGGATGTTAGACCACTGCGAGCTGGAGTGTCTGCATGCAGGAAACTCAGCGTCTCTGGTCAGTGTGTCGGCCGGGAAGTCTCGGTCTCCTCTGCTCTATCTTAGCAAGATGTGATGTATATATACCCATAGGTCTCCCCAGGGTCCTACCTTGCTGTGTTACTGTGTCGGCCTAAGGATGACGTTGGGCATGAACTTTGTACATAGATTTTATACAGGAGATGGTAGTCCTGCTGTGCTTCCAAGAATCCTCATACATAATGTATGAGATTTCGAACTAGGAAAAAACCCACGTTCTGAATGCCGTGTAGTATCTAGGTAAAAGGTCAGTCCCTGTAAACTGTGACAAGTGTAATGTAGGAAAGAATATAGGTGAAGGGTAATGAAGTTACCGAGGCCTATATTATGGTACCTATATGGAATATAACACCCCATCCTCTTCTGAATGGACGACATAGTTTAATTCTAACTGTACTACTAGTTGTACTAGATACTTGTACGCAAATAGTTAAAACATTAGTTTTTCATCGTGTTAAAAAACATTGTTTATAAAAGTGTTAAAAAGGTGTATAAAAAAAAGAAAAGGAGAAAATATTAGAAATTGACACTTTAAGCTACAGCTCTAATATGTCCGTAGGTATAGTCCGAACTACTACAAGCATTTGAAAGCCATACTTGCTCAAAAGGAATGTCAATTTTGATATGGAGTTCTAATTTTCCATTTGTTATCCAAAAGTCAAATTTTTTCCCAGCACACGATGGGCCAAATGAGTCAAATGTTTGTGTCCTGGCTGGTAGACACAACATTTTCGTTGCTTACCTCCGCAGTCGACGGTCCCTGTAACACCTTCAGATTATGTCAATTGAGCACAGATGATCTTCCGTACTGTCCACAGCTGGTGCTGGGGCAGCCTGTGCGCCATCCAATGCCTGGGTGTCAGAGGAGGAGCCGATGTCCATACCAACAGGAGCAGATACTACCTGTGGTGGCTCTAGGACTGCCGCCATCAACATGGGAATACGCTGGGGACAATGCAGAACATGGGCCGTTATCAGGTCTAGTAAAGCATCAACGTCCGGTTGCACACATGATTGGAGTGTCAGACAGAGATCCAACACGCATTCTTCTCCGCAAAACAGGCATCGGAGGACAGGTAAGATGCAGTCCATCTAGACTGGTCTAAATGACAAGAACCAAGAAGCACTTAGTTCCCTTAGGCGAGGTGTGCCTAGAAGTTGTACCATGCGATCACGGTATTTTCGCTCCAGGAGTACTGTTTCCATCTCCTTGGTGACTGAGACGTCCATTGCGTAGCGACAATCAGGATACCTGCTATTAGAAACAGGATCAGCGGCAGCCCTCCAAATATGCTTCCAAATACGGAGTGAATAAAGTTTGGTATAACTCCGAGGACCGTCTGAAAGGTGCTTAATAGTCCAGAACCTATGGTCTTAAATAGGTGGACGATGCCTGTCATATCAGACATGGTAAAGATACGATTTACCATTTCTGCGAAATGGAAGGGGCAATTTGTACGTATAAGCGCCTGTATCTCTGCTGAAGACCTTGCAACTTGAAGATCAAAGGTCCCTCAAGCAGAGGTTAAGAGCACAGATTTCTGTATAAGCATGGCTTTCATTCTGCTCAAAGCATCAAATCGTATTAACGAAACATTTAGTGAAGGCCATAACGGCGCCTCCCTGGCTGTATGTGTTGGTGGAAACAATACTTGCATAGAGCAAGTAACCCTGGAACTCACGGTTACCAGATATGCGATGCCCGGAAGCATCCCACAGCAACCTTGACCGTTCAGCATCAAGTAACTCCCATTCGAAAGTAGCCTGAACACTGGAGTGATCACGGCAGCTGGGGCACCCTTTAAGTGACAGAATAAGTTTGCTACCAACCGTTACAGGCCCCATGAAGCATTATATCCTGGCATATAAGTGATCCACTTAAAGTATTCTCCTAGTTAGTACCGCTTAGAAACACTTCTTTTTCCCCACTCCGGCAACGAAATCTGTACGGTAATTCCCAGAATTCCTTAATGAATTCCCTACCCATTTCTTCATATCTGCCTGCCTGCATTTGTTCAAGGCAATATTGGAATTGAAAGGTAGTGACTGGAAGAGTTATGTGGCCATGGATTAACCATTCTGTGGACGGTGACTCTGCCACTGTAAATGCTAATCTATCCAATTTTTCAATACGCAGCATTGTATATTTTGCTCCCCTTTGTGCCATTTCTATCTGTTTTTCTGTCAGATTGTACGAAGAAAACAGAGACGTACTGTTTATGAAACGCCAAGGCACATAGTTTGCGCGCAAAGATTGCAGCGTCCAGCTTAATAACATAATAGAACGCAATTGTGATTGCCCGTGTTGTAATATGGACAGATCCTGTTCTAGTACATCAATAGCAGAAGATACAATGTTGCCTAGAGAATATATCCTGGAAGTTAGTGTTGTTAACCCTATTCAATCAATAGTTTATTGTATGTGATTACTTAAAATCGTTACAATTTGCAATTTATAATATCTAGACATACACAAATAGTAAAAACCTCCAACTAAATATCATGCGGTAACAAAGGAATATGCAATTTTTAAAATTCGAACGACATTTATGATGCGCATAAGTTGTTAACTAAAGTGCAAGTGCTGAGCCACTGACCCATGCTGTTATAATTTACATGATAGTTACGTTGCCTGGATAGATCTTTCCGGTGGCAAGATACGGGATATGAATACAAAGCAAGAACCTTCTGCGTTCACTGTTTTAAAGGAACTCAAGCGACTGAATTTATCAAAAGATGTTGAATTAACTAGCCCGGTTGAAATAAGATGTGCCTGGAAAAAGTGCAAAGCTTTACAATAATTTTTTTTTTAAACAATCTTCAAAAACTCTACTGTTCAAATTGACCCATGATTGGTTAGGCTTTTGGTCTGCTTATTACAAAGGGCTTATGAGGTGCTGCAGTGATTAAACAAAACCCATGCAGACATTGTTCCTAGTCTTTTTTTCTTTTCCTCTAGATCGACTTGCCGTAAAAGTTTCCTTACTTCTGCCAAATATTTTACTCCCGGCAGGACAAGATTATGGAGGACCCTTCCAACCAACGTATCACGGCTTGCCTGCAAGTGCGAATGTTCAATTCATTAAAAATGGGTTTTAAAGCAGTCTCCTCAAATCCTTGACTGCGGGGCATGCACATAGCAGATGAGTTAATGTTTCATTACAAAAGCCACATAGACGAACAGTGCGCTGCTTGTTGATTACTTTTCCAGGATGGCTGTAGGTCTTTCGAATCATGCATGCCCAACCGGTAATCTATAAAATTCTTTTAGCTCAATGCTGACATGGGCTACTAAGTAAGCTTGAGGCTTTATTGATGTGTAAGAGTTAATCACGGTCCACCCATGCTGACGTTTAGAAATTGCTTTTTATCTTCCAAAAAGATTTCTTCTTTGCTGCATTATTAACTGATTTACCAAAGTTTGCCCGGTCTGCCATGCTGTCCCATGCCATTTGTATTTCAAGCTCATCCAATGATTTTCTCAGATGTGCTCCCCATGAGTTTGGTATTTCTTGATCCATCTGATTTTTAATTTCTTCCCAGCATAAACTATTCAATGTGCCTGGCTCGGATGAGCGAAACTTATGACATAGCTTCACGAAGCCGCTCATGCCCCGGAATTTCTGATTCTGGAGGCCGAATTCCAACCGAACCTGAGCTGGGGAGGCAGACTATGGTAGGTTGAAAACGGCCTTATAAACCTTCGTCTGAAGTTCGTTTAACAGTTCAGCCTCTTTACCGCACCAGATGACTAGGCCATATGACACATATACCCTCGTGTGCTGCTAGAATTAATCCTAACCTACGATCCATATTTGGTATTACTCTATCCCCCACTCCAGGAATTTGAGCAAATGGGACATTGTTTTCATCTAACTTGTAGGAGTATTTGAGTGGAAATCTTTTTGGTACTGCTGAGTTATTGCTTGTGGCAATAATTGCAACCATTATCTCACCGTCTATTCTCGTTTTTGAACGAGTGATTGCAGCTACGGAAGCCGTGCGTACAGCCCCCTTTGTGGCTTCATCAGCGAATGAATTCCCTTCAACGTGAACGCCATCACGTTGATGACTCAGTGTATGTATCATGTGAGCCCTTGGTAGTTCGTTTTTCAACTCCACTACCTGTTCCCATAGCATTTTGTGCTTGACTGTGCCACCTTTTGCATCTTTAAACCCGTTTTGTCCCCAGTGATGTAAATATTCATTATATGACTGTACACAGTAAAAGGAATCACACACGATTAATGTGGGGAATTCTCGATCCGTATTTACCAGTGCCAGTATTAGTGCTTTTAGTTCTGCTAGCTGTGCTGTGCAGTCTCCTAGAGACTGTGTTTTTGTACAACTCGGATGAAACTTTCCATCCTGCATGCGACCTTTAACGATAGCACACGCTGCGCTGTATTACTGTTTACTTCCTATGGCCGGTTGAGCAGAACCGTCAGTGTAAATTTTATATTCATACTGATCTAGAGGCATTATTTCATTTGGTAGAGGATATTCTTGTTTTTTGTTTGGTGCTAATACATGTCCTCTCTGGTAAATAGTTCCTTGTTTGGTGCAAACACCTGCTCCTCTGTATCATGAAAGTATGCATGAGGCAAATGGATTGTGTGAGAATGGTGTTTGTGCATGTTTGAGAAGTATAGCTGCAATAACACAACATACGACACAGTACCACAATAACACTTCACACTACAACAATGCGGTAACACCAGAGGAATTACAGACCAGCACAACACTAAACAACACAACTCAACAAAGCAGCATTACAACAAAACATCACAACAAAGTACAACAACATAACAACAATGAAACAAAACACATCGCAGCACAAAAATACAGCTAAAAATAAAAAGAATCAACATACCACAACCAGCTATGCTACACAGCATCATGATACAGCAACCCTAGAAAAAAACAAAACACCACATAAAACACAACACAACAGTAAAACAGCGATGCAACAAACCAGTGCTATGACAAGCAAATAACGAAAACATAATTGACCACCACAACACTACACAAACACACTGGCAGCACAGCAACACACTCCACAGCAATATAATTGTGATATATTTTTGTATCACTCTATCCTGTTGATGTTGCTGTGAGTTGTTGTGTGTGTTATGATGATGTTGCAGTACTTTGGTATATTGCATTTTTGTGGTTTGGTTCTGTGTTGTATTATGTTCTTGTAAAGTGTTGCTCTGTGTTGCATTATTGTGAGGTGTGGTTACTGTCTTGTGTATGTCCGTTGTAATGTGTTGTGTTGTTCTATTAGGTGTTGTAATGTGTTGGGTTGCCTTATCGTTCTGTGTGGCTGTGAAGATGTGTTGTTAGTGTAGTCTGGAGTTGATGTGATGTAGTTATATTCTGTTTACATACTGGTATTGTATTGTGTTGGTGTGCTATTTTGTTTTGGTGTTATGTTATTTTAACATCCAGTGTTGTTGGATTTACCAAGTGACATATCTTTACACACTTTGGTTGTCCATTACTTCATAGTTTGTATTTTAAAAATGTATTTTTAGATTATAAAACAGACCATGTAATTAAAAACATTTAATCAGAAAAAGCATAAACTTAAACTAAGTTAATGATATTGGTCATTCTTTATATAGAGTGAGAGGTTACTCAAGAAAACACTACAGGCAGCTCATCTGAAGGCACTTACAATGAAAAGAACTGACCTCATTCAGGGGGCGAGTAAAAGTAAAAAGTGTAGAGACCAACAACTTCAGAATGATTACTCAGTATTCGAATGCGGCCAGTGAGGTAAGGGCAATCGTGTACAGGAACTGGCGCATTGTTAAATCAGATGTGATCATCGGGAAAGATCTACCCGAGAGACCAGGTATCACTTTCAGGAGATCGAGATCCATCAAAGACCATCTAGTAGAAAGTCACTTGGGGGCAGTGAAGCAACAACAAGGTTTGGACGATCTACGGGGCTCCTTTCCCTGTGGGAAATGCAGGGCTTGTGCCACCAGTAAAAGGGTCACGGCATATGAGGTTCCCGGGATGAGAACAGCGAGGAAGATTACTAAATTTATGACGTGCAGTACCACATATGTGGTATATTGTCTGACTTGCCCGTGCAACCTCAGATATGTGGGGAGCACCATCAATCAGGTGAAAATGAGGGTCCTGGAACATCAAAGGGCCATTGCCAGTAATGAAACGAACTATCCGGTTGCGCAGCATTTTGCCAGCCACCATATGAGGGATAGATCGTTGCTGCAGTTTCACTGCCTAGACCATGTCCCCAGAGATGTTAGAGGAGGGGATATGGAGAAGAGACTCAGGAGGCTCGAATCTAGATTCATTATAGACCTCCAATGCAAATTTCCAGGAGGCTTGAATAGTGGGGAGGAACTCGCTGTACATTTAGGGACGTGAGTGCTCTATCAGACTAGTCAGGGCAATCGAGAACGTATTGAAGGGACTGGAGTAAGCATGCCATCCTGTTTTACAACAATAGGCCTTTCAGGGCGGTATAACAACAGTGTACGACATGGTAAGAATTATGAGAGGGGAGTGTAAGATTAACTATTCTCCACAGACGGATCTTATTAATTTGATAATACTAGTCATTTACAAGCCCATCCATGGCGATATCAAGTCTTTAGGTCCGCAAATAGACAACGAAGAATTGCATTGAGCGCAAGAAGTATAATGAATTGAACAGTCCCCATAATAATTACTGTGTAAATATGTACATAGCAATATTGCAGTTATAGTATATAATGTAAATGTTGTACATAGGATGCGCTTGAATTCAATTTAATTTACACTCTCTGATTTTGATTGCATTTACTGAGATGATTTGCTGAATGAACTTCGTATCTGAACGAGTAATGTAGCTTTTGAGAGTCTAAAACTGTGTCCCATAACATGTTCTAAGATGGCGCCTATAGACTTGTATTATGAATTTGTCCGTTTTCTAATCAATGTAAGAATCATGTGTTTAAAGGTTGCTATGACGATGGGGCCGCCGACATTGACGAAGGCAGGATTGCCGAAACGCGTTTGTTGTGTTAATTTCTTTTCGCCAATAAATCTGCAATAGATTTATAGTAACGCGAGTGCTGGTCGTTTCTACTTTGTGGGGAGCTGAAATATATATATATATATATATATATATATATATATATATATATATATATATATATTATTCAGAACATTATACTTCATACACTTTGATTGAAAAAATGATGAGTTGCACTGAATCGATGCTGTAATCATGACAAATAAATAACTAATTTTTTAAAGATGCAAATATAAGGGGTCCAGACCCAAATTAAGCCTATGTGCGATCCAATGAAAAAGTATCCTTCCTGGTATGCACTTCACTGTAACCTAATATGATCACAACACCATGAAGCAGCAACGTAAATTAGGTATTGTCGTGTAGTTCCTATAAAAAGTATACAGGATCTGCGTGTTTAGACAACATACACTGTAGGATTGGTGTCAGACTGACTCTGAACACCCCCACCCGGTATGTTGGCCCTTTTGTACCAACTAGCTCACAGTGCCACTAGAATCTCCTCTTACCAAGGAGAGAATAGTTCCTGGCAACCATCGAACATGACAACCCTGATCCCTCAGGACCGTTGAAACAATATACTACCTTTCGCTCAGTCATTCGTGCTTACTTAGTCTGTTTCAGAGAGATACACCGAATAAACAGGCTGGGCGTTTTTCAATAAGCATTTATTGAACAGTTGTTATTCTGGTGTAAAATAAATGAGCTGCAACAACCGTTAGACAGTATAAGATATAAATGATTAGCAGTACTATAAAGGTGAATGGATGGTATAGCTCTACCATCTTGCAATAATCTTGAATACATTAGAGTATATAAAACACATGATAAAAAGATGCATACTCCTACGATGCCTCCCTAACTAGATGTACCTAAGTGTACCTAGCATGTATGTAGGTGTTAAGCCAAGAATCCCTCTAGGATTTAGTCAATCCCATTACCTGAAGTGAGAGACTGTGGGACCCCGTCCTGGTCCTAAGTTCGACACCCCGTGAGGGATGTTAGACCACTGCGAGCTGGAGTGTCTGCATGCAGGAAACTCAGCGTCTCTGGTCAGTGTGTCGGCCGGGAAGTCTCGGTCTCCTCTGCTCTATCTTAGCAAGATGTGATGTATATATACCCATAGGTCTCCCCAGGGGTCCTACCTTGCTGTGTTACTGTGTCGGCCTAAGGATGACGTTGGGCATGAACTTTGTACATAGATTTTATACAGGAGATGGTAGTCCTGCTGTGCTTCCAAGAATCCTCATACATAATGTATGAGATTTCGAACTAGGAAAAAACCCACGTTCTGAATGCCGTGTAGTATCTAGGTAAAAGGTCAGTCCCTGTAAACTGTGACAAGTGTAATGTAGGAAAGAATATAGGTGAAGGGTAATGAAGTTACCGAGGCCTATATTATGGTACCTATATGGAATATAACACCCCATCCTCTTCTGAATGGACGACATAGTTTAATTCTAACTGTACTACTAGTTGTACTAGATACTTGTACGCAAATAGTTAAAACATTAGTTTTTCATCGTGTTAAAAACATTGTTTATAAAAGTGTTAAAAAGGTGTATAAAAAAAAGAAAAGGAGAAAATATTAGAAATTGACACTTTAAGCTACAGCTCTAATATGTCCGTAGGTATAGTCCGAACTACTACAAGCATTTGAAAGCCATACTTGCTCAAAAGGAATGTCAATTTTGATATGGAGTTCTAATTTTCCATTTGTTATCCAAAAGTCAAATTTTTTCCCAGCACACGATGGGCCAAATGAGTCAAATGTTTGTGTCCTGGCTGGTAGACACAACATTTTCGTTGCTTACCTCCGCAGTCGACGGTCCCTGTAACACCTTCAGATTATGTCAATTGAGCACAGATGATCTTCCGTACTGTCCACAGCTGGTGCTGGGGCAGCCTGTGCGCCATCCAATGCCTGGGTGTCAGAGGAGGAGCCGATGTCCATACCAACAGGAGCAGATACTACCTGTGGTGGCTCTAGGACTGCCGCCATCAACATGGGAATACGCTGGGGACAATGCAGAACATGGGCCGTTATCAGGTCTAGTAAAGCATCAACGTCCGGTTGCACACATGATTGGAGTGTCAGACAGAGATCCAACACGCATTCTTCTCCGCAAAACAGGCATCGGAGGACAGGTAAGATGCAGTCCATCTAGACTGGTCTAAATGACAAGAACCAAGAAGCACTTAGTTCCCTTAGGCGAGGTGTGCCTAGAAGTTGTACCATGCGATCACGGTATTTTCGCTCCAGGAGTACTGTTTCCATCTCCTTGGTGACTGAGACGTCCATTGCGTAGCGACAATCAGGATACCTGCTATTAGAAACAGGATCAGCGGCAGCCCTCCAAATATGCTTCCAAATACGGAGTGAATAAAGTTTGGTATAACTCCGAGGACCGTCTGAAAGGTGCTTAATAGTCCAGAACCTATGGTCTTAAATAGGTGGACGATGCCTGTCATATCAGACATGGTAAAGATACGATTTACCATTTCTGCGAAATGGAAGGGGCAATTTGTACGTATAAGCGCCTGTATCTCTGCTGAAGACCTTGCAACTTGAAGATCAAAGGTCCCTCAAGCAGAGGTTAAGAGCACAGATTTCTGTATAAGCATGGCTTTCATTCTGCTCAAAGCATCAAATCGTATTAACGAAACATTTAGTGAAGGCCATAACGGCGCCTCCCTGGCTGTATGTGTTGGTGGAAACAATACTTGCATAGAGCAAGTAACCCTGGAACTCACGGTTACCAGATATGCGATGCCCGGAAGCATCCCACAGCAACCTTGACCGTTCAGCATCAAGTAACTCCTATTCAAAGTAGCCTGAACACTGGAGTGATCACGGCAGCTGGGGCACCCTTTAAGTGACAGAATAAGTTTGCTACCAACCGTTACAGGCCCCATGAAGCATTATATCCTGGCATATAAGTGATCCACTTAAAGTATTCTCCTAGTTAGTACCGCTTAGAAACACTTCTTTTTCCCCACTCCGGCAACGAAATCTGTACGGTAATTCCCAGAATTCCTTAATGAATTCCCTACCCATTTCTTCATATCTGCCTGCCTGCATTTGTTCAAGGCAATATTGGAATTGAAAGGTAGTGACTGGAAGAGTTATGTGGCCATGGATTAACCATTCTGTGGACGGTGACTCTGCCACTGTAAATGCTAATCTATCCAATTTTTCAATACGCAGCATTGTATATTTTGCTCCCTTTGTGCCATTTCTATCTGTTTTTCTGTCAGATTGTACGAAGAAAACAGAGACGTACTGTTTATGAAACGCCAAGGCACATAGTTTGCGCGCAAAGATTGCAGCGTCCAGCTTAATAACATAATAGAACGCAATTGTGATTGCCCGTGTTGTAATATGGACAGATCCTGTTCTAGTACATCAATAGCAGAAGATACAATGTTGCCTAGAGAATATATCCTGGAAGTTAGTGTTGTTAACCCTATTCAATCAATAGTTTATTGTATGTGATTACTTAAAATCGTTACAATTTGCAATTTATAATATCTAGACATACACAAATAGTAAAAACCTCCAACTAAATATCATGCGGTAACAAAGGAATATGCAATTTTTAAAATTCGAACGACATTTATGATGCGCATAAGTTGTTAACTAAAGTGCAAGTGCTGAGCCACTGACCCATGCTGTTATAATTTACATGATAGTTACGTTGCCTGGATAGATCTTTCCGGTGGCAAGATACGGGATATGAATACAAAGCAAGAACCTTCTGCGTTCACTGTTTTAAAGGAACTCAAGCGACTGAATTTATCAAAAGATGTTGAATTAACTAGCCCGGTTGAAATAAGATGTGCCTGGAAAAAGTGCAAAGCTTTACAATAATTTTTTTTTAAACAATCTTCAAAAACTCTACTGTTCAAATTGACCCATGATTGGTTAGGCTTTTGGTCTGCTTATTACAAAGGGCTTATGAGGTGCTGCAGTGATTAAACAAAACCCATGCAGACATTGTTCCTAGTCTTTTTTTCTTTTCCTCTAGATCGACTTGCCGTAAAAGTTTCCTTACTTCTGCCAAATATTTTACTCCCCGGCAGGACAAGATTATGGAGGACCCTTCCAACCAACGTATCACGGCTTGCCTGCAAGTGCGAATGTTCAATTCATTAAAAATGGGTTTTAAAAGCAGTCTCCTCAAATCCTTGACTGCGGGGCATGCACATAGCAGATGAGTTAATGTTTCATTACAAAAGACACATAGACGACAGTGCGCTGCTTGTTGATTACTTTTCCAGGATGGCTGTAGGTCTTTCGAATCATGCATGCCCAACCGGTAATCTATAAAATTCTTTTTTAGCTCAATGCTGACATGGGCTACTAAGTAAGCTTGAGGCTTTATTGATGTGTAAGAGTTAATCACGGTCCACCCATGCTGACGTTTAGAAATTGCTTTTTTATCTTCCAAAAAAGATTTCTTCTTTGCTGCATTATTAACTGATTTACCAAAGTTTGCCCGGTCTGCCATGCTGTCCCATGCCATTTGTATTTCAAGCTCATCCAATGATTTTCTCAGATGTGCTCCCCATGAGTTTGGTATTTCTTGATCCATCTGATTTTTAATTTCTTCCCAGCATAAACTATTCAATGTGCCTGGCTCGGATGAGCGAAACTTATGACATAGCTTCACGAAGCCGCTCATGCCCCGGAATTTCTGATTCTGGAGGCCGAATTCCAACCGAACCTGAGCTGGGGAGGCAGACTATGGTAGGTTGAAAACGGCCTTATAAACCTTCGTCTGAAGTTCGTTTAACAGTTCAGCCTCTTTACCGCACCAGATGACTAGGCCATATGACAATGTGGGAAGAACTTGAGCTGCCATCACTTTTAAAAGGTGGATATGGTTCGGGCAGCCCAATTTTTTATACAGTAATCTATATGCGAAGATTAACGATTGCGTTTTTGCTTTTAGGTCCATTTTGTGTTCCTTGTATGTTGAACCCCGCCCAATTTTAAGCCGAGGTATTTATAGGACGCTTGCACTTCTACAGTTGCCCCTTTTACGAACCATTTGTTGTTAACCCATTATCGACCACTGCTAGAGCTTTCTCTAGATTTATACGATCTATTTCTCGTATTCTTTCCGCGGCCTCTTGTTGTGATATTTTCCAAATCTCATTGTAGACCGCATTATAGAAACGTTTCTGACGTGGCTTCCTAGGGCCTAATAAAAAATCCCGTAGGTCCATATCCTCTGTAAGTAAGGATAAGTGTTGTTTCACATGTGTGAGTGTTGAGGTCTTTAGCCAATCGAGGCATAACTTCCCAACACTGTATGATGTCACTACCCCTGGGTGTTGTCTCTGTACGTAACGTGGATCTGGCCTATTGATACTAAATCCCTTAGTTTTACCCAAGAATCTTTCTTGACAGCTATTGGTGTCTGTGGGCCAAATCAACCATCCCTTCCAATCGGGGTCTGATCTATTGTATTGCATGATGGCATCTAGTGTAACCTCTTCTTGTGATGTTATGTTACCCTCAGTGTGTGATGGTGCTGGCACCCGAGATGTATTCAAATCCTTGTTTTTGGCTAGTCCAAGACAGGTCGTTTGTTGCACCGTTTCATTCAAAAACATTATTTGCTGAGGAATAAGGCATGCTCTAAATAGTGCCTCTGTTCCCTGGACCTGCCAGTCTCTAATACCCCCGACAGATTTTAAGTCTATGGTGTCTTTCCATAAGTCGAAACCTTGTTCAGACAACTGGGTAAAAAAGGAAGCAGAATAAATCTGTTTGGTGTTTGTCAACATATTTTTCCGTGCTGTTGTTGGTGCAACCTTATAATAATATGAGGCTGGGTCTGATGTGTTAAACCCTGAAAAATACGAAAATTTCTGTGCAAATGTTTTTGAGCTGCTTTTCGGCGGTGTCGGGCAATGTTCCCATTGGTGGTATGTGAAAACATTTCTGGGATTAGCAGATCGATGCAGAAAGTGATGACCTTAATGTTGATAGCAATACATTGTTTCAAAGTCTGATGTGTCTTCCAACATTTCATTATTAGAAAATGCAGCAGATTTTTCTAAATCAGACAACATATTATTTACAGTTTCATAATCCCAATGATCGGAAAATGTACTGGAGGTAATGATATCACTCAATGAAATTTTAAATAAATGTGGTATTTTTAAAAGTTTGGTCGGGCCAAATATATCGTAATCAACCTTGTCCCACACTATACCATCAGGTATAGGAACTGCTGTAATGTTCACTGATGATAGGTCTCTTTTTTCACGATGTGATGATAGATGCGGTTTCAGAATCACATTCACTTTTTGTGCTGCAGAGCTTTCTCGAAGATAAGTTCCATTTACAAGCATACTAAAGACAGTTACTAGGCCCATCCAGAAAAGAAAGAAAAGTATTCCGGTGGATACCCAGAGTTCCACCCAAGGTGATGCCAGGTAAGTCTTTTTAAGAAAGTTCAGAAAATCTTTGAATCGCTGTACACAAATTTTTTGGGCTGGCATTGTTTCAGGTTCACTTGGGTCCAGTGAAAACGTATCAAAGTCAATGAAATAGCCAGATGCAGTTTGATCAATTTTCGGTAATTCCGCAGGTCTTGTGGAAACTGTAGCTTGCTCTTGTCGGGGCATGTTGACGTAGATATCCGTGTTTGGCCGAATTGAAATTTGTCTTTCAGTGGAGTTCTCATTTTGAACTTGAGTTTCAAGAGGAACGAGTTCCATTGCATTGTTGCTTAGTCCTTCATTCCGTGCAGGTGACCCTTCAAACGTGGTGAGTCTTTCTGTTTGAACTTCTTGTATAGTTGTGAGAGGAGGGTGTCTGTTACTCCGGAGTCCACGCGGCCTACTACTCAGTATCGGCCACATAGTGTGGTTTGATCAGGTCTATTGAGACAAATCTTTTCTCCTTTTTACCGGCAAGAGGTGGCAGAAGTACTGTTCTTGTTCCTTCAACTGCCAGGACAGGTACAGGCTTTCTGTATGATGGCCCAAATTCCTTTTTGTCCGCTATCTTCTCTCTGACCAGATCCCCAACTTTAGGGATCCAGACAGGTCTTGCCGTGACACTTTTTGTTTCCCCAGTGGCGGTCCTTTCACCTGGACATTACTCTGTAAGTGTCCTGGATTCATTCAGGTCCTGTAAAACAGCCAAACGTTTATGGATGTCAAAAGGTTTATCATCTGCCACTGTGCCTTCACAATCAAGATCAGGTACCCACATTCTCGTCCCAAATAGAACCTCATAAGGAGTGACACCCCCTAGAGAGCTTCTTGGCTGATTATTTAATGCCCTTTGAACTCCATACAGATGTTTTACCCAATTTCCACCCGAGCCTAATATTCTAGCTGTTAAAGACTGCTTTAAGTCCCGGTTTTTCCTCTCCACGACCGAATTTC
The DNA here is from genome assembly GCA_963921515.1 of Calotriton arnoldi. Taxonomy (NCBI): domain Eukaryota; kingdom Metazoa; phylum Chordata; class Amphibia; order Caudata; family Salamandridae; genus Calotriton; species Calotriton arnoldi. The sequence continues at coordinate 1,814,048 of CAWUFW010000745.1, read as the reverse complement.
CCTCGGGATGGTACGGAGAGGAGTACCGCAATGCTACACCCCGACCTCCCATGGCTTCCTTGTAAGCCCTAGAGCTAAACGCGGGCCACAGTCAGAATGTAATGTGCCAATTGCGTATGTCCCTATAAAGACTCACAAATCTTTTATAACAGTTCGAGCGTCAGCTGAGTGCTGGGGCCACACCCATAGGAACCTAGAGCAGGAATCCACTGCAACCATGATATATTTGTAAGCTCCATCAGATTGTAAGGGGCCGCAGTGGTCCAGATAAACACACGCGAGTGGTTTGTCAGATATTAGTAATGGTGTCTGCCCTGGACGTGTTACTGTTGAGCCTTTCATCTGCTGACAGATGTCGCATTTCAAGACATAGTCCTTAGTCTGTTTTCGTAGTCTTGGCCACCAGTAGTGTTGTTTCAGCAGAGAAACAGTCGCTGTAACCCCTGCATGTGCAGAGCCTATACCCTCGTGTGCTGCTAGAATTAATCCTAACCTACGATCCATATTTGGTATTACTCTATCCCCCACTCCAGGAATTTGAGCAAATGGAACATTGTTTGCATCTAACTTGTAGGAGTATTTGAGTGGAAATCTTTTTGGTACTGCTGAGTTATTGCATGTGGCAATAATTGCAACCATTATCTCACCGTCTATTCTCGTATTTGAACGAGTGATTGCAGCTACGGAAGCCGTGCATACAGCCCCCTTTGTGGCTTCATCAGCCAATGAATTCCCTTCAACGTGAACGCCATCACGTTGATGACTCAGTGTATGTATCATGTGAGCCCTTGGTAGTTCGATTTACAACTCCACTACCTGTTCCCATAGCATTTTGTGCTTGACTGTGCCACCTTTTGCATCTTTAAACCCGTTCTGTCCCCAGTGATGTAAATATTCATTATATGACTGTACACAGTAAAAGGAATCACACACGATTAATGTGGGGAATTCTCGATCCGTATTTACCAGTGCCAGTATTAGTGCTTTTAGTTCTGCTAGCTGTGCTGTGCAGTCTCCTAGAGACTGTGTTTTTGTACAACTCGGATGAAACTTTCCATCCTGCATGCGACCTTTAACGATAGCACACGCTGCGCTGTATTACTGTTTACTTCCTATGGCCGGTTGAGCAGAACCGTCAGTGTAAATTATATATTCATACTGATCTAGAGGCATTATTTCATTTGGTAGAGGATATTCTTGTTCGTATTGCAGAAATGCTTGTGTTTTTAGATTTGGGTCGTACCTGTATTCTACATCTGTTGCAGTGAGAGAATTAGCCCATTGTATCCATCTTGGATGTAAGGCTTTAGCATTAGGAACGCTTGCCTTTGTCGCAGCCTCTAAGGCTGGAACTGGGGTAACGACTATTATACGCTTCCCTTGAGCCAGAGCTCTTTCTCTTACTACAGCAGTCTGTACTGCTGTTAGAATTGTTTCTGTTGATGCAAAGCGCATCTCAGCATGTTAGATAGGTGTACCCAGATTGACCCGCAACTATACGGATCACCAGGTTGCGTACATTTACGCATGTCTGTAAGTGTTTTGAAGCTATCATGTCAGCTTGTAAAGAACGAAGGATATCAGTGTGTTCCTGTGTCCATTGTCTGATTGAGAAATCAGGTTTTATTAAATCGTAGAAAGGTTTTACTCTTTCTGCGTAATCTAAAATGTATGTTCTGCCAAAGTTCAGGAATCCCAGGATTGATTGTAAATTTGTTAATCTTTTTGGAGATTGGAGCAGGCCACATTTTTCCAAAAAATTAGCTGCTAGGCTTTTCCCTTCACTTGAAAGCTCATATCCTAGAAAAAGGACATTAAGGTGGGCAATCTTCGATTTTTTGAAGTTGAATTTGTAACCCTCAGAGGCAAATCCCAAAATTATGGTGTTTACTCTGTTCAAGTGTTCCTCCAGGGCATCATCCGTTAGATAAATATCATCTACGTAGGACAATGCCTCCTCATCTAGATTTTGAAGTAATTCAGTTACCCTAGCCGAAAATAACCCTGGGCTGTTCTTATACCCCTGGGGAGTCTACAAAATTGACCCTGGGACCCTAGCGCTGAGAATGCTGTCAAATATCTGCTCTCAGGCGCTATATTTTGGCAAAAAATTCCATTGGAGATATCTAGTGTCGTTTTGTATTCTTTCCGCACAATGTTATTCATTAATGCGGCACTGTGTGCATTCTGTACTGCAAATGTTTTAGTGCAAGTGTTTAAATGTCTGTAATCCAACACTAGACTGTATGTGTTGTCCGGTTTTGATACTGGAAACAAAGGGTTATTCATTTGAGAGGTGCATAGTTTCAATCACTGTTTGGTATTCAAGTTGATCTAAGATCTCCCTGACCTGTTTTTTAGCTTCTTGCTTTATTGGATACTGCCTTTGTGCAGTCGGAGTATTTTCAATGGAATTATGTGGTGGGTTGAATCCTCATCCCATCCAACATGGTTTTTGTATGATGCCGGAGCTTGGGCTACCGCCCACTCCTGCGCATATGTATATTTTAAATGTTTGGGAACATGGTCGGAGAATGCTGGTAAAATTACTGTCTCTCCCCTAGGGCATTCCATGACGAATGCTGGCAGCCAATCTTGTTCAGCTAACAAAATGTCATAGCCAAACGTTGGGTTCTCCCAAAAGAGACCTCTAACTGTCCTGCATTTGTCCCCCTCCATTTGGAGTGTTATTTCATACAATTTATGTGGGACACTTACCCTAGTATCACGTGTTTCCACCGTGATATAATCATTCAAGTCCGCTGCCACCAGATATTCCATCAGGTTCTGGTGAGCTATTGTTACTTCTGCTGCACTGTCTAGTATCGTCAGAGCCCAGTCCCCGTTCAGTAGTCGAGTCCTCAGAATTCTGGGCATGTCTGATCTTTAGACCTGCAACCTTCTTTTTCTTGAACTGTGGTTTTTGTTTTGGTTTATCTTCTTTTTTGGAAGTATATTCTTGAGCGTGCTGCTTGTCTCTGGACCTTGTACGCTCTTCTTGTCTGTCTGACTGTCCTTCCCTCTCTGAGTTTTTCGTTGAACCCTGAAAGGAACGAGAGGAACGTATATCAGTATCCTTATACCTGTCAGGTTTCCTAATATTGTCCCTATTCCTAAGGTTATACCTCCTTTCGGAGGGCTCCATTGGAGGAGATCTACCTCTGGATTGAGATCTGTTTTCTTTAACTTTTTGTTTTTTGTTATTGTCCCACTTCTTTTTTGATGAAGCAGGTGTCTGCTTGATGGTCTCCTTTTCGGTATTACCCATCAGTTGTGGTTTTAATGCTTTACCACCCAAACTGTCCCTGCCTAATTCTGCATATGCAGTTTCAATTATTTTAGGTAGTTCGTGCTCCTGTTGTAAAGGACTGAACTCCCTTAGGCGTTGGCGGATAGCCACTGATGCCGCCTCCCCTTTAATATTTGCTAATATTATAGCTGATACCTGGACATAATTACCTAGTAATTTCATCCCTAAGTTCAGAGCAGGCTGCTCGGTACTAATTTTGTATTTAACTTAATACATCTGGTATTACTGCTAAGGACGGTATACCATGAGTTCTGGTATATATGGCAGCAAAAACTGTACCCCAAGAGGTACAATCCTCTATCTGTGGTGTTATCCCCATGGGCAAGCAGATTGTCAGCATTCTGTGTTTCTCATAAGGACTAGTATTCGGAAATACTGCTTCTAACTGTGTTATTTTCTGAGCTACCCAGAATGGCATTTGTTCACGTTTTGCAGGCATTTTACCCATTACTGCGTGTAACGTTTGTGGTGTAATCTTAGTTGCTGTGTTTTGAACGTGAGCTGTATTTGTTGTTACCATCGCTGGCTGGACTGTAAGTGTCCTCATGACGAATTGCGTCATGTTTCTGTAAAGTTATATTAATTCTTTGTGAAGTATGAGTAAGTCTGGTCCTGACATTGTTTCGATGTCAGGATGTGGTGTGTAGGCTGCTAATATTGGCCATGTTGCTCCCTCTCGTCCGAGCGGGCCGAGTCTTACTCTTCTTCTTGTATGGGGTAGGGCGCCTTTATTAAACCAGTATAAATGTTCCTGGTACGTGAGCGGAACCTCAATGTCCTCATACGGACAATATTCCGCTGGTGGTTCATCTTCTGTGTAGTAATGAAATGTTTTTGTTCTTGCATTCGCTGCTGGGAATGTAACCGACGAATAAAATACCTCAGTTCTGTATAATTAGTGTACCTCAATCACGAAAGCAACTATGCCACCCCTAGGTGTTAAACCATGCGCAATCAGTTTCAGGGTGACTGCGTTTCTAATGTTTGCCGCAATATGTATTGCATTTGCATCTTCCTCGTCTTCCGAGAGCGGCAATGGCTGGTTTAGTGGGTCTAAGACCTCGGTAGTCATTGTGTTTTAGAACACGAAATAACTTTTCAAGGGAACTAAGATAAGGTGTTTTGCACAATTTTTAGGAACACTGTGTCCTTCAAGCTTGCTTAACCAACAGCTAATAAATAGGATTTTTCGCCTACTCAGCTGTGGCGGAGTTTGTGCCCTCCCACTCCAGACGTCTCTGGGGATTTGTGAGTAGGGGTCTCTGAGAATAGCACGACTGAACTACTCAGATTCTACTGTTAAATAAGTACCCAACCAACGTTGGCTGCGCCATGTCGTGTAGTTCCTATAAAAAGTATACAGGATCTGCGCGTTTAGACAACATACACTGTAGGATTGGTGTCAGACTGACTCTGATCACCCCCACCGGGTATGATGGCCCTTTTGTACCAACTAGCTCACAGTGCCAATAGAATCTCCTCTTACCAAGGAGAGAATAGTTCCTGGCAACCATCGAACATGACAACCCTGATCCCTCAGGACCGTGGAAACAATATACTACCTTTCGCTCAGTCACTCGTGCTTACTTAGTCTGTCTCGGAGAGATACACCGAATAAACAGGCTGGGCGTTTTTCAATAAGCATTTATTGAACAGTTGTTATTCTGGTGTAAAATAAATGAGTAAATGAGCTGCAACAACCGTTAGACAGTATAAGATATAAATGATTAGCAGTACTATAAAGGTGAATGGATGGTATAGCTCTACCATCTTGCAATAATCATGAATACATTAGAGTATATAAAACACATGATAAAAAGATGCGTACTCCTACGATGCCTCCCTAACTAGATGTACCTAAGTGTACCTAGCATGTATGTAGGTGTTAAGCCAAGAATCCCTCTAGGATTTATTCAACCCCATTACCTGAAGTGAGAGACTGTGGGACCCCGTCCTGGTCCGGAGTTCGACACTCCGCGAGGGATGTTAGACCACTGCGAGCTGGAGTGTCTGCATGCAGGAACCTCAGCGTCTCTGGTCAATGTGTCGGTTGGGAAGTCTCGGTCTCCTCTGCTCTATCTTAGCAAGATGTGATGTATATATACCGATAGGTCTCCCCATGGGTCCTACCTTGCTGTGTTACTGTGTCGGCCTAAGGATGACATTGGGCATGAACTTTGTACATAGATTTTATACAGGAGATGGTAGTCCTGCTGTGCTTCCAAGAATCCTCATATATAATGTATGAGAATTCGAAGTAGGGAAAAACCCGCGTTCTGAATGCCGTGTAGTATCTAGGTAAAAGGTCAGTCCCTGTAAACCGTGACAAGCGTAATGTAGGGAAGAATATAGGTGAAGGGTAATGAAGTTACCGAGGCCTATATTATGGTACCTATATGGAATATAACAGTATCAGTGCACTAGGTAAGTTGTTTCTGAAACAAAAGAATACATAACTTTTAGGTTACCAAACTAATGATACAGCCATTGAAAAACGCTTCCTACAACGCCAGTTCACTCACTCATATTCAGTCACAGGACATCCAAGTTCTTTCCTTTTTTATTTTTCTTATTTTCCTTGTAGGTAGTGTCCTACTAGCTCCTCCTCTTTAACGGTCAATGGATAGTTCCTACCATGATCCATGTTGGTGCCAGATAATAGTTCAATGGAGCAGTCATACTTAAAGTGTGGGGGAAGGGTGTCTGCATCCTGCTTACTGAAGACATCTAAGCAATCTTTATAGGTTTGTGGAATCTTGAACTCTCTGTGGGCTGCTTCAGCAATGTGTATCCAAAAACACACGAGAAACTGGACCCGAGAGGAACCTCGAGCAGTGGTCTTGACAGTACTGTGAGTAAAAGGTTATTTACTGGAAGGGAGGATGTCTATTAGAGCACAAATTAGCATCTCAAGTGTCCCACATGAGGGAATATGATGATAGGACAGTAATGTGATGAAAGGTGCAACTCCGGATGAGCTCCGACATACACCTGATCTCTCCACCCCTATTCTCTGGCTTGAGAAGCATAAAGCCACGGAAACAGGAGTAATGGGGAAAATATGGAAAAGGGGAGAGAGAAACACTGACCTGGATTCCTCTTGTGTGCATCATTCAGACCACATAATACAGTACGGTAAATATAGCCTTCTTCAGCAATTCTTTCCATGTGACCTTGATGAAGTGTCTTTGTGCCCTGTAACCTTAACGTACTGACTGACTGTCTAATGTCTGTCAGAGTCCCCCTTTGGTGTCTTGGGAAGGTAAACAAGAACGATGACCCATCTCATGCTCTAAACCTAACCTCAGATAACACTCCAACCAAGCTAACCGTAACCATGTACACCACCAGGAGCAATTACATAATAAGGGTGGCACATGATGGCCTGAGGAGAAGGTTTCTAGCGAGGCTCGCACATAATGTGTAGATCTTTTTTACATCGTTTATGTTTTGTGGACAGAATTTGAACGTTCTAATGTTTCTTTTACGTTCTGCTAGCACGTGCTCAGGAGACATTTTCTCTTTCTGTTGCAGAAAGCAGACAGCTGCACCTGTCTTATCTGAAATTGGAGGATTGTCCAAGTTAATGAAAGACAAGGTAACATCCTCGTCTGTTTATCCGAATTTAACAATTAAGTTACATGTTTGGCTTTGTCTAGTGTGTGAAGTCTTGGGGCCTGAATTAGAGTTTGGAAAACGGGATACTCTGTCACAACCATGACCGGTATTCTGTCCACCGTATTATAAGTGCCACAGGGTATAACACATTTATAATATAGCAGACTGGACGTCTGTCTTTTTTGTGACAGAGTATCCCATCCAAACTCTAAATCAGTCATTCTTACCCCCCTTTTATAGGGTTGTGACATATGACCCATAAGGCTATGCTAGATTGGTTGTGCATTGTAGGCTTCAGAGGCACTAGGACGACTACCCTTGATGAACTGATGATGCACCGTTGGCTTGACTGGTAATGCATTCCCCTCTTGAATTTATGCACTCTTGCCTTGTGTTTACCTTTTGAAATAGAAAGGGTGTGGTTCTAAGAGTTCAGATGATCTATAATCATGACATATGACAATAGATATCACCCTACAGCACTTGCTTTATACAATGGCAACACATAGACAACACAATGGGATGTTCAACATGTTTGAAAACGCATAAAAAGAATCATGTCATTTACTGTTCTGCAAATATGGGACGTACAAAAGTATTTATCTTTTAACGTTCCCATTAACCTATACGCTAGAGTTTAAACAACTTGGTTGTACTGAAGATTTAAAGAGTAGTGTTAACATAGCAGTCTACATTGCTTGCCTTTCGTGATGACTTGTTCATTGGGGGGTGCGGGGTATTTTGCCACCAATCACGCCATCCACCGCTCCAGTGAAATATCTGATGTCCTGACTGGAGTGTGGGTCGAGAGCTCATTTGTGTGTAGCCTTCCATCCACATGCAAAAGAGACTCAGAAAAATGTAGTGTCAGAGCTACTACCAACACTGAGAATGCTTAATGTATTTGCCCCCAACACCGGCAAATCCACCCATAGGTTCTCGTCACCACCTCTCATTGGCTGAGGTTTACTGACAGCCTGTCATTCTCAGCCAATAATGAGACAATGTAGAGACCTGGGCTGGGCAGGTGTTATGCTGCCATTCATTTAGCAACTTTCTCCTGCCCTTTCATTTGCTCTGTCCTACTGCCCACATCGTCTTTTCACTCCCAGTTTAGGCCCTGGTGCTAGGCATGTTGGGTACAAAGATGAAAACGAGCTGCATGTTTTGGTCTGGCTTGTCTGTTGTTTTATACCTTATGTGATCAACAGAAAAAAGCTTTAAGAAGCAGTGCAGAGAGAAGAGCTTTAGCCCTACTTTATTTCATTTGGCCAAAGTTTGGGTACTTCAGTGGAAAAACAATTGGTCTGTTATGGCGACAAGCCATTTGTTCAAGGCTGTAGGCCTGAGGGGTTAATTTGGAAAAGATATGTTAGATGGCATAGATCTGAATTGTTTATTATGAGAAGTTATGACAAAGGCAATAGGCCTATATTAATTACAGTGAAAAGCCTATGTTAAAGCAAATAGGTCTTTATTGGTGTACAGTAGGGGTCTTCAAACTGTGGGGCACGACCCCCAGGGGGGTCGTGGAGTGAAAGAAAGGGGGTCGCACATTCACAGTCACACTACTGCCCTATGTTCCCCCTAAGCTGCGTGCCTGCATGCCCGCACATACTGTGATTTCTCCCCGTGCAGAGGCTCATTCGATGCGCGCATTACAAAGGGCATTCAGTATTGGGAGAAGAGGTATTTACGAGGTGTGAAGAGGGATAGAGCTGAAACAAACTGCCTGCCAGGGACGCCAAAGGCATTCAGTCTCCTACTGTGAAGCACTTTTGAAACGGGACCCATTCCCTCCCCATGCAGCCACTGAGACTGGATTTTCCACTTTTGGAAGTATTTCACTGGATTGGGCCAAAGAATGGCTGTTTTAACTACAGAACTTAGGGGCATATTTACAAGCCCCTTGTGCCACTTTTGCGCCGCCGTTGCATCACGCATGTGACGCAGCGGCGACGCAAACCATGCGTCGCGTTGCGCTATATTTACAACGTGACGCATCTAGGGAGATGCGTCACGTAGTAAACCCCTGCGCCACATGAAACCTGCGTCAGGTTTCATGTGGGCGTACCGGCGCAGGGGGCGTTCCGGCGCAGGAACGCCGGCAAGTGACGTAGTGAAATCTACAAGATTTCACGCAGTCACTTTTCCGACGCTGGTGCGTCAAATCCTTACGCCTGCTTCAAGCAGGCGTAAGGATTGCCGCACCATGTTAGGGATAGGGAAGGTTGGAACAGTGCTGGAGCTGCGCCGCGCTGCGACACAACTTCAGCACTGCGCCAACCTTCTGCCGGCAGATGCGTCACGCATCTGCTTAACCTTGCGCCACGATGCGCCGCATTGGTAATGCGGCGCATCGGACGTGGCGCAAGGGTAAACTTGCGTGACGCATTTTCCCTGGCGCATCCCTGCTGATATGCAGGGATGCGCCAGGGAACGTAAATATGCCCCTTAGTCTCCCACAAGGCATCACTTAAAAGTAATGCATACTAATTAGCTTGCCTTTGAAACTCAGTTAAATCAAGTGCATACGTGAGTACCTGGTCGAGCAGACTGTGCTTGGGTGTAATATAAATTTGGTTCTAGGAAGTCTTTCGCAATAAGCCTTGGAGCTGTCCATACTGTATGCTCAGTAGAATGCCCTACAAAATGATTGCTGCCCCATCCACTCCTATTCAAAATTTGACTTGTGCTGACATATTAATTGCACTAGGTATGCAGTGCATTATTGTTTATGTTTCACACGTTTGACTTAAGTGTACATTCCCTAGGAGAATTAACCCTTTCAGGATGTTGTGTTTCCGGATTTTTTATGTAGCATATTACTCTTGCAATGTGCATTCTTTGAACTAAGTTGCTTATATGCGTTTTAAAGGGCCACAATTGAGCACTCCAAGGCGGAAGCTGAAGACAGTGCGAGTTTCTCACAGGGCCTGTCAGTGGGACATAAAAGTGTTCAAAATACATGGTCATACAATCCTTGGCCTCTTTGCAGAGCGCACAGAGCAATACTCTAGTCACAATTGTGATTCTGTGCAAATGGTTTTCTAAAGGAGGTTCACAGTTGTCAAAATATTGACAAGGTGAAAGAAAAGAAAATTCGGTGCTTACACGTGAGTGCATGTGTTGTGTGTTTGGGGGTGAATTGAAAGGGATGCAAGAAAGTGCATTCAAGAGAGAGTGACAAGAGGGTGCTGAATAGGACAAAGATGAGGTGTTAGATTTGCAGATTTGGCATTAAAATGGGCTTAAATGTCTAACAGAGTGAACACAAGGGGTGTGATTGAGACACGGAAGATCACTACCCCTTTCACAGCCGCAGTTAAATTTAATTAACAGTCTCACAATTTCCAAACTGAAATTTTTTCAATAATAATTATTTACAACAAAATTATTGTTGCTATTAATTTACCTTAAACAGCTAACAACCATTGACAAAGCCAATAGTCCTGGCTGGTTTTAGGTGTATGTCTGTTGTTATGATATGTATGAATAGAAGCAATAACAGAATGCATACAGAGGAACCAAAATACTGGTCGAATAGCATACTATGAAAACCACAGAAATGTAGATTACGTGTTTAAGTCACTCCCTTTATTATACAGGCCACACTCCTTTTTAAAGACTCTCACTTTTTAGATCCCACTTAATACACTGCTTCCAGTGCTTCACCAGTGTTATTCTCCAGGGCTGTATGTTTCCCCTCCTCATCATGCTCTTCTCTGATGCTGTCTGCTGAACCCTTCTCTGCTTGCTCTATTCTGTTACTCTCATCCTGTCCTCCCCACCCCTCCCTCTTCTCAGTGCTCTATGCTGTTCTGTTCCAGTGCTCTCTGTTCTTGCTCTTCCCTAGTGCTCTCTGTTGCCCTCTCCTCTTTCTGGGCTCATCCAGTAGACTGTGCTGCCCACTCCTCTTCGCCCTCTTTTCTAGCACTTTCTTTTACACCCTCCTCTTTATGCCCTCTGCCAGTATTGGTCACTGCCCCCTCCTCTTCACGATCTCCTCCACTGCCCCCCTCCTCTTCACGCTCTTCTTCAGAGGTCGTCTTCAGCGCTCACCTCTAGTGCTGTTTTCCAGTGCTTTCCTCCAATGTTCTCCACCTCCCCCTTCTCCCTCATGCTCTCCTCCAGTGCTTTTCACTGTCTACTCATCATGCTCTTCACAAGAGGTGTATTTTGGTGCTCTTCTAGCGCATTCTTACAGTGCGCTCTTCCAGTGTTCCTTGCTGCTCTTTGTGCTCTCCTCCAGTACCCCATTGCTTGTTCCTGACAGTGTTCTGTTCCAGTGCTCCCTCTGCCACCTCCTCATTGTGCTCTCCTCCAGTACTTACTGCTAACCCCTTCTTTGTGCTCTCCTTCAGTTCTCCTTGCTCCTTTTTCTTGATCTTTTAGGTGCTCTCTCCTGGAGCATGCTTTCTTATCTACATGCCATGATAGAGACGTGCCTTTTAATTTCAAGCGGATGGAAAGATAATCTGTCTCTTGGTGCATGCTTCTGTGAAGAGATGTAGGGAAGCCAGTTGGGAAGTAACCGCAACATGCAACTCCTGCTAATGCAGCCAACTCCACAGTCAGTTTCTGGGGTACTCGGTTCTCAAATATTGGCAGATAAATAGACCCAGGCACAAGGGGAATAGGATTTGCTCAAATTCAAATGGTTTGGCAAACTAGGCAAACTGAAACGGCAATGTAGAAGTGCTAGCTCCAACAGCTGTAACTTTCACACGTAAGCATATTTGAGAAGCATACCATGAGACTAAGTGTTGTCTCTCACAGGGTTGTAGCCAATGAGTTCCAGTCCAGTTTTTGTAAATCTCATATTTCTTGCAGCCTTCAGCCTGACTATAAATTCTTCCATTGTTGTCAAAACATGAGCGCAGAGGAGTACGTTCAAAAAGTGATTGACAAAGAACACATCTGTCTATGTGGGGATGGAGGCTGGGATTATAATCCATTTCTCCTGACTCCACAGTTTTCACCCTGTCAACTAGAACCCAAACTATGTGGTGTAGTTCTAATGGCACAGTGAAGACACTGCCCTTCTCCGCTAAATGCAACTATGTTGGGGGCCATGCACATATTTCGATTATGTTTATTCTTAGCATGTTTAGGTAATAGTAAAGCTGGGATTTAGATGTTGGGTATCCCATTTCCACAGCTAAAATTGATCCACTGTACCACATCTAGCAGTGGTGCCAGCCCAAACCAGTGAATTGCCCACCTTGCTGAGGGGGCCCTGTCATTGTTATTTTTATAGCATTCACTACATAAATCAGACCCTGTTTCGAAGCACTATTAAAGTTTGCACAAAAAAAAGAGACTAATAGCATAAATAAATCATCACAATTGGGTGTTTTTCTTTGGGCTCTGGGGCTGCACGTGGCAATGGGGCAGTGTCGGTGGTGGATACACTATTTTATTCCAAGGGATCAAGAAAGGAAGGGTGAAAAGCTCTGGCATCACCTAGGAAGGAATGATAAAAACTTTAGCATTTGAACCAATTTATTTTAGCAACACATACAGGATAGATGAAAGTCTGATACGGAAATCGGAATCAAATCAGAAGCACTATTTGTAGCATTTAATATCTCACATAATTTTGCATATTGAATTGCCACATACCTTTTTGCACAGTAGCCTTGGTGCAGTGCACACAGACCCTACATTGCCGCACAGAGAGAGAAAATGAGGGGGAACATTGCTTCTGCCTATTATTATTTCTTCTTTATTACTGTTTTTAAGATCCTTTGCTTTCGGTTTAAAAAATGATTGGTGTTCCAGCGTGCATGTTTTATGGCAGCTAGAAAGAAACACAAATACACACTATTAACAATCATAGATAAGGAGAGACAGGTTATTTTCACCACAGGCATGCCGAAAGATGTTTCGCAGAATGTCCAGGTATGACAGGGCCGACCCTTAATTTTCTGCATGTAGGCTTTTTCATTATTTATCTCTCAAACTAACCACAAATGATCTTCATCACACCTTCATTTTATCACCATTGCAGGATTGCATGGGAGATTTTGTGTCTAAATTATGTTTCCATTGTGATCGGCACATTCGCATGGTTCTAATCCGTAACTACATTTCCTGGTGTTTCCTATTTCTGTTCCTAAATAAGAAAGATTATGTAATCACTGAAAAACAATACTCCTGGAACAATAAGCATCCTCCTGTTTCTGAACAACTGAAGAATTTTCTGTTCCGGATCCTAGAGTTTCTTTTATCTTCTTCTGGCTTAAGCTTAAGACAAGAATTTAGTTTTACCTTTCATCAATATACCGTGTTCTACCACAGTTCCGAATTTTTAATACTGATCGACAACTATGTTGAGTGCAGAATATAAATAACTATGTTGTCATGGTAAGTATATATATTAATGTTTAGATTTACTATTCTTGGGTCCACCCTATTTAGGGGACCCCTGCTGCTCCCAGCCAGGGCAGGTGAGCTTCTAATGTGGCAACACGTATTCCTGCGGAGTGGAAGGCCCTTCACAAAGGTTGACTAGACATCTTTCTGTTGTTTATTGCTGTATTTTCGTTATAAACTGATACTGATGAGGTGAAATCTTTCCTCGGTGTTACAGTGTGTAAAAAGTCAAAATAATGAAGCAATACTATCCCAAAATATGCGGCTTCACATAGCATTATTTATATTTACTTACCATATAATTTAGTAGAGCCTGTCGCATAATTTGGTCCTCACCTACCTCATAATTCCAGTAGCTATGCCTATAGGTTTAGAATTTTTTGTCAGGAGGGGGTCCTTACGCCAGAAAATTTTGACTGGGGGGTCTCGGCATCCAAAAGTTTGAAGACCTCTAGTGTACAGTAATAACACTGTGTTAAAGCCTGTAAACAAGCTTTTCGTAACTTGGGTTCCCAAGGATTACCGTAATAGGTGAGGATTTTGTTCATCCCCCTTACCAACCTTTTTTTTTAAATTTCGTTGGTTTTTAGGCATAGCTTGCTGTGAGGGCTTACCACTACAAAATGAGCTGTAAGAAGTATTTTCCCCGCTCCCCACCATTTAAGTTGAATGCCACCGCGGGCGTGCAGCGGCTCAGGTAGCTAGAGAGCCTGTTTTAACTGTTTTACTGTGTCTGGAGAATTCTGTGTATTTGCTGCTAGCTCTACCCCACACTTGCTGGATTTATTTTAACCGCGTTTTTACCCCATACCTGCTGGATTTATTTTAATCACGCACTTGCACTTTCGGTCGTGCCCCGGTCCACCACGGCTGTTTGCCGATTGCGTGGAGGGCGGAGACCTGACCATTTGCCCTGCCCCTCGCTGGTGACGCATTCCGGGACGTGGAGGAGGCGGGCTCATTTCGCCGCCTAAGGTGCGCCAAAGGCAAGCCCTTCTGCGCCCGTCCGAGCCTGTACGGCGCCAGGACCCCTGGTCCTGGGTCTTTACACAGGATAATGTACTCACGGGAACTCCTGCTCGCCCTACAACCTAAAGAGCCTTGTGAGCATTATAAATGGCATTATGACACTACTCAGAAACAGTGCAATAAATGTGGGTTCAAATTAGGTTGGGTGCTAGGTTCCCCATAGGTTTCAGGCTTCTACATCAACATATAGCCTTAACTGTAGGTCACTTGTAAAACATCACGCTGAGATATTTGATCTCCTTCTGGACTCTGCTCCAGACATATTATTTCTGACGGAAACCTGGTTAACTACTAACTATCAGAAATAATATGTCTGGAGCAGAGTCCAGAAGGAGATCAAATATCTCAGCGTGATGTTTTACAAGTGACCTACAATTAAGGCTATATATATTGATGTAAGTAGAGCCTGAAACCTTATGGGGGAACCTAGCACCCAACCTAATTTTGAACCCACATTTATTGCACTGTTTCTGAGTAGTGTCATAATGCCATTTATAATGCTCACAGAGTCAGAAAGGCTAGACTGGGAGGAAAGGCCCTTTCACATCTTGGTCCGCGTTACTGGAATGAACTTCCATTACTCCTGAGACAATGTACAGACTATTTGCATTTCAGGAAGCTGCTTAAGACCACCCTTTTCTGTCTTTGATTCTTTTGTCTTTGTCTCTGATTTAATTAAATCCGCATTCCATCCATGCCGCCCGCCCAAAGCGCAGAGATACCCCTTCGGGGGTCGATTCAGGCGCTATATAAATAAATAAATAAATAAACATCATTTTGACCAAATATTTGGAAGACAATGAGATTTTAGACAGTTCACAAAACGGGTTCCGGTCCAAACACAGTACGGAATCAGCCCTTCTGGCGGTCACAGAGCAGTTGTGGGCCACGCTAGACGAGGGTAACACTTCGGCTAATTTTTACTCGACCTCAGTGCGGCCTTCGACACGGTCTCCCATAGGATCCTTCTTCAACGGCTAGAGGAGATCGGGGTTACAGGAGGGGCTTTGGCCTGGTTTGCCTCTTTTCTATCCGAGCGCTCTTTTCAGGTCCACGCCTCACCCTATTTGTCTAGTGTTCACCCCCTTACCTGTGGTGTGCCTCAAGGCTCTGCCTTGAGTCCCACGTTATTCAACGTGTATGTCCGCCCACTAGCGCTTCTGGCCAAAGCACGGAACATAAACTTGGTATCCTATGCTGATGATACCCAGTTGGTATTTACTTTTTCTAACAACCCTGCACAGGACCAAATGAAATTCCGTGACGATGTTCTGGCCATCTCAGACTGGATGGCGGACAATTATCTTCAACTTAATTCAGCCAAGACAGAGGTGCTCCTTGTAGGCCGAGATACCTATAAATGGGACTCCAAATGGTGGCCCGCGGCTCTGGGTACACCGCCCCAACCGAAATCCACGGTCAAGGATTTGGGGGTCCTGATCGATAATGCCCTTTCATTTGAGCTTCACGCTAAAAAAGTGGCTGGTACATCTTTTGGCCTTCTACGTGACCTAAAACCCATTCTGGGGTTCTTTGATGCCCCTACTCGCCAACTGATTGTTCAATCTGTAGTCCAATCGCGCCTAGATTATTGTAATGGGCTTCTGCTTGGCGTGAATAAAACAGTCATTAAATGACTACAGCGGGCACAGAATGCGGCAGCACGCATTCTTTTTGCCCTACCCAAGTACTGCCACACTACTAATCTTCTTCGTCGTCTTCACTGGCTGCCAATCAAACAGAGGGTTCAGTTTAAAACCCTCTGCACCACACATAAGATTCTACACGGCCAGGGTCCCCATATTCTACATGGGCTGTGCACTTCATATGGTCCTTCGCGAGCTTTGCGCTCTGCGGACCTGCATTTGACTTGCACTCCCAGGGTGCGCAGGCGTAGAGCAGGGGTGCGTTCCTTCAAGGCCCAGGCCCCTGTTCTATGGAATTTTATTCCATTGGCTGCTCGTAGTACACAGGATAATTGGGCATTCAGGAAACTGATTACAACTTGGCTTTTCTCTTCCATCTAGCTTTTCTCTCTCTGGCTACCTGTCTGCTAGCGCTGGGACGCCCTGTTGCTGGGGCAGCCATGCGCTTTATAAATGGGTATAACATAAGAGAGGCCCTGTGGCTCTACCCACATATTAATCGTCTTCTCTGCTAGAATTTGATTGAGAAATAGTTGTTAGTCTGCATAAGAAGTAGTTCCATTCTTGATAACTGATAGGGACATTGTTAAGGCAGACTCCAGGTCAAATACAGCAGCAAGGGAATTTGATTGGTGTAACCACATGACCAGTACAGTAGGAACGGGTTTCATAGTCTGAATTCCATGACAAAAGTTACTAGACGGGGTTTTATACTGAACTGCTTACCAAACACCATATGGAGTCGCTTTACAAAGGGGCTTTACACTGTGAACTCCTTTGCAAACGCTGTAAGGAGAGGCTTTACATTGTCAACCCTCTTACAAATGCAATAGTAAACTGATTTACCTTGTGAATTCTCTGACAGGTGCCATTGAAAAGAGTTTTACATTATAAACTCCATGACTAACACCAAAGGTAGATATTTTACACTTTGATGTTTCTGACAAACACAGTAGGAATGACTTTTACATTGTGAAGGCTCTGACAAATGAAGAATAATGGGTTTAGTACAGAGATCCCTTTTTAGATTTGTCCACAGTAAATTCTTGATGGTTTGAGAGGATAACTTAATGTTCATACAAATAACAGATATGGGTCTCTCTATTAAGACCTCATGGCCATTTTTATCTTCATATAAAAGTTATTAGAGTTACTTTATTGATTTTTAAATGTGGTGACAGAGGCAGTAGGTGTTTCATTTTACATTGTAGACAACTTGCAAAACCCTGCATACTTAACCTTTACGAATGTGAAAAGCCTCATGTTTTCCAATAGGTCCACCCAGGACCATTGTTTTTTATTAGAGCCTGCTGGTGTGCCAGTTGCCACAAGGTACCTCCTAGTTTTCGGGATCAGACTACATTTACAGTTAGTCCCCCCCATGTGATATTTATTTAGGGTATGTGATTTAGACCTTGGTTAATCTACAAGTCTGTAGAGGACGGATTTGAATTTTTTATTTAATTGAAACTTTGTAAATAGTTGTCATGTTGATTATGGTATTTAATATTGTGTCCATTAAAGAACATTTCCATTTTAAAGGAAAAAGCATTGACTGGATATCGATCTAATGAGTGTTAATATTGTGCATTAAAGTGTTCTGACTTTATAGTCCTCAGCACCTCACTCACTCAGCCTTGGACTGCTCTGCTTAGTTACCCATGAAAACAACTGTTAAAAGGTCTATTTGGTCATTAGTTTGAGGCTCTGGAGCAAGGACAACAGAGGCACAGGACTCCCATTGACTTTGACTCTAGGGCAAGTAATGTCCAAACGTCATGGGACCACTGTGAGGAGAAGGATGAAGGCTTGGGGGACTGAACTACTTTTTCCTTGGGTAAGCCTGCGACTTGAAAAGGAAAGAGAAGGCTTGAAAATAGGAGAAAACCAACCGTGAGGAAGACAGAATAGAGAGAAGGAAATAGAGAAAAGACTTCTGTTTCTTCTTCAGGACACAACCCCCGAAGGAGAGGAGGCGGAAGTTGGAGTAGGAGAGAGGTCAGAGAGACGTGCAGGAAAAGGAGACAGGGACCCGACTTGAGAGGAATGAAGCACGGAAGGCTCGAAGATGCAGAGCTACTGGGATCCCCAGAAAGGCTGGACTGAAGGGTTTGGCTGTGAGGCAACAACAAGTGGTAGACTACACCCACAGCCGCAGTGCCTCCTTCCCTATGGACCGGAGAAGTCCCCGGCACCTGCCATGCTGCTGGAGGAGCGTGGCTTAAGCAGATAAGTCAGCATATACATTGATGGCGGTGTGGGGGCACACAATAACAGGCAACAAATTGTGAATAAAGGTGCAAAGACTGTTTGGACAAGGGCACTATATCTAACATGCCTATACTTGTATATCTATTTTCCCTTTTGGTCAGGTAACTATTTTCTGTATAGATTCAAATCTGTACTTCTTTATTTGTACAGTTTTTCCTGCAACAAATCTGATACCCTGAAGCTTAGAAGGGATATATAGAAAGTAAGGAGAATACTAAGAAAATTGGGTGGCCCCTAATTTGTGTAAAGATCCACCTTGCTTACCTGCTTACCTCTTCTCTTTACTGAGGGACTCCAGTCCAAGAAGCTCCTGACCTGAAGAGAGAGAAGAAAAGACAAGACTTGAGAGATGGAAAGACAAAAAACATGACTTGAGAGAATGAAAGAGAAAAGACAAGACATAAAAGACTGTAAGAAACAGGCCACATTAAATAAATCAATGAGCGTGACATAGCGACTTAAATCAAAGTGTCATTAAACTCAAAAGAACCAATCGATTTCTTTGTTCAATAGAACAGAAACCCCTCATTGGCCACAACTGCTAAGCTAGATTTCTCAGCTGCACAAGGAAAGGTGTTTTACATTGTGAACTCTCTTACAAATACAATAGGAAGTGTTTTTGCATTGTGAGCTCCTTGCCAGACACCATAGGAAGTGGCTTTACAATGTGATTCCTCTGAAAAATGTAATAGGAAGTGGTTTTACATTTTAAACTCTCTGACAAAAGCAGTAGCAAGGGTTTTTACATTTTAAACACTCTGTCAAATACAATAGGAAGGGGTTTTACATCGTGACTTCCTTGCCAAATGCTATAGGAAATGGCTTTACATTGTAAACCCTTTGACAAATGCAATAGGAAGAGGTTTTACATTGTGAACTCTCTGACAAAAGAAGTAGCAAGGGATTTTACTTTGTGGACCCTCCATCAATGTCAAAAGCACGTCCACTTGGCAACAGGTAGATTCTTGTTGGCTCGTTGCAATGGCCTCCTGTCTCCGGAAACAAAACCAGATGCCTATGAGTATAGAATTGCTCCAGAAAATTATATCGAGGAGGAATGTAAAATCAGGGGTCCAGAAAAGATTTTCAGCTGACCAGGCCAAGTAGCAAGGCCAAGATGAAGGAGAAAACAAGCAAGAACTGCAGAAAGCGGAAATATTATGACTCCAGAGAGCATGCAATGAAACAAGCACAATTGCAATGTAACTGGACTCAATTGTACCCACCAGTATTATAGTATCAAAAGGGATGTGATTTAATTTATAATTGGTTTAGCTATCTTGGATAAGAAAAAGATATTGCACTTAGGAAATACAAATAAATGTTCAGTAATAATGAAGATTCACCAAAGAACACAAAATATTTATCTCTGTATACACATGATTTTAAAGGAAGGCATTGCCGGCGTTAAAGAAATCTCCCACATACAGGAAGGAAAGCGCCCCAAAACTTGATGCGTGCCTTCTGAGACACACAGGAGATAAAATTTCCAGCCGCAAGGATGTCGCCAGCCAGAACACAGGCTCCGAGCTGCCTCCTCTGAAGAGCTCCAGGTTTATGGGGGAATTTAGAATATAATTGTTTAACCAAAATAGGAACATGAACTTGTTCTGCTGGCTCTCATGAACGATCACAAGGGTTAAATTCCTTTCAATCAATATGATATTGGACCTTCCCTTTATGGTACTGAGAGTCACAGATCTCCTCAACTTCATACTCAGGCTGCCCATCAAGTATGGGAGCTGGTCTCTATTTAATCTCGGGCTTGTACAAGTGAGGTAAGGTTTTAAATGAAAAACATGAAATTAGAGATACACTCTCCAGGAAATTGGAAGCTTGAGTCATACAGTGACAGATAAATAGCTAAGAGAAAACTTGGACCCACAAATAGAACTAGGAAAATTGATAGAGGATAGCCAAACTCCATCTCCTATCTTGTGAGTAGGAGCTGGTCGCCTATGCCATTTGGCCTGTAATCTCTGTTTTGACTTAGTAGTTTGCAAATTTTGAATTCCTTTCTCTCAATCCTTCTTTAACCTTACCAATGAATTTTGAACTGCAGGCCAATCAGATCATCTGTTTCCAGTGAGTCTGGAATGGTTTGAGGATAGAATCCAGTGAAGGCAAAAAATGGAGAGAAACTAGTGGAAGAATAGATTGTGCTATTGTATGCAAATTCTGCTGCAGGTGAAAGAGTCTTCAATGTGTCTTAGGCAGCAGGAATGCAGCACCTTATAAACTCTTCCAAAGTTCAATTTAACCTTTCAGTTTTCCCTTCAACTTAAGGTTGAAATCCAGAGGTTAATGCTCTTTGGATGTCAAGTTTATGACGCAGGGATTTCCAAAATTTAGAGACACATTGAGGTGCACGATCAGAGATCATTTTTAATGGTAATCCATGGAGTCGGAATATGTCAGAACAGAAAATCCCAGCCAATTCTGTTGCAGTTGGTAATTTGGGAAGAGCAGAAAAGTGGGCCATTTTAGTATATGAATCTACTGTAACCATTATGGTGGTGCAATTCTCAGATGGCGGCAAATCAACTATAAAGTCAGTAGAGATAAGTTCCCAAAGTTTAGAGAGAATTTCAGGTGTGAATAATAATCCTGCTTTTCTTTGTGTTTGAGATTTGTTGTGGGCACAGACCTCACAAGAGCTGACAAATCTTGTAACATCGTGGTGAAGAGATGGCCACCCGAACGTCCTTCTGATTAAATGTATTGTGACTCTTCTACCTTTGTGTCCTGAGATTAATGAATCATGGCATAGTTTAAGTATGAGTCTATGAATATTTTGAAGTAATAAGGAGTTTGTTTGGAACAAAAATCAGACCATTTGTATTCTTTAACTGAAATCCAGGAAAATGTTTTTATAGATCACAAAGATCAACTTGTTTGGTTTCTTGAATTGACTCAAGAAATTAGGAGGTAGTTGATGAAAGAAGCCTTGAGAAGCAATGAAGCAAAGATCTTCTCCAGAGTTCTGGAACTCTCTGGTTCTGCTTATCATCTAGATAAGGAGTCTGCGATAACATTTTCTGAACCTGGAATGTAGATAAATAAAAAATCTAATTGTCGAAAGAAGAATGCCCAGCGGGCTTGCCTACTTTCCACCACTCTACCTGTTAGAGAACTTCAAGATTTCTGTGATCAGTACGCGCTGTTACTGCGATTGTATGTTCTTCTCTGAGCTGAGCTGAATCAGGACAGCTCTCATAGCTTGGTCTGAGGCATTGTTCTTGAGAACAAAGGGTTTGTAGGAATGAGGTAAAACAGGAGCTAGGCTAAGGTGGCACTGTGATTACACTGAAAAGTCATGTCCTTTTTCAGCAAATCAGTGATTGACGAGACAAGTTCTTGATGCATTTCCAGTACTAATTTGCCAGACATAAAAAACTTTGACTTTCCTTTATTGAAGTAGGAATGGCCCAATCCAGGATGGCTTGAACTTTCATGTAGTACATAGCTGTTTCTTCAGAAGAAGGCACATAGCCCAAATAGTCTACAGATTTCTTTTTCGATTAGACATTTTTCTGGCTTGGCCAGTAATTTATTCTCGCTCAGATTCTGCATGCCTTGTTTAACATGAGATGGATGGTCTGCTGGGTCTTTTGAAAATGTATGGATGTCATCTAGATAGATGACCATCTTCTGAAGGACCAAATCTGAAAAGATTGTGTTCATAAAGCGCTGGAAGATAGCAGGGTCATTGCAAAGGCCAAACAGCATCACACGTTATTCGTAATGCCCAAATGGTTTTCTGAATGGTGTCTTCCACTTAACACCGGATTGGATCTGGATCAGGTGCTAGGCTCCTCTCAGATCCAATTCAGTGGAAACTCCAGCCCCTTAGACATTCATTTATTGTTATTTTTATGAGTTGCTGAGTTTTGTTTGTTTAGCCCACAATACTTACCAGAGTCAGCCTCAAAATACTTTTCCTCATTACCCTGAAATTCAAGTGCTAAAAGAGGTCTTGGTCTCCAGTTTAAGGGACCAAGGTACAGAGGCTCCAAGACACCGTAGGAAAAAGACCCCCTTTGACACAATTTGGGTCCTATAACCACTGACTGTCATGGGACTTCCTGAACTGGATTTCCCAAATACAATAGGAAAGAGTTTTAACTCATGAACCCTGTGATAAATACAAGAAGGGGGATTGTACACTGTAAACGTCTTGCCAAACACCTTAGGAACAGGGCCGGACTGGCCATAGCAGGCACCGGGCGTTTCCCCGGTGAGCCGCTAGGGTGGGGGCCGGTTTTGTGCCCCTGGGGGGCCGTTTTTGTTACCGGGGGTTGGCAATATCGGCCCCCTGTAACAAAATCGGCCGAAACTGGCCCTCGCAAACTGCTCGGCTGCACTCCTCCTCAACCCAGGGGGGGCCGGCTGAGCAGTTTGCCAGGGCCGGTTTCTGTTCCCAGTCCGGCCCTGCTTAGGAAGCTGATTTTTAACTGTGAAATCTGTGATAAATACAACAGAAAGGGATTGTCAACTCTGTCAGATAAAATAGGAAAGAGTTTTACATTATGAACTCACTGATAAATACAACATTATTGGCTTATAGATTGTTAACTGTATAACTAACAACACAGGAAGGGGACTGGACCCTGCTGGTGGCCTCTGGTGGAGAGAAACCTACTTGTTGTCCCTGAAGTCCTAGGAGCCGTAGTGGTGCCCTGAAGGACTTATTCTGAAATCTCTGAAAAATGTTGTGCCTCCAGACTTCCAAAGGACCGGGACCAACAGCCCAAGTCAGTTCGCCCAAGGCACAACCTAGCTGGGCGAGAAAATCAAGTTGTTGTTCCCACTCGCAGATTTTGCCACTTTAAAATCCTGTTCAGCAGACCTTAAGATTTTGAACTGGATGAACCTGCTTGGCGTATTTGAAATGCACTTTATTTCGATCAGCCTAAAATCAAACCTAGATCCACGTCACAAGCGAACAGTGCTTTCTGTTGGTGCTTTACTTTTTCTTGCCGCTTTTTCTCTGAAATCTTTAAAAATTCATATTGCCCGTTCCCCTTATTTTGCTGTTTTGGTGTCATTTTGTTTATTAAATTTTACTCTACGTTTATAAATTGGAGTTGGATTTTATTGTGTTGTGTTTTTTTTACTTTTTACCTGTTGTGGGAGTTCTAATTGATTTTCACATTTTCTCAAAAGTTAAGGTGTCTAGACCTAACAGGTTATCGACTGTATTGCTGACGGTGGATTACCATCCAGCCCAATTAATAAATCACTTTCCTAGATGTTGAAAATTGGATAATAAAGACATATGTTTAACATTTGCAGGGCATTCTCGGTAATAATAATCTGAGTCCACCAACCCACACCACCATGCATTCCCCTCACTCTCTAGGTTCCAGAAAGGCCCAGGGTTGGTAGGGTTCGCTTTTTGCTGGCTGACTCCGAGCCTAAATAAGGCAGCCATTCCCCATAGCAAGTCAGAAGTAATTGGGATTTCTTTTGGCTTAATTTTTACATAGGGGCTGTCAGAGAGGGTTTAAATCCATGATTCTGCCTCTCTTTATAGGGCAGATTCTGGTGCCCGAGTGGAGACTGGTGCCAAGAAGGTCCAGATCCCCTCTGGCTTAGCCTCTTTGAATGTGAAAACCCTCATATTTTTCAATAGGCCCATTTACGAGATTAAAGCCTGCTAAAATGCAAAATGCCACGTGGCACCACACAGATAAGGCGGTGCAGACATTTTCAGGATCAGTTTCCCCTGTGATATTTCTTTGAGGTATGTGATTTGCACCCTGGTTAATTTGCAAGGCCCCTAAAGAGGGTTTCCAATTTGTGATTCTATCTGAAATTTTGTAAATATTTGTTATGTTGAGTATAGTATTTAGCTGTTTGTGCATTAAAGTACCTTAAAACAAAGTAAGAACACTGTATGTTGATTTATTAAGAAATATCTTTCATCCTGTGCATTTCCTTAACTTTATTTAACCTCTTTAGTTGTTTTAAGTAATTCTTTTGGCTTTACTTCTTTAAACTATGATGTTGACATTTAATTTCTGATACAACAAACTACAACAACATACTATCAAGTGTTTATTATCATAACTTTACAGGAAGTGCCGTGCTCCTAACTTATTTACCAGAGCTGCCTGACCAGCATTGGTTTCTCTTCTTTGCCTAAACCATTTTCAAATGTTTCAACTTATCCTACACCCCCAAGTTCAGCAATACAAATAGGGTTGTGGGCAGTAGTAAACAAGGAAGCTGGTGAATATTCTACGCAGTCCTGTACTCTGGTCATGACAGATTGGTAGGCCACAATGGGAGCGCTTGAATATCCATTTGCTGCCTTGTCACAAGCTGTAGTAGGCAGGAAACTAAAACCAGCAAGAGTAGAAAGGATGCTCCTTCTTGATAGAGTAAACCAGTTGCAGAGTTGGGCCACTCTGCCACCCTGTACCTCACAGGCTACTCCCTTTGGTACAGTTGTGCTACCACAGCCTGACCTAGCCATTTGCCCTTTTAAGGCTGCAGCATTTCCCTCATCTTAGTGCCTCCGGAGAAATTCCTTGGCGAGTTTTGCTGCATAATGCCAATTATGTTGCATTGTGCCTAAACCTTAACACTTGACAGGTTACAACCAGGACCTCCTTCATAATGTTATATCTTACTAAGTGTAGTAACATGGTTTCTTTATTAATGTTGTGGGGTTGGAATGTAGAATTATTGCATGTCATCAGAATGGTATCTCTGTAGGGCTCTGGAATGATTCCCTCATTCTGAGGTCGCCCTGCTTCTACGCTGCATGCACCTTGTAACCTGTGAACTTAATAAATGAAGATTAACCATAACAGCGTATAAGTGTGGTCACTACACTTATTTTTGGCGACGAGCTGTTTACTCTAAGAACCCATGGAATAAGGACTTCTCATAAAACCACCTTTCGGATTCAGCCACCAGAAAAAACAGAACTCGCGAGTGATTTCCTCGGAGGAATTCTGCTTTCTGCGATAGCTTCCCGTGGTTGAATATCGTGTGAGACATCGGCGGTGCCATTGAATCCATTTCTCCTAATTCCAAGTAAGTGTAACCTTATTCTGTTACTACGTACCAACGGACACCCGTAACGACTTCCATTGGATTCAAAACACGCATTGCCTCGCTCCACCATTCTTTCGCTGTCGTCATTTTCTACATGCGTCTCTCCTGCTGCGCGTTCCTCCGTGTCCAGGGTGAAGTGTTCTACGAACGCGTACAGCAACAGAGGAGAAGGACCAATCTTCGTGACGTCAATGCGTTAAACAGCACGCACAGCGGCCATCTTTGAGTGCTGTGTATATTCGGGAAGAGAAGGAGCGTTATTTGTTCCAGCCCATCGTTTTTCATCAGTCATTATTCCTGAAGTGAAGAAGTGTTTAATTTCTTCAGTTGATCGTCATTCACAGAAAAGGTGTGTGCAGCGTTTTGTTTTACTTTCTCATATACATTTTGTGTTTAAAGTGTTTTTAAAGGACAACACTTTACCTTTCTGCTGACTTGGAAGTACTTCAGTCTTGGAAGTACTTCAGTCTTATATTCTTTCTGGTTACTTCTGCTGCTCTAGTCATGTCTACTAGTGGAACCAGCACAGCTGTGGGTGAGCCCAATTCTTCCTCAATGCACATTAATTCCCCAAAGGAATTTTTACCCGCACCAGGAGAACCTTTGATAGCCTGGAATGACTGGAAAGAGTACTTTCTCAATTATATTGCAAATTTGGAAGACATTAATGGTATCTTTTCTCCAGAGAGAAAAAAAAGGATGCTCATGTACTCTTTAGGTCCTGAAGGTTTGCGGGTTTATAATGAATTACAAAAACTGGAGAGGGTTGGTGATATTGATGTGTTTAAAGCGGCAATGTTGGACCTTGATGATCATTTCTCCCCTTCAGTTTGTATTGCGGTCACTAGACACAGTTTCTTCCAGAGAAAACAAGAAAAACATGAGAACATTGAAGAATACGTTTCTGCCTTAAAAAAGTTGGCGAGTAAATGTAGGTTTGCTCAACTGCATGATGAGCTCATCCGTGACCAAGTAGTTAAGTACACAAAAAACAAAACCATACAAGATAGGCTATGGGTAGAGGGTGAAGGATGTCTGAAGGATATTGTAGCTATGGTTAAAAAGGCTGAACTTTCTGAGCGTTGTGCTAAAGCCACCTTATCTCACGATAAAAAGGACTCCGAAGTGGTGGGGAAAATTTTAGACAGTAAGTCGGGGTATAAGATGAACCGTGATGTTAAATTTGACAAAAAGAAAGGAGAAAATGTTGAACAAAAGAAAATTGGTAATTTGATATGTTACAGATGTGGTAGTTTCTCACACTCTGCCAGATATGTAAGATGTCCTGCAAAAACGGCAAAGTGCCTTGAATGTGGTATCATTGGGCATTTTAGCAGGGTGTGCAATAGAAAACCAAAGAAAAAAACCAAAGAGAAAGTTGCTTGTATACAAGAAGTGGATGATGATAGTTACTCTAGTTCTAGTGAGGAAGATGTACAAGTCAAATTCATTCAAAAGAAAAAAGTTGTACTGAACATTACTGAGAGTTCTTCCTCCAAACCACTATGCTTGGTTTCCCTGGGTGGCATTACTGTGCAACTTGCAGCGGATTCGGGGTCTCCATTCACCATTGTCTCTCAAAATATTTGGGAAAAGCATTTCATTAGCAGTATTGGGGTATGGTTAGAACCTAATGATATTTCTCCTGAGAGTTTTACGGGGAAAAAATTGATATCTTGGGATACAGAACATTAGTATTTCGTTTTAAAGAGAGACATGCTACGGGTAAGTTGTATATTGCTAAAGAGGGACCATCAGTTCTAGGGTGGAAGGACCAGAAAAGTTTGAACATAATTCTTGACCCTAACAGTAAGGCCAAGTTTTGGTATCAAGTGATGGGGAGGACACTAAAAAGTGGGTTCTACAAGAATTCCCTGAAATTTTTGCAGGCTCTATGGGAAAGCTTAAAGGCTTTACCCACCAAATTCGTTTAAAGGAAGGTGCTATTCCTAAGGTACACAAAGATCGGAATATTCCTTTTATAGTCAGCGATGAAGTCAAGTCTGAGCTAGAAAAATTATTAAAGTCTAATGTCATTGAACCAGTAGAAGCATCCGAATGGGTTTCTCCATTGGTCGTTGCCCGTAAATCCAATGGAAAGGCCCGTTTATGTGTGGACTTAAGGTATCTCAACAACAATATATTGGTGGATCAATTTCCCCTTCCAAGAATTGACAATGTTGTCCTTAACACAAAATGCTAAATGGTTTTCCACATTGGACCTTTCCGCTGCTTACCACCAAGTAGTGTTGGATACCGAAAGCAGACATTTGACTACTTTTTGTACACCTTTTGGGTGTTATAAATTTAAACGTATGCCTTTTGGGTTGGCATCAGCAGCTGCAGTTTTTCAGAGGTTAATGTCTAATCTTTTTGGTCATATTCCTGAAGTAGTGTTCTTTCAGGACGACATCTTAGTGATGGGGAAGAATAAAACCCATCATGATGCCATTCTAAGAGAGGTTCTTACCATCCTCAGGGACAATGGTTTGGCTGCTGAGGGTAGTAAATGTAAGTTTGCAGAAAAGTTTGTTACGTACCTAGGACACGAAATTTGTGACACTGGTATCAAGCCTAAGAACAAACTTGTTGAAGCTATTATTAATGCCCCAGCACCCAAATCGAAAGATGAACTTAGATCGTTCCTCGGTTTAGCCGAATTTTATTCGAAATTTGTTAATCACTTTTCTCAAAAAACGTATGAAATGCGATTACTGATGAAAAACAAAGCTACCTTTTCATGGAGTGATGCATGTCAAAAGTCTTTTGTGGATATCAAAATGGCCATCTCTAATGCTCCTACACTACAAGGATTTGATCCTTTTGCTGACACATTTGTCACTACTGATGCCAGTGGTACTGGATTAGGGGGTGTGTTGTCACAGATGTCAGAGCGTGGTAATGAAGTTGTGGTGGCCTTTGCGTCACGTTCATTGTCTCCTACGGAGGAAAAATACTCCGTGATTGAGCGAGAAACGTTGGCGTGCGTATGGGAAATGGAACATTTTAGGAAATTCATTTGGGGGAAGAAATTTGTTTTGCGTTCTGACCATAAACCGTTGACTAAATTGCTCACTACAGAGGGCCTTTCAAGGGCTTCAGCAAGAATTGCTAGATTGTCAATGAGACTCCAAGATTTTGTGTATAAGGTACAATATGTTCCAGGGGTCAAAAATGTGAATGCGGATTTTCTTAGTAGACTTTCTTTACCTCTAAAGGAAATTGACCAGGACCCCTGGAGCGATTTTTGTGTGGCTAGTGTGTTTTCGGACACTTCAGGAGTAAGTAAGAGTGAATGGGAAGATGAGTATAAAAAAGATGAAATTTTACTTACTGTGAAAAATAAGATTATGGATGGCTGGTCTAGTGAATGCAAGTGCAAACCGGAGTTAAGAGCTTTCTGGGAAGTTCGGGACGAATTGAGTGTGGATGGTGAATTTGTCTGTAGAGGTGGAAGAATTATTCCTCCAGTAGGTATGAGGCATAAGATTGTATCTATTGGTCATAAAGGACATCATGGTGTGTCTCGCACCAAAAGAAATATTAAGGCATTGTACTGGTGGCCCAGAGTAGATTTGGAAATTGAAAGATTTGTTCATTCTTGTGTTAATTGTGAATGTGCTGACAAGACTCAAAAAACCCTCAATCCTCCTATGTCTTCTCTTGCTTGCCCTAAACTACCTTGGGAAGAAGTTGCTTTAGATATTATGGGACCTATTTTATGGCAAGATGGTGTTACCAAGTACATTTTGGTGTTAGTTGACCTTTTTTCTAGGTGGATTGAAGTGGAAGTGGTCAAGAAAGTAGACTCTGAAGCTGTTATTAATTTTTTGGAAAAATGTTTCTTAAGAGAGGGTTTTCCTGCATCTATTTTGACGGACAATGGTGTCCAATTTAAGTCTGACATGATGAAAAAATTTATGGATTTCACTGGTATTAAACAGAGATTTACAGCCTTATATCATCCCAGAGGTAACTCTGTTGTGGAGAGAGTGAACAGAGTATTAAAGGGTGTTCTACAATTGGCTAGCAAAGGAAATAAAAATTGGAACGATGAACTGGATAAATTGATTTGGTCTTACAGGGTGACTGTGCATGACACTGTGGGGAAACTCCTTTTGGATTGATACGTGGCAGATTTCCGTATTGCAGAATTAATCCTGGATGGATGGGCAGAAGTAAAAAGTATGATTGGGACTGTAGTCAGGTTAGGGAGTGTATTGCTAACTCTCAAAGTAAGAACAAAAACTATTTTGATGCCAAGCATGGCACAAGAGAAGCGTGCATCAAGGTGGGAGAACTTGTCAGGGTTAAGTGTGGTAAAAAAGTAGCCAAATTGCACTCTCGGTTTTCTGAACCTAAAAGGGTGACTAAAGTCATGCGCAACACTGTGGAATTGGAGGATGGTACTGTTCATCATATGAGTCGTATCTCTATTTCGTGTGGTCCTGTTCCTGTGAAGGAAGACCGTACGAAGGTAAAGAGTACCAATTATTGGTGGATGGATGCTTTACCTATTGCTGGAAAGGGGAAAGACTTGGATAATGTGTGTGGAAGGGGAGTGGATGTGTGTAGGTGTTGTCTTTCTGTTTGATGATTTGCTTCTTCTCTTTAGGTACGTGGGTGGGCATTGCTGTTTTACTGTTACTTTGCCTTATGTTGACATTCATGCAAATTGTTATTTTTCCTGTGCTTTCCTGCATTCTTGGATGTTAACTCGTAAGCCTATTGTACTGTGTTTTCTCTGCTTTTCATTCTACGAGTTTGCCCTCGACCATTCTCATGTTTTTGCGATGGTACCTTTTCAGATTTACGTGCATGTTATTTTCTCTCTGATGTGCTTTTCACTTGTATCATTGCATTGTGTTTTGTTTAATATGAGGAAGGGAGAAGTGTTGAACTTGCTGCTCAGTCAGTGTGAATGTGGTATGGAATGTTGGTGTGGATGATGCTGTGGAATGTTGGGTGAGGTGAGATTGTCAGTTGGGAGAATGGGCTGAGCAGCAGGAAGGCTGCTCCTGGTGGGGCTCTGCTCAAGATCTTAACCTGTAATAAACTTATCTAAAGATACTACTTGGAGTGGACCTAATTTGATTACTACAATAAGAATTTATATTCTATTGATGCTGTCCCAGTTTCACATGTACCTGAACTTGGGACTGTACCTGAACTTGGGACTGAATATGAAGCTGAAAGTGAATCTAGAATTGAGGATGAAGGTCGTCTGGAAGGCGCTGGATTTCTTGGTGGTGAATCTGACTCTTGTGTTGAGACTAGTCCTGCCGAGAGATCCAGTAAATTTGGCAGACGTATTAAAACCCCTAAAACTCTTGAAGAGTTTGTTTGTTATTAAATATTTTTACTTTCTTGTTATCATTTATTTGTTTTGCATAAAGAAGGGGGATGTGTAGTAACATGGTTTCTTTATTAATGTTGTGGGGTTGGAATGTAGAATTATTGCATGTCATCAGAATGGTTTCTCTGTAGGGCTCTGGAATGATTCCCTCATTCTGAGGCCGCCCTGCTTCTACACTACATGCACCTTGTAACCTGTGAACTTAATAAATGAAGATTAACCATAACAGCGTATAAGTGTGGTCACTACACTAAGGATGATCCAATATAGGCAACTCCCTTGGTCTTTTTTGGGGGGGGGGGGGAGTTTTATATAGCGCAAACTAGACCCGAAGGCATCAGAGCGCTTTACATGAGCACCAGTTGCTTTACAGACGGACATATTCATTGTTTGTTAGGCACAGGGAGATTAAGTGATTTGCCCAGAATCACAGGATGTTGAGCGTCCCTGCCAAGACTCGAACCCAGTTCCCCAGCTTCGAGGTTGCCCGCTCTAGCTATTAGGCCACACCCTCTTAATTGATGATCCCTGTCTGCAGTCTTATACTACATTTTTGGCTCGCTTTTTTTTCTGTGTTCTGAGCAGAAACATTCCTTCCAGGAAACACATATAGGGTTATCGACCTTATTTTGGGGAATCAGGGCTTAATCCATTTTGTAGCGCACATCCAAAGGCTATGTTTTGAGGCAGCATGAACAGAGTTGGTGGATATTGCTGCCTTTTATCAAGGATTACACAAAGCTGTGAGTGAATCACTGTCTATGGTAGTAGAAAGACTACTCATAACTAAAGTATTAATTGATCTGGTACTGTAAATTGATCAGCAGCATAGTAATCGTCGAAGGGAACAATGACTACAAGTATAGAGCATCATATATACTACAAGAATTACTGGAGAGACACCATTAATAGCTACTCCTGCTGAAGACCATAGGCAAATAGGAAGCATCTAAAAGAGGTTGACACCTGCTGAAAGAGAACAACGGCACAGAGAAATGCATGTATTTATTGTGGGGCTGCTGGTCATTTTCTCAAGTAAGAATCTGATCTCCAGGAAACTCCTATGCTTGGTCCTGTGCAGTGGGCAGGGGACTCTGCCCATTTTCTCATACCTGTGTTGCTACCTTTCCCGAAAGGCCCTCAACATGTTTCTGCGTTACTGGACTCTGGAGCCTCTGCTATCTTTATTGATACCAAGTTTGCTCAGTTATGAGGCGCCCTTGTCATTTAAAAAGACAGCAGAATTTATCTGTGCTGTGGATGGTACTTGCTTAGTATCCAAGTATGTTATGCAGAAAACATACTTCTTTACTCTAGCAGGCTTCTCTGGTCAGGCAGAATCAATCGTTTGTGACATCATCGATGCCTCTGCTTTTTCATTCTTAGGCACCACATATGTTCGGTGTCATAATCCCCAGAGAGATTGGGTGGATAATATCATCATTTCTTTTACTTCTTATTGGAAAGATGCTTTCCCATCAATTCCATGAAAAACAGTCCCACACTGATAAGTGTTATGCTATGAAGCGATACGTCTTGAACATTACCATCTCAATGTAGGGATTACATGGATGTATTTGAAGAAGAAAGAGGAAATACTTTACCACCCTACAGGCCTTATGACTGTTCAATTGATCTGACTCCAGGAGCTTACATTCCTCTTCGTTGAATATATGCCCTCAACAGACATGAAGAATAGCAACTAAAGAAGCACTTTGAAGATTCTTTGGCTAAGGGATTTTTAGGCAATCTACCTCCCCTGCTGGAGCACCTATTTTCTTCATTGCTAAGCCGCATGGACAATTAAGACATTGCATAGACTATTGCCATCACCATTTGCAACTGACATACGTTAAATCTAATTTCTCTACCATGGGATCAACTATAAAAAGTGAAAATGTTCACAAAACTGGATTTCGGGGTACTTACAGTTTGGTGCAGATAAATGTGTGAGAGTGAATGGAAAACATTTTTTAACGGCAACTATGGCCGCTATGAATACTTCTTAAAGCCATTCGGCTTGGCTAATGCACCAGTAGCATTTCAGCATCGAATCAGTGATATTCCATGAGACATTCTTGACCTCTTCATAGTGGTATTCCTCGATGATATTCTGATCCACTCTTCTGCACTGACAGAACATAGACAACATGTTTGAGAAGTGTTACAAAGACTCCTGGTCCACTCTTAACATGCTAAGTTGGAGAAATGCATGTTTGAAGCACAATCCATAGCATTCATGGGGTACCTAATCTCCCATCCTGGTACTGAAATTTAGCCTACCAAAGTACAAGCCATGCAACAATGGCCTGTTTCTATCGAAATCAAACAAGTGCAATTGACAAACCGAGAGACTTTTTAACATTTCCTTTTCTGCTTTTTAACTCAAAATCTTCACGTTTTAGGGTGCTGGCTCCCTATTGCAGAATTCATGCAAAACAGTTCCCTATACAGCTCTTTGCGCTTTTTTAATGTTTACTATTCTTATGGTTTTCACATTCACATGATTTTATGCAAATATTCCTACTTCCTCTTTGTCATCTGTAAACACCATTTTTCAACTCCTCTTTTCAATCTATAAAGGGCATCTAGTGTCACACCTCATTCATACTAAACCTACATACGATTTTCCGAAAAATTATTATATATCTACTCAGTTGGACATTCTGTATGCCTGTCTGCATATTATCTTTGCATTCATGATGTTCATGCAGAGTTCTGCCCACACATTCTGGGGCCCTTTCTTGTGGATGCTCTCATCTATCCTGTTGCTGTCCATTTAACATTGCTGTCATATTGGTAATTACATTCTGTGTTCCATATTTCCTTGCTCCGTCTGTCCCTGCCTGTGCCTTTACATTCTCCCCCCGTACTGGTTGCTGATACACCTGCATATGAGGCTCATGGTATTTTTAACTCTTGTCTGTATCAGATCATCTCCAGTATCTCATTGGAGGGGTTTCAGTCCCACATTCCTGGGAACCAGGTTCCTTAATGCATACTCCTCATGTAGTTAATGAGAAGTTACATTCCAAACTGGTTGGGCTTTCTGGACAGGGAGGTACTCTTAAGACTTACTGGGGGATCATGGGGACTCTGACGTCCCAGGGATTGGCAGAAGGTTGCACACTGCTTCTCAGTTTTTATCTCAGGGTGTAAGGGTTCTCTGCTGCCAGTTTTTGGGGGATGGTTGTGATCCAGCGCGACTAATATAATTTCTTCTCCTGTGGACATAACATCCAGGTTGGAAACACTCTTTATCCAACAACTATACCAATATGACGGTGGGGCCCATAACACCGCATATACATTCACTCACTCAAATATTCCCTGGATATCATCCACTTCTACCTAGGAGAAAAAGTTAAACGACTGCTGGAAGAGAACGGGATACCTTTTTAAAGTTGACAAGATAATTTCTCAAACATCATACATAATTAGTTTTAATCCTGTCGGTTTCTAAAACATCAAGGTATTCCGCTCATTGGTCGATGGACCAACTAGTAAGAATCAGTTGATGGTGATTAAGACCAGCTCAATCACTTTAACCAATTAAACATTTGCATTTATTATTGAGCTAAAGAACCACAGACCCGTAATTTAATTATAATAAAGTTTATCTAATTGTTTAAAATGCATAGAAAAGTCTCAATTTTATTAATCAATTAATACATTTATTATCATTATAAGAAATAAACTTCAGAGAATTTATGCATACCCTTTTAGATGGAAAAATAAAATTTGTCACAGCAGATCACAGCATAGAACTCCCAAAACTGACTGACTGTCCCGCTAAACAGGCCTCCTCGACGGACCACCTATACAGGTTTCCCGCATCGATCTCGTTCCTTCCCAGTCAGGTTTAAAAACAAAAAGATTAATTAAGAAAAGAAAATGGCCTAAAGAAAATAGCAGCGATTCTCCAGCGTCAAAGTTCTGTGCTCAAAAATTATGTATGAATAGCGCTCCTCCTACTTAAGAGTAGGTCCTCTTATACCCTATTACTAGCTTACTAAACAGAAATGTTTCAATCTTTGGGGGTGAGATTCACGCTAATTGGTCCATTGGAGGGGTGGCAAGCATCTCCTCATTGCCCTCCTTGTTCAAACCAGTTCCGAAAATGTTTATGATTTTGTCCTTTCACACGGTTTTAGGACATTACCAATCCAATTGACAGTTCCTCATATGTAACTTCTTTTGTATCTTTATTAAACAGTTCATTGTTAATTCACGGCTGCATCTTTGGTTCTCATACATTCTCGCTGAGTCCTTTTTGGCACCCATCTGGTGGCAGGTCACGCCGACCTTGATCCTTTTCATGCTGGGCTCTACAAACAATCACGTGACATATTTCTGCAGCTCTCTTCCACTTGGAAGCCATTTTGCACTTGCGCATTAAGCCCATCTGCCTCGGCAGCCATTTTTACAGCGCGGCCTAGCAGGCCCGAACGAACTATCATGAAAACAAACACAATAATAGTTAAGAATAAAGAAAATAAGCCTTTTCGTTTCCCACCCGTCATTCTACGTACCCCAATTAGGTGTTACCTAGCAAAAGCAACATGTAAAGCTATGTTTACTTACCATCCGCATTCTTTAGCCACAATACAATTTTCTACATAGCACAAATCATGCAACATTACTCTAATTAGTACGCAAACCATTATGTTATTATTATTTCACGTTGACAATCGTTAGTAGGTTATCTTTTGTACATAAATTGCGGTTACCACTTATAAAAGATGTCTATAAAAGACGTAAAGTGTTGATTAGTCATCAAAACAATTAATAGTTGTTAATTATTAGCATTAATATTAGGGGTTCAAAAATTTCTTATTTACCTTGCTCCATCAACTCCCCCTTTGGTGATTTTTAATATCACCACAAAAACCATGTTACACAATTTTACTGATAGCATTGTTTCTTGTCCATTTGCTTCTTGTTAGTTTTACACATCTGTATCCCTTTCATCTTGTCTTTTTGTTCTCTCATACATGCTTTCTTTTAGTTCTTCCAGTTCTATTTCACCTAATTCTCGTTCTCTTTCTTTATTTATCTTATTTTCTCTTTTCATTTTGTTTTGTCTTTTCTCCTTTTAATACATATAATAACAAATTTCAAAAATACTACTAAAATTACTACTCTTGCTGATATCAAAACTTTCCCTACAATAGAACTACCTATTTCAGTGAACCATTTTTGTATTGAGGAAAAACTCTTACCAAGCTTCTCCCAAGCTCTTTCAACCTCCAGTGGAACAAGTTCTTTGTGCAAATTTGTAATATTCTTTATATACTTTTGTATATTTTCACTTTTATCTGGAATGTAAGTGAAACAATGTTGGACTTTCAGCATTCCACAGACTCCTCCCTCTTTTGCCAAAAGAATGTCAAGGGCAAGTCGATTTTGCATCACCATAGCTCTCATGGCAACCATCTCGGTATTTACCATCAAGAACCCTCCAGCAGTATTCGTTGATAAACGATCTACTACTGTGGACAATTTCTGAATTTTAAATGCATTCAAAAATATTCCCACTGCTGGTATCATTGCTCCAAAAATGTCACCCACTATTTCTGAAAAACGTTCCCTTTTTCTACGTGTGAATGTTGCACCGATTTCGTGTGTTCCTTTTTCTTCTCTATCTACATGAAAGATTTTTGGAAAGACCAGGCCTAAGTAGCATGACCCATACCAATGGTCCGGCAACCTGTAATAAGCTCTGTTTCCACAAATATAATAGATCCCTGGAAATATTGGATCTTTTCCTCCTTTGAATCCCCATCCTCCTAAAATTTTATAATTGTCTCGGCAATCACTGGAACCCACGAAATAGTTGTCATACCTAGTTCTATTTCTACTAATGCACAACTTTCCCTGTTGGGGCCAATCTAAAGTCATAGCTGCATTTGTCTTTTTCTTATCATTACCTTCTCTTTCAAATGTCCATAGTGGTGTTTTCATCTCTTCCTCTACTACTTTTCTTTGAAATTTTACTCTTCTGCTTTCTACCATCTCTAAAAATACCTTTTCCTCTTTCTTTAACTCACAAGTAAGGTTATGTTTAACTACATCATCTAATGTCAATTCTTT
Source organism: Calotriton arnoldi (assembly GCA_963921515.1). Lineage (NCBI taxonomy): Eukaryota > Metazoa > Chordata > Amphibia > Caudata > Salamandridae > Calotriton > Calotriton arnoldi. The sequence goes on along the minus strand of CAWUFW010000745.1, from coordinate 1,777,279 downwards.
ATTTTCTAAGAAAAATTCACCAAACATCTTTGCTACTTTCACCTTGTTCAATTCAGGAATTATAGGAATTTCTGCAAAAATCTTATTTATGTCAGTATAATAATATTCTAATCTACCTGTTTTATAAAACAAACTAGCTAAGACACTACATGTTATTCCATACGTCAAAGGAAGGTGATGATAGGTCACACCTTCGGAAACAGACGCAGGTAATTGCATACAAACATAACAGTCTCTTACATCCATTGTTTCTACATATTCATATAATAATTTTGTGAAAACGTTCTTTGAAAAATCTGTTATAGATCTATCCTTATGTAACTCTGCACTATCTATTAGTGTTGCTGTATTCTGTATGTTATCCTTCTTTGTGTTGTTCTCTAATATGGATGTTTCTTCTACAGCTAATCTAATTGGAATGGTGATTGCTAAAATAAGCCATACAAACATTAATAAACCTGTACAAAAGAAACACATTCTACACCATCTACGTAAAACGCACATCTATTCTCTATGTCTACCATCTTGTTCTACTACCTATATATATTTTTGTACAGCAAATGTGTCACCACACCTCTGAATGACGTTTCAGCCACTCTACTTTCTCACTTTGTCTCGTTTGGTACTCTCTTTAGTTCTTCACAGAACTCTTTCTCATCTTATTCAGGTTTTTAATGTCCAGTCCGGCTTTTTCTTTTTAATCTCTTCAAACTTGTTGCACTTCACTTTCACCCATTTGTTTGTAGCTTTCTTCGGGGTTATCGTGAGTGATTTCTTCTTCTTTGATATCAGTTAGTGAGATGTATAGCCATTCAGGTGACTTATATTTCAAATTAGCTTTCTTTACTCTTTTTGTTTTCTGCAATTGTTTTCCACTTTGTTTTTCTTGTTCCTTTTGACTTGTTATCTCATTTACTTGTTCTGCATTATCTTTGTTTATCTTTATGATTTTGTATCTCAATCTTTTGACTTCGTGGGGCCAATTATCTCCTTTTCTCGGCCTTTTCGGTTCACTTTCTTTTTCTTCTCGTTCAGCTCTCCAAGTTCTTTTTCTTGGTCCTAGTCTCTGTTTTCTCTCTCCTTCACTTTCTTCTGATTCTGTTTCAGACCTTACTTCATTTCCTCTTATTTTGAACTTTATGATTTCACCTTCTTTGTCTTGCTCTTTTTCTTCCTGTGTCTTTTCTGTTTGATCACTTGTTTCTATCCCTCCTCGAGGTTCTTCCGGATTCTCGTTGATCTCTCTATCTGGTTCTATATTTCCCTATTCATTTGTTTGTGTATCTGTCCCTATTGCTCCTCGGTGTTCTTCCGATTTTTCTATCTCTCTATTTGAATCTATCCCTCTCTTGTCTAATTTTACAACTTCTGAAGGATCTCTACCATAACTCGTGCTTGGCTTATCACTGTCACTTTCTCTTTGTTCAGTTTCTTCGTTTATGATGTCAATTTTCCATTCATTCTTTAGCTTTTCACCACAATCTGATTGATCTGTATCAGATGCTGAACTGGTGACTGATATTTCCAGATGTCGACTTACAGGTCGATCTTCAAGTTCTGGAACTTTTGCTATCTCAAATTCTTCTTCAGTTGTTAGACTTGTACCTGGGTCTTCCAGATGTCGACTTACAGGTCGATCTTCAAGTTCTGGAACCCTGTTTGTTTCTTCTTCTGCATCGGATGCTGAACTGGTATCAGATATCTCCAGATGTCGACTTACAGGTCGAGCTTCAGGATCTGGAACTCTGATAGTGTGGCTGGCATGTACCCAGTTTTTCACTCCTGCACATTTGACTGCAGTTGTTGTTACCAGGATCACTTGTCGTGGTTGGTCCCAGCGAGGAACCAAACAGTTTCTTCTTCTGTGGACTTTTATGCGGACCCAATCTCCTGGATTCAAATCATGAGCTGGTTTTCTTTCAAGAGTGGTCGCATCCGGTCCAACCTGATGAAACACAGAATGTACCACATCAGCCAATCCTTTGCAATAATCCATCACGAGATCATCAGTTATAGTCAGCAGTTTGTTGACAGGTACATGTGCTTGTCTCATTGCTCGTCCCATGATTATCTCGTGGGGACTCAGACCTGTTTTCCTATCAGGTATGCTTCTGATAGTCATCAGCACCAGTGGAAGGGCATCTGGCCATTTGAGTCCTGTGGCTTGACACATTTTTCCTAACCTATTCTTTATTGTTCCATTCACTTGTTCTACCACTCCAGAAGCCTCTGGTTTGTATGCACAGTACAATTTCTGCTTAATACCAAGAGCTTCACATATCAGTTGAATTAATTCATTTTGAAAATGTGTTCCTCTATCTGTTTCAATCGTTACTGGAAATCCATACCTTGGAATGAATTCTCTCAATAAGAGCTTAGCTACTGTAATCCCATCATTCCTTCTGGTCGGATAGGCTTCCACCCAACGAGAAAACAAACAGACGACCACAAGAACATACCTCAGTCTATTGCTTGGGGGCATTTCTATAAAATCCAGTTGCATTCTCGTGAAAGGACCTCCCTCTCGTCCTATTGTTCCTAAGCTCACTACTGTTTTCCTTCCTGGATTTATCTGTTGGCAAATAAGACATCTTTGACAAAGACTTTCAGCTATGGCTCTGAATTTTGGGTTATACCAAGTTTGTCTGAAAAGTCGGATCATCGCATCTCTTCCAATATGAGCTTGTCCATGGTACATTCGTGCCATGTCAGAAATCATGCTATCAGGCATAACTGGTCTTTCATCTCTATAAACCCAAACATCATCTTCCTCCCTTTTCCTGCATCCTGCTTTTATCCAGTTGTCCTTTACCTCATCATCTGCTGCTTCCTGTAACTGTCTCACCTCATCCCGTGTTTCGACAGGGTTAGTAATAAGCAAAGGACATGAAACATGCTCTCTTTCTCTCCTTCTGTTCAGTGAGACTACATTTTTAGCACACTACTGAGCTACCTCGTCGGCATAATTATTGCCCACGGTTATGTAGTCTTCCCCATTTTTGTGTGCATTGCACTTCACCACAGCAATTTGTCTAGGCAGCTGTATCGCCTCAAGTAATTTCTTCACAAACTCACCATTTCGAATCGGAGTTCCTGCAGACGTCAAGAAACCTCTTTGGGACCAGATCTGCCCAAAATCATGGACCACTCCGAAGCCATACTGGCTATCCGTGATCACTGTGATTCGGACATTCTTTCCCAGTTTGCATGCCTGTATTAGAGCAATCAGCTCAGCCACTTGGGCGGAACGTATCCCTCTCAAACAAGATGCTTCCATTACTGGCAGCCTACTGTACATACAGCATACGCTGCACTCAAAACTCCTTCATTTGTCCTCAAGCATGAGCCATCCACAAACATCACATAATCTGATTCTTTTAAAGGCTCATCTCTGATATCTGGCCTTGGTTTTGTACAGTATTCAAGTACGTTCAAGCAATCATGATCAATCTCATCTTTGTCTTTCACACTCTCTTCATCCGGCAATGATGTCGAAGGATTCACACTTGTGCATCTGTCAATGGTTACATTGTCTGCACTTAAAATCACTTTTTCGTACCTAGTCAGCCGACTATGTGTCATGTATTGAGTTTTGGTTCTTGTCAAGAGAATTTCGACTGAATGTGGAACATATACCCTCAGTGGGTATCCCATCACAATGCCTTCACTTTGTTCCAGACTCACACAAGTAGCAGCTACTGCTTTCAGACATCCAGGCAACGCCTTTGCTACCGGGTCTAAAACAGCTGAAAAATATGCAATAGGTCTTTTCATATTTCCATGTCTTTGCACTAAAACTGAAAGTGCACAACCATCTCTCTCACTACAATACAAAATCTTTTTCATAGTCAGGCATTCCCAGCGCCGGTGCTTCACACAGTCTCGCTTTCAATTCTCTGAATGCCTTCATTTCTTCATCATTTAATTCAAATGGATCTTTAACATCCTTTTTTGTCAATCGCTGTAATGGTTTTGCAATTAGCGAAAATCCACTTATCCACTGTCGACAATATCCAACCATTCCCAGGAACATTCTCACCTCTCTTTGTGTCATCGAAGCTCTCATTCCTCTGATAATTTTTATTCTTTCAGTCGTTACCTTTCGCACTCCTTTTCAATTTTATGACCTAGGTATTGAACTTCCTGTTGACAAAACTGTAATTTTGATGGGGACACCTTATGTCCTCCTCCTGCTAGATGGTTCAGTAAAGCAATGGTGTCAGTAACACATGCTTCTCTGGTTTTTGATGCCACTAATAGGTCATCAATGTATTGAACCATCACAGATTTTTCAGGCATTTTTAAATCTTCCAACGATTTCTTTAAGATCTGATTAAAGATCGAGGGACTCTCTGTGTATCCCTGAGGAATTCGGCACCATGCCAAAATACGCTCTCCGAACCTGAACGCAAATAATGGCTGGCTATCTGGATGTAACAGAATAGAGAAAAATGCATGGCACAAATCAATGACAGTGTACCATTCTGCCTCATGTGGAATCTGATACAATATTACAGCAGGGTTTGGTACAATTGGACAACAAGGAACAACAATTTTATTAACCTTTCGTAAATCTTGCACTATTCTATATGTTCCATTTGGCTTTTTCAGTCCCATTATAGGCGAATTACATGGACTGCTCATTATTTCTTTCAAAATTCCTTGTTCAATCATTTTATTTATTACAGGTGTTATTCCTTCAATGATTTCTGGCGTCAATTTATATTGTGGAGTATTTGGGTAATTTGTTCCTTCTTTAACAGAAATTTTAACGGGGTCTACTCCTCTCATTAACCCAATATCTTCACCTGTAAAATCCCACACCTCTTGTTTTACTGTTTCTTTTAACTCAATTGGGATTTTCTCTACATTGAACACAGGAAACAAGTCATTCACTCCTGGTTCTAATTCTGCCATTGTCATTTTATAGAATACATCTTCATCTGGTGTCTGAAATGCAATCCCATCCGGAGTACAATAGATGGTGCAATTCATTTTGCAAAGTAGATCGCGTCCAAGTAAATTTACAGGACTGCAATCACATACCACAAATCGGTGCATTTCTCTGAATGGTCCAATTTTTACTTCTACTAATTTAGTAAGTGGCGCCTTAATTTGCTGATTTGAGACACCAACGACTTGGATATATTCACCTGAGAGAGGAAGGCTTGGAATTTCCACTGATCTGACAGTAGAACGGGTAGCTCCAGTGTCCACAAGGAATGTTACATTTGCACCATTCACTTCTCCATCCACAAATGGACCTGTCTGATCTACCTCTAGAGTTGCGCCAAGTACGCACTCTTCCTCCTCTCCTAGGGACCGTCATAAACTTTCATCCGATTCATTCCCATCCTGTCGTAACCAATACTGCGATATCGCAGCTGCGCGTGGCAATTGTGTTACCTGCTCTCCTCCGTAGAATCCTGTCTCTGCACTGTATCTCTGTGGATTTACACTCTTGGGTAGTGGTGGTTGTGGCACCTGACTCTGCTGAGTAACTACCTGCGGTTGCTGCAGCTGTTGGTAACTCACCTCACTCTGCACCTGTGGATTTAATGATTGATTTTCTGCATTAGCTTTTGGAGGAAATTTACACTCGTTTCTCCAATGCCCTAACTTTCCGCAGTTGTGGCATGGCCACTTCTTCTTTGCTTCCTCTATACTCATTTGACCTTTGCCTTTACCTATATTCGGTTTGGATTTAGTTTGTCCTGCCTCATTAACCTGATTATTCAGTTGAGCTTCTTGTTTTTCTGCAACTTTCACTTGTGCCCACATTGCTTTCTCCTTTAATTTACGCTGTCTACATTCAATGTCATCACTACAATACTTGGCATACCTCAACACTTCATCCACTGTACTATTCTGCCAGCATATCATATGCTGTTTAATCATTTCGCTTATTTCAGGTTTCAATCCATAAACAAATCTATATATTCAAAATGACTCATGTCCTTCTCATTCAGAGTCTCATAACCGCTATACTGTTTGAAGACCAAAAGCAGCCTCTCATAGTAGGCATGTACAGACTCCTTACTCTCCTGCGTAGTTCTATCAATTTTTACCCAATCAGTTTCTTTGGGCGGAATTTAGTTTTTCAGGAAAGTAATAACCTGCTCATATTTCCTCATCACCTCGGGTCCTGGCGCTCCTGTTTTTGCGTCTCTTGGGTATTCTACAGTTGGCCAATCAATGGTGATTTTACATTCTGTCCATAAATCAGCTGGTACCACAATGTCAAATAATCCATCCAAATCTACCCACAATACCTTCGAAACTTTGACAAACCTTTCCACTTGTCTGTACCATTCTACAGGTTTTTCTCTCAATTTTGGAAAGTCATTTGTAAATGACAATATATCCTGTCTGGTCCAAGGGACATGTACATAACTACCTCCTGGAGTTTCTCTCATGGGATACTCCCTTACAACCGACTCCTTGTCTGTCACCGCAAAAGCTAAAGACGCTTTGTCAGTTGTTCTCTCATTCCTTTTAGTCCACCTGCTTCTCCATCTGTCCACATCACCCCATTTTCTTAGCAAAACAATCAATTCTTTTATCTATGTTAAACGTCCTGATGTGTTCAGATTTTCTATATCTTTCTCACAAAAATCTACCCTATACGGTTTCTGTAAACTCCTGACTTTCACAAATTCCACTCCTAGTTCATTCGCTGTCTCTTCCAATTTGTCATGTAGATTTCTAGCTCTCCAAGTAATGCTCTTGCACAAGAACATTATCTCGTCGTCTTGGTACGTTTTAAATTTTTCTGTACCAATAGTCCCTAAAATTAATTCCTCCATATCTATTTTGAGCCTAATTACATCTAATGGTTTTGGTTCTGTCTCTTTCTTTTGCAGATTTCTCATCCATTCACTTAATTCGTCTGGAGTTGGACCTACAGGTGTACTATTTATTTCTATCCAATTTCTATTCCTCTCTGGTGTTTCTGATGCAGACTCAGTTCCCATAGGAATCCTCCTCATCTCACTCTCGTTTACTGTCCGATTAGTAGGTGGGCTCGGTCTATATGAACTGACCAAATTTCTTGTCCTTTCATTTTCTAATTCCATCCCTTCTCTCATTCTTTGCAAATTTGAGTTCATGGGGATGACTAGGGAATGTTCATCTATTTTCTGGTTCTCAAAAACTGGTATTACTGGTCCTATTGTTACTGGTACAGTCACAGCTTCCATGATCATTGTTAACTCTCTTATTTTCTCAGTTAATTCTTTTGTAGTTTTTGCTAACTCTGCTGTATTGTCGCTGTCACATTTTTCACTTTGTGGGGTTTTTAGCTGTTCATTTGACCTATTTATCTCGTATCTTCGTTCTGGACTTTTATTCCTCCCAGTTTCCGTTGGTGGTGCATTGGGTGTCACCACCGCAGAATTCTGTTGATATGGAGGTGGGTTTCTGTTTAAAATATCTTCCAGCAATTCATCCTCTGTCTCGCTACCTCCATACCTGTACCTTTCTGTAACTGCATGTTTCTTTTTCTCTACACACTTCTTTCCTGTACCCTCTTCAACTGTAAAAGCTGGAAACAACCCTTCTGTCATGTTAGCATATCTCCAACGCTTCATTCTGTCCTCATGATTCACTCCCCACAACCTTCCAGGAACAAAACCATGATTCTTTGCACCTCTGTACCTTTCTCGTTCATACATCTCGTCTTCCCATTCACCTGACGCTTCAAACTGTGTCGGTCTAGGCTCAAGCTTCGTCATCTTTTCTCTCAAATTTCGAAGTACCGCTATGCTAAACGATCCATTCTCTGGAAAAGCCAATACTCCATCATTCTGAGTATATTTTGTCCAATTTTCTAACCAAATGCAAGTATGATAACCGTATTTCAGCATCATATGCGAAGCTGGTGTTTTCGGTGGAGGAATTACCTGTCCCTCTCTAGTCACTACCTTTTTGTCTTTCTTAAAGAAGTTCTTAATTTTCGCCATCCATGACGGTTTCTCTCTACCGTATTCATAATAAGCCATATTTCACGATTTCTTTCCCTTCTGCAAGCTCGTAACTCTGTTCTGATCTCTATGTGCTATTCGGACCTATCCCAGCGCGTCTCACACCAACGCACCAATCCGAAGCCTCTACGTCACTGCTTTTCAGACCTATCTCAGCGCGTCTCACACCAACGCACCAATCAGGGCGTTTTCCGTGTTTCTATTGCACTGACCAATCCCAGCGCGGTCTTTTGTCAACGTCAGTTCTACTCCTGACCCCTCCTTTACAAAAATTATCAGCAGTTCTTTTTCTTGACTAAATCTTATTAGTTACAACATAAAACACATTTCCATTGTCTGTTTTCGCTAAACAAAAGTGATAGTTTACTCTATCGTACAAGAATACAGTTTCGTCCGATAAGTGTAGCACTTCCCTCTACCTTACCCTTCTTTCAAGCAAGGGGTAAACCCGTTTCTCTGGGGATAAAACACATGTGGAGACTACACTGCTCCTGAGAATTAAGGCCAGAGTTTCACAAGAAAACCGGTTGCTATTTAACTCATACACGTTTTATACAGAAAATGTCCCTACCATAACACAACCTGTGTTATCACCAATTTGAAAACTCAGACAGTGCACTATTCCATGTGACTTCGTCTTGCCACACGTGTCCACTTCCTACTTCCCGGAAGCTTCAAAATTTCCGACTTACATATAACATAATACGACTCAACATGAAGTGTTAGACATGAAATAATCAATAATCAATAATCACCAAACTAATCTATAGTAACCATAACTCTGCTACCAAGAAATCTGATCCAGCGCGACTAATATAATTTCTTCTCCTGTGGACATAACAACCAGGTTGGAAACACTCTTTATCCAACAACTATACCAATATGACGGTGGGGCCCATAACACCGCATATACATTCGCTCACTCAAATATTCCCTGGATCTCATCCACTTCTACCTAGGAGAAAAAGTTAAACGACTGCTGGAAGAGAACGGGATACCTTTTAAAGTTGACAAGATAATTTCTCAAACATCATACATAATTAGTTTTAATCCTGTCGGTTTCTAAAACATCAAGGTATTCCGCTCATTGGTCGATGGACCAACTAGTAGGAATCAGTTGATGGTGATTAAGACCAGCTCAATCACTTTAACCTATTAAACATTTGCATTTATTATTGAGCTAAAGAACCACAGACTCGTAGTTTTAATTATAATAAAGTTTATCTAATTGTTTAAAATGCATAGAAAAGTCTCAATTTTATTAATCAATTAATACATGTATTATCATTATAAGAAATAAACTTCAGAGAATTTATGCATACCCTTTTAGATGGAAAAATAAAATTCGTCACAGCAGATCACAGCATAGAACTCCCAAAACTGACTGACTGTCCCGCTAAACAGGCCTCCTCGACGGACCACCTATACAGGTTTCCCGCATCGATCTCGTTCCTTCCCAGTCAGGTTTAAAAACAAAAAGATTAATTAAGAAAAGAAAATGGCCTAAAGAAAATAGCAGCGATTCTCCAGCGTCAAAGTTCTGTGCTCAAAAATTATGTATGAATAGCGCTCCTCCTACTTAAGAGTAGGTCCTCTTATACCCTATTACTAGCTTACTAAACAGAAATGTTTCAATCTTTGGGGGCGAGATTCACGCTAATTGGTCCATTGGAGGGGTGGCAAGCATCTCCTCATTGCCCTCCTTGTTCAAACCAGTTCCGAAAATGTTTATGATTTTGTCCTTTCACACGGTTTTAGGAATTACCAATCCAATTGACAGTTCCTCAGTTGTAACTTCTTTTGTATCTTTATTAAACAGTTCATTGTTAATTCACGGCTGCATCTTTGGTTCTCATACATTCTCGCTGAGTCCTTTTTGGCACCCATCTGGTGGCAGGTCACGCCGACCTTGATCCTTTTCATGCTGGGCTCTACAAACAATCACGTGACATATTTCTGCAGCTCTCTTCCACTTGGAAGCCATTTTGCACTTGCGCATTAAGCCCATCTGCCTCGGCAGCCATTTTTACAGCGCGGCCTAGCAGGCCCGAACGAACTATCATGAAAACAAACACAATAGTAGTTAAGAATAAAGAAAATAAGCCTTTTCGTTTCCCACCCGTCATTCTACGTACCCCAAGTAGGTGTTACCTAGCAAAAGCAACATGTAAAGCTATGTTTACTTACCATCCGCATTCTTTAGCCACAATACAATTTTCTACATAGCACAAATCATGCAACATTACTCTAATTAGTACGCAAACCATTATGTTATTATTATTTCACGTTGACAAGCGTTAGTAGGTTATCTTTTGTACATAAATTGCGGTTACCACTTTTAAAAGATGTCTATAAAAGACGTAAAGTGTTGATTAGTCATCAAAACAATTAATAGTTGTTAATTATTAGCATTAATATTAGGGGGTTCAAACATTTCTTATTTACCTTGCTCCGTCAGTTGCCTATCACGCTCTCTTCCTCGTGTATTGTTAGAGTCCTACCCGATTCATAATGGCGACTGCCTTTTTATAGCCTTTCTTTCTCTGATGGCTCATTACCCATCCAAGATGGCAATAATTAACTTCCAGCTTGATAATTCAGATTAAAAGGATTTTGACAATATTTAAACTGGTGTTGTCTTCTAGTCTATGCCTGGCAACATCTGTAATTGGTGGGTTGTTCCGCTGCTGACTAGTTCCCTCACCCACCCCCTTCCTTCATGTGCACCTTTTTTTGTGTTTGGGTACTCCTGTGTTCAACAGTACCAGTTTCCATCTTCCACTAGGTCCAAGTTGCCCTCAGGACTTATGGTGGTAGGTGTATCTGCTTTGGGGTGATCTTGAATACTGTCACATGTTTATTGTGGTATTAATTAGTTCCTTACTGTACAGGAGCTTGTGTGCTGCTGACTTACTAACCCGAGGTGCATAGTCAAAGCTTTTTTTCTCTGCCTTGCCTAACCTTGTTTCAGCTGATTCCCATTATCCTTCATCTCCAACTTCTGCAGTGCAATCAGGTTCTATGGCATTAGAAAATTGGGAGGCTGCTAGAGCCTTGTAATCTGGGCATGACAAGGGTGGTGGAAGAAAGAGGCATAAGGTGGAATTAAGACTAGTCAGCCTCAGCATTCGGTCAACCCGGCATTTGGCAGCGCCAGTGGCGAGCACTCATTTTACACATTTATTGGTTCCGTTTTCAAAAATTGTTTGGTTACCATAGGCCTTGCATGTCAATATTTTCCCTTACAGAGAAACATGTGTCATATAGCATTGCCTTAAATGGCAACAGACAATTATTTTACAGACTTAAAAGACATTTAGGTACAGTTCTTGCACTACTAAAACACTGGGTGGAGGCATTGAAGATGTCATTGGAGATACTGCATTGGAGCAATGAGGGCTGCTATTACCTATACTCGGGCTTTTTGGTGCCAACTCTTGACAAACTTCACAGTTTGTTTTAGCTGAACTCTAATTGAACTGCCAATTATCTTCACACAATTCCACTTATGAGAACCATGGGTTAATAATGGTATACCCTTTATTTCCAGCTTTTCTTACTTGAATAGTGAATTTGTCTGGGCAAATTGAAGAGGATGATAGTGCACAAATCCTTAGGAACCTTTCAGTATAGTGATTGTTTACAGACTTGCAGTATATCCTTTTTCTATACCTATGCGCCCAGAGCACACAATTTATATTGCTAGAAATTCTTAAAGGCTTTATCAAAGTGATGATGTGCCCGAGCAGTTTGGAGACCTCCCAGATTAAGGTCTCAGTTTTATCCATCCTAGTTAATCTATCTTGTATTTTCAAGGTTCTTTCAAACTCATGCGACAAACGTCTAAAACGTACCTGTTTGAAATCTATATAGAATGACCCCCTTTAGTTCTCTTATCGCTCCTAGTATTCTCCTAGCTACCTCTTCTCATGTCTCTGTAGAAACTACAGAATGTTCACCTTTCTTTGCTATAGTATTATCCTCAATATCATCCTCACTTATCCTGAAAACCTCCATCCTCAACCCACCATCATTCTTCCACCGCTGCTTTCATCTTTTTAGCTAGTGATCTTCCTACATTTCTCTCTCTTCTTGCTTTATTTTCTTGAATTCGACAGCTCTTAGCACACCTTTACTTAAATTTATTTCCCTAGCATAATGTCTGAAAATGTAATGATGAATAATTAATTCTGATCTGTTTTATGGATGTGTTGACAGTATCTCAGTACGTGTTTCATGGAAGAGTTTTTGCCTCGTGATTCGAAGTCGTTCCACTGTACTGTGCATTGAAACCTTCATGGTAGAGTGGTGCTTTATTAAAATGTGAAATATATAAATACAATAATTAAGATGTAGTGCTTCTAGGTGGTGGTCAATTTAATGACAGAGCACACTTTAATACTTCATAAGGATGTTGTAATATGCTGGGATATTTCAGGAAATCTTCAGAAAATCGCATCTAATTGTCAGAAAAAGCTAGATAGATCTCAATGCAAGTCGTACTCAAATCCACAGGACGATCAAACACCTGTCTACTACCTTGACAGTGGCCTTGTGGCCCTCCATATTTGTGAAATCAGATGGCATGGAATGCTGAATAATCAAGACAAATGCACAGTACTTCTTTCATCTACAGGGCCAAGAAAGGTTAGACATCTCTATCACTGGGGGGAGGAGGGGGGGGGGGGGTTATTGACATTCAGTGCAAACAAATGCAGTTGATAACCAAGTGATTCCCACACATAAAGGTGATCATATTGCAATACCAAGGAAGCAGCATGCTCCTCTGAACACATACAATATACACCGAAGAAAATGAATAGATGTGTACCAGTAGAATCTGTTATTCCGGGAAGATGCACACATTTCAAGTCACTTTTTGGACTTATTTCTGTAAATATTTTGGGTTTTGAGACAAAGCATTTAATAGAGAAAGAAAAGCAAGCAGACATTGTCATGTAATAAGATTAATCCCCTGAACTTGTTTCCTCCATTCGGTTTCCTTCCTACATTAGTTTGCTTTTTGGCTTGCTTTCCAACTTGTATTGGCTGTAGCTATTGAATATTTATTGCTCTCTGCCTCGTATGCCAAATTTGGGCAATTCTTACCTTCCCCCTCCTTTTCCTGAACATACCAAGATTTTTATGTAGTAAGCAAGTGGAAGGGAGCCCAAACAACGTCTGGCTGAGCACATATAGATTGTGGTTCAATAATATATCACTGGCAGGACCGGAGGTGAGGATTTTGCTTTTACCTTCTTTTACTCTAATCTCAACACTTGAACATCATTGATACTACACAACCCATGAATCAAACAAAAACACATCCCATCATGAATAATTCTCTTCCAGGCTTCTGCCTCCGCCCCCTTTTTGAATGCTCAGCAGCTTGAGGTACCATTTTGTTTTCTATCACATAATTGTATTTATCATACATATATCATAAATATTTTCTCAACCCCTGGTATTGTGATAGTTATCCTGCTAATGCCCTTGATTTGCCCTATAGGGTTTGAGGTTTCATAACTTATGCTCTAAAGTTTTAGCTTTTACTGGCTTTCAGGCCTTGCAGGGCAGCAGACTTCTCCTGTACACAGGTTCTCATCAGGCCATGGAGCTACTTGGCGGCCGTGCCTTCATGTAGCATGAGGTCTGTAGATAAAATCCACTCTTTTCTCTCATACTTTGATCTGGGCCGCTGTCACCTTGGACCATGGTGGCATACTTTGCTTTCTTCTTACAGCATGGGTGATTGCTAAACTGACAGGATGTATGACGATACCACGCATGCATTACATCGCATGCCATTAGATCGCGGTTTTAACAATGCAAGTCGTTACAACGACTTGCGTTGGAGGGCGCTGGACTTAGGAGTAGTTTAATTTACTATTCCAACTCCAGCCTACGTACAGTAGGGAAGGTGTTGGATAGTAATTTAAACTACTCCTTGTCCTATAGCGCCCTCCAGTGCAAGTCGTTGTAACGACTTTTGTTGTAAAAACCGCAATCTAATGGCATGCGATGTAATGCATGCGTTCTAAAGGTTGTTTCCCAACTGACATCGCAGTAGAGCTAGGTGGGATGCTGTGCACAGTGTCGGACACAGTGTTACCTATCACCTGATTAGATCTGCTATTTAGGAGCAAATGTGGCATGGGAGGAAGTTTCCACCCCCCATGGTGTCTCCACACAGCCCACTCTGTCTCTTCGATGTGCTGAAGACCCATCATCAATACACGCAGTTGATCAGGGTGACAGTCACTGCGTTCTCTTACATAAACCACAAGCAAGCACTCCAACCCTTGTTTTATGAGGAAATGAAGCCTGCGATCCGCTTTGAGGGCTATCCTTGAGGAATTGCAATCCTATTTAAATTAGGAGCTAGCGTTCTTGCCATCTTTCTAGCCTAGCATCTGACCTTTCTGATGATTATTGCCTGTGACTTTAGCATCAATTGGTACAATCCAGACTAGATAGGACTGATGGTATGGAACATTAAAGACAATGATGTCAAGCTCCAGCCCTCTTGGAACAGGTTTGTTTTAACATACTAATACCTTGGGAGGGCAGGACTAACAAGTGATATTTCATAATGTACTCGCTGGTCCAGTTGGTGTATGGCAAGAGCTCTTGATCCTGTGGAGGCAGATGTCATAAACAACCTAATTTTCTTCTCACTACTAGCTGAAGAAGACTGTATAAAGGACAGTAAACACGTACAGATTGGCCATATCAGCATGACATACCCTTCTCTTGGGCATGTTGGTAGGTGAAAACTGCTGAAAGGGATCAGATTAATAGTTTATGCTGAACAGACATATTCATACTCATGGGATGCAAACTTATAGGATGTGAACAAAGTTTCCTTCTTTTTTAGATGTGGCTTTCCAATTTGTCCATGAAACAATTTTCAGTTAAGTTAACTAAATTACTTTATCTTGTTTAATGCAAACAAGTGTCACATTTTTAAAACTTTAGCTATGAATGTGCTTTATCAGGATTCTCCCACCCTGCCACGGGGCAGCACTCACCAGAACACTTTAAGGTCCTGATTTACAGTAGAACTCTACAAGATGCATTGAAAATCTTTCTCCACTTGTCACTCCGGCTCTTATTTTCCATTCTCCATTACAAATGCATTTTGGCAGATGCAGTTTCTTCCCTTGGCAAACCGTGCCTCTGTCATGTCATGGAGGTGAAGTCATGTTTGCTATCGTAGTTCTTCGGCCCTAAAGAATCACTGACCGTTACATACACCCTTTTCTGACTTTCATCTGTCTCTCCTCTAATCCACAATCTGATCCTTGCTTTCCCATGTCCCTTTCTTATACACTCTGTCTGCTGCAGTCATTCTCTCTCCAAGTCCCAGTGCAGCCTTCACTCTGTTGGAGCTCAGATACACAGCCCCTTAATAGTTACTCACACATGGCCCTGCACCTGTGCCTCTCGCCTCAGCTGCCAGCTGTATATTCCATGTGAGCTACTTTCTTAAAGTTCTTCTAACTGTCTTCTACTGCGACTTTGTGTGAACCCGATCTGACTTACTGATATGCTTGAAGACCCATTCCTAGTTTCTGTATGCTTTGAACATTCGTTGATACTTAATTTCCTAATTTTACTGTTCCTGCTGCCTGTTCTTTGATGCTGTAGCTCCTTTGTCCATGTTCCTGTGGTCTGGTGTTGGAGATACCATTTTCCTGCATTCTACAGGTTCTAGTTTTGTTCACATACTTCCAGACCTGTTCTTGTTTGTATTGCAGATACATTATATCTGTATTTCAGAGTTCCTTGTTCTATCTGCATGCTTCCAGTGCTATTTTTTGTATTGCTTATTCCTTGCCCTGTTTTCTAGAATTCCTTGATCTATTTCCATAGTATTAACCCGTGCCCCTCATACCTAGCTCTCATAGTTTCCTGTGTATGTCCTGCTTCCCCAGTTACTTAGTATTGTTAGTTTGTCTGCTCTTTATGCATTTCTGCCATGCTTTTCCTATTTGAAGTTTCTTTGAATCCAATTCTGTGTTTGCTGAGCCTTGTTTCTGTATTGTTACTCAACGCTTTTCCTGTTTCTTAGACTCTGGTCTGATCTTCTTTGAGCCATGTTTCTATATTCTTTTCTTCTTTCTCCATTCCCTTTGAGCTCTCTTATGTTTGTCTTCAAAACCTTTGTTCTCATTACCAGAAGGTGCTGCTGAGTGATGAGGCTTGGTCCCTTATACAAAGAGACAAACTTAGTGCCCTTCATCTATAAGTGCTACTCGATGTCTTCTAATTATTCCTTGCCTTATTATGATCTTTTTTCTTACATCAGATAGATAATTTCCCAAGAACCATACTGTAGTGACCAGGGTCAGGGGGCACTAGGACCCTGCACCCAAATACTGGGAGGGACAGGAACCGGACACCACTTCCGGTCAGGGAGTGGGGAGGGATTCCTGGACAGCGAGGGCACGAGGAAGGACGTGCAGGCAAGCGCACCAGAAAGACACCCAAAGAATAAAGAAGCTATAACAAACAACTTACCTGTCTCTGCGTGGTCTGTAGACACGACATCTGGCGACCAAGGTGGGATCCAGATTCACCACAGAAGCTCGTGCCCCGCCTGCGACAACGAAGAGGAACGAGGAGCCCACCCTGGTCCTCTGACCACGACGAGGCAGAATCGGGAACTCGGGAGAGCTCACCGGACTACAAAAGACGAAACCAGGAGCCTACCCTGGTCCGTTGGGCCCCCAAAGAAAGAAGACGCGAAATTGGGAGCCTACCCCGATCGCGAGCCAAGCAGAGCCAGGAGCCCACTCTGGTCCGCGCACGAGTGTCCGCAGCGACATCGGGAGCCCACCCCGGCCGCATCTAGAGAGGTGAGGTGAGGGAAAAAGAAAAAAGACACCCGACCGGGAAGAAAGCCGACCGCCGACTGAAGGAGGGCCTGAGCTTCCCGCATGTAGATTTTGAGCAAAATCTCGCGAGAGCTCGGCGGCCATCTTAGAGTCAGGCGGGACAGCGAATGAAATGCTGGGAAAGACCCGGCGGCCATTTTAAAGTCAGGCCATACAAAGAATAGCAAATCTCACCCATACAGAAGTCTCGGCGGCCATTTTAAAGTCAGGCAGGACAGCCAATGAGATGCTAGAGAAGGCCAGGCAGCCATTTTAAAGTGAGGCATCAAATAAAATACATAGAAAAGAAAAAGGTGAAAATAAAAAGATATTGCAACACAGGAGGAACAGAATAAAAGAAAAGAAGACGAATACATATAGAAAGGAGGGAAGAACAACAAAATGGCTGATGTAAGTGACAAGAACAGTCCGCAGGCAATATTTCGCAGACCACTACCATTCAGCCTATCGGAACCGCAGACAGGCATCAGGTGGGAGAGATGGATTAGGCAATTCGAAAGATACATGCGTGCCACCGATATCGCTGAAACAAAGCACGTGGATCTATTTCTGAACTTCGTCGGGGATGAAGTGGAAGACCTGCTAATAACATTTCCCGCAGAGGAAAGAGATACATACAAGGGACTGATAAAGTGCCTCACTGACAAATTTGACCCGCAAAGAAACATAGACTTCGAAAGGTACACTTCCAACACCGCATGTCAACGAGCAGAGGAATCGCTCGATGACTTTGCAACGAGACTACGAAAACTGGTCACGTATTGCGAGTTTGACAACGAACAAGCGATCAGACTGCGCATCATTGAAGGCTGTCAGTCAGTGGAATTCCGCGCGCGAATTCTGAAAGAGCCGACCTCGCTAGAGAAAATACTGACCATGGCCCGAGCGGAAGCCAGAGCAACAACGCATGCCAGACAGATGGAACTAGGAAAAGAAAGGAGAGCGGAGCAAGCGAACCGTCTAACTGGAAATGGGAAAAAGAGAGACGCTGCACCACCATCACCAGGAAGGAAGCATGAAAAAACATGCTATCGGTGCGGACTGGAGTTTCCACATGTCGGCGCGTGCCCGGCAATGGGTCACAAATGCAGGAAATGCAACAGAGCAAACCATTTTGCAAGCGCCTGCATGAGTGGTCAATTTAAAAGTGAGCGAGGAAGACCGGCAAGACCAAGAACGGTGCCAAGCAGGCACGCAAGGCACATGGAAACAATAAATCGCAGTTCCTCAGCTGAATCGGAGGAAGCAGCTGCGCCAGAAGTGGTGGAACGACTGTATCTGATGTCAGATGTCCCAGTGGAAGATCCAATGCCAGAGCACATCAATGCCGTAGAGAAACATCAGATCAAGAAAACAGAGACACTGGACATTAAAGTAGGAAGCCACAGTACACGTTTCGTATTAGATAGTGGGGCCACATGCAACATCATGTGCATGTCGGAGTATGAAAGGATGAAAGTGAAGCCGCCACTATCACCGTCCACTGTTGATGTATTCACCTGGGGCTCGAGGAAACCAGTAGTAAACATGGGGAAGTTTACAGAGACATTGACTTACAAAGAGAGGTCAAGCATCGAGGAAATACATGTGCTACGAGGAGACCTTCCGGCACCCTGTCTGCTAAGCAACGTCACAGCACAAGTGATGGAATTACTAGCAATGACATACAGCAGGTCAGAAAGACGGAACATCCTGCGAGAACATCCGGCCATACTGCAAGGGCTAGGGAAACTAAAAGAGAGACAAATAACACTGCACATCAATGAGGCGATAAAACCTGTGGCTCAACATCACCGACGAGTGCCCATACATTTGCAACCACAGGTGGAGGAAGAAATACAAAGCCTGCTGACCCAGGACATCATAGAGCCCGCAGTCGGGCCGACCCCCTGGGTGTCGCCAATAGTAGCTGTACCGAAAAAGAACACCTCGAAGATTCGCATATGTGTGGACATGAGAGTACCAAACACCGTAATCGAGAGGGAAAGGCACCCTGGACCTCACCTGAATGACATGATTAGTTGTCTCACGGGCGCATGCCGATTTTCGAAACTAGATCTGTGCAAAGGATATCATCAGTTGGAGCTCGACCCACAATCACGGTACATCACCACGTTCTCAACGCACATGGGCCTGTTTAGATACAAACGACTCAGTTTTGGCATATCATCGGCAGCGGAGATATTTCAAGAAATAATACGGCAAGTAATAAGACCAGTCAAAAACAGTTTGAACTACTGTGACGACATCCTGGTATTCGGTCGTTCAGACGACGAACACGACAAGGCTTTACGTGAGGTCTGCAGGCAGCTGGAACAAGCAGGACTAACACAAAATGAAGACAAGTGCGAACTGGGAAGGGATGAACTGGTATTTTTCGGTCACATCTTCTCAAAGAATGGAATGAGGCCAGACCCCAGCAAAGTGGAAACACTGGAAAAGACAAGTGCCCCAACGGATGTCGCAGAGGTGAGGTCATTTCTGGGTCTGGCAAGCTACTGTGCTCATTACATAAAAGACTTTGCCACAGTGAGCACACCGCTGAGGGAGCTAACAAAGCAGGGTCAAAAATACATCTGGACACTAGAATGCAATAGGGCATTTGAGGCCATCAAACATGCCTTGATGGCCGTGGATCACCTTGCATACTTTGACCCATTGCTATGCACAGAGCTAACAGTGGACGCCAGCCCGGTAGGGTTAGGGGCAATCCTAGCACAACACATGCCAGGTAGGGATTCGCCCAGAAAATTGTCGCATATGCCAGCAAGAGCTTGTCAGACATTGAAAGGGCGTACTCCCAGCCAGAAAAGGAAAGCCTGGCAGTGGTATGGGCGTGTGAACACTACCACATGTTCATCTACGGGAAACCATTTACCATCATAACGGACCATCAGGCCCCAGTGACAATCTACGGCAATCCAAATGCAAAGATACCACCCCACATTGAGCGATGGGGTATAAGACTAATGGACTATGACTTCAAGATCGTGCACAAGCCAGGAAAGGAACACAACCCAGCTGATTACATGTCACGGCACCCCTTACCGCAGGCCAAAGAAGGCACATCCATGGCGGAGGAATACCTCAATTTTGTGCTAAAACAAAATACCCCTGCTCCAATAACGCTGGCACAGCTAGAGCAAGAAACAGCAAAGGACGCAACAATGCAAGCGGTCAAAATGACGACACGGCATCAACGATGGAGACACGTCAACAACAACAGCGTCTTGGGAGAAGGTGTTGACAAGGAAGAAATGCTGGCGTTCAAAAAGATACATGAAGAACTCTCAGAGACTGAAAAAGGAATCCTAATGAGGGGAACGCGGATAGTCATGCCAAATGCACTACGTGGGCAGACTGTAAGTTTGGCACATGAATCCCACAGAGGAATGGTAGCAACTAAAAAGATGCTGCGGGAGAAAGTATGGTTCCCTGGTCTAGATAGGATGGTGGAGAACACCATCATGAATTGTCACACCTGCCAAATAACAGGACGACCGGCAAAGCCCGAACAGCTACAGATGTCGGAGCTTCCAGAGGCAGTGTGGACAACGCTGGCAGCAGATTTCTATGGGCCACTAGACACGGGAAACTACTTGCTCGTGGTCATTGACGAATACTCCAGATTCCCCATAGTTCGACACATCTCGTCAACGTCAGCGACCGCGACGTTGCCAATCCTGGATGACATATTTGCAGCCTGGGGTTCCCCACAGACCTTAAAGACAGACAATGGTCCGCCCTTCGCAGGGGAGGAATTTTGCAAGTTCATGGGCTACTTAGGCATTCACCACAGGAAAATAACGCCTCTGTGGCCTCAAGAGAATGGCATGGTGGAGAGGTTCATGGGGAACATAAAGAAGGCAGTCCAAAGAGCAAAGCTAGCGCAGATCTCCATAGGACAAGCGCTCTGTCAAATACTAAGAGACTATCGAAACCCCCCCCCACAGCTCCACGGGACAATGTCCAGCTGAACTAGTGCTGGGAAGGACAAGTAGAACGAGACTACCACAACTAGAAGCTAAAGCGCCACTTGAGCACAGCAGCATCGCTGTCAGAGACCAGGAGGCGAAAGAAAAGATGAAGACATATGCAGACGCTAGGAGACATGCCACTCCGTCGCACCTTAAGCAAGTGGACTCAGTGGTGGTGCGTCAGCGGCAAGTGAGAAAATCGGACAGTCCATTTTCCAGGGATCCGCTAACAATAATTAGCGTCAAAGGATCAATGATCACAGCTGCGTCTGGAAACTACCGGATCACCAGGAACAAGTCTCACTTCAAAGGGTTAGGGAGCATGGATGAAGACAGAGAGGACACTGAAGCAGAAAGCAGTGACACAAATGAAAGAGAAGAAGTTATGGACGAAAGCAGAAGAGGAACACACAAAGGGGAGAGACAAGAAGAAGGATCACCGAAGAGAACGGAAGGGACAGGTCCAAAAAGAGTGAGCAAAAGGCCAACGAGACTGATTGAAGAAATGTAATGATGGGATAAGGATAGTGATGATTATATCTCTCCATATCTCTCTGGAAGATGGAAGGTTGGAGAGTCACCCGACCCGTGGATACCCCGGGAGCCAGGATACCTACACCAGGGAAGCCTGGTTCATAAGTGTGAAATAACGTCGGAAACTGCCGTAGACCACAATGTAGGACTTCAGTGAAGATGCCGCTGGTGAAGAAGGCGAAAGAGTCCGGTGGAAACTAAAGGTGGATTCAAGATGAGAGGTACCTGCAAGCAGAGGGGACAGAGTCTATGCCACTCAGGAGTGACCAGGAGGCACGGAAGACAAATGCCCACCGCTGTTGGCGATGCTCGAGAGTTGACGGTGCCCTTGAAGTTGCAGCTGTGTGGACCAGGTGATGCTGTGGAAGACCAGGAGCCATTCACGACCTGTCCCACGTCGGATGTCAAGAGCCAGGGGGTCGGTGTCAGTCGGGAGCACCAACAAGCCTTGGCAACGCGAAAAAGGTGCAGTATCGGGACCAGCAAGGTCCAAGTGACTCACCACGAGCAGGTAAGTCAGAGCAGGCCCCGAGCAAGCAGAGGAGCCCACTGGAGCCAAAGAAGACCCTCAAGAGGACCCACGGGCGGAAGGCACAGGAGTCGCAAGAGGACCTCGAGTAGCTCACCAAAGGATGAAGGCCCACGGTGCAGAGGAGGCGATGCAGGTGAAGATCTTGGTTGCAGAAGATGCTTGAGGCTGGAGCTTCTGGGAGCCCGAAGTTCTCTGGTGAAGAGTCAACAAACCTTGGCAACGGCAAGTCAACGCATTGCACAGGGGTACTGCTCCAGCAGTTCGGACGAGGGATACTGGCTTCAAACTTGCTTTGAAGACAGTGCAGGCCTCGAGGGAGTTGCAGAACCACCACCTGTGTTGCTGAACCTTTCAGAGTCCGTAGGAGCCCAGGAACAGCAGCCCGGTCAGCTTTGTTGCGGTACCTGCAAATGCGGGGAAGTGACTCCTTCAATTTAAGGGAGATTCCTTCGGGTGTCTTGGATGTCCATGGGCCTGTAGAAGAACTTGTATGGAGCACAGGCACAGACGACGCAGAAGACTAGCAGGACGATGAGACCAGGAGCAGCAGGAGTCTTCTCAGTTGCAGTCTCGGTTACCAAAGCGAAGTCCAGTGTAGTCCAACGGTTGAAGATGAAGTGGTTTCGGATCTGAATCTTGTCCCACGACGAATCTCAGGAACCACCCACAGGTAAGCCCTTAAGTACCCTAAGGAAAGTGTTGGGACGATTCAGGGGTCCCTCCCACAGGCGGGGCTGGACAGTGAGGAGGATACTCCCATGTCCTTTGTCCAGTTTCGCGTCAGAGCAGGAGCCAAAGGCTCCCTGAATTGGTTCCAACTGGAGTATGCAAGGAGGGCACCAAATGTGCCCTTCAAAGCAATCTAGTGGCGCTGGCAAGTGCCACCACCCTGTCCCAATACACTAAGTCCTGTCTGGGAGGTGGTCACACCTCTCTGTGACAGGAAACCTATTGTCCTGCCTTCCCCTGCTCGAGCTTGGCTCAGCAGCAGGAGGACAGAATTGTGTCTCTGGTAGGCAGCAGCCATAGTTTGCTGTCCGGGTCTAGAAGACTGTACTGGGAGCACTGAGGGCCTCCCGAAGGAGCTTTACAGAGCATGGAATCATACCTCCACTGTTTACGGTGTTGGGGTATGATTCCAACATGTTTGATGCCAAACACGACAGGATTCGTTACAGTCAGTTTAGAGTTAGCCATCGCGTAATTACGCATGGCCACTCTATGTATCGTAATGGCTGATGCACTTGCAACCCAGTAGAATGGACTCCGTGGATTGTAGGGGTGTCCTGCTTATGCAGGGGCACCCTCACACTTATAACCGAGCACCCTGCCTTCAGGATTGAAAGGCCTGCCTTAGGGGTGACTTATTGGTTTTAAGTGCAGTGACCTCAGATATAAGGAAACTTATATCTGTTGTAAGTGGTGCTAGCGCCAGCTTACACTGGCTGCAATGGCAGACCTGCAGTCACAACTTGAGTGGCCTCCCATGGGTGGAATAATACATGCTTCAGGCCATGGGGAACCCCTGGTGCACCTAGGCCCTGGGTACCTTAGTACCATATACTAGGGACTTACAAGGGTATATCCGTAGCCAATCTGGGGTGTACCTAAGTACTCACCATGTCCAATCTAGGGAAGAAGCACAGAGACTGGGGTCCTGATTAGCACGATCCCAGTCAGACTAGTCAGTAAAACATAATGACACCAGCAAAAAGTGGGGGTGATCCTACTTTCCTACATAACAGGAATAGCGAACTCTCCCCCCATGTATAATGCAAGGCTTTTCCAGTCTTTAATTTAACTTTCTTAAGTAGTTCTGGGATTTTGGATTGTGAACTTGAAAAACAAGCTGTGACTGATATAGTGATTGCAAAAAATCAACTGCAAGGCTATCAGGGGTAAAGTATTATTACATTAAGCATTCAAGGCCTTTAATATCCTGCCACAACTAATACAATTTAAATCCAGCGGGCTACGTCTGCCTTAAATACAATTTAGATGCAGCTTCTTTAAGAGTGAACACTGATTTTTTTCCTTACTTCAAAAAAACTAATAATGATGGAATTTTACATGGGCAAAACAGCCCCAAGCAAAAGGCAAATAATTGCCGTGAATATATATATATATATATATATATATATATATATATATATATATATTCACTGAAAAAAACATAGGTTTCAGGCACGTTATAGTTAGAAATTAGCATTTAAAAAACCTTAGAAATTCACTGAAAAAACCATAGGTTTTAGGGACGGTTATAGTTAGTTGGACATTGCACTCGTACAAAACCCGTGAAATTCCCCCGTTATAGTTAGTTCAGCTAACTATAACTTGCGCCCCCGCAATGCACTGCTGATGACGTCACATATTACATCACTGATGACATCACTGATGACATCTCAAATGACATCACTGATGACATCACTGATGACATCATCCAGTGACTGTGTGTTTCTGTAAAGTTTAAATATGTTTAATATATATAGGGAAAGGCGTATTGAAGAATGAGTGGGTGTATAAGTGTCTGAATGGATGATTTAGTAGGTGCGTGACTGACTCTATAAGTGAGTGATTAAACGTATCTTACTGAATGCATGGGTTAGTGACTAAACTGTGTGAATGTCTGTATCCGTCTGTCTGTTGTTGTGTAAGCAGCTGCATGGGTTTGTGACTAGCTACATGAGTGTCTACATGGGTTATGGATTGGTTGTCTGAATATCTGTATGGGTGCCTGAGTGTTTGTGTGGGTGGGGAGTGTGTGACTCTGTGCATAGATGTGTGAGTGGGTGATTCCCTGGGTGCATGGTTTCAAGAGTGCGTCTGTGATGGACTGTATGGGTGGGTGAGTGTGTGTATGGGTGTGTTAGTGATTGAATGTATATCTCAGTGGTACATGTGTGAGTAACTACATATGTGAAAGGCAGTATATATGTGTGTTGGAGTATATAAATGGCTATAAGTGAGAGTGTGTGATTGTGAGAGTGGCTATATGGATGAGTGTGTGCTTGCATCAGTGATTGCATAGGACCGTAAGAATGTGCTAGTATTTGTATGATTAAGTGAGCTGGTGTGTATAACTGTATAGGTGAGTAAATGGGAGTGTGATTAATTATTTGCATGACTGACTAGGTGTATGAGTACCTCTATGGATGAGTGGCGGTGTGTGAGTGTCTATCTAATAATATGAGTGCATATGATAGTCCTGTACTGAGTGACCATAAGTATGAGTGACTGCACGGGTGAGTGAGTGGATGTGTGTGTAGACCTAAGAATCAGTGAGTGGGTATGTAGTTATTGGTGTTGGAGTGTCTATGGTTTTGAGAATGGCAGTCTGTAATTTAGAGTGGGTGTATCAAAGGTTATATTAGGGTGTGAGAAGATGCATCAAATTATCACATGGATGATGTCATCAGTGATGTCATTTGAGATGTCATCAGTGATGTCATCAGTGATGTCACTGACCATGTCATGAGTGATGTAATATGTGACGTCATCAGCAGTGCATTGCGGGGGCGCGAGTTATAGTTAGCTGAACTAACTATAACGGGGGAATTTCACGGGTTTTGTACGAGTGCAATGTCCAACTAACTATAACTGTCCCTAAAACCTATGGTTTTTTCAGTGAATTTCAAAGGTGGCGCGTTTTAAGTTGGGGGATTAAGTCCCCTTGAATCCTGAGGGTCCCTGGAGTCCAACTAGCCCACCATGTACCTCCAAAAAGCGCCACAGAGCTACGTTGCAGAGAGGTGTAAAAGGGGCGTGGCCTCTGAACACCTCTCTGCAACGCAGCTCCTGGCGCATACTGGAGGTTCCTGGTGGGCTAGTTGGCCTCAGGGACCCCCAGTATTCAAGGGGAATTACTTCCCCTTCTTACAACGCGCCAGGGAGCGCGTTTGCAGACTGCTGCAGGGAGGGGGCGGGGCCTCCGGCACGATGCCGGTCTTTTTTTTTTTATGGGAGGGGGGCTGTGTGGCCCCCCTTCCCTCGGCCACTTTTGGCCCCGGGGACCCCATCCCCCGGGGCCTGAGGATTTTTTTTTTTTAAACTGGAAGGGGGCCGCGTGGCCCCCCTTCCCTGGGCCTCTATTGGCCCCGGGGACCCCATCCCCCAGGGCATGCCCTCCTTTTTAAAAAAAAAAAAATATTTGGAGGGGGCTGCGTGGCCCCTCTCCTCAGGCCATTTAAGGCCCCGGGGACCCCATCCCCCGGGGCCGGCCTTTCCTTTTTTTTTCTTTTTTCTTTTTTTTTGGGGAGGGGCTGCGTGGCCCCCTCCCGAGCGCTAATGGCCCCGGGGACCCCATCCCCCGGGGCCTGGCCACTCGTTGGGGACCGTGGGGGGTCCCCAATCCCTGCACGGTCCCGCCGGCTCCCCGCGTCCTGCGGGAGCCGGCATTGCTTTCCATAAGGGGAGCTGCTGACATGCAGCTCCCCTTATGGAAAAGCAATCTGCTGCTTCATTGAAGCGAGAGCAGGTTTCCTGCTCTCGCTTCAATGAAGCTAAGCAAGTTTACAATGACAGGACGGGAGCCGCACGGCTCCCGTCGTGCCATTGCAAACAGCAGTGTCCCGGGGTAGGCACCCGGGACACTGCAGGAGCCGACCCTGGGGGTGGCGGTCCCCAGGGCCACCACAGGCTCCAGGAGGGGGGCCGCGCGGCCCCCCTCCCAACAATTGCACAGCCCTGGGGAGGTGGTGATCCCCGGGGGTCCATTACGGACCCCCGAATTTAAATACTAG
Organism: Calotriton arnoldi; assembly: GCA_963921515.1. Classification (NCBI taxonomy): domain Eukaryota; kingdom Metazoa; phylum Chordata; class Amphibia; order Caudata; family Salamandridae; genus Calotriton; species Calotriton arnoldi. The sequence goes on along the minus strand of CAWUFW010000745.1, from coordinate 1,750,615 downwards.
TGCCCCGGGGAGGTGGCGGTCCCCGGGGCGTGTGGGGGGCTGGAGCCCCCCTCACAGGTTATTTTTAAAAATAGCCCCGGGGGGTGGCGGTCCCCGGGGCTGCGGGGGGCCGTGTGCCCCCCCGCCAGCATTATTTATTTGAAGCCCCGGGGGTGGCGGTCCCCGGGGCTTGGGGGGCCTTAGAGGCCCCCCTAAAATATAAACCCACCCCCCGCATGCCCCCGGGACTTGGCCCACCCGGGGGCAAAATACCCTCGAAGCGCGGTCTCCAGCGCTTCGATTTTTTTTTTATCACGGCGGGATCCGCGTATCCGGCGTGCATCCCGCTGTGATTTAAAAAAAGAAAAAGCTTTTTTCTGCCCAGGGGGTCCTTGTGGGACCCCCTGAGCAGGCCTAGGGGGTCAGGGTGTTTCTACCCTGCCCCCTTCGCTTCTTTTGCGCATTTTTTTTCCCTGTTTTCTTGTGACTCGGTTCTACCGAGTCACAAGATGGCCGACAACACTTCCTGGTTTGGCAATTAGCATGAAGCTCGTGGTCGGGAGGGTGCGCGGATCCACCGCGGCCATAGATATATATGTGATTTTACTTTTGATTTTCTCAGGAACTACTGAACGGATTTACACCATTTAACCAAAAGGCACGACACTGAACTAAGGGCTACCTTTTTGCCAAATTTGGTGTAATTCCGTTCAGCAGTACGGGCTGTAGCTGCGACTAAAGGTTCCTATGGAAAATTGCATGGGGAAAACACGTTTTGGGATCCCCCTTTTTTCTCGGCCCCCACTTGACGAATCACCCCGAAACTTTCAAGATAGGAGCGGACCGGAGCGGGCCATAAGTTTTGAAAATTTCGCGAAGATTCGTCAACCGGCGCCAAAGTTATTGGAAATAGAATGTTGCGGATGTCCTATGGAAAATAGGTCCTAACTATAGCTATCTACTGGCGACCGCCAGTAGATAATATATATATATATATATATATATATACACATAGTATTTATTTAAATATATTTATATATTTGATGTTTACAGCCATAATGAAGTTGATGTATTGTTATATGGTATTTCTAAATATATTCATATAATTGATGTTTTACAGCCATACTGATTTTAACTTCTCGGTTATCTTAATTGGGTTAATCATAGTAGTTTTGCACATGTTTCTTGTATATATCGCATTTGTATATATCGTATGAATATGCGAGTCGTTTGCGTTAATATTGATGCGGTCTATCGATAAAAAGATGAATTAAGTATTGAAAATGCTTTCCGAAATATGTTAAATGCATTCTACAGTCTGTTTTCCATGTTTTTTAATGACGTCATTTGTCACATGGTTAGTGTGTTTTGTTTTTAAATCCTATAAACTGAGTAGCGTGGTCATGTGATCAAGGCCACAGGACGTGGCCGAAACGCGTCATGGGCAGCACGGATTAAAATAAACTTTTCATTTTGGCACCAGCAAATTCTGTAGTCCGTACCTACATTGTGCACGACTGCACTTGGATTGTTGTTGTTTCGATATATATATATATACTGCTTCTCTCCCATTTCAAAGAAAGCTTGCACTCCACTCCATTAGAAATACCATTTAATCTTTTGGCAGCACATGTTTAGCAGGATATTTGGCAGGAACGCGTTTCGGCTGTCTGTGCAGCCTTTGTCAATCTAAAAATACACCATCTCCATTTCATTTAAATACTCCCCCCAGGTGCTTCTAAATGCATTGACATGGAAGAGCCACTATGATTTGCGTAGGCTTCTCAATTTACAATTTATGCTCTATCGTTATTTAAAACAATCACCTCTATCGGAGCACAATTAAATGCATTAATGTCATGTTTGAACAGTTCAAATTGTGAGCAATAAAGTCATGTTTGAATTCCGTGTGCGCTGCACTTTCAGGAAAGGCCATCAGTAACCTACCAGTTCAGTGTGATCCACCTTGCAAAGAAATGCCGGCCGATATTCACATTGTTCTGTTTGTCGGTTTTTAATAAACTAGTAAAAAATGTTATCTTGTTTCGCAACTGTCCGTTGCCAGCCCCGCAATTCTGAAATGTTCAATATATAGTCAATCTTTTCACTTTATGTAACTGGCAGCGCTCACCTCATTCTTTCACTGTTGAACTGCTTTGGCTCGTAAAATCAAAGCAACAGGCGCCGTCTTTTCTTTCATGGTTTCCATTTAGGAATGCACTGCAACAGCAAGTGTTTTCGGCAGTGCCCGGCTCCGAACACCAATATCATTTTGAATGTAAGGGCTCCCCGCAGAACTTCAGTCCCCGCCAAGGGCAGTCACAGACACCCAGCGTTGAACATATAGCGCTGCTGAATGCCCTCCAAATCTGCTGTTCTAATACATTGTCCGGGGGCACGCCAACATCAACGTTAGTCATTAGAGATGTGTGGCTTTGAGTGGCGTGCACCTGACCGCCGGTGGTGCAAGTAGGAGGCGAATACCACGCACGCCTCGTTGAATATGAAAACTGCTTCTCTCCCATTTCAAAGAAAAAAAAATATGTATATATCACAAGAGAATGTACATCCTGATTAAAAAAACAGGTTTGACCATTTCTTCAACCTCTTGGTGAACGATTGGTAATTCATTTTAAATAGTTCTGCTACCTTGGATCTAAATCTAATACTTACACAATTCCCTACCATAGTTATATGATAAGCACAGAATGTAGGGAATAAAAAGATACTCAAGACCAAACCCCAGTCTGCCCATTCAAGGGAACCTGGGTATATCAAAATATAGAACATGTGGTTCCATGGGACTCAATCAGAACAACCCATGAGGTTAGAACACGCCAACCTTGATCATGTCCAAAAATCACAAATGTATTATTCGTTCCACTAGGTGCTGGAAAATAAATTTAAAAAGTGCAGGCGGCACACTGCTTGTAAGTGAGACAGTGAAACAATTAAAATATGATATAATATTATATATATATATATATATATATATATATATATATATACATATATATATATATATTATCTACTGGCAGTCGCCAGTAGATAGTTATAGTTAGGACCTATTTTCCATAGGAAATCCGCACCATTCTATTTGAAATAACTTTGGCGCCGGTTGACGAATCTTTGCGAAATTTTCCAACTTGTTGGGGCGCTCCGGTCCGCTCCTATCCTGAAAGTCTCGGGGTGATTCGGCAAGCGGGGGCCGAGAAAAAAGGGGGGTCCCAAAACGTGTTTTCCCCATGCAATTTTCCATAGGAACCTTTAGTCGCAGCTACAGCCCGAACTGCTGAACGGAATTACACCAAATTTGCCAAGAAGGTAGCCCTTGGTTCAGGGTTGTGCCTTTTGCTTAAATGGTGTAAATCCGTTCAGTAGTTCCTGAGAAATTTGAAAAAGAAAACACATATATATCTGGGCGGAGCCTAACCACACATGTCATCGTGAGATCTGATTGGCTGTCATCACTTCATCCTGGAATTGCTGGCAGCCATCTTGGGACCAATATAAATGATAGTACCCCATTGAAATGCATTGTAGTGAATCGAAGATTTTGAGGGTTACCAAAAGGAGAACTATAAAGGATGATAACAGACTTTAGTTACATTAGAATTCATTTGTTGATGGTACCATACTAATTTCAGGAATTGTGGTGTGTTCTAAGGTGATTTTACCCTGTGAAAAACCTTCTGCTGGGATATCATGAATCATGTTTGAGAGAAAACTATTTTCACATGCTTGTCCCATACAGTTTTGGAAGGTGCTCCAGAAGCTAAAATGAGAGCATATTTTCTGTAAATTCACATTATCTTTCTCAGTCATGTGAGAATGAAGTCTGACATTCTCAGTAAAACATGTACATCCAACAAGGGCAGAGACTGTCAGTTGATTCCTTTGTGTTCTACTGCAGCTTCCCACAGTGTTCTAAAGAACAACTAGAGTGCTAACAGCCTTACTTATGACAAAAGTATGGCACACCTGAAGCCATCTTGATTGGAATAAACTGGTAACACTTAAAACATTTAATTTAAAAAGGAACAAAATGATGGGGTTCATTTTGTCATAGAAATTATGGTTAGTGATGTAGAAAGAAAAATTAGGACATGTTTCAAGTGTGATCTCAAATATCTTCCTGTTATATTTCAACAGGAGCAGCCTGTCAGTTGATGCCTTTGTGTTCTACTGCAGCTTCCCAGAGTGTTCTAAAGAACAACTGGAGCGCTAACAGTCTTACTTATGACAAAATTATGGCACAACTGAAGCCATCTTGATTGGAATAAACTGGTAACTCTTAAAACATTTAATTTAAAAAGGAACAAAATGAGGGGGTTCATTTTGTCATAGAAATTATGGTTAGTGCTGTAGAAAGAAAAATTAGGACATGTTTTAAGTGAGATCTCAAATATCTTCCTGTTATATTTCAACAGGAGCAGCCTGTCAGTTGATGCCTTTGTGTTCTACTGCAGCTTCCCAGAGTGTTCTAAAGAACAACTAGAGCGCTAACAGTCTTACTTATGACAAAAGTATGGCACACCTGAAGCCATCTTGATTGGAATAAACTGGTAACACTTAAAACATTTAATTTAAAAAGGAACAAAATGAGGGGGTTCATTTTGCCATAGAAATTATGGTTAGTGCTGTAGAAAGAAAAATAAGTGCTAAAACACTACCCCCAGCACGACACCCTACACTACCCAAACATAACTGCACTACCCTAAACCCTAAAACACTACCACCAGCACGACTCCCTACACTACCCAAACACCACTGCACTACACTAAACCCTAAATATACCCCCAGCATGACCACCCACACTACACAAACACCACTGCACTACCCTATACCCTAAAACACGACCCCCTACACTACACAAACATGACTGCACTACCCTAAACCCTAAAACACTACCCACAGCATGACCCCCTTCACTACACAAACACCACTGCACTGCCCTAAACCCTAAAACACTACCCCAGCACTAACCCCTACACTACCCAAACACCACTGCACTAACATAAACCCTAAAACACTACCCCCAGCACAACCCCCTACACTACACAAACACCACTGCACTACCCTAAACCCTAAAACACTACCCCCAGCACGACTCCCTACACTACCCAAACACCACTGCACTACCCTAAACCCTAAATCTACCCCCAGCACGACCCCTACACTACCCAAACTCCACTGCACTACCCTAAACCATAAAACACTACCCCAGCATGACCCCCTACACTACACAAACACCACTGCACTACCCTAAACCCTAAAACACTACCACCAGCATGACCCCTACACTACTCAAACACCACTGCACTACCCTAAACCCTAAAACACTACCACAGCATGACCCCCTCCACTACCCATACACCACTGCACTACCCTAAACCCTAAAACACTACCACCAGCACGACCCCCTACACTACTGCACTACCCTAAACCCTAAAACACTACCCCCAGCACGACCCCTACACTACCCAAACACCACTGCACTACCCTAAACCCTAAAACACTACCCCCAGCACGACCCCCTACACCACCCAAACACCACTGCACTACCCTAAACCCTAGAAAAGAAACCCCACCCCCACCCCATGCCCAATCCCCCTTACCTCTCACTCCTCATGGTTCCTCTCTCCTCGTGGTTCCTGCTTCACGTCATCTCTGAGGGCGGTGCACGTCGTTGTGAGGAAACAGAACAGCCTCTGTTTCCTTACAACGACATGGATCGTCTACATGTTTATTAGAACGCATGGTCATTTACCATACATACCTTTACAACAAAATTTGTTGTAAAGGCATGCGTGGTAAATGACCATGCGTTCTAAAAAATGCGTAGTAATGACTTCGTGATGTACAACGCATGCGTGGTAATGCATGCGTTGTAATGGTATCGCAAAGTAAAAAGTCGTTGTAACTGCTGTTTACCGATCGAAGCTGGCCCCTGTTCTTCAGTGAGACGTTTATTTGATTAATTAGGAGGAAGGAATGTGGTTTTTTACCGAAAAGTGCATTCCCGGCTGTTGTATTGTGAAAGTGTCCGCGTGGCCTTGTTTCACTTCCGGTGAGAGAGTGGAAGAGTCTGTTTGGATCTAAAGGAGTTCTGTTGTTGGACGGGGCCGGCGCGACATGTCGTCAGAAAACATAGCTAATGGAAAGCGTCTTCCCTGAAGTGTGGAGCAGTGCCATGAGAGGTCAACGAGTGTGCGTCCCACCGCAATATGACCGTACCGCATGACCCATGTGCCGCCTCCAGGGTACGGGAGGCAGAAGCGGCATCGCAGGTCCTCTTGAAGACCGTTGTAGCACTAATTCTACATTTTGGTACTAGGGCATTTTAACTTCGTTGTTCCTGCCAGATACAAAGAGAAGATCCTGTGTTATTCAGTGCCCTCGTTACCTTTTTTGTGGGTTGTGGTGCTTGTCACTTTGCTGCCCCGCCGGTGCACACGACTGGGCACCCCACCTCGTGTGCCATCTGCAGGGCCTCTGCCCTCGGATCACTGGTTTCGGTTTCTGGAGTGGCAACATAAACAGTTGCTCCCAAAGGACAAGCCTGAACACTTAGGTGAATATCCCCTGCACCAGCATTCCACGGAAATTCTTTCCTAGCTCTCCCACGTCAACGAGCACGGCTCCGCTCGCGACACCGTATGACGTCATCGGAGCCATAAGAGGACCTCATCGGCGTGCTGACGTCAGTTCCACCCATTTTTTCCATGCCACCGAGGCAAACAGGGGACCGAGACATTTTCACATGTATACATAGTATAATAAATATATATATATTCACTGAAAAAACCATAGGTTTCAGGCACGTTATAGTTAGAAATTAGCATTTAAAAAACCTTAGAAATTCACTGAAAAAACCATAGGTTTCAGGCACGTTATAGTTAGAAATTAGCATTTAAAAAACCTTAGAAATTCACTGAAAAAACCATAGGTTTCAGGGGCGTTATAGTTAGTTGGACATTACACTCGTACAAAACCATAGAAATTCCCCGTTATAGTTAGTTCAGCTAACTATAACTCGCGTGCTCCATAATGCACTGCTGATGACGTCACATATTACATCACTCATGACATGGTCAGTGACATCACTTATGACATCACTGATGACATCACTAATGACATCATCCAGTGAATGTGTGTTTTTCTGAAAATTTAATATGTTTTATATATGTATATCTCAAGGTCGATGGAAGAATAAATGGGTATATAAGTGTCTAAATGGATGATTTTTTTTGTAAAATTGATTGTATAACTGACTAAGTGTATCTTAGTGAATACATGGGTTAGTGAGTAATGTTTAAATATGAAAATATCTGTATCAGTCTCTCACTTTGTGTATAAGTGGCTGCATGGGTTGGTGAGTAGCTACATGAGTGTCTATATGGGTTATTAGTTGGTTTTTGAGTATCAGTATGAGTGTCTGAGTGTCTTTATGGTTCGGTGGGGAGTATTACTTAGTGCATAGATGCATGAATGAGTGACTCACTGTTTGTATGTGTTGAAGACAGCATGTGTGCAAGACTGTATAGGTGGATGAGTATGTGTATGGGTGTGTTAGTGAGTGAATGACTGTCTCAATAGTGTCTTTATGAGTAACTACATATGTTTTAAACTAGTATATGTGAGTATTGGTGAATATAAGTGAGTATATGTGAGAGTGAGAGATTGGAAGAGTTCCTGTACAAATAAGTAGGTGTTTCTATAAGTGATTGTTTAAGAGAGTAAGTATGTGTAAGTTTCTGTAGAAGTAAGTGTAGTAGTGTGTGTATAACTGTATATGCAAGTAAATGGATGTTTGATACTTTGTTTGCATGTGTGACTATGTGTGTGAGTAACTCTATGGATGAGTGGCGGTGTGTAACAGGATGTATAGGTGTATGAGTACATATGATGAGTGAGTACATGTATGAGTGACTGTATAGGGACTGTTGGTGAATGAGTGGATGTGTGTGTAGATCTTGGAATTAATGAATAGGTGTGTTGTAACTGGTATTGGTATGTCCATTGTTTTGAAAATGTTAGTTTGTATTTTTGAGTGTGTGTATCAAAGGTTATATTAGGGTGAGAGGAGGTCTGCCACTCTATCACAAGGATGATGTCATCAGTGATGTCATCAGTGATGTAATTTGAGATGTCATCAGTGATGTCATGAGTGATGTCACTGACCATGTCATAAGTGATGTAATATGTGACGTCATCAGCAGTGCATTGCGGGCGCGCGAGTTATAGTTAGCTGAACTAACTATAACGGGGGAATTTCTATGGTTTTGTACGAGTGAAATGTCCAACTAACTATAACGCCCCTGAAACCTATGGTTTTTTCAGTGAATATATATATATATATATATATATATATATATACATACAAATCGCGGGTATCCATAATTTAAAATTTTCAGTCCAGCATAAATACTGATCCGGAATTAAAACATTTTTGTATTAAATGATCCCCACTCCATTGTCAAAGTGTCGACCCACAAATAACGTATAGCGAGTCTCCTCAGGACAAAAAATCCATCTGACAAAGCACCTACACGATGAATTATTGAGTCATCTTAACCTCACTTATGTCAGACTTACATCTAGCTAATTGGTCACATATCTCTCAACTATATATCTTTGCATTTGTAGAGGTCTCAACCAGTCCCAACAATGTTCCCTGCTGTGATAAATAAGCACATTTATCGCATTGTGTAAAATCTTACAATATGATTAATCAATTATCTATGGCACACATGTAATATAGCCCTTCATCATCTCATGTCTGAGCTGTATGAACCAATCTACATCTTTACATGCACAACATTATGTTAGGGTATCATGTTGCGTACATGCCTAAAGCGAAATGAAGAAAGCTACACTTAATGGTGGAGGAACTCACCCCACCATAAGCATCCAAGGCCAAATGAACTACTAATCAGATACCTCTAAGATAGAGATACCACACCGCAGCTCTTCCCAATAATTAATATTAGAAAATTCTTACCTTAGAGGTGAGAAAGCAACCTCACTCTCAGGGCCAAATCAATTAGACAAGTTAGCAGGTCCGCCTCGCGTTCGCTCGATAGAATAGTCCAAAATTAGACTGAGGTATTTCTTTTGGTACAGACCCTCTGACCACATGAGAGAGAATTCTGGATTACAATTGACCTCCACGTTCTATCCTCCGTCGCAACTCATGCCAGCAGAGATCCTTACATTTGAGAATTTGGATATGAAACACATTCAAACACTGGGAGAGGAATGATATGTACCTTACAACATCAAGAAAGACGAAAGAACAGCATTAGTGAATTTGAGTAATAACAGACAGATCACGATTAAGCCTACTGATAAGTGAGGAGCATTCTAATGCAAGATACTGCAGCATATGAGAATGAAATTCTGAGACAGCTCAGTGTAGAGGAACATCACATTAGATTAGAACATAATCCACTGAGGGAGATTCAGCATGAAGTGAGAGGTGTAACCGATATTGGGTTGGGCCAGGGAACTATAACAGAAAAGGAATATGCATTCCTCAATAAACCATACCCCAGGGCACCGGTAATTTATACATTACCTAAAATGCATAAAGACAGTCAAAACCCACCAGGACGACCAATGATCTGTGGGTCAGTTTTAGAGCCATTATGTAAGTATGTGGATCATTATCTCAAACAATATGTACCCAAGATTGCCTCCTACGTCAGAGAAAGTATGGACTTTATAAATTGTATTGAAAATACTGATTTTGATGCAGGGAAACAAATTCTGGTTACTCCTGATATAGAGTCATTATATACTAATATTCCACAGAAAATGGCTCTGGATGCCATACAGAAAACATTTGAGTCTGACTCCCAAAAAAACTACCCTGTAGAGTTACTTGTACAAATTAGTAAGATTGCCCTGTGAAGGAATTACTTTTTGTTCAAAGTTGACAATTATTTACAAAAGAAGGGTGTTGCAATGGGAGCTTGTTTTGCTCCAAGTGTAGCGAATATGGTGATGGTGGAATTCGAGAATGAGAAAGTTCTATCCACTTCCAACACATATAGGTCAAATATCGCCGTATGAAAAAGATACATTGACGGTGTTATCATGATATGGGATGACAAAACCTACTCGAATTCGTGGAATGGCTTAATACACAAGATTCAGACTTAAGATTTACTCATAATCAGAGCAAACTGCAGATATGTTATTTGGATATTCTGGTGAAACATAGTAGTGTCACATTATATATAACACTATTTAGGAATCCCACTGATAAGAACTCATTATTAGCATACAACACTTTCCACCCTAGATCATTAAGGGATAACTTGTCATATTGATAATTCCTCCATATTCTGAGGTGTTGCACTTTGAAAACAGACTATTTAAGGAAAGCAGGCGTCTATCTACCAAGCTAATTCAGAGGGGATACCCACGCACAATAGTATGCCACACACTGAAGAGGGCATGGTATTGCAGAAGAGAGACATTATATACCCCACGAGATAGGTCCAACATGAATAATGAGTGCATGATTATGGATACCACTTACAATCCAGTTAGCAATGCCATTAGTACAATCATTAATAGACATTGACATATCGTATGGGATGAAATTAATACTAACCCCATGTTTGCATACAAAAGGAATAAAAGCATTCTACATCATGTTGTGCAGGCATATAGGAAACCTCATAAACCAGAGACAATAACAGAGGCTTGGAGATTACCATCTATCATAGGTCACTTCAGATGCAGGAAGTGCCAAACATGTAGGTTTACGTCAGACACTAAAACAATTGAGATAGCTGAGGTGAAAATTCAACTGGGTGGGTAATCAAACTGTAATAGCAAAAATGTGATATACAATTATTATTTGTCCATGCAATCTTATATATGTGGGACAAACAACCCAACTGGTTAAGCAAAGGGTCTGTCAACATCGAAGCAGGATCAGGTGTCGCACAAGGTGAGTACCCCTGGTCAAACATTTAATCGAGCCACAACACACGGAGGACATGTTAGGTGGTACATGCTGGAAGTGGTCATATGTGACTCCAAGGGGGTGGCATCTAAATGAACTGTTGAACTTCCTGGAATGAATGAAGATGGTTGGACCGTCTCAAAAGTACAGGACATGGATTAAACGATGTTTGCGTACTGAGATCGGTGGCTGTCTCCTTGAACTGTAGTTAGAATATTATTATGCATTCCAATGGTGAACTTCAAAAAGTAAACACTGGTACATACCTATAGAACTGGATTGTGGGTATAACCAAGGGTTGCAAAAGAAAAGAATTATTATATGGCTTAACCTTATTTGTGGAATGTTCCCATTATGCTCGTCTTGACCGTCGATACGGTTTAAACTAAAGAACTAAGAGATGCTAATATTAAACATTACATAATATGTGGGGATGTTTGTTACTCCTGTCACTTGGAGGTTTGAGGGGCTGGAAACATTATAAGGTGCTGCTATATGACTGTAATATAGGGTGGCTCTGGTATGATAATGTAAACATGTCTATAAACATGCAGCAATTAACCCCTTCCATGCTCATGACGAGCTCAGCTCGTCATGCTGCACAGTGCTCGTGTGCGCATGACGAGCTGAGCTCGTCATGAACCCGTCCGCTTAATGAAACGCCTCGCACAGGGCGAAAATCGGCCGCGCATGGAAGGGGTTAAATACAGTCATTTGGGTTGACACATAGGACTACATAAAGAAGATATACAATGATTTATATTATGCATCCTTGTGGCTTGATAGTGAGAGAACCTAGGCCCATTAATAGATAGCTTTCTGGAGATCCAAGATTGTTATTGGGGTCAGCGTTCTAGTTTTTTATGTGACTGGGAGTTCTTTATGTGACTGGGAGATACGATTGATGCCGCCCAGAGCACTACGTCTTATAACCAGTCATGTGGACACATTTGATATTTGGAAATGTGTTTTTTTTTTATGACCATAGCAACAGATTGATTACATGATACCTTTATTTGTGCCCGACATTGATTGAGCACACGACCTATTTGAATAGAGTACTCAGGATTCCAAGATGACCGGGAGGGTCAGCAGTCTAGTCTTCCGACGCACCTGTTGGCTAGGAGCAATGCCGTCCTTCGCGCAACGATTGACTTTGGACGATTCTATCGATAAAGCGAGGCGGACCTACTAGCTTGTCCAATTGATTTGGCGCTGAGACTGAGGTTGCTTCCTCTCCTGTAAGGTGAGAATTTTTTCACATTATCGGGAAGTGCTGCTGTGTGATACCCTGTCTTAGAGGCACATGCATGTCTGATTCGTGGTTCCCTCTGCCTGCGATGCATATCCACTGTTAAGTGCAGCTTGCTTCATTTAGCTTTAGGCATTTATGTGGCATGATATCCAAAACTTAGGAGCACTAGCATAGAACCTTTGCGCATTCACAGGATATGTTTTGCGTACACAAGCAACATGTGCTGGGTAGTACACTACATTTGATTTCAACTGCACAGACCTTTTGGATCAAGCTGCATAATTTGGTGAGGCAGCTTAGATATAACTTCTAAGCAGTAGTCTCTGGTTAGCTACGATATGTAAATACCAGAGGGTAATGAGTGTGATATTAGGAAACATATCTCCAGCACTATAGATGTTGAAAAAAGCTTGAACTTGCAGAGTAACATGGTATAAGCAACTACCTTATGTGCATGTAAAGGTGTAGATTGGTTCATACAGCTCAGACATGAGATGATGAAGGATTATATTACATGTTTGTTATAGATAATTGATTAATTCTCTTGTAAGATTTGACTCAATGTGATACACATGTGTTTATTTATCACAGCAGGGAACGTTGTTGGGACTGGTTGAGACCTCTACAAATGCAAGGTATATACAGTTGAGAGGTATATGACTAATCAGTTAAATGTATGTCGGACATAAGTAATAGCCCTATCAGGTTAATAGTTGTCTCTATAATTCATCTTCCTAGGTGCTTTGCCAGATGGATTTTTTGTCCTGATGAGAACCACTATAAATTATTTGTTGATCGAAACGTCAGCATTGGAGTGGGGATCATTCAGTTATGAAATGATTTCTAGTTCCGGATCAGTATTTGTGCTGGATTGAAAATTTTAAATTATGGATACCCACGATGTATATAAATAATATACTTTAATTGTGTCACTATATCACTTATGAGCACTGTGCTGTCTGCACTTTTTAACTTTATTTTCTAGCACCTTGTGAAAAGAATAATAAATTTGTGGTTTTTGCAAGTGATCAAGATTGACATGTGTTCTAACCGCATGGGTTGTTCTGATTGAGTTCCACGGAACAACTTGTTGTATGTTTAGAATGAGGGAAGTCAGATGTTAAATATTGAGTTTTGCTGCCATTCAGACATTAGCAGGAGACTGCCAAATTGTTGAGTCTGGGTTGTTGGGTCTGATTCTAGCCAATGCTGTCTTGTGTTATTAGAAAAGATTGTTAGGCAATCTCCAAAAAACACAAAGTGGCAAGTGCTGCAAACATATAGCCAAGAGACTATTGTAAAATCTGTACGAAATTGGCTCAAAAAGGGTACAAGTTCAGTGCAAACAGCATGGGTCATAGAAGGCAGGCATGTTTCATTCCCCTACAAATATTAAACTGAGGCAACATCTTACTGTTGACACAGACAAAGCAGTGAATATTCTGTATAGTGTATTAGGTGAATGAACATTTTAGGGAAACTCATCCTCTCTAAATCTGTCTAATGGAAAGACCACCATAAAGGTTGAATTCCTTCTCTCCAGCCAGAAAAATAAAAAACAATGTAGTCTTCTCTTGCTTAGCAACAACTAGAAGGCATGAAGCTATGTTCATGCAACCGGTGATTTTCAAAATGAGGATTAATTTATGCTCTTTATCAGAAGCAAAGCTTACTAATGGTTGAGAAATTCAGTTTGCAAACCCTTAGTGCACACCATGCTGTCGACAAGAAGTTCTGAAATGGGGTAATACCAAAATTAAATGCATTGACATCACAAACAATGTATAAAATTCAGGCAATATTTAGTTCTTCATATTCTGCATGTGTTGCAACCATTTCACACCCTGTTTTCCTTATTTTTTCCAACATTATTTTCCATGCACACAATGACCTCTCCGAATTCCCACCCCAACCATCCCTAATGCTGCTCTAGCTGCGGAACGTCCTCTTTTGGATTCCACATCCTTGCCTATCCTGTATTACTATGGCAAGGAGTTCTGGCTCTTGCTTCCTACTGCCGTCATCTAGCCTGCTCATTGCTCTCTGCCATCACAAAGTGATGAATTAGCAGAGAGTTCAAGGCACCACTGTAGACTGCAGCATGCCCAAACCTCTTTATTATTAGACAACAGACAAAACAGCGTATTATAACACGTGTATATACGGTTCTGGGAGATGTTGAGTGTAGTGCTATCTGTTACTTATTTCCCATGACATCCTCACGATCAATTTTGCCTCCGAATTTTCTTCTTGGGACTTATCATCGTGGATTTGTCTAGAATTAAAATCCCAAGCTTTTCAGTCCGGTAATCAATAGCAGAACGTACTCTGGTACATTATCTTCGGTTTAGATGGGTTTTGCAAGTATGCCTGATCACCCAGACTTCTAAATGTATCAATATGTGCTTTTCAGTGCCAACAGATCCCCGGTCATATTCTGACAAATGTAGGGTTTGAAGAAATTGTCACCCTTTCAGTGGACAACAACTCCGAAGGTCAGGACCTTTGAGCAAGCAAATCTCTCAAAAGAGAATTTCTAATGTAAATTAGAACATGGGAATGCCGAGAGCTCCATTAAAAAGTAGCTCAGGGCTTATAATGACTGGTATAAGCCCAGAGCTCCAACATTCCAAGGTTTGTCTTCATGTTTCTCCCTTTTTCATTCTGAAAATTCTACCCTCAGTGGGTGGAATGTTCTAATAGCCTTATAGCCCTTCTGCCTCAGGCTATAGCTGTTGTGAAAGGCCCTTACCCTAGACCCTGCGGCTCGAGCCTATAACTCAGGTTCAGGGCCTTTGACAACCGGTATAGCCCCCTATAACAGACCTTGGTTTATACCGGTTGCCACCTTGTTTAAGGGGAAAGCCAATGTGCATGTTTTGTCTCCCATGTGTTCCATTAGAGAAACAATTTCACCAATATAGTTGACAATAAACTTTATTAATCAGTATCATATGTACACACATATTCAAAAATACATCATAAAAATGAGTTAATTCCACAAAACATTTTTTAATTCCAAGATAAATTAGGACCCATCTAATTCTACCGTTGTGGTTTGCCCAGGATGCCAAACCGTTAGGGTTTTGGCTATAAACTCAATAATTTTCTTCTTCTTATGCTACTATGGGATGCTAAACTATTTAAGATTTGATATTAGTTTCAGTATACCAGATCTCATGCCTTTGTCTGCAGAGATTTAGTTGATCAATTATTGCACTCCAGTACAGCTTCTTGCTGTTTAGCATCATCTCTAAATTGCTCTGTTCCTCTTTTGTTCACCCCATTGGTAGAAGACACTTGCTGGAAATTCTAAATAATCTGTTGGAAAGGCCTTTATAAAGGGTATCAAGGTTAGCTTGATTTATGTTAATCTCTGCAGTTAATGTCTCATATCCCTGTTGGTCACAGCACATAATACCTGTACCCAGGGTGCTGATCACCTGTTGCTTTAATGAATTATGCATTATACATGGCCCGCTCGCAGCCATAGTCAGGAACCATGGACTCAACATCGTCTCCTACGCCGACGAAACCCAGCTGATCCTCTTCCTCACCAACAAACCTACAATCGTCTGAAACAACTTCCACGACGGGATGAAGGCTGTCTCTACCTGGATGAGAGACAGCTGCCTCAAGCTTCCAGACTCTTCGCCTGCTTCGAAAAGACCTTCAGATGGATCCCCACTGTGGCCAGAAAGACGGTCACCCACGCACTCATCAGCAGCAGACTCGACTACTGCTACGCACTCTACGCAAACTCCTCAGGAAACTACAGAACGTTCAGAACGCCGCAGCCAGACTGGTCCTCAACATCCCCCACCGCAACCACATCTCCAAACACCTGCGAGAACTCCACTGGCTCCCACTCAACACTAGAGTCACATTCAAGCTCCTCACACACACCTACAAAGTCCTCCATGACACTGGACCAGCATATCTGAACCACCGCCTCTAATTCCACGTACTCAACAGACATCTCCGCCGAACTGGCCCTCGCCACCTTACCTCAGATCCGCAAGACCAGGACGGGAGGAAGATCCTTCTCCTAACTCGCCACCAAAACATGGAACACCCTGCCTCTCCACCTCCTGCTATCATTGTCGCTAAGCCAATTCAGGAAGGATCTCAAGACCCGGCTGTTGGACTAGGCCCTTTTTCCCTGAATTTTTCGCTTTTCCCCCTAGCCTTTTTACTGACATGGTGTGCCTGAACTGAAAATAATAAATGCTGTGCAATGGTGTACGCACCTTTATTTCCACCATTGTAGAAATGCACCTTTGGAAAATGTTACTTTTAAAATGGACGCCATTCCTGTCTGTACATGTGCCGCCTGTCTGAGGTGAGTTGGCGGTCTAGCTGTCTGCTTCCCACCCCCAGCTTTTGGAGGGAAGCCTGGCACCCAGGGTGCTCTACGCCTCCCCCTAAACCAGTTGGGACCGGTTTCCCAGGGAACCTTCTGGAAGGTTCTAGCCCTTTCTGGTAGGTGGGGTGAGGGGTGTATAAAAAACGGAGCTGGGATGCCATGTGCTCAGACTGAGCGTGGACCTGAATGAGAGGGGACACTCTGCCAGGAGGTACCGCCGCGTGGGCCTGTGTGCTGGCACCTGAGCCCATTTGTACCCCTCCGCTGTCCACAGGGCTAGTGAGAGCCCTCTTCTGGAGTGAAGACTGCTGACCCAGGAGGAGTGCCACTTTATGGGGGATGACTGTTCCTAGGAGCTGCGGCCCTGTACTGATGAGTGCCCACTGACCACTGATCTTACCCAGTAGTGCCTGATGCCCTCCTGCCCTAGCGCCTCGTGAGCGCTACAACTGTGCCCTGCCTGCTGGCTAGCGCCTGGAGAAGAGGAGCGCTTAACTTACTGCCCAGGAGGTGAGGAGCTGACACCTGCAGCGCTGCGC
Source organism: Calotriton arnoldi (assembly GCA_963921515.1). NCBI lineage: Eukaryota > Metazoa > Chordata > Amphibia > Caudata > Salamandridae > Calotriton > Calotriton arnoldi. Next base: position 1,733,495 of record CAWUFW010000745.1, on the reverse strand, counting down.
TGCGAGAGCGCTATATTTCCAGAGTTGAAGTGCCTGTGCTGCTCTACCTGCACTCTAGCGCCTAGTGGGACTATTTGCCTGATTACCAGAAGAGAAGCGCTATATGGCCCCTGTCCAAAGAGAAGAGGAGCGCTGCCTTGTGGCCCTGAAGCCCCTGGTGGGACCTAGCGCCTGGTGAGTGCTACAACTGTGCCCAGGGGGAAGAGAGAGAAGCGCCTGTCCTCTGCAGTGCTGGGCTGCCCAAGCGCTACATGCAAATGGCCAGTGACGAGAGAGGAGCGTGGTTCCCTTAGCGCTGAGGTGGCGACCTGCTGAAGGAGATCCCCGGCGAGGGAGGGACTCCCCCTGCGGCTTGAGTCAGCGGGAGCCTACCCCGCGTTTATGCATTTAAAAATAGCGGGAGCCCACCCCGCATTTGTGATCCTTCGCGGGTGCCCACCCCGCGTTATTGCTTTTGAAATATAGCGGGAGCCTACCCCGCGGTTGCTTGCCGTGTGGGACTACTGGCGGGTGCCCACCCCGCGTGTGTGCTTATACCAGGAGGGAGCCCACCCCTCCGTGAGGAAAAGAGGAACTGCCGGGAATCACCGCCGCCGGCCCAGGACCGCCGCGTGGGCTTCCCCGTGACGCCAGGGGAGCCGCGCTGGGATTGGCGCCGGCAGGAGCGCCTGGCGGAAGTCCCGCACCGCGACGGAGGAAGCAGTAGGTCCGGAGCCGGCGGGCTCCCCACCGAAGTCCCGGGTCCCAGGAGGGGGGGCCCAGGTGAAGTCCGGCAAGGTGCTGGCGTTGGCGGGGCTCCCCGTGAGCAGTGGAGAGCCCCGCATGATGAGCCTACTGCCGGAGACCCGCGATCGTGCGCCTAGTGAGGAGCGGGCCCCGGAGACTACAGCCAAGACTACCCGGTGAGTGGGGCTGGGAGCGGAAACTGTCGGGGGCCGGCCGAGGCACATTGTCGGTGCCTGAGGCCCCCGAGGCACAGGGAGGGCTCGCACTGAGTCTGTCTGCCCAGCTGCACTGCAGGAGCGGGCAGCTGCAACGGTGGGCATTCTGTTTGTCGAGTCCCGGTGGGGCTCTTCGAGCACCGTGAGTGCCGCAATAGGGTCCACAGCTGCAACGTAGGGGTACCTTGGTCTTCCGGAGTCCCGGAGGGGGGGGCTCATTTGGACGCATCGATGGGACCCGTGTTGACTTGAGTCTTCACAACTGCCCCACCGGATAGTGGGCAGTTGCAACGTTGTGGGCAACATTGCCTCTTGACTCCGGAGTCCCAGAAGGGACCCCAACCTTGCCAGCAGAACCTAATCTTATACAGTCGAGAACTGTCTTGAGTGCCCCAGTACTGCCCACGTGAGAGACAGTACTTCCGGGTATTGGTGGCAATCGTTGCAACGGTTGTGCATGCACAAGGTTCGCCTGTCTGACCGTAGGCCTAATGCATTTCCAGGCTTAGAGTATGCCTGCAAGGATGGTTTCACCGGATGCCTGATCTCATGTGTTTTCCTACCTACGGATGGTGCGTGACCTCATGGGATTATACTTAGGGGGCTGATACTACTGCGAATGCATAATATGATTTCATGCCTCATGTCATGCCACAATGTTTTTACCCTATGCCTAGCCTGATATAGACCTCGGTTTATGTTAAGGGGGGTATGCTTTATGCTTTGCCTACCAAGGTGGGCCCTATAATTCTGGTGTACGTTATGCCCCACTATGATTCATGGTTAAGGCAGGTAAGCTGATGATAATGCTTTTATGCCACAGGAGGAGCCTCATGTGTTTATGCCCCTGTGACGCATGCTGTTCGAAGGCGTAATGGGTTTCAAAACCTAAGGGTGTTTGTGCCTACTGTTTCCCTGCCTACTGTTATGCCAATGTGGTGCTTATGCCTACTCTGATTTAGGCCAACGTGACCTATACTAATGGGATTTGTGCTTACAGGGTCCATACCTGGCCTACTAGGGCTATGTATAATGTAATGTGTTGTTTATGCTAATGTTATGCCCACGTTGTTTTATACTGAAGGGACATTGCTACGTTCAGGCTCTTGCCTGTAAGTGCTGGTTGTTACACAGTTACTGATGCTCGTACAATTCTCCTGTGTACTTATGATGGTTCTGGCAGCGGCCCGATTGGCCCTGCCCTGTATATAATCCCCGTGTCAATTGCCATCCCGTGCCGGTTGGCACAATGTATATGCACCTGTGAGGGTTCTACAACGTGTTTTTGCATAATACATATGCTGTTTTCCCCTAACTCGGTGTGGGGTCTCTTTTTGTAGTGTGCCTGGTGTCGCCTGTGTGTGCTGCGCAGATGCTTTACACATTTCCTCCGGAGTTTGGCCCGCCCGCTCTGCACCACGCTACCCGTTTCTAACATTGGTGTTCAGCGGTGGGATAGGACTTGTGTTTGCGCAGTACCACAGCGATAACGGGTTGCACTGCAAACTGAGCATTTAAAATAATCACAGGTTTCGGGGATTATTTTTCCTGATTGTGCTTTCCTCCTGAAAGTGTCGTTGTTGAATTGTGTCCCCCTGTTGCACTGTGGGTTGTGTATCCCGGGTGTATCTTGCCAGGATGGGGTTAACCTACAATGAGGATGACCTTGTGGAGTACACTGAGCAGGAGGTGATGGACCTCTGCAGAGAGAGAGGGATACCCACAGTAGGCAACATTTGCAGGAAATTGTATCTCTATGAGGCCCTTAAAAGGGGGGAACCTTTAGAGCGCTGTGGGGATCTGTCAGATTACCCCTCCGCATATCGAAATGGTGGACTAGGTGGAGACCCGAAGGAGGACCTCGAGTGTGAGGAGGACTCTGAGAGTGAGGGTGCCCAGTCCATAACCCTGGAGGGTGGGGACACTGAGGAGGAAGAAGATGACGGGGCGGGGACGCCAGTAGCTAAGGAGGACACCATAGACAGGGAGTCCCGTGCTGGGTCCAGTCCCGGGGGCACTGCCCCACCCCTTTCCCTGTCCCCAGAAGAGTGGGTGGATAGGAGGGAAGAAAGGGAGCACCAGCTGGCTTTGGAGAGGCTCAGGTTAGAGCACGCCAAGGAGATAGCACAGCTGAGGGTGCAAGAGAAACAGCTGGAGACCGAAAAGGTCCTTGCACAGGAAAGGATGGCTGAGGCAGAGAGGCCCTTCGCCAGAGAGAGACTAGCTCAGGAGGGTAGGTTGTCCCCTGAGAGTGGTTTCAGGAGTCTGGATTCACCAGTGAGGGTGGGATCCAGTGGTGGCAGCGAGAGTGATTCCAGTGTGGGAAGTCCCACTCCCAGAGCCCGGAAGATGGTGCCTGATCCCCAGGAGGAAGGGGGCAGGTTGGAATTTAGGGGCGGCAAGAAACTGTCCCATCAGTCTTGGGGGGAGTATGTGGACGTGTGTTGGACCGCACTGGAGGAGTGGATGGTGTGTGGCGCGGTGATCGATTGGGAAGGGCTGTTCCATCTGATTATCAGGGAGCACGTGCTCAGGAGTTGTTTTCCCAGATTGCGCCAACACCTGTTGCACCGTGGGCTCTCCGACCCCAGGGAGCTTGCACAGGAGGCAGACCTCTGGGTGAGCGCCAGAGTGTCTGAGGAGGCATTGGGGAGTGACCCAGAAGGGAGTGGCTCAGGGATCTTCCCGCCCCGGGAGGGGGGAGGAGTGCAGAGTAGCCCAGCTAGGTCCCAGGGTAGTGAGAGGGTTGTAGGGCCTCACGTCCAATCTACAGGAAGGAGTGAGACGGGGAGGTGTCCCGAGGTGCCCCAACCGCAGTCTCAGGGCCTGGAGTGTTCCATAAGGGAGCCCCAGGTTGGGAGCCCAGGCTGTCCCAATAGGCCATCCATGGAAGGGGATCCCCTAGTGTCAGGAGAACCCGGGGTGTCTGTACTCAGAGCTCCAGGGGTTCTGGGGTCTGCTCAGTCACAGGGTTTAGATCCTGGGCTGGGATGCCAGGTTGAGGGACTGCCTGACCTGGAGGGAGGGACACCTGTCATCAGGGTCCCTACCGGTTTGACTTCCAGGGGTATTTCTCCAGGTGGGAGGGTGCGGAACTCTGGAAGGGGGTGCAGAGGGAGGAAGGACTCGCCTCTGGCACCGGCTCAACCACAGCGCTTAGATCCTGGGTTGGGAGGCCCGGTTCAGGTATTGCCTGACCTGGCGGGAGGGACGTCTGTAAGCAGTGTCCCCCCGGAGTTGTCTTCCAGGGGTGCTACTCCAGTTGGGAGGGTGCGGAACTCTGGGAGGGGGTGCAGAGGGAGGGAGGACTCACCTCTGACACCGGTTCAACCTAAGGGTTTAGACCCTGGGTTGGGGGTTCGGTTGCAGGGCCACGGCCCTGGACGAGTGAGAGAGTGGTGGTCTGAGGGTGCCCCGCATAGGAGGAGAGTGCGGAACCCCAGAAGGAGAGGTAGGGGGAGGAGAGCCTCGCCCCTGACTGCTGGTCAGCCTGAGGGTGCGGACCCCAGGTGGGTGGACCAGTGGCAGTTTGGAACTGCAAGGAGGAGAAGGAGAGTGGCCAACGGGTACTACGGGCCTTGGGCTACTGCCCCCCACTCTGTGAGACAGCAAGGGCCAGAGACATCTGGATGGCCTAGGGGCCGGTCCTGGCCGCAACCGACTAGGGAGCACCAGTGGGGTGGCTTAGTTGGTCCAGGGAGGTTTGAGAGAGGGAACCATCTGGTTCCAGAGTGGCGGAGAACCTGCGGGTGCCCCTGCAGTTGCGGGCCCGCATCCACGTTTTCTCGCCCCAAGCAGGGAAGCCCGTCAAGGCATTGATCGGTCTACCCTGGCTTTTGGCTGGGAGGGGGTTGTGTTGGACTTGGCCCTTTGTCCCTGAATTTTTCGCTTTTCCCCCTTGCCTTTTTACTGACATGGTGTGCCTGAACTGAAAATAATAAATGCTGTGCAATGATGTACACACCTTTATTTCCACCATTGTAGAAATGCACCTTTGGAAAATGTTACTTTTAAAATGGACGCCATTCTTGTCTGTACATGTGCCGCCTGTCTGAGGTGAGTTGGCGGTCTAGCTGTCTGCTTCCCACCCCCAGCTTTTGGAGGGAAGCCTGGCACCCAGGGTGCTCTACGCCTCCCCCTAAACCAGTTGGGACCGGTTTACCAGGGAACCTTCTGGAAGGTTCTAGCCCTTTCTGGTAGGTGGGGTGAGGGGTGTATAAAAAACAGAGCTGGGATGCCAAGTGCTCAGACTGAGCGTGGACCTGAATGAGAGGGGACACTCTGCCAGGAGGTACCGCCGCGTGGGCCTGTGTGCTGGCCCCTGAGCCCATTTGTACCCCTCCGCTGTCCACAGGGCTAGTGAGAGCCCTCTTCTGGAGTGAAGTCTGCTGACCCAGGAGGAGTGCCACTTTATGGGGGATGACTGTTCCTAGGAGCTGCGGCCCTGTACTGATGAGTGCCCACTGACCACTGATCTTACCCAGTAGTGCCTGATGCTCTCCTGCCCTAGCGCCTCGTGAGCACTGCAACTGTGCCCTGCCTGCTGGCTAGCGCCTGGAGAAGAGGAGCGCTTAACTTACTGCCCAGGAGGTGAGGAGCTGACACCTGCAGCGCTGTGCTGCGAGAGCGCTATATTTCCAGAGTTGAAGTGCCTGTGCTGCTCTGCCTGCACTCTAGCGCCTAGTGGGACTATTTGCGTGATTACCAGAAGAGAAGCGCTATATGGCCCCTGTCCAAAGAGAAGAGGAGCGCTGCCTTGTGGCCCTGAAGCCCCTGGTGGGACCTAGCGCCTGGTGAGTGCTACAACTGTGCCCAGGGGGAAGAGAGAGAAGCGCCTGTCCTCTGCAGCGCTGTGCTGCCCAAGCGCTACATGCAAATGGCCAGTGACGAGAGAGGAGCGTGGTTCCCGCAGCGCTGAGGTGGCGACCTGCTGAAGGAGATCCCCGGCGAGGGAGGGACTCCCCCTGCGGCTTGAGTCAGCGGTAGCCTACCCCGCGTTTATGCATTTAAAAATAGCGGGAGCCCACCCCGCATTTGTGGTCCTTCGCGGGTGCCCACCCCGTGTTATTGCTTTTGAAATATAGCGGGAGCCTACCCCGCGGTTGCCTGCCGTGTGGGACTACTGGCGGGTGCCCACCCCGCGTGTGTGCTTATACCAGGAGGGAGCCCACCCCTCCGTGAGGAAAAGAGGAACTGCCGGGAATCACCGCCGCCGGCCCAGGAGCGCCGCGCAGGCTTCCCCATGACGTCAGGGGAGCCGCGCTGGGATTGGCGCCGGCAGGAGCGCCTGGCGGAAGTCCCGCACCGCGACGGAGGAAGCAGTAGGTCCGGAGCCGGCGGGCTCCCCACCGAAGTCCCGGGTCCCAGGAGGGGGGGCCCGGGTGAAGTCCGGCAAGGTGCTGGCATTGGCGGGGCTCCCCGTGAGCAGAGGAGAGCCCCGCGTGTTGAGCCTACTGCCGGAGACCCGCGATCGTGCGCCTAGTGAGGAGCGGGCCCCGGAGACTACAGCCAAGACTACCCGGTGAGTGGGGCTGGGAGCGGAAACTGTCGGGGGCTGGCCGAGGCACATTGTCGGTGCCTGAGGCCCCCGAGGCACCGGGAGGGCTCGCACTGAGTCTGTCTGCCCAGCTGCACTGCAGGAGCGGGCAGCTGCAACGGTGGGCATTCTGTTTGTCGAGTCCCGGTGGGGCTCTTCGAGCACCATGAGTGCCGCAATAGGGTCCACAGCTGCAACGTAGGGGTACCTTGGTCTTCAGGAGTCCCGGAGGGGGGGGCTCATTTGGACGCATCGATGGGACCCGTGTTGACTTGAGTCTTCACAACTGCCCCACCGGATAGTGGGCAGTTGAAACGTTGTGGGCAACATTACCTCTTGACTCCGGAGTCCCAGAAGGGACCCCAACCTTGCCAGCAGAACCTAATCTTATACAGTCGAGAACTGTGTTGAGTGCCCCAGTACTGCCCACGTGAGAGACAGTACTTCCGGGTAGTGGTGGCAATCGTTGCAACGGTTGTGCATGCACAAGGTTCGCCTGTCTGACCGTAGGCCTAATGCATTTCCAGGCTTAGAGTATGCCTGCAAGGATGGTTTCACCGGATGCCTGATCTCATGTGTTTTCCTACCTACTGAGGGTGCGTGACCTCATGGGATTATACTACTGCGAATGCATAATATGATTTCATGCCTCATGTCATGCCACAATGTTTTTACCCTATGCCTAGCCTGATATAGGCCTCGGTTTATGTTAAGGGGGGTATGCTTTATGCTTTGCCTACCAAGGTGGGCCCTATAATTCTGGTGTACGTTATGCCCCACTATGATTTATGGTTAAGGCAGGTAAGCTGATGATAATGCTTTTATGCCACAGGAGGAGCCTCATGTGTTTATGCCCCTGTGACGCATGCTGTTCGAAGGCGTAATGGGTTTCAAAACCTAAGGGTGTTTGTGCCTACTGTTTCCCTGCCTACTGTTATGCCAATGTGGTGCTTATGCCTACTCTGATTTAGGCCAACGTGACCTATACTAATGGGATTTGTGCTTACAGGGTCCATACCTGGCCTACTAGGGCTATGTATAATGTAATGTGTTGTTTATGCTAATGTTATGCCCACGTTGTTTTATACTGAAGGGACATTGCTACGTTCAGGCTCTTGTCTGTAAGTGCTGGTTGTTACACAGTTACTGATGCTCGTACAATTCTCCTGTGTACTTATGATGGTTCTGGCAGCGGCCCGATTGGCCCTACCCTGTATATAATCCCCGTGTCAATTGCCATCCCGTGCCGGTTGGCACAATGTATATGCACCTGTGAGGGTTCTACAACGTGTTTTTGCATAATACATATGCTGTTTTCCCCTAACTCGGTGTGGGGTCTCTTTTTGTAGTGTGCCTGGTGTGTCGCCTGTGTGTGCTGCGCGAATGCTTTACACATTTCCTCCGGAGTTTGGCCCGCCCGCTCTGCACCACGCTACCCGTTTCTAACATTGGTGTTCAGCGGTGGGATAGGACTTGTGTTTGCGCAGTACCACAGCGACAACGGGTTGCACTGCAAACTGAGCATTTAAAATAATCACAGGTTTCGGGGATTATTTTTCCTGATTGTGCTTTCCTCCTGAAAGTGTCGTTGTTGAATTGTGTCCCCCTGTTGCACTGTGGGTTGTGTATCCCGGGTGTATCTCGCCAGGATGGGGTTAACCTACAATGAGGATGACCTTATGGAGTATACTGAGCAGGAGGTGATGGACCTCTGCAGAGAGAGAGGGATACCCACAGTAGGCAACATTCGCAGGAAATTGTATCTCTATGAGGCCCTTAAAAGGGGGGAACCTTTAGAGCGCTGTGGGGACCTGCACTCCGCATATCGAAATGGTGGACTAGGTGGAGACCCGAAGGAGGACCTCGAGTGTGAGGAGGACTCTGAGAGTGAGGGTGCCCAGTCCATAACCCTGGAGGGTGGGGACACTGAGGAGGAAGAAGATGAAGGGCGGGGACGCCAGTAGCTAAGGAGGACACCATAGACAGGGAGTCCCGTGCTGGGTCCAGTCCCGGGGGCACTGCCCCACCCCTTTCCCTGTCCCCAGAAGAGTGGGTGGATAGGAGGGAAGAAAGGGAGCACCAGCTGGCTTTGGAGAGGCTCAGGTTAGAGCACGCCAAGGAGATAGCACAGCTGAGGGTGCAAGAGAAACAGCTGGAGACCGAAAAGGTCCTTGCACAGGAAAGGATGGCTGAGGCAGAGAGGCCCTTCGCCAGAGAGAGACTAGCTCAGGAGGGTAGGTTGTCCCCTGAGAGTGGTTTCAGGAGTCTGGATTCACCAGTGAGGGTGGGATCCAGTGGTGGCAGCGAGAGTGATTCCAGTGTGGGAAGTCCCGCTCCCAGAACCCGGAAGATGGTGCCTGATCCTCAGGAGGAGGGGGGCAGGTTGGAATTTAGGGGCGGCAAGAAACTGTCCCATCAGTCTTGGGGGGAGTATGTGGACGTGTGTTGGACCGCACTGGAGGAGTGGATGGTGTGTGGCGCGGTGATCGATTGGGAAGGGCTGTTCCATCTGATTATCAGGGAGCACGTGCTCAGGAGTTGTTTTCCCAGATTGCGCCAACACCTGTTGCACCGTGGGCTCTCCGACCCCAGGGAGCTTGCACGGGAGGCAGACCTCTGGGTGAGCGCCAGAGTGTCTGAGGAGGCATTGGGGAGTGACCCAGAAGGGAGTGGCTCAGGGATCTTCCCGCCCCGGGAGGGGGGAGGAGTGCAGAGTAGCCCAGCTAGGTCCCAGGGTAGTGAGAGGGTTGTAGGGCCTCACGTCCTATCTACAAGAAGGAGTGAGACGGGGAGGTGTCCCGAGGTGCCCCAACCGCAGTCTCAGGGCCTGGAGTGTTCCATAAGGGAGCCCCAGGTTGGGAGCCTAGGCTGTCCCAATAGGCCATCCATGGAAGGGGATCCCCTAGTGTCAGGAGAACCCGGGGCGTCTGTACTCAGAGCTCCAGGGGTTCTGGGGTCTGCTCAGTCACAGGGTTTAGATCCTGGGCTGGGATGCCAGGTTCAGGGACTGCCTGACCTGGAGGGAGGGACACCTGTCATCAGGGTCCCTACCGGTTTGACTTCCAGGGGTACTTCTCCAGGTGGGAGGGTGCGGAACTCTAGAAGGGGGTGCAGAGGGAGAAGGACTCGCCTCTGGCACCGGCTCAACCACAGGGCTTAGATCCTAGGTTGGGAGGCCCGGTTCAGGTATTGCCTGACCTGGCGGGAGGGACGTCTGTAAGCAGTGTCCCCCCGGAGTTGTCTTCCAGGGGTGCTACTCCAGTTGGGAGGGTGCGGAACTCTGGGAGGGGGTGCAGAGGGAGGGAGGACTCACCTCTGACACCGGTTCAACCTAAGGGTTTAGACCCTGGGTTGGGGGATCGGTTGCAGGGCCACGGTCCTGGACGAGTGAGAGTGGTGGTCTGAGGGTGCCCCGCATAGGAGGAGAGTGCGGAACCCCAGAAGGAGAGGTAGGGGGAAGAGAGCCTCGCCCCTGACTGCTAGTCAGCCTGAGGGTGCGGACCCCAGGTGGGTGGACCAGTGGCAGTTTGGAACTGCAAGGAGGAGAAGGAGAGTGGCCAACGGGTACTACGGGCCTGGGGCTACTGCCCCCCACTCTGTGAGACAGCAAGGGCCAGAGAGATCTGGATGGCCTAGGGGCCGGTCCTGGCCGCAATCGACTAGGGAGCACCAGTGGGGTGGCTTAGTTGGTCCAGGGAGGTTTGAGAGAGGGAACCATCGGGTTCCAGAGTGGCGGAGAACCTGCGGGTGCCCCTGCAGTTGCGGGCCCGCGTCCACGTTTTCTCGCCCCAAGCAGGGAAGCCCGTCAAGGCATTGTTCGGTCTACCCTGGCTTTTGGCTGGGAGGGGGTTGTGTTGGACTTGGCCCTTTTTCCCTGAATTTTTCGCTTTTCCCCCTAGCCTTTTTACTGACATGGTGTGCCTGAACTGAAAATAATAAATGCTGTGCAATGGTGTACGCACCTTTATTTCCACCATTGTAGAAATGCACCTTTGGAAAATGTTACTTTTAAAATGGACGCCATTCCTGTCTGTACATGTGCCGCCTGTCTGATGTGAGTTGGCGGTCTAGCTGTCTGCTTCCCACCCCCAGCTTTTGGAGGGAAGCCTGGCACCCAGGGTGCTCTACGCCTCCCCCTAAACCAGTTGGGACCGGTTTCCCAGGGAACCTTCTGGAAGGTTCTAGCCCTTTCTGGTAGGTGGGGTGAGGGGTGTATAAATAACGGAGCTGGGATGCCATGTGCTCAGACTGAGCGTGGACCTGAATGAGAGGGGACACTCTGCCAGGAGGTACCGCCGCGTGGGCCTGTGTGCTGGCCCCTGAGCCCATTTGTACCCCTCCGCTGTCCACAGGGCTAGTGAGAGCCCTCTTCTGGAGTGAAGACTGCTGACCCAGGAGGAGTGCCACTTTATGGGGGATGACTGTTCCTAGGAGCTGCGGCCCTGTACTGATGAGTGCCCACTGACCACTGATCTTACCCAGTAGTGCCTGATGCTCTCCTGCCCTAGCGCCTCGTGAGCGCTACAACTGTGCCCTGCCTGCTGGCTAGCGCCTGGAGAAGAGGAACGCTTAACTTACTGCCCAGGAGGTGAGGAGCTGACACCTGCAGCGCTGTGCTGCGAGAGCGCTATATTTCCAGAGTTGAAGTGCCTGTGCTGCTCTGCCTGCACTCTAGCGCCTAGTGCGACTATTTGCGTGATTACCAGAAGGGGAAGCGCTATATGGCCCCTGTCCAAAGAGAAGAGGAGCGCTGCCTTGTGGCCCTGAAGTCCCTGGTGGGACCTAGCGCCTGGTGAGTGCTACAACTGTGCCCAGGGGGAAGAGAGAGAAGCGCCTGTCCTCTGCAGCGCTGTGCTGCCCAAGCGCTACATGCAAATGGCCAGTGACGAGAGAGGAGCGTGGTTCCCGCAGTGCTGAGGTGGTGACCTGCTGAAGGAGATCCCCGGCGAGGGAGGGACTCCCCCTGCGGCTTGAGTCAGCGGGAGCCTACCCCGCGTTTATGCATTTAAAAATAGCGGGAGCCCACCCCGCATTTGTGGTCCTTCGCGGGTGCCCACCCCGCGTTATTGCTTTTGAAATATAGCGGGAGCCTACCCCGCGGTTGCCTGCCGTGTGGGACTACTGGCGGGTGCCCATCCCGCGTGTGTGCTTATACCAGGAGGGAGGCCACCCCTCCGTGAGGAAAAGAGGAACTGCCGAGAATCACCGCCGCCGGCCCAGGAGCGCCGCGCGGGCTTCCCTGTGACGTCAGGGGAGCCGCGCTGGGATTGGCGCCGGCAGGAGCGCCTGGCGGAAGTCCCGCCTGCGACGGAGGAAGCAGTAGGTCCGGAGCCGGCGGGTTCCCCACTGAAGTCCCGGGTCCCAGGAGGGGGGGCCCGGGTGAAGTCCGGCAAGGTGCTGGCGTTGGCGGGGCTCCCCGTGAGCAGAGGAGAGCCCCGCGTTTTGAGCCTACTGCCGGAGACCCGCGATCGTGCGCCTAGTGAGGAGCAGGCCCCGGAGACTACAGCCAAGACTACCCGGTGAGTGGGGCTGGGAGCGGAAAATGTCGGGGGCCGGCCGAGGCACATTGTGGGTGCCTGAGGCCCCCGAGGCACCGGGAGGGCTTGCACTGAGTCTGTATGCCCAGCTGCACTGCAGGAGCGGGCAGCTGCAACGGTGGGCATTCTGTTTGTCGAGTCCCGGTGGGGCTCTTCGAGCACCGTGAGTGCCGCAATAGGGTCCACAGCTGCAACGTAGGGGTACCTTGGTCTTCAGGAGTCCCGGAGGGGGGGGCTCATTTGGACGCATCGATGGGACCCGTGTTGACTTGAGTCGTCACAACTGCCCCACCGGATAGTGGGCAGTTGCAACGTTGTGGGCAACATTACCTCTTGACTCCGGAGTCCCAGAAGGGACCCCAACCTTGCCAGCAGAACCTAATCTTATACAGTCGAGAACTGTCTTGAGTGCCCCAGTACTGCCCACGTGAGAGACAGTACTTCCGGGTATTGGTGGCAATCGTTGCAACGGTTGTGCATGCACAAGGTTCGCCTGTCTGACCGTAGGCCTAATGCATTTACAGGCTTAGAGTATGCCTGCAAGGATGGTTTCACCGGATGCCTGATCTCATGTGTTTTCCTATCTACGGAGGGTGCGTGACCTCATGGGATTATACTTAGGGGGCTGATACTACTGCGAATGCATAATATGATTTCATGCCTCATGTCATGCCACGATGTTTTTACCCTATGCCTAGCCTGATATAGGCCGCGGTTTATGTTAAGGGGGGTATGCTTTATGCTTTGCCTACCAAGGTGGGCCCTATAATTCTGGTGTACGTTATGCCCCACTATGATTTATGGTTAAGTCAGGTAAGCTGATGATAATGCTTTTATGCCACAGGAGGAGCCTCATGTGTTTATGCCCCTGTGACGCATGCTGTTCGAAGGCGTAATGGGTTTCAAAACCTAAGGGTGTTTGTGCCTACTGTTTCCCTGCCTACTGTTATGCCAATGTGGTGCTTATGCCTACTCTGATTTAGGCCAACGTGACCTATACTAATGGGATTTGTGCTTATAGGGTCCATACCTGGCCTACTAGGGCTATGTATAATGTAATGTGTTGTTTATGCTAATGTTATGCCCACGTTGTTTTATACTGAAGGGACATTGGTACGTTCAGGCTCTTGCCTGTAAGTGCTGGTTGTTACACAGTTACTAATGCTCGTACAATTCTCCTGTGTACTTATGATGGTTCTGGCAGCGGCCCGATTGGCCCTGCCCTGTATATAATCCCCGTGTCAATTGCCATCCCGTGCCGGTTGGCACAATGTATATGCACCTGTGAGGGTTCTACAACGTGTTTTTGCATAATACATATGCTGTTTTCACCTAACTCGGTGTGGGGTCTCTTTTTGTAGTGTGCCTGGTTGTCGCCTGTGTGTGCTGCGCTGATGCTTTACACATTTCCTCCGTAGTTTGGCCCGACCGCTCTGCACCACGCTACCCGTTTCTAACACTGGCTCTTCGACTGAACCTCAGCATCCAGTAGGACCTGGAGTCCCCGTGCTTTGAGACCATAGCAGGTGAGTAGTCGTACTCAAAAAATACTGATTGATTGATTGATTGATGCAGGGGGTAGAGCATATATCCCTACCCCAGTCCCATGACCTGCCAACTCCTGCATCCCTGGCAGTGACCCCTTTTGTTTGCCCAGAAGAGCCTATTTATCCTATACCAGCAAGCTTGTGCAGGCAGACATGTTACAGAGCCTTTGGTGTGTTGCAGGACTTGGTGGGTTGGATCGGCAGTGCTCTTGTTCTTGGTCACCCCTGACCTGTTTAAAATCTGTAGCAACACAGACTGCAAGGTAAAAAGATTGTCTTTTGAAGGTCTGGTGGAGATGGTGGGACTATTACGCTCTCAGTGTTTCAAGTTGTGTGTGGCGCTTTGGTAATTTCTACACTATACTAATTCTCTGCATGTTAAGTTATTCATCATTGAAAATCAATAAAATATTGCCTGTATGTCTTTTGATAAAGGTATTTGCTGAAACTAAACTTGCACATCTCAGCACTCGCATAATGTAAACTTGTCTCTCCTGCTTTCACCATTCTCTAGGCTGTGTTGCTTCCTTTGCACATTTTAAGTGCTTGTCTGTTGTTTATTTTTGTTGACCTGGTCACATCGGTGTGATTCTGTTCCAGGGGCGTCATTTAGGAGTTGCAGCTGCGACCTCTGGCTTGATCCTTGCAACCCCTATTGTTGCCCTTGCAAGCCCTGGCCTCAGAGGTGACAAAATCTGTGTTAAGAGCAGAGGGGCAGCTCTGGTGTGTGGGACTCTGCTGTCCTCATTATCCACTCATTTTTTTATTTTACTGAATGTGAATAATACTTATTTATTCACTGATAGTATAATAAAAATGGATCACCAGGAGTTGTAACAAGACTTTCATTGGCAGATTTTTAAATGGTTTTATGGGTGCATGCTTTTGGGTGTTTTTGTGTGAGAGAAACAGTCAGTGTATGTCTGTCTGTAGGTGTGAGCATGTGTGTGAGTAAAAGTGAGTGTCAGTGACAGTTGAGTGAGAATGATTGAGACTGAGTGTCAGCAAGTGACTCAGTGAGTGAGGAGTGAGTGAGAGTAAGAGTGACTGCTAGTGAGTGAGAGTGGGTGAGGGACAATGAGTAAGAATGAGTGTGAGGGAGTGCTAGCAAGTGAGAATGATAGTAATTGACATAACTGAGTGAGAATCAGTGAGTCAGTGAGTGGGAATAGCAAGAATGAGTAAGAGTAAAAGTGAGTGCAAATGAGAGTGTGAGTGAGAGTAAGAGGAAATGTGAGAGTGAGTGAATGAATGAGTGAGTCAGAGTTAGAATGAATGAGAATGAGGGAGTGAGAGTATGTAAATGTGTGTGACTGAGAGTAAGAAGGAGTGATAGTGATTTTAAATAAGTGAGAACAAGTAAATGAGAGTACAAGCGAGTTCAAGAGAGTGAGAATAAATGGATGCAAGTGAGTGTGAATGCATGAGTCAGTGACTGTGAGTGTGAGTTAGTGCATTTAATAAACGTGAAGACGAATTTGGTGTTATGCTTGTGAGTCTTCATTTGGCCCTGGCATATTAATGGTGATTCTTGGTCTATAAAGGCAGCCAGGGCAAAATACTGGCATTGGCATACTGGAGGCAATTTGTGGTATAATAGATGCCCATGGTAACATACTGGCTCTGGAATAATAGAGGTAATTCTAGACACAGGGGCACTCATGGAAAAATGCTGGTGCTGGCACACTCTAGGTACTTTCTGCTTAAAGAAGGACAATCGTGACATATGGGAGGGGAGCAACCATGACAAAGTGCTGGCCAATGCATACTAGGGTTAGATTTTGACATAAGGGTCACCCATCGCATATGGATGGCATTAATGGCAAGATTTTGTCAAGGGCATATTATCTGTAATTTGTGGCATAAGCAGCACCCGTGGCACAAAATGCTGTTCCTGGCACAACGGTGGTCACTTTTGATAGATGGGGGCCCTCACACCATATTTTATTTTAAAGAAAATAGGGATAGCATCAGGTTTCATTGATTTGGCAAAACACAAAAGGATCTAAATATTTATTGTTTGCCCTTTCAGAGCACATGGCTTTTTAATCAATCAATCATGGTTTGTATAGCACGGCTACTTACCCATGAGGGTCTCAAGGCGCTGAGGGGGGGGGGCTGCTGATCCGTCTGGGTGTGGAGGTTCAGTTGAAGAGCCAGATCTTGAGGTCCTTCCTGAATTGGGTCAATGACGCGGATTGCCTGAGGCGGAGGGGCAGTGTGTTCCAAGTCTTGGCGGCGAGGTAGGAGAAGGATCTTCCTCCGGTTTTGGTCTTGTGGATCTGTGGAACGCAGGCCAGGGCGAGTTGAGCGGAGTTGTCTGGTGGGTGTGTGGAAAGCGAGGCAGTGGTTCAGATAATCTGGTGCTGCATCGTGGAGAACTTTGCAGGCATGAGTGAGGAGCTTGAAGGTGATTCTCTTGTTGATTAGGAGCCAGTGGAGTTGTCGGAGGTGTTGCGTCATGTGACTACGGTGGGGGTTGTCGAGGAACAGTCTGGGTTCGGCGTTTTGGACGTTCTGTAGTTTCCTGAGCTGTGTCTGGGTGACGCCGGCATAGAGACCATTGCCGTAGTCAAGTCTGCTGGTGATGAGTGCGTGGGTGACCGTCTTTCTGGATTCTGTGGAGATCCATCTAAATGTCTTTCGAAGCAGGCGGAGCGTGTGAAAGCAGGATGTGGATACTGCCTTGATTTGGCGGTTCATTGTGAGCGTGGAGTCCAGTATGGTACAGAGGTTGCGTCCGTAGGGGTGGGAGGGGTTCCAAGTGCGGCGGGCCACCCGGAGTCGTCCCAGGCTGAGGGGGTGGATCCCAGGATGAGTACTTTGGTCTTGTCCGAGTTGAACTTGAGGCAGATGTCTTCATCCAGGTAGCAACAGCCTTCATTCCGTTGTAAAAGTTGATTCTGGCGGCTGTGGGTTTGTTGGTGAGGGAGATGATCAGCTGGGTGTCGTCTGCAAAGGAGACGATGTTGAGTCCTTGCTTCTGACAATGGCTGCGAGGAAGACCATGTAGACATTATAGAGAGTTGGGCTCAGGGAGAAGCCCTGGGGCACTCCGCAGCTGATCTTTGTAGGTTCTGAGATGAACAGGGGTAGTCTGACTCGCTGTGTTCAGCCGGTCAGGGAGAAGTGGATCCAGTCCAGTGCCTTGTTGCAGATGCCGGTGTCGTGGAGTCTCGTGATTATGGTGCAGTGGGAGGCGTAGTTGAAGGTAGCCGAGAGGTCCAGTAGGATGAGGGCTGTGATTTCGCCCCGGTCGAGGAGGGATCGGATGTCGTCGGTGGCGGCGAGGAGTGTGGTCTTGGTGCTGTGGTTACTTCGGAAGCCGAATTGGGAAGTGTCCAGGGCGTGGTTCTCTTCAATGAACTTGCAGGGTTGGGCGTAGATGACCCTCTTGATGACCTTGGCTGGGAAGGGAAGGAGGGAGATGGGTCTGAAGTTCTTGAGTTCTGTCGGGTTGGCAGATGGTTTCCTCAGCAGAGGTTTGATCGCAGTGTCTTTCCGGTCATCGGCAAAGGTGGCGGTTTCGATGGAGCAGTTGATGGTGTGGCAAAGCTGGGGGGCAGTGGAGGCGGCTGCTCTATGCATGTGGTATGAGTAGGGATCCGATGAGGCTCCTGAGTGGATGCTCTTCACAGTCTTCAGTATGCCATCTGTGGTGAGCGGAGTCCATTTGAGCACGTTCTGTTGGGGTGCGGTGGGGGTTGCGTGTAGTGGTGGCGGGCGCAGTGGCAGGGTCTTGGGTGCCGAAGCTGTCGTAGATATGCCTGATCTTGTGGTGGAAGAAGGTGCCGAGTTTGTTGCAGAGTTCTTGGGAGGGTGGGGCGTCTGTGGTCTCGCTGTTGGGCCTCGCGGACTCCTTGATGATGGCGAAGAGTTATTTGCTATTGTGTGCGTTGGCGTTGATTCTGTCTTGGAGGGCCTTTTTCTTTGTGGTTTTGAGGATAGCGTGGTGTGCGTTGATGGTGGATTTGAAGGTTGCATGCGTTTCTGGGGTTTTGTTGTTCCTCCATCTCTTCTCAAGTTGTCTGCAGGGCTGTCAGGATGCGTGGAGCGCAGGAGGGAAGCAGCTGGCTTTCTTGGAGTGTTGCTTGCTTGGTGTGTTCTTGAGGGGTGCCAGAGTGTCAGCACAGTTGGAGATCCATCAGGGAAGTTTGCACGCTGTGGTGTTGCCGTCTGTTGGTGTTGGCAGAGTGGTCATGCTGAGGAAGTCGACAAGACGTTCTTCGGGGGCCTTATTCCAGCTCCGACTGGGGGGGGGGCGATGAGGGCGGTGGTGTGCGGTGGGCGTGGTGAAGCCGAGTTGTACACATTGGTGGTCGGTCCAGAGGAGTTCGGTGGTGTGGCTGTAGGTGAAGTTCCCGCTGGCGGAGAAAACGGGGTCGAACGTGTGTCCGGCTGTGTGGAGCGGTGCGGTGACTAACTGCTTGAGTCCGATGTTGGCGAGGTTCTCCAGTAGGGATGCAGTGTTCTGGTCACTGGGGTTGTCCAGGTGGAAGTTGAGGTCTCTGAGTAGAATGTAATCGGTGGATGCGAGAGCCTGGGGTGGGATGAGGTCTACAGTGGCGTTGGTGAAGGGTGGGCAGTGGCGGGGGGCCTGTAGAAGAGGGTGCCATGGAGGTAGGTGTTGGGGTTGGTCTGGATCTGGAAGTGAAGGTGTTCCATGGTTGTCATTGGGTTGTTTGAGTTTGTGTTCAGGTGGAGGGTGTTCTTGTGGATGATTCCGATGCCTCCTCTTGGTCGGTCGGCGTGGTCCTTGAGGGGGTTTTTGTATCCATCGGGATCGCACGTCGAGAAGGATGCAGTTGAGCCGGTCGGGTGCGCTGTTGGTCGGCTGGGTGGCGAGAGGAGCTGGCGTGTTGGCGTGGGTGAAGGTGTGGCTGCATTCCAGCAGGCGAAGGGACCCTGTGTCTCCTTCAGTGACGCTAAGGGGCACCTTGCGCTGGGTGTGGTCCAGACATGGACGGGCACAGACGGGCTTGCCTTTGTAGCACTGCGGGGGGGCTGGACAGCTGGGAGGCGGGAAAACACCAGAAAGGTCACTGGAGGGGAGCAGGGCCGCAGGGGATCGCAGCGGCCGGGGCGAGAGTGGTGAAAAAAGGAGAAAAAAGACAAAGGTAAGGTAGAGGAAAAGACAGAATAAAGGCAGAGGCAGAATCAAAAAAGAGCAGAAATAAAGGCAAAAACAGGAATAAAAGCAGAAAACAGAGACAAAGGGGCAGCCCTAGCAGCAGAGCAGAGATGCTCTGCCACTAGACCACCAGGGATGAGGCGAAGGCAGGAGCCTGCGGGTGGAGATGGAGCTTTAACTCCTGACCAGCGTGTCAGCAGCAGCAATGGGGGCAGCAGCAGCTACCAGGTGGAGCTGTGCCGTGAAGGGAGCAAGTCCACTAAAGGTTAGTGGACTGCACATTCACCGCGCAGCAGCTGCTATTTAGAAGTGCTGTGGGGGGCTGGACAGCTGTGAGGCGGGAAAACGCGGAAACGGTCATTGGAAGGGGGGCGGGCCGCGGGGGATTGCGAGGGTGGCCAAAAAAGGAGAAAAAAGGCAAAGGGAAGGCAAAGGAAAAGACAGAAAAAAGGTAGAGGGAGAATCAAAAAAGAGCAGAAATAAAGGCAAAGACAGGAAAAAAGCAGAAAACAGAGACAGAGGGGCAGCCCTACCAGCAGAGCAGAGACACTCTTCCATCAGACCACCAGGGATAAGGCGCAGGCAGGGTTATGCGGGTGGAGGAGGGCCTCGAACCCCTGACCAGCAGGTCAGCAGCAGCAATGGGGGCAGCAGCAGCTACCAGGCGGAGCTGCGCCATGAAGAGAGCAGGTCCACTAAAGGTGGACTTCAAATATATGTGAAATTGGTGCTTTAAAATCTCAGGGGGAGAACCTCCGAAGAACCCCTAGAAGAGGCCTGGCTCACTTGTTCACTAATTTGCTACAATTTAAGGCAATTATTATGCCCCACCACTTTTAATGATCATATAAGCACCCTAATGTGGGTTGTATCTGAAATAGACATTTATTTATGTTGTGTTATATTACTCATTCAGTTATTATGAAACTTTAGCATTGTCAATTATCTTGATGTCACCAGGGTTAAGGTCATGTGACATTGGGGTCAGAAGAGGTATGATGTCACTTCCTAAGATGTCATTAAGGCTAAAGGGTGAATAATGTCACTTCCGTTCCTCCTGGCAGACTGGTTAATCAACATCCTTGTTCTGTTCCTGTTTTGACTGAATCCTTCCTTTGTTTCTGCGTTCATCTCTCCCATCACCCACTTATGTGGTGTCTGTAGGCTCTAGCCCTCTGACCTGGAACTTGTTTAATGATGAACTATTCAGGTAGCTGTAGGGCTGGTGCCCCGCCACCTCTCAAATGGCCATGCTGCTGAACCCCTCCATGTCACCTCAGACTCTTAAACTCTCTTCCCATGACCTCGGCATCCAGATTAACGGCGAAGAGGTCTAGAGTCTGTTCCTATTGCTTTCAATTGTAACTTGGTTGTAACTTTATTTGTTTAGGTGCTGAGTCATAGAGTTTTTTTCTGTAAACCTTAACACGCATCACCTATTTAATTACGGCACAGTCAGTTTATCCTCTGATCCCTTGATACTTATGTCAGTGTATAATATAATTACTTTTGTGTACCTGGAAATATACTGAAGTAAAACTGTATTTCTGCTATGCTGACTTAAATGTTAATGTGAATATTTTTGGACTAATAAGGAAAATGTAAAATATTGAATTGATATTCATATAGAGTAAAGATGAATCATATAAAATAGCTTATTGGAATAATGTGTTTGGAATGGCCGGTTACGTGACGACCATGGGGGCGCCTACCACTGCTAATACTGTCTCTATATATCTATATATCTATATATATATATATATATATATATATATATATATATATATATATATATTCACTGAAAAAACCATAGGTTTTAGGGACAGTTATAGTTAGTTGGACATTGCACTTGTACAAAACCCGTGAAATTCCCCGTTATAGTTAGTTCAGCTAACTATAACTCGCGCCCCGCAATGCACTGCTGATGACGTCACATATTACATCACTCATGACATGGTCAGTGACATCACTGATGACATCACTCATGACATCACTGATGACATCACTGATGACATCACTGATGACATCATCCAGTGACTGTGTGTTTCTGTAAAGTTTAATTTTGTTTTATATATATGCCAAGCTGTATTGAGGAATGAGTGGGTGTATAAGTGTCTGTATGGAGGATTTAGTAGGTACGTGACTGACTGTATAAGTGAGTGATTAAACGTATCTTACTGAATGCATGGGTTAGTGACTAAACTGGGTGAATGTCTGAATCCGTCTGTCTGTTGCTGTGTAAGTGGCTGCATGGGTTTGTGAATAGCTACATGAGTGTCTATATGAGTTATTGATTGGTTGTCTGAGTATCTGTATGGGTGCCTGAGTGTTTGTGTGGGTGGGGTGTGTGCGACTCTGTGCATAGATGTGTGAGTGGGTGATTCACTGGGTGGATGGTTTCAAGAGTGCATCTGTGATAGACTGTATGGGTGGGTAAGTGTGTGTAAGAGTGTGTTAGTGAGTGAATGTATGTCCCAGTGGTACATGTGTGAGTAACTACATATGTGAAAGGCAGTATATATGTGTGTTGGAGTATATAAATGGCTATAAGTGAGAGTGTGTGATTGTGAGAGTAGCTGTATGGATGAGTGTGTGCTTGTATCAGTGATTGTATAAGAGCGTAAAAATGTGCTAGTATTTGTATGAGTAAGTGAGCTGGTGTGTGTATGACTGTATAGGTGAGTAAATGGCAGTGTGAATAATTATTTGCATGACTGACTAGGTGTGTGAGTACCTCTATGGATGAGTGGCGGTGTGTGAGTGTCTATATAGGAGTATGAGTGCATTTGATAGTCTTGTACTGAGTGACCGTAAGTATGAGTGACTGTAAGGGTGAGTTAGTGGATGTGTGTGTAGACCTAAGAATCAGTGAGTGGGTATGTAGTTATTGGTGTTGGAGTGTCTATGGTTTTGCGAATGGCAGTCTGTTATTTAGAGTGGGTGTATCAAAGGTTATATTAGGGTATGAGGAGGTGCATCAGATTATCACGTGGATGATGTCATCAGTGATGTCATCTGTGATGTCATTTGAGATGTTATCAGTGATGTCATCAGTGATGTCACTGACCATGTCATGAGTGATGTAATATGTGACGTCATCAGCAGTGCATTGCGGGGGCGCGAGTTATAGTTAGCTGAACTAACTATAACGGGGAATTTCACGGGTTTTGTACGAGTGCAATGTCCAACTAACTATAACTGTCCCTAAAACCTATGGTTTTTTCAGTGAATTTCAAAGGTTTTTTAAATGCTAATTTCTAACTATAACGTGTCTGAAACCTATGGTTTTTTCAGTGAATTTCAAAGGTTTTTAAATGCTAATTTCTAACTATAACTGTCCCTAAAACCTATGGTTTTTTCAGTGAATTTCAAAGGTTTTTTAAATGCTAATTCCTAACTATAACATGTCTGAAACCTATGTTTTTTTCAGTGAATTTCAAAGGTTTTGTAAATGACAATTTTTAAATGTATTAATTGTTATATTTATTTTTTGGATACTGATTTACTACATTTTTTTAAACTATTTATTTTTACATATTTTATTTTTTAAATTACATTGTAATTACATTATACATTACATTACAAAATATACTTTCTCTGAATGAATTACTTTAGTTTAAATACTTTGCAAATAGGCAATAGACTTTTAAGTACAGTAGTTACAGTTGTTGCAATGGGCAACACAATTTCAAACACAATGCAACATTGAGCTCAATGTGAATTTCTAGTTAAATGCAATTAGTTACTTTATGGATTACTTTTCTAACCACAGGACTGGATCCTAGATTCAGTCCTGGGACATCTCCTGTAAGCAGTTGAGTAAAAGCGTTTTGGTTACAGTAGTGATTTTTAAGGAATATTATTGTATTTTAAAAGTTGACACTTAGAAACTTTTTCACATAGAATCACCAATGTTATCCTATGGGAGGAGATTCACTTAGCAGGTAAGTAGTGTTATCGTTACTTTTTCTTACTCAGTGTTGGATCCTGGATCCAGCACTGGTGCATCTCCTGTAAACAGTTGAAAGAATGCGTTTAAGTCATACAGGCGATTTTTAAGGAATATTTGTAGTTTGTGAAAATCAACACTTTGAAACTTTTCTGCTGAAAACCAGACAATGGATTCCTATGGAAGGAAATATAAGTTACTGGTAAGTACGGTTAGAATTACTTTTCAGGGTCAGTGCTCGGCTAAAAGATGCAGCACTGGGTTCTCTCCTGATAACAGGTGAGTAAATCGGAATTCGTAGTTCGGTTGATTTTAGAGGAATATTATAAAGTTCCAAAACTCCACACTTAGAAGAATTTCCAAGTGAAACCAGTCAATGTTAGCCTATGGAAGGAAATTCAAGTTGCTGGTAAGTACGGTTAAAATTACTTTTCAGGATCAGTACTGGGCTGAAAGATGCAGCACTGAGGTCTCTCCTGATAACAGGTGAGTAAATCGGAATTCGTATTTCGGCTGATTTTAGAGGAATATTTGTATGTTTCAAAATCGACACTTAGAAACTTTTTCAGCAAAAAGCAGGCAAAGATATCCTATGGAAGGAAATTCAAGTTACTGGTAAGTACGGTTAAAATTACTTTTCAGGATCAGTACTGGGCTGAAAGATGCAGCACTGAGGTCTCTCCTGATAACAGGTGAGTAAATCGGAATTCGTATTTCGGCTGATTTTAGAGGAATATTATAAAGTTCCAAAACTGCACACTTAGAAGAATTTCCAAGTGAAACCAGTCAATGTTAGCCTATGGAAGGAAATTCAAGTTACTGGTAAGTACGGTTAGAATTACTTTTCAGGATCAGTACTGGGCTGAAAGATGCAGCACTGAGGTCTCTCCTGATAACAGGTGAGTAAATCGGAATTCGTAGTTCGGCTGATTTTAGAGGAATATTTGCACAATGGTGAAGGAAGGGGTGGGGCCTGAGGTGACATGTCTGCAAACACACCCAGTGGCACGTTTTAAGTTGGAGAATTAATTCCTTCTCAATCCCGAGGGTCCCTAGGGGCCAACTAGCCCACCAGATACCTCTAGTATGCCCCAGACAGCTGCGTTGCAGAGAGGTGTTCAGAGGCCACGCCCCTTTTACAACACTCTGCAACGCAGCTCCGTGGCGCTTACTGGAGGTACCTGGTGGGCTAGTTGGCCCCCAGGGACCCTCAGGATTGAAGGGGAATTAATTCCCCATCTTAACACGCGCCACGGGGCCTGTTTGCACACATGTCATCTGAAGCCCCGCCCCGTCCCTTCACCACTGTGCAAACGCGCCCGTGGCGCGTTTTAAGTTGGGGGATTAAGTCCCCTTGAATCCTGAGGGTCCCTGGGGGCCAACTAGCTCACCATGTACCTCCAAAGCGCCACAGAGCTGCGTTGCAGAGAGGTGTAAAAGGGGCATGGCCTCTGTACACCTCTCTGCAACGCAGCCCCTGGCGCATACTGGAGGTTCCTGGTGGGCTAGTTGGCCCCAGGTACCCCCAGTATTGAAGGGGAATTCGTTCCCCATCTGCAAACGCGCCAGGGCGCGTTTGCAGAGTGGTAAAGGAAGGGGCGGGCCTGCGGCCCGATCGTTTTGGTTTTTTCCCCCAAGGGGGCTGTGTGGCCCCCCTTACTTTTTCCTATATTTGGGCCCGGGGACCCCATCCCCCAGGGTCTTATCCCTTTTTTTTTTATTATTAAACGGGAAGGGGGCCGCGTGGCCCCCTCCCATGGCCGAATACGGCCCCGGGGACCCCATCCCCCGGGGCATGGCCACACTTTTAAATACATTTTTAAGGAGGGGCTGCGTGGCCCCCTCCTCAGGCCTCCTTTTGCCCCGGGGACAACATCCCCGGGGCAGGCCTTTATTTTTTATTTATTTTTAAAAAATTATTATTTTTGGGGATGGGGGCCGCGTGGCCCCATCCCGAGCCACTACTTGCCCCGGGGACCCCATCCCCCGGGCTGGCCCTCTCCGTTGGGGACTGTGGGGGGGTCCCCAATCCCCCCACAGTCCCGCCGGCTCCCCGCGTCCCTTGGGAGCCGGCATTGCTTTTCCACATGGGGAGCTGCTAACATGCAGCTCCCCGTGTGGAAAAGCAATTTGCTTTGGATATTGGAAGCGAGAGCAGGTTTCCTGCTCTCGCTTCAATATCCAAAGCAGTTTGCTATGACAGGACGGGAGCCGCGAGGCTCCCGTCCTGTCATAGCAAACTACAGTGTCCCGGGTTAGGCACCCGGGACACTGCAGGAGCCGGCCCTGGGGGGTGGTGGTCCCCAGGGCCATTACAGGCTCCAGGAGGGGGGCCGCGCGGCCCCCCTCCCTCCATTGACAAAGCCCCGGTGAGGTGGTGGTCCCCGGGGCTCTGGGGGTCCGTAAAGGACCCCCATATTGACATTTTTAGTGCCCCGGGAGGTGGCGGTCCCGGGCGTGTGGGGGCTCGAGCCCCCCACACAGGTAATTTAAAAAAAATTATTAAAGAAGCCCCGGGGAGGTGGCGGTCCCGGGGCTGCGGGAGGGCCGAGAGCCCTCCCGCACCATTTATTTTTAAAGCCCTGGGGGTGGCGGTCGCCGGAGCTTGGGGGGGCCTTAGAGGCCCCCCACATATTATAAATACCCCCCCCCATGCCCCCGGGACTTGGCCCACCCGGGGGCCAATTAACAACGAAGCGCGGGAGACCGCGCTTCGTTTTTTGTTTTTTTTCGGCGGGATTCGCATCCCGCCGATTTATTTTGTTGAAAAAAATGCTTTTTTCTGCCCAGGGGGTCCTTGTGGGGCCCCCTGAGCAGACCTAGGGGGTCAGGGTGTTTCTACCCTGCCCCCTTTGTGCGTTTTGCGCACTTGTTTCTTTTTTTTTTTCCCGGCAGGATCCTCGCACCCTAAGCGCATCCCGCCGATTTTTAAAAATAAATAAATGCTTTTTTCTGCCCAGGGGGTCCTTGTGGGACCCCCTGAGCAGACCTAGGGGGTCAGGGTGTTTCTACCCTGCCCCCTTTTTGCGCTTTGCGCACTTGTTTCTGTCCCTCGGTTCTACCGAGGGACAAAATGGCTGCCAACACTTCCTGATTTGGAGTGTTGACAGCCAATTAGCATGCAGCTCGTGATCGGGAGGGTACGCGGACCCTACTCGGCCATAGATATATATGTGATTTTATTTGTGATTTTCTCAGAAACTACTGAACGGATTTACACCATTTAAGCAAAAGGCACGACACTGAACCAAGGGCTACCTCTTTGCCAAATTTGGTGTAATTCCGTTCAGCAGTTCGGGCTTTAGCCGCGATGAAAGGATCCTATGGAAAAATGAATGGGGAAAACGCGTTTTGGGACCCCCCTTTTTTCTCGGCCCCCGCTTGACGAATCAACCGAGACTTTCAGGGTAGGAGCGGAGCACCCCAACAAGTTGGAAGCTTTCGCGAAGATTCGTCAACCGGCGCAAGAGTTATTTCAAATAGAATGTTGCAAATTTCCTATGGAAAATAGGTTTTAACTATAACTATCTACTGGCGACCGCCAGTAGATAATATATATATATATATATATATATATATATATATATATATATATATATATATATATATATATATATATATATATATATATATTCTCTTTTTGGCGGATGCAGGCATGCTGCCCGACCACCGGTGGTGCCGCTGATAAGGGGTGTCTGCCGACACCTCACAAATGCAAATAGCCTTGCCTTCCAAAGTATGAAGCAAAGCATGGCACTCCAAACGTGGTTCCCAATGTTATTTATTATGGGGTTAGTTCTAGTCAACGCGTTTCGGTTGTTACATCCAACCTTGTACACAACAGTGAGCGCCATTGCTCTTAGTCCTTTTGTAGTTACACGTGATGATCAAATAAATTACATGGAAACAAACGACGGTGTGTCTGCATACTCTCCGTTTCACTTTGTGAGGCAATCTGTAACAATTCATACTGGTTTAATACAAGTGTTTTAAAGAAGAAATTTCTTATACATGTTAAGACAAAGAGGCAGCGCATACTTGCTGTTTCACAATTTGTAAATACGCATTTCTCCATAACATACTCAAAAAAAGTGCTCATGCATATAC
Organism: Calotriton arnoldi; assembly: GCA_963921515.1. Lineage (NCBI taxonomy): Eukaryota > Metazoa > Chordata > Amphibia > Caudata > Salamandridae > Calotriton > Calotriton arnoldi. The sequence continues at coordinate 1,706,747 of CAWUFW010000745.1, read as the reverse complement.
AATGAATTGGCTCATCGTGATTCCAAAATAAATATTGTTTGAATCATTGGTGCAGCCATTCTCTCCTTTTTTTTTTTTCTTTGAGTGTGTTATGGACAAATGCAAAATGAGATCAATGCGCTCAATACTATCTTTGAAAAGGATAATAATCAAGAGAAAGTGTCCAAATTCAAAAAAGAACGTCTGGCCAAATATGAACAACAAATGAAAGAAAGAAAAGCTAACATATTCCTATGAGACCGTCTAGATTCTCAGAAAGGTCAAATATATACTATTGCCAAACGATTCGACGTAATCAGAAGACAGAAAATTAAGGATACCAATATGACAGAACAAGATCACACGTGCAGCGATCTTAGTTCCGATACTGGCACAGAGGTGGAACTGGAAGACGCATCAAAGGGCGCCAGTGTAGCACAAAGATTCTCTGTAACAGATGAGCTACGTTTTTTACAAAAAGACACGAGAACAGAATACAGACCACAAAGGGGATGTGGAAGGCCTCGAGGTGGAGGAAACGAAGGCGAGGACGACAGAGAAGCAAAAGAACAACAAGGAGAGCCCTCCATAAGATCAACCCACTCCAATCGCAAGTAAAAATAGACCTGAACTGAGTGGAAAACTGAGGGGGCGTGGCCAAGTTGGCGGCGAGTGCGGCCGCACTTCTCTGAACTCCGCGACAGACCGGCCAGAAAACATCCTGAAACCCGGCGCAATGACGCCCTAATCTGGGATTTCCTTGTAGCAGAACCCTGGCTGTAAGATAACTGATCCCCGAGCCCGGGGCAACATTGAAATGTGAGACATACTGGAGGCGAGGCGCTGAGATTGTGGGTGGCCGCGGCCCTCGGCTGTACTCCTGACGCCTATCGGTGCCTGAGGCGGGGACGGCGGAGGGGCTTACGGATGGCAGAGACTCGAGGAATATTGGCTTTCCTCCCTACCCGGAGCTGGACGCGGCGATGGTGAGTGATCGCAGACGCTTATGAGCCCTCGGGAGACGAGCACCCCGGGCTCCTGGGATCCTGCAGTGGTCCTGGCGGTTGGCGCCCGTCCCGGTTTGGGAGACCTGTTCGGCGCTTCCCTCTCTTCCGGGGCCAGGAGGACTGTGATGTCTGCGATCTCGGGTGGAGGGGCGATAACGGAGGCTCTTACCCTCCCCCCCCCTCCCTTTGGCTGCTGAGAACCCGGCTGAGACGGACTGAGGGACCTGCGCAACAACCATTGGAGGGTCAGTTGGGCCTGCCTGGCCAATATGAACTTGGCAATTCCTCAAGCGGTGAGTCTCTGCTGATATTGCGGTTAGGCACTCCGCTCTGCTCTCCCCCTTCTCCCCTCCTGCACTAGGGATAAAAATTATTGACTGGGCTGAGGGTCCAGATCCCTGCACTAGACTCAGGCGGCCACCAGGACAGAGTACAGTGCACGGGCCAACAGTCGGGGTCGCACCCTCTTACAGTCAAAGTGCACCACAAGGGATATTGTGTGGTACCTTATGGCAAGAACATTACTTCCGCTGAAGGAGTAACTGTAGGCTGGTTGTGGGGCCCACAGAATAAGAGGAAGATCCATCCACGCCGCATAGCCGGCTCGCATACTTGGGGCAGGATAAGAACTCTCTGGACCACTGCTGGCACACACGGCACAGAGTTGAACGGACTAGTGGGTAGTGCGCATTCCCCCTCACCAGTGTGCGCGACTACATTGCTGGGGCCTTCTCAACCTGGTGCCTGGAGACAACGGAATAAGGGGTCTGCACTTTTGGGCCTACCACAATGGCTGCGTAAGGTGTGGCGCGTCGCGACTTCTTCGTCAGGGCTGTGTAGATTACTTGACATCCAGGAGGAACCAGCTGGGTGCGACCGGACCTGGACCCAAATTGTTGGAGGGTTTGCTGACTGTCCTGTTGAAAAATGGGTAAGCCACGTGGAGACAAATCGCAGCCTCAGCTACCTGAAATGTCGACATCTATAATGGCTGGTGGCAATAATGCACAATTCGGTGCCCCAAACGCCAGTGCTCCAATAGACCATCCTCACCGATTTGACGAGTTAATGGCCGAAATACTAGATATCAAGACTACGCTAGGTCCTAAAATAGATACCCTCTGTCTTGATATGGGCTTTCTGCGAGAAGATCACAAGAAACTCAAAGCCAGAGTAGAGGACTCGGAATCAGCGCTGGCGGCCTTGCGCCCTACGGTGTCTACAACTGCGGAGCAACTTAAGACCCTGCAGAAGGAGGTGGACTACCTCGCAAATCGACTGGAAGATCAGGAAGGCCGTTCCCGCAGGAATAACATCCGTATAGTGGGGCTGCCAGAGCGAGCGGAAGGACCAGCTATGGACCTATATCTCGAAACATGGATCTCTGATGTAATCCTGCAGGGACGAGTCTCACAATTCATCTCTTTTGAACGGGCGCACAGGGTCCCGGGAGGCCCTCCGTGACCGGGTAATCCACCTAGACCAGTAGTGGCACGGTTGTTTAATTATAGGTACAGGGACCACATTTTGCAGGTGACCAGGTCTAAGGGTCCCTGGCAAGTGGAGAACGCTACAGTGCACATCTACCCTGACTATACACTGGCCGTTCAACGCCGGAGATCTTCATACATGGAGGTCAAACGGTGCTTAAGAGATCATCAGATATCGTACGCCCTACAGTATCCTGCTAAACTTCGTATATGACATCAAGATCTAAATATATATTGCTCCACTCCTGAGGAAGCCTGGTCTTGGATAGACCAGCATGGTTTCGCGCATCCTCTGCCTACCACTCAGGCAGATCCGGAATCACAGTTGTCCTGGAGGAAAGGAGGCACCCGAAGACGACGTGGGAGACCTAAAGTGCAACGGCTCACCAAGAATCAAGTAGCGGCAGAAAGGGCGCAAGCCATAAAAACGGCGGAACATCTTAACGCTGCTGTGACAACAGCGAGATCTGAGTCGGACTCGGATGATGGACAGGATCGCCAGCTCTCTCTAACAGACTCACAAAGTGCGGAACTGCAAGGAGATGGTCCAAAGCTGACTCCATAACTGGCAAACAAAGTTGGTTGACTTATAGATGTCTACGATCCCTGGTGACAGTGAACCTGAGATGGCGGACCGGCCTGCAAGTGAACTAGGCGGACTCTTTGAATATCCTTTTGTTGTGTATATGCGATTGATGGGCAATTGATTGGTTATTTGTGGGTGGGCTGCTATGAAGAGTTATGCTTATTATGCTCTGGGCTCGGGGGCCTAAGTTACGAGATGTCATTAAAAATTGGTTAAATGATGGCCGCCAACAGTCAGCCGGGGTTGGGTTATAGCTACGCTCCCAAATAGCGTTACATAGCTGAGATAGCAATAGTTTTATTAGTATTTTTATGGCATTTCAGTGCAAGTGGCCAATTGCCCGTTGGCAAGCCGGCCTTGGGTGGGGAGTTAGGGGCATGCTATTATTGTTCAAAACGATCTCTGCATTTTATTGTCTGGGCTGGGGAAAATATTCGAATGGCAGGATGTACGGTGGGATGGCTGGGGTCGGGTGGTTGGTGAGGGGGGATGGTCTGAAGAGTCCCTTCTATTCTTTCAAATGGTTAATAATGAATATACACTCTTAACTTGGAATGTGCGAGGGCTGGCGGGATGTGTGAAAAGACATAAAGTTTATCAATATTTGCGGGCCCACAAGATCACAATTGCGCTAATACAAGAGACGCACCTTACTACACAGACACTTGCCTCTCTACACAAGCGCTGGAGAGGCACAGTCATAGGCACCACATACTCTGGCTATGCGAGGGGCGCCCTTATATGGGTGGCACCAGGCACACCCCTTGAGGTGATACATACCCGTGTAGATCCTCATGGTCACTATGTGACTTTGGAGGGCCGATTAGATGGTGCCTTGCTAGCGTTAATTTCCCTATATGCCCCAAATACTGGGCAGGCGCAATTTTTGCATACACTCACACCAGCCTTGCTACAGTACCGACACCTATGGGGGGGAGACTACAATAGTACATATGATTTAGATCTGGATCGATCGCGCCCACCCCTTCATGGTGCGCAATCTATACAAATCTCAAAAGACCTGAGAGATTGGGTGGACCATATGCAGCTGAGTGATGTGCGGCGCAGGCAGCATCCTATGACACATGCATATTCTCATTACTCCTCGCTGCATGACTTGCATACGCGGATAGAAGCAGTATATTGCTCCATGGAAGCATTAACCAGGATATCTCAATCACAATACTTAGCGCGGACGCTCTCTGACCACAATCCGCTGCAGCTGCATCTTGCATGGGGCGCCTGTAGGGCCAGGATCCCGACGTGGCGACTTTCGGTGGCTGCGCTTAAGGATACTACATTTTGCCTTGCCCTCTCTCAGACGATCACCACATACTTTCAAGAGAACACAGGCACTGCCTCTGATAGGGGCATCGAATGGGATGCCTTTAAAATAGTAGCTTGGGGGCATGCTATAAAAACGGCATATAGGTCACGGATGGCGCTCTCAGCCGAGTTAAGTAACCATGAGGCGGAAATTGCGTGATGTGAAACTCTAGTACCGGTGGACCCTCTGGCGCTCCCCTTGTTGGCCAAGGCGCAATTGGCCTACAGGGAAACCTCAGACAGCTTAGGTGCGTTGGATTACAAACACTACTTGGCTCGACAACACATAGAGGGCGACAAAGCTGGTAGAATGTTAGCTTGGCTCTTAAAAACTGATGCCTCCCAACCTTCAATCACAGCGCTATATAATAATGAGGGTGTGCTGATAAACACACAGACAGCAATTAATGACGCATTTTATAAATACTACACAAACTTGTACAGGGAGCCAAGTACAGATAACCTCCCCAACATACAACACTTTTTAGCATCAATGCAGCTGCGGCAGGTCACGAAGCCCCAACATGATTCATTGGAGGAAGATATTACGGAAGACGAGATATTAGAAGCCATTAAACAGTTGGCGGCGGGTAAATTGCCGGGTGTAGATGGTTGGCCATCGGAGTTTTACTCTGTGTACTCTGATAAACTTGTATCCCAATTGCTGGCTGTCTATAAGGACACCTACGAAGGAGGAGAACTCCCAGCTTCCATGCGAAAGGCACTGTTGGTGGTGCTACCCAAACCGGGTAGGGATCCGTTGCAGATGGCATCATATCACCCTCTGTCCTTATTAAACGCGGATTATAAGATCTTGGGGAAAGTGTTAGCCAATAGGCTCATAGAAACGGCATCCCTTTTAATACATGAGGATCAAAATGGTTTTATTCCGGGAAGAAGTACCTGTCTGAATTTGCGCCGTCTGTTCCGACTCCTAGATTGTGCGCGCTCGGAGGGTGATGCCCCTTGGCTGGCAGCCTTGGACATCGAAAAGGCATTTGACACCTTGGGGTGGGAGTATCTGTTGACTGTGTTGGGCAAGTTTGGCATTGGACCCACATACTTGTGATGGGTGCGTATACTATACACTAATCCCCTGGCAAGAGTAAGGATAGGTCGTGACATATCTCCTAAGTTTGATATTGAGCGAGGCACCAGGCAGGGCTGCCCCTTGTCACTGGTTCTATTTGCTTTCGCTATGGAGCCCTTGGCATGTAAATTGCGGCAGCGGGTTTTGGATTGGGGTATCCATGCGGATAGGCAGTGGGATATAATTTCGTTATATGCTGATGATGCTTTGGTTTACCTTCGGGGGGAGAGTATTGTATTGCATGAGCTGATGGCATTACTGGATGCACACGCTCAGGCCTCGGGCCTTCGGGTGAACTGGCCCAAGTCAGGAGTTTTTCCTATGAGGGCGATCCCGCCGGACCACAGGCAGGGCATGCCTAGAACTCCGCTGAAATGGGAATTTGACACCTTTAAGTACCTGGGTGTGCAGATCTATCATACTAGTGCAGATATCATTGATGGGAACCTGGGTAAGGCAGTGTCCAGAGCTCGAGCGACGTTCCCATTTTGGTGCGGTCTGCCCTTGTCCCCTATGGGTAGAGTGGCCATTGCCAAAATGCTGCTTCTTCCGAGGCTACTTTATTTCTTTGAAGCTCTCCCTTATAAACTACCCCAGAGTATATTTAGGGATCTCGAGGTGATCCTGGTGGCGCTCATATGGGGAGGCTCCAGATCCCGAGTGGCCCTTAGTAAATTGTATCTGCCGATAGCGAAGGGGGGCTTGGGGCCCCCAACTATGAGTATTATTATGCTGCTGCGCAACTTCAGTGGCTGATGAGGTGGCTGGCGGGCACCCAGCTCACAGAGATGTCTAGCTGGGCATTGTCCTCAAGGCGCACAGCCATAATGGAATGGTTATCGGGTACTAAAACTCGGACACAGATACAGAAGGGCAACTTACTAATGTTTGCAGCCAGAGGTAGTTGGCTGAGATGTGTAATACCTAGCGCCCTGACAATGCCGTATGCACCTCCGCTACCACTTGAGATTTTACAGAGGACATTTGTATGTCATAGCCGTCCGGAACTGGAATCCTGGGTGGAAGTGGGGCTGGATACTTGGGGCGACTTATTTGCAGAAGCACGACTGCAGAGTCTTGAGGGCTTAATAGAGGACTTTGGTGTCACACAAGGCTTGTTTTTGCTGTACACGCTACTAGCGCGTCAATTTCATCAAACATGGGGAGAGGTTGAGTCAGAACCAAACACGTCGCAGGTATTGCAGACATTGCTTACGCATGGAAAAGGCAAGCATGCGGTGACAGCATTGTATAGCTCCTTGAGACCGGGACCCGACACTCTATTGACAACGCTTCGAGCGTATTGGGAATCCGAACTGTCGATTGACATGAGTGACAAGCAGTGGTTGCAATGTATAGAATACCCTAAGGTTGTGTCTACAAATGCTAGATTGAAGTACACGCAGTTCAACTACTTACATCATACTTATTTGACGCCGTATAGGCTGTCACGCATATATCGTACGTCTGTAGACATATGTCCCCGTTGCTTCAGGACAGATGCAAAGTTCTTCCATATGGTCTGGACATGCCCCTCTCTTGGGGTCTACTGGGACGAGATCGCGGCGACTTTGGGGGAAGCAACTGACACTATAATCCCTGTGCAGGGCCCACATTTCCTACTTGGCATCACCAAGCATACTGCTGCGAGGAAAAATCTTAATAAATTCTTAGATCTCGCTTTGGTGTTGGCAAAGCGGAGAATAGCAATGACATGGAAATCCAGTGTGGCCCCCAGCATGCGCACATGATTACTGGATCTTCGCAAAGCATTGGTGGCTGAGCACACGACACAACAATGGGGGCACCCAGAGATAGACCGCAGGCCAACCCCATGCACTGGCAGGATTATTTATCTTTCGTGGAAGGCAAATTGAATACACCTAGCGCCATATTAACCTGATTTGGCATCTGCTACTGGGCATATTCTGCTAGGCATATATGTATGTACCTATTATCACATGCCACTGCGCAACGCAAAAGGGCCATTACACTGTGCAGGTTCATGCCTGCCCCAGCAAGATTTCCCTTCCTCTGCTACCTCCTTCTCTCCTCCTGGCCGTTTCCGCATGTAAGTAACTACCTTGGCCCATAGACGACCTGCATCGTATAATGTACTTGAGTAAATAGAGATCGTATAGTTTGTGTTTCTGTTTCATAAATCGTTGGTGTGGAACCATGTAGCTGGGAAAAGAGTGTTAATCGATTTGTATTTTTCTTTCCGTTTGAAAAGTGGTTTAAATGTATGGATGTATACACTTGTTGGACAGGACTTGCGCTGTCTTCACTTTTTCTGTCACCAACATGAAGCGTAGCCTGGTTCCCCACCAGGCATCAAGAGTACTAACGTCACTGTACTCTTTTGGATGTTAATACCGGCAAAATTGTATTATTTACACATTGTGAAAAACCAATAAAGACGATTTAAAAAAAAAAACTGAGTGGAAAAAATACAGTTGTAAACCTATCGAACATTTTTCTCACCCAAGAAAACATGAAAGTACTGGAACTGGGACTATCATATTGTCATAAAAGTCCATTAAATTACCTGCAGACTCATATAGACCTGTACAAGTTTACATGCAAATTGAAATTAACCAAAATACGCACACTTAGAAAAAGGAACCAACAGCATATTGATCCAAATCCTAGAGTAGCAGATGGCTCGGGTCCCACCAACCTTCTGGTATCAGATATAGACCAATCTTATATATAGATAAATCTTCTAGAACTTGAAAGGGAAAACAATGTGAGCTCTCCACAAGAATCCCTTCAAACGCAACTAAGCATGGAATTGACTGTGGTAGACACTCAATATGAATGTGCCACACCCTTCTGTCCCAAATCCAAATTTATACAACAGATGGCCAAAGACAATATAGATGTTTTTACAGAGAATGTAACCAGAGATCTCAGAGGAATCAATCTGGTATCCAGCAACAAAAGGAACTTTAGACTAAACAAAGAGCAATCTATATTTACAACTTTGAACAAAATAAAGAAAACTAACAACATTATTGTGAAACCCTCGGGAAAAGGGGGCAAAGTCGTATTGTGGGATAAACAAATGTGTGTAAGAGAGGCATACTCCCAACTAAATGACGCAAACTGTTATAAATGTATCACTACAGAAGAATATTCAACAGTGAAGGAGGCATTTGGGAACAGATTGAAGATTTGGAAATATCAATAGCTTTTAAGTTGGGACAAATATAACTTTCTTAAACAAGAACACCCCGAACTTCTGGTAGTTTATTTAATACCCAAAATTCACAAAAACACTCCAATACCACCAGAGAGGCCCAACATTGCAGCGCAGAACAGTATATTTGAAAATGTATCCAAGTATATAGATTATTTTTTAAATCCTATTGTAGCTAGGCTCCCTTCCTATATTTGTGATACTACAGATTTTCTGCGCCAAATATTTGATGTTAAATGAGAGAGTGACATGCTTTTAATGGCGTTGGATGTATGCACCCTATACACAAGCATTAAACATCAGGATGGTCTGAGGCCTGCTCAGTACTATTTGAGAATGAGACCTATAAAGTATACGGCACACCTCAAAATGTTGTTAGAGATGATGGATTGGTGCCTTAATAAAAATATTTTCCTTTTTAACAATGAGCTATTCCAGCAGCTAAGAGGTAGGGCCATGGACACCTACTTCGCCCCCAGTTATGCGAATCTGCATATGGGATGGTGGAAGGAGCGGGTACTCAGTAGCCAAAAGATGGAAAGCTGGCCAGACCATATAGCATTATGGCTGAGGTTTATTGGTAACCTCTATGTGCTCTGTTGGGGCACAGAAGAGGAGGCTAACCAATTCATAAATGAATCAATGACAATCAGATCAATTTGAAGTTCACAGGTAAAACAAGTAACAGTGCCATAGAGTTTCTGGATGTAATGGTGCGGGTGGGAAATAAGAAACTGGAAACCACAGTTTATCATAAACCTACGGCAGGAATACCATTATCCATGCCAGGAGCTTCCACCCAGCCCCCCTGATTAAGAGCATCCCATTTGGGGAACTGTACAGAGCCAGACGGGTATGCACTACAGATACAGATTATGACATAGTAGAAAAACACATGGTAAATCCTTTCAAACAGAGGGGATATACAGAAGAGGCACTTAACGTAGCTTCCAATGGAACAAGAGCAAAAACAAGAGAAACAGCTCTCTTTGACCCACCCCGCACTAAAGCAAAAAAGAGGGCGATTCAGCCCCACAGATCCATCACCACTTACAATATAGAACACCAAAAAAAAGTTTGCAACAGCCTACAGAGACACTGGCACCTTATCAGAAATGATCCTGCCATTGGATCCCTGGTAATGAGTCATCCGCAGATGACATTTAGAAAATCTAAATCTATAAGAGACCACTAGTGAAGATCGATTTGGAAACAGAACGATCAACTACTACCTGGTTGACACGTAAGGAAGGTTTTTTAAAGTGTACTAAATGCAAAGCATGCAGGAACTGTAGATGAAAATGTTGATCCCCCTTTAAGAAATCTATCAAAATCAGAGGATATCTGACATGCAAAACTAGCTCTGCAGTACACGTTCTTGAATGCCCATGCGCAAAACAATATGTGGGGACCACAACTCTGCCTGTCCACAAGCAGATACTGCAACATATATAAGCCATTGTAAATAAGGATCGCAGTTATCCAGTTGCTCCTCATTTTGAAAAGAATCACCATAACGATCCTGTTGAATTGGCATATAGCTGCCTGGCCCATGTCCCCGAGAGAAAGAGAGGGGGCGAAAGAGAAAAAGAATTGCGCAGACTGGAAACCAATTTCATACTGGAATTAGACAGTGAAGAGCCCCGTGGCTTCAATGTAGATGAAGAAATGCATACATTTCTAAGAAAATTGCCCGTCCTACACTGCACACCCTCGAGTGACCTCTCTGTGCTTATTTTAACTGTAGATATAAAGTAAGACAAACGACACAATGCTTAATAAGTTTCCTTTCAATTTCCTTTTCTTTTGAACTTGCATATTGTCAGTGATTTCATTAATTTAGCCTAACCTTGGTGTGTAAGATCCTGGGCCAGTGTTCAATACCCACTTGAGTTTTAATGTTGTGAAATGTATCCGATGTCGGGCTACTGTGTAAATAATATAAACGGTCTGTATGCTATCCATCCCAATTGGGAAAATCATTAGTGCACTACCACCCATTTGGAAGCTAGACCAGTTTTTCTTTCATTATGCATTGGGATACCGTGACGTACGACTAACATTCTACATAGACACCTGCCGTTTATTATTTAAAAGCCAAGGAGAGAATAGCCACACCATTGATTCAAACAATATTTATTTTGGAATCACGATGAGCCAATTCATTGTATATGCACAAGCACTTTTTTTGAGTATGTTATGGACAAATGCATATTTACAGATTGTGATACTGCAAGTATGCCAGATTGTGATACTGCAAGTATGCGCTGCGTCTTTGTCTTAACATGTATAAAAAATTCTACTTTAATACACTTGTATTTGAACAAGTATGAATTGTTACATGATGGCGCGCAAAGTGAAACAGAGAGTATTCAGACACAGCACAGTTTGTTTCCATGTAATTTTGTTTGATCACGTGTAACAACATAAGCACTAAGAGCGATAGCGCTCACTGTCGTGAACAAGGTTGGATGTAACAACCCGAAACACGTTGACTAGTGCGTATCCATAATAAATATCATTGGGAACCACGTTTGGAGTGCTGTGCTTTGCTATCGCCTGTAGGTAATATATATATATATATATATATATATATAGTACCTACTGGCGATAGCCAGTAGGTAGTTATAGTTAGGACCAACTTTTCCCATAGACAAAGAGTTTTTTTGTTTTGCTAATAACTTTGGTGCCGTTTGATGAATGTTCATGAAATATATATTACCTGCTGGCGATAGCAAATAGTCTCGCCTCGATAGCTTTCTGACAAATTTGCTGTACATCCGTTCAGCGGTTCGGCCTGTAGACGTGTCTAAAAATAGCAAAATCCGCATAGACATTGCATGGAGAAAAATCGTTTTGGGACCCCTCAAAATAAAAAAACTCTTCGTCTATGGGAAACGTTTTTTGGTTTTGCTAATAACTTTAGTGCCGTTTGATGAATCTTCACGAAATGTTCCACAGAAAGTGCCCTACTGTGCCTAGTTCTGCATGGACAGTTTCAGGGTGATTCGTCAAGCGGGGGCCAAGAAAAAGGGGGGTCCCAAAACGATTTTTCTCCATGCAATGTCCATGCGGATTTTACAACTTTTAGACACGACTACAGGCTGAATCACTGAACGGATTTACAGCAAATTTGGCAGAAAGCTAGCTCTTGGTCCATAAAGAGCGCTTTTTGTAACTTGGTGTAAATCTGTTCAAGTTTCAAGTTTTCAAGTTTTATTTAGTCAATGTTTTGGAACTCCGAAGAGATCCACATGGAAGAAGATCATACAAATAAATACTACATGTACATTGTCAGTGACAAATTAAGATTCATAAAATTAATTGAGAGATATACAAATTCATATTATTAACCTGAAGTTCATAAAATAGGCTAAACCTGAATTATTTCTCTGAAACATTAAAATACATTACGACATATCCAAATTCAAATCCTTTAGCACAAGGTTCACAGCTAGACTAATTTAAGTGTAGGAAGCATTTGAAAATGTTAAAAATTCGATAACAAAACAATTCATTAAGAGGGTCAGTTAAAGTCTGTAAAACCTCAGAAGTTGATCGAACTGACAGTTTCAGGAAAATAGGCCTCAGCAATTTCCGGCGATGCAATAATAGAGCAGGGTAAATGAATAATACATGATCCAAATCTTGAATCCCTTTCTGACAAAAGTTACAAACTTCAGGGGGTTCCATACCATTTAGATGTTAAACAATTTAGAGGAAGGCTATCCCATCGCAACAAAATCAAAAAGTGCCTGACACCGTGTGGCATATTCCATTTTACATATGGTTGTGCTTTGTTCATTAACACGGTGTCTTTTACCTTTAGAAATCCCCTTTTTTGGCACAGGCCTCGCTATCCAAACGAAAGCTTAAGGCCTGTGAGGCAATCTTCGTAACTAGCCTTCAGTTGAGAGGAGGAAGCGTAAGCACCAGACTTGACTCTAGCCCAAGTTGGGATGTAGCATGCTTAAAGTTCCTGAAGACTAGTGTCTTATCCTTCTTTTCTACCAAGATTTCCTTTCTCATGTGGTGTCTTAGTGTGCCCGCCTCACTCTTCTTAAGATAAGCCACCCAGCGAACAAACCCTGAACATATACACTTCTAATTCCCATTTCCAATCGTTTTGCAGCCACTGGTATTGAGGTGTTACAAGACATGAGCTTTCTCAATACCTGCCCTTCAGTTCTATTCAAGAATTCCCATCTAAGAATATTGATGATCTCCACTGTATATAGGAGGGTGGCGGCTACTTTAGCCTGATAAACTTCTAGGAGGTGGGAAAAATGTTTCCTACCAGTACCACCATAAAGTGCATTCAAACCCTTGGTCTGAGATAGGGCCTTACATTTGTTGTTTTTAATGTGACCCCTGTCACTTAGATTGCTGCACACTATTTTTCCTAGGAAGGCATAGGTTTTTACCACTTCCAGTATTTCAGACCCCAAGTACCAGGGAAAGTTGGAATATTTAATTTTTTTCTTCCCATGGAAGCAGAGTATTTTACTTTTAGAGGTGTTAATTTTTAAATAATGTGCATCAACATATTGTTGTAAAGCCACCAACCAGTTATTAAGACCCTTGGGAGGAAGATTCAAAATCACTATGGACCTCATTACGATGTCGGACGGACTTGCGTCCGCCCGACACCGTTGCGGATTAGAATTCCGACTGCACAATTTGAATGTGACCGCCTACGGGCGGTTGGAAACATCCATTTTTCTATGGCAGCTTGTGCGGCGGGCAGAAAAAGGCCAGCAGCAAAAGCTGCCATTGAAAAATTGATGTTTTTAAACATTCCTGCACTGTGTGCAGGGATGTTTAGGGCAGCACCATAGGTGCCCCCCAGGTCCCATTGTGGAGGCCGCGGAGGGACGGGGCCCTGCTAGGGGCCCTAAAGTTACTTTCCGACAGCCTTCCTATGTCGGAAAGGCTGACTTGGAAAGACTGTTGGAAAGTGACATCATCATAATCCCGACGGACGAGCCGAGGCTGGCTCTGCCGTCATTATAGGATTGTGTGTCTTTCCTATTCTCTGACAGGCTACTTCAGCCAGTCGGAAAAGCAGCGGATGGTCCCTCCCCCCGATGTCTCTCTCCGCTGCATCGTAATGCGGCGGGCAGACCACGGGCAGATGTCGGGTGGACCGCAACGGACGGTTGGTCGGTTGCGGTCCGCCCAACATCGTAATGAGGACCTATGTCGTCTGCATACAGAAGACATGAGGTTGGCCACTCCCCAATAATCGGAGAACTTTGTGAGAGTGAGGTAGGTAGGCCCGAAATATATATGGAAAATAGCAGCGGGTCTAATAGACACCCTTGTTTTAAACCATTCTTTGTCTGAATTTCCCTAGAAAGACCATGATCACCCTCTAGCAAACCTTTCCAGCACGTGGAAGAATGAAGGGCAATGATTAGATGCAGAAAGGTACCTGGCATTCCAAGATCTGACCGTTTTTTCCCACAGCACCGGGTGATCTACTTTATCGAATGCCGTGAAAAAGTCTATGAATGCGGCATATATGACACCTCCTCTAATGGCACCTACTTCTCATTGATTAACTGTAGAGTAGCTATATTGTCATGAGTTCCATGTTTTTTTCTGAAACCTGTCTACTCTAACGGTATAATCTTACTGTTCTCTGCCCAGGCGTTTAACTGAGCTAGCAGACATTTGGAAAAGACTTTACACATCGCATCTAATAACGCAATCTGGCGATCATTTACTGGGATATTGCAATCGCCCTTTTTAAATAAAGGGACGATAATACTACTTTTCCATGAGGAGGGGACTGTCCTGCACTCATAAAAATTTTTAAAGACCGGACATAGTAATGCGGCCCAAAGAGTGGCTTCCTGTTTTATTACAGAAATTGCTACTTCATCTGGTCCCATGGCAGCAGAGGAATTCATTCCTAAAATGGCTGACTCCAATTTCTTTTTATCTGGAAAATTATATGTGGATAAACTATAGTTCAGAATGTGGGGCCTTTCTAACTCACCAATTGCTGCATATAAAACAGAGATGAAATTAATCCAGCTATCTTCCCTAATTGGGGATGGAGTGGTCCTAACCCTTGCCCCACACCCTTCTGACACTATTTCCCAGAAATTTCTCATCTGCTCCTTAAACACAGCTTCTCGCATCTCAATCCATATCCGATCGCAAGCTTTCTTTTTTAAACTTGTCTTTAGGTGGCATCTACACCTCTTTAATAAAGACAAACGGGAACTTCTCGCATTAGTATATAGAATGAATTGCTTCCTGACCAAACCATTTATTTCCATATTCAATTGGAGAATCGGGAAGGGAGTTAGCTTTCTAGAGACCTTTGGTTGCCTTTGAATTGAATTAGTTAAAATCTGCTTCATAAACTGATTTAAAAAGTGTAAAGTGTCGACCTCCCAAGTGTCCAGATTATTAACTGTATCTTTCAATATGCCCTTCAGAACAGTTATCATTTTAGGGTCCCACTGCGTTCTTCCTGATTTTTTATTAAATTTAGAGGAGTCCCCATCAAATTTCCAGGAACTAACTGGGTAGGTATTTACCTCAAATTTGAAAACCAATAGACGATGATCGCTAAGGATGGAGTCAACTATTTGCAAGTCACCTAGCAAATGGAATGAGGTAAACCCAACAACCAAATAGTCCAGGATTGCCTACCCTTCGAAGATTTATGGGTATACTGTGCTGGAGAATAAGATGGTAATCTCCCATTTGCTATTAAGTAATCGTTGCTTCTCAGCTGTTCAAAGAGGATCTTCCCTCTCATTTTTCAGTACCATATTCAAAACAATTTTAGAACAAAATGTTACCCTCGTTTTAGTCCCCGGCCCAGAATGGGCTAGGGAAACCAATGACAGTTGACTGCTTTGGATTAAATTCAAGTTTGTATTTTCTACAAAACATGCAAGTAAAGAAGAACGATTCAGGATTAAGTCTGAGTCAAAAGGGGGGGCGGAGCTTGCTCGCGACCAAGATGGCCGCTTGAGCCGAGAGCTCCGATAATCCGTCAGCCGATACTACAGGAATCCTGCAACTACGTAACACGAGGATCGAGTGAAGACGACCCCTCGACTCCTGATCTCTGGCTGCTCGGTCTGGGCGAAAAACTGAGAAGCTCCGATCCATTGGAGCGCGCGCACGCGACCTGCGTTCACAGCGCCGGACGGGCCTGCTACTCTGCAGGAGAGCTGCTGTATCACCGCTCCGCCCGCATTGAGTGGATAAGTGCGGTGGAGGGCACAACGCGCAGATCCCGGCCCCTGCTGAGATTGCATGACCGGGAGCTCACCACCGGGCGATGGACGACTGCGGCGCGACCCCCGCCTGAGACACCCGGGGGTGAGCCGGAAGACGGCGCGAGATCGGGAGCGGGGACGGAAGGTGCTGCGTGGCCTGCGGCTGCTCCCGGCTGCCGCCGGGAAGTGAAGAACCCCGATGCCCGGCTAGGTGCGGAGGTCCAGATAGCGGTGTGCACTCGCCGGAATAGCATCCGGGTGCGGGAGGCACCCCCTTCACCCCCAGGCTGTGGCCCAAGTTGATTAGTGCCTGGCCTCCCTGCCGCCCTGGCCTGGGCCTTGCTGGTGGGACGGCAGCCGCCGCTCATTGGAGGGGAGCCTGTCCATACAGGGTGAGTGCTTCCTGGGGCGGGTTGCCCGGGATGCGAACTTCTGGATCAGTGGAGGCCCCAGACTGCTCGAAGCTGCACTGCGGAGAGAGTTGAGGTGGGGGACGACCCCGGAGTGCTGTGTCCCGCAACGCCATAGAGTCCTGGTGCGTGGTGCCCCCCCCCTCCCTCACGACGATCTCCGTTGCGGACACTTGGCCTTCCCTCGGTCCTGTCTGGATCCCGGTGCCGGTACACGTGGGGCTGGTGGCGCCTGTGCCTCCTACGCCGGCGGCGCGCTTGAGTCCCCTGTTAAGCGGTTCGGATAGTAGCTGCCCACCTGATAGGTGCGCTGGGCTGGCCAGTCTTGCTGGATACATTGGTGCTGGTGGCTGACCCGGGGAGCACCGGGAGGGACATCAGGGAGCTGCCCTTGTATTCTGGGAGTGGAGGCACCTTCCAGGAATAGGCCCGAAGAAGTGCCTGATCAGTCATCACTGCTAAGTCAGGATGGGCCGTGTGGACAGAACGCAACAGAAACTGTCGTTTGGCCAGAAGAGGTCAAAATCTAGCGAGGCTTTGCGCGACGGTGCGACTGGAGAACAGGACCACACGGCAGAAGATCCAGGGGACGACATCAGAGGCCTACTGCGGTCCATGGAAAAGAATTTGCAGGGGGCATAACGGCGCTTGGCACTAAGATGGATGCACTGTCCTACCGGATGGATCGTATGGCCGAAAGTCTAGACAAGCACGCCGAGCGCCTAGACATGTCGGAGCGCAGGCTCACGGAGGCTGAGGAGGCTCAGACGATCCTAGACACGGAGCATAAACAACTGGGCGGGATCCTGAAGGTGCTCCAGGACAAGACAGAGGACCTGGAAGCGCGCTCTAGGCGCTGTAACCTCCGCATCGCAGGACTCCCTGAGACCACCCAGACGGGGAATATGGAACAGTTCACGGAACGACTCCTGAAGACTTTGCTCGGCGAGGACACGTTCTCCCCTATGTTTGTGGTGGAGAGGGCGCATCGATCACTGGGCCCACGACCGCCACCGGGTGCTGCCCCTAGACCGATCATAGCGAAACTGTTGAACTACCGTGATCGGGATGTAGCACTGAGGTCAGCTAGAGAGAAACAACAGCTGCAATTTGAAGGGTCCTCTATCTCTCTGTTTCCGGACTTTACGGTTCGGGTTCAGGAGGCACGGCGCCAGTTTGCCCCCATGAAGAAACAACTCCGTGACATGGGGGTGGACTACGCCATGCTATACCCGGCAAAGCTCCGGGTCAACCGTCAGGGACGATCCCACATTTTCACCGACCCAAAGGCGCTTCAGAAGGCAATGAAAGACTGGGCGAAGGAGAAGCGGCACAGCCCGGAGAAGCGACTCCTTGATGAGGCGGCGGGTGGCATGCTGGACAACCAGGATTAGAAATTTGCTGGTGACAATGTGTGAAAAGTTTAAGAAGTGTAGGGGACTTCCTAAAGTTGCTCTTGCAGCCAAGTGTGAATGGGTCATGTCTGTATGAACAGAGGGGGTCTGTTACGAGGAGCAGCACCGGGGGATGGTAATACTTCTGTTGATAATTGGGCTCCCTGCTCTCCTCTCCTGCTGTTTGGGGTGCGGCGAGGGGTTCTAGTTGGGGGTCGTGATACCCTGAGGGATCGGAGGTGTTTAGTCCGCAGGCGTAGCTCAGATACTATCTTCACTTATGGCTTGAGAACATGGGGTTCATACACCATACCTTAGCTCGCCCTTTGGTTACTTCACCTTTTTGATTTTGATCAATCTCCCGGAGTAGCATTTGGGATTACAGTTGGGTTTCAGTACTACAAGCTGTACGTAGTTGCTTAAACTAGTCTTGACGGTTTTCGGAGCGCAGCCTTATGAAAGCCGAACGCTTTTTCCAACTGTTTCTTTGTGGGGAGAGCAACATCCGCCCTCGTGTGAATCACACTGGGGAGTACAATTTCAGTTGGGGGGGTGGGGGGTGGGAATGTATTATGGGGGGGAGGGTATAATTCGCAGCCAAGTTGGGGTGGGGCAGGCGTGGGTGGAGGGTGTTTTTTTTTTGGGGATTTGTCTTGATTATTTTTTGGATTGTTGAGAGTGATTCATTTCGACTAATTGCAGAGTTGTGGGGTGAGGGGTTGTATGGCGCGGGTCCTGTTGGGGTGGGCCTGACGTGGGTGGGGGGGTGGGTAGGGGGTGGGAATGCATTCAGACTGACCTTTGACATATTTTTTGCTGTGACAACTTGGGTAGCGCGACATCATGGCTGTGTAGACCCGAAGAGACTGACGCCATGGGACATAGGCTGGATACCTCATCATGACGGATAGGACTACGACGCGTTCTGACAATGCCGTGGGCTCGGTAGCAGTGCTTACGTGGAACGTACGTGGCCTTAATGATTATAGGAAAGTCCGGAAAATTCTGAGCTACTTATATAGGCATAATATAGACATCGCTCTCCTACAGGAGACACACCTCCCTCTAGATAGCCCCATTTTACGCACAAAAGGGCTCCTAGGTAATGTGCACGTGGCAGGTTTCACCACGCATGCTAGGGGGGTCCTGACGTGGGTCAATCCGAAGACGGCGTTCCGTCTGTCTCCTTTGGAGACGGATAGGGAGGGTCGGTTTGTTCTTACCAAATGCTACGGTAGGGGAATGGAGCTGCTTTTCTTAAACGTTTATGGACCTAATTATGATCACCCAGACTTTTATGATAAGTTGACTGACCTGACTCATCTCCAGGCTCACGGACAGATCCTATGGGGAGGGGATTTCAATTTTGTTAGGGACCCTGCTTTGGATAGGTCGGACGGCCCGGACAGGCGTGTCTCCGCTTCGGCTAAAGTCGTGGAGGCATCATTGATCAGGTTGGATATGCGCGATGTTTGGCGCCACGGGCACACGGGCCAGGGCGGGTACACACATTATTCTGCGTATTATAATGTCCATACCAGAATAGACTACTGGTTTGCCTCCAGAAACTTGTCGCCGCACATCCAGTCTTGCACGATTCTACCGCGCACATATTCAGATCACTCACCCCTGCTCTTGGTTCTCACTTCTCCCCAGAAGCGTATTCCCCCCTTTATGTGGCGCTTCCCACCTTACTCCCTCCTGGACGCCGTTTTTAAGGAAGAAATCGCTACGGCAATCAAAACGTTTTTTTAAACCAATGTGGGGTCAGTTGATTCCTTTCAAACAATATGGGAGGCTTTTAAGGTATATATTAGGGGGGTGGCAATATCAAAACACGCGGGGTTCTTAAATCGATTCGTAATAGGCTGACGGTCCTGGAGCATAAGATAAAGACGCTAGAGGCTTCCCTGATCGATGGCCCGAATGCAGCGCTTAATCTAGAATTGACGCAGACCCTACAGGAATACCATACAGAGGCCGACGGGGAAATAAAGCATCTTGGGAAGTATGCCACTGCTCGCACTTATGGCGAGGGCGAACGGCCGGGAGCGGTCCTTGCGCAGCTCCTCAGGCAGCGTAGAGATGCCACGGCGATCCCAGACATTCGACCACAGCCTGAAGACTCTCCGTTGACAGGGGCCCAAGTGGCGGATCAATTTCGTCAATATTATACGGACCTCTATGCTTCGCGAGGCTGCAGCCCGGACGAGCAAATATTAGACTATCTGACGCATATAAAGCTACCGTGGCTGTCCGACGTACATCGAGAGTTTCTGATGCGGCCGATCGAAAGGGATGAAATAATCCTAGCTCTCTCTGATATGAGGGCGGGGAGCGCGCCGGGAGGGGATGGCCTCACTGTCGCCTTTTACAGAGCGTTTATTGATCTTTTACTGCCACACCTGCTCGCGCTGTTTGAGGACATGTGTGCCACAGGCGTGATGCCCCCAACTATGCGTGAAGCGATCCTGGTTGCTATACTTAAACCGGGTAAGTCTCCAGACGAGTGTGCCTCGTATCGTCCTCTGTCCTTGATGAATGTGGACACTAAACTTTTCGCGAAACTGCTTGCCAATCGTTTGGCTCCGCTCGTCACGACCTTGGTGGCCCCGGAGCAGGCCGGATTTGTGCCAAGCAAAAATCTGACATACAACCTGCGCACGGTCTTTGCTGCTCTTCAACATACAAGACCGGAGGTGCCGGCTATGGCGGTATTTTTAGACATGGAAAAGGCATTCGACTCGGTCGAATGGCCCTTCATGAGGCAGGTCCTCCGCCGCATGGGGGTGGGGGAGGTGTTTCTACAACTTCTTGCCGTACTGTATTCCTCCCCCACAGCGCGCATAAAAATAGGCTCCCTGGTCACTGACCCTATACGAATTTACAGAGGTACAAGACAGGGCTGCCCCTTATCTCCAATTCTCTACGCCCTGATTGCTGAGCCCTTGGCATGCGCCCTACGGGAGTATCATAGCCATAGAGGCATTCGCTTTCTGAATTACCGCCTAATCGTCTCCACCTATGCGGATGACACACTGCTTTATGTCAGAGACCCTGAGGATAATCTCTCCCCGGTTTTACGTGAGGTGGTGCGCTTTGGCTCTTTGTCTGGCCTAAGGGTCAACTGGAGCAAATCCATCATGTTCCCCCTGACCCCAACCACGGCGGCCTTCGAGCCTGAGTACCCTCTGCAGTGGACTACGGAGGCGGTGCGGTACTTGGGGATCAAACTGCACACTGACCCTGAGGTGGTCCTCAGGGAGAACTATGGGGTCGCTATTTCCAAGTTGGAAGAGGATATTAATCGATGGGTGCGCCTCCCCTTATCGTTGATGGGCAGAGTGTCCCTTATGAAAATTATTGTGCTGCCGCGCTTTCTCTTCCTCTTCATGAATATCCCCATGGTACTTCCCCGTGTATTCTTCCAGCGCCTCCAGTCCTTAATGGTACACCTGGCCTGGGAGGGCAAGCAGACTCGCGTTGCCTGGCACATACTGACAATGCCGTACTCGATGGGGGGACTGGGTGCTCCTGACTTGGATTTGTATTATAGAGCTGCTCAAAGTTCTCAAGCATATTATTGGATTCACGGCCCGTTTGACATTCCGCACGTACGTATAGAGGCGATAGTTGCTGCCCCTAGGCCTCTTCCTGCCTTACTGTTCGCACCCCCTGATAGACGTACGGGTATATTGGATGCGGTCGCTCATGCCTGGCATTATTTATTAGCTATTCAGGCGGGCAACATATTGTATTCCCCAGTGGCCCGCCTTGAGTGGTGCCATTGGCTTGCACCATGTAGAGATAGGGGGGTCACAGCCGCTTTGCAGACGCTAAAAGCCCACACCATAGGGGACCTTTTTGTAGATGGCGAGGCGCGCACATGGGATGCTATGAACGGAGAGGACGCTCAGCCGACGCCTCTTGCCCGTTTCAAATTCCATAGAATTAGACATGCTCTTAAGGATCTATTGGGCGAGGATATGGCGGAGCCCCTGAGGTCGTGGCTCTAACTGCCGTCATTAGAGCGCAAACACCTGCTAAGATGGTATCTAGGATTTACCGCACCACACAGTCTGCTAGGGGAAATAAATACACCAAATCACGGCTAGCCTTGCAGCGTGACCTACAGGTCGACCTTACGGATGACAAATGGCTCTACTGCTGCATGAGCACTAAACGCGTCTCCCTAAATGGTCGGCACAGACTTGTACATTTTAAATTTCTAAACAGGGCTTACTACACGCCGGAACGTCTCCATCGTTATGGGCTACGGGAGGACTCACAGTGTGACAGATGTGGGGAACAAATTGCTGACTTCTTCCACTTAGCCTGGACATGCCCGGTGGTTGCCCGCTTCTGGGTTCGGGTTTTTTCTGAAATAAATAGAATCACTGAACTGACATTGGCCCCTGACCCGTTTTTAGCATTGCTGGGATACTCCAAGCCCCTCCCTAAAGCGTTGCGACGGCTAGTAGACATGGCATTGCTTTTAGCAAAGAGATGTGTGGCGATCTGTTGGCTTCGTGGCCCGACGCCTACAATAGCTCAGTGGACTAAAGATATGATGTACTGCTGCACCCAGACCGAAAACTACAGTGACTTGTTACCGCCCGCAATAGACCAAAGAACTTTTGGGCCCTGTACAGGCCGGGAGGGGCGACCTTGGTGGACACTGACTTGGACGCTGCATCTCCTTCACGTCACCCTGCCCCCCTGACCAGTAGCCCCCTTGTAGCATTACGACTGAATGCTCCCAACGACGTAGGCCGTCCGGCCTTGCCCTTTGACGAAATGGTTAAGACAGTAGAGGGGTCTATGGCGTTGAGCGTATTGGGTTTACCAAATGTATGATGCACTGTATACCTATTACCAGCACGGTACTGCGCCGTTTACTTCTGAATGTCGCACGAAGCTACTATTTTGTGAAGTAGGTCATTGTCTCTTGTTAGTTGTGTATAAAACTAATAAACAAGGTTTAAAAAAAAAAAAGTCTGAGTCAAAAAGGGGGACAAAGACTATGTAGCGATTATGGACCATCTACAAGGGCAGAGAGTATTATGCACGGATTTCCCTTCCTTTCCCATCCACAGAATGAATGGGTATGAAAGTGCACTGCATAAGGGTCCACTAGGGGGCAAGCAGAACATAAGGCACTACAATTCCCAGAAGCCTTACGCTCGTCACACCGGAAGTAGAATCCGGCATTGTGGTCCAAACGGACACTACAAAGCCCCTCCTCTGTATGAGATCGGGGCTTAACAAACTTTCAGAACGCTTCGAACATTTCCCCGTTGGATTCCTGAGACTCGACGTGCGCATTCAGCCTGCCTCCACCGAGTGATCTCGTGTTCCAGAGCTCTTGCAAGCGGAAGGTATTTCCCCGCGGGATTGCAAAGTTTCAGTGAGTGCCTATAGCCTGCCTCCATGCTGAGACGGTCCATGAGGCCTGCCTAGTGAAAGTAACTGGGAAAGCGCTTCTTTACTTCAAAGGACCAAGACGCCGTTCAGCGCGCTATTATGTCAGGTATTTAGGTGCGCGTAGAAGCGCTCTCTTAAAGCCCGTTGTTTTTGATTGTTTTATTTTGTGAATTACCCTTGCTGATTTTGGTTCTCTTTACGACCACGAATGCTTCATAGGAAAAGCATTAGTGTTTCTGTTGGTGCTGGCTCCAGTGACTTATCAACACCAGTGCTACCCCATATCTACCCTCAGAGAGAGAGGATTGGAGTTACCATTCTGATGTTCTGCAGTGTTGAGAGTGTGAGTGGAGAGAATGTATCTTTCTTCATCTTGGTATGATTGTACCTTCTATTCTGTTTCTTAACCCTGACTCCTTATCTCATTTTTGCATATAGTTACCTTCCAAGGGGACTCCGAAGCTTCCAAGTGGAATGTTGTAAATTCCGAAAGCGGAAGCGAGACTAGGAAGGGCAGTCTAGCCTGCATTGTTTTTTATTTTATCCACTTCCCTTTTCCCCGGGGTGCATTTGCACATAGTAGTGTCTCATCACTCTGTGTGGGGGTGCGCTCGGGGAGATGGGGGCCTGTCTGCCTATCATCGTTCCTGCTGACTATCTTCCGAGGTTAGTGGCTGCATACTATTTTGTGCTACTGACATTCGCGACAGATTGTTAAGCCCACGACTATTGTCGGCCTGAGCGATGGATACTAATGCGGCTTTTACTTCACTGTTGGAGGGCTTTTCGGCTCTCCAGCAGGAAGTACATACCTCACGTCAAGAAACCCAGGAATTGAGAAGTGAGATGGGAACATTACGTAGAGAGGTAGCAGGCATCTCTAGAAACGGCAAAACTTATACTTTTGGAAAGGGCTCGTATATTAAAGACTGGACTCTTCCCCCACCTGCGTCTTTTCCAGAGGGAGGTTCACAAGGTACAGGTTTTTTTTCCGTCCCAGCAGCAACCCCTCCTTCCCAAGGAGCCATTCCCACTGTCCATGTAGTACAGAACCCTGGTATTCCTTTGGCACCTCCGGAACGCTTCTATGGGGATCCAAAGAAATTCGAAACATTTCTCAATCAAAGCA
This sequence comes from Calotriton arnoldi, assembly GCA_963921515.1. NCBI lineage: Eukaryota > Metazoa > Chordata > Amphibia > Caudata > Salamandridae > Calotriton > Calotriton arnoldi. The sequence continues at coordinate 1,682,463 of CAWUFW010000745.1, read as the reverse complement.
GACTCCACTTCCTCTGTAAACCCGCAGTTTTCCAAGATGACGCATCCAAGACATCCTTTATGATGTCATATATGGGGGCAACGCAGCTAGCTGGACTATTCCATTGATGGAGCGTAATGATCCAGTACTACACAACTTTAAGGACTTCTGTACAGAGTTGCGGAAATTATTCGATAGAAAAACCCACATGCTGTCTCTGGACCGAGAACTGCTCACCCTTCGACAAGGATCACAGGACTTACTAACTTACATTACTACCTTCAACCGTCTCTTGGTAGAAACCGATTGGCCACAAGAGAAACGAACGACTCTCTTCTATCAAGGGTTACGTAGTGAACTGAAGGATGTCCTTTCCCAAGTAGTACAACTGCCTCGGACCTGTGAGGAATTGATAGAACTCACGGTTCAATTAGACCATCGGGTACAGGAAAGAAAAGGGGACAGAAGCCGCGGAGAACCACGTTACTTCATTCCCAGACCACGACCACCCCTCGAAGAACGCACCAAGACGTCGGATGGGTCTGAACCCATGCAAATCGGCGGAATCCGAGGCCCGCTTACCATGGAGGAGAGAGAAAAAAGGCGACAGCAAAAACTCTGTCTCTATTGTGGGAAAAGCGGGCATTTCATCAGAGAGTGCCGAGCCCGGGCTAAAGGTCCTGATCGAGGTATTACGGCTAGGACACAAGCAACAGCGCAACAGGGGAAGGAAAACTGAGGAGCCCAAGCATGGACGGGATCTCCACCTTGGGTTCAGGACCAGATAAGATCCCTTCACTTCTAGCCAACACCATCCAACCATCTGTGGCACACTTGAATGTGAGTGTTACCTTATGGGTTACCACAGACAGTCCTCTAAATATGTCCGCTTTGCTGGATTCCGGAGCCACCGGGAACTTCATAGACCAGCAATATGCCTGGAACATTGGAGTTCCATATGAAAGAAAGAAGAACCCCGAAATCGTGAAAGCAGTAGATGGGAAATCACTGACTTCTGGACCCGTTGTTTATCACACCGTTCCTCTATCCATGCGTTTTGGTAAGAACCATTATGAACTCATACAATTCGACCTCATTGACGCCCCCACTTTCGCCTTATCTTAGGTATGCCCTGGTTGACCCTACATGACCCTGTTATACGGTGGGCAGAACGTACTGTATCCTTGACGTCCTCGTTTTGTAAAGAGCACTGTACCAAACAGTCCCTACTCAAGGAAGATACAACAGAAACTCAGGCTGAACTACTAGCCATGGGATGCGGAGAAGTTGGGTACTGCTGCTCAACCATATTACCGGAGGAATATGGCGACTATCAGGCAGTCTTTGACAAACAAAAAGCAACCCAGTTACCACCCCATAGACCCTACGACTGTCGTATTGATCTTATTCCAGGAGCCGACATCCCCTGTAGCAGGGTATATGCACTCACAGAACCAGAGACACAATATCTTAAATCCTACATAGACGAGAACCTTGCTTCTGGCTTTATCAGACACTCCACCTCACCAGCTTCTTCTCCGCTTTTTTTTATCTCGAAGAAGGATAGAGGAACACAGTTCACTTCACGTTTCTGGAGAGAGCTTTGCAAGACTATGAACATAGAGGCCCGTTTGTCCACCAGTTACCATCCTCAGACCGATGGAAAAACAGAAAGGCTCAATCAAACCTTGGAACAATACTTAAGATGTTTCACTCTTCAAAACACTTCCGACTGGTATCCCCTGATTTGGATGGCAGAATTCGCATATAACAACGCTAAACATTCCACGTTGGGATGTTCACCCTTCTTTGTCTCTACGGTTTACATCCGAACATGCTTCCCTTCGATTGGCCCGTTGTGTCCAAACACCCCACCATACATGAACACCATGCCCATTTGAGAGCAATACTCACTGAGGCTAAGCACCAGTTAGCCCTATCCCAGACGATACAAAAACGTTATGCTGATACAAAGAGGACTCCAGAACCCGTATATCAGGTGGGAGATAAAGTATGGCTGTCCACAAAAACTTGCATCTAAAAGGGGTAGGCAAATTGGCTCCAAGATACATAGGCCCTTACGGAATTGAGGAGATTATCAACCCTGTGGCAGTTCGTCTATCCATACCCCACTCTTGGCACATACATCCTGTGTTTCACGTGTCACTGCTCCAGCCGTGCCCAGTGAATATGAGATTACCCTCTAAACCCGTTCCCCTTGAAATAGACGGGCAGGAAGAGTACGAAGTTAGAGAAATTCTAGACTCCCGAATGATCAGAGGCCGTGTACAGTACCTAGTGGACTGGAAAGGGTACGGGGTGGAGGATAGAACCTGGGAACCCTCCGCCAACCTACATTGCCCCCTCCTGTTAGAACGCTTTCATGCGAAGTATCCCGGTAAGCCAGGTCGACCGCCGAGACGTCGATCCTTAAGGGGGGGTTCTGTAGCGATTATGGACCATCTACAAGGGCAGAGAGTATTATGCACGGATTTCCCTTCCTTTCCCATCCACAGAATGAATGGGTATGAAAGTGCACTGCATAAGGGTCCACTAGGGGGCAAGCAGAACATAAGGCACTACAATTCCCAGAAGCCTTACGCTCGTCACACCGGAAGTAGAATCCGGCATTGTGGTCCAAACGGACACTACAAAGCCCCTCCTCTGTATGAGATCGGGGCTTAACAAACTTTCAGAACGCTTCGAACATTTCCCCGTTGGATTCCTGAGACTCGACGTGCGCATTCAGCCTGCCTCCACCGAGTGATCTCGTGTTCCAGAGCTCTTGCAAGCGGAAGGTATTTCCCCGCGGGATTGCAAAGTTTCAGTGAGTGCCTATAGCCTGCCTCCATGCTGAGACGGTCCATGAGGCCTGCCTAGTGAAAGTAACTGGGAAAGCGCTTCTTTACTTCAAAGGACCAAGACGCCGTTCAGCGCGCTATTATGTCAGGTATTTAGGTGCGCGTAGAAGCGCTCTCTTAAAGCCCGTTGTTTTTGATTGTTTTATTTTGTGAATTACCCTTGCTGATTTTGGTTCTTTTTACGACCACGAATGCTTCATAGGAAAAGCATTAGTGTTTCTGTTGGTGCTGGCTCCAGTGACTTATCAACACCAGTGCTACCCCATATCTACCCTCAGAGAGAGAGGATTGGAGTTACCATTCTGATGTTCTGCAGTGTTGAGAGTGTGAGTGGAGAGAATGTATCTTTCTTCATCTTGGTATGATTGTACCTTCTATTCTGTTTCTTAACCCCTGACTCCTTATCTCATTTTTGCATATAGTTACCTTCCAAGGGGACTCCGAAGCTTCCAAGTGGAATGTTGTAAATTCGAAAGCGGAGGCGAGACTAGGAAGGGCAGTCTAGCCTGCATTGTTTTTTATTTTATCCACTTCCCTTTTCCCCGGGGTGCATTTGCACATAGTAGTGTCTCATCACTCTGTGTGGGGGTGCGCTCGGGGGAGATGGGGGGCCTGTCTGCCTATCATCGTTCCTGCTGACTATCTTCCGAGGTTAGTGGCTGCATACTATTTTGTGCTACTGACATTCGCGACAGACTAATATTGAAGTGTCGACATTATAAGGGTAAAGCGAAGTGTCTTTCTTATCATAGTGTATCAAAGCTTCTTTCATTTTACATGCATCCACAAATGAAACAGCCTCTGGATTAAGTGAAGCGGGACATGCTGTTGACAAAATAGAAGAAGTTACAACCACTATATCAGAGTCAGTCCTCTCAGCTGGGGAGATGATAACAGGGATTGGAGAGCTTGGGCTTGACCCTACCATTTGGTGACCTTGGGTATGGTCCTCAGAACGTTGGGGGGCATCCACCCATTCACTTAAGCAAAGCTTTATGGGACCTTTTTTAGAGATACACCTGTTAGGTCTTTTCTTCCTTTTATGTTTTTTTGACTTACCCTTGCCTTTGACTTGAGCATTCCCAGTTGAGGCTACCATGCTTGACTCTAGTCTGGGTTTGGTCTTAAAAATTGAAACACTTCAGGTGCCGGATTTGATGATTTTACATTAGAACCAGGTATTACAGAATCCACAGAGCAAAGGGCAAAAATATATCTTACCTTAGATACATTTCTGATAGTGTCCCCCGATACTTTTACCATAGGTTTTCCTGCTTGCGAGCAGAACTCAAGAGTCGTGACCCGGGGAGACAGAACATGATCATTATCTGCTGGATTTGCACCAGTACTGGGCGTTCTCAAAATATTTTGGCTTGGCTTTTCCTGCTCTTCTTTGGTACTGATTAACACCTTCAGTATCATGCCAACTATGTCTTGTATAGAGTCAGACCCTGTTACAAATTGTTCTAAAAAGGTTAAAATAGAGGAAAGGAAAAAAATTCTCTCTAAACATAGCAGCGTATCAAAGACCTGACCTCCTGGCCTAAGGAATTACTTGGGCCGATGCCAATTAATTCTAATCTGGAGTCACCGAAATTTGGGATATTATTGAGGGGTGTTCCAAGGGTGTGCTGCTGAAAAGTTGCAAGCCAGTTGTAAGTAAGGGCATAGACGTAGGTTGTGAACTGTTATTTTTAACTTTATCTTTGCCAATCAGGCTGTACCTGCAGCTGAATTCCAGATCTATATGCAGGTGGGTAAAATCCTCTTTCGATGGACCAGACAATTCCTCTTGATATATTACTTCGACTTCTCTAACAGGGGGATTTTTCAACTGAAACTGTGCTGAGAGATCGACAACACTTTCCCCAGGAACAGGTTTCGCTCTGCAAGTTATCTCTTCCTGGACTATTTTCTCTTTTCTCCAAAAGGAAAAAATCAGATTCTTGCCCTTTAACGCATTGGTGTGAGGTACTCTATTTCTTAGCGGATCAGATGTAGTTTTAGCGCAGGCCCTAGGCATAATCAAACGACCTGAGCTCAGTTTTCTTGTAGTCATTTTGATTCTGCTTCGCCAATTAATATACTGAGGCACTTAGAGCAATGCACAGTTGTTGACAAGACACTCCTCAAGGTGGGTAAATCAGTGGCCGACTGTACTCCTTAGGGTGAGTGAATCAGTGGCCGAAGAGACCTTATGAGGTGGTTTGGTTTCCCAACACTATATCATTCATAGGGCACTGCACAGCAAGTAAGATGGGGAGCGCGGTGCTGCAAACCGCACTGAGATCTAGCTCGGCCGCTTCCCCTGCTCTGTGTTCAACCCCCCTGACGATGCCCTCTCTAACAGAGATCAAACGCTCCTTGCACTCCTCACCGCCTCGATTTTCCCACCTTCTTCTCTCTCGAAACAGTTCATGCCACCACCAGGGAAGATTTACTTGTATCCAGTCCCAGAATGGCAAAGTATACTGGCCGTAAGAACAAAGTTGGGAAATGTTAGACTTGGCATCTTTTGGCGTGTTTCCCCTGACTTTTTGCTTTCTGACCTCCCGGTTTTGACTCTGTTTTTGCTGGTGTAATGATTCTGCGCACTTTCCTCACTGCTGTCCAGTGGGAAAGTGCAAGTGCTCCTGTATAAAATGTGTTATGGATTGGTGTTTCCATGATTGGCCTATTTGGTTTATGTATCAGTCCCTTGTAAAGTGCACTGCGAGTGCCAGGGCCTATAGACCAAATGCTGTTGGTGGGCTGCAGCACTGGATTGTGCCACCCACGCAAACAGCCCGTAAAGTGTAACTCGGGCCTGCCATCGCAGAGCCTGTGCGCAGCCTGGGGCTGCCATGTCGACTTGGCAAGTGCACACACTTGCAAGTCCCTAAACCTTCCCTTTTCTACATGTTAGTCACCCCTAAGGTAGGCCCAAGGTACCCCTGTGGGCAGGGTGCGTTGTATGCGAAAGGTAGGACATGCCCTGGTGTGTGTGGCATGTCCTGGTAGTGAATTACAGCCTAGTTCGTTTTTCACTATTGCAAGGCTACCTGTTCCCCTAGGCCAGAACGGGCAGTTTTGATTATTACAGCTTATAATCCTAACTGACCCCGGGAACATGGTAGAAATTCGAGAGTAGTATGCCTGGACTCAGAATGATAAAATGCAGCTTTTAGTGAAGTTGGTTTTAACATTCTGTGTTTGAAAATACCACTTTTAGAAAGTGGGTATTTTCTTGTCTAACCATCCAAACCTGCCTCTGCGAGGTTGTGTATTCCTTGTCTGGAGTGTGAGTGACAGGGGCTGGGGGATGCCAGGAGGCAGGGTGAGTCAGCGCAGGGCTGAATAGCAAGATCTACATGTAGATGGGTGGGAGGGGTCGCACCTGGGCCCTGAATAGGACAGTGCCTTCCCTCCACAATGCTGGCTCCACCTCCTGTGGTGCGTCTGATGTCCCTGGCCTACTCACTGAAAGAAGGAACGGAGACTTGTCAACAAAGTGCTCCAGAACTGGTTTGGACTAGGCAAAGGCCTCTCTGCCTTCAGAGAACAAAGGAAATTGGGATATAAATATTGGGGCCCTGACCCCATGAATTTAGATCTCGCTGGAATCAAGGAACCTGCCAAGACGAAGAGCTGGAAGAGCTGCCAGGAGGAGTACTGCCCCTTTGCTGTGTTGTTGCTTTGTTGGGTTGGCCTGCAGTTGCTGCTTCTGTCTTGGACAGTGAAAGGACTGGACTGAACTTTCTACAAACTTGTGCTGAGTATCTCCAAGGGCCTGAAACCGAGCTGGCCTCCTGTTAAGAAGTCTCAGGGACTACAAAGACTTCACAAGCCTCTGGGTACCGCTTCTGGAACGCTGTTTCAGTTGCCACAGAGGAAGGGAACTGCAACCGACTCCGTCAACCGAATCCATCCCTGGCCGATGACCTGTTTGCACCGCAGACTGCATCGCCCCGCTTCGCATCGCAACCCTGGTCTCACCGTGGGCGATGTCCAACGCCGCCAACATCGAGCCGCTGCTTGCACCGTGACCTGTGGGCACCGCAGTTCGCATCGCATCGCTTCACTGAACCAGCCGGACCCGACCGACGCGGTCGCTGCAACTGGCTCAAGAGTCGTGACCGCACCGCATTTGGGGCACCGCTCGCACATCTGCGACGCACCGCTCCGACTCGCACCGCTGTCCGACGCCAGCTCCCGCACTCCGGCTAGGTCGCCGGCATCGCAACCTGTCAGCACCGCATCGAGCATCGTCTCACCCTGCATCGCACGCCTTGGACTCACCGACTCCGTCTGTACGACGCTCATCGAGCCGCTGCCTGCACCGCATCGAGGGACACCGCACCTTGCATCGCTCCGTCTTGCACCGCAACCGCGACGAACGCCGACCGGCTCGTACACTCCGTACCAGCCACAACGAGAAAGGTACTGTAACCGAGTCTGTTCACGACTCTGCTGACCCGTATCGACGCGGTCGGCTGGAACTGTTAGACTCTGTGGTTTTCAGCATCACGGTAGGCTCGGACGGAGCTACCGACTCGTACGAACTTTGTTTTTGGACTATTCCTGCAAAGAAGAAGTTACCTTATCAAGTATTCGTTTTTAAAGTACAGTATTGTGGATTTTCGTCATAATTGGTCTTGTCTTGAGTATATAAAATATTGGTTATTTTTCTAAACTGGTGTGGTGTCCGTTTGTAGTGCTTACACTGTATTACTGTTGGTTATGTGCAAATGCTTTACACACTGCCTCTGAATTAAGCCTGACTGCTCGTGCCAAGCTACCACGAGGGTGAGCAGGGGTTACTTCACGAGTGTAACACCCTTACCCTGACTAGGAAGAAGGGTCCCTACTTGGACAAAGGTGCAAACCCTTGCCAACTAGAGATCCGATTTCTAACATTGGTCGTCAGCGGTGAGGATAGGACTTGTATTTGCACTTGACTTACAGTGATTGGTGTGCACTACTACCATATCGCAGACCATTACGTACCACATACTGGTTCTTTTTCTTTTGGCCTATTTTTGATCTCGCCAGTTTTCAACTCACTACTTTTGTCATGCCTGAATCAATTGCATCATCCGTTGCATCTCTGGAAGTTATCTTTGAGGAGGATAGGTTGGAATCCTACGCCGTAAAGGAGCTACGAGCGATTTGTAAAAACCTGAAAGTCCAAATTAAAGGCCTCACAAGGAAGGAGGAGCTACAGAAGGCGCTGAGGGCCTGGGTAGCAGCCAGACATGCCAATGGGCAGCCTGGTGATCTCAGTGAGGAGGTGGAGGAGCCTATTTCCAGGGTGGATGTGCTTTTGGGTAGGGGGAACCCGCCAGATCAGGCAGCAGCAGTCTGTCCCCAGAGGAGCTGGAGGACAGGCGGGAGACAAGGCAGTTTGAGCTGCAGAAGCTCAGGCTGGAGAGTGAGCGGGAGGAGAAGAGATTGGCCATAGAGGAGAGGAAGATGCTCTTAGAGCATGAGAGAGAACTGAAGGAGCTAGAACTTAGGAGTAAGTCAGGCTCAGATGGTGGCAGCAATTCGTCCAGAAAGGCAGACAGGATTGTGCACATTCCCAAGAACGTAGGCAAGGAGTTCAAGAAGGGGGATGACATACAAAGGTGGTTTCAGGGTTATGAGGCAGCCATACACATGAATGGGGTCCCTGAGGAGAATTGGGGAGCAGGATTGTGGCCACTTTTCCCTGAAGAAGCAAGGGATGCCCTGATAGCTTTGGGTAAGGGGTATCACCTCACCTATGCTGACATGAAGGATGCCCTTCTCACGAAGTATGGTCTTACTCCTGAAAAGTACAGGGATCAGTTCAGGTCCAGTAAGAAGTCTGATGCCAACACTTGGTTGGAATGTGTGGATGTGTTCTGCAGGTCTCTGGATGGTTGGGTGAAGGGCAGTAGTGTAACAGATTTTCAGGGGCTCTACAACTTGATTGCATGGGAGCACTTGTCTAGTCTATGTTTTGCAGATCTGCGCCAGCACCTAGTTGATAGTAAGCTAACTGACCCCAGGAAGCTTGCTATGGAGGCGGACCGCTGGGTGAGTACCAGGGTCCACAAGAAAGCGTTTGGGGAGACTCAGCCAAAGGTGGGCAGGGTCCCCAGCAGAAAGGTGGGGGGGACAAGGGTAAAGCACAGGAGTTCTCTAAAGGGCCCCAAACTAGTACCCAGGGTAAAGGTTCCCAGCCCCCGGTGATAAGAAGAAAGGGGTCTCTACAGGAAGCCTGTTGAGACCGGCCCCCGCAAGTGTTATGCATGTGACCAGGTAGGTCACTTTAAGGGGGACCCCAAGTGCCCGAAGGGGACACAGCCGCCCCCGGTGGACAGTCCAAAGTGTTGGCTAGTGTAGCGCTTGGGGAGGAGGGGTGCCCACAGGAGGGTGGGGATCCCGCAGAAATGACCCTTGTCTCACTAGGGGACAGTGAGATGGTCCCAGGAAACCAGGTGCCCCTAACACAAAGAAATATAGCACCTGGGTGACCATTAATGGGAACAGGGTAGAGGCTCTCAGAGACACTGGAGCCAGTGTGACCTCAGTCCGGTGTCACCTGGTGTCTGAGAAGCAAGTAGTCCCAGGAGCATTCCACCAAGTAGTTGCTGTAGACAACTCAGAGCGCCAATGTATGGTGGCGCAGGTTCCCTTTGAATGGGGGGTCTCAGGTCCCTTGAGGGTGGTTGTGAGCCCTACCATGCCTGTAGATTGTCTGCTAGGAAACGACCTCGAGCAGTCCTTATGGAAGGAGGTTGAGCTCAGGTCTCACTTGGAGATGCTTGGGTTGCCAGAGTGGGCATGCGTGTCTACTCTGTCAATGGTAGCCAAAAAGGGTGATCAAGAGGACTTGGAGCCTGAAACAGTGGCCCAAGTCCCTGCCAAGAGAAAGGGCAGGGGCGTGGGAAACCGGCCCCCGAAGTTCCCACGGACCGGGAGGAGGCGGACCTCGAGGGGGACGCCCGGTGCCTACAGGGGAGCAGGTAGCCGAACTGGGAGACATCTCTGAGCTGACCCATTGGCAGCAAGAAGGGGGTCCCACCAGGGAGGAGTTCTGCAGGGAGCAGAACGAGTGCCCTACTCTGGAGGGTCTGCGGCGGCAGGCTGCAGACCAGGCAGCTGGTAATCAGTCCGGGTCACATCTGATCTACTGGGAGAGTGGTCTCCTATACAGTGAGCCTAAGGTTGCTGAGCCTGGGTCAGCCCGTGTGCTGGTGGTACCCCAGCGCTTCAGGACCTTCCTACTGGGTCTGGCTCATGACCTGCCTTTGGCAGGACATTTGGGGCAGGACAAGACCTTTGACAGGCTTGTCACCCACTTCTTTTGGCCCCAAATGCGAAGGCAGTCAGATGCACACTGTAGGTCTTGCCAAACTTGCCAGGCAAGTGGTAAGAGTGGGAGGAAGGTCAAAGCTCCTCTCCAACCTTTTCCTGTTGTTGGAACACCCTTTGAAAGGGTAGGGATGGATATAGTGGTGCCACTGGATCCCAAGACAGCCATGGGCAACAGGTACATCCTGGTCTTGGTGGACCATGCCACCCGGTACCCGGAGGCAATCCCTCTCAGGACAACGACGGCGCCAGTGGTGGGCCGGGCGTTAATGGGGATCTTTTCCCGTGTGGGATTCCCCAGAGAGGTGGTTTCTGATAGGGGGACCAATTTCATATCGAAGTATATGACATCCCTGTGGAAGGAGTGTGGTGTAACCTACAAGTTCACCACTCCTTACCACCCACAAGGAAACGGTCTGGTGGAGAGATTCAACCAGACCTTGAAAGGCATGATCAAGGGTCTAACAGAACCCATGAGGCGTAAGTGGGACGTCCTCTTGCCATGCCTACTCTTTGCATACAGGGAGGTGCCTCAGAAGTCTCTTGGGTACAGCCCCTTTGAGCTCCTGTATGGCCACCCTGTCAGAGGACCTCTGAGTTTGGTAAAGGAAGGCTGGGAGGCAGCTCCCAGGAAAACTCCCCAGGATGTATTTAGCTACATGCTGGCCTTTAGAAACCAAACTGCCCGCTTCAGGAAACTCGCTCAGGCGAACCTAGAAGCCAGCCAGGAAGAAATGAAGAGATGGTATGACCAGAATGCCACTCTGGTCGAATTTCAACCTGGGCAGAAAGTGTGGGTCATGGCTCCAGTGGCACCTTGTGCCTTGCAGGACAAGTGGACTGGGCCATATGAGGTAAAGGAGCGCAAAAGTGACGTCACCTACCTGGTGGATTTGCAGGCTCCCAGGAACCCTTTGAGGGTCCTTCACGTGAACCGCCTCAAGCCCCACTTCGAGAGGTCCGAAGTGAGTATGCTCTTGGCGACAGATGATGGGGTGGAAGAGGAGAGTGAGCCTCTCCCTGACCTCCTGTCTACCAAGGAGCATGATGGGTCAGTAGAGGGTGTGATCCTCTCCCCTACTCTGACTCAGGAGCAGCAGGGGGACTGTCGCCAGTTGTTGGGACAGTTCGCCCCACTGTTCTCTCTGACCCCCGGTGTTACTCACTGGTGTACCCATGACGTGGACACTGGTGACAGCCCTCCTGTGAAGCACAAGATTTACAGGTTGACTGACCGGGTCAGAGCCAGCATCAAGGAGGAGGTCTCTAAGATGTTGGCATTAGGGGTGATTGAGCCCTCCCACAGTCCTTGGGCCAGCCCAGTGGTCTTGGTCCCAAAGGCTGCGGCGCCCGGTGCCACTCCAGAACTCCGGATTTGTGTGGACTACCGTGGGCTCAACGCCGTCACCAGGACTGACGCGCACCCCATCCCCAGAGCTGATGAGCTCATTGATCGGTTGGGAGCTGCCCGGTTCCTCAGCACGTTTGATTTGAAGTCTGGGTACTGGCAGATTGCCTTAACCGATGGGGCCAAGGAGAGATCAGCATTCTCAACCCCAGAAGGTCATTACCAATTCCGGGTGATGCCCTTTGGGTTGAAGAATGCCCCTGCCACCTTTCAGAGGTTGGTCAATCAGGTGTTGGCTGGGCTGGAGGATTTCAGTGCTGCCTACCTGGATGACATTGCTGTGTTCAGTTCCAGCTGGGAAGAACATTTACAGCACCTTGAGAAAGTGTTGAGGGCTCTGCAAGGTGCAGGCCTCACGATCAAGGCCAGTAAGTGCCAGATCGGGCAGGGTTCTGTGGTGTACTTGGGACACCAGGTAGGAAGCGGCCAGGTGGCGCCCCTACAACCCAAGATTGACACCATTCTGGCTTGGGAACCCCCAAGACCCAGACAGAGGTGAGAGCCTTCTTAGGTCTCACCGGTTACTATAGGAGATTTGTTAAGGGCTATGGCACCATCGTTGCCCCCTTAACAGAGCTGACCTCTAAGAGGCAGCCCAGGAAAGTGATCTGGACTGAGTCCTGCCAGAAAGCTTTTGATGCCCTGAAGGCAGCCATGTGCACGGCGCCCGTGCTCAAGGCACCTGACTTCTCCAAGGAATTCGTCGTGCAGACTGACGCTTCAGAGCATGGTGTGGGAGCGGTGCTCTCACAACTGAACGAAGAGGGCCTGGATCAGCCTGTAGTCTTCCTTAGCAGGAGACTACTTCCCAGGGAACAGAGGTGGAGTGCCATAGAAAGGGAAGCTTTTGCTGTGGTCTGGGCGCTGAAGAAGTTGAGACCCTACCTGTTTGGGACTCACTTCCGGGTTCAGACAGACCACAGGCCCCTCAGATGGTTGATGCAAATGAGGGTGAGAATCCAAAACTGCTGAGGTGGTCCATCTCCCTACAGGGAATGGACTTTACGGTGGAACACCATCCTTGTACAGAACACGCCAACGCAGATGGTCTGTCCAGGTTCTTCCGCCTTAGTGAAGAGAACTCCAATGGGGTTGGGTAGTTCTCCCTACTTTCAGCTGGATGGGACATGTGTTAGACTTGGCATCTTTTGGCGTGTTTCCCCTGACTTTTTGCTTTCTGACCTCCCGGTTTTGACTCTGTTTTTGCTGGTGTAATGATTCTGCGCACTTTCCTCACTGCTGTCCAGTGGGAAAGTGCAAGTGCTCCTGTATAAAATGTGTTATGGATTGGTGTTTCCATGATTGGCCCATTTGGTTTATGTATCAGTCCCTTGTAAAGTGCACTGCGAGTGCCAGGGCCTATAGACCAAATGCTGTTGGTGGGCTGCAGCACTGGATTGTGCCACCCACGCAAACAGCCCGTAAAGTGTAACTCGGGCCTGCCATCGCAGAGCCTGTGCGCAGCCTGGGGCTGCCATGTCGACTTGGCAAGTGCACACACTTGCAAGTCCCTAAACCTTCCCTTTTCTACATGTTAGTCACCCCTAAGGTAGGCCCAAGGTACCCCTGTGGGCAGGGTGCGTTGTATGCGAAAGGTAGGACATGCCCTGGTGTGTGTGGCATGTCCTGGTAGTGAATTACAGCCTAGTTCGTTTTTCACTATTGCAAGGCTACCTGTTCCCCTAGGCCAGAACGGGCAGTTTTGATTATTACAGCTTATAATCCTAACTGACCCCGGGAACATGGTAGAAATTCGAGAGTAGTATGCCTGGACTCAGAATGATAAAATGCAGCTTTTAGTGAAGTTGGTTTTAACATTCTGTGTTTGAAAATACCACTTTTAGAAAGTGGGTATTTTCTTGTTTAACCATCCAAGCCTGCCTCTGCGAGGTTGTGTATTCCTTGTCTGGAGTGTGAGTGACAGGGGCTGGGGGATGCCAGGAGACAGGGTGAGTCAGCGCAGGGCTGAATAGCAAGATCTACATGTAGATGGGTGGAAGGGGTCGCACCTGGGCCCTGAATAGGACAGTGCCTTCCCTCCACAATGCTGGCTCCACCTCCTGTGGTGCGTCTGATGTCCCTGGCCTACTCACTGAAAGAAGGAACGGAGACTTGTCAACAAAGTGCTCCAGAACTGGTTTGGACTAGGCAAAGGCCTCTCTGCCTTCAGAGAACAAAGGAAATTGGGATATAAATATTGGGGCCCTGACCCCATGAATTTAGATCTCGCTGGAATCAAGGAACCTGCCAAGACGAAGAGCTGGAAGAGCTGCCAGGAGGAGTACTGCCCCTTTGCTGTGTTGTTGCTTTGTTGGGTTGGCCTGCAGTTGCTGCTTCTGTCTTGGGCAGTGAAAGGACTGGACTGAACTTTCTACAAACTTGTGCTGAGTATCTCCAAGGGCCTGAAACCGAGCTGGCCTCCTGTTAAGAAGTCTCAGGGACTACAAAGACTTCACAAGCCTCTGGGTACCGCTTCTGGAACGCTGTTTCAGTTGCCACAGAGGAAGGGAACTGCAACCGACTCCGTCAACCGAATCCATCCCTGGCCGATGACCTGTTTGCACCGCAGACCGCATCGCCCCGCTTCGCATCGCAACCCTGGGCTCACCGTGGGCGACGTCCAACGCCGCCAACATCGAGCCGCTGCTTGCACCGTGACCTGTGGGCACCGCAGTTCGCATCGCATTGCTTCACTGAACCAGCCGGACCCGACCGACGCGGTCGCTGCAACTGGCTCAAGAGTCGTGACCGCACCGCATTTGGGGCACCGCTCGCACATCTGCGACGCACCGCTCCGACTCGCACCGCTGTCCGACGCCAGCTCCCGCACTCCGGCTAGGTCGCCGGCATCGCAACCTGTCAGCACCACATCGAGCATCGTCTCACCCTGCATCGCACGCCTTGGACTCACCGACTCCGTCTGTATGACGCTCATCGAGCCGCTGCCTGCACCGCATCGAGGGACACCGCACCTTGCATCACTCCGTCTTGCACCGCAACCGCGACGAACGCCGACCGGCTCGTACACTCCGTACCATCCACAACGAGAAAGGTACTGTAACCGAGTCTGTTCACGACTCTGCTGGCCCGTATCGACGCGGTCGGCTGGAACTGTTAGACTCTGTGGTTTTCAGCATCACGGTAGGCTCGGACGGAGCTACCGACTCGTACGAACTTTGTTTTTGGACTATTCCTGCAAAGAAGAAGTTACCTTATCAAGTATTCGTTTTTAAAGTACAGTATTGTGGATTTTCGTCGTAATTGGTCTTGTCTTGAGTATATAAAATATTGGTTATTTTTCTAAACTGGTGTGGTGTCCGTTTGTAGTGCTTACACTGTATTACTGTTGGTTATGTGCAAATGCTTTACACACTGCCTCTGAATTAAGCCTGACTGCTTGTGCCAAGCTACCACGAGGGTGAGCAGGGGTTACTTCACGAGTGTAACACCCTTACCCTGACTAGGAAGAAGGGTCCCTACTTGGACAAAGGTGCAAACCCTTGCCAACTAGAGATCCCATTTCTAACAGGAAATTATCAAATGCACCCAGAGAGAGCCCCCAAGCCTTTGCTCCAGCCACGTTCAAAGAATTTTTTGTCCTTTCTGGAGGGCTTTTCAAAGCGGCTCATGCAATGGGGTGGGAAAGCAGAAAGAGAATCGGTTACTGCCCCCAGCTTCCGATTGGCTGTGGGCCTCTCCCCGGACCTCCTGGGCCATTGCCAGTGCTCTTCTTGGCTGCAGGGCAGGAAGCAGTTGGGGGGGCAAGATGTAAGGTGCAGGCCAGCTGTACTCAGTCCGCAGGGAACAGGGAGGGGGAGCAAAGCACTTTGCTTACTCTGCTCAACCCGTAACTCTCTGGCTCCTCCGGACACTTGAGGCTGGACTTGCTGGCAGACTCCAGCCTCACTGTGTAGGGGTTTCGGACACTGGATACGTCTGCCGCGCCTCTACTCCTTTATCAAGGGAGGCAGCGCCGCTTCAGCCAAGCGGCTCAGGCCACAGCCTCAATATCTTTGTGTCCCGCTCCGAGCTGCTCCTCGCACTCTCACCTCTTTGCCACGCCCACCACGCACCATGTACTGCTGTCAGCAAACACTTTCTTCCCACTAAATGGGTTCAGTAGTTGTGCAGTTTTTAAAGAAATAAATCTTTGTATATCTAGGGATGCGGATCCTCCACGGATCTCTGGGTACCCACGGGTACCGACGAATCCAATGATATATTACTTTACGTTTAAAAAAACATACAAATTCACTGAAAAAAACAAAGATTACAGGGGCGTTATAGTTAGGTTCACATTTTACCCACACAAAACTATAGAAATTCAGCAGTTATACTTATAGTTATACTTATCCGAAGAAACTATAACTCGTGCCGTTAAGTTACTTTAGACTACAAGTTTTAGTTTCTTAACATAAGTATAACTATAAATGCTGAATTTCTATGGTTTTGTGTGGGTAAAACGTGAACCTAACTAAAACGTCCCTGTAACCTTTGGGCTTTTCAGAGAAGTTATATATATATATTGAGATGTCATCAGTGATGTCACTGACCATGTCATGAATGATGTAATATGTGACGTCATCAGCAGTGCATTGCGGGGGCGCGAGTTATAGTTAGCTCAACTAACTATAACGGCCGAATTTCTCTGGTTTTGTACGAGTGAAATGTCCAACTAACTATAACGTCCCTGAAACCTGTGGTTTTTTTCAGTGAATTTCTAAGGTTTTTTAAATGCTAATTTCTAACTATAACGTCCCTGAAACCTTTGGTTTTTTTCAGTGAATTTCAAAGGTTTTTTAAATGCTAATTTCTAACTATAACGTCTCTGAAACCTATGGTTTTTTCAGTGAATTTCTAAGGTTTTTAAATGTTAATTCCTAACTATAACGCCCCTGAAACCTATGGTTTTTTCAGTGAATTTCGAAGGTTTTTTAAATGCTAATTTCTAACTATTCCTACAGAGGTAGGACATGTGCAGAAAGAGGAAGAAAAGCGCAGAAAGAAGCAAGAGAAATGCAGAAAGAGGCAACAGGAGTCCAGAAAGACGAAGAAAGGTGCAGAAAGAAGCAAGAGATATGCAGAAAGAACCAACAGAGGTGCAGAAAGAGGCCTTGTTGCAAAGTCATCCTGTGCCCCCAACTTTTTGCTGACTGGTACTGGTGGTAACTGACTCACCAGGCCCGGAGCCAGGGCTATCCTGAAAGACACTTAGAATACAGTGAAAACACCTACATACACTAGGGTACACAATGAGTTGGGGTACCCCTGTGATTGGCATGACCTCCCCTGAAATGCCCTAGTACAGAAGAGGGCAGGGGGATTAAAACTACCTCTAAGTCAGAGGTGCAGAAAGAGGAAAGAGAAGTGCAGAAAGAAGCAACAGAGGTGCCGAAAGAGGCAAGAGAGGTGCAGAAAGAAGCAAGTGAAGTGCAGAAAGAGGCAACGGAGGTGCAGAAAGACGCAAGAGAGGTGCAGAAACAAGCAAAAGAAGTGCAGAAAGAGGCAAGAGAATTGCTGAAAGAAACAACAGAGGTGTAGAAAGAAGCAAGAGAAGTGCAGAAAGAGGCAAGTGAGGTGCAGAAAGAAGCAAGAGCAGTGCAGAAAGAACCAACAGAGGTGCAAAAAGAGGCAAGAGGGGTGCAGAAAAAGGTAGGAGGGGTGCACAAAGAGGCAAGAGAGGTACAGAAAAAGACAGGAGGGGTGCAGAAAGAAGGAAGAGAAGTGCAGAAAGAAGTAACAGAGGTGCTGAAAGAGGCGCAAAGGGTGCAGAAAGAGCAAGAGAAGTGCAGAAAGAGGCAACAGAGGTACAGAAAGAGGCAAGAGAGGTGCAGAAACAGGCAGGAAAGGTGCAGAAAGAGGGAATGGGTGCAGAAGGAAGCAAGAGAGGTGCAGAAAGAGAAAAGAGGGGTGCAGAAAGAGGCAAGAGATCTATAGAAAAAAGCAACAGAGGCGCTGAAAGAGGCAAGTGAGGTGCAGAAAGAAGCGAGAGGTGCAGAAAGAAGCAATAGAAGTGCAGAAGCAACAGAGGTGCAGAAAGAGGCAAGAGGGGTGCAGAAAGAGGCAAGAGAAGTGCAGAAAGAGGCAACAGAGGTACAGAAAGAGGCAAGAGAGGTGCAGAAAGATGCAGGAAAGGTACATAAAGAGGGAACAGGGGTGCAGAAAGAGGCAAGAGAGGTGCAGAAAGAGAAAAGAGGGGTGCAGAAAGAGGCAAGAGATTTTCAAAAAAAAGCAACAGAGGTGCTGAAAGAGGCAAGTGAGGTGCAGAAAGAAGCAAGAGAGGTGCAGAAAGAAGGAAGAGAAGTGCAGAAAGAAGTAACATAGGTGCTGAAAGAGGCGCGAAGGGTGCAGAAAGAGCAAGAGAAGTGCAGAAAGAGGCAACAGAGGTACAGAAAGAGGCAAGAGAGGTGCAGAAACAGGCAGGAAAGGTGCAGAAAGAGGGACCATGGATGCAGAAAGAGGCAAGAGAGGTGCAGACAGAGAAAAGAGGGGTGCAAAAAGAGGCAAGAGATCTGCAGTAAAAAGCAACAGAGGTGCTGAAAGAAGCAAGTGAGGTGCAGAGAGAGGCAAGAGACCTGCAGAAAGACGCAATACAAGTGCAGAAAGAAACAACAGATGTGCAGAAAGAGGCAAGAGGGGTGCAGGCAGAGGAGAGAGAAGTACAGAAAGATGCAAAAGAGGTGCTCAAAGAGGCAAGAGGGATGCAGAAAGGCAAGAGCAGTGCAGAAAGAACCAAGAGAAGTGCAGAAAGAAGCAACGGAGGTGCAGAAGGAGGCACGAGGGGAGCAGAAAGAAGGAAGAGATGTGCAGAAAGAAGAAACAGAGGTACAGAAAGAGGCAAGAGTGGTACAGAAAGAGGGAAGAGTGGTGTAGAAAGAGGCAAAAGAGTTGCACAAAGAGGGAAGAGGGGTGCAGAAAGAAGCAACAGAGGTGCCGAAAGAGGCAAGAGAGGTGCAGAAAGAAGCAAGTGAAGTGCAGAAAGAGGCAACAGAGGTGCAGTAAGACGCAACAGAGGTGCAGAAACAAGCAAGAGAATAGCAGAAAGAGGCAAGAGAATTGCTGAAAGAAGCAAAAGAGGTGTAGAAAGAAGCAAGAGAAGTGCAGAAAGAGGCAGGTGAAGTGCAGAAATAAGCAAGAGCAGTGCAGAAAGAACCAACAGAGGTGCAAAAAGAGGCAAGAGGGGTGCAGAAAGAGGTAGGAGAGGTGCACAAAGAGGCAAGAGAGGTACAGAAAGAGGCAGGAGAGGTGTAGAAAGAAGGAAGAGAAGTGTAGAAAGAGGCAACAGAATTGCTGAAAGAAGCAACAGAGGTGTAGAAAGAAGCAAGAGAAGTGCAGAAAGAGGCAAGTGAGGTGCAGAAAGAAGCAAGAGCAGTGCAGAAAGAACTAACAGGTGCAAAAATAGGCAAGAGGGGTGCAGAAAGGCAGGATGGGTGCAAACAGAGCAAGAGAAGTGCAGAAAGAAGCAACAGAGGTAAAAAAGAGGCAAGAGTGGTGGAGAAAGTGGGAAGAGAGGTGTAGAAAGAGGCAAGAGAGTTGCACAAAGAGGGAAGACGGGTGCAGAAAGAGGCAAGAGGGGTGCAGAAACAGGCAAGAGAAGTGCAGAAAGAGGCAAGAGAATTGCTGAAAGAAGGAACAGAGGTGTAGAAAGAAGCAAGAAAAGTGCAGAAAGGATGCAAGTGAGATGCAGAAACAGGCAAGAAAGGTACAGAAAGAGGGAAGACGAGTGCAGAAAGAGACAACAGGGGTGCAGAAAGAAGCATGGAAAGTGCAGAATGAAGCAACAGGGGTGCAGAAAGAAGCAAGAGAAGTGCAGAAAGAAGCAACAGAGGTGCAGAAGGAGGCAAGAGAACTGCAGAAAGAGGCAAGAGAGTTGCAGAAACAGGCAAAAGAGGTACATAAAGAGACAACAGGGGTGCAGAAAGTGGCAAGAGAAGTGCAGAAAGAAGCAAGTGAGGTGCAGAAAGAGGCAAGAGAGGTGCAGAAACAGGCAAGAGAAGTGCAGAAAGAGGCAAGAGAATTGCTGAAAGAAGCAACAGAGGTGTAGAAAGAAGCAAGAAAAGTGCAGAAAGAGGCAAGTGAGATGCAGAAACAGGCAAGAAAGGTACAGAAAGAGGGAAGACGAGTGCAGAAAGAGATAACAGGGGTGCAGAAAGAAGCAAGACAGGTGCAGAAAGAAGCATGGAAAGTACAGAATGAAGCAAAAGGGGTGCAGAAAGAGTCAAGAGAAGTGCAAAAAGAGGCAAGTGAGGTGCAGAAGGAGGCAAGAGAACTGCAGAAAGAGGCAAGAGAGTTGCAGAAACAGGCAAAAGGGGTGCAGAAAGAACAGGTGGGCAGACTGGGGCAAGAGAGGTGCAGAAAGAGGGAAGAGGGGTGCAGAAAAAGGCAAGAGAAATGCAGAAATTTGGAACAGAGGTGCAGGAAAAAGCCAGAGTAGTGCAGAAAGAACCAACAGGTGCAGAAAGAGGCAAGTGAAGTGCAGAACGAAGCAAAAGAGGTACAGAAAGAAACAAGAGGTGGAAAAAGAGGCAAGAGGGGTGCTGAAAGGGGTAGGAGAGGTGCACAAAGAGGCAAGAGGGGTACAGAAAGAGGCAGGAGGGGTGCAGAAAGAGGAAGAGAACTGAAGAAAGAAGCAACAGAGGTGCTGAAAGGCACAAAGGGTGCAGAAAGAGACAAGACAGGTAAAGAAAGAAGGAACAGAGGTACAGAAAGAGGCAAGAGTGGTGCAGAAAGAGGGAAGAGAGGTGTGGAAAGAGGCAAGAGAGTTGCACAAAGAGGGAAGAGGGGTGCAGAAACAGACAAAAGGGGTACAGAAAGAAGCAAGTAAGGTGCAGAAAGAGGCAAGAGAGGTGCAGAAAGAGGCAAGAGAGTTACAGAAATAGGCAAGTGAAGTGCAGAAGGAGGCAAGAAAACTGCAGAAAGAGGCAATAGAGGTGCAGAAAGAGGCAAGTGAGGTGCAGAAAGAAGCAACAGAAGTGCAGAAAGAGGGAAGAGGGGTGCAGAAAGAAGCAAGACAGGTGCAGAAAGAAACAAAAGAAGTGCAGAAAGAAGGAACAGAGGTGCAGAAAGAGGCAAAAAGGGTGCAGAAAGACCTAAGAGCGTTACAGAAAAAGGCAAGAGAGGTGCAGAAAGAGGGAAGAAGGGTGCAGAAAGAGGCAAGAGGGGTACAGAAAGAAGCAAATGAAGTGCAGAAAGAGGCAACAGACGTGCAGAAAGAGGGAAGAGAGGTGCAGAAAGTAGAAGAGATTTGCAGAAAGGGGCAAGAGAAGTGCAGAAAAAGAAAGAAATGTGCAGAAAGAAGCAACAGAAATGCAGAAAGAGGCAAGAGAGGCGCAGAAGGAGGCAAGAGTGGCTTCCACACCATTAGTACCAGTTTAACACCCACATTTAGCAATAAGTAACAGGCGACCATTCTAGGTTTGCAAAGGGCCTTCCACCACACTGTAACACTTGTCGCTGCATTTTTGGTAACGTTTGAGCCGTTTGAGCTAGAAACAAGGCTTTTTTTGTTCAAATCTGCAGATTAGGGAGCAGATGATGAATTATGTGGCTAATGCAGAAAATGTATAATTGTGCGAAAGTCGGTGCAGCCAAACAGTCACATAATTCCAATGGCCCAGCTCATACCTCTGACTAGGTCCACAATTGCTCCTCAGTGATTCCTTCTTTTTTTGTCTCACTGAGTTCATAGTTGAGCTTCTATGGAAACGACGAAGACTAAACCTGAATTTACCACTCCATTACACAGACTACCATACCATATAATTACTCTCCATAACGCATAATCCCACTCTACATAATTCCTCTACACTAAATACCACATACTTTCTATCCACATAATTTCACTGCACAACATACCACATAATTCCACTACACACAACGTACATCCACTCCACTCCAAAAACATTAGTAAAAACTTTTGCATTTACAACGCCAATAGCTCTAATTCTCGCAAATGCGAAACCTATTACATTGCAAACACTTCTTTAACTAGTAGTCGCGTTTGCAGAGTGGTGGAGAAAGGGGGATGGGCTTCCAATCAGCGCTCAGGAATTCCGCTGCGTAGGACTTACAGGAGGTACCAGGAGGGCTTCTTGCCCTCCAAAGTCCCTCAGGAGTAAATTGGACTTCATCCCCCATCCCGTAGTCTGCCAGGAGGCTCGTTTGCAGAGTGGTGGAGAAAGGGGGCGTGGCCCCTGAAGACATTTTAGCAATCCCACTGTGTGGGACTTACTGGAGGTAACAAGAGGGGTAGTTGGCCCCCAAGGACATCCTTGGGGGTCAACTACCCCTCCTATTACCTCCAGTAAGTCCCACACAGCAGGATTGCTAAATTCTCATAATAGGCCACGCCCCATTTGCCCACCACTCTGCAAACGCGCTCCCTGGCGTGCTCTTGGATGGTGATTGAAGTCCCCTTCGCTGCTGGGGGTCCTTTAGGGGCCAACTACCCTACCACTTACCTCCAGTAAGCCCCACACAGTGGGATTGCTGAGAGGTGGACAAAGGCCACGCCTCCTTTCCCCACCACTCTGCAAACGCGCCTCCTGGCGTGTTCTAAGTTGGGGTATTAAGTCCCCTTCATTCCTGAGGGTCCCTGGGGGCCAACTAGCCCACCAGGTACCTCCAGTAAGCGCCACACACCTGGATTGCTGAGAGTGGTCGGAGGCCACGCCCCCTTTTTACACCACTCTGCAAACGCGGCTCCTGGCGCACTGCTGCTCGGGGGATGAAGTCCACTTGTGTCCTGAGGTCCTCAGGACACAAGAGGACCTCATCGCCCCACCAGCAGTGCGCCAAGAGGCGCGTTTGCAGAGTGGTGTAAAAAGGGGTGTGGCCTCGGACCACCTCTCAGCAATCAAGCTGTGTGGCGCTTACTGGAGGTACCTGGTGGGCTTTTTGGCCCCCAGGGACCCTCAGTATTCAAGGGGACCTAATTCCCAAACTTAGAACGTGCCAGGGGGCGCGTTTGCAGAGTGGTGCAGGGAGGGGGCGGGGCCTCCGGCGAGATGCCAACTTTTTTTTTCTATATATTTTTAGAAGGGCTGTGTGGCCCCCCTTCTTTTAGTATTTTTGGGGCCCTGGGGACCCCATCCCCCAGGGAATGACCCTTTTTAAAAAAAATACAAATAAAAAAAAACGGGAAGGTGGCCGCGCAGCCCCCCTCCCGAGGCTGAGGTTCCCTGCTCTCGCTTCAACGAAGCAAAGCAGAGTTTGCTTTGACAGGGCGGGAGCCATGCTCCCGCCCTGCCATAGCAAACGGCAATGTCCCGGGGTTGGGCACCCCGGGACATTGCAGGAGCCGGCCCTGGGGGGTGGTGGTCCCCAGGGCCATGGAGGGCTCCAGGAGGGGGGCCGCGCAGCCCCTCTCCCAATGTTTGTAAAGCCCCTGGGAGGTGGTGGTCGCCGGAGCCAGGGTTCCACAACGGACCCCCATAATTATTGAAGCCCCGGGGAGGTGGCGGTCCCCGGGGCTTGGGGGGGCCCGCGAGGCCCCCCGCCCTTAAATAAATTGTGTGCTCCGGGGAGGTGGTGGTCCCCGGGGCAGTGTGGAGAGGGCCAGGAGCCCCCCCCACACTTTAATTTATTACAAGCCCCGGGGAGGTGGCGGTCCCCGAGGCTTGGGGGGGCCCGCGAGCCCCCCCACCCCTATAATATTGAAACCCCAGGGAGGTGGCGGTCCCTGGGGCAGCGTAGGGGGGGCGGGAGCCCCCCCACGTATTTTATTAAAAAATGCCCTGGGGAGGTGGTGGTCCCCAGGGCTGCGGGGGGGCCGTGTGTCCCCCCGCATATAAGTATCTAAGCCCCGGGGAGGTGTGGTCCCCGGGGCTGCAGGGGCCCCCGCTGGCCCCCGCTAGTTAACTGGGCATTGCCCCCGGGACCTGGCCCACCCAGGGGCTTATAATTAATGAAGCGCGGGAGTCCGCGCTTCATTTTTTTAAAATTTTCGGCCGGATTCGCGCACCTAGCAAGAATTCGGCTAATTTTTTTTAATGCTTTTTTTGGCCCTGGGGATCCTTGAGGGACGCCCTGAGCAGGCCTAGGGGGTCAGGGTGTTTCTACCCTGCCCCCTTTTCTTTTACCTTTTGTTTTACCTTTTTCTTGTGACTTGGTTACCAAGTCACAAGATGGCTGCCAACACATTCTGGTTTAGAGGGTTGGCAGCCAATCAGTTTTGTATCGAAGTTAGGGAGAAAGAGAGAAGAGTTGTTGTTGCATCCAGCGCGGTCACAGGGGAAAGAAGAAGACTTAGCACATCGGTATTTTGTTTAGAAGAGATGGGTAGGAATTTCCGACTGTCCCCGCATTATTGGTAGCTGCTGGAGCACGCCAATCTTAGTTTAAGAAGGAGGAGCCGCGTCGGGCTGCATCGGGACCCAACTGCATTTTGCTGCATGGCCAATATCCAAGACTTTCCTTTTGCAAATGATCATTTTCAAGTGTGCCAATCCAACTCATTCATTAAGTTAATCCAAGACTACAACTGCCATAATGCGTATATGCGGTGTGGCGCTGCTCTGGCCCGACGGCCAGGTGACTGTCTGCTGATATGGCCGTGATTGGACCTGTTAACCCGTCTGATGTCTCCTTCCCGGAGAGTCCGTTCCGACTTCCTCCCCGGAGCACGGAGGTGTGACGCGGCCGTTAGCGGCGGCCTGCCATTGTAGTGCGCTGCCACTGCGGGGGTCACGCTGAGGTGAGTGATCAGCGGGCCCCTCGCACGGATATACTGGACTCGTGTTGGCCGTGGCAAAGCGTTAACTGTCGGGAGGCTCTGCATTATGATCCTGAAAGGCCCCTAGAAAGCGTAATGAGGCTGTTGGACACATTAGCGTTGGAAGTGCTGTGTTTACACTCAGGGGTTGTTGGACAGTGCCTGCTCCCAGCTCGTTCCACACAGGCTATGACTAACCTTTAGTTACTCGAATGCCTCGTGTGTATCGCGCCTGACTCCAAAATGGCGCCCGCACTCGATCGTCGGGAGGGGCCAAAACAACTCCCAAGGGTGTTCCCCCCCCGTTTCCAGCAACAGCGTAAAGGCCGCAAAATCGAGCTGGATCCGCAACTACTGTGCTGACCTTGAGGGACAACCTAGCAGCCGCCGGGGTTTTCCTGCAGTGATACTCAGGAAACAGATGCGCCCCCCCTTGCCTGACCTCAAGATGGCCACCTCAGCGAGACCCTCCTCGATGCTTTATCTCTCCTGGTCAAAAATCATTGGTCATCGTCCTGATCTTGATCAGCCCTCACCCGACCCTGGTCCTACTCACCTACTAGGACATTTATTCTGAGAACTTTCCCTCAACAGCGTTTTTTGTTTTGCCAATAACTTTGGCGTCGTTTGACGAGTCTTCGCGACATTTTCAAAACTAATGGCCCGCTCCGGTCAGCTCCTGTCTTGAAAGTTTCGGGGTGATTCGTCAAGCGGGGGCCGAGAAAAAAGGGGGGTCCCAAAACACGTTTTCTCCATGTTTATTTCCATAGGAACTTTAGACACGGCTACAGCCCGAACTGCTGAACGGAATTACACCAAATTTGGCAAAAAGGTAGGTCTTGGTCCGGAAAGCGACCTTTTTTTTAAATGGTGTAACTCCGTTCAGTAGTTCCTGAGAAATTTAAAAAAGAAAACTTTCGATATCTGAGCACCAAGGAGGAGTCGCGACTCCTCCCGAGCACGAGCTTCACTCTGATTGGCTGCCAACACTCCAAACCAGGAAGTGTTGGCAGCCATCTTGTGACTCGGTAACCGAGTCACAAGAAAAGAGTAAAAAAAAGGTGAAAAACAAGAAAAGGGGGCAGGGTAGAAACACCCTGACCCTGTAGGCCTGCTCAGGGGGTCCCACAAGGACCCCCAGGGCCAAAAAAAGCATTTTTTTAAAACAAAAATCGTTCCGAATTCACGCTGGGTGCTTGAATCCGGATGAAAAAATAAAAAAAATGAAGCTTCATTTTATATAAGCCTCCGGGTGGGCCAGGTCCCGTGGGCAATGTGTAATTAATTTGCAGGGGCCCACGGGGGACCCCGCAGCCCCGGGGACCACCACCTCCCCGGGGCTTATTTAATTGTATGCGGAGGGCACGCGGCCATCCCGCAGCCCTGGGGACCGCCACCTCCCCGGGGTTTTAAAAATAAATGCGTGGGGGGGTTCCAACCCCCCCACGCTGCCCCGGGGACCGCCACCTCCCTGGGGCTTATTTAATTGTATGTGGGGGGCATGTGGACCCCCCGCAGCCCCGGGGACCGCCACCTCCCCAGGGCTCTGTTTAAAAAAAAAAAAAAAGATGTGTGGGGGGGCAAGAGCCCCCCACACGCCCCGGGGACCACCACCTCCCCGGGGCTTTGAAATGCTGGGAGGGGGGCCGGGCGGCCCACCTCCTGGAGCCCTTGATGGCCCTGGGGACCGCCACCCCCCAGGGCCGGCTCCTGCAATGTCCCGGGGTGCCCACCCCTGGGACATTGCTGTATGCTATGGCAGGGCGGGAGCACGGCTCCCGCCCTGTCATAGCAAACTCCTGCTTTGGTTTATGGAAGCAAGAGCAGGAAACCTGCTCTCGCTTCCAAAAATCAAAGCAGATTGCTTTTCCACAAGGGGAGCTGCATGTCAGCAGCTCCCCTTGTGCAAAAGCAATGCCGGCTCCCGCAGGAGGCGGGCAGCCGGCGGAACCGTGGGGGCATTGGTGCTCCCCCCACAGTCCACAACGGAGAGGCCAGGCCACAGGGGATAGGGCCTCTGGAGGGGGGCCACACGGCCCCCCTCCCCAAAATTAAAAAAAACAAAAAGGCTGCCAGGCCCCGGGGGATGGGGTCCCCGGGGCCAAAAGTGGCCCAGGTAAGGGGGGCCACGCGGCCATCCCTCCCTTAAAATAAGAAATTTAATAAAAAGAAAAAACAAACCGGCAACTCGCCGGAGGCCCCGCCCCCTCCCTGCATGACTCTGCAAACGCGCCCCCTGGCGCGTTCTAAGTTGGGGGATTAAGTCCCCTTGAATACTGAGGGTCCCTGGGGGCCAACTAGCCCACCAGGTACCTCCAGTAATGTATGACGGCTGTAAGCCAGAAACCGGTCCCAGGATGCTTGTTTCCGGTCCAGGGAAGACATGGCTTGGCAGTTCGGGCTGGACTGTTCCCATGAGGCACAGGGTCAGACTGATTTGCATATGGCCATGTCTGAACTGGGGTGGCGGAGTGAGCTAAAGAATGATGATGGATTAAACCCAGATCAGTTGACTGGGGGTGAGTGCTTGCAATGTTCAACACTCCGTCCATCATCCCCTTTGGTTTTGCTATGTTCGCCCTAAGTTGGCAGGGTATGCCCAGACGTGGGTCCCTTGCTCACTTTGCCACTGGATTCAAGATAGCCTGGCTGATGACGGCTGTAAGCCAGAAACCGGTCCCAGGAAGCTTGTTTCCGGTCCAGGGAAGACATGGCTTTGCAGTTCGGGCTGGACTGTTCCCATGAGGCAGAGGGTCAGACTGATTTGCATATGGCCATGTCTGAACTGGGGTGGCGGAGTGAGCTAAAGAATGATGATGGATTAAACCCAGATCAGTTGACTGGGGGTGAGTGCTTGCAATGTTCAACACTCCGTCCATCATCCCCTTTAGTTTTGCTACCTCCAGTAAGCGCCACACACCTGGATTGCAGAGAGGTGGTCCGAGGCCACGCCCCTTTTTACACCACTCTGCAAACGCAGCTCCTGGCGCACTGCTGGTGGGGCGATGAGGTCCTCTTGTGTCCTGAGGACCGTAGGACACAAGTGGACTTCATCCCCCGAGCAGCAGTGCGCCAGGAGTTGCGTTTGCAGAGTGGTGTAAAAAGGGGGTGTGGCCTCGGACCACCTCTCTGCAAACCAGCTATGTGGCGCTTACTGGAGGTACCTGGTGGGCTAGTTGGCCCCCAGGGACCCTCAGTATTCATGGGGACTTAATTTCCCAACTTACAACACACCAGGGGGCGTGTTTGCAGAGTGGTGGGGAAAGGGGGCGTGGCCATTGTACACCTCTCAGCAATCCCACTATGTGGGGCTTACTGGAGGTAAGAGGTAGGCTAGTTGGCCCCTAAAGGACCCCCAGCAGCAAAGGGGACTTCAATCCCCATCCAAGAGCGTGCCAGGGAGCGCGTTTGGAGAGTGGTGGGCAAAGGGGGCGTGGCCTGCTATGAGAACTTGGCAATCCTGCTGTGTGGGACATACTGGAGGTAATAGGAGGGGTAGTTGGCACCCAAGGTTGTCCTTGGGGGTCAACTACCGCTCTTCTTACCTCCAGTAAGTCCCACACAGTGGGATTGCTAAGACGTCTTCGGAGGACATGCCCCCCTTTCTCCACCACTCTGCAAACGTGCCTCCTGGCAGACTACGGGATGGGGGATGAAGTCCAATTTACTCCTGAGGGACTTTGGGTGCCAATAAGCCCTTCTAGTACCTCCTCTAATTCCTATGCAGCGGAATTCCTGAGCGCTGGTCGGAAGCCCAGCACCCTTTCTCCACCACTCTGCAAACGTGACTACTACTTAAAGAAGCATCTTTCTGCACCTCTGACTTAGAGGTAGTTTTAATCCCCCTGCCCTATTATGTACTAGGGCCTTACAGAGGAGGTCATGCTAATCACAGGGGTACTCCAACGCATAGTGTTCCCTAGTGTATGTAGGTGTTTTCACTGTATTCTAAGTGTCTTTTAGCATTGCACTGGCTCTAGGCCTGGTTAGTCAGTCAGTTACCACCAGTACCCGTCAGCAAAAAGTTGGGGGCACAGGATGACTTTGCAACAAGGCCTTTTTCTGCTCCTCTGTTGGTTCTTTGTGCAAATCTTTTGCTTCTTTCTGCAACTTTCTTCGTCTTTCTGGACTTCTGTTGCCTCTTTCTGCATTTCTCTTGCTTCTTTCTGCGCATTTCTTCCTCTTTCTGCACATGTCCTACCTCTGTAGGCATAGTTAGAAATTAGCATTTAAAAAACCTTAGAAATTCACTGAAAAAACCACAGGTTTCAGGGACGTTATAGTTAGTTGGACATTTCACTTGTACAAAACCAGAGAAATTCGGCCGTTATAGTTAGTTCAGCTAACTATAACTCGCGCCCCCGCAATGCACTGCTGATGACGTCACATATTACATCATTCATGACATGGTCAGTGACATCACTGATGACATCACTGATGAAAATCGTTTTTTGATCTCTACTGATGACGGATAAAATCCAGAAACACATGTGTCTAGAGATGTACAGCACTAACCTGCACCAACTTTGGTGGAACACTCCAGCAAAATACCAAGTTAGCGTGCACTACAAACTGCATTTACCATAATGCTAAGGGGCGAACTGTGTTGGGAGGTCAGCAGTGTGCTCCCACCCCTTCCTGTCTGTATATTAATCTAACTTGATAATACACTGTTTCATGGCTACTGAATTTATAACATGATGTGCGAGATCTAGTAGTCCTTCGCAGTGGCGGACGGTGACATTTTAAAGTGGTGAGGCGTAAAATGATTGTCATACTGCACCGTAGCGAGCGAGCGTAGCGAGCGAGCCCGAACACCCTAAGGGTGGTTCGGGGGTTCTCCCCGAGAAAATTTTGAAAAAGAGTGGAAAAATTGTGCATTTTCAAGCAAATTTGAGAAAGAAGGAAGGTTAATAAAGCAATTGTGTAAGTGCAGTTATTACATTAATAAAGAGATGTCATATAACATAGGTAGCTGCTTATTCAGTATAACCATAGAGCTTCATAACATATAATGCATTTCTGAGTACCTCACAGATGTTTTTTATTTAACAAACAACTAAACAGGTTGCAAACTAGCAGCATTCAACATATTGTTTACTTTTTGTATCTAAAATCAGCACGTCTGTCTTTAAGAGCAGCAAACTTTTCAATAACTTGAACGTTAAAGTCTGGGATTTTTGAACTAGCTTGCTCTCTATAGAGAGCATTGCCAAAACATTTAGTCTTTCCTCAAGCATGGTGTTCCTCAGGAATGTCTTAATCCTCTTTAAGGTTGAAAAACATCGTTCTGACTCTGCTGTTGTCATAGGAGTGGTAATGACAATTTTTAGTAAAGCCACTGTCTCTGTAAGTGACTTTTCCATATTAAGTTTATGAATTAAAGCCAGCAAAGACCTGGCACCTTTGGCCTTCCGGTACACAGGCATTGAGTACAGTACAGTCAACTCAGTTTTCAGGTCCTCTTGGTTGAGCATAGGATAAGCTTCCACAGCCTCATTCAGAGCATGCTCAGGGAAGGATTCATCATATTTTGCAAAGTTTTCACTTTCCAATAATGCGGCACTCACCAAATGTTTTGTGAAAGCAAAACGTTCTTGTGCATGCACAATTACAATGTCACATATCTCCTTTGCATTTCGGACCAGACTGGGGATGTTTTTCCTGTGGTTTGAAAAAGTGGAAGCCTCTGGCAGTTTGCTGTCTAAATTGTCAACCCCATCTCTCACTTTGCTTATGCTTTCGACAAACATAGTGGTATATCTTTTCACAGAGACAGTATCTATCTCTCGTGCTTGTAACTGATTGTATAAATTCTCGACAGCTAACATTATGTCATGAAATAAAAACAGAAAGAACTGAAACTCTCTGTCTTTTAGTGTTCTAGCAAAGCCACGGGCTTCACTGTGAGTTTTGAAATCAAAGGTTTCATTGGCTTCTATGGCTTCAAAACATTTCACAAGGTCCTCCCTATATTGATATATTAGTTTGACTGTACGTATGTTAAAGTTCCAACGAGTTGAGGATCCCCTTGGGACCCTTTTGTCCACAATCTCCTGTAGTGCTTCCGTTCTTTTTGGGGAACGTGAGAAGAATGCTGCCATGCCTCCTACATCCCGAAAGAAAATTCGTGTCTCTGAGATCTTTGATACTGCCTGTTGCATAATAAGATTAAGTTGGTGGGCGTAACAGTGCACATAATGAGCATTAGGGTACACATCTCTAATTCTTTTCTGTACTCCACCAAGGCTTCCACTCATTACGGACGCACCATCATAGCTTTGTGCAATAAGTTTTTTTTTTTGAGGCACCTCCGGAAAAATTAAGCTCAGTTGACGCAGTATAGCTGCAGTAATGGTTTCTGCACTAGAGTCTCTTAAATGTGTGAAACCATAGAACCTCTCCACAACATTATTGTCATTGTCCAGGTACCGAAAGACTAATACGGACTGTGTTTGTGTGGCCACATCAGTGGTGTCATCAGCCTGAATAGCCACAAAGTCTGTGTTTTGCAACTCTTGGACAATATGGCTTCTCATAATTTCTAGCATACACTCAAGCAGTTCATTTTGTATCGTTTTAGAGGTGCCCTTAAAGACTGTAGCACTTGCTAAATGTGCTTCCATTTCCTTGTCTATGCTTGCTATTAAATCCACAAGCCCTCTGAATATTCCAGGATTTGGGGAACCTTCTGATTCATCATGGCCTCGCAATGCCAGTTCGAAAGCACCACAGAAACGAATGCAATCAATTATTTTTGATAGTATGTGTCTATTCCTATCAACTGCTTCATTGTGTTTCTGTATTGTTTGGCGGTATGCATCGTTTATGTGCTGCTCAATCGGTGTGTCTCCCAACATTCCCAGTCTCGTCAGGTTTTCCATATGCTTTCTTGTGTGTGCATGCTTTCTTATTTTTTCAGACAAATGCTTCAAGTCTATCACTCCTTCTCTTGTCCAAGGAAAGTCACCATTAAACAGCAAGCAGGGGAAGCAGAACAGTTTGTTTCTTGACGGGCACCCTGTAAGCCAATCAGCTTTTGTGTACCAGGTGTTTGAGAATGTACGTTTGTAAGATTTTCCTCTGTCCTGTGTAACTTGTTGTAGTTGTAGGTCAGGCCGATCAGGTCCTAATCTCTTTATATGTAGTTTCTGTTCTAGTGGCCGTGCATGGAATGACAGTGTAATTAGTTGTTCTACTGTATTCATCATGCCGATGCTGTCCTTACCAATATGAAAGAAACCTGTCAATAGTCAAAGTACAACGTATAAGATTTTGTGCAATAATATCAAATTTCAGTATAAATACATATCTTGTGCATTATCGCAATATATCTCCAACAGCTCCCCTTTGGACAACATGACTGCTAAAAATACAGCCTTACTGCCTGCTGCCTCTGTGTGCCATAGTGGTTGCTGAAGGCACTGAAACAGACACTGCGTGAGGGCCTTGAACAAGGCAAGGAATAGATAGTGCCTTTAACAACCATTATTGCCTAAAGCACAGGGCTAAGGCTCAGTATTAGTAAATTCCATCCACTGAGGGTACAATGTTCAGAATGTGCACCCACCCCAACCACCATGTAGAGTGACGACATACATAGCCCTAACTCCAATCTTAAAAAAAATATCATCAGTTTCCTTACCTTTAACACTGGTGTTTGCTGGGTCGTAGCCGGGGTGAAAGAGCAGCAAAGGAGGTTGGGGCCTCTTGTTCTTCGCCCAAAAATTAGGTAATGCTTGTCAGTTTTACCAGGTGCTGAAAATAAAAATATAACAATTTATTTTTGAAAACGTTAGGGTAATCAAACAAAGACTGTGGGGAAAAAACATAACGCTCCAATTTTTACCTTGCAGTTTGCATGCAGCTCACTGTTGTATGTTAGGATTTTAACTTACAAACTGCAAGTAACAAAAGGATCTCTCTGACAAAAGCAGTGACTCACTGACCTATTTACATCATGTGCATTTTGTGATCTGCATCAGGTACATGTTCTTTGCAGCAGGCACATTAACCTTCTGCGCTACCTTTCATGAGTCAAAAGTTTAAACTTCCACTAGACAAAACTCTGATCTCTCTCTAGGAAAAACATTAACCATCAGCGTTATCATGACATTTTTATTGTCTCTCGTCAGGAGGCCGCTTGCTAAAGCGCTTTGAGAAAAAGTTCTGAATAAGGGCCATCATAACTTAATGGAACGCTTGAGTGTGCTAGGATGACAAGCTGAGTGGACATTACTTAATGCCTCGAGTTACCCCAGGTTGTTTCCGGCCAATAACTTAAGTTGAGGAAGTGCTTCGGAGCTGAGTACTTCCCTGCGCTCACACAGTAGGTTGTAACTTGCACAACGTGTTTTGTGAGTACTGGTGACAGGGCACGGAACAGAGCTGCATGTATTTCAAATGTTATAATTATGCTGAGCTCGTCTGTTAATTGGCCTATCTCATCTGGCTTTTAACTTTTATGCTGCTCATCTGCTCATTACCGCAGCCATTTAATTCAATTAGCACCTTAATTACACAGGAACAGCAATGTCTTCTGATAGCCATTATTAAAGAGTCTTTACGTTTATGCTTTTATGCTTGATTCAGGAAATGTGTTATGAAAAGCAAGATGTTCCAGACTCCGCTGCTTTAAAGTGTTCTTTGCGGTACCCCCGTTGTTCCTGGCACTTTTTTTTTATTTTTAAAAGGGCCAGTGCAGAAGGGGATATTTTTGTGACTTTGGATATTGCGCACCACTTCTTTTTTCTTGTATAGCCCTACTCATTCCAATGCAGGGTGTCAGAGCGCTTTACCTCAGAAGTGCATATTACATGTACAATATTTTATATAAGTTTGTAAATGAATGTACAGGATGTGTTGCATAAAACTGGGGGTTGCAAGGTGTAAAAGTCACATATCATCTTCCATAGCTCACTGTGCTATTATCCTCGCAATGCGCTCAAACATACACATGATAGACCTGCTAAACATATATGTGAAGGCTTTAGATCTGATGTCACTTCCTGTAAAGTTGTGGCTTGTGATGCCATGTGTGATGTCATGCGCCGTGATGTCGCGCGCCATGATGTCACTTGCATACTGCCCAACTAGGTTAGGCCCCCACTTCTTTTTTAGGACTTGTGCCCTGGCCCTCTGTATGACCGCATGCCATGCTACCTTCGGAACATTCTCAGAGCGCTTTTCTTTGAGACTCTCTGGTTAAATCATTTTTATCCTATCGCTGTAGAAGGTCTGCTTTTAATGTGAGTGGTAACTGTGCTACTGTAAAGCGCTCTGAAGCCTCTGGGCCTTGCCCACCGCTATACAGAGTCGCAAAAATAAGTACATTTTAAACTTTAAGTGTTAAATCTTGAGCCCCTCTGCACGTGTGCATTTGGGAATGATTCCCCGCGGGTGAACTGTGTAGGTTGTGTGTGCCTGTGCACGCCACTCTCATGCACATCCCGGCGCATGCGTCCTCTCTCTGTGACCCTGAGCAGTGTGCCCTGGCATGTCTGTTTCTGACATTCCTCTTCCAGAGGGTATTCAAGGAAGGTGAACAAGTCGTTTAGCTGCCTCCTTGGTGGAATTTAAGACAGTTTTCCTTTTCGAGATTTGTACGGGTTTGACTTGGGCAACTCCTCATACTTATGTCTTCATTATAGACTTCATGGACTGGTTGAGTGTAGAATCAACTTTGGCTTTGGGGCTGGTGTGTTAATCTCTGTGATGGCATAAATTGTAGATTTCAACAAATCACTGGGTGTGCTTGGAAATCTATCGTCCATTTATGCTTTAATGTTCCTCATTATTAATGACTGGATCATAGACGACAGACATAGGGGTAATGACCCGATTACTTACTGCCAATCTTCAATAATTCATACTTATCCCACTCATCACGAGATGCCCGCCCACCTTTTACATCATGCTCTCCATCTGAGCTTGTCGTGTGAGGAGGATGCTGGGAGGGTAAGCCTACTTACAGCTCTCGTATTGGGTGGACAGGCGTTCTTTTTCAGCATTTCATGTGGTTCCCTTTCTCATGGAGGTGGGATCTCCTCATTAATAAGGAATGGAATGAGTATGAGGAGAACCCGATGTAATTAATATTGCCAGCAAGTAGTTGGGCCATTACTTTTGGTTTTAAAAATACCTTCAGTTCATCTTGGCTTGGAGGAAGGCCCACGTTTTATGTAGTCTTTGTGGAAGGTGCAGTGACCTACCTATCTAGGTCAGAATTTAACAAGAGGGAGTCACGCGACACTGCACACAGTTCATAGTATGCACGAAACAAGAGTCACACGTTACATGACAATACAACTACAGAGGCATAGCATCCAGAAAAAACAAATACTCTTAGGTAATGCAAAGTAAGGTAGAAAGAGTGAAATGCAAACACGTCCTGCATTGTTGCCATAGATTACATTAAATGTTTTACAGTCCTGGTTGAGAAACTGAACAATTGTTGCTTGGACTTCAGTATCTGGCACTGTAGTGACTCCAGACACATGGACGTCCTTTGATTGTGTACTATACAAATGATAGGATCAGATTGTACCCCAGACATACCAACCGCAGGGGTGAATTTAAACAAAAATGAAGGAGCTCAAAGTTTTTCCTAAGAGCCCGCTGTCATTGCTGCTGAGTGCTGGGATTGCCAAATACCAAGGCTGACTACTTGATTCCACCTCATGCCTCTTTCTCCCACCCATCTACACTGCACTCCTAGTCTGTCTCACCCTTGGTGATTCTTTTTCAGTTTTCTCCCTTTTCACTTTTTTATGATCTTCTTCTTATTTTTCCTCTTCTCTCTGCCTTTTTCTCTCGGGATCGAAGTCTGATAATGAATAGTAAATCCCAGCCCCAAAATAAGTGCATCCATCTGCGCACAAGGATCACTGCGTCTGCCTGCCTTTTCTCGAGCACCTCTGCCTGCCCAGGAAGTGTTCTAATTTTCACCAGAAGCGTGCTGCGTGGAACGGACGGCTAAGCGTCTTAAACAAAAACAAAAAAAACACAGAAAGCAACATCGGTGATATGCTGCCAGACATCGTTAACAAGGTACGAGAAAGTCAGATGCTGGACGTGTATTGAAATGTGAGGTTTAACATCCTGTGCAGTGCTTCATGTTTGCAACCTGCTGCGAGTCTTAGCCAGGAAAAATGGAGTAAAGCCAGGCCATGATATTATCCATGAGCTGCCAGAAGAGATGTCTGATGCAGCACTCATGACTTGATTGAATACAAGCATACCCTCGTTTACGATCTCTCAAGTCATCGCATTGGGAGGTCACCCATGAAATGTTGGAGTGAACCCCAGAGGGACCAGTCATTCCTTCTGAGGAGTGCAGTGGGTGCATGGCCGACACAGCAGGCTTTCGCCTTATTGGCCATACAGGAGAATCTTCTTGCACTCAAAGTCTGCTTGGAGAAAGAAATGCTTTTGTGGCACTGCATTAAAAATTACATTAACTACACATGTTGTATAAAATACATAGCCTACGATAATAACAGTATCTTGACTGGAGTCACAGAAACAACAAGTGACTACTAGACTCTGTGACCCGCTACGCGTGCGTTCATAAGGGATTGATTCAGCGGCTGGCGCTGAATCAATCCCTTATGAACGCATGCGCTCCGCTCCAGCCCTATGATTAATTATTATCAAATATGTAGAAGCAAGCATTGATTGCTTGCTTCTA
The DNA here is from genome assembly GCA_963921515.1 of Calotriton arnoldi. Lineage (NCBI taxonomy): Eukaryota > Metazoa > Chordata > Amphibia > Caudata > Salamandridae > Calotriton > Calotriton arnoldi. Next base: position 1,646,494 of record CAWUFW010000745.1, on the reverse strand, counting down.
CATATTTGATAATAATTAATCATAGGGCTGGAGCGGAGCCGCGTGCGTTCATAAGGGATTGATTCTGAATCAAGCAAACAGTGCCCTCGGCCTCTGCCCTGCCCAGCCCAGCCACACAAAACTACAGATAACGGTAACGTGACGTCGTGCCCTGGGGGTAACAATTATTTCTAATACTATTTTTGAAAATATTGCGGTTGTTATAATAAGCTTGTTAGTAACATGCAACAAGCTTATTATAACAACCGCAATATTTTCAAAAATAGTACTAGAAATAATACCGAAGGTCCAAGGAAGAAAACAAAGTGCCAGCGAACGTAATGCCCGACTCTTACTTTTGATTCCAATTTCCAAGCCAACGTCACGGTTGAATCACGCAACAACTAACAGATTGTAGAAGCAAGCAATCCGAATCAAGCAAACAGTGCCCTCGGCCTCTGCCCTGCCCAGCCACACAAAACTACAGATAACGGTAACGTGACGTCGTGCCCTGGGGGGGTAACAATTATTTCTAATACTATTTTTGAAAATATTGCAGTTGTTATAATAAGCTTGTTAGTAACATGCAACAAGCTTATTATAACAACCGCAATATTTTCAAAAATAGTACTAGAAATAATACCGAAGGTCCAAGGAAGAAAACAAAGTGCACTGCCAGCGAACGTAATGCCCGACTCTTACTTTTGATTCCAATTTCCAAGCCAACGTCACGGTTGAATCACGCAACAACTAACAGATTATTAGCCAAATAGTGGCACGACGTCGCACGAACAGTAGACTCTGTGTAGATACACCGACTGTCACAGCCAGGCACGAGGTCTGTGTGTGGTGGCGCGACTCGTGACTCGTGACTCCTCATGTGGCCGCAGCGCTGTGTGACGTGTGACGTGCCGGACTGCGCTGCGTCTGCGAGATGGCCAATCACTACTGCATGGCTTCACATAAGCCACAGTGATTGGCCATACATTAAGTGCAGCAGTGCCACCACCACCCACGCGCGGCACCCATACAGGCTGCGCACTCTCAGCCAATCCTGGCGCTGCATTAGCAGCGCAACTGCGCTGCAGCGCCAGGATTGGCTACGAGCAGGGTTACTCCCGCCCATTATGAGACCAGAGGGGTTGCGGTATGAAGCAGCACCCTCGGGTCCCTCGACAGTGGCAACTCAACTGTAGTCTGTAAGGGAAGGTAATAATGCGCATGTTCGGGCTGGTCATAAAAATGACCAGCCCAAAAACGGACATGCGCTCTGCTGCTGCACTGCTGCGCTATCACTCAAGCTGCCGCAGCCCCGCCCCCACCCTTTTCGGCGCCGGCCCGTCCGATTGAGTCGGGCTTGTCCCGGTAGCGAGACTGCGCTGCCAGATAACTTTTGTTTTACATTTAGTTTAATTTACATTTTAGCGTGACGGTGGTTCATGTGGCTTAGTGGGGCAACGCCCCAACGCCCCCAATGGACGCACCGCCACTGGTCCTTCGTTTACTAACTGAAATGCACCAATGAAAGAGTGACTATGCTTTTAAAGATCAAGCGAATTGATGTGTCCGTTATGTTTTAATCAAAGAAGCATTGAGAAAGGCATATGAGCTGAAACGCGTCTTCTTGGATTGAAATTAAGCATCTACTTACCCCGAGAGTGCTCTGTAACCTTTAGAGCTGTATATTAATCGTGAGTTCTACCCTCACGTCACAGGTTGCACCCGCTGTGAGTTCGGCACTACTGGTGGAGTCTGGAGCGGAATATTATAAAAATGTGCCTGAACCGCTGCATCGAAATTATTCCAGTGCCCATGGCTACGAGTTATTCAACTCAAGGTAGTCGGATTATTTAAACCGGCCCCTGCGGGAATATTTTTCAATATGTGCGGCAAGCGTGGGGAATACGACACATAACAAAGGAGTGGCGGGACTGAAATAATTGCCATGTGAAACTATGAGGACAGAGACAGCCCTCGTGCGCTTGAATGCCTACTGAGGAGAGATGGTGAGAAGGGGCATTCAGCCCAGCATGGTGGAAATGTGGAGAGACATCAGGGCTGTTGTTGGACTTGGCCCTTTTTGCAGGGTCATCCCTGAACTTTTTGTCTTCCTCCTATATTTTCACTGACCTGTTTTTGTTGGTTTTATGACTCTGGGCACTTTACCACTGCTGATCAGTGCTAAAGTGCATATGCTCTCCCTATTGTAAATTGATGTATTGATTAGTGACTCCATGATTGGATCATTTGATTTACTTGTCAGACCCTAGTATAGTGCACCAGGTGTGCCCAGGGCCTGTAAATCAAATGCTGCTGGTGGGCTTGCAGCACTGGTTGTGCCACCCACAGAAGCAGCTTGTAAAGTGTGTCTCAGGCCTGCCATTGCAGAGCCTGTGTGCAGTCTGTGACTGCCATGTCGACTTGGCAAGTGCACCCACTTGCCAGTCCCTAAACCTTCCCATATCTTCATATCAGACACCCCTAAGGTAGGCCCAAGGGCAGGGTGCATTGTAAGTATAAGGTAGGACATGCCCTGGTGTGTGTGGCATGTCCTAATAGTGAATTACAGCCATTTTCGTTTTTCACTATTGCAAGGCTACCTGTTCCCCATAGGCCAGAATGGGCAGTTTGATTATTACATCTTATAATCCTAACTGACCCAGGGAACATGGTAGAAAAACGAATTTAGTATGCCTGAACTCAGAATGATAAAATACATCTTTTAGTGAAGTTAGTTTTAACATTCTGGGTTTGAAAATACCACTTTTAGAAAGTAGGTATTTTCTTGCCTAACTGTCCAAGCCTGCCTCTGCTAGGTTGTGTATTGTGTGTCTGGTTTTGTGAGTGACAGGGGCTGGGGGATTCCAGGAGACAGGGTGAGTCAGCACAGGGCTGAATAGAGAGATCTGCATGTAGATGGGTGGGAGGAGTTGCACCTGGGACTTGAATAGGGCTGTGCCTTCCCTCCACAATGCTGGCTCCACCTCCTGTGGTGCGTCTGATGTCCCTGGCCTACACTGTGAAAGGAAAGAAGGAGTCTTGTCAACAAAGTGCTCCAGGACTGACAAGAACTGGTTTGGACTAGGCACAGGCCCCTCTGCCTTCAGAGGACAAAGGATTTAGGGGTATAAATATTGGGTCCCTGACCCCAGAACTTTAGATCACTTCTGGAACAACAAGACAAACCTCTGCCAAGGAGAAGAACCAAAGGAAGCTGTAGGAGTTGGACTGCCCCCCCTGCCAGTGTGCTGTGTTGCTGGGTTGGCCTACAGTGGTGTCTTCAGTGCCAAGGAGAGGAGAAGGAACTTTTAAAGAACTTTCATCATCTGGCAGAATATTACTCCAAGGGCTTGAACTAGAGCTTGCCTCCTGCTGAAGTCTCAGGGCTACAAGACTTCACCACCAGCTCCCTCCTGAATTCCCTTGCTGGGGATTCTGTCTGCAGAAGCCTGCGTGTCGCTGGGAGCTGGAAGCGTGACGCAACGAGAAGAAGCGTGTCACTGACGAAGCTGCTGCCGTCGAATCGCAGGAGAAGCGTGTCGCCGCCGCAGAGGCCGCCGCCGCATCACCAGAGAAGCGTGCCTTCGTCGCAGCTGACTGCCGTCGCATCACCGGAGAAGCGTGTCGCCGTCGCAACTGCCTGCCATCGCATCAACAGGGAAGCGTGTCGCCACCGCAAGGGTCGCCGTCGCATCCCCAGAGAAGCGTGTCGCCGTCGCAGCTGTCTGCAGTCGCATCACCGGAGAAGCGTGTCGCAGGGCCTGTCGCGGCTCCAAAGATACAGAGTTCGCCGCACGGCCGTCGGGCGTGCACGCATCGTCTTCACATCGTCGCATCGCATCAAGGGCGCACTTTCATCGCATCGCACCGGATCGTCGAACCGCATCGAGGCGCTTGCTCGCCGCATCGTCCTCCCTGCGGACCCTTTGTTTGTTTTGCGTTACGCATCCCAGGTACTTTTGAGAGAAACGTGTCGCATTTACCATCAACTTGAACTAAGTTACTTCTACCATCTTTAAGTCTATTTTTAGTACAGTATTGTGGATTTTTGTCGTTTGTGGTCTTGTGTTAAGTCTATATAAAGAATACTTATTTTTATAAAACCTGTGTAGTGTCCATCTATAATGTTTTCACTGTATTACTGTATGTGTTCACAAATGCTTAACACACTGCCTCTGAGATAAGCCTGTCTGCTCGTGCCAAGCTACCAAGAGGGTGAGCAGGGGTTATTTTAGTAATGTATCCCCCTTACCCTGACTAGAAGCAAGGGTCCCTATTTGGTCAAAGGTGCATACCATTGCCAACTAGAGACCCCCGGTTCTAACAGCTGTATATTAATATAAGTTGATAATACACTGTTTCATGGCGACTGAATTTACAACATGATGTGCGAGATCTAGTAGTCCTTCGCCATTGTTTACTAACTGAAATGCACCAATGAAAGAGTGACTATGCTTTTAAAGATCAAGCGAATTGATGTGTCCGTTATGTTTTAATCAAAGAAGCATTGAGAAAGGCATATGAGCTGAAACGCGTCTGCTTGGATTGAAATTAAGCATCTACTTACCCCGAGAGTGCTCTGTAACCTTTGGAGCTGTTTATTAATCCTGAGTTCTACCCTCACGTCACAGGTTGCACCCGCTGTGAGTTCGGCACTACTGGTGGAGTCTGGAGCGGAATATATTTATATATATATATATATATATATATATACACATACATATATATATATATATATATAGATAATGTTTATATTTTTTAACAAAAGATCAGTTATAGGACAGGTGGCAGCTGTGCATACTTCCAGGCACACACTGAACAGCTAAAAAATGTGGTACAGTTTGTTCGTCCTATGATGATAAGCCATCCAATTGATTTCTCGCGTAGAATGTGTCCACTTGGCGAACTTGATATAAAGAGATGTGAAACCTGAGAATTTTTTTAAAGGGCGACCAGAGATCAAAGCCCAGCAAATTATTCACCCTATTGATTTTGACCCGACAAAAGCGTACATAGATCCGGAGGCCGAGGAGCACAAAGCACACGGAAAAACACAAAATGTTTATGGAAAATGCTAGATACATGAATGCAAATATAAAAGTTAGGTGAGCATTTCGAATCTAAATTTACTAAAAACCATTGTGACAACGGTGTCGTTGTGTTGTGTCTTGAAGTTCAAGTATCTGTTTTGTAAATGCTCAAGGTGTTTTGAGCGTGCACTGCTGCTATATTATTATTTGCTGTTCTGTTTGCATCTCGAGAGAACTGCGTCAGCAGAGTCTCCTGTTCCTAAACTAGCCATATCGTTTTTCCTCATTTTCTATTATTAGTCATTATTGCCTTCTCCTTCTCCTTTACAATATTGTGTATGTGCTTACGTTCTTATGGAGAGTGCTGAAGGTTATTTAGCGCCATCGAATCTTTCAAATTAGGCCCTTGTAGAGTATTCCCCCACTTTTGATGAAAAAATCCTCAATGTCGTCTTACACTTTTAGTAGAATCACCTTATTTTTAAGGCCAGATATTGCTTTCTTCTGTCTTTATGTTGGAGCGATCCTTAACCAGTTTCAGATATTTTCAACAATGCCACAAAAAAAAACTGTAAGTTGTTTTATGCCAATTTTTATTTTACTGTGCTTATTTTTGGTGACTTTGAAGATGCCCCAACACCATTAAAAAAGCATGCACTTTTACACAAACATACAACTGAATATTTTAAGACAAAAAGTGTTTCATGCACCCAAGCCAACCTAGTGAGGTCCGCCATAATTCTAGCTATCACATTGTCATTCCAAAGAAAGGGAGACCACACTTCTGGAAGCAAGGAAACAAAAGATTTATTTAGTACAACAAAAGATAATCTCTAGAGATGGAAGAGTGTCCGAGACCCACGGATTGCGTAGGTGTCAGGAGTCTGTTCAAAATGTCCTTGGCATGCAGCATTTTTTATAGGATGTAGACACTCCCCTCGGGTGTAGGAGGATGACAGAAAGTCAGTTGGTATGCAGGAATTCAGGTGTGTGGAGCAGATTTTCAGGTGTTGGGCCAAAGGAAACTCCGAGGAATGCAGGAGTTCAGGAGTGCGCTGGACATATTCCTGTTTGGGGGCAGCTTTCATGCCTTGCAGCTGAGGAGGGTTTCGTGACCTGGCCAGGTGTTAGGCCGTTGGCAGGGACAGACCTGTTCTGTTGCCTATACAAGTTCCTGAGATAAATGCGTGGGTGCAGTAGAAACCGGCCCAGGGCACCAACACAGGGTCACGTAGGAGACAATCTTGTGAAAGGTCAAGAAAGCGTTTTGTGAGCAAGATGTAGGTCATACACGGCAACATTTAGAAATACAGTTATTACAGTCCCTCCTCTTGCCGTGTGCAACGTCATTAGTAAATGTCAATTTTACAGAGTTCTTCAAATGTCTGATGATATAGTATTTTGCTGTTTTCAGTCTGACTGGTCATAGGTGTGGATCTGCAGGTAGATGCACACAGAGAACAGAGTGCTGGGCCACAATGGACGCACAGGCAACAGAAGAAGATGGTACCCAAGGGGATCGTGAGGAGCGCCAGTATCTTCCATCCCCAGGTGATCAGAATGTTCCATAAGCCAGTTGTCCAGGTCCAAGGGGTCCCATTGTCTGGTTGTATTTCGGTGGCAATCCGGTGTAGTTTGGAGATTGCTTCATAGACGGAGGGCGATGAATCAGGAATATACACACAGCAGCTAGCCCCGATGATGCGACAGGCCCCTCCTCGATCTGCCAGGATGACGTCGAGCACCATGCGATTCTGAAGAGAAACCATCAGTGTAGCATCGATTTCGGCCGTGTGCTGGGTCAGTATTCCTGCAGTGATGTTGGCAGTAGCTTCCAGGACTCTGGTGAGTCGCCTGGTGTTGAGACTGTTGGACATGGGACCCCAAAAAGGTAGAAGGCCCTTCAGGGCATCGCCGAATTGCTGGTTGCTGGTGTCGGTCTGGTCTATATCTGGTACTTGTCTCCTCTGTCTGTGGTACAAGTTGTTCCTGTTAAATGTGGGTGGCAGCAGGAATGCAATATAGCATGTGCTACTCCAGTCAGAAGGCAGCCAGGTGTAAGCTTTGTTTCCACATACAAAGTGCAGTCCTGATGGAAGGCTGAGGTATGGGGTGAAGTTGTTGTAGGTTATGGTAGTATTGCACAAACTGGCTCCTATAGGTATTGTTCCTTGACCTTGCAGACACAATGTACCAGGACGTGATGTAACTGAAATGGCAACTTCTTTCTCTTGAGTAGGAAAGAAAGTGTAACCCCAGGTGTCCTGCATAGGGGTGGACATAATAGCGTGCATTTGTGGCGGGTCAGAGGCATTGCAGAGAGTATTGTTTTTTTTTATGAAGAGTCCAAAGAAAGGGTTGGAATGTTGTAAGGTTGCCTTTGTCATAACATGATGGAAAAACGTTCGTCAAATTGTACATCAGAGCACAAGTGTAGGCCGGAGTGGCGGGAAACACCAAGAATGAGATAGTGTGCTGAACTGCATGAGGGTAGGAGTCCACAAACATAACAGTCTGTCGCATTGGAAACCTGATTAAACTGGTGTAACATTTGAATAAAAGTATTATTATGAAACTCCGAGTGTCTGTTGAGATGTGTGTCTGGCCAAGGTACATGAGAATGTTCAGGTGGCGTTGGTGGAACTGTTGCTTGGGGTAATACAGTATGTTTGGCGGGGACTATTTCTTCGAGGATCCAGAACACTACGCTGAACAGGACAAAAATGGCAGTCAGGATAAACAGTACTATTGTCCGGGTACTACAAGTTCTCATTTTAGCTTTCTTCAGCCTTGGAGCTAGACTTGTTCTTTAGCTTAGCCTTGGACCGGAGGTAGTATCCGTCTGTTCCTTCGTCACAAAGTTCCAACTCAGTGTCCGACTCAAGGCGTGGTGATGCTGATTTTTCGTGCCTTAAGACTTCTTTCTGGGTTTGTAGTTGTTCTTTGGTGACGGGGTCCACTTTCCTGCAGTGGGACGCATGTACCCACGACTTTCTTCCCTCCACTCTGACGGCTGTCCTTGTGGCCAGGAGTACCTGCAGAGGCCCCTTCCAGCGTGGTTGTAGGGATTGGGTGCGGGCGAAGTTTTCACCAGGACAAATTCGCCAGGGAGGATGTGATGGCCTGGACCCTGGGATCTGTCCTCAGTAGTGGCCCGCACCTGTTCATGGATTAAAGACAGGGTCTCAGTAAGTTCATACAAATAATCAGTCAATATTTCCTGTGGTAGGTGTGAAATGGACTTTGGAGAGGGTGCATTCCAGATATTCATGGGCCTGCCAAAAACTACCTCGTATGGGGTAAGATGGGATTTGGAATGTGGGACTGATCTAATAGATAGTAGTGCCAATGGAAGAGCATTGACCCAATTCAGTCCTGTTTCTGTTGTTATTTTAGCCAGCTTTTCTTTAAGGATCCCATTGTACCTCTCCACCAGCCCTGCTGCCTGTGGGTGGAATGCTGCATGAAATTTTTGTTTGACCCCAAGCCCTCCCAGGATGTTCTTGACTGTCTGTCCAATGAAATGGGACCCCCTGTCACTTTGCATTAATCTACAAAGGCCATATCTAGGGAAAAATTCTTTCAATAAGACTTTAGCTGTAGTGATGGCAGTGTTATCCTTTGTGGGGTATGCCTCAACCCATTTGCTAAAGGCACAGACTACCACCAATGCATATTTGTATTGATTGACTCTGTTTAACTGTATATAGTCTATCTGAAGTACTTCAAATGGTGCAGTAGGAAGGGCGAATCCTGCCATTGGGACTTTAGTTCCCTGACCTATGTTGTGTCTGAGACATGTGAGGCACTGTTTGACAAACCGCTCTGCTGCTGGGCGGAGTCGGTGGTAATCCCATACTTCCTTGAGCATGGTACACATGGCCTGGGAACCAATATGTGCAGGTAAGTGAGTCATAGTGAGCAAGGGGATTACGTAAGCCTGTGGTAATTTCCATTTTAGCATATCTTGGGACCTCCAGCACCCCTCTTCATCCATTGTTCCCTCTGTTTCCCACTGGGCCTTTTCTTCAGGAGTGGCTGAACGATGTATGTCAATTATCTGCTGTCTAGCGTCATGCCATTTCTCAGCTTGTGACTTTAGGACGTATACTCTAGCTGGTACTTCCCCCAATGCTGTTTGTCTTGCTATCTTATCTGCTAAGGCATTCCCTTGCCCTACTTCATCTGTCACCCTTTTGTGAGCTGCACATTTGATTACTGCCAGTTTGGTTGGTAAAGTGATTGCTTCCAAAAGGGCATTGATAAGGTCGCCATGCTGAATAGGGGTGCCATGTGAAGTAAGGAAACCTCGTTCTTTCCATAGTAGTGCAAAATTATGTACCACGCCAAAGGCATATTGACTGTCGGTATATATATTGACTGACATATTGGTACTAAGGATGCATGCTCGTGTAAGGGCTGTTATTTCTGCTGCCTGGGCTGATTTCTGGAGAATTCTAGCTGTTTCTATCACTGTAAGGGCTGTAGTGACTGCATAGGCAGCGGAAGTAGTACCGTCCGGTATTTTTAGACATGACCCATCCACCCATAAGTGGCCTTCTGCCTCTGGAAAAGCTGTATCTTTCAGATCCACCCGACTTTTTGTTTCAGCTTCAGTATGGAATACACAGTCATGGTGGGCTGGTTGTGTGAGGGGATCAGTAGTTGGTAAGGGTAAGAGTGTGGCTGGGTTGAGGGTGGTACAACGTTGTATTGTGATATGCGGGTTAAGAAGGGTGAGTTCATATCCATGTAGGCGGGCACTGGTGAGATGTTGTGTCTTGGTTTTGTTGAGCAATATGTCCACTGAGTGTGGGACAAAAACCGTCAGGGGGATCCCAAAACAATGCCCTCCGTCTGTCGCACCGCCACTGCAGTGGCCGCTACAGCGCGTAGACAGGTGGGCAAAGCAGAAGCAACAGGGTCCAGGACTGCAGAAAAGTACGCACATGGTCGCTTGTGTGTGCCATGTGTCTGACAGAGGAGCGAGAGGCTGCATCCAGATCGCTCGTGTACAAAAAGAAAAAAATTGTTTGTGATAGTCAGGAGTACCTAGTACGGGAGCAGAGCACAGGGCCTGGCGTAGTGTCGTGAATGCTTCTGTGTGTTGGGTGGTCCAGGGGACGGGGTCAGATACATCTCTGGTGACTAGAGAAAGAAATGGTTTAATGATGAGGGAGAAATTAGGGACCCATTGTCTACAAAAGGAAGTCAGTCCTATGAGTGCTCTGACATCTCGTTGGGTGACAGGAGTTGGAAAATTCAGAATAGTTTGAATCCTATCTGGTGTAAGAGTGCGTCCCTCCTCAGACAACAAGTGACCCAAGTAGGTCACTTGTTGTTTACAATACTGTAGTTTGTCTTTAGAGACCTTGTGTCCCTTAGTAGCAAGAAACTGGAGTGTGATCATGGATGCTTTGCGGGCAAGTTGTGTTGTGTCTGCTGCTAAAAGAATGTCGTCAACGTATTGAATTAATACTACTCCTTGTGGAAGCTGGATCTGATCCAGTTGTGTTTTTAAAGCCTGGCCATAGATGCTGGGACTTTCAGTGTAGCCTTGAGGTGCTCTACAGAATCTATATGAGACATTCAATAATGTAAATCCAAAGAGAAAACGGGAATCCTTGTGTATAGGAATAGAGAAATATGCATTTTTAAGGTCTATAACTGTGAATACTCTAGCTGTTGGTGGGATCATGGTGAGAATGGTGGTAATGTCAGAAACTACAGGAAATTGAGGCTGCAATATTTTGTTAATAGCTCGCAGATCGATCACAAATCTATATATCTTTTGTCCTGTAGGGGAACGTTTAAGAACTGGGAGAATAGGACTGTTACAGATATTTCCTGATACCTGTTCCACTACACCAGCGAGTATGAGGTCCTGAACAATGGTTTGAAGGGCGACCTCTCCCTCTTTAGATATTTTATACTGTGGGATCCTTGGCAGAGTTGCTCCTGGTTTTACGGTGATATGCACTGGAGGCATTTGGATGGATCCAACATCCGTGTCTGAGGTCGCCCATAGACAGGGGGAAATAGTCGCCAAATCATCTTGTATGTGTGATAACTGTAAAAGCTGGGTAGGAGCAGAAGGAGCATTGTTATCGTACAGTATTAACCGAACGTTATTCGGTGAACACCGAATGGTAGCTCTATAGTGTTTTAACAGATCTAGGCCTAGTAAGTTCTCTGGGCATTGGGAAGACAGTAAAAGGTAGCTGAAATTTGTTCACCTTGCATTGAGAATGGTGTTGGGTAGGACAAGGAATTGACAGAGGGCTGACCATCGAATCCAGTCGATGTAATGAGTTTGCCGGATGGAGGAGCCCTCGGAATCAGTGGTGTGGTTAGAGTGCTACGGGATGCTCCTGTGTCTATTAGAAAAGGTCCCGCTGACCCTGCAACTGATGCTGTAACATATGGTCCCTGTTGATCTACAGGTACTTCCACTGGTTCCTTCCCCCATCTTAGACTGTCCTATGCTGCCCAATACAGGGATGACATTTCAGGATCATCCACGGTATAGTCCTGAAGGGTAGCTTGAAGTTCCTGCTGTCTTGGGCCTCTATCAAATCTATTCTCCCTGTAAAGTGGTGTAGCTCGTGTCTGGGTATTATGTGTTCTGGGTTGAGTTTTCCCCGAAGCGATGTTGGCTGCTAGAATCCTACAATCACCTTTCCAGTGTCCTGGTTTTTACAATAAGCGCAGATGTCAGTAGGTTGGGGGCCTAGTCTGGGTAGTTGGCGTGGGGTATCTGAGGTATATGGTCTGGGTTCGGGGTATGAGACCGTTGGTCTGGGCATATGGCTGTTTGTGCGACGCGTATCTATTTGACTAAGCAACACTTGTTCTTTTAATTTCTTCTTTTTGTTCTCTTTTTCATCCTCCGCTGTTTTATTCTGTGTCTCGTAATATTGAGCCATAGTTAGAATAGTGGCCGGAGTGGCCGCTGGCCAACTACTTTCACTAGATGTTAGTCTGTTCCCTACTGAAGGTAACAGACCCTTTACAAAAGTTTGAATTAAGAGATGTCTGCCAGTTTCAGTGGTCACATCCTGACCACTGAAGTCAGCGTATGCTTTTCCCAGCCTTGTGAAATAGTCAGAGACTGACTCATCCTGGTTCTGTTTACAGGCAGCAAGTAATGTCCAGTCTATTTTCCTCTCAGGTGCCATTGTTTTCAATTTTGTCAACAATCTTTGGGGCAATTTTAAAATATGGTCGTGTGGCTTTTCGCCTGGTTTCCTATTTGTATCTTTGAGTGCTAATTCTTCCCATGTATCCCCAAGGGCTGCCTGGTCATCTGTAAACCGTAGGGGTTTCCACAGTTCGGCTGGAAGTATAAGTCCAAAAAACTGTATTATGTCTGTTAGAGTCAGTGTATATGAACTCAGAACCTGTTGGACGCTTTCATAGAATCCTGTGGGATTCTTTCGGATATCAGGGATGTCCTTCCGCAGTTGCAACATTTCTGCTTTGGTCCAGGGGGTGTATACAAAATTAAACAGCCATCTAGAACACGCATTGGGATCATTAGGGTTAGTAACATTAGACCCATCGCCCGAGGTGGGACAAAAACGGGTGCTGCTTCTTTAACAGGCATTTGCTGTATCCTTTCAATAGGTTCTACCTCATTGGAAAGACTTTCTTTATGTAAAGCTGTTTTAATCATTGTCAATAAAGTATCTCTTTCATCTTTTGTTGACCCACCACTTTCTACCAAACGATAGAGTTTGCGAAATGCTGTAGGTGTATCTACATATGTATCATCATTTTTAGCCATTAGGTGATAAGCCATCCTCTCTAGTAGATAGTTCTTTCCTGCTACTTGGATCTGCTCATTGGTTGCACTGTGTATATCTGCTGGGGTGGCACCTTTGTATATTAGCTGCTGGGCTCTGAGATTTATTCTTTTCCTGTCGTGACTTCTTAATCGTGGGGGATGGTTTTGTCTATATTCACTAGTATCTGATTCATGACCTAGTACCAGGGATTCTGACTCGGAGTCTGAATCTGCAGCAGACGGGGCTCGCTTCTTTGTTTTTTTATTTTTAATCTCACCACTGGTTCGTTAGCGGTAAGAGGCACGGAATCTGATTCGCTAACCGGGGAATCGGGGCAGTTGCTTCAGATGGCTGAACAGGTTGATGTTGCGGGTTTGGGAGTACATTAGGAATGACAGGTGGAGGCTGTGGCGGTTGCATTAACAATTGTGGTTGATAAGCAGGAGGTCTTGAATACAATAGTGTATCCTCTTCATCTTGTTTAGTTGGTAGTACCGGATATTGACCTGTTACATTTAACCTAAATTCTCTGTCATGTCTCTCTTTATTCCGCTCTATTTCCTTCCCTTTAAGGGCTGCTATGTCTGATTGGGGTGTTCTCTTTTTCTGGTTATTTTCTTTAGCCTGGGCCTTCCTAATTCTCTCATGTATTTCTTTCTTCCAAAGGCTGAAAGAATCAAACATACTTGCTCTAACCTTCCGCCGGTGAAGTTGTTCTTCTAGGTACGTTATCTGCGGAATTTCAAATGACCCAAACTTTGGCCATTGTAATTCTATATTTGATTTTGTGTATTTCCGCCACGATTTTGTGTGAATAATGCCGGAATTACCATACTTTATGTACATTTCCTTATTAGGGGTCCCTTCCGGAGGAGCCGGCTGACTGTCTTTGAGAGTATCTTGGCCATAAAAACAGCAACATAATTTCCTTAATCTGTTAGAGACAGGCATGTCTAAGATATGGGTATCAACAAGGATATTCTCTTATGACTGCAGTTTTGTTCAAAATTGAGAACACATTACCTGCTCTTCGGTGTTTGCAAAGACCGAATAATTAATCCAAAACCAGAATAGTCAAAGGCATGCTCAATATGACGTTCAGAATAGAAAAAACATGTCGCTCAAGACGACCTTACCAGAATACTGATGTGTCCTGTTTCCAGCGGGGTCTCTTCTTTTCGAAAACAAATCAGGTGGACCAAAGAAGGGATCCCCAGTCAGGACCGGGGCTACTGTTGTAGAGGACACCGTTGAGGGAAGGAGATACTGGCGACGTTGGCTACGGGGACTTGAATCTGCTTTTCCGTAGGTGCGCTCCTAAGTTACCGATATTTCCCTCCTCTCCGGGTCGTCAAGCCTGGGCCACCGAGTCTCTGACGGGTTCCACGTTGGTGCGCCAAATGTCATTCCAAAGAAAGGGAGACCACACTTCTGGAAGCAAGGAAACAAAAGATTTATTTAGTACAACAAAAGATAATCTCTAGAGATGGAAGAGTGTCCGAGACCCACGGATTGCGTAGGTGTCAGGAGACTGTTCAAAATGTCCTTGGCATGCAGCATTTTTTATAGGATGTAGACACTCCCTCGGGTGTAGGAGGATGACAGAAAGTCAGTTGGTATGCAGGAATTCAGGTGTGTGGAGCAGATTTTCAGGTGTTGGGCCAAAGGAAACTCCGAGGAATGCAGGAGTTCAGGAGTGCGCTGGACATATTCCTGTTTGGGGGCAGCTTTCATGCCTTGCAGCTGAGGAGGGTTTCGTGACCTGGCCAGGTGTTAGGCCGTTGGCAGGGACAGACCTGTTCTGTTGCCTATACAAGTTCCAGAGATAAATGCGTGGGTGCAGTAGAAACCGGCCCAGGGCACCAACACAGGGTCACGTAGGAGACAATCTTGTGAAAGGTCAAGAAAGCGTTTTGTGAGCAAGATGTAGGTCATACACGGCAACATTTAGAAATACAGTTATTACAACATGGCTCCCAGTAGCACCCATTAACAATATTTGTCACACACAAATCATGTAACAACACATTAAACAAAACACCTCACACATCCAACACAGCAAAAATATGCCATATACTGAAGTTGAGTGTCATGGTGTACATAACAGCTCCTCCTACAATGATACCCCTAACAATCACATCGAAAGAGTACACTAGAGCTCCGAATATGCATCCAAGACTGCACAGAAACCCCATGTAGTTCACTATCATGGTACCTAGTAGCATTCACCACCAAGAAACACCACACACATCTGTCAAGCAATGCCATGTCTAACGATATAGAAGATGTTTAAGTAAATTATAAAGCCCTCTGGCCTCAGCCCTCACATAACCAAAGCTCAATGAATACTACGTAACAACCTTACTGAGAATAGGAAAAACGCATACTCCCGTAACACAGAATCATAAGCAGGCCAAATCAGCTTCTGGTCTGTGATGGAAACCTTTTAAGCATGAGGAAAGTCACTGTGGAAAGTCACCCTGACCTCTGAAAGCGCTGTGAGGTGATTCACCCTGACTACTGATAGGTCTATAAGGTAACAACTATGCCTGTTATTTATGCTACGCAATTGGCAGTGGCAAAAAAAATTGCCATGATATCTGACTTCTACCACATATCCAATCCAACACCCTGCATTCTGCTGTCGTGCAAAAATGAATCCCTGATTAAGTGTCCGAGCTTTCTGTCACATATCCAGATAGTCGTAGTGAGTTTTGAAACATCATCCCCAAATGTCACACTGCTTCGAGGAATCACTTTATGCAATGTATCCTTTTTTTCGGTGACTCGGAATTCTAATAGCAAAATATGCTGGTTACCTGGTGCTGATGAATGTGTTGGATTTTGGGAAACCACTTTGTATGTTGAAACATGTTGATCAGGGTACACATACATCCCATAGCATTCTAGTTTTGTACTAGATATTCTATCAATGCATTAAACAAGCACTGTTATTGATGCTTGTCTACATTTGTAACTGCTGTCCAATGCACCCCACATATTCCATTTCCTTCATTCCAACATATGAAGTTACCTGTCCAAAGAGTCTAATGTACTTGAATTTGATCTGTAAAAGTCACTAGTTGATAAATGATACATTCAGCATTTAATAACCCACTCAGAAAGTAGTGTCAGGCGACTCTTCTCTCTTAACACTTGGTTAAGGAGACTCAAAAAAGCTTCTAGTGAGTGCATTCAATAATACTCACGCTACCTTCTTCGAATGTCTAGAGGGATTCACATAAAAAGTGTAGCTTGGTCACTAACTTTGGACCTATCAAACTTTGTCAAAAGAGCAACAATAAGGCATGAAGCTCCAGCAGAGGTTTCTCCTGGCTGAACTAATCGCACTTGCTTTTATTATCCATCAGGCATGATAGCTTTAAGTGTTTTCAGTCAATAGACTTTCATGTGAGTTATTACCAATTAAATACTATAACATGATGCAGCACACATTAACAAAAGGTAACATAAATATAAGCAGCCGCGCAGGACTCCCTTTGCATAGGAAAGAAGCATTCGCTATTGCTAACCCTGTGGTAACGCTTCTGTTTATTACTGTAGGAAGGTGGAATCTGACTATATGGTTGCCCCCACTTTTTTTATGGTGTTTTGCTGGTTTATGACTTAGTTGGACTGGGATCCTGCTATTCAGGGCCCCAGTCTATCTGCTCTCTCTAAATGACATGGAGTGCACTCTAGGTGCACTAGTGATTGGTTACTGTGGTGCCTTATGAGTCCCTAGTATATGGTACCTTAGGTGCCAAGGGCATAGGTACTTCACAGGCCTCCCAGGGGCTGCAGCATGTGTTATGCCACCCCTGGGAAGCAGTCTAAATCTGACACCACAGGCCTGCTACTGCAGCCTGGGTGAGGTGGTGCTAGCACCCCTCACTGAGATATAGGTTTCCTATATCTCTCCTGCACACACATATAAACCTATCAGTCACCCCTATGGCAGGCCCTATCAATCCTGAGGGCAGGGTGCTTGGCTTCTATGTGAGGGGGTGCCTCTGCATGAGCAGGGCCCCTCTGCAGTTCTCAGAGTCCATTCTCTGGTGCTGTTTGTGGATGCGGTTAAAACCATATACTATTTAAGTGCATTATATCCTCGCGGTAAATGCTAACTTTGGAATGGCTGCATCAAAACATGTCGTGTTTGGTGTCAAACATCTTGGAATACTACCCCCCGCCAATCTTGGCGGCGGGGGTAGCATTCCACCCTTCTAGAGGATAAGACATGTACCTGCTGTGGAAACGCGGTAGAATCCTAAAGAGCCCTGGCATCACAAAATGGATGCCACCAGTCACAGACACTGGGCTGCCCTCCTGCTGATGACCGAAACTCGCAGTGGAGGAAGCCCAACAATAGGCATCCTGTCACAGGGAGGTGTAACCACCTTCCAGACAGGGTTTAGTGTATTGGGGCTGGGTGGGTGCACTCTTAGAGTGCTTTGAAGTCCTGCACTGGGGGAGCAGAAGGCTCCTCTGTGCATATGCCAGTTCAAACCAGCTCAGGGGCTACCTGCCCCTGCTCTGGCGCGAAACTGGACAAAGGGAAGTGGGTGTAGCCACCCCTCCCTTGACCCTCCCATAGGTGGGGTCATAGAGCTAGTCCATCCCCTCTTTTAGTATAAGAGGGGGAACCTTGCCATTGCAAAGCAGATAACCCCTGGACGACGCTCTACAGAAGAATCCTGGCCCTTCGACGTTCCACTACCTTTGGAAGACAGAAGAATCTCCCTTGGAGTCAAGGAGTGACTCCCTGCTTGGCAGGCACCAAAAACGACAACGACGGTCGCAAACTACGCCGCTCCCGCCGGAGTCCGAAGTCCCTGCAGCCCAAGAAGTGGATTTCCTGACCTCTCCCAGGCTGCCGTGAGTCCCCAGCGAAGCTGAGGCAAGTGGACCCCCCGAGTAACGAGGAACCGCGACCCCTGGGTACCGTGCACTATTGTCGAGTGCAACCCCTTCACAACGTTCTACGAACTTGTGCTTTGGACCATGTGTGGTCCCGACCTCCAGCAGGAATCCCTCCGAAGATCAGAGGCCTACACCGTCCCGAGTGACCGTGGGCCCCTGTTGAGTGATTCCGCCCGAGGTGTCTTCGCGATCCCTTGCCCGCTGGCTTGTGGGTCCCCAGAAGACTTCCTAAAGAAACCAAAGGGCTCCCCTGGTTGCTCCAGGCCTGCCCTGACTTACCCTCGCTGGGTGAGTCCCTCAGACCTTGCTGGTCTGCGCCATCGACTTTTCTTCATCTCCCCGAGACTTGCGGCTGCCAAGGCTTGTTGGCTCCGATCGAGTTGCCGACACCGCAGTCAGCTGCAGACGTCGAGGGACACACCGAATCCAGCTCCTGGTCATCGTCGACGCCTCCTGGACCACGTGGCTGAAGAGTCAAGGCACCTGCAACCGACCTGAAGCGACCGACGACGGTGGGCATCCATCTTCCTTGCCCCGGGTCACTGCCAAGTGACTTTGAACACTGTCCCCTCTGCTTTCAGGTCATCCTTCTTCAGAATCCAGGCTTGGATTCCACCGGACACTTCTTCAGCTCCCGCAAGCAGCAAGTCTTCTTTGTTCGCCATTGAAAACGACGCCGCGACCCGACACCAAAGGACACCTATGCACCCGGCTTCCCTGGGTGAGGTAACTCCAGCACTACGGTGCTCCTGTGGGTGTGGGCCCTAGAACTACTTACCCTGTAAGTGACTTGCTTGTAGGTTCTCCCGAAGTATCCTAAAACTCTTTATTTCCAACCGCGACTTGCTCCATTGAAGTTAACGGCGATCCGCGCCTGTGTATCCACACTGCACGCGTCCCCTGTGGGTCCTTTACTTACCTGCCTTGGGTGGTTTTGTGAGGCCCCAGCACTTCTGAAGGCCCTAGGCCTTGTCTCCCTGCAAGTCGTTGTCCCTAAGTCTCTTACTTAGTATATGGTCTGGTACGCCCCTAGGGCCCCAGCCATATTTTGTGCTTAACTTATTGTGAAACGTTGATTTGTGCATATGTTTGTCTTCTAATCTCATAAAGAGATTAGTAGAGAGTTATTTAGAAATAAATACATATATATTTGATATATATACCTGTGTGGTGTCTTTTCATTTGGTGATTCAAGAGATTATATGGTAAAACAAGCTGCTTTACATTCCTCCGAGACTTAGCCTGAAGGCTGCTCTCCACAGCTACCACTAGGATAGCTTTCTTTAAAAGGTTGTCTTAAACCTATCTACCATAAGAGTCGATTTGCCCTGGTGCAAGGTGTCCACTTTAATTAGTGAACAGCATATACCAGGCCAACTTCTCACATTGGTGGGCAGCGTGTGGGATTCCAGCTTGCCATTGTTTTACCAGAAAATCTCTATTTGAATTACTAACTGAAAACCATTATAGGTACTCAAGGTACATATAAAGTCAAGCTTAGTATCAATAAGTTCTACTGAACTTAGAGCTGTGTGCCAAGGGATAGCACACCCTTTCCACAGCTCAAGCTAGGATCAGTAGGCCACAAACTAGTGTAGGTAGTACAACACTGCACAACACTAGAATGTCCTTAAAGGGTGGACCCAGTGGATCCACTCAGCCTCAGTATAAGGACATGGCTTTCTCTGACTTGAGAGCCATGTGTGTTGACAGACACCTGAGACTAGGACAGAGTCCCTCAACACTACACCTGATAGATCTGCTGACAGCAGATGACCTTAGATTGGCTCTAGGAGCTAAGGGGTCTGAATCAGTGGGTGGGTCAATCATAGTATCTGGGTCAGATGAGGACAATCCGAATGACCAAGACTCTGTGGTTGAAGGGCCAGGCTTCAAGGAGCCTGAACAGGACAGAGGAGTTCTCCCTAAGAGAACTGGCAGAGTGGATGAGAGGCACAGATCCCCTTCCAGGGAATCTGAGCACTCTTATCACTCTGGCAGAGAATTTGTCCAAGAGAGGAGCTCATACTTTAACTTAAGAGAGACCTCCTCTGAGAGAAGGTGCAAACTGCTCCAGTATGAGGAAGCCAAAGTGGCCCTCAGAACCAAGCAGTTGGCACTGGATAGAGAAGCCCTGGAGATCCAGAGAGCTTCCAGAAGGGAGGGTTTAGAACCCCCTGGTGGCAGCAACAGTGTCCCTAGAGGCAGAGAATATGTCCCTGACCATAGGAACCTGAGCAAGGTTGTTCCTCCCTACCAGAGTGGGGATGATATCCACAAGTGGATAACTGCTATGGAGAGGGCCTGTAGAGTACAGCAGGTCCCCCAAAAGCAGTGGGCAGCAATCTTGTGGCTCTCCTTTTCAGATAAAGGAAGAGACAAGCTCCTCACTGTTAGAGAGGAGGATGCTGATGATTATGAGGTCCTGAAGAGTGCACTGATAGATGGGTTTGGCTTAACCACTGAGCAGTACAGGTTGAAGTTCAGAGATACCCAGAAGGCACAGACTCAGGACTGGACAGACTTTGTAGATTGTGCATCCAAGGCTCTGGAGGGTTGGCTGGTTGGCAGTAGGGTTACTGATTTCAAAGGATTTTATAATCTAATGATGAGAGAACAGATCCTTAATAATTGTCAAAACCAGCTTTTACACCAGTACCTGGTGGACTCTGATCTGACCTCTCCCCAAGAATTGGGAAAGAAGGCAGACAAATGGGTCAGAACCAGGGTAAGGCCTAAGAATCAGGGTGGTGACCACAAGAAAGATTCTACCAAGTCCCAAGAGAAAGGTGGGGATAAATCTAAGGATAAGTCCACTACAGGGCCCCAAAATTCCTCTTCTGGGGGTGGGTCCCAAACTCCTTCCTCTCCTGAAAAGAAACCATATTGCCATGTCTGTAAAAGCCTGGGCACTGGAAAACTGATCCCAGTTGCCCCAGGATTGGCAATAAAGAAAATGTTCCTCCCACAACTACTACCACCCCTCCTGGTACTACCAGTAGTAATCCTCCAGTTGGGAGTAGTGCACCCAAAAAGTTAGGTGCTTTTGCAAGAGGAACAGAGGTGGGCCCTAGTTTAGACAGGGACCCCTCAACAGACTCCTCTGACTCTGATGGTGGTATAGGATTTGCCACCTTTACCATGGGTCCCATAGCATTGGGCAGGTACAGACTGGAGCCAATGATTAATGGTCAGAAAGCTGTGGCATTTAGGGACACAGGGGCTAGTGTCACCATGGTGGCAGGGAAACTAGTCCCCCTCACCAGCTTTTACCTGAGTTTAAATACCAGGTGACCAACATTGATGGTGTCAGAACAGATCACCCCATGGCCATAGTCAATCTCAGCTGGGAGGGGGTCACAGGCCCAAAAGAGTGGCAGTGTCCCCAACCCTACCTGTAGATTGCCTGATGGGCAATGATTTGGAAATTTCAGCCTGGGCTGAAGTTGAACACCAAACCCATCTTAGGATGTTGGGCGTCCCTGCAAAGGTTAGTGGGGCTGTGATGGCCACAGCCCCAGCCCAAGAATTTGGAGAGATGGAGCCTGAAAGAATGGCCCACTCTCCCCAAAGAGAGCACAAGGGTTGAAGAAAAGTCTTCTTCCCCCAGACAGTAGGTAAGGGTCAGCCTCCTCAGGGAACTGACCCTACCCCTAGTGAAGGAACTGCCACAGAGGTAGTCAGGCCTG
The DNA here is from genome assembly GCA_963921515.1 of Calotriton arnoldi. Classification (NCBI taxonomy): domain Eukaryota; kingdom Metazoa; phylum Chordata; class Amphibia; order Caudata; family Salamandridae; genus Calotriton; species Calotriton arnoldi. The sequence continues at coordinate 1,625,086 of CAWUFW010000745.1, read as the reverse complement.
GCCTGGCCACACCCCTGATGGCAGAGGACCCTTCCAAGGTGGTACCCAGTCTGGAGCAGGTAACCTGCCCCTCTCTACCCTGCCTCAGTCAGCCCAGGGCTGCAGAGGTCAGGGAGGTCAGTGGACCCCCCGGGCCCCCTGTCCAGAGGAAGCCCCCATCAGCAGATTAGGGGCACCCAGTCTAGTAGCCCTAGCCAGGTGAAAATTCCTCTACACACTGAGGGATCCCCCATACCTTTATGTAGGGACCTCCCCCAGAAGGACTCTGGTAGGCAAGGGCAAACCTGGGACCAGAAGGTTCCAAACCTGCCATGTCCCTCCAGTGTTCCATCCAAAGGGACCCAACCCCCAGCTGTAGGCAGCCAAAGGTTGACCCTTAGAGCAAAGTGCAACTCAGTCATGGAAAGACAGGCATACATGGTGACCAGTGATCTGAGGAAGCTGAGGCCAACATTCCTAGGGCCTCACTTCCCTACTCAGACACCTCACCGGCCTTGTACTTTACCTAAGCACACCAGAGGTAGTGATTCCCCATGGTGGAGACCCTCTCTTACCCTTAGGGCGAGGGATTGCTTAGTGGACCATAACATAGGGGGCAACCATGCTAGTGCAGGTGCTTCCTTATATGGCCACTTAGTCAATATAGGCTCAACTGGTCAAGGTTAGCCTTATCTCCTTTCGTTTGGGGGGGGGTTATGTAGGAAGGTGGAATCTGACTATATGGTTGCCCCCACTTTTTTATGGTGTTTTGCTGGTTTATGACTTAGTTGGACTGGGATCCTGCTATTCAGGGCCCCAGTCTATCTGCTCTCTCTAAATGACATGGAGTGCACTCTAGGTGCACTAGTGATTGGTTACTGTGGTGCCTTATGAGTCCCTAGTATATGGTACCTTAGGTGCCAAGGGCATAGGTACTTCACAGGCCTCCCAGGGGCTGCAGCATGTGTTATGCCACCCCTGGGAAGCAGTCTAAATCTGACACCACAGGCCTGCTACTGCAGCCTGGGTGAGGTGGTGCTAGCACCCCTCACTGAGATATAGGTTTCCTATATCTCTCCTGCACACACATATAAACCTATCAGTCACCCCTATGGCAGGCCCTATCAATCCTGAGGGCAGGGTGCTTGGCTTCTATGTGAGGGGGTGCCTCTGCATGAGCAGGGCCCCTCTGCAGTTCTCAGAGTCCATTCTCTGGTGCTGTTTGTGGATGCGGTTAAAACCATATACTATTTAAGTGCATTATATCCTCGCGGTAAATGCTAACTTTGGAATGGCTGCATCAAAACATGTCGTGTTTGGTGTCAAACATCTTGGAATACTACCCCCCGCCAATCTTGGCGGCGGGGGTAGCATTCCACCCTTCTAGAGGGATAAGACATGTACCTGCTGTGGAAACGCGGTAGAATCCTAAAGAGCCCTGGCATCACAAAATGGATGCCACCAGTCACAGACACTGGGCTGCCCTCCTGCTGATGACCGAAACTCGCAGTGGAGGAAGCCCAACAATAGGCATCCTGTCACAGGGAGGTGTAACCACCTTCCAGACAGGGTTTAGTGTATTGGGGCTGGGTGGGTGCACTCTTAGAGTGCTTTGAAGTCCTGCACTGGGGGAGCAGAAGGCTCCTCTGTGCATATGCCAGTTCAAACCAGCTCAGGGGCTACCTGCCCCTGCTCTGGCGCGAAACTGGACAAAGGGAAGTAGGTGTAGCCACCCCTCCCTTGACCCTCCCATAGGTGGGGTCATAGAGCTAGTCCATCCCCTCTTTTTAGTATAAGAGGGGGAACCTTGCCATTGCAAAGCAGATAACCCCTGGACGACGCTCTACAGAAGAATCCTGGCCCTTCGACGTTCCACTACCTTTGGAAGACAGAAGAATCTCCCTTGGAGTCAAGGAGTGACTCCCCTGCTTGGCAGGCACCAAAAACGACAACGACGGTCGCAAACTACGCCGCTCCCGCCGGAGTCCGAAGTCCCTGCAGCCCAAGAAGTGGATTTCCTGACCTCTCCCAGGCTGCCGTGAGTCCCCAGCGAAGCTGAGGCAAGTGGACCCCCCGAGTAACGAGGAACCGCGACCCCTGGGTACCGTGCACTATTGTCGAGTGCAACCCCTTCACAACGTTCTACGAACTTGTGCTTTGGACCATGTGTGGTCCCGACCTCCAGCAGGAATCCTCCGAAGATCAGAGGCCTACACCGTCCCGAGTGACCGTGGGCCCCTGTTGAGTGATTCCGCCCGAGGTGTCTTCGCGATCCCTTGCCCGCTGGCTTGTGGGTCCCCAGAAGACTTCCTAAAGAAACCAAAGGGCTCCCCTGGTTGCTCCAGGCCTGCCCTGACTTACCCTCGCTGGGTGAGTCCCTCAGACCTTGCTGGTCTGCGCCATCGACTTTTCTTCATCTCCCCGAGACTTGCGGCTGCCAAGGCTTGTTGGCTCCGATCGAGTTGCCGACACCGCAGTCAGCTGCAGACGTCGAGGGACACACCGAATCCAGCTCCTGGTCGTCGTCGACGCCTCCTGGACCACGTGGCTGAAGAGTCAAGGCACCTGCAACCGACCTGAAGCGACCGACGACGGTGGGCATCCATCTTCCTTGCCCCGGGTCACTGCCAAGTGACTTTGAACACTGTCCCCTCTGCTTTCAGGTCATCCTTCTTCAGAATCCAGGCTTGGATTCCACCGGACACTTCTTCAGCTCCCGCAAGCAGCAAGTCTTCTTTGTTCGCCATTGAAAACGACGCCGCGACCCGACACCAAAGGACACCTATGCACCCGGCTTCCCTGGGTGAGGTAACTCCAGCACTACGGTGCTCCTGTGGGTGTGGGCCCTAGAACTACTTACCCTGTAAGTGACTTGCTTGTAGGTTCTCCCGAAGTATCCTAAAACTCTTTATTTCCAACCGCGACTTGCTCCATTGAAGTTAACGGCGATCCGCGCCTGTGTATCCACACTGCACGCGTCCCCTGTGGGTCCTTTACTTACCTGCCTTGGGTGGTTTTGTGAGGCCCCAGCACTTCTGAAGGCCCTAGGCCTTGTCTCCCTGCAAGTCGTTGTCCCTAAGTCTCTTACTTAGTATATGGTCTGGTACGCCCCTAGGGCCCCAGCCATATTTTGTGCTTAACTTATTGTGAAACGTTGATTTGTGCATATGTTTGTCTTCTAATCTCATAAAGAGATTAGTAGAGAGTTATTTAGAAATAAATACATATATATTTGATATATATACCTGTGTGGTGTCTTTTCATTTGGTGATTCAAGAGATTATATGGTAAAACAAGCTGCTTTACATTCCTCCGAGACTTAGCCTGAAGGCTGCTCTCCACAGCTACCACTAGGATAGCTTTCTTTAAAGGTTGTCTTAAACCTATCTACCATAAGAGTCGATTTGCCCTGGTGCAAGGTGTCCACTTTAATTAGTGAACAGCATATACCAGGCCAACTTCTCACAATTACGCAAGCATATACATATCTTTTTGGTATTAAAAAATCAGAACTATTGGCATTGTCCATGCTTGTCAACCAGCTGCAAGCAGTTTCCATCCGAGACGGGAGTTCATGCACATTTCATTAGAGTATAACGCTACTCTCAAGACCATGGTAAACATTTTAAGTTTACATACAAGCACATATGTTCCTTCAAGGACAGACAGCCGTACCATAGTCAGTTACGGCTTGTTCCGCAATCTGTAGCCAAAGCCCCTGCTTGTTTGGAACTACAACAGATTTTCTAAGCCTCTTAGGACCGCCTTCTTCATCTGGATAAAGGTTGCTCTGGTGTCCTGCTTCACGCAAGCTGAAGTCCCACAAAGTACTGGTTCGCTCTGAAGGCAGTTTAGTCTTTTCTGGTATTATGTGTATGCATCCTTCACTCATCATTGAGTGCATATTTATTATACTTTGGTAATAATGATATTTATTTCAAACCATCTTAGTGGCCTATATTGCATTGATCAACACTATGGGCTATTTGCTATAGTACCATACCTGAAAAGAATGCCTTGTGGGATGTTGCTATCAGTCTGGACTCTAACAGCAGGCCACACTAACAACGTTGTCATGGGTGGACCATGGTGGGTGGCACTGCTTCTTCTCTTTGCTTGTTATGTTATGTTACTCTTTTGCGATGTCACACATTGTGCATTCCTATGGACTCAGTGCTACTTGCCAGGATCTACTTGAGAAAATAACCATTAGAAAACTCTTCTGCATATGATGAAAATAATAGTAATTGCTGACTTAAGCAACTCTTTGACCCTAACCAGTTTACATACAGCATATTTGTATTTAGCTGTATGTATTTAGGGAACTTATAAAATGTGAATCTACCTATAAACCCATTGATAAGTGTACAGTGTAGGGAATGATGAAACTCAGAGACTGTAGAGAGTCGGAGGGAGCAATGGGAGATGTAGGAGCGTGATCTGAGAGTGTGTGAGAGCAGTGTGGACGGTGAAGGAGGGTGGACTGAGCTGGACAGTGGTGGGGCGTGCACGTCTGGAAGAAGTAATGGATGGGCAGAGACAATGGACATTCTCACTAAGGGGGTCATTATGATGGGGGGCGGATCGCCACCGCCGGGCCGGCCATATTACTATGGCGGGGGGTACCGCGGCGGACGGAAAGTCCGTCCGCCGCTTTTCCGCCGGTCAGCAATCGTCACAATTGCCGGCCGGGCGGAACTCGGGCACAATATGGCACCGCCATCCATATCATGATGCCTAGCGGTTCCGGCCTTTTCATGGCGGCGATGCCGCCATGAAAGGGCCGGCGGGAATTTCTGTGGGGGCCCGTTGCGGGCCCCCGGGGGGGGAGGGTGCACTTGGGGGGTACCTATGGTACCCCTCTACATTGCCATGCTCAAGGAGGCAGGCACCGAGCGGTGCCTGTCACGTTGTGCATGGCAATGCACAACATGCCTCTTTGGCATTGCGGCAGGTGCTGCATCCAGCAGCGCCCGCCGCAATGTTGGAGATGCGGGATGCGACCGCCACGTGGCGGTCGCATCCTAATTGGTGGTGCGGGACCGCCGCACTGCTGGCGGCCGGTCCCAGCACCGCTAGGGTGGCGGGCGGACTGAAGTCTGCCCACCATCCTAATAGGCCCCTCAGTGACAATTGATTTTCATTGTACAAACCTCACAAGATGAAAGGATGAGCCAATCCTTTCAGAATTCAAGCCTGCACTTCAGGTGCAGACCTCCTCCTCCTCAAACATATAACTCACTGAGGTATTTTGCCAGCAGCGAATAGGAGTAAACAGAGGTCACTCCGCTTAGAGTGCCCACTGCTGTTTTTCTGTGTGCTGGGCCATAGCTCCCTTACTCATCTCTTTTTGGACTGATCCTACACTTCGGCATAGCACCTACATCTTTCAATACATATGAGTCTCTGTTTTTGGAATACATAACTATATAATGCCGCAGACTTACTCTGAGTGGACATTTCAAATTCTGCAAGTAGCAGACATCAAAAATGTGACACATACAAGTAGTTGCCCAATTGAACATCAAGAAGATGTTTCACTTTGTACTTTTTTAAGTTACCAACCCTGCTGCCACCCCGTAGGTGATGAAAAACGATTGCTCAGACATGAAACGCTGAATATTTTAAATCAGTATTTGAAAGCTAAATTATGAGATTGGCCAAGGCTGGAGCAAGAAGCAAGCATAAGAGTTGAAGATAAAGTAGAATATACCAAGGCAGAGCGGGGTTGAGTTGGAAACAGGACGGCCAGTAGAAGCGGCTGTGCCAGGCATGAGCTGGAGTTATGGACTGGCAGAGCACGCATTGGCGGCTGGAGGAAGGGCCAATAGAAGACAGAGCTAGATCGGAGATGATATGAGGACAGTGGGGCTGGGGGCATGGAAAGAGTGGGAGAGGAGGCAGATCTAGACAACACATGGAGGAGTATATAAACTCAATTGTAAATCATTGCAAATCAACGTGTTAAACCAACACCTACTCAAAGACACACCTATAATCTTGTTTAAAGGAATACCATGGACCTCAACAAGAGGCTGTTCTCTCTGTTATCTCAGAGACATACTACAAGCCGAGCAATGTACATAGCATTATTCCCCCTTGACATGTTCCTGAATTGGTAGTGACCTCAGGCTACACACATCACACTCCAACCAGTACAACACACATGCCATTAAACAGATCCACGAAAGCAGCCTACAAACAACACCCAAACCACTGATGATCTGACTCATAGAATCCAAAAACAGACTCCAGTCTCTGACAGAATTCTCGAGATCAGGGGGTCAAGGAGCCCCTATTCTAGCACCACAGTGGAGCCACACTGATTATGATACAGCACCATACAAATCTGTGTAACATAGCGTAGCATAACACAACTAGAGCTGGTGCAGGAGGGTAATTGGAATATTCAAAGTACTGGTAGAAGAACATTCTGCATAGAAGAGTAAGCTAATGGCAGGCAGCAGCACATACATGCTTTGCTTCACCAGCGGCCATCGGCCATGCAGCGACAGACCTCTTTGACCATGCAGCTAATAAAAGCTTCCTCGGAAATAATCATCCAAAGCCGGCATCTGAAAACAGACAGAAGCAATCGAGCCCTGGACAGGGACGCATCAGAGGGGAGGAACTGTGAGCCTTCGGTGCCTACTAGCAAGTTGTTGCAGAGATACTTTCGCCAACTTCAGCCTGGCATCACTGGCCACTTGAAATGTTTAGGTCTAAGAAAAATGAGGGCATTATACTGCATTCTACATGCAGCTGTGTGATGTGCATTAGGACTGCAGAACACCTTTCCCAGGGTAAAGAATGCTAACAACTGGAGAAAGTTCGAGTAGGCATTTCACTTGTGGTAATTCTTCAAGCAATAAACCTGAAGGGGAGAGATCTGACTGTAAATCCTAAATCCAGCTTCTGACGCTCATGTTGTTTGATCCCAAGACTTGTAATCCCTGTGGTAAGGTCGGGAATGTCTTCGTAAACAATGGGCTGAACCGGTAGCCTGCAGCCTCTGCATGAGCCTGATGCATCCCCATCACTAAAAGACAAGGATGTCTGTGTAATCCGCCTTTGATGCTGGTCGCAGAGCTGCACATGCCGGGCGCTATCTCTGAAATGTTTATTTTTCTGGACTGCTGTATTCGATCAACTCGTGAAGGTAATTGTCATGGGCCGGACTAATCGCAGTGAACTTTCCTGAGGCCGGTGAAGATAAGGAGCCTTGATTAAGAAAACATGGCCTGTTAGTTTGGAGCTGGGTCGTGACCTCTGAACCCAAATGCCGAGTCTCTGCCTCAAGTCCTGTCTGGCCAATCAAAACAGCAGAATTAGAAATACAGCGGGTGTTCCCATGCAGTGCTTAATGCTTTCACGTCACCTCCCTGGAGTGTGTGGCACTGTGTACAGAGATTCTTAGTGTGACTGAGGCCATCTTGGTTTCTAAAATGGTGGGCATGATCATCAGAGACGTTTGGGCCAAGTATCAGCCAGTATGCGCGCCCTGTGCTTGGCCCTTCATCCGCAGCCTTCATCTAGGTGAGCTGTTGAATAGCCTGAGGTATGTTTGAGTATGGGGATGTAGTAGTTGCCCAGAAGTATGAGCTCACCTCCCCATCCATTGTTTCCAGTGAGGCAGAATGAAACCTGGCAAAGGTGAAAGTGCTCGCAGCTTGTGAAAAGGCAATGCTTTAGGCCACGATAATGTCTTTATATTATATTTGCAGTAAGAGACATAGAGACAAAATACTCACAAGCTCATTGACAAAGATGCGGTGGCTCTACTTTTTAGGTTCAGAGTGGGCTTTTCTGCAGTGACCCACACAAGCACATGATTGTGGCACGGGTTCTTGTTAATATTTTATTGCATTTTTGATACAGGCAAAAAACAACAGGTCAGGTACGTTATACACCAAACTAAGCAAACATCTCCAAATGTGATTCTGTCTAAATGATAATGTAAGGCACTACTTCAATTCCTGGACAAGCTACAACCTGCAGTCACAAAACTATCACCTATACACCAAAAGAGGCTCTCTGCGAAGCCGACAGCCGTGTCTGGGTTACTCTGTTTCTAAGGAGAATGGAGGTAGCGCAGTAGATACTTTAAAGAGATCCGAGAAGGAAAGAGGGTGTTCATATTTCATGTATATATGCGTTGTTCTCCCCCGAATGGACTATAAGAGTAACATTCACAATAACATGACATACAGGATATGATGTCCTAAACTCTCAGGACCAGCTCCCAGTCTAATCTGCATTCAAGTCATCCATTTATATTCACCCTTAGCAACAACTGGAAATCTGTTCTAGAAGGCCAAAAAACTCGACTATGTTAACACTGATAACTTTGAATTAACCCCTATGTAGAATGGTATATCTCAAATCCTGAAATGACAGGGTTACCTCACATTCTCTGCTGGTTCGACCCCACTGGTTGCATCATGATACCTAATGAGCAACCTAGGCCTGGTCTCTGGAGCATTAAACATTTTGTCACAAAGGACGACTCTCATCTACAACTAACTCACTACATTTGACTTGTTCCGCAAGCAGAGTGGTGGATGTATTCATAATAAATTGTTTTATAATATAGATATTCTATGATGTGTTTATTCCGAAATGTTTACCTAGTCCAAACTACAGCACTCCTTTGGAGGCCTAGTTTGCAAATTTATAAAGCTTTTGAAGTAATTAATATTCGAAATGAATGGTCAGGGAAACACATGACACGTGTAGGCATATTCCTAAAAAACATCCCAGTGATAGCTAGTCCACGCAACCAATAATTGCAAAACCAAGTCCAACCAGAGGGAGTCTTTAATATCTGTCTTGCGCTTACAGTTAGATCTGCTAATTGTCTAGTCTGCTTTCAGCAGTTGTTACGGTTTTTATTAACCAAATAAAGTTTACTTACTTAGTTACTATCAGCAGTATAGCACCATACTTCTTCAGTCAGACGTGTAGGGTTGTACCTGGCTTCTTGATCAGTTTCGCAGACAAACAGCCAAATGTTTCATAGTAGCTAAAAATTCAAGCTCATGATACGAGGGCCAGTAAGTCTTGTACTAGGGATCAAAAAAGCATAGTACATATTGAGTGTGTCAGATGAGCTCTTGAGAGATTGTTGTGTCCACAGTGTGTACTGAGCCAACAATGATAATTGCCACTTTTTAAATAGTTTAAGCCGAATGTTGGAGCAATGCTTTGGTGAGAGATGCTTCAAAGGCTTTTTTCCTCAAATGAACTGTAAAAATGCTTTAGCTTTGGAAAGCCAGTTGGACATCCAGCATGCTCTACTTAGAAGCTTCATCAAGGGGCACTTCCTGCAAAAGGCAGAGTGCTTCGTTTTAACTACCCCTGTTCATTGGTTATCTGTATTCTAACTAATTGAAGTCAGACTTTCAGTAGGGTGAACATGATTTTTAAAATATTCTCTTTATTAATAAACAAAGAAAAATGATACAGAGGTATAGCTTGTGACGTGCTGTGCATAACCCAGCACGCAGGCTGGCTCATTTGTGCAGTGGTACATAGGTAGATAGATAGCTAGATAGATAGAATCATATAGTTCTTATGCTGAGGAGAGTCCCAAGACGCCCTCGTGGAGCCAGTCATGAGAAACGTGGCCCACAAGAACTGTGTACGGAGGTGGGGACTAGGGCAGACCTCAGTCATTTCTCCACGGGTCCCATATTTTGTGGAATTTATGGGGGCAACCTCTTCCCTCATAGATAACATGTTCATGTGCCATGCACCAATCTGGGTCCAAGAACCATCTCTCCAGTTGCGGTAGTGTCGAGGAGCCCCATAATTGTGCCACATTGCGTCATGCCAATACTAGACCCAGGTTACAGAACAGGTGTTGGTATTGAGTACCCTCATTATCCCCCAAGAAGCCTAGGATGCAGAGTTTCCCTTCTGGTAGCAGCTTTAAGCCTATGATTCCTTTCAGGGCCCACAACACCCTCCCCCAGTATGGCTGCAGGGCTGGACATTCCCATAGGATATGCATAAATCTTCCCTACTGTCCGCAGCCCCTGAGGCACACATCGCTGTCAGCCCTACTAATGGCCAGCAATTCCCGGTGTACATGAAATAATGGCCTGTATTTCGATTTTTCATCAGCCATGACCAAAGGACAAGATTTGAGCGGATCGAGATAAGATTGTTGGCCATTTTGCGATAAACTGGATGTACAAGATCGTTACTCCCTGTGTCTTACACAAATTGAAATATGCATATTTAGTTATATGCAAAATTATGTGGCTCATTATTTTTGTAAACACTTCCAGAGCATTAAGATAAACAGAGCAGTGGTACGTATCACAATCAGCTGCTCAAATTGAGGCATAACTCTGTTCCAAATGGTGATGTTTGCTGTCATGGAAGCTCACTTCTCACTTCTCCCTCATTTTTTAGTTGAGCTTTAACAGCCCTATTTTGTCTTTTTACATTTCTTAAAAGAAGACCACAGCAGTTGGCAAACATACATGAAGAGTTTGCTAGAAAATCAGAGAGGTAAGATTGATGTGATATTCGCTACATTATCTAAGGCTGGACTTAACCATTTGTATTATATCTGAGCAACCATGCCATGACAGATATATAGGGGTCATCATTCAATTTTATTATGAATCTTCCAGATCAACTTTTGTTGAAATATTTCTACAATTCCTGATATGATTGGGACAGATGCAACCCAAAGCTCACTTGAGAACCAGGATGTGTTTTTCTCTTGACTGAGGGTGTAGGAAGCTCATCCAAGAAGTAGTCCCCCGGCCAATTTATGCTTTATCCTGACATCCTAGAGTATCCTGCAAAATATCAAGGATATGAGCTGGAGAATGAGTTATTTATTGTACTCGGAAACTCGTTGAAGCGTTTAATCTGTATATAAAATTACCTTGTTCTGATGTGTAATGATACCATGTCTGCAGAGTTTGTGATTTGAGGTGAGGCAGGTAACCAAAGGGGCAGCAAGAGACTTAAAGGCAGCGTTTTGGAAAAAAAGAGGCCCTGCAGGTAGCATGTTGGTTCTAGAAATTATGGCAACTGCTAGCAATGGAACTCATAACACAAAGGTTGTCTCAGGCTGTACACAAATTCAGAGCAAGATGGTCCCCCTAATAAGATATCTTTCCAAACTAGAATTTCTATATCTTACACCTCCTAGGCTGAGCACCCTCCAATTGTTCTGACCCTCCACATACTCAACATAGTACTGCACAAAGGGGTAACCTAGTAAGTGGTCAGAGACTTGCTTCCTCTAGGCCCAGACCATACCAGACCTGTGTCTGTTCTTTAGAAGTGGGGGAGTTAGCCTGTTGCCCCAGATGTTGCTGCTTTAACATTTTACATATTGATTGATCTTCTGATGCGATAATCTAATATCAACAAAGTGAACCTTGTAAAAAAAAGGCGGCACATAGACAGTAGGAAGAAGGGCACAACAGGACAATGCTGATTCACGACTCCATTCAGATCAAGTGACTGATAATAACAGGAATATATTTATATGCCCAATATCATTCAAAATATGGGCTAAACCTCATTTGGTTATTTATTAGTTCCTTATGGTTCTTGTTTGGGACAGGATCTAAGCCAAGATTATGTTTGTTTTTAATGATTGTGATAAATAAAAACAAGAAAGGAAAAAAAGTAATAGAAATCTGCTGAAAGTCCATTGGCTTCCCAGTGATTCCCCTTAACAAATTGTTCAGTTGTCTTTAAGCTCTGATTCACATATTGGAGCTTTCATTGCATTCTTCACATGATTTGTAAAATGAGATTTTGATAGGTCTATTAAGAACTGAGGGATTTCAAACTCTGATGTGTGACATTCCGAGGTGTTTATCAATGGATACAATATACCCTCATGATAGTATATGCTGAGAGTAGTGGTGCTGTGAAAAGGATTGAGTGCCCCATGTAGGGGCTAGGATCTGTTGTTAGAGCGTTGCGATTGTTAGTTCAAGCGGAAATTGCAGGTCATGGTCAGGCCCCATTGCAGTGGGTATCTGAAGATCAGCACAAGGAAACAACTTTTTCACACCAAAGGCAGAAGGAGGCAGGAATAGCCCTTTATTCTCCCTATCTAGGGAACACGCTGCTACCACTTCAGTAGTTGCGTGGTCTGGTAGCACCTTGGTAGCAGTACCTCCACCAGGTGAAGAATTAATTTGGGTAACTACCTAAGTTCACTTAAGAAAGATCTTGATAAGTTGCGGTCACCACTGTGAAAGATTGAAAACCCTTGCAGCCTGCTTATTCAGATCAAATCAGAATATGATGGTATCACAAATCATATCAAATCATTATACTCTTACTGGAGTGTTGTTACACTATTATGATAGGAATATGAAGATACCTTGTTTTGCAGAATGGGAAAACCAGCACAGTTTGTCAGCTGAGATGGAGAGGCAGTTTATCACCAGTTCTACAGTCTACAGTCTGGCTGTCACCACTGCACAGAGTGAAGTGCAAGTCTTTGTTTCTGACTTATCAGGCTATTAATAGTACACATCCTTGATCACTTGGCAAGAGATTTGATGTCTGCCAATCCACAACACTTCAGTACTCAACTGCGCTCTGCCATTTGCTGTTGACTAGGCTCAGAAGGAACTGCATAGGTGGTAGTTCCTCTTTTGTTCATGCGGCCTCATTTTGCAATTTGCTACTGTTGAATGTGAAATGAATTGAACACCACTAAAACATGTTAACAGGGGAGAGGATGTGGTCTCACGGGTAGACTGCCGACTTTGGAGCTGGGAAACCGAGGTTCGAGCCTCGGGTCGACTCCACATCCTGTGATTCTGGGCAAATCACTTAATCTCCCCGTGCCTACCAAAAAAATGAATGTGTCCTTGTGTAACGTAACTGGTGCTCGTGAAAAGCGCTCCAATACCTTCGGGTCGAGTTTGCGCTATATAAATCTGCCCAAAAAAACCCCATTACATTTTAAGTGCCCCCGTTAGCGTACCACACTAGTCCCACTGAGTTAACTGAGATGAAGATGGCAGACTTGGTGGAGTTCAGTATCAGAGTATTGTGCCAAATCCGGACCATCAACGATTCACAGAATACCCACAGGGACAAGTTCATCGCTAAAGTGCAGGGGGGTGACATGGTAGTGATAATGTTCAAACCGTACTTTTTTGATCATGTGTTTCTGTCAAACACAACCCATGTTTACAATGCAGACGCAAAAAGATTGTCAAAGATGTGCTTGAGGGATACAACAGTACAATATGGACAAACATCTGGAAAAATACATATTATGGGGGGAAAAACTCCAGGAATGGGAATTATTCCAAGGATAGTGCAATATATTTTTAATTATATATATTTCTATGGATGAAAATTTGGAATTCCACATTAAGTTGTCATATTTTGAAATCTATTTGGATAAAATATGGGACATTTTACATGTCTCAAAGACCAACTATTTTGTATAAGAAAATAGTTCCATATGTAAAGGGTTGTAGTGAGTGATTTGTTTGCAGCCCAAAAAACCTACGAGTACCATCGGTGAAGGAAGATCTAACCAATGCGTTGCAGTAACAGGCATAAATGAACGTAATGCTCGAAGTCACAGCATTTTTCTTAAAAGTGTAAAACAAGAAAATATGCAAACTGAATGAAAAATTTCGAGCTATCGTAACGGAAAGTTTCAATTTTATTAAGGACTCGGAGGCGAGGATTATGCTATACATTCTTTACTTCATTTTCAATAGCAGCCATTTTAACCAATACAAACAAGACCACATTTCCCAGAAGCCCAGGGAAATTGGTGAAAAGACAAACATATCCCTAAGTCCAATGTCCAATCACAATGCCGGGTCCACCATATAGTCCCTCTTCAGACTCTTGCCCATCCTCTTTCATTGCGCGAGTCACGCCATTCGTCTTATTCTATGCGTCCTGTTTCCCAGAATCCGCTCCTGGAACCAAAACACAAGATCCGGACTAGAAATCCAACATCGGCAAAAATTTGCATACCAGCCAACAAATCATTATTTGACAGCAAGGACTTTGAATCACAAGAATTCCCTAGAACAACTGATCCATATTGGAATACAAAACCACTTCAATTTTATGCAATTACGTCAACAAGTGCAAAAACAGGAGAAAAACTGTACTTACTCCCAACAGGCGGGCATTCCGGGATATCTCCACGGGTGGGATAATCCTCGCCTCCGAGTCCTTAATAGAATTGAAACTTTCCGTTACGATAGCTAGGAAATTTTTCATTCTATGTCAGGACCGGAGGCTTCGGATTATGCTAGTTTAAAGCTTACTTACCACCAAATGTGCCATATCAATAATAGGCTTGAAATAGAACCTTTTAAAGGTTGAATCCGAGGACCAATCCGACACATTCCTTATGTCCTCAAATCTTGCTCCAAGCGTGAAAGCCTTGGAGGCCATCGCACCCCTCGCTGAATGAGTTCCGAATTGGCGCAGGCTAATACCAGCCTCCTGCATGACCCATCGCACCCAACGTGCAATCGTAGTAGATGACACTGCCTTATGTGGCTTCCGGAGAGTGATCAAAAGTTGTCTCTCCCCTGGAGGTCCAAGCTCCAAAGACATTTCTTCATAAGCCTTTAAGCATCGAACCACACACAGTTTCGGGGAATCCGGAAACTCTGGGTATTCTATAACTCTAGTGTGACATTTGGTCCTTCACTGAATGGTAAATGACACCCCTGAGGGAGAAAAAACTCTGCCTGTGATGTCCAGGGCTCTCACATCCGAAACTCGCCTGCAGGAGATAAGGCAAAAGAGCATCGCCAGCTTAGCAGACAGCTCCTTCCTAGACAAGAACTCATTGGATTGCCAAGACAAGAACAAATTGAGAACTCTATTGACGTCCATAACTCCGAGTATATCGGCTCAGGGGGCAATGACAGCCTGAGTCCCCTCAGAAGCCGACAAACAAAAGGGTGTTCCCTGACAGGCGCCCCTTGAACCGGAACATGTCCCGCTGAAATGGCGGACCGAAAGGTGTTCACCGATCAGTAGGCTAAACCTTGTTGGGCTAAGTTTGCCAGGAAGTTCAAGACCTGAACTACCTCTTCGCCCACGGGATCACAACCCCGTCGCACACACCAATGACACCATCGCCTCCAGGCTGATTGATATCTCTTGACTGTACTATCAGCCCAGGCCTTGGACAAGAGTTCCTCAGCGAACGCCGAAAGGCCTGGGATCGACCATCTACTCCTGTAATCCTCCACGCCATGAGACGCAGGGATCCGCTCAGCACCATCTGATGTGAAATCTGATCCAGATTGAGCAGCAATTCTGGAAAGTGGGGGAGTAGGATTGGAAAATCCCAGGAAAGTTCCAGTAGAACTGGAAACCAAACTTGTGACCTCCCAATCGGCAAGCGCAGCCTGATCTGGGCAGACGCCCAAGTGATCATCGCAAAAGGCGGGAACGCATAAGCTTCTTCCTGCGTCCAATCCTGCAGGAAAGCATCCGTGGCCACTGCCAACGTATCCGGCCTCCAGCTGAAAAATCGAGGAACCTGGTGGCCCAGCCTGGAGGCGAAAAGATCCACTGAAAAAGGTCCCCAAAGGTCCTGCACCATTGTAAAAACATCCGGATGTAACTTCCAAAGACTGGAATCTCTGTAGTGACGCGAGTGCCAATCTGCCACCTGATTCTCCCGACCGGCAAGATACTCCACGGTCACCGAAATTTGATGATCTAGACAAAACTGCCATAGGTTTGTCGCCAGATCCGAAAGCACCTTCGATCGGATGCCCCCCAGATGGTTTATATATCAGACTGCCGAGATATTGTCCATTTTTAGAAGGACACATGACTGAACCCGGTCCTTGGTCCAGCACCGCACGGCGAAGGACCCCGCCAACAGCTCTAGGCAATTGATGTGCAGAGCCTGTTCTTGCGGATACCATGATCCTCCTGTGGAAAAATCTCCACACCTGGCGCCCCAACCTGCCCGGCTGGCATCTGACTCGATAACCAGGTCTGGGGTAGAGCCGAAAATTGCTCGACCATTCCAAGCTTCCATGTGAGAGAGCCACCAACAAATTTCCTCCCGTGCCTCCTCGGACAGGGAAACTGGATGGGAATAAGGAAGCCCCTTTCACAAATGCTTTGCTTTCCGACGTTGCAAGGCCCAGTAGTGCAAGGGGCCCGGAAATATTGCCTGGATGGAGGCCGACAGAAGCCCCACTACGCGGGCGATCTGTCGAAGTGGGACCCTCTCCTTGGTCAGAGTTCGACGCAACTCGTGGCGGATCTTGGACATCTTCCGTGAAGGAAGGCTGAGAGTTGCTTCGGTAGAATCTATCATGAAACCCAAGAAGGTGACCTTTTGAGCTTGGACCAACAGTGACTTTTTGGTATTTATCACGAAACCCAGACTTTCCAGGAGATCGACTGCTTGTTGCAACTGATCCCGCAACACTTGTGGTTCCTGTGCCAACAGAAGCATGCCGTCTAAGTACACAATGAGAGGAGTCCCCCGCGCTCGGAGGTACTCCACGACTGGTCTCAGCACCTTCGTGAAGCACCAAGGAGCGGAGGAGAGCCCGAAAGGAAGAGTGGTGAATTGGTACACTCGCTGGCGCCAGAGAAACTGAAGGAATTTCCTGTGCGGTGGAAAAATAGGGATTGCCAAGTAGGCATCTTTTAAATCCAAATGGACCATCCAGTCCGCCGGGCGCAAAACGTCCCTTAAGAGGTGAATTCCCTCCATTTTGAAATGGCGGTACACGAGCCATTCGTTGAATTCACGCAGATTTAAGACCCGGCGTTGCCCCCCATCTGTCTTGTCCACTAAGAACATGTTGCTTATGAAACCCTGTGGGTGTAACGAGGTGAGACAAACAGCCCCTTTTTCTATAAGGGCGGACACTTCCGCATCGATCAACTCCGCCTCTTGACGGGAGAATTGGATAGGTGTGGGCTTGACTGCCTGACTGGTGTTGCCGCAGAATTCTATTTGAAACCCTTGTACCATTTGCAACACCCAAGCATCGTTTGTGAGTGTTTCCCACACACGCACAAATTCGGCCAGCCGGCCGCCCACTCACACCAGAGACGCGGTAGAAGCACTTACCGGTGTTAGAGACGTTGTCACCACCTCTGAAACCTCGACCTCTGGATCTTCGTCCATGGGAGGGGTAGACGTTATTGTAGCAGGCTTGATTTTGATATTGCCCTTGCCTGGAGCCTTGCTCCCTGGAGTTCTGAAGGACCTGGCCGGTCGAGCGGCCCCTGCCTCGACTGGCCCCACGGAAAACCCGGGAAGAGAACACTTTTTTGATTGAGGACTGAGCCTTATCAAGCAACGTGAACGTGTTCACAAACTTGCCGAGCTCCTCAATGAAAGGCTCGCCAAACAAACCTCCCTGGGCCACCGCCCCCGCCTCTGAGTCGGCCAGATCCACCTGCTTTGGGTCCACCTTGATGAGGAAGGATCTCCGCCGCTCCGTCGAGAGAGCACAATTAGCGTTCCCCAGGAACACTACCGCTCGTTGCGCCCAACCCGAAAGGGCTTCTGGGGATATAAGGGCTCCTGAGACCTTGGCATCCTCGGCCATGTCCAGGATCATGCTGAGCGGGCCCAGGGCATCCAGACGTTTGTCCTGGCACGCCCTCCAGGACCTGTCTATACCCTTCTTGGGGTCCTTAATGAACTTGGCCAAAAGGTAGCCATTCTAGGGTCCAATTCTGGGGTTTGCGCAACTTTCCCGTCAAGGGAGGGCCGCGGACACTCAGACCGGAGGCGGCTACGGGCTTCTTTCCCCATGGGAGTCCGAATACGACTAGCCACGTAGCCTGTCACCTTCACAGAGGGTGTTCACTCTGATGACCGGAGGTGAATAATCAATTCGGGGTCCAACATGTCTGAGTTGCCCCTGCCCCTTGAGGCTCAGTAGGTTCAGGGGTCGCCGACGGGCGCCATGGTCTGGATGGCCTGGGCTCTTCATCTGTGTCCCCTTGGGTATCATCCCCAACCCCTTGCGACGGACTGATGGGGGAAGGCAGAATGGGGGGAGGGGTGGGGTCTGAGGGGCTTGCCCAGGACTGGTTCTGAGCCAGGAACGCTTCCCTCAAGCGCTCAAAAGTGTCTTGATCCACTCCGTCCACCTTGGGACGCTTGGCCGGGACTGTTTCTCCACCTTGCGCACCCTGTGAGTTGCCAGGGAAATGCCCAACAGGTGGGGCCCACCTAGCACACTCACGCGCGATTTTTTGCGCTAAACGTTCCTCCACGGGCGCCATGACTTCTCCCACTGCCCTGTAAATCGACGCATCGACTGCGTCGTAAAATTCATTGTCCCAAGGAAGCTGGGCTACGGGATCTTCGTCCCACTGCATGTCGGCCTGTTGTGACATGCTTTAATAGAGTATCAACATTGGACAACAGGTCCCTGGACTCTGCCAACCGTACCGATATACTGGTGTAACAGTTGGCTACCTCCGCAGTCCTGATGACTGTCTTATGAACGCTGGGGACCAGCTAATATTTTCACAGGGCACAGCCCTAATTAACAACAGGGGAGGTCAGCGCCCTCGGGACACAACCCTGCTTCAAAAGAATTGGCCAAAAACATAAATTGCCCCTTAATAGGCCCAAGATTCCCCTGGGAGCGTGTCCCTGCAGCCCAGCCTTAGAGCCTTCCACTTGCAGTGTAAATGAAATACACCCCACGGGCGTCACAAAGATCACACACACACCTACCCAGAGTGTTGCAACTCTGAGCGTCAGGAAGATGCAGGCTTTCACCTGTACAGACCCTCACAACTCTCCAGGGGTTGACGGAGGCTCCGGCAACTGCGGGCGGAATCGGAACTGACAGAAATCCAAATTCCGCGCGCCGTTACCATCGAGAAACGCGCTCAACACAGCGCCACCTAGCGGCCGGAGGTCCAGACCGCACTCCGCCGCAGGAAATGAAAGGCAGCAGTCACGTAGGGTCAACAAGCGGACCGCAACTACAAATAGCTCGGGTAACGCGCAGCAAAACCTTTGCACACACAGCACCAAAGCGAAAGTCGCGTAGGACCGTTACACGGTGCCGCGACTGACAGAAACCAACAAATAAACAATTGGCATAAGATTACCATTATTAAGCGCAAAAGACAGGAAACATTACCTCGCAGTCGCGGGAGACCGATACGCGGCTCATCGACTGCGATCAATAAAACACATTAGACACTATCTCAGAAATTCATTAGAAAAAGGCAAAAAAACACTCATCTGATGGCTGCGAGCAGCAAAGAAAGAGGATGGGCAAGAGTCTGAAGAGGGACTATATGGTGGACCCGGCATTGTGATTGGACATTGGACTTAGGGATATGTTTGTCCCTTGTTTGTTTTTTCACCAATTTCCCTGGGCGTCTGGGAAATGTGGTCTTGTTTGTTTTGGTTAAAATGGCTGCCATTGAAAATTAAGTAAAGAAAGTATAGCATAATCCGAAGCCTCCAGTCCTGACATAGAATTGAAGTCGAGTGAGAATCTTTAGTTGGTGGACTCAGCAGGCAGTGAAAAGGTCAGTGAAACTGGAGCTGAATGCTGTTTTGGATGAAGCAAAGAACATCAACAAGTCCTTATCTCCTCTTTGAAATGTTATTTCTCTTTTGGCAAACATAAGCACTTGTATTACATACAGTAAAATGACGGAGCTTTAAGGATTCATTAGGGGGGAATTGTAGAACCACTATTTTTTTCATTTTTGGTCAGACAGTAAGAAAGAGAGGTATATTGCATTGCAGCATCGCATTGGTTTACAATTAACAAATAGATATAAAGTGCATTCAGTACTGACAAATAAAATTCACAGCAATTCATCACAGTATCCAGGAATTAGAGGATCCCATATACTCCTTATACTACTTAACTCAAATCTCGTTAAATGAGAGCGACATCTAATTCGCACAGAAATACGAATTTCCTCCACCAGACACGGGCAGTAGGAGACGCCTCTTGTTGTCATTCGCGGGCTATACTAACTCTTGCAGTTATGATTGCACAAAATAACTTTTACTGGAATACTAAGAGAGAGGACCGACAGTATCCTCTTTAGAGCCCATATAATATTAATGCCCATTAGCCGATTTAATTCACCAAACACCTGATTCTAATAATGCATATTAGGGCAGTTTGCGACTATACGGTTTGTGTCTGCACCTGTTCAAGTACAGTAGAAATAACTTGATGAATCTCTGAGGCCCTATTTATGTAAACGATAAACTGTATGATATAAATCCTGTAAAACCTTAAAATGAGTTCTCAAACGACAGATGCTGAAATTCGTAAAGCTTGGCTAAGATACTTTAGCCCATATTTCCTGACCATTTCTTAGCTAGTTAAAGGTAAAGCAACAGCGGCACTGAAACGGTCCACTGGGCCCTAATGCAAGCAAGAAATGATAGCAAAACAGCCAGAATTGGGATTTCGTTGGCCACCCATGCCCCTGTGCCCTGATGCCACAGCACTTGCAGCAACAATGACACCTAAAGGCTGCCTCCACTGCCCAGTCCACTGTGCAATCACTCATAGGCCTAGGGCCCAAAGCAGGATATCTGCCCCTTTGTGTAAATAAAAAAAGGGAAAAGGCCCCACATCTCTCCCTTTTTTTGGGAGAGCCCTGCGCAGCAAGGGTGACATGAGCCTTAATGCTAGCAAGGAAACTCTCCATATAAACAAAGATGGAAGCTGGCGGGATCTATGGGGACCAACGTGCCTATGTTTGTTTAATTTAACGAAAACAGTTCCCATGTCTTTTGTTGAATATACAACCATCCTATCTCTGAACAGTTAATGCGGACCATGAGGCGCCTCTTGCTGAAAGTGAAAGGAAGGAGTGTTGGGGGCAGGCCTCCTGTGCTGTGAAGCCTAGGCCGGAACAGAGAGCTAAGGATAAAACAGGTCTTCTCACCAGGCTGCATGCTACCTGAAAGAAATGTAAATGTGTGCAATTGGTTAATCTCGAAATGTAAAGGATGCTTGTGAGTCAGTATGGACTTTAATTGATAGAGGGGGATATTCACAAGAACGTGCGCTAAACATCTCCAAAAAACGTTAACGCAACTTTACACATCGCAGCCTATTGCGGGAAAATAACCCCGTGTTAACGTGGAATTCACAACACGGCGGTACCATGCGATAGTTTTCCGAAAACGCGGCCAATGTCCGCGATACAACCACTGCGACGGAGATAAAAACACAAACCCCAACACCAAAAAACGTGCGATGAGCCCATTCGCGATGAGGAAAGCAGCGATAAGCAGCGCCAGGCCCGCGACACACACACGGCAGGCGGGAATAAGCACAACAAAAGCAGGAAAAGGGAAGTCAAACCAAACAGACAACAACAGCGAAGCACAATGGAGGCAGCCGGAGCTAGTACACAACCCCACAAGCCCCATTGGCAACAAAACATTGTACATGGCAGTCCATCGTGGACAAGGTGAATGCAGCCGGAGAGCGGAGGAGGACAATGGAAGAAAACCAGAACAGCTGGAATGATGCGAAACGCACAAACAAGCAGAAACACGCCAACAACCAGAAGGCAGCAATGCACACCGGAGGTGGGAGTCCAGCGCCACACCAGGAGCTGGATGACATGGAGGAAATGGTGTCCACCACATCAGTCTGGAGATGGTGGCAGGAGTCGGGGACCGGAAACTGCTCAAAATCAACAGACACAACAGCAACAGGGAGAGGAACGACCAGGGACTGGGGGGACGGGGGGAGATGGGCACAATGGCACACATGCACAATTAAGTATAGCACAACTGCAGACAAACCATGCCCAAGAGTAACAACACCAACCAAGAGCACAAGTCACACAACTCAGCAATATCACACCACTGAACAAGCACAGAAGTGAAAACCACACTGCCTGAAAGGGAGAAGGGTGAGCCAAATCAGAGCTGAAGGGACATCTCACAAACAATGCAGCACACACACATAGGAAGCAGAGCACCCCAACATCGAACACAATGTGGTACAAACAGCAACATTTGCACAACCGAACACAGGACACAAGTGCACCCGCTTGTGGCCGGTAAATGGCCATACGCATCTGGCAAAGCACGAAACAGGGACATGATAATGCACAAGTACAAACCCACAGCCCTGATGGGGTAGCAATGCATGTATGGCAGGGACCCAGATAGGCCGTGACACACACATTGGCATACAAATCAATACTCATCACAGTTGGAGACAAGTGAAGGTGCGGAAACTTTATCAACAATTGCGTGTCAGTACGGCCAAGAGAAGTGCCACGACATGCAGACCAATGCAGCAGCATGTCTGAATGAGGAACATTGGAAAGCGCCCATGTCCACCCGGGGAGTCCATCACCCACACAAGTCAGTGCCAACCCGCGTTGGTTGTCCGCGCATGGATCCGGAGTCCAGGCCAATGCAGCCATGTCCACTGTCGTCTTGGGACATGTGACCAGATCCCCAACATGCAACCAGGCGTCGGGACACGTGCAATGGGTCACATTCAGTTGTGGCTGCAGGTACGTTGTCACTCGTCCATGAACGCGAGTGCAGCAGCGTAGGCCAACATTTCCAATGAGAGCTCGTTGTCGACTAGATCCAACATGTCGGCGACGTAACCCATCAGCTGTCCCGGACAGATGTGCTGACTCAACCCCTGGCCCCAATTGGCACTAAAGCCCAATAGGGGAGCGGCTCAATGTGGTCACTGCACACGACGACTCGTGCAAACTCCCAGGTCCAGTTGCCAGCATGCATGCCAATCATCCAGGCATGCCATAAACGGGCATCACGGTGACACTCCTGGTCGTGGGCCAACAGGGGGCGCACATACACGTCGAAATCCAGGTCAGCTACTGTTACGTTGGAGAGGCAGACATCCATGGTCCACTCGAATGTGCACGAGCGACAATGCAACACAGGCTGAACGCAGGTGACGTTGGCAAGGCGGAAGCTTAGCCGGTAACTGATCCGCAGCACTGCCAATGGCAGTGCCCCCAGTACATGCAGCAGACGTGCACGGTACCAGTCCACGTGACTGGAGTTGTGCATGTGTCCGGGATGGTCTGCCATTGCGTCAGTGGCTCTGCTTGAAGCGGAACTGTGCTGACCCGCGCCAGTCCTGTGGATGAAATGGCACAGCTCGGATCAATGAGCAGTATCTGTGTGTAACGGGTGCAGGCCTGGGGTGGGGTGGGAGTACGTGTGAAGGCCATTTCACGCACGCTAACTACGACCAAGGACTTCTGTGTGTGGGATGTGTAAACGTTGGTCTCACGTCGGGCAGTGCGTAGTGTGGGAGTCGCCAGCAAATGCTATCGTATCTGTCAGGGGGTGCTGGGCACATGCAAGTCCCAGCTCGGAGCTGCAGATGTGCTACCGCCTGATAGTTCAGACAAAGGACCTTTCATCCCTACAGTAACTTTACCATCTGCTTGCATACAGGAGATGTACAGAGGCCTGTCGTGGGTGGGGTGGGATGTCTGCGACCCAGGGAATCATGGATGATATGCCGAGCACGTGGCACATGAGCGGCCTCACTGTGTGTTACGTTGCCTCACAGCTGCTCCTCCCTCCCACGAGACCCCACACTTGTGTGCGCTGCGCGGTTGTATCACTTGCACTCCTATGGCACACCATTGTCATGCCTGTCTGCGCATGTCCAGCGGCATGCCAACAACACCGTGAAGCTGGCCGTTGAGGGTGTGCGGCCACGTGAGTGTAGGCCAATGGTCCGGACAGGGCGGACACAGGTGTACAGTCCATGGCTGGCTGTGATCGCGCTGCGATTGAGGCTAGGCATCTGACTTATGCAGCCGCAGGACTGATACACATAACACTTGGCATGCATGAGCCAAGACCCGAGCGGTCTTGCGCTCCTACATTTCCCCGTACGTGCGGGCCCGCCCTCCGGGTGCATGCTACATTGCAACATCGACTACTGTGGCCCTGGTGGCGACAAACTCCAACACAGAGACACGCTTACCGCACTTCCTGCACAAGGCCAGACCAGAGCCACGCCCTGATCCCCCTGCCGAATCAGCACACCCCTGCGCTGACCTGACGTACGCCGGACCAGCACACGCCGCTTGTGCATGCAGGGGGGGGTGGGCGAAGCTACATGTCCAAGGTCTCAGCCACTGCTGAGGTGACATGGTATCGCCCGCTGAAGACAGCACACTGTGATGTTGCAGGGCTCGAGCCCATCATGCTGACATAATGACCACACGGACACACTTGCTCAGATGGTGTGAATGGCTACGGGCACGTGCGCCCGGCCACTGTTATTAGCAGGCTTACATGTCGAGTGACACCTGTGTTGGATGTGTGTGGGGTGTGTGTACACCAGCCGTCATGGAGTGCCTGGTGCTGTCAAAAAACGACAACAGTGTACATCGTTAAGGACACAACCATTCAACCATAAAGGCCCTATGACTTGAGCTGCACAGAGTTAGTGGCCCCGGATGCACAGCGTCCTGCACGGGCCTACCGCCATGGGCCGCTGACTTGCGGTGCACTGGGGCAGGGTCATGAGAGCAGAGCAGGTTCTCGTAGTTGACAAAGGGGGTTGTCGCGGAGTGTCTCGGTGGACAGTGGAAGGTGTGCCCCCAGGGCATGATGCAGAGTGCAGAACCACGCAGAAACAGTCACTATGGTGGAGATGAATGGAACAGACACATGTCGAACACCAAGTCCGGCCCAGCCAGATGATGATGCAGAAAACCCCCAGGCCATGGACTCAGACGCCACCAAAGTCCAACCAGAAAGTGCCAATGACTCATTGCGCACAGAGTTAGTGGCACCAGTGCTGATAGGGGATGCCGCCTGCGATGAGGCGTGTCCAATGGTGTGGACTCCTCCATATCTTACCCAAGACACAGTTCCACATGTGTGACCTACTGGACCGCAGTGTAGGCCTGGGGCAGCGGTCAGCAGGGGCCATTCACCGAGTGTCGACGGCTTACGTTGGATGGTCCCACCGGCCTGCGTAGTTCAGGTTCAGTGGCACCACGGGACGCGGACTTGCGGTGAACAGGGTTGGTGGCACCAGGTCAGTTGTTGCTAGTGTTCGGTCACCTCCGTGACGAGGATCCGGCTTTCATCCAGACTGAGCCGCATCTTCCTCTTACTCCTCTCCGTGTGTTCACTGGTATGGACTCTGCCATTCATGAATCACGACTAAGTGCTGGATGTGGGACCTACTGGACTGCAGTGTAGGCCGGGGGCAGCGGTCAGCATGGGCCCACAGACACGTGTCGTGTGCTTGCGATGCAGACTTTGGCCTCACTGATCGGAGGGAGTTCAGTGATGTGGACGCTGCCACGGACTTGGGGTCACTACCATTCAAGACTCAGGACACAGTTCCACATATGGGACCTACTGGACCGCAGTGTAGGCCTGAGCCCTCATCCAAGTATCGCCGGCTTGCGTTGAACAGGGTTAGTGGCACCACATGTCGCCGGCTTGCATTGAACAGGGTTAGTGGCACCACCTGTCGCCGGCTTGCGTTGAACAGGGTTAGTGGCACCACGTGTCGCAGGCTTGTGTTTAACAGGGTTAGTGGCACCACGTGTCGCAGGCTTGCGATGCCGACTTTGGCCTCACTGATCGGAGGGAGTTCAGTGATGTGGACGCCGCCACGGACTTGGGGTCACTGCCATTCAAGACTCAGGACACAGTTCCACATGTGGGACCTACTGGACCTCAGTGTAGGCCTGAGCCCTCATCCAAGTGTCGCCGGCTTGCGTTGAACAGGGTTAGTGGCACCACGTGTCGCCGGCTTGCGTTGAACAGGGTTAGTGGCACCACGTGTCGCAGGCTTGCGATGCAGACTTTGGCTTCACTGATCGGAGGGAGTATAGTGATGTGGACGCTGCCACAGACTTGGGCTCACTGCCATTCTTAACTCACGACTCAGTACAACATGTGCCAACAACTGGGCCGAAGAGTATGCCAGTGGAGTATGTCAATGAGAAAGGAGTACTGTGGGCCAGCATCGTGGAGGCCAGCGATGGTCTGCGGAGGCTGCAAAGGTCGCGGGACTGGGGCTTGGAGCTTGCACCGGCACGTGGTGGGCCCTCTTTGACACACGCAGGTGTCGGCAGGTGAGCGGAGCTTCATGGTGACAAATATTTATTTTTTCTGAGAGGTAATGTAAGAATGTTATCAGCTGAGGTCTGCAATGTGTCTTTTTAATGGACACATAAAAAATGGTGGTATCAGGTACAGTCTGATTATGTATGCAGTCTGATTACGTATTACTAAAATACATACTTTGAAAGCACTACTTATCTTAAATACTAAATCATTTTGTTGCAGCTGTTCTTATGCTGAGTGTAATACAATTTTAAAAGGAAACATATTCAGGCTGCTTTCTGTCACAGACCGGGACCTTGTAACACTCTAAATACACAAGTCACTATTCCCCACTGCACCAATCAGGATTCAGTTCTGTGATTCTCTGTCACACACTGTGATGGCAATAACCATCTGAGACTATATACAATAAGAGTGCTTTCCACACAGATTACTTTGCATTTGTTGTTCATGTAAGGTATTAGAGTTATTTTATATGCAGTTATCCTGAGGTAAAAAAAACAGAAGAAAACAGTTCCAGAGTATTATTGTTCGTGTTTGATCCCATCGCCACTTTCACTACCCCCCTCCCCCATAGACCCCCCCCCCACCCCCCCGGGCACTCAGGATCACAGTTCCCATGCTTTTTTATATCCCCCTGGGAATACTGTCACGAACCCCCAGGGGGACGTGGCTCAGAGTCTGAAGACCTCTGGTGTAAGTCAAAGGGGAGAACACTGATATGCACACGGCACACCCGTGGTGCGAGAAGGGGGGCGAGGTTAAAGAAGCACCTACAAGGCAATTTAGTTACACAATGTGAAGATACAAAACAAAAATAAATACATAAGCAAGTGAAACCCCCACTTTCTATGGACAAGGGTAATTTGAGCAGAGGTTCGTGCCTCAAGCACCTTTAATGCCTAAAGACTCTCAAACGTGGACAGTCTGTTTTGAGACAGGCTTCATACCCCAAGCACCTTCCATATCCCAAAGACTCTAAAATTCAGTCTCCAGTCATACAATCCATAGTCTGGACATGACTAAAAACCTAGTGAGACTGGCATTCTACACACGCAAGGGTGAAAAAAGAAAAGTTGGTAGGTTACTGCCTGACCAAACAAGACTGATCAGCACTGCCCCATCTCTCCCTGGGTCTGGGCCATTTTCGTAGAAATGAGGGAGTAGATGAAATCCCTGCTTTGAAAAGGTTGGATAATTTCTGCTCATCTCAACAATTTTGATTATGGTTCCAATTCTAATCTTGCTCATCAAGCAAAAATGTACATCAGCAGGCTGTATCCCTGTCTTTAAAAGGTTAGATTTAGCTAATATCCCCAACTTTGATTGCTGTTCTAATTGTTATTCACTCATTTTGCGTAAATATACAGCAGTATTCACTATTCCTGCCTTTAAAAGCTGCATAGGATCTGCTCTTGTTATCCTTTTGGGTTACAGCGCTTGCTGTGATCATACTCTTTCGGTGCAGTCAGACAGTGTGCAGTGTTATCTTTTTTTGCTGGTGAAGTTTTTGAAAGTTTCAGGTTTTTGCCCTTCGCGAAGTCTGCATAGTTTTGCAGTACAACTTTACCTTAACTTTTTCTGATCATTTTCTTTCTAGTAGAACTCAGCCAAGATAGAAAATGAATGCAGACTATTTCACTGCAATTATCCTCTGCTGAGTTTTCTATTTATAGAGACATGTATACAGATTTATTTCTGTTTAAGTTTGTGCCATTAAGTAACAAATTATCTCAAATCGCGATTTCCGTGCACATTATGCAGAGTGTAAAACTTATCATTCTTTGTGAAATTGTGAAATTTTTCACATAAATTTGTGGATGTTGCATAAAAGTTAACGGTTTCCCACACACCTACTGTTACCACACACAGCTCACTATGATCTCTCTAATTAGGTTTGCGCTATGAAGAGGCCTATAAACAAGTGAGAAATCCCAAATGCTTGCCACCAAAGAATACATCTTTGATACACATCTGTTACTCTTTCATGTGACAACCCCAGTTCCAAAGGCCATACAAAGTGCTTGTAACAAACTTGTTTTAATTCAGTGTTCATTGCAACTTAATGATAGCTATCTCAGCTAAGCAATGTAAGGTTTTGCTCTGTCTGCATTGCTCCCACAGGACACTCCAACATCTAACAGAGCACACCTAGTAGGAAATATGACATGTATTCTATTCAGCTAAAATTAGCCTGCTGTTGGTTCTCACTTAGCTCACACCTGCATTAACCACTAAGAAACAATGGAAAGAAACTTTCAACAACTCAGATTGGACAGGAATAGCCCAAAATATCTAAAACAGCACAGAAAGGTCATATAGTTGGCTGTCGTCATTTTTTAAACGTTTTCATTAACTAACTTTTTCAGAAGTGACAAAATCAGTGCCAAGAACAAAAGGACAGCTCACTCTTATTTCCATCGTTTTTATTCCACTAATAGGAATAGTCAAGGATTCACTATAGTGTAATAACAAATGGAGCACCAGGATCTGTAATGAGACCTTTGCTGGCGGCTGAGGTAAGTAAAAAATGCTTTTAAATGTATGTTGTTTTCGAGCTTGCAGGTGAGAGTGTGTTTGTGTGAGAGTGACAGCATGCATATGTGTGAGCATGTGTGAGTGAAAATGAATGTGAGTCAGTGGCAGGTAGTGATTGAGAATGGGTGATATTGGGTGTCTGGGTATGAGTAAATCAGAGTGAAAGTGAAGGAGTGAGTGACAGTAAGACTGACTGCAAGTGAGTGAGAGTGAGTGAGTTAGAATGAATACGATTGAATGTGAGGTAGTGTTAGAGAGCATGAGTGTAAAAGAATGAGAGCTTGAGAGTAAGAGTCAGTGCAAATGAGTAAGTGAGGAAATACGAGTAAGCCAGAGTACAAATGAGTGAGTGCAAGAGTGTGAGAATAAATGAGTGCAAGTGAATGCAAATAAATGAGTGTGAGTGAGAATGAGAGTGAATGTAAGTGAGCGTGATACGAATGTGGTACTATGCCTGTGAGTCTGCCATTGTCCCCCATATACTAAATGTAATTCTTGGCTAATAGAGGCACCCATGGCAAAAACCTGGCACTGGCATACTGGCAGTAGTTTTTGGCATAATGGGCACCCATGGTAAAATATTGGTACTGACATGCTAAAGGGAATTCCTGGCTTACTGGCCACCTGTGGAAAAATGCTTGGAATGGCATACTCGAGGGAATTGTTGGTATAGGTGGCACCCTTGGCAAAATGTTTATAGCAATTCAGAGGACTTCCTGTCATAAGGGAGGACAACCATATCATATGGGAAGGGGCAACCGTGACAAAATGGTTGCCCTCACATACTAGACATAATTTATTAACATAAGGGCTACTTATGGTACATGCACAGCATTAATAGCAAAATCCTGGCACAAGCATATCGTGTGCAATTTTAGGCACCTGTTGCATATGAGGGGCACCCATGATAAACTGCTGGCCTTGGCATAATGGTGGTTATTTTTGACATATAGGCACACCCATAGCAATTTTGAAAAAAAGTGGGATCAACTCCTGGGGAGCATCAGCTTTCATTGACTTGCAATTTCATGAAAGGTTTGAAAATGTAATGAGTTCCCTTCCAAAACCTATGGAATTCTATCACATTTATGTAAAAATTGTGCTTTAAAATGAACTATTTGACCCCATTTTCTCAAAATGTTCTCAGGAGAGAACCCCACGAACCGCCTAGATGAAGTCTGTCTCATTGGCTACATTTACTACACTTCAGGGAAATTATCACACCACTCCACGTTCAAAGATCATGTTGGCACCCTAATATAGGTGATATGCAAAATAGACATTTGTTTGTGTTGTACTGTTATGATAATCATGAAATTATGGAACTTAAACAATGTAAATTACTGGGGGGTCCTGGGGGTTAAGGTAATGTGACTTTACCACATGAGTGGCTTATGTTCAGAAAAGTTGGTTAATCAAGGAACTCCAGGTTTTGGACCTGGAGCTCTGCATCTGTTAGATAGTCCTACCGGTCTAGGATACTGTTGTGACCTCCAGATTCTCTGCCTTAAATATTAAGGGCCTAATTACGACTGTTGGCAGAGCGGTGGCGCGGCGGTATAAACCGCTGCACCACCGCCCAGCTGAAGGTCGCTACGGCCAACCTGCCAGATTACGACCAATTTGTGGCCTGGCGGGCGGGCGACAAGGCGGTCCCGCTGCGGTGCGTCTTTCAAAGGCAGCAGTGCCTTTGAAAGAGGCACCGCAATGGGAACGCCACACGGAGTTCCTGCATGGCATGGACTCAAAGTCCATGCCGTGCAGGAACATGGGTGCATGCACACAGGGGGGCACATGTTGTGCCCCCCTGCATGCATCCCCAGGCTGAGGGGGCGCACAGGGCGTTTCAGCACCATCAGCCTTTTCATGGAGGAAAGACCTCCATGAAACGCTGGCAGTCCAGAAACTTGTAATATGCATGGCGGTGCCGCAGCGGCACCACCTGTATATTACAAAGACCCTGACTGCAGCGCCACTGTCAGGGAACAGAGGTTGCCCGGTGAAGCCGGCAGTCCAATTTCGCAATAGGTGGTCCGACCGCTGGTGCGTCAGTGGCTGGACCGCCACCATGGGTCTGGTGGTCCTCAGACCGCCAGACTCATTATAAGGCCTTTAATATCCTTTTTTGGATGCATTGTCTATTTTGCTTGCTGATAGATATCAGTTTATGTCTTTCTGGAAATCATTTGATCTGTGTCTCATGCACAAAGTTCATTACTTTTAATTTATTTCATACAGAAGGGGAGTTGACTGAAAAATCTCCTAGCTATCGTAACAGAAAGTTTCAATTCTATTAAGGACTTGGAGGTGAGGATTATGCTTTTGCTTTCTTCACTTTATTAACAGCAGCCGCTTCATTGCATTTAATAAGAAAAACCACATTTCCCATGAAACACTGGGAATTAGTAAAAACAAACAACAGACAATGCAATCAGTAATCCATGAATGTCCAATGAGGTGGCAGTGTCTGCACCGTAGTCCTTTGCCTCTGTCATTAGTGCCTCTTTCGTTGCGTGAATCATGCCATAGCCCTGTCCTCACGAGTCCTGTTTCCCAGTTTCCGTCCCTGGAAAAAGAGATGAAATTACCAAGAGAATACCAGCAGCCAAGGCCATACAATAAGCAAGGTATGTATAATACATGTACATTGAAGGAGCACAAACTTACAATAGTCATGAGAACCAGAACATAACTCGATACTTACTAGTCACAGGGAGGATCTCCCAGATCAGTAATCCACGGGTGGGATAATCCTTGCTTCTGGGTCCTTAATAGAATTGAAACTTTCCGTTACGATAGCTAGGAAACTCTTCATTCTATGTCAGGACCGGAGGCGAGGATTATGCTATTTAAATCTTACTCACCACCAGATGAGCCATATCCAACACTGGTTTAAAATAGAACCGTTTAAGGGTAAAATCGGAGGACAAATCAGCTGTGTTCATAATATCTTCCAGGCGGGCACCCAGACTGAACGCCTTTGAGGCCCTTGCTCCGTGAGTGGAATCAGCACCAAAGATTTTGAGATCCACTCCAACTTCCTGCATAACCCACTGTACCCAATGGGCTATGGTCGGGTAAGATACCACTTTGCACAGCATCCTGAGGGTGATTAGGAGCTGCCTCTCTCCCAGGGGCTGGAAGTCCGTGGACATCTCCTCATAGGCTTTAAGATACTAAGCCACACATAGCTTAGTAGAGTCTGGAAAGGCTGGGTATTCTATGACCCTAATATTGATTTTGGTATGCCTGCTAATTATTTTAATGGCACCTGAGAGGGTGAAAAAGCCTTTCCAGTAATATCTAGGGTCAGAACATCTGAGACCCTTCTGCATGACACCATGCAGAGCAGCATAGCTGGTTTCACCGAGAGTTTGTTCCTCTACAGGAACCTATTGGGTTGCCATGACAGGAAAAGATTAAGCACCTTATTGACATCCCAAAGTGCCAAATAATGTGGGTCTGGAGTAAGTTACAACCAGATGCCACGTAAAAGGCAGCACACAAAGGGATGTTCCCCCTCCGAGGACCCTTCTACGGGCACATGCCATGCAGAGATGGCTGAACGAAAGGTGTTGATTGAACGATATGCCAGACTCTTCTGTGCTAAACTGGGCAGGAAATTCAGGGCGTAAACTATGTCTGCACCCACGGGATCACAACCCCATCGCACACACCAATGGCACCATCCCGTCTGTGCGCTTGATGGTACCATCAGACCAGGCCTTTGACAAAAGGTCCTCAGCCTGTGGAGGACCAATCGGCCTCATTCATAATATCTTACAGGCGGGCACCCACGCTGAACGCCATTAAGGCCATTGCTCCGCGAGTTGAATGAGCACTAAAGATTTTGAGATCCACTCCAGCTTCCACAACGGGCTGTGGTTGGGGAAGATACTGCTTTGTGCGGCTTCCTGGGGGCAATTAGGAGCAGCCTCTCTCTAGGGGCTCGGAAGTCCGTGGACATCTCCTCATAGGCTTTAAGATATTGAAACACACAAAGCTTATTAGAGTCCGGGAAGGCTGGGTATTCTATGACCCTAGTATTGGATTTAGTATGCCCGCTAATTGTTTTATTGACACCCCAGGGGGTGAAAGGCCCTTCCAATAATATCTGGGGCCCGAACATCTGAGACCCAGGAAAAGATTAAGCACCTTATTGACATCCGAAAGTGCCAAAAAACTTGGTTCCGGAGGAAGTGACAACCGGATGCCACATAAAAGGCGGCACACAAAGGAATGTTCCCACGCCAGGGACCCTTCCATGGGCACATGCCCCGCTGAGATGGCTAAACAACAGGTGCCAGATCCTTATGTGCTAAACTGGCCAGGAAATTCAGGACCTGAACTATGACTGCCCCCACGGGCTCACAACCCCGTCGCACACTCCATTGGCACCATCCCATCCACGCTGACCTGTATTGCTTGATGGTACCATCGGATCAGGCCTTTGACAAGAGGTCCTCAGCCTATGTCGAAAGTCCCGGGAGCGACCATCGACCCCTGTGATCCGCCACGTCATCAGGCGGAGGGACCCCTCCACAACCATCTGATGTGGAATCAGATCCGGGCTGAGAAGAAGAGTCAGAAATAGGAGGAGACGGATTGGAAAGTCCCAAGAAAGTTCCAGAAGAACTGGAAACCAAACTGGAGATTTCCAAATCGGGGTGATCAAAACGACCTCCGCCCGTTGGTGCCTAATCTGGGTCGACACCCTCGTAATCATTGCAAACAGGGGAAACACACACCCTTTCTCTGGCTCCCAGTCCTACAGAAATGCATCAGTGGCTGCAGTCAGAGGATCCTGTCTCCAACTGAAGAACCTGTGTAAGTGATGATCCAATCTGGAGGCAAACAGGTCCACAGAGAAGGGATCCCTCTGGTTCTTAAGGCCGGCAAAGACCTCCGGATGGAGTTTCCAAAGACTGGAATCCTGGAAATTATGGGATTGCCAGTTCGCCACCCAGTTTGCCTGACTGGGAAGGTCTTCTGCCGTGCTGAGAACTGATGCCAGAAGTTGGTCGCCAGATCCGAGAGTACCTTGGATCGAGTGCCCCCCAGGTGGTTGATATACCTGACTGCCAAAATGTTGTCCATTTTGAGGAGAACACAAGATGTCTCTGGTCCAACATCGGACTGCAAAGGACCCGGCCAGGAGTTCCAAGCAGTTGGTGTGTAATCTCTGCTCTTGAGGAGATCACAACCCTCTTGTGGACACTTCTCCACACCTAGCGCCCCAGCCTGACCTGCTGGTGTCGGATTCTGTAACAAGGTCTGTAGCAGAACCAAAGATCACTCTCCCATTCCATGCTTCCATTTGGGAAAGCCACCAGCGAATCTCCTCCTGTGTGTCATTTGAAAGGCTGACTGATTGGGAGTAAGTGAGCCCTCTCCACAGATGTGTTGCCTTTAATCGCTGTAGGGCCCAATGTTGCAGGGGCCCCAGAAAAATGGCCTGAATAGAGGATGATAAGAGGCCTAACAGGCAAGCAACCTGTCTCAGAGAGACTCTTTGTCGGGTTAGCATTCTCTGAAGCTCGTGCCGAATCTTGGTCACCTTTTGAGAAGGAAGGCTGAAGGTGGCCTCGGTGGAGTCTATGATGAACTCCAGAAAAGTTACCCTCCAAGAAGGTACCAGGAGGGATTTCTTCTCGTTCATGACAAAGCCTAGACTTTCAGGCAGGTTCACTGCCACCTGCAGTTAGAGTGACAGTTGTCGGGGGTTTTATGCCAGGAGGAGCATTTGTTCGAGGTAAATGATGAGGCGGATTCCCTGCGCCCGGAGGTACTCCATGACTGGTTTGAGCACCGTCGTGAAGCATCAAGGAGCAGAGAAGAGGAAAAGGGTAGAGTTGAAAACTGGAACATCTATTGCCGCCAGATGAACTGGAGGAACCTCCTGTGAGGAGGAAAAATTGGCATGGCCAAGTAAGCATCCTTCAGGTCCAGGCGGACCATCCAGTCTGTGGGGCGTAATACGGCTCAAAGGACGTGGATGCCCTCCATTTTGAAGTGGAGGTACACCAGCCACTCGTTGAATTTGCGTAAATGTATTACCGGTCTGTAACCCCTGTCGGTCTTGTCTACTAGAAAGAGGTTGCTTATGAAGCCACGAGAAAGAGGGGTGGTAGGACATATGGCACCTTTTGCCAAGAGCGAGGCAACCTCCACTTCCACCAACCCCACCTCTTGTTGTGAGAACTGGAGAGGTCTGGGGTGTGTAACCTGTCTTGGGGAACCCAAAAATTCTATTTGAAACCTCTGAACTGTCTGCAGGACCCATGCATCGCTTGTGATTGACTTCCAGACATGGAAAAAATTAGCCAGGCGGCCCCCTAATTTTATAAGGGAAGAAGGGCGAACACTCACCAGAATTGGAGGTAGCATTGAATCCCTTGAGTCCTCGACCTCTGAAGTGCCAGCCGCGGGTCAGATAGACGTTCACAAAATGGGCCTGGTCTTGATACTGCAAGTGCCTGGAGCCTTGCCCTCTAGGAGGATACTGGGAGAAGAACTGGCCGGCCTAGTGGCCCCTCCCTCGACTGGTCCTGTGAAAAACTAGGGGGAGGCACCCTTTTTATGGAGGACTGGGCTTTGTCCAGTGATGTGAAGGTGTTAATGAACTTTCCCAGCTCTTTAATAAAAGGGTCCCAAAGAGCCCTCCTTGGGCCACAGCCCCCACCTCAGAATCTGTGAGATCCCCAACTTTCGGGTTCACTTTAATCAAAAAGGAACATCGCCGCTCTGTGGACAGTGTACAATTATTATTGCTCATAAAAATGATTGCGCGCTGTGCCCAACCGGACAGGACCTACGGGGTGATGAAGGATCCTGAAGCCTTCGCGTCCTCTGCCATGTCGAGGATCTTGGTTAAGGGGTCAAGGGCATCCAGGAGCTTACCTGGCACACCCACCAGGATCTGGCTATGCCCTTTTTGGGGTCATTCATGAATTTGGCCAGAAAGGTGGCCATTCTGGGGTACAGTTCTGGAGTCAGGGCCACCTTCCGATTCAAAGTGGGGCGAGAGCTCTCAGCTTTGAGGCGACTATGGGCATCCTTCCCTAAAGGCGCTCTGATCTGTTGCACCATGTAGTCTGCCATCTTCGCAGAGGGAGCCCACTCAGACGAACGGGGATGGAGGATGTCCTCCGGGTCTAGCATGTCCGACCCGTCGTCAGGGACAATATGGTCAGTGGCTGGCAGGGGCAGGGGAGGGATGCCAAGGCCTGGAAGGGTCGGCCTCATCATCTGTGTCCCTGTGGGCGTTCTAATCTGGGGAGACCGGGCATGGTGACTCATTTGTCAGGTCATTAGAGCCCCAGGGGTGTGGGGGGGAGGCTGGTTTTTGACCAGAAACGCCTGTCTTAGACGCACAATGACATTGTGATCAACCACCGCCTCACTGGGGCGTTTGGCAGGGACTGGTTTGGTATCCGAGGGCTGGGCAGGAGGGGAGGGATCCGGGGCTGTGTGGCCCTGTGAATTGGACAATTTTGCACTTTTGCATGCAATCTGCTGCTCTAAGCACTTCTCCATGGGGCCATAGCTTCCTCCACCACCCGATAGGTAGAGGCATCCACCACCTCGTAAAATTCCTCAAACCATTGGAGGAAAGACAAGGAATCATCATCCCTCTGGGTGTCGCCCTCAGTGTGCATAGCCACTGACCAGGGGAAGGCAAGATGTGACAGGCAGGGACAGCCGGAACTGTTGTGGGATTGAGCCTGTGACCAGAACTATGAGGAAGCGCTTTAAATGTAAGGGCAGCGTGGGGCACTGCGAATTTGGTGCTGGGGGGCCAGCGAGTTATTGGTGGGAAGAGCTGCACGTTTGGAGGGGTCTGAGCCCCGGGAACACCACCCCGGGTGCCTTAAAATCAATAAATGGAGGTGTAATAAGCCGGCCTGGGAGAGCATCCCCTAAAGGCTATCACAGCCTAAACACCAGCAATACAGACTACAGGGGGCGTTACCTTGAACACACACTACCAACCTTCTAATCAAAAGGGCATCACAGCCCTTTAAATAGCGGGCAATGCAGGCGCCGAATACGAGGGGCGTCACTCACTAGGGGCTGCAGAGACTCAGGCAAGCAGCGCGCGATTCTGGACCCATTTTGACAGGAATTTCAAAATCGTGCATCGCATAGCCATAGAGTACCTGTAACCCGCTATCACAGCGCCACGTGTTGTAACACTCTGCTATCACCAGAAATATCAGCTGGCCGCGCAGGAGTGCATAAGCGGTCCCAGGACCTGTCAGTAACACACACGCAATATACAAACACTTGTTTTTAAGATATAAACACTCTGCTCAGCTTATAAATATAAGAGAGGGAAAACAGTCGATTTATCTGGGCTGGAGCAGCAAAGAAAGAGGCACTAATGACAGAGGCAAAGGACTATGGTGCAGACGCTGACACCTGATTGAACATTCATGGATTGCTGATTGCATTTTCTGTTGTTTGTTTTTACCAATTCCCAGTGTTTAATGGTAAATGGGGTTTTTCTTATTAAATGTAATGCAGTGGCTGCTGTTAAAATCCTCACCTCCGATCCTGACATAGAATTTATTCACATATAGGGCCATATCTTGAATAGCTGGCTCAGCACAGAGTCAAGAGTCTGATTTTTGTGTTTGATGGGACACATTTATCAAGACTTTGCACTGCTGCAAAGTCTTGCAAAATGACAAAAAGCGGCGCAGTCTTGATAAAGTGTTTACTTTCCAGGGCAAAGATTGAATTGGAAAGTTGTCCTTAAAGTAGCGCAAATAGCACTTTGCGCTTCTTTGTGTTACTTTGCCTCAAGCGGTTGTTCCATAGGTAGCATTTTGGCATTCCACAGCTGCCACACATGGTTTTTGACTGAAAGCCAGATCTACACAGATTGTTATACCTGGCTTTGTTAAAAAAATAATGCATCTTTGAGGCAAATGTTAAGTAGGAAGAAGGTATTTATTTCTTCATACACTTCACTAATTGCATGTGTTGCACTGTAAAGCACACATCCAATGTATGAAATGTAAATAAACATGTCTGAGCATAGGATTTTGTACTAGAAGTGTATACATCCAGTACAAAATGTATGCGAGACATCAAGCGCATACATTTGCACTCTGGTGCAAAGGTGTGTGCATGGCGCTAGTCAGAATGTGCCCCAGCACAGGGGAAAAGAGCAGCATTAGGCCATATTTAGCAAATTTGGCTCAGCGCTCTTTCTTCCCCTAGTGCAATGCAGTGCAGAAACTTTGGTTGCTACTCTATAATTTAGTAAAAGTGCCCCATCGTCTCTAAAGTTAGTGCATATAACTCAGAATTTCTCTGAGTTAATGCATGAAATGCAGACAGACAAGTCAGAAGCAGTGAGCAGATATTGCATCTCTCTGTCTCCGACTTTCTATGTCTAAAGTACATACATTATTAACTCAGAGACGTTTTAAGGCATGGGCAAAGTGGGCAATTCCCCAGGACCCCCACCTTTTGAGGGGGATCCTGTGAAAAATAACTTTTTCTCTAACTCACTCTAGTCTCTTTCCCTATCTCAGTCTTTAATGTAAACATATTATTGTCATCATGGAGCTTGAATTGGCAGAAAATGGTTAATAAAATGTACAGTTGTTTGAACAGGGGCTCCAAAACATTTCTTGCCCAAGGCCCTCAAAATTGTTACGATGACACTCCATTAACTCGGAGAAATTCTGAGCTATATATATGAACGAAAGATACCTCAAATACAAAAAAAAACAGGCGCCTGGCTCTGCGCTGACCAACCCAGCTCTTCATGATATGATTAAAAGTTGAAGCTTTACCTCTTACTATTCCTTTTTAAATTATATGCAAAAAAATAAAAATGTTTGAAATCAGAAAGACACTTGTAACTCAATTAAAAAACGATGTAAACACAGGAGTCAATTTGAAAACATTATGGGCCATATTATCAGGAAACTGCCGCTAAAGCGGCGATAAGGGGCTTGATAATATGCCCTATAGAATTCAATAGAAGCCCAGGTTTGATGTCCTTCACACCAGAACCTGGGCTTCTATTGAATCTATAGGGCATATTATCAAGCCCCTTATCACCGCTTTAGCGGCAGTTTCCTGCCGCTAAAGCGGCGATAATGTTATCGCCGTTCTTGATAATATGGCCCTATGGATTTAAGGGCTTGGTAGCAGACCAATGCGACCAATTGCCGTTTTTATCTATTATCTTTTGATAAAGATATGCTCATCATTTGAAAAATAACTAGAAAAAAAAATATTATTTTGAAGAAGAAAATAGTTTATCCAGAAATAAATGACCATATAAACGCATTTTCATCTAAACCCCACACATTACAATAAAGACATAAACCATAAGCCTACAAGTTTTCTTTAAAATACTATTTAAAAGCACTGAAATTCATTAAACATTGCTAACTAACACCTAAATGACAAAGAAAAAAAAGGTATAAAATAAAAAAATGCAGCGAGGGCTTGGTGGTAACGCGCAATGCCTCGCCCCATTGCAACATTTTATTTCAATCAATTATTGGTTTGTTAGCATTTATACCATATAAATGTGCCCTTGTTTTCGAATATTGATCTGTAGCAGTACTTCAGACGGAGCTCTGCAATGCGTTTTCTGTGCCCCTTACAAAAGAGGCTTTGAAAATGTCAGTCTTTTAGTTCCCTTTAAAGTTCATTTCATGATTGTACTAATTATGGCATGGCCCCGGGTACTGACTGACGAAGTCTGACGAAGTCTGCTTTCTGCAGAATCCCTTTCTTTAATCACATACAAATAAATAAATAGTCCTCTGTTGGAAACTGCCTTGACCCTCATGTAGTTATCTTCAGAGGAGCACATGTGGTATAATGATTTTAGAAGAGGTAGTGCATTCGCTCAGTGCTATACTTCATATTCGTTTGGTACTATGCACTCCATAATCCACTACTCCAGACAGAGCTTGCCTCACGCTGTGTCGTTCTTTGCTCTCCTTAACTCCAAGGCCCAGATTTACTAAGGGCTTGTATCGCCGTTGCACCACGCAAAGCGATTCAAGGCAACGCAAGCCCTTGAGTCAGATTTACTATGCCACGCAGAACCGCATTACGTGGCTCTGCGTGGTAAATCTGGAATAATGCAAGACAGCGCAAGTTGCCGCCTTGTGTTACTCTGCACTGAGAAGGCATTCCATGGATGGAGCGTGGGTGTTGCCAAGCATCCACCCATGTTTCTTGGAGCATTCCTAGATTTACTACCACTAGTAAACTTAGGAATGCGTCAAAATGCTACGCCTTCCCAGGTGAGGTATAATGAGGAGAAATATCTTTATATCGCCTTGTTTTTTCCTCTTTCTACGTGTGCTGCATTCTGCAGCACACGTAGAAAGAGGAAAATCCGTCTGAGGATTGTTTTTGTGGAGGAAAGTGCCCCTTCCTGCACAAAAACAATCCTCCCATAAAGCAGGCCCCCTTGCACCATGGCGCAAGTGTGCCTGCGTTGGTGCTTGGCAGCCATAAGAGCACCAGCGCAGAGAAAGAGCAGGAATGCACCATATGTAAGTAAATTTGGCGCATTCCTGTCCTCTCCCTCTGACACAGTGCAGCACTGCAAGTTGTCTTGCTGCATTGTGTTGCGCCAAATATTAGCAAATCTGGCCCCCAGTGTCCGCGTTCAATCCCCATTCACTCCCACTTCCACCACACTCTTGGGTGGCAGGGGTCATTGTCTCTTCTTGTGCTGCTGCGCTTCACCAGGATTCTGCTGTCCCTGTCATTTTGTCATAAGACATCTCCCCCCTATTGATGAAATATGCTCATTCCTCTGCCACCCTCTTTCAAAGCTTCTGGTCTTCTACAGGAGAGGCCCACCGGGGATCAGTGTCTGGAACTTTATGGCAAACAACAGATCAACTGGATATTTGCCAGTTTTGCTGTGTGGAGTGGTATGGTATATGTAACGCACAAGAATTCCACTAACCTGGAACAAGGTGGGTTCCACAGGAACAAAGAGAATTTCCCCACAGTCCCCAAAAACAGCTTCCAAACGAGATATGAACTGTTCTCAATTAAGAACACTGCTCAGGGGGAGATAAGGGGAAGAGAATAACCACTGTTCACTCCACATTTCCCCTTGTAGGTAAGGCAGGCCACTCCAAGAGATGATGCAAGGACAGAGGCAACTGAAAGGGAATTTAGAATTCAATCAGACCCATATATTTTAACCTAATAGAGGCTAACACATTCAGTCACAGTGCATGTCTGGTATAAAGATGATTCCACTTACCAATTTATTTCTCCCAGGGGCAATGTAGTAATAGCGTAGAGTTAACAGCACTCTACTTATCAAAAGGCTGGTAAATACTTCTTTACCAACACATGAAAACAAGTCATCCAAAGAAGGGTACTTAAATGTAGTGACGAAGTGGAGCTTCAATAAACCAACGGAAGCAGCATACCAGCAGGACAGCACAGTCATGGGAAACTGGAATGTGGAGGGGAAGATACAAGCTCCAACTCTGGCTGTTTACAAAAAAGAAATCAGGAGCGTGTTAGGTGGCCGAGGGATCGTGAAATGCTCCTAGCAAATGAAGGGCGGAATGCAGTAAGCCAAAATACTCACACGCGGGTATTGCGCGTCTCTCTGAAAGTCTCGGGCGTATGTTAGCGGGATACAATGTATCTACCTTCCCGCGTCCGCCGGCAAGGAATGGCGAGATATTTCTCGCGTCTGGCGGGATACAATGTTGCAGATATCTCTCGGCTGCTAGCACGGAACGGTGCGTCTTGTCTTTCTCGCGTATAGCGGGAAACAAAGTAACAAACGCTCCGAGTCTGAAGGGGAAGGTCAGGAATAAGGCAGCCCGCGGCAGTCGAGAAACAAAGGGGCAAAGGATATTCTCGTGTCAGGCAAAGAAATACAAGAGTTCAGGAAACTCGGCAAATATCTGGAGAGACAGGGCAAAGTCGTCACACAAGGCAGTCAGGAATTGAACTACGGGGGGGCGTGGAAACCAGTCAGGAACAGGAAGCCAAGCGAAGTCTCTCCCCCATGATGCAGTGTATAAGCTAGTAAGGGAACGTATACAAATGCAGCTTCT
This sequence comes from Calotriton arnoldi, assembly GCA_963921515.1. Lineage (NCBI taxonomy): Eukaryota > Metazoa > Chordata > Amphibia > Caudata > Salamandridae > Calotriton > Calotriton arnoldi. The sequence continues at coordinate 1,583,389 of CAWUFW010000745.1, read as the reverse complement.
ATTTACCAGGAGTACAAGTAAGGGAGTCTCAATAAAGAGAGGTACTCATTATACTCGACATGCACTGAGGAATTATATTATGTTCCACATCACGGAACATGTGGCCTGATTCCTGACAGTATGGTCTTAGTACCTGACATAGAGCTGGAGTCTGTTAGTGCCTTTTGTCCTTACCCCTGCTGTATGGCTTTCTTTAATGTGCCCTGAACATGTCATACAGGTTCTGCTTGAGTATATTACGCACTGGGGGCTGCTGTATCTCCCTCTCTTGTGTTTGACCAGTATCGCTACCAGACTGGCATTTTTATGGGAATTTTGGGCCCCATGACAGGTCAATGTACACCTGGGGCCGAATTGCGGTAGTGCCCCAGGGGCGCAATAGGCGTTTGCACCCCATCTGTGCGCCCCGGGGCTCTTTGGTATTACAGAAGGGGCCGCAGATGCTTGTACGTCCCCCTCTGTAATATCGATAGAGCTGACGCACATAAAGAGCCAGTGCTATCATCAGAGGGCATTCCCTAATTTGCATGGGGGCATGGCCCCATGCAAATGAGGGAATCCCTTTGCCTCTGCACCCACGCCATATTATAGACGCAAACGCAAAGGCAAAGACTAAAAGGTGAGTGTCTGAAAAGTTTCAGTGCTCCGTCCATCGTCTCCTTGTGTTTGCTTTGTTCGCCCTAAGTTGGCAGGGTATGCCCAGACGTGGGTCCCTTGCTCACTTTGCCACTGGAATCAAGCTAGCCTGGCTGATGAGCGATGTTACCCTGAAACCGGTCCCAGGATGATTGTTTCCAGTCCAGGGAAGACCTGGCTTCCCAGTTCGGGCTGGGCTGTTCCCATGAAGAATAGGGTCACAACTGATTTGCATATGGCTGGGTCTGAACTGGGGTGGCGAAGGGAGCTAAAGAACGATGATGGATTCAACCCAGAACTGTGGCTGGGGGTGAGTGTCTGAAAAGTTTCAGCGCTCCGTCCATCGTCTCCTTGTGTTTGCTTTGTTCGCCCTAAGTTGGCAGGGTATGCCCAGACGTGGGACCCTTGCTCACTTTGCCACTGGAATCAAGCTAGCCTGGCTGATGGGGTGTTACTCCAAAACCAGTCCCAGGATGCTTGTTTCCGGTCCAGGGAAGACCTGGCTTGGCAGTTCGGGCTGGACTGTTCCCATGCGGAACAGGATCAAGACTGATTTGCATATGGTTCGTCCTGAACTTAGGTGGCGAAGTGAGCTAAAGAACAATGATGGATTCAACCCAGATCTGTGACTGGTGGTGAGTGTCTGAAAAGTATCAGCTCTCCGTCCATCGTCTTCTTGTGTGTGCGCCCCCTGATGGAAGCCCTCTGGAGGGGTAAAAGGGGGTCCCATGGACTCCCCAAACATCCCCTTGCAGGCGGGTATAGTCACTCACTGCACCCGCCTGCTAGTGGATCGCTAATCCCCCTTCAAAGTGCTGGCGGTTCCCGCCTGCAATGTGAAACACGGAGCAGCTTCAAAGCAGCTGCTCCGTTTTTCACATGAATGTGCTGTCCCCAGGGCAGCGCGATTTTGCAGCTGCCCTTGGGGCAGCACATGCATCCTAATACAGCGCATTTTCCTTGTTTGTGTCAGGTGCACTTTTTAAAAGGTGCGCCTGGCGCAAACAAGGAAGATGCTCTGTGTTTGTGATGAAGCCTCTGGTGTTTCGTGTTGGAGACCTCTCTTTTGATGACATTGAATGCTTTGTCACATTCGTGGAACAACTCGTATTCATATCCTTGGCTTGTCAATTCAAGTAGATGCATGCTCACTGTGACACAGACCTTTTTGTATCTATTAAAGTGGCTTGCCATCCTTAGGAAGATCGACTGTGCTTATGTTTGCTGGTGGGATGTTTGCACAAGTACCATGTTTCATGCCTTTTTTTGAGAATTTGTGTGGGTAGAATGTGAGTTCTGTTTTCCAAAACTCACATTTTATCTGCATTCAGAGTAAAATTTGCTTCTCGTAGTGCAGAGTAGAACCTTGTGTAGTGTCTCATGATGCTCTTCTATTGTCATTTTAAACACTAGGATGTTATTGCTATGGATGAATCTGTTGCCAATCAACCATATTAAACTCAGAATGACCTTCTGGAATATCTCAGCTGGTGATCACATACCAAAATGGAAGTCTTAATCACGTATTTGGAGTTTTCCACTACCAATTGATGGTATCCATTGGGTTTTTTAATAGATCTTTTTATTAACATATAAAGAAGGGACATCAACAAATATGCGATACATTCAATAAGGTTGGACATTGTGGGTACAAATAAGGCATCAGACATGATTATGATCAATGGTGTGATTTTCGACCTTGTTCACGGTTCCTGTTCATTGTCTATGGCGACAAAAGCTCAGGACGAGGCCATGGGAGGCGTACATATATTTCCTCTGAAGAGGTTCCATTTTGATGGTATCCATTGTTGAGGTCAAGCTTGGAAAATATTTGTGTCCCATGCATTTGTATGATCACGTCATTGATATATGGCATTGGGTGTCAATTGCTTTCTTCAGTTGCTGCATGTCTATGCAGATCCGGACCTTTCCAACATCTTTCTTTGAACTTTGGGACTGATGCTATTAGTGATACTCAGATGTCAAACTTGACTAATACATTGTATTTCCTCTTCTATAACACTTTGCTGGTGAAAAGTTGACCTCTTATGTAGCTGAGCGACTGGCTACCAAAACTCATTTATGTGCAATTATGAAGAGAAGAGTTTGAGCTTCCCTAGTCCTCTATATAACTTTGGAAATCCATTTTCAGTAGGTATCACAATGTTTTCTATTGTCAACCTGTAATTGATCGATAGCATCCCAGTTTTTCTGTATTTCAGGATCTTTTGACCCCACCCCAAGCATGTCAACAGTTTGGCAGCAGCCCATGTGTTGGCTAATACATCAGCTGCTTCAAGCTTTAGGGGAGAACGCCATGTTTTTGAAGGTGGAAGGGGATAAGATGTTTAATGATGCTCTACTGCCTAATATGAACTCAGCTGTGTGCCCAGCAACTTGCTTATAGATAAACATCTCTTCTTGTTTTGCCTCGTGATTCCATTCATCCTGTTGATGGTGTGGTTGGCATTGACTACTAGCAGTTGTCTGGCAGTGTGTAAGCTGAGTAGATATGTTGCTGGTACTTTGTCTTTCAGCACATGAATGTTACCCATAATGTTTTGTTCTTGTATTGCAGTGTTGTGGTGAGCTTCCCTTAGCATTAGAGTGCCTTGGATTCGGCCCCTATGTGAACAGTGTTTGTGGCTACTACGAGGGATGGCTGGGATGTCAGAGTTTTGAGAAGGCTCTAACACATGATGTCAATAGTGACCCGGCTGTGCAGCACAAACAGTATTTGACAATCTCCTACTAGCAAATCAGTGCTCGATACAATGTGAGGTTCTTTTCCCTCCGAGGGCATGTATACGTAGTCGTCATCACTTTTGCTATTCAATGTGGTTAATGGCTCCTGAGTAGTTGCAGTTGAGAGTTCTTGTGGCTTCATATCTATACTTTGTATGTTTCTGTTCTGTTTGTCTTCGGTTTATCCTCTGCTTTGTGGTCCTCGGACTTTGCCATGCATGCTGACAAAAAGTGATTAGCTTTTCCACAGACATGGTATATCTGACCCATTGCTGGGCACTGACCATGATGTGGATAGTTAAGGCCACCTCTAAAGGATTTCTTTGTTTCTGGCAGTGCCTTGGGTCCTGCTTTGGGCCTTCTGTCTTGCTTGTCTCAAGATTTTTCTGTTCTTTTGCATTCCTTCTTGTTGTTGTTCACCATTACCTGTTTCACAGACTGTAGCAGCTTGCCTCTTAGCCCTATTGTCTGCTTGCACCATCCCCAATATATCATCTGATTTGAATTTTTACTTTAGCAGACATCTTTTGAATGATTAAGGTAGCCATGATGATGGCCAGATCATAAGTTGGCATATCACTTCCTCTTCAGAAAAGTTTACTTGTAATGTCTGATTAGCTTCTTAAGGCGTTTGATATATTCATCCATGGAGTTGCCTTCCATCTGTCGTTTTTTGTAAATGATATTTTATAAACCTTTTAACTGGGTATTCAGTATGCAATATGTAGTTCAATTATAGAAAAACGCAGCGCATAATTTGTTTGCTAATTTAAAAAAAACATACATATCAATCAGTCCCCACATCTTTACCTTTTACCCTCCTCCCCCAAGGCAACGTATTTTGAAATATCCAGCTGAACATCTGGACCCTGTGCGCTCCCTCAGCCCCTTCCTGCCTCTGTGACCCACCTCCCCTGCCTCCACTCAAGAGAATATACCCAACACCCTGAGGCGCAGAGGGAAAAAGCGCATGGGAGCTGCCTCCAAAAGGTGCTCGAGCAGTGATCCCCACTACCCTATAAACAGGAGGTGAGTACCCTCATGAGTGCTAATGAGTTTCTCCATAATGAGAATATTCCATAGCCATTAGTACCACTGTTTGATCATGGGTGGGTTTATATTTTTTCCAAGCAAACCCAATACCTAGCTTTGCCACCCTCAAACATTGTAATGCTACAGTTCTCTATCTGGAGCCCTAGTATTAGTATCTTCAGGTCAAAGGGAAGTGGGAAGCCCAGAATGCTTCGGAGGGGCTTGCTACTTCCTTCTAGAATGGTATGAGCGTAGGTCACTCACACCATATATGAAGAGTGCTTCTTGTTATTTCACAACCCCTCCAACAGATGTTTGATACACTTGGACACGCCAGATGTATCTTCACCAAGGTGCAATGACAGTCATAGATCAATTTGTAATGTATTCTTTATTCCTCAAGCTGACAGAGCTCTTGCGTATGTTCTGCCATAGGAGTGCCTACTCTCAGATATTTATCCCACTGTCCACTCTATACCCATTTTCTGTTTGGGTTGCTCCCTTTAATAACTTATAGATGTTGAAAACTTCCCCCTTTGAAGTGAGAAGCTTGCCTGTCATGTTCTCAAACAGAGTTTTATTTTTCAGAGCAGTATCTTTTATCTCAGGTTACATGACTCATTACCTAAGCTGTGCGTAGTGCAGCCTCTCGTTTCCTTTAGGCAGAATGTAGTTTTTATTTGATTGAAGGATTGCATTACAGCCTCCTGAAAACAAATCAGATAGCCCTCCTTCCAGTCCCTCCTTCCAGCCCTCCTTCCAGTCCCTAAATTGGTCAGTACTTAAAGGAGGTGTGAATTAGGATTGTAATCTATTGGGGTTCACTGAGAGAGGAATATGATACTTTAAAGATTCTCAGCAACCGAATCCCACATGGAGAGAATCATACCAACTGGTGTGGATAGATATGCATTTTTTAGGTCTGTCCTGTTTTTGAAGCCATATTAAATCCTATAAAGGCCTTCCAACTCTTGCGTGGTCCATGTATGCCGCTTATCCTTTTTGGATTTACACCATTCTGTAATGGTCCTAAACTGTAAGGCCCAGTAGTTTATTTTAGTAGGGAATTCGTCCTTTGGATCATGTGCCATTTGAGCTGGGAGAGTGATATTTAACACCTCTGATTTATCCATATTTATCTTTAGCCCAGATATCCTCTCATGCCACTGCAGCTAGCAAGATCTCCGGGTCACCTGTTGTAAGAAGAATATTACCTGTATAAAGCTACATTCATGTTCCCCAAAAGAAATTCCAGCTATGTTTCGTTCCTCCTTATTTGTTCTGCTAAGGGTTCTACGCTTAAGGAAAAAGAGTAGGGGGACATCAGGCATCCCTGCTAGTGCCTCTTTCCAAATGTACTGGCCCCAAAAATAATCCATTCAGAGCAGTCCTTGCCAGTGCAAATGCCATACCAGTCCACCCCAACAAAGGCCTTTTTGGCATCAAAGGACACCAGAATTGCAGGTGTTCCTATTTTTTTAACATTCTTGACCAGGTGGAATATCCTCCAGATGTTGTCATGCGTCTGCCATAAGTTATAAATAGGGCTCCCGGTTTTATGGTATTTCTTTTTTGAACATTATCGTCTGTATTTATCCATATTTATTTTTTGGCCATCTTATCGGTATTAATCCATATTTATTTTATGTTTTGTGAACAGATGATGTGATAACTCGTATATTTCCAATATTTCCACATTTATTTAACAGATAAAAGTGCACTCATCTTGATGCCTGTAGGGTTTTAGCACATTACACATCCAAAAGTAATAGAAGAATAAACCCACATTAATACATTTACATAACAGCACCAATACATATTGAGATATGCAGTATTTTAAGCAAATCTCATCGAGCTTTGTAACTCCCATGCTGCCAATGTGTACAGCTATTGGCCCGAAAGTCATCAATCTCAGCATGGAGAGTCACTCAAAAGAAGCCAAATTATCTGCATTTTTCCGCTTTTAAAAATAAATACAAGCAGGAAACAGAATGTTTTCTGTCTGTATTTATCTGTAAAAATCAGTAAAAACGGAAAACAGGGAGCCCTAGTTATAAAGCCAGACTGATCTGCATGGATTAGATAGGGTAAAACCTGTTCCATTCTACTCACAAGGATTTTAGAGTACAATTTAAGATCTGTGTTTATTGGTGCTTTTGGCTTGTAGGAGGCACACAGCTGTAGGTTTTTCATCTGTCTGCGAAGGATGGCGATTTTCACCTCCCCCATTTCACTCGAGACACCCAACTGTTGTGCTTTATAATTTAATAATTTCTCTAGTTTGGTACCAAAAGGTCCGGGAATGTTTTATAGACAGGATCCGTAAGCCCATCCAGGCTGAGAGCATCTATTCGCTTCAGACTTTTTATAGCAAGCTTTATTTCCTCCTGGAAAACCACAGAATATAGGGCTTGCACAGGGCATCCGTTAGACGGAGTAACACAGTCTCATCTAAGAATTGCTTCTGACTGCTTATTATAAGTTCATCTCTATAATATAGTTTAGTATGGTACATGTGGAATGCCTCGAGTGTATCGCCCTCTGAAAGATAACTCCTGTCTCGGTCCTTATTTCCTTGACATATTCTCTCATAACTGCCTGGCTAGAATGGGTCTCACTTTATTTTCTACTATTTATACAAGGCCCATTTGAGATACAACATGGAAATTTCAGCCCTATTGGTGTATAAAGCTCTGAGACGGCCTTGTAAGTTAGTGAGTCAACTCAAGCTTATTATTGAGGAGGTCTCTTTATATATTCTCTCCTTTTCCTGTATATCCGCCACTATTTTTTCAACTTCCTGGACCGCAACAGGGCGTGTGCTTTACTTCAAAACATCCATCATGCCTCCACTCACCTCCCCATGATTCAAGAGGCTCCTCTGCCCTCGGGATGTGCTAGTGGGCAGCTTAAAATTCAGGGAGCTTCAGATTTTCTCATCAGCTCTCATGATGCCCGGGCACGGCCGGACTGGGAACCGAAACCGGCCCTGGCAAACAGCTCAGCAGGTTTCGGCCGCTTTTGGTACAGGGGGCAGATATTGAATCTATGCTGCACAATCGCCCCCTGGTAAAAAAAAACGCCCCCCCAGGGGTCCAAAACCGGCCCCCACCCTGGCGTCCCACTGGGGAAATGCCCGGTGCCCGCTATGGCCAGTCCAGCTGGATGCCCCCCCCGCCCCCAGGTTCCTTGAGGGCGGCAGTATGCCACTATTCTCTGGGCACAGCTACATCCATTGTGTAATCCAAGCTTCAGAGACCTTCCAAGACCCTGAGGCCTCTCTCCCCCACCGCCCGCTCCATCAAAGCTCTGCAGTTGCCAATGCTGCTGCGCCCTAAATGCTCCCCTTGTGGTGGCAAGAGTGGGGATTTTCCCAACTTCTTTCTGCCTCTCCGGAATTAGTGCGGCCATTCTCAGCAGCCTGCTTCAGCCATGACTGGGCCCGCCCGTCTCCATCTGCTACTGGGCTGCAGGGATGCCCGCTAAATTGTTTGTTGTGATTTGTCCTAGAATGCCCTGAAACCCTTTCTACAGAGAGTGCACCTTTCACCACCAGCCAGGATCGGGTGCTAGATTACTCACTGAGGCAAGTTGTGCTGGTGCATGCAGGCTAGGAAGCTGTTTCCATTAGCAGGCAACTGTTTCTTTCACCCGTGGTCAGAGAGCATGCAGGATCTCCCTCCATTCAGTCCCCATCTTGGCTCCTCCCTCCGCTTTCCAGGTTTTGGTGAACATGTAGTGTTTATGGTCAATATTTGTCTGGGGGGTTCAGGGGTCAAAGTATTCCTTAAGGACCATTTTTACTTTCTGATATGTTACTGTTTTATCAACTGGTAGTGTGGCAGTCAGGTTATTAATGTCCTACTGTGCTAGTTTTTGAATAATATAAGAATTTGCTTATCCCATGTTTTCTCTACGGGTTGGTGAACTCATCAAATCATTTTACCCATCTCTTCCACTGGGACCCTATATTATTTAAGTCTTTTGGACATCTTAAATGAGAGTGGTGGTTTTAGGAACAACATCGTATTATAGTAGGGCGTTTGTTTCATGGATGTGGTGACTGCTTTGTTCTCTTTCTATATTATTCTTTGGTGCTGTTAGAGTGCATATTTTGCTCTTTCATTTGTAGGGGTGCATTATAATCATGGGTAGTCCGCACCTACATATAATCCTTTATTGGATTAACTCAGGCCATTAGAACGTGAACTGTAATAATGTGAAAGGTGACGTGTTAGGGATATTTTCAATGTAAACGTGAAGAAATTAACATAACAAATACGTGTGTTTAGTCGAAAACATTACCGTGCAGAATTCGTACATGTCGCTGACAAGTACTCACACAATTAATGTGCTTATGTAATGTGTTACTATAGATGTGCTCAGTAAACAATGTTCATTTTCTATGTGTATTTTCATGAGGCCATGTGCCGTTTCTTATGTTGACCGATTTCTGCAGGTCTGAATTGTATTTTCCCCTGGAAGCACTCGCATTAGATTTACTAGAGAATTTCACGTGCATGTTGGATTTGTTATTTCTCACGTTTCTGTTGCAGGTGGAGAATTCATCCTTGTTAGTTAGAATAATGTCTGTATTTTAGGAGTTAGGCTTAGGGAGGAGAGGATACATTGAATGACGATACAGATAATAAAGAACTGTTGTACTTTCTCATCGGAGTAAGCCTGGGAATCAAGGTCATCTTGCCAAGGCCTGGGAGCATCGCTGCCGTGTGGAAAATTACCTACAAGGAGGTGGCTTGACTGGATGGTGTGATGCTGCAATGCATCTTAGGATACTACTTGTATGAGTGAAGTATCGAAGTTATGGACATTGTCTGGTGACTTCTGCCTTGCCTGGAGAGAGAGCATCTTAGAACGAGCTATGTAGCTTTATGCTACTTGACCCATCTAAATGTGAAGAGACTTCTTAGGAAGACTTCACTCGCTGACACATATATAGATCTTGCCTTCGGAAATGCTAAGTAGGGATGTCACGCTAGTGGTAGTGTAGGGACAGACTAATGCTTTATACCCACAAACTTCCAATGAAGGGGAATCTCAGTGTATGTGCTATTATCGTCTGTATTGTGGTCCTCAAACTGATTATTCTGTGCATGCTGCACCACCTTAACTTCACCCATAGGTTTGCTTTTGTATTAGTTCCAGTGTATTTCTACACCCTCATCTTGAGGTGCTTGTATGTCCAACACTTCTTGGCTTTATAATAAACTAACTAAATTTAATTGGGAGTCTGTGATTCTTCGGAGTAATAGGTCATTGGAACAGTATTATTGATTGGCTAACAATTTTTCTCCCCTCCACTGGATTCAAGCAAGCCTGGCTGATGACGGCTGGAATGCCAGAAACCGGTCCTAGGATGCTTGTTTCCGGTCCAGGGAAGACATGGCTTGGCAGTTCGTGCTGGACTGTTCCCATGAGGCACAGGGTCAGACTGATTTGCATATGGCCATGTCTGAACTGGGGTGGTGGAGTGAGCTAAAGAATGATGATGGATTAAACCCAGATCAGTTGACTGGGGGTGAGTGTTTGATTGGCTCAAACGTTCCGTCCATCATCCCCTTTTGTATCGCTTTGTTCGCCCTAAGTTGGCGGGGGTATGCCCAGACGTGGGTCCCTTGCTCACTTTGCCACTGGATTCAAGCAAGCCTGGCTGATGACGGCTGGAATGCCAGAAACCGGTCCTAGGATGCTTGTTTCCGGTCCAGGGAAGACATGGCTTGGCAGTTCGTGCTGGACTGTTCCCATGAGGCACAGGGTCAGACTGATTTGCATATGGCCATGTCTGAACTGGGGTGGTGGAGTGAGCTAAAGAATGATGATGGATTAAACCCAGATCAGTTGACTGGGGGTGAGTGTTTGATTGGCTCAAACGTTCCGTCCATCATCCCCTTTTGTATCGCTTTGCCTGGAGAGAGAGCATCTTAGAACGAGCTATGTAGCTTTATGCTACTTGACCCATCTAAATGTGAAGAGACTTCTTAGGAAGACTTCACTCGCTGACACATATATAGATCTTGCCTTCGGAAATGCTAAGTAGGGATGTCACGCTAGTGGTAGTGTAGGGACAGACTAATGCTTTATACCCACAAACTTCCAATGAAGGGGAATCTCAGTGTATGTGCTATTATCGTCTGTATTGTGGTCCTCAAACTGATTATTCTGTGCATGCTGCACCACCTTAACTTCACCCATAGGTTTGCTTTTGTATTAGTTCCAGTGTATTTCTACACCCTCATCTTGAGGTGCTTGTATGTCCAACACTTCTTGGCTTTATAATAAACTAACTAAATTTAATTGGGAGTCTGTGATTCTTCGGAGTAATAGGTCATTGGAACAGTATTATTGATTGGCTAACAATTTTCTCCCCTCCACGCTTTCATGCTGATAAAAAGAGTCATCAGTCTGGGGTTCCAGAGTAGATCTAGAATGTGGACCCCGGCTCCTTCAGTTGGTAGCAGTGTAGGATGGTTATCACATGAAGCGGGGGGGAGAATCTAGAAAACTCTAGAAAAGACCTAGATCCCTAGAGCCCCAAAATAGAGTCCAATGATCAAGAGCGGAGAATGAAGGACTTTGGCAGAGACTGACGGAGATTGATGGTGTGGAGAGAACAGCAGCGAACGGAGGAGTGAGTATCAATAGGGATGCGTTGAGTATTAGATTGCGGGAGTGTGTTGATTGTATGATGTCTGGCGGAGTTTGTGTGAAGGTCGAGTGAACTTTGTTTAGTTGGGCCGTGTGAGAATCGTATGGTAAACCTTGTGTACAGGGGTGGACTGTATTGATTCAGGTGACCAGCGCAGGTCGAGGGTCACTGTGTGTGAATGTTCTTGAGTGATTGAATTCTATCGATCTTTTAGAAAGGCGACAATTACGGAGTTGTGATTGTGTGAGTGAACGTGAACAGAGAAATCATGAAGGAGGGTGAGCCACTGCGAGGAGGAAAGGTGACGTCAGAGGGTGCTGCGCTGCGATAGGTCAGTTGGTGTAACGCCGCGCTGGGATTGGTTGGTAGTCATCGGGAAGTTGTAATTGAGAAAATCTTGTCTGTTGAAGCAAAAATATGATTTGATCATTTAATGCTTTAGGGTGTTACGGGATCTGTGCTGGGGAGATTGGGGAGTAGCTACCCGAGTGGGTGAGGAAGCACCACCCGAGGATACTCCAGCACATTACATGGCAACAAATGTAGGACCCCAAACTATAGTTTGGCTTCAAAATTGGCACAAAATCACAGAAAAAGAGGGAGTTTTGGCTTTCCCATGTTATGGTTCCTTTAGATTGGAGGTGTTGTATCAGTTGAGGGGAGTGATGTCTTTGCTACGGCCTCCACCTAGACAAACACAGTTTGAGGCATTAGATGCATGGATGCAAACAGCCCAGGCAAAGAACAGGGAGAGATTCCATGGAAAGATGAAAAAGGCAATGAAAGCATATCAGGATGCGCAATGGGATGCACAACTTAAGAGATGGAGAGTAGACACCATTGAGGGAGAGAGGTTGTACCCAATGCTGGTGAGAGAGGAGGATACTCAGGATAGGAGTAGAGGGGAAAATGGAAACGATGGGAGTGATACCGACAACAGCTTGTTAGACAGATTATTGGCAGAGCGTCCTCCACCTTATAATCCACATTCAGAAGAAGGAAGGCGAGAACAGGCAAATGCAGTGAGTATGGAAAGAGTGGTAACAGCACAGACAGGCCCTAGTGCAGGGGTAGTGGGAAGGATTTCAACAGGAGAAGAAGGAACAGGGATACCGGTGTTAGGAGGTGTAGAGCCGAATGTGGAGTCAATGCTGCTTTACGGTTGGTGGAAGCCCTTATGGTACCGGTTTCCATCAGACCTGTAGTCTCTGTGTACGACCCAAGTTTAGTGGAAAACCCTAGTCAACAACACTCAGGGTTAGAAGAAAGGGTCAGCTCAGGGGGAAATGTGACTATGAGCGGTAACAATCCATTTCTGGTGCCTATAGACCCTAGTACCCCGTTGCCAGCAACTGCAGATCCTTCGAAAGTATGCGTTGGGTCTAATATCATGCAGTATCAAGTATTGGATCTTTCATAGATTCACATGCTTGAATCATCCTCGCCGTCGAGGTGGGAGTCTCACGGTATAATAAAATAAATATATATAACAGTAGTAAAACATATTACAGTAGGCTAAAATGGACTGTACAGTCACTGTAGTAGCCCGTCCTTGTCCTTTTGTAAAAAAGAACCAAAGTTGAAACACAGCCAATCAGGCTCTAGCACCTTCAAGAACACTCCACATAGAGGCAAGTCCCTCAGATTTTCTACTGCACGTCGTGTGACAGGGAGTCTCCCTGAGCTCTGCTCAGTTTTTTGCTACTTCTCTTGGATTTTGTGAGTACAGAATATCTGATTCTTCTAAAAAAGGTTTATTCTTGCCTTGTAGCTCTTGTGGTAAAAAGAGACTACATTTTGAAGATCCCCACAAGGAGTGTATTTATTGCCTTTACCCTGCTCATAAAGTCAAGGACTGTAGGATTTGCAGGACCCTTTCATCTAAAACCTTAAAAGACAGGGAAGGCAGATTGCTTATTTGGCTGGAGAGGCTAAAATCTAAATCCTCTGTGGTGTCGGAGGATGAAGGCAGTGGTAGTTCTCTGGCGTCAGTCCAGCTGACTAAGAAGAGGGACAGATCTGAGGAATCTCCTGAGAGACTTGGAAAGTCATCTAAAAAGTCCCAACATGAGACTATGCACTCTACCTCTAAAAAAGGGAAGCTGACACTCTCTTCTGAGGGAAAATCTGAAGAAAAAACTACCTCTAAAACACCTCAGAAAGCTGCCTTCAAACAGCCTAAAATTCAGTCAGAGTCTTCCTCGTTGTCGAAAAAGGCATCGTCGACGATAAAACCACCACCTTCGTCGACGCTTACTTCATCGACGGAGCCATCGACGAAGTCTGTACCATCGTTGATGAAAATCTCTTTGCTGTCGGCGACGGCACTGTAGACGGTACCACCGACGACGACAGTCTCTCCCTTGTCGACATCTCTCCCGCCAACGACACCATCGGCGTCGACGGTCCCTCCCTCGTCAACGCCCCCTCCGTCGACAATGACCACTGCATCGACAACGACATCATCGTCGACGATGGTTCTTCCGTCGACGGCCTCGACGACGACTACATCAACGTTGACGACAGTCATGTCAACTTCAACGATATCTGTGTCACCGTCGACGGTCATCTCGTCGATGCTTATAATGAGAAGGCCTACTTCCTTGCAATTGACACCTGTATTGTCATCCAGGTTCTCGTCCACGGTCCCGTCGACGAGAGGTTTTTTCCAAGACCCTTCATATGTATCTCCTTTACCTCCTAGCCATTTTTTGGAGGAATCTGAAGATGATGGGCTTTTCAGTCCAGCTCGCAGCCCCTCTCAACTTCATGTAAAGTACCAAAAAGAGGACGATGAGGAGGAGTATTATGAACATTATCAACCTATGCAAAGGTCTCAAGTTTTGTTACCTAATCAAGAACCTATGGTTCAAATGTCTGTGGCATTAGTGCAGGACTTGACAGCTATGCTGCAGGACTACCATACTCGTTTTCCTACTGCAGCAGGTTCTGTTCACAGACAACCCTCTCCTCCGCCTGCTCTGCATTCAGCAGGCCCCTCGATTACAGAAGTTCAAGATATTTTGCCTGCGCCACAAGATCCAGGAGCGCAAGATGATGACGACGATACAGTCGCTGAGGAAAGTGAACTCCCTAAGACACCTACTACCATCGATGAGGGGAGGATTACTTAATCCCAACACCGTCCCCACCGGCTCCTCAGGCAATTGATTCTCCTCCGGAGGACATTGGAGGTTTTCATGCCATCATGGAAAGAGCGATACCAAAGGGGATGATGGACGGAGCGCTTGAGCTAATCAAACACTCACCCCCAGTCAACTGATCTGGGTTTAATCCATCATCATTCTTTAGCTCACTCCACCACCCCAGTTCAGACATGGCCATATGCAAATCAGTCTGACCCTGTGCCTCATGGGAACAGTCCAGCGCCGAACTGCCAAGCCATGTCTTCCCTGGACCGGAAACAAGCATCCTGGGACCGGTTTCTGGCTATTCAGCCGTCATCAGCCAGGCTAGCTTGAATCCAGTGGCAAAGTGAGCAAGGGACCCACGTCTGGGCATACCCTGCCAACTTAGGGCGAACAAAGCGATACCAAAAGGGATGATGGACGGAGCGCTTGAGCTAATCAAACACTCACCCCCAGTCAACTGATCTGGGTTTAATCCATCATCATTCTTTAGCTCACTCCACCACCCCAGTTCAGACATGGCCATATGCAAATCAGTCTGACCCTGTGCCTCATGGGAACAGTCCAGCGCCGAACTGCCAAGCCATGTCTTCCCTGGACCGGAAACAAGCATCCTGGGACCGGTTTCTGGCTATTCAGCCATCATCAGCCAGGCTAGCTTGAATCCAGTGGCAAAGTGAGCAAGGGACCCACGTCTGGGCATACCCTGCCAACTTAGGGCGAACAAAGCGATACCAAAGGGGATGATGGACGGAGCGCTTGAGCTAATAAAAACACTCACCCCCAGTCAACTGATCTGGGTTTAATCCATCATCATTCTTTAGCTCACTCCACCACCCCAGTTCAGACATGGCCATATGCAAATCAGTCTGACCCTGTGCCTCATGGGAACAGTCCAGCGCCGAACTGCCAAGCCATGTCTTCCCTGGACCGGAAACAAGCATCCTGGGACCGGTTTCTGGCTATTCAGCCGTCATCAGCCAGGCTAGCTTGAATCCAGTGGCAAAGTGAGCAAGGGACCCACGTCTGGGCATACCCTGCCAACTTAGGGCGAACAAAGCAATACCAAAGGGGATGATGGACGGAGCGCTTGAGCTAATCAAACACTCACCCCCAGTCAACTGATCTGGGTATAAACCATCATCATTCTTTAGCTCACTCCACCACCCCAGTTCAGACATGGCCATATGCAAATCAGTCTGACCCTGTGCCTCATGGGAACAGTCCAGCGCCGAACTGCCAAGCCATGTCTTCCCTGGACCGGAAACAGGCATCCTGGGACCGGTTTCTGGCTATTCAGCCGTCATCAGCCAGGCTAGCTTGAATCCTGTTGTTTTTGCAATTGTCACCCCGAGTGGGACGGGTATGCCCAGACGTGGGTCCCGTGCTCTCCATGCCACTGGAATCAAGCTATCCTGGCTGAAGAGGGGTGAAACCCCGAAACCGGTCCTAGGATGCTTGTTTCCAGTCCAGGGAGGACCTGGCTTGGCAGTTCGGGCTGGACTGTTCCCATGAGGCACAGGGTCAAGACTGATTTGCATATGGCTGGGTTCAAACTGGAATGGCATGGTGAGCAAAAAACGATGGATTTAGGCCCAGATCTCTGTACTGGGGTGAATGTATGACATTGTTCTGCATTCTGTCCATCAACTGTTGTTTTTGCAATTGTCACCCCGAGTGGGACGGGTATGCCCAGACGTGGGTCCCGTGTTCTCCATGCCACTGGAATCAAGCTATCCTGGCTGAAAAGGGGTGAAACCCGAAACCGGTCCTAGGATGCTTGTTTCCAGTCCAGGGAGGACCTGGCTGGGCAGTTCGGGCTGGACTGTTCCCATGAGGCACAGGGTCAAGACTGATTTGCATATGGCTGGGTTCAAACTGGAATGGCATGGTGAGCAAAAAACGATGGATTTAGGCCCAGATCTCTGTACTGGGGTGAATGTATGACATTGTTCTGCATTCTGTCCATCAACTGTTGTTTTTGCAATTGTCACCCCGAGTGGGACGGGTATGCCCAGAAGTGGGTCCCGTGCTCTCCATGCCACTGGAATCAAGCTATTCTGGCTGAAGAGGGGTGAAACCCCGAAACCGGTCCTAGGATGCTTGTTTCCAGTCCAGGGAGGACCTGGTTTGGCAGTTCGGGCTGGACTGTTCCCATGAGGCACAGGGTCAAGACTGATTTGCATATGGCGGGGTTCAAACTGGAATGGCATGGTGAGCAAAAAAACGATGGATTTAGGCCCAGATCTCTGTACTGGGGTGAATGTATGACATTGTTCTGCATTCTGTCCATCAACTGTTGTTTTTGCAATCATGGAAAGAGCGGCAAACCGTTTTCACCTTCCTATGCCTGTTAAGCAGTCCGACTGCTTTTTATATGAGTTTAAGGACCAGAACAGGAAATCGGTCCGCGCTATTCCCATCATTGACCATATTTGGGAAGAGGGTGTTAAAATTATGAAAAATCCTTTCTGTGTGCCTGCAATTCTTCCTAGAATTGACAAAAAGTATAGGGCCACAGACGATGCCCTTGCATGCCTGTCCGGACATCCTAGGCCAGATTCGGTGATTTCCCAAGCTGCACAGCGCAGGTCTAGAAATCCTTCAGCGCCAACAACTGCACCACCTGATAAGGATGGAAGGAGACTAGATAATATAGGGAAAGATTCACCACCATGGCAGGTGCTTCTGTGCGTGCTGCGAACACCTTGGCAATTCTGGGAAGGTACGACCGCCAAATGTGGTCTGATGTTGCTCCGTACCTCGAATTTTTGTCGGATGACAAGAAACAGGAGGCGAGAAAAATTCTCCTTGAAGGAGAGAGGGCAGCATCCGAGATAATAAACATCTCTATGGATTTGGCTTCTCTAGGCTTTCGTCAACTGGCTGGGGCAGCCGTTCTCCGTTGACAGTGATGGCTCAAGTCTACCACCTTTCGCCCTGAGGTACAGAGCAAGATACTAGATATGCCATTCGATGGGGATGCGCTGTTTGGCAAACACATCCACGATGCCTTACAGGAAATTAAAAAGGACACGGACAAAGCCAAAGCCTTGGGTACTCCAGTACAGAAAGACACCCTTTCGAGGCACCTGTGGCAGAGGATGTTATTCCTTTCGTGGTACCTACCAAAGATATCAACCCCAGAATTACCAAAATAGATATGGCAATCAACAGCAACAATCCTACAGAGTCCCCCCTGCTGTCGCTTACTCCAGACAGCAAAACAGAGATAATGCTAGGAAGCAGTGACACCTCCCCGGCACCTGCAACAATTCGGCCACGCTTCAACCCCAGGACTCCGAATATTTCTTGACATTTCGACCAATGGAGGAAAGTAACTTCAGACAAATGGGTACTGGACATAGTCAGGTTTGGTCATACCCTAGAATTTGTAAAGACCCCTCCGCCCCATCCACCTCTAAAGAAACCTCCACCTCATTTTAGTCTCCTGAAAGAAGAAGCCAGAATTATGCTCCAGAAGGGAGCTCTATAGAGAGTCCCCCACTCCCAAGTGGGAAAAGGTTTTTACTCCTGTTTCTTTCTGGTCAAGAAAAAGTCGGGAGAGTGGAGGCCAATTCTAGATTTAAGGAGATTAAACAAATTTCTGCTGAAAAAGTCCTTCCGAATGGTTACTCTTCAGGAGATTCTGCAGCTCCTCGATCATGCGGATTTCATGACAACACTAGATCTGCAGGATGCATACATCCAAACATCGAAAGTTTCTCTGTTTCACTGTGGCAGGTGCACATTTTCCATTCAAGGTTCTCCCTTTTGGTCTGCGGTCTGCTGCAAGAGTTTTTACGAAATGTCTAGCGCCAGTCGCTGCTCATCTCAGGCTGCAGGGCCTGCAGCTGTTCCCTTACCTAGACGACTGGCTAATAAAAGCTCCGCCCTTTCGACTAGCCTCAAAAGCAAGGCTAACTTGCCTTCAGATGTTTCAATCCCTGGGGCTATCTCTCAACTTTCAAAAGCCAGTTCTACATCCTTCTCAAAGGACGCAATTTCTGTGGGCAGTTTTGGACACTATCCAAGACAAGGCATTTTTGTCCACAGAAAGACAATCACACCTAATTTCCCTAGCAACAGAGTTAAGAGGAAGAAAGTTCGCTTCTGTGAGGATGATAAAATCTCTTCTCAGAATGTTGTCCTCTGCAATCCTATTGGTACCTCACTCTCGTCTCAGGATAAGACCCATACAAGAAGAACTAGACAGGCAATGGCTTCAGGTAACCGGATTGTTCAATGACTTTGTAAGGATAACTCCGGTCATTCGAACAGCTCTGCTTTGGTGGCAGCGCTCCAGCAATCTCTCGACAGGGCTAACTTTCCTTTCTCGAACACCAGAGTTTGTCCTCACTACAGATGCTTCTCTCGATGGGGGGCTCCCCTTCAAGATCTCCGCATAAGGGGGAAATGGTCCAAAGCACTGTCAAAGATGCACATCAACTTTCTGGAGCTTCGGGCCATATTTCTAGCCTTACAGGCTTTCCTCCCAAGACTTCAGGGATCCTCCGTCCTTATAAGGACAGACAATACCACATGCATGCATTACCTAAACAAGCAAGGGGAAACGCGCTCTCACATCCTATCTCAGAAAGCTCAAGAGATATGGAAATGGCTTCTCTCTCGCCACATATCTATAAAAGTGGAACATCTGCCTGGGATAAACAACAGTCTAACAGTCACCTTAAGCAGAACTTCGAATTCTTGCCACGAATGGGAACTAGACCAGACAATCCTGGAATACATTTTCCAGATGTGGGGCAAGCCCAACTTGGATCTCTTTGCTTCCGAGACAAATCGGAAATGCCAATTCTATGCCAGCTGGGAACCAGAAAAAGGCTCTTGGGGAAACGCTTTTATGATGAGATGGACGGGGATCTTCGCTTACGCTTTCCCCCCCTTTCCGTTACTCCCGAGACTTCTCAGGAAGCTGAAGATGGAGCCATGCCGGATAATTCTCATTGCCCCACATTATCTGCATCAGCACTGGTTCACAGAGCTTCTCCTACTCTCAAAATGCAGTCCTTATCGCCTCCCAGTATCGCCAACACTAATGACATTGAGCAAGGGCCAGATTCTCCATCCACATCCAGCCCCGCTGCAACTACATGCCTGGTTTCTGAACTCTCTGAATTCAAAGAATTAGATTTGCCTCAGGACTGTAGAGACATACTTGCTAAAGCTAGAGCACCATCCACGATTAAGACCTACTTTCTTAAATGGAAACGTTTTTGTTCTTGGTGCCTTAATAATAATGAACATCCTCTTGAGTGCTCTCCAGACAAAATTCTTCCTTATCTGCTTTCACTGGCTAAATCTGGCCTTATGTTCACGTCTATCAAGTTACATCTGGCTGCCATCTCCATTTACAGGCGTTCTCCTGGTGGCCCATCTCTTTTCTCTAGCCGATTGGTCAAGCAGTTTTTGTAAGGTCTCTTCAGAGTTTTTCCTCCTATTCGAGCTCCTCCACCTGAATGGAGACTTAATCTGGTTCTAGCGCAGCTCATGAAGCATCCCTGCGAACCAATTCACAGAGCTGAGCTTAAAAATATCTCCTGGAAGATTGCTCTTTTGTTGGCTCTTACTTCCGCTAGGAGAGTCAGCGAAATACAGGCATTTACTATTAAACAGCCATATCTTCGCTTTACCAATGTTATGTTATGTTAACAATTATTTATAAAGCGCGCGTTCACCGATTGGTTTATTGGCGCTTGGTCTAGGATAAGCTGAGGCTGTGTTAATCTGTCCTGCACTTGAATTAATCATAGGCTTGAGCCAATAGCCAGGTCTTAAGAAGCTTCCATGAGTTCCGTGCATGCTCTGATGTTGGGTGGCAGGGAATTCCAGAAGCCAGGCGCCAACACTGCAAATCTACATCCACCTTGTTGCATCAGCTTATAGGCGGGTATGGTTAGCAGGTTCATGTGAGACGAGCGCAAGTTGCGCATGGGTACGTGCCTTTGAATGAGGTTGGAGATGAATTTGGGGCTTGGGCCATGTAGGGACTTAAAAATCAAGCAGCCCACTTTGAAAGCAGAGCGTTGTAGAATGGGGAGCCAATGCAACTTCTTCATGAGGGGGGAGACGTGTTCCCACCTGGGTTGCTGAAAGACCAGCCTAGCTGCCTGATTTTGAACCAACTGCAGTCTCTTAATGAGATACAGTGGTATGCAAAAATAAAGTGAATTGGCATAGTCTAAGTGGGAGATCACCATGGCTAGAACAGCCTGTATTAGTGCTTCTCTCGTGAGCAGTCTGCTGATTTTCCTAATTTTCCTAAGTTGGTGATGACAGATCGAGGTTACTGATGTGATTTGGGTTTTCATTGATAGGTCGTTGTTTATTATCACCCCAAGACTTTTTGTTGAGGAAGACGGAATGGGGGGAGCGCCCAGCTCGTTTGGCCGGAACCGAGGACTCCAGAGGTTCTTGGTGCCTCCTAACAGGACCAGTTCTGTTTTATCCGGGTCGAGTTTCAGTTGGTTGCTATTCATCCAATCCCGGATATGTAGCATGGTAGCTTGAAATTCTGATGCCGAGTCAGGGGTATTATTGATGGTGAATATAAGCTGTAAGTCGTCTGCATAGTTAAAAGTGCACACCTTCCTGTTTTTTAGGGACTGAATCAACGGAAGGAGGTAAAGATTGAATAGGTGGGGGGATAGTGAAAAGCCCTGGGGTACTCCACAGGTAACACTCTTTTTCGGCGCCGTGAAGTCGGATAGACGGACTGATTGCGAGCGGCCCTCCAGAAAAGACCGTATCCATCTGAGGGCTGATCCCTGAAGACCAGCGGCACTGACACGGTCGATTAGGATGTTATGATCGACCGTGTCAAATGCAGCAGACAGGTCCAGCAGTACCAGAGCCTGAGGAGACCCGTTGTCTATTTCGTTCCGAAGAGTGTCCAGGACGGTCAGTATGACTGTCTCGGTGGAATGAGCTGGGCGAAAACCTGCTTGGCGGGGATTGAGATATTCTGACTGTTCGATGAAGGCACATAGATATCTAGCTACATGAGATTCAAGTACCTTAGCCAGATATGGAAGCAGCGAAATTGGCCGGTAATTAGTCAGTATCTCAGGGTCAGCCCCTGGTTTCTTCAAGAGGGGGACAATAATAGCCTCTTTAAAGGCACTCGGGACAATGCCCTGAGTCAATGACTCATTTAGAAAAGAGAGTGCAGGCGTAGGAAGTAGAGAGAAAACCTCTTTTAGAACATAGGGTGGGCAACTGTCCATTGGGGATCCTGATTTTACTTTGGACATGAGGTCTGGGAAGTCCAGTCTGTCGATCTCTGGAAACTGCTCCAAGAAGTGGGGATTTTCCAGTATCGTTGATGGTGCCCTAGAAATAGTGTTCTTTAAAATGCTGTCCTTGATTGCAACGATTTTATCTATAAAAAAAGTATTGAGAGAATTACACAGTGCTTGGGATGGTGTGGGTTTCACTGTGACTCGATCGGGGTCGAAAGTTCATTAATGATGGAAAACATTTCTTTCGACTTGTTAGAGGAGTTCATGATTTTGACGGAAAAGTATGTGGTCTTAGCTGTACAAATAGCTTTTTTATAAAGTTTAAGTTTGACTAAAAAGATCTCTCTCTTAGCCAAGGAGTAGCTACTTATCCAATTCCTTTCCGCTTGGCGGAGGGCTAGTGTTTGAATTTTTAGGTCTGCTGAAAACCATTTCTGGGCCTCATGGCGCCGGACTGAATTCACCCTCCTAAGCAGGGCGTGATCGTTGCAGGCCGCTGTGAGCCAAGCAGTGAGATTATCAGCACTGGCTGTAACAGAGGACTGAATGACGGGAGCTGTATTGCTCAGTGTGGCCAGGAAGGAAGTTTTATCCAGATTCTTCCAATTCCTGGCCCTAGTCCCTCTGGCAACTGGTGGAGTGATCTTCATTATATTGCTGATGGTGAACTGTATTAAATGATGGTCAGACCATGTGCAAGGGGAGACTGTCAAGGCAGAAACTGGGGTATTAACCGACCAGACATGGTCTAAAATATGTCCCTTGTTGTGCGTGGCCAGAGTTACCCACTGGGTGAAATTCAGCCCATTGAGTAGATCATTCAGTTCTTCCGCATGTGGCCCGCCCAGAGCATCGTTGGCCCAGTAGTTAAAATCGCCGATGACCAATGACTACGTTCTCCTCAGAACTAATCCTACCTTTATTCCTAAGATTCCATCGTCTTTCCATCTTAATGAGCCTATTATTCTGCGTACATTCTTTCCCAGTCCTACTTCCCCAGCTGAGAAGGCTCTTCACACTCTGGATGTAAAGAGATGTCTAAAATGTTATCTGTCACATACTAAGTCCATCCGAAAGTCGGATCAACTGTTTGTGTCATATGGTGGACAAAAACCAGGTACGGCAGTGACTAAAGCAACAATTGCAAGGTGGATTGCATCAGCTATTCAATTTTGCCACTCTAAAGCAGGAATTCCTCTTTCTGTCAAACCTAAAGCTCATTCCACAAGAGCAGTGTCATCATCAGCAGCGCTTTTTGCTGGAGTGCCATTGGATAAAATCTGCCGTGCTGCAACTTGGAAAAATGTACATACATTTACACGGCATTACTGCTTGGATTTGGCTACAGAAGCAGAATCAGCTGTAGGACAAGCAGTTTTACGCAACCTTTTCCAATAAGGTAAGCCTCTGTTTGGAGGTGATTATTTATTAAATGCTAATTCAAGGTATGTGTTTCACATGTTAATGCTGTCTCTTTCTCTTCATGCATAGTGCTTTTTTCATATTATGTTGCATATGTTGATGTATATCTTTTTACGAGGTATCTAAATGTCATTCGTATGATACCCACCATCCGCTAAAAATTCTATATTTTAACTGCTAGCTATTCTGATTCAAGCATGATACTGGATAAGAAAACGAGTTACTTCAGTTATCCAGTATTGGTATCTTTCATAGATTCACATGCGACCCACCCTCCTCCCCGGAGAGGCTTCCCTTATTGCTTTTTATACTTGCTGTCACTTTTGCTCGAAAATCTGAGGGACTTGCCTCTCTGTGGAGTGTTCTAGAGGGTGCTAGAGCCTGATTGGCTGTGTTTCAACTTTGGTTCTTTTTTACAAAAGGACAAGGACGGCCGACTACAGTGACTGTGCAGTCCATTATAGCCTATTGTAATATGCTTTACTACTGTTATATATATTTATTTTATTATACCGTGAGACTCCCACCTCGACAGTGGGGATGATTCAAGCATGTGAATCTATGAAAGATACCAATACTGGATAACTGAAGTTACAGGTAAGTAACTCTTGTTCATCTGTGTCATTAGCGAACTCAAATTCAGATTTGAGAATGTGGGAAGCTCCAGTCAGGGGACCCATGAGAAGGATACCAGAAGTAGGCGCAGGTCAGGGAACCTTTGGAAACCAGCATGTATTGCAGACCCTAACTTCAGAGAATTGGAAGAGAAATCGGAGCAGTGATAGAGAAGGATAGCACGTCGAGTCAGGGTACAATCAAGGCTGCAGTTAAGATGAAATGGCTAGATGTAGTGAGGTTGAAGACTGAGGTGGATGAAATAATCAGTGGGAATTTGCCTTTGGAAAAGCTAGAACTTTATGAACAGGATGAGCTGTTGTTTGTGGCGAAGGATGTCACTCGTAAGGCGAGACGAGCACATGAGAAATGTACAGAATTGGCCCAAAAATATGATGTAGACCTGTCCAAAACAAAAATGTTACAGGGAACCCTAGGTTGAATTACAGTGATCAAGAACTGAAAGAGAAAAGGGTAACATGCCTGAAAACACATATTTGAGAGTTGATCATAGGAATACGTGCATGGAGTATGCTTGACAAATGGGAGGAAAGATGGTAAAAAGAAAGAGTGTTAGGAAGGTAACGGGAGATACGTCGCCTCCAGGAGGGGGACACACCAGGTGTTGAGGCTTATCCACTACGAGAGGTGCCAAGTGGAGGGTATGTGCATGTGCCTTGGTACAGGTGTGATTTGGCAGCATTCACAAATGATTTTCCTCGGCTGAGGGAGAAACCTGCTAAATGGTATAAGCAAGTTGATCGCTTTGCAAAGATTTCAAATGTGATGTGGATTGACCTGAATACATTCTTTGATATTGTGGTTCTTAGTGACTTATGGTCTGCTTGTAAAATTGCTATTGATTGGCCTTCTGCTGAACCAGACAGAGATCCCATAACTCATGGTCCTTCACCTTTGGTCATGAAAACGTTCAAACAGGTAATTACATGGTTGGAGTCTTAAATAGCTCCTCAAGATATCGATTGGGTTAAGATAGATCGAACGACCCAGGAACCCAAAGAATCAGTACATGCTTACTATAAACGGCTATTGCAAGCCTTCAAGCAATACAGTGGGTTAGATACTCTTCACCCTAAAGATATGGGACAGTTTGTTTCCAAAGTTGTGCTAAGCCTGAGACCGGAAATTAGTGTTATGATTCAACAGCATTTAATCTGCTGGCAGAACAAGTCCGTGGATGAGATCCTACGATATGCCAGATATTGCAGTGATGAGGTGGATTCCAAGCACAGGAGAATAAAGGACAAGTTGATGTTGGTCTAGATGAGAAATGCGAACAGAGTGGATCAGGTGCAGACGAATGGGGGAACTTTAGGTCGGAATCAGGGAAACAATCAAGAAGGGGTTCAAAATGATCCGAACAATGCTGGGTAGGGAAAAGAGAAAGGTACAGACCCCAAGACAGGTATAGACATTACCACACTAAAGAAAACGACTGCTTGTCATTATTTTCACAAAATTGGGCATTGGAAGCGCGAGTGTCGAGCAAATCCAGCAAATCAGTTGAAAGAGGGAGAGATCGTACAGGTGCCCGATGTAATCAACACTGTGACAAGACCCAGATCTTATAATGGGGGGGTCAGAATCAACTAGTGCAAGTACCCCAACCTCCAAGAGTTCCGCAGAGTAGTCAAGCGTATCAACAAATGCCCTTCATAGAAACTCTAGACAGTTTTGATCAGGACCTGTCACATTGACGGTGCCTGAGAGGAGAGGAAGACTGTACCCTTGGAGCAGTCTTAGAGGTAGACCAGAGTGGACCGTATATGGAGGCAGACGTAGGCGGTTATCCCATTACATTCTTGATTGACACTGGTGCTACCCGTTCCACTGTTAGATCTGTAGTAGTCCCAAACCTACCCCCCCCCCAGGACAATCAATCCAAGTTGTAGGAGTTGCCAATAAGAGAATGACCAATCAATTGACAGAGGAAATACCCGTGAAAATAGGAACTTTTCAGGATTGATACCAATTTGTGTTGTGCGATTCGAGTCCAGTCTGTTTGTTAGGACGTGATCTCTTTTGCAAACTGATTTGTACCATCTATTGTAACACCCAATGGAGTAGAACTACAGACTAATGATGATGACATTGCATTCAAATTGGTGAACCAGAACCGCTGTGTAGACATGTTTCCCGTACTAACAGTGGATGACATGCCATGGGACTTGAGAGGCACTGTCTCTCCCGTGGTGTGGGACTTCACAGGGGAAGAGATAGGATTGATTTGAGGAGTTGAACCAGTTCGTATAAAGATTAAGCCAAATGCAGAATTTCCAAGAACGCCCCAATAAAACCTGACTCCGGAAACAGTGGCAGGGATTACACCAGTGATTGATTCTATGATTTCACAGCACATCTTGAAAGAGATAATAGGAAGTCCATGCAATTCACCCTTAATGGGGTTACAGAAGCTGAGCTGCAAATATCCCATAGTTCAAGATTTGAGAAAAATCAATGCGATTGTGATTCCATGTTGTCCTGTGGTACCGAATCCATCTGTGATCCTGTTTCAGATTCCTTGTGAAGTTGAATGGTTTACTGTGATTGACTGGTGTCAAGCATTTTTCTCCATCCGACTGCATGAGGAAAGCCAATTTTTATTTGCTTTCCGGCTGGAGAATCCTGTTTTAACATGGTGTCGTATCCCACAAGGGTATACTGAAAGTCCATCCATCTTTAACCAGATTTTGAAAAAGAACCTCGAGAGCTTGGTGCTGCCACAGAATTCAGTGCTTGTGCAGTACATTGACGACCTCTTGATTGCATCAGAGAAAGAAGAGGCTTGTAGGTTTGATACCATTGCTCTAATGTGGAGAGGTGTGGTGCAGCGGCCAGGGCAGCTGACTTCGGAGCACAGGGTTCACGGTTCGATCTCCGGCGGCAGCACAGCTCAGCACCATGTGACTCTGGGCAATAGCTCACTTAATTTCCACTCCGGCCCCCAGTGCCTTGAGACCCGTAAGGGGGAGTAGCTGCGCTATATAAAAACGGACTTACATTTTTTTTTTTTATATTGAACCATTTGGATGAAAATGGACACAAGGTGTCACCGAGCAAGTTTCAGTACTGCCTGACTGAGGTTCAATATTTGGTCATTGCATTGAAAAAGGCAAGAGAAAGGTGTCACCAGACCGCAATGAGACGATCATGAAAATTAATGCGCCTACCGCACAAAAAGAAGTCAGGATGTTTCTGGGAATGGTTGGCTACTACCAACAATGGATTCTAAACTTCTCGTTGAAGGCGAAGCCCTTACAGAGACTGACACATAAAGATGTGATCGATCCGGTACCCTGGGATAACGATTGCTTGGTCACCTTCTTGGAGCTGAGGGACTGCCTTTGTAACGCTCCAGCTCTGGGATTGCTTGATTACAACAAAGCATTTTCACTATTCTGCTGTGAAAGGTAGGGTTGTGCTCTATTTGTACTCACCCAGACACATGGGGCTGTCCGTAGACCAGTGGCCTATTTCTCAGCTACATTAGATCCTGTAGCTTCAGTGTTGCCAGGATGTCTCAGACCCGTTGCTGCAACAGGTGTCAGCATTGGAAGGTGTAAAAGTATCGTGATGGGTCATTCTCTTACTGTTTATGTTCTGCACTCAGTTGAGCTCCTGATGACGAGAACCAAAACACAGCATTTGACGAACAATAGACTTACCAGATATGAACAAGTCTTGTTAGCTGCTGAAAACATTACCTTGAACAGGTACTCTGTGTTAAATCCTGCTACCTTGATGCCTATTTCAAATGTTGATGGGGAAGATTGTGAGGAACATGTCTGTCTGGATGTGACTGAACTTTGTACCAAACGGAGACCCGACATTGTTGATGAACCACTGCCTGAGTCTGATCAAGTCCTTTTTGTTGATGGTTCATGCTTAAGAGACAATGACTAAGAGCAGATTTTGCTGTTTGTACCATTCCTGGAGTTGTGGAAGCTGCTTGTTTACAAGGAGTATACTCTGCACAAGTAGCTGAAATCATTGCTTTGACCTGTGCATGTCTTGTTTCCGATCAAATCCGAGTCGCCATCTATACCGATAGCCAGTACGGGTTTGGTTTGGTTCATGAGTTCAGACAGCTATGGTCACAGAGGGGGTTCTTAACATCATCAGTATCTCCCATTAGAAATGGGGAGTATGTGAGACAACAGTGGGAAGCCTTGCAGAGACCAAAGGAAGTGGCGGTCGTGAAGTGCGCTGCCCATGGGAAAGGGGAAGATTTTGTGACCGTGGGGAAAAGATATGCAGAAGAAGTCTCCCGCTTTTGTGCAACTCATGCATGCATTTTTAATGGAGAATATTCAGGTGAGAAAGAACCGAGCTCAGCATGATGCTAGCCATAGCTGATACCTGGGATGAGGTAAGGCGTCTGCAGGGAGCAGTGTCAGATCCAGAACAAGCTGGTTGGATCAGAGCAGGTTGTGAAAAAAGGGAAGATGGTATTTGGGTCTCAACTGACGGTAGAGCAGTGTTGCCAGATTGTTTACTGAATCCTATGGCGAGAGAGATTCATGGAGCAGTTCATATTGGAAGAGATGCAATGGTGCGAGTATTCAAACAAACGTGGTTTAACCAGAGGTTTCGTGTGATAGCTGGTGCAGTGTGCCATCGATGTGTCATGTGTCAACAGATGAATGCTGGAAAGAAAACTGTGGTTGCCTTGAGTCACATTGGAAGGTCGGGAGGTCCTTTCAACTGAATACAGCTAGACGTCCTGGAGATGCCTAGGTGCAACAGCTTGAGATAAATTCTGGTTGTAGTGTGCATCTTTTCACGATGGGTGGAAGCATATCTGACTAGAAGGTGTGATTGCCTCACAGTAGCCAAGTTATTGTTGAGGGAGCTTA
The DNA here is from genome assembly GCA_963921515.1 of Calotriton arnoldi. Taxonomy (NCBI): domain Eukaryota; kingdom Metazoa; phylum Chordata; class Amphibia; order Caudata; family Salamandridae; genus Calotriton; species Calotriton arnoldi. Next base: position 1,554,984 of record CAWUFW010000745.1, on the reverse strand, counting down.
TACCTCGGTTCGGGTTTCCAAATACATTGGAGTCGGATAGAGGAACTCACTTCCATAGAGAGATCATGAAGCTATTTTGCACTGCCTTGAATGTCATTCAAAGATTACACTGTAGCTACAGGCCACAAGCATCAGGAATGGTGGAGCAAATAAATGGGACATTAAAGATGAGAATAGCAAAGGTGTGCTCTTTGATGTGTCTGAACTGGCCTGATGCGTTTCCTTTGGTGTTGATGAGTTTGCGTAGCATTCCAGACAAGGGACTGGGCTATCCCCTCATGAGCTCCTCATGGGGAGGTTGATGCGCTTGCCTGCTGTGCCATCCACAGCATTAATTAATATCACTGATGATTTTGTTCTTGACTATTGCAAAGGATTGGCTGGTGTGGTTTGTTCTGTGTCTCACCAGGTTGAAGTTGTGACTGCACCGACCTCGAAAGACCTCTGCCATGACTTGGGCCTGGGGGATTGGGTCCTGGTCCGAAAGTATGTGAGGAAGAACTGTCTCGATGCACATTGGCGAGATCCATACCAGCTGATCTTGGTGACAAACACTGCTGTGAAGTGTGGAGGTTTGCCGAACTGGATACACACCCGTAGAGTTTCAGGACCTTTGGAAGAAACAGCTCCTCTCCCTGAAGTGACTCCAGCTGTGGTTGCAAGACCACCAGAGAGGGCAAGACAAGCTGTGAGGGTTCCCGGAGAGGCTGTAAACGCACCAGGTCAAGCTGAGGGGGGTCATGCTACACAAGTCTCAGGTAAAGACTCTGAGGGAGACGGTAACGTTGCGAGTGGTATAGAGTCTGACTCAACTGAAGAGACTGATGTCGAAAGTGGTCGGGTGCTAGGGAAGAAAACTGAAGTCGCAAGAGAATCGTGGCCTGTGAGACAGAAAAGGCAGAATCTGAGACTTGCTCCAGAAAGAGACCTTGCTCCCATAACTGAATCATCTGAATCCGGTCAAAGTGAGTCCGAACAAGCGCAGGGGAGCGTGAGAAGGTCAAGGAGAGTGAGAGTACCGTGTTAAAGATACGCCTCTCCGGAGTGGTTGTACTTTGTTACAAATGCCAGGGAGAGTGAGGTCCGGGAGAGTGAGGTATGGGACATCAGTGCTGATAATTAAAATTGAACTGCTAGTCCCTGGAGTAGAGGCTAATGGAGTTCTGACATTGACTGTACCATATCCACTGAGACTGATTGGCTTACGGAGCTTGATTTTGGAAGATCTCACGTTTCCAACTTTTAGGAATCAGCCACCAGCTCAGGAGATTGCAGCATTTCGCATCTCATAGGGGATGTAAATTGAACTTTGAACTGTAAATAGAAATCTTTTGCTGAAAATAAGATAACCTAGGCCCGAGTGGAAGAAGAATAAAATTAGGGAATTTTCCGTAGAACAAAGAGGGCTAGGGAAGTCTTTCAAGTTGTGTAAATATTGTGCCTTGGACTGAAACCTGTTTCCACGATTTCAAGAAACTGTGTATGAGCTTTATTGTGCAACAGTGAGAGGCAGAGAAAGAGCCTTTGCATTGATCCTCTTACAGTCACAATCCAAACAATTAAAAATGGAGTTTGGAAATTCGAACAGTAAGCCCAAATGTATAATAGGTACACTTATTGTAGGAGTGATCAGAGTAATAGCAGTAGTCATCGTTATGTCCATTATAGGTTCACACGAAGCTGAGGTTAAGGGAGTGGGAGTACATGGGACATCCACACCTACTACTTCTAGCACAAAAGAGGGTACATTAGGAGCTGACAGTGCTTTGATAGAACAGACTAGTCGCTTATTGCATGTAGATTCGTCCAAAGGTGATTATACGTTGAATACTTATGCAAAGTTATTGTATGAGTGTGTAAATACTATGGATGTGAGAGATTGTTATGTGTGTGTATGCAATTGCCTGCCTCAGTTGAGCAGGGCATCAGGTATCATCACCTGTCCTTAACGTATGGCATTAATTGTAGCTTGCTGCTTAGCATGTTTTATGGAAAAGGTCATTATGAGTACTACTTCTCGAATTATAATTTGGTGCTTTCAGATATTCCAGTCTATAATCATCTGAACAAATATGACTATTACAAGCAAGAAGAGAGAATGGGAAAGTATTTTGTACCTATTGCTACGCTAGACACAGCTAGCTTGACATGTACATTAACTGAGATAGAAAATAAATTTGTCGATCAAGTAGAGGATAGACATAGAGGACTAACAGTTAAACTTAATAGTAGGGAGGATGTTTTCAAATGGACCAAGGAAGAGTTAGCTCACAAGGCTTAGGGAAGTTATGGTCCAATAGCTTTAGATTGGGAACAGCGAGGGACGCTTTGCATTTGACAAGTACAGATATACTATGATACCATCTTTGCAGGAGTGCATGCGAACACACATTTCTGATTGACGTTTCTTCAAAGAAGTTTTTACAGGATGCAGTGCAAGTGGTGCCGAATGTGTATTTCGTGTGTGGAAAAAATGCGTATGTCTGATTGCTGGACAATTGGTATGGCACATGTTATGTGGCTGTTGTGTTTCCTAAGATATACCACGTAGAGGATTTGAAGAGTTTGGAAGGGAAGACGCCACATAGAGAGAAAAGTGGTACCAGTGCAGGAGAGATTGTAGGAGATGTGTTTGGAGCTGTGATACCCAGCTTTGGAGTGGTCTTAAATTATGTCAAGATTAGAAGGTTGTCAACTATAGTAGATAAGTTGTTAGTCAACACAGCTCAGTCATTGTTACTTGTAGAGGGAGAGATGGTCTCAATAAGAGCTATGGTGATGCAAAACCTTCTTGCTTGAGATGTGTTATTAGCAAAAGAGGGCAGAGTCTGTAAAATGCTGAGGGTTCAACAGTGCTGTACTTATATCCCAGACCATAGTAAGGATCTGACGAAGTATATAAGTAACATCACTGAGATACACCATGAGATACATGATATGGCAACTGAGGGGATTTGGAGTAAAGTAGGGAAAGGGTTTGGAAAGGTTGGAAGTTGGTTTGCAAACCTTGGAAAATGATTCATTGGTTATATCCTGAAACCAATAGTAATAGTTGTGGTGTGTGTCATTTTGTTAATGGTTACAGTAAAGGCTTACAAGTGGCATCAGTCAAAATGAGCTGAGAATTCTCTTAGAGAGCGAGATAGGAGACTGCAGGACAGTCACTATGAGATTCTTATGAGCTTAGAGAGATTTCGATAGGGGAGACTGGCTGCAATGTCTGTTTAGGTCGGTTCTTTCTACAGGGAGTTGTAATGTGGGTGTGATGACTGTTAGAGCACAAATTTTGCTCTTTCATTTGTAGGGATGCATTATAATCATGGGTAGTCCGCACCTACATGTAATCCTTTATTGTATTAACTCAGGCCATTAGAACGTGAACTGTAATAACGTGCTTATGTAACTTGTTAATATAGATGTGCTCAGTGAACAATGTTCATTTTCTATGTGTAATTTCATGAGGCCATGTGCCGTTTCTTATGTTGACCGATTTCTGTAGGCCTGAATTGTATTTTCCCCTGGAAGCTCTCGCATTAGATTTACTAGAGAATTTCATGTGCAGGTTGGATTTGTTCTTTCTCACGTTTCTGTTGCAGATGGAGAAATCATCCTTGTTAGTTAGAATAATGTCTTTGTTTTAGGAGTTAGGCTTAGGGAGGAGAGGATACATTGAACGACGATACTGATAATAAAGAACTGTTGTACTTTCTCATCGGAGTAAGCCTGGGAATCAAGGTCATCTTGCCAAGGCCTGGGAGCATCACTGCCGTGTGGAAAATTACCTACAAGGAGGTGGCTTGACTGGATGGTGTGATGCTGCAATGCATCTTGGGATACTACCTGTAAGAGTGAAGTATCGACGTTAGGGACAGTGTCCGAGGACTTCTGCCTTGCCTGGAGAGAGAGAGCATCTTAGAACGAGCTCTGTAGCTTTATGCTACTTGACCCATCTAAATGTAAAGAGACTTCTTAGGAAGACTTCACACGCTGACATCTATATGGATCTTGCCTTCGGAAGTGCTAAGTAGGAATGTCACGCTAGTGGTAGATCTAGAACGTGGAACCCAGCTCCTTCAGTGCACTGGTTTATTGAGTACTGTGTACAGTGTGCTAACTGTGTTATGATTTCTGCACAGGATGTTTTTGCCAGTGTTTGTTTGTGCTTTTACTATTGTTTATTTTCTTCACCTTTATGTTTGTTTCTTAATAGGGGTCACTTCAGTGACTCATCTTCCCCAATTGCACCAAATTGCAGCACTTGACCTTAAATGCCCTTTAAATGACTGCCCCAGGTTCCTGTGTGCATACAGCCCTTTCTGAATTTACAAAATGGAGACACCCAGTGTACATTGGATCATAAAACTTTAAGATAGCAGAATTTTTAAAATGTCCTCCCTAGTGTCCCTTGTGCCTACAGCATGACATCTGTTCACAAGAAAAGGAAAATGAGCAAGCCTGTACCACCTCAGGTCACAAAATGTGTTGTGCTGTGTGCCACCACTGAGGTTTGAGGTGTATTGTGCTTGCAGGGGACGACAACAAAACTCAGCTTCTATGAGAATTCCCCAGCCGCTGTATTAGCCATAGTGGAGAGCCCACTTTCAGATGGTCAATGAAACACTACTGTTTGGTGGTCTTACTATTTCCCCATTCCATCATATAGCAGAGCTGAGCTGCTTGGATGTAACAGAGATTAAGTAGTGGTAGCCCACCTCACAAAACAGACATTTATGGATATTTGTATGCAAATCTTGTTTTTTTCCCTACCCAGGTATAAGCATTAACCGTCTGCTGAAATTGGGTAATAAGTGCAGGTGTTGTCTCTAGAGGATTGACCTGATATAAGTATAGGATTTTAGGGAGGATGGTCATTTTAATTACATCAACACCACCCAGCTAGGAAAGTGCTCACCATATCACCTCTGAATGTCACTCCCTACCTCCTTCAGAAGGGGTCTATAGTTCAAGGCCACAACATGTGTCGGTGGCAGCTAATTTGATCCCTAGGTAGGTCACCATCTTAGCATTTCAGTCTGTGGTGTGAATCGTCTGAAGTTTTTTTTTTCTGAGCTGAAGGAAAGTTAAGCGGTAGTGACTGTCATTGCAATATCAACTTTGAAGCCTTAGACCGCTTGGAACCTGCTATGCTAATGCTGCATGGCACTGATGTTGGCAAGTCTGTGAAGGTGACCATGATGCCATTTGCAAACATCGAGAGTTTAAATGAGCTCCAATCAATATGTATCCTATTTATAGAGTTGTTGAGTCTGAGTTGGCAAATGGCTTGATGTCATACCAAATAAAAGGAGGGACCGGAGGTACGCCTGTCTGGTCCTCCTTCTGATCCCCATTACTGGGGATATTGTCATGTTGGCTTTAACTTGGGCTTTAGGTGAATAATAGCTACCTTAAAGTGAATGTATGACTCATGGTCTGCATCCCAAGCTCCCTACCACATGAGTGCCATGTAGGCGCAGCTCACACTGTCAAGCGCCTTCTTGGAGTTTAATGAGAGGAGCAAGATGCTTTTGTGGGTTTTCACGCTGATTTCTGTAATACACAGTATTTTCCTATTGTTATCGCCGCTTTGACAGCCCCATATGTAGCCTGCTTGATCCATATCAATCAGATCTGGAATCAGTGGGTCCAATTGAGCAGCAAGAATTCCTGTAAAACATTTATGTCACGATTAAGCATATATAGGGGCCTGTGGGAAGCACACAGGAAGGATTATTTGTCTGGTTTTGGAGAGATCATCATTGCAGCATTCAGCATTGAGTTGGTCACTTTCAAGACCAGGAAAGGAGTTAAACAGTTACTCTAACTGTGCAGCCAGGGTTCTCCAAATAAGTTTGCAAAATGTTGCTATATGACTATCTGGTCGAAAAGCTTTGTTCATGTGTAGTTATTTTATACCTCCTATAAACTCTTTGGCTGCAATAGGGTGGCCTATAGACTCTGTGCTTGGGGTTCGACGGTTTAGGAACGTGCTGCTACTAGTCCAGAGTAGCCTCATTGTCTATCAGCTCTGCGTCATACAGATTTTGGTAGGTTTAAAAGGATTGTGCAGTATGACAGTCCTCTGTCCTGACATGTCCCATCCTGTATCTTCTGTAAGGTCTTCTTATTGATCCTAGCTCACAAATGAGCTGCTGGCTGTTTCCCTGCTATTTTCTATATTGGGAGAGTCTTTGTTTTGTCCTTAAAAGGGTATGTTCAGCCCAATCAAGGTCTAAGGTTCAAACTTGGGCCATAAGTGTTAATATTTGTTTGCACATCTCCCTTGCTAATGCGCGTTTGTGTTCAAACCTCTAGTTGATAGAGTTGGTGCTCAAGCTGAGCTCTCTTATCCACTTGTATATTATGAAGTCTTGCCACTTCCGCTATAAAATAGCCACAACCTATTGCTTTGAGACATTGATGTGTCATTTTTGACATCCACCATAAATAGTTCATAGCTGTGATCATGTTTGCATGAAAGGGGGAATCATGTAGTAAGTTATCATTAGGTCACCCATATTATCTATCAGGTGCACTGTTCATTTTTGCACTATGGTGCACCTTTAAACAGGTGCGCCAGGCGCAAACATGAACAGTGTGCTGGATTACAATGAATGCGCAGCCCTCAGGGCGCCCACAAACTCGGGGCTGCTCAGGGACAGTAGCGGCTGCTAATTGGTGCAGTGATTGACTGCACCTACTTTCAGGGGGATGTCTGGGGGGGTCAAGGTGACCACCTTAGTTCCTTCCAGAGGCCTGCCCTCAGGGGGTGCACTGATAGTATGCCACCTTTATGTGGCACACTGTCAGTGCTCCTCCTGACAGCTTTTTTGCCTTTGCACCCAAGTCCATAATATGGCTCTGGAGCAGAGGCAAAGAGATTCCCTCATTTGCATGAAGCCACGCCCCCATGCAAATGAGGGAATGCCCACTCAAGATAGCGCTGTGCTACATATGTGCCAGTACAATCAGTATTATAGAAGGGGCCGCACAAGTGGTTGAATCCCTTTCTGTAATACCAAAGTACTCTGGGGGTGCATAAAGCAGATGCACATGTCCGTTGCGCCCCAGGACTCTTTGCGTAATCCGGCCCCTGGGAGATGTGTTCCTGGATGGGTGCATGGCCATTTGTGTGAGGGAGATCGGTGCAATGTCCGACAGCAGGATATAGCCAGTAGAGATGTCTGAAGCCTGGTGGATAAGACCCTTCCTAAGCCAAGAAATGGTCGAGATGTACTTAAGTGCCCTGTGCTGCTGAGTGGAACATGCAGTAGATCTCATCTCTATGATCTGTTGGCGCGCAAACCCGTCTTTCACAATCTTACCAAGGGCGCGCCAACATCCCGGATCAGGAGCGGTGCAGTCCCTATATGGACTTTGGTATTCCCTGATTAGACCGTCTCTCTTTTATATAAGCCCAAATCAAGAATCAGAACTGTAACATTCTCAATAAAAATGACAGACACGAGTCAATATCTTCAAGGTTTATATAATTAATTAATAGGCAAAATACATGGACAATGCCATCAATAGTTAGCAGCAAAGCATACAAATCATAAGCATCATGAACTCAGTAAAGTTCAATGGACGATCCAGCATAGATTTGCCTTGTAAGAATGGGAAACAGGAGTTCTGCATTACAGAGAAAAATATGACCTTTTTTAGTACTTTAGACAAAGATTTTCATACATTACTTCACAAGTACATGGTTCTCAGGATATGCACCATTGAGGAGCAAGCACAAAGAAATATTTTACTACAGAATACATTTGAGATTTCTCTCATAAATAATATTGCATTGCATTCAGTCATTTTCACAGTTTATTCAAGCACTATTGTTGATACATTGTAAAGCAATAGTCTGAGACAGTTGGGATGTCCTTGGTTAGGTACAGCTCGGTGAGAAGCTCCTGGGAATGTTCACCATCTTTAGTGCAAAACTCATAATTCTTTAATTGGAATAGGGAAACAACAGTACTAGTCATCACCTGGTGTACTACAAAATCATTTCAAGATAGAGGACAACGGAAACAGAGATCACGTTAGCATAAGCTTAGTTTCTAATCCATTTAAGTTAAGGAAAACGCTCTCACAACGCAACCCAACGATTTCTAAATCATTACTCTATATCTTTATTACAGTACAGCATTCATCAACTTTGGGTCATTTTCTTTGGATTCTTCTAAGTATTTCAGGGTGTCATAGAGATCGGTTTGCACCTCTTCAGCTTTTACATTGTTTTTTCCTTTTTTTTCCTCTTGTTGCTGACAGCTTCTTAAAGCCACAGTCCATCCCATTGCTCGATGAAATTCCCTTGAAAACTTTTCGGAAGAGAAGCACACATGCAACGTGAATTAGTAGAACCGAAAAAGGAGTTAAAAGCAGTTTCAGTATTCCTCCACCTACACTACCAAGCCACTCTCCTATCTTAGCAAAGCCTCTTCCGATAGACCCAAATACGGAGCCTATTCCTTCCCATGCACGTCTTCCAATTCAGTTAGTTCATGCATAATACTGGTAATGTTAGTGACATAACTATCAAGCTGGGTATCTATTTTCGGAATGTAGGCGCAGCATTTCCGAGCGTGAAGGACTCTGCAAGCTCCACCTTCCTTTGCGAAGAGCAAATCCAACGCAAGACAGTTTTGCATAATCATAGCTCTCAAAGCAAGCAATTCTTTACTCAATAACACAACTTTCTAGTGGTGAGGGCAAAAAACAAAGTAGGCACTGATGTAAAATCTGGGAAGTTTCTTACAAAGCTCTAATCACGCTCAACTTTATGTGGTCACCGCTACTGGGCCACGTCCAACAAAGTTTCAACCTATGAAAAAGGAGCGTGTGAATTATCAGTCCTTCAATAATAATATTTTTTCGAGCAGTATGCTCATTAACCGTCCATTATTTATCCTCCAATCAAAGAAGATCCTTAGGGAGTCTTTTAGTTGAATTATCAATTCCGAGTTTATTATTCAATCCAAAATGCATCAAAAGTACAAATTCAAATCAATCTGGCTAGTAGTCAAATCAACCCAGCGGACTGGCTGGATTGATTTGAATTTGTACTTTTGATGCATTTTGGATTGAATAATAAACTCGGAATTGATAATTCCACTAAAAGACTCCCTAACGATCTTTTTTGATTGGAGGATAAATAATGGACGGTTAATGAGCATACTGCTCGAAAAAATATTATTATTGAAGGACTGATAATTCACACGCTCCTTTTTCATAGGTTGAAGCAAGCAATTCTTTGTTTATGACTGTTAGAGCTCCTGCTGTATTAGTAGCAAACTGGTCTACTAAAGTTGATAGCCTTCTAATCATAACATTGTTTAATGAAACTCCTACTGAAGGCATGAGGGGTTCAAATATATCACTAAGGATCTGCTTAAAGCTTTGCTTAGTTTGTCTTATGTAGTGGTCAAAGGGTGCATCTAGCTCATTAGTGTGATAGATTCTGGGGAAAACTAAAGCTGTGTAACAACTACCTGCCCAGTTATGTGGTAACTAGAAATAAGATGACTTACCACACACGTAATAAATGCCCTTATTAGTCACCTCTAATTCAGCATAGGTCCTGCCTTTGACAAAGTAACAATGCTCACATGCCCTCCACCCCAATACTTTAACAGTTTTGTTTCCCTTTTGCTTCCTTATCACGCACAAGAATCTCTTCTTGGTGATGTCAATGCTCAGCCTTGGGGTTGGTTCCCTGAAAGTCCCCTTGCCCTTTCGAATAATGTGTTCTAAATTAACTTTATTTTCCCCTTCTCTTCTTCTGATCTTATCCTCTCTTTCAACTCGTCTACAAAAACTCGTTCACTTTTGCTAATTCTACAGGTTATATCATGCATGCTTTGATTAGTAGCGCTCATGTTAGTTACAGGAGTAAAGAATTTCATCATATACTCATACTGAGCCCTTGATTACAATCTTTGTAAGAACGATAAACATGTTTAGTAGCCTAAAAATTCATATTTGCATCATTCAGAGATTGGTACATCTTCTAAAGGCTTGTCATAATTAGAATAAAACAGCTTGATAGATTTATGTTGATAGTATAGGTTTTGAAAAACAGAACAGGAGAAAGAGCAGTATAGAGGCAAATAAAAAATCACCACCACCTTAGCCACAGAGGATGGAAGGTAGGAGCAGCTGTAACAGTTCTCTACCTGCATAACTTTCACATATTCAGCTAGCATCTAAAAATATACGTTATAACTATAAACACTCTCATGCTGTGGGATGTGTACAATTATGTTTTCATGCACTGGTTTACTGACAACGAGTTTAATTGTGGTGTTTACCGAAGTATGAGGGATATATTCACCCAGCAGATAAATGACCAACATCCAGCCTACTATGGAACACTATACGTAAGAATTTGCAGCGTTGCTCGCCATGTCAGCTTAAATCGGAGCAAGGAAATAGATTGTGATGTCTGAATGAAGCAATTAGTCCTCTGAACTCTATCCTATCATCACTACCCTATCTCGAAAGCTACAGTGATTTTTATTCTGCGTCAGCTGGTGCCCTATTACTCTAACGACCTCTGAGCATTACCCTATCTCCCTAATCGCCCTTTTCAATGTTTGTCAGCAATTTGCATAAGTGATTTCCCTGTGTGTTTTGTTCCAACCTCAGGGAGATTCGTCACTGTCAGTCAGGCAGTCATCAGATTCGATATCAATCTTTGCAAGATATGTCTAATCTGGGCCTGAGTACTTTCGATTGACCTTTCTCTCTATCTTGGGTCGGGTGGGAGCTCTCAAATCTATGCTCTAATCCACGGCATCAGGTTGTTCAATAGGTTCTAGTCACTAACTTTCCTTATTGTTTCTGGTCTTTCCCTAGATGTCAACAGTCTCTTTCAGCTTGTCATAGTCTTTGGCCAGCCTTCCTCAGTCGAGCAATGATCCTTAGAGGTGCTTTTGATTTCTGGCTCTGATGAAGCTGATTCACTCTGAGAGGCGGAACTTACTTGAGCTGTACCACTTGCTGATTCCTGCGATTGTGACCTAGGAAGATTTGATTAAAATTTCCACTAGTTTTTGCTGTCTCTGTGGATGCGTATTCTCAACCCAGTGGTTGGGATTGCATTCGTCACTGGGATGACGACACCATCGCCTGGCTCTCGTTCCTGTTGCAGCTCTACTATGGGAGAATTGGAGTCTTCAGCCTGGTCTTCTTCGGAGACCTCAACAATTTTAAATCTAGGGTGATTCGAGGAATTAGTGGATATTGGCTCCACGTCTTCCTCTTCTCTTTCTACCCTCTTGGTATGGGAGACATGTATCCAGTTTGACAGACCATTACACTTGACAGCAGTAATAGTGACCATGATCACCTGATACAGGCCTCTCCAGCGCACCTCCAGACAGGACTTGTTTCTTTATGTGAACCCAGTCTCTGAGATTCAGGTCATGCCCGGGAGATTCTCGGACAGCTGGAGTAGCAGCATCAGCCTGATGGGAGATAGAACGTTCCACATCAGCCAATCCATTGCAATACTTGAGAACCAGATCATCTATGATATTCACAAGAGCAGCTGTTGGAACAGAAGGAATCCACATGGTGCTTCCCATCAACACAACTTGAGGAGATAATCATGTTTGCTTACAAGAGGTACTTTGAATGATCATCAACACCAAAGGAAGGGCATCTGGCCATGTAAGATTTGTTTAAGCACAGGCTTTGGCCAATTTAGCTTTGATCGTCTTATTCAGTCTCTCTACAATGCCTTGGGGCTATAACTGCAATGGAATCTCTGGTCTATCCCTAGCGCTGTGCATAGCAACTGCATTATCTCATTCTTGAAGTAGGTTTCTTGATCTGATTCAAGATGAACTGGCATCCTGAATCATGGTATCTACTCTTGCAACAATAGTTTGGTGACTGTCGCATATCCTGGTGGGATGTGCCTCAATCCAGCGGGAAAATAAACACACAATAATGAGGATATACCTCAATTGGTTGCATCTGGGCATCTCCACAAAGCTCGATCTGGAGACAGTTGAAGGGTTCATCAGACATCCCAATGTGGCTTATGGTCACTACAACTGTTTTGCCTACATTTTGTCTCTGCCAGTTAGCGCAAAGATGACACAAACTCTCTGCCAACGATTGAAAATGGGGTTGGAGACACCATCCCGTCTCTTCCTACATGTGTTGGAACATGCATGTGTCCTATCATAGCAAGTAACATTGAATCGGGGAAGATTGGCTTCCCATCACTGGACTCGCAAATGTCACTAGCATCCCTTTCACATCCCATCTTTTTCCATTTAGCCTTCTCAACTTCTGGGGCAGTATGTTGCAGTTCTCTTAGTTTACTGAAAGTATGCACAGTGTTTAACAGCATATTTGACACAGTTTCTCACTCTGCATTTCATGGCTCGGTCATGTGAAAGGTGCTGGACTCAAAAGCACAAAACTGGGCAGTTTCATCCTGGTAGCGGTTGCTTCTGTTGATCATTACCACTCTTGTGTGCAGCACAGTTTGCCACTGCAATCTCTTTCGGCAATTGCAAGACTTCCAATAGATTGAAGACATATAGTCCATTGCCTGATGGGGAGCCAGTAGAGGTAACGAAAACTCGCTGTGACCACAACTGCCCAAATCCATGTACAACCCCAAACCCGTACTGGTTGTCAGTATAAATGGTAACTTGAGAGCCTTTCAATGTACAGCAGGCTCTTGTAAGGGCAATTAATTCAGCTACTTGTCCAGATGTTGCATGGCACAGGTAGGATGCTTTCACATCCCACTTAATGTGCATATAGCATAAGTGGCTCTTAAAATGCCACGTTAGTCTCTCAGACAAGATCCATCAACAAAAAGGGTTTGATCAGATTTGGGAATGCGTACATCCAGTATGCCAGGCCTTGGTTTTGTGCATAACTCTGTAACGCTGACACAGTCATGGTCAAAGTCACCCTCATCATCTCCCTCCAGAGTGGGCAATAGAGAAGCAGGGTTTAGAGTATTACATCTTCTGATAGAGATGTTCTCAGCAGCCAGAATAATTCTCTCATAGCGGGTTAAGCGGCTGTATGTCAAATGTTCAGTGTGAGTATGAGTCAGGAGAATTTCAATTGAATGAGGGACCATCACAATTAGTGGGTCGACCATCACTATCTCTTCTCTTTGCTGAATGCTAAGGTTCAACCACTGCAACCGCTTTGAGACAACCAAGCAATGCTGCTGCTACAGGATCAAGCGTCAACGAGAAATGCCCACTGGGATGTTTGGTCTCCCCAAGGATCTGTGTCAACACAAATAAAGCAAACCCATCTCTCTCATGGGAAAAGAGCACAGATTATTTAGTGTAGTCTGGCATTCCAAGAGTAGGTGCGCTGCAATGTACATTGTTGAGCACCTGGAAGGCTTCCATGCTTTCATCATCCCTTGGCACTGGGTCATTGACATCAGTGTGCGTCAGCCTCAGTAAAGGCTTTGCCACAAAGGAAATGTTTGGGATCCATTGTTTGCAATAGCCAACCATGCCCAAGAACATCCATACTTCTCTCTGTGTGGTTGGGAACTTTATCTTAAGGACTGTTTCGATACATTCATGGGACACTAGTCTGACTCCCTTTTCAATCTGATGTCCCAGGTATATGATTTCTTTTTGAAAGTACTTTATTTTTCAGGGGAAACATTATGCCCATTGTCAGACAAATGGATGAGCAAAGCAATTGCATCTTGTCTCCAATCTTCCTTTGTTATAAATGCAATTAAAAGATCATTGGTGAATTGGATTAGGATAGAGCTGCAGGGTAACTGCAGGGACTCTAGATTCTTTTAGAGTATCTGATTGAAATAAGAGGGACTTTCAATATACCACAGAGGAGCGCAACACCACACAAGAGCCTTCTCTTGGAACCGAAACACGAAGAGACACTGGCTCTCTTGGTGAAGGATAACCGAAAAGAACGCTTGACAAAGGTCAAAGACCATGAACCATTCAGCCTCTAGAGGAATTTGGAACAAAATCACGGCAGGGTTCGGTAGCACAGGATTGCATGGTATGACAATTTGGTATATTTTCCGGAGATCTTGTATGATCTGCCACTTCATGTTGGCTTTTTGTAAGGCCATGATCAGAGAGTTACATGGATTCCAGGTGGCTGGCTTTAGAATGCCCTGTTCTATTATGCTCTCGATGACGGGTGATTCCTGCAATGGCTTCTGGGGTAGGACACGTTTGAGGAAAGACTTCATTTGGCCGAAGGGTTATCTTTAGGGCTTTAGCACCCTTACTCATTACAATCTCCCTCCCCATCAAATCCCAAACTTCTTCTCTGACTGTTACCTTCACATCAATGGGTAAGTCCTTTTTGGTAATAACCGGTTATGGTCTGATGATAGGTTCTGGTGTCTGTAGCTTGAACTCTGCATCTGCTGCTTGAGTCTCGATCCCGACTCTATCATGAGTGCAGTAAATGACACAGTTGAGTTTACAAAGAAGATCCCTTCCTAACAAGTTTACGGCACTCAAATCATACACCATGAACTGGTATTGTTCCTTGATGTCTCCAATTTTTACCAAGACAGGGGCAGTCATCTGATTGGTATGCTGCTGGTTAGTAATGCTTACAACTAAGGCTTCTTTCTCCGAGGGGGTAGGTTTGGGACCTCAGCTATTCTAACAGTCATGCGAGTGGCTCCTGTGTCTATCAGGAAAGATACAGCATGTCCATTAACCTCTCCATCTACATACAATCCACCTTGGTCCTGTTCTAGGACCGCGCCAAGTAAGCACTCCTCCCCTTAGGAACCTCACATCATTGGACCTGATCAAAACTTGTGTAACTCTCAAACATCATAGAAACCGGGGCATTCTGAGGCACCAATGGATTATGAGGTAACCCTATTACTTGGTTGAAAATGTGGAATTCCTCCATGCATTTGCATATCTCTGGGGTATTTTTTCGGCATACCTTATTTCAGGATCTTTGGGGTTGACATTGAAGTTCTGGGTATTGAAGGAAACTCTCCCTGCACTGCGAAGTTCGCAGCTCGAGCCTCAATAATAGCCTGATCAGGATTGGAGTGACACTCCCGCATCCAGTGCCCGATCTTGTTGCAAATGTGGCAAGGGGTAACCTTCTTTAGGGCACATTAGTTCTTGGTGTGTTCCCTCGACCTCTCCCTACTTCCGGGGCATTTCCTCCATGTGTTGGGCCCTTGAGGGATACATTGAATCCCTTCATTCCTCCGTTCTGTGCTAATTGGGTCTGTGCTATCATGTACTTTTCCTTAAGCCCCTTTGCGTAGCTTCTAACATACCTCTGCAATACTTTGCAAACTGCAGGATTTCATCAAGGGGTTTACTCTGTCAACAAAGAATGTGTTGGACAATCTGGTTGTTAATTTCAGGTCTTACTCCCGCCACAAAAGAGGCGAGGAACCCTCCCATGTTATCTCCAAGTGGGTTGTTTAGTCCACTATGCACCCTGTACAACTGCATCAACCTCTCGAAGTATGCGTGCACAGACTCTTTAGGTTTTTGGGAGGTTCGATAAATCTTAGGCCAATTTATTTCCCTTAGGGAGACCTTTGTCTTTAATTGTTTTATGACTTCCTCATATTTGGTCTTGACTAGGAGTGAACAAGTGTTAGTTCCTGCTACCCTAGGAGGCTCCTGAGTCGGGCATTCCATTGCTCTCTTACATTCTGCCCATAGGTCCTTTGGGACCACCACATCCAAATCCCCCCATAGGACCTTTGAAATGTTCACAAGCAGATTCATCTGTGTATACCACTTGTTAGAAACTGGGTATCTAGTTGACAGAGGTATATACCCTGCCCAAGTAGGGACCACAATCCTAAATTAACCTGTGCTCACCCCCTGGTAGCCTGGCACAGAGCAGTCAGGCTTAACTTAGATGCAATTTGTAAAGTATTTGTGCAACAGTTAAATTAGAGTAACACAGTGAAAACACCACAAAAGTTTAGAAAAATAGAAAATATTTATCTGGGTAAAACAAGACCAAAATGGCAAGAATCGGATAAATAGAACTTGAGTTATACATTTTTAAAGAATAAACTGCAATATAGTGCTTAAAAGTCAATGAAGCTTAGGGGTTACTTGAGGTCGCGCTAGACCGGGATAAATCCAAAGTTTCAGGCCGACTGCAATGGAGGGCAGGCCAGCTATAGGACCCATGCAGGGCCCACTGAAAAAGTACCTTGGATGGAGCAAGCGTCGGCGTCGAAGACTCAATGCGTCAGTTCTGATTCAAGCAGTCGGGTCGATGCGTTGAAGCCGAGCAGTTGGGATCTGCATTGTTATCGAACCCTTTATGATGAAGGCGCTGCGTCATCCTCGAGCCTCGCAGTCGGGACCTCGGACCGGCGCTGTGTCATCGTCAAACCTTGCAGTCGGGTCCCGCGTCATTGTTGAGCCACGCAGTGATGTCCTAGGATCGCCACTGCACTGGTGTCGAAGGCCACTGCGCCGGTTCCAATCGATGCAAAGTTGTCACTGTGTCAATTTTTGCAGGAAAACAGCTGCAGGACCTACTTTCAAGGCCCAGGACTGGTTTGGCAGGGCAGGACTCACAGTTGGTAGAGCCCCGCAGCTAAAGCAGAGTTGAAGGAAGTTCCTGATGGCCCTGAGGCTTCAAGAACAGGGCGCAAGCCAGTAATCCCTTAGAGAAACGTGAGTTCAAAGATGTAGAGAGCAGGTCCAGTCCTTCTCCCTCCCAAGAGGCAGCAGGCCAGCAAAGCAGGTAGCAAAGTAGCAGTCCTTCCTACAGCACAGCAATCAGCAGGCAGCGGGCCAACACAGCAAAGCAGTTAGCAGAGTGGCAGTCCCTCCTACAGCCCAGCAGCTCTTCTTCCTGGCAGAATGTCCTTGGCTCCAGCAAAGTTCTGATTTGGTGGTGTCAGGGGTCCAGTACTTATATCCAGTTGTGCCTTTGAAGTGGGGGAGACTTCAAAGAGGCCTTTGAAGATCACAAGGTCCCTACTTTTCCTATCCTGGCTCCAGACTCACTACAGGGGGGTATGCAGCTTTTTGTATGGGGACAGGCACAGCCCTATTCAGGTGCAAGTGTCAGTGTTCCGTCACCACTCACAAGTAAACCCAACACTGCAGGAGCGAAGTAGGTCCCATTCACTACCCATGCCTTAATCACAATCGCCAATGCATATATATAAGGGCAACCGTAAAGGAAGGCACCGAGAGAAGATGGGGAAAACAAGGGAAGGGAAGAAACAAGATGTGGACCTTCGGTGCAATGCTTCCCCTCTCAACTGGTCAATGGATTACTGATTAGGACCGGCAGCTCTTAGAAGCTGAAGAAAAGAGGAAAAGTAGAAACATCAGGTACTGAAGAGAACAACAGTCACACTCCACAAATTAGCAGTTTATGGCAGTGTTATTCATCTTCTTACCACGTCTTGGTAGCACCTTGTCCAAAGGAGGGTAGTCAAAAGAACCCTGGTTCCACTCTATCCATTTTTTATAGTAGTGAACACCAGCGATAATCACAGGAAACATATATAGACTTAACAGGTCCATAGAGTATCATGTCCCACCTTCTCAAATGCGGGATAAAAATCCAATGTGGCAAAAACTCGCTAAATGCCTAGAAAAATAAGGGATCCCTTTCTACCTGTAAGGTCTCTGTACGCTTCGTAAAAGCACCAAAGAAACCCACAACAAAAGGAGTTGGTTACAAAAAATAATGAGTTGCCGAGGGAAAGCAAAACAGGAAAAAAAAACGAACAGTCCCGTACCGCACCAGCGATACCCGACAATAAAGCAGTCCAACGAGAGCGAAGCCGAGTGCCTGACAAGTACTCCAAGGAATCCGAAGCACAATACTGCAGGAACCAAGATCCGAGGAGCAAGTCCGGAGCAGAGCCAGTAACGAAGGAGGCAGCGCGTATTCCAACAACGCTGCGGGCGAAGTCCTTCCGGTGACATGAACCGGAAATAAAACCAAGCATGGAAAAGAAGGTTAGCGTTGTTTATATACCCGCTCTCTGTACGGGAACCACTGCAACCGCACCATCACTCTCTCAGTACCCAAAAAGAAAGAAAGGTGAAAAAGGAAAGCAATATCAAGCCCCCACTAACGCTACCTATATTCGGGACCTAACAGTCAGCTCCTATCTCCCAATCTACCTCAGGAAGGCCAATCAGCCTGGTGATGGGCCATCAGGATGCAAATGTCACACCCCAGCTCCCTTCGTGTGTGACTGTCTAGGGCGAATGCACAAAGCCCAGCTGTTACCCAACCCAGGTGTATATTCAGAGACAGGCATAGGCACAGAATGGTTAAAGTAAGAGAGTGGCAACTTTCTAAACGTGGCCTTTTCAGACTTTCAATTTTAAAGCCAACTTCATCATACGTTGGGATTTTAATCTGTAAGTCTAGAGACACCAAATTCCAAATCTCTATCTTTTCCCAATTGGAATTTACAATTAAAATATGTTTTAAGGCAAGCCCAAGGTTAACCTATGGGAAAGATAGGCCTTGCAGTAGTGAAAAACAAATTTAACAGTTTTTCACTACCAGGACATGTAAAACTCAAAAGTACATGCCCTACCTTGAACATACAGTGCATCCTGCCAATAGGGCTGCCAAGGCCCGACCTTAATGGGTGAGTTATGGGTAATAAAATGGAATATTTGGGCCTGGCAAGCATGTTAACTTCAGAGAAATGTGCCAAGTAAATAGGTACCTGAGTGACTGTGTGCACAGCAGTGTGTATTTAACAGTCACAAATTTCTTTTAAAACTTTTTTTAGTACCAAACAAAATTTCCACAACTTTATCAACAGTCAATTTGTATTTCGTTCAGAATTGTTTCATCACAGACATAGTTGTGAGTTATCTTCACATAGTTGCTCATAGCAATTCATCTCAATATTTACACAAAACAAACAAACATCAATGCAAATCATATTAATGATGATGATTCCTCTTAACGTGACTCCATCCTATTCTTGCGATGCCCTATGCATTTCGGGGCACGTGGTCCTTTCCTCAGGGGCCTCTAAAAATATATAAATAAATCCGACAACATAAGTTAAAGTTCACTGACCTACAAAACGTCAAACATCACAGTGAGCCAATTGTGAAAATTCTGCGCTCACCCCTTGCATTTATCAATTGCAAAAGTAGCATCAAAACCAGGGGAAACCTTCCATCAATCTCTCTGTAAATACGTGCCGTTTTAAACTATCTTTCTAGTCACCTGTGACTATGGGCCAGATGTAGGTGGCCAAATAGCGAGCGCTAACGCTGAATTTCAGCGTTTGCGATCGCTATTTGGCAGCGAGCAATGTAGGTAAGTTGAAACCTACTAGCAAAATAAGGAATCGCAAAATTGCGATTCCTTATTTTGCTCTTGCATTTAAGGAATCGCAAATTGCGATTCCTTAAATGCAATGTAAGTAGCACAAAAGAAAGTGCACTTTAGTCTTAGTGAATCGCTAATTACCACCAACTTCAAGTTGGTGGTAATTAGCGACTTCCTTAAAAAGCACTTTTTTGCTTTTTTTAAGTGCCATGTGGCACACATTCATGCCCTTAGGGCATGTATGTGCGCCACATGTGCACACATGCACATTTCAGGGGTGCAACAGGGTGTCCTTTGGAACCCTGGCACCTTGAAATGCGCCTCGCAATTTGCGAGTGCCTCTTGGTGACTCGCAAATTGCGGGAGCACTTCTATTCATTCCTATGGGCCTCTTGGCCCATAGGAATGAATGGGAAGGTATTCCTTAATTGCGAATCGCAATTTACGATTCACAATTAAGGGAATATTAAGGAATCACTAAAAATATTGCGATTCCTACCTACATGGCATTTTGCGATTCCTTAATAGCGATTCACTAAAAATCGCTATTAAGGAATCGCAAACATGCATTTACCTACATCTGGCCCTTAATCTCTTAAGAGATCACCACTGTGGCCGACGTCTCTCAAGTTGTGGTTAATGCTATACGATGATCTCGAAGCTTACTGTACTCACTATAGAACAGAGTCATAAACACAGTCCTAGTAGGAGCGAACTCCCTCCTGTGGATCTGTGAGAATAAAAGTCATTAGTATCCCTTAATAGCTAACAAACCCAATCACATGCTGTGTCCATGCACAATCGACATACCTTCCAAGATCCCTGTCTGGCAAGCATTCCAAATTACCAATATGGACCTGAACAGAAAACAAACCAATACGCTAAAGACCTGCTGTACCGAAAAAACATGACTTGCAGTATTCTCAAGCCCGACGAACTACCTACCAAGTTCCTCTAATCTTGTCATCACTTGCAATCCAACAACCTTGTCTAACGGTTTACCGACAAGCTGCGTGTTACGAGTTCATGTCCATCGCTATTTGACCTAATGTTTCCTCAGTTGGACATCGACGACACCCCTACAAACCTGCTCAACATGTTAGTTCCTACAGCGGCCATCTTAACACTATGCTCTTCTACCACGGTAATCTATGGGTTAATATACAAAGTCAGTTGCCCCTCTGTTGGGAGTACAGCTGCTAAACAAATTTCACATGACTTTCAACTTATTTCAAATACATTTATGTGACGAACAGTGTTTTCATTTGAAGATATGCACAATACAATTGATTGTAAATATATGTGTTGTCTAGTGTAATGTGAAGGCAACCTGGAGAGTATGGCTCAAATCTGCTAGGTGCACAGGAAATTATACAGGAAACTAACTTAAATAGGAGGCTATACCTGCACCTCATACTAACTTTGTATCCTCATAGAAAGAAGCTCATCAAGTTTGTCATTTAATCCAAATGGCATCATAGTATTACATTTTTTTATCCAATGGATTTCCTTCTGCAACAATGTTTTACTCGGGGTGCACCCTCCTTAGGTCTCATAGTTTCCAAAATCAGAAATCGTAGTTGTGCAATGTTATGTCGCTGTTCCAACCATTGTACGACGAAATTCGAGTTGGTGTTCTTGTTACGAATCATGCTCTTATGTTCACTCATCCTGATTTTCACTTTCCTTTCAGTTTTTCCAATGTATAAGAGGCCACAGGGACATTTAAAACAATAAATTACGTTCATGGTATTGCAATCTGGCTTGTGTCTAAGTATCACTTTCTCTCCAGTTCTAGGATGCATAATGTTGTTGCTCACTATGACATTATTACAGTGTATACAATTCAGACATTTCTTCATGCCTTGATAGTCTGCCGTGAGAATCTCATGCCTACTGGACAGCAATTCCTTCATGTTTCTAGTTCTTGTGTAGGCAAATAATGGTCTGGACTCAAATATAGCTTTGAAGTCAGGTTCCGTTTGTAGTAACTCCCAGCGTTTGCAAATAACTTTTTTAATGCTCCTGGATTTAGTTGAAAATTTGGACACAAACACAATTCAGTTCTAGTTTTGTTTGTTTGCTTAGTAAGTCTTTGCGATCTATCAATTGAATACGTTCCTCAGCCTTCTCTACCGTGGTTAACAGGTATCCTCTTTGTAAATATCTCTGTTTCATTCTGGTTATGGCTGTGTCATACATGTCTTTGTGAGAAGAAACTCGTTTGGCTCTCATCATTTGAGAATATGGCAAATTCACCAGAGGTTGTGGGGGTGAAAACTCTCAAAGTGTAAAGCGTTGTTCCTGTCAGTTGGTTTGGTGTGTACACTTGTGTCCAGACTGATATTACTTTTTTCTATCCATACATCAAGAAATGATAGCTTGGACTTGCTGATCGTGTGGGTGCATTTGATTCTGTCATTTCTTGTTTTCAAAATTCCAATATTATCCCTCAGTTACTCTTCTGAATTTAACCATATTAAAAATATGTCATCAATGTAATGGCAATAAAATGCCAGATGGTCATTCCTTTCCTTGATTGAAAAAATATGGTCCAGTTCGAACTTTGCCATAAAAATGTTTGCGTATACTGGGGCACCCCAAAAACCCATGGAAGTACCACTTATTTGTAAGAAGAAATCATCCTTCCATCGAAAATAGCTGTGTTGCAAACAAAATTGCAGTAACTCCAACAGAAAAACCTTTTTAGCTCGTATATGAGGCTGGTTCAATTGTGCCCACTCGACTGCTTCTATCCCCTCTTTCAGAGGAATGGATGTATACAAAGAAGTGACGTCAATGGTGCACAATAGCCACTCATCCATGTGCTCCAAACTCACATCATTCAGCAGTATTAGAAAATCAGTCATATCCTGTGTGTAATGTGAAGGCAACCTGGAGAGTATGGCTCAAATCTGCTAGCTGTACGGCAAATTATACGAGAAACACTTAAATAGGAGGCTATACCTGCGCCTCATACTGACTTTTTATCCTCATAGAAAGCAGCTCATATCAAGTTTGCCATTTAATCCAAATGGCATCATAGTATTACGTTTTTTTATCCAATGGATCTCCTTCTGCAACAATGTTTTATCGGGTCTGCAACCTCCTTAGGTCTCATAGTTTCCAAAATCAGAAATCTTAGTTGTGCAATGTTATGTCGCTGTTCCAACCAACATACAACTAAATTTGAGTTGGTGTTCTTGTTACGAATCATGCTCTTATGTTCACTCATTCTGATTTTCACTTTCTTTTCAGATTTTCCAATGTATAAGAGGCCACAGGGACATTTGATGCAATGAAAAAGCCCACATTTTTAACCACTTTCTTGGGTGTCGGTGCGGGGTCGGTGTGTCTTGGTATTCCAAGAAAGTTGATGTTATTTCTTTCCAGTCCCCAGCCATTAGCTTTCTACATACTGCACTGGCCTCCTCATGAACCAACGCCTCCTCCTCTGCCCTAGCCCAGTATTCCACTTCTGGATACCACCCCTGGTACATTGGGTCCACTTGTTTTTTTCAATGACGGGCAATTCATTTTTTTGCCACTACCAGTGCCAGATCTATCCAGCGGGTGCCTGCTTTCCTCATGGCCAGCCGTGGTGAAAGCACCTAGTAAACAGACCTCAGGGGTGACCCCCAGGCCCATAGCCAACGTCCCCTCCAGATGGTCCATAAAAAGGTGCCAATACTGCTGAACCGTGGGGCTTCGCCAAAGCATATCGGAGAAGGTTGCCAGAGTCTGGTTGCATTGCTGACACAGTCTAGGTTCCCCCCCAAACATTGCCTCCAATTTGCTGGGTGCTAGGTAGGTTTGGTGTACTATATTAAATTGAGTGAATTTAAGTCTTGTGTTCCTAAAGACTTTCTTGGAGTATTCTAATATCTTTTCCCAGTCTTTGTCCATAATGGGATGCCCCAGGTCACCCTCCCATCTCAATTTAGCCGCTGTTGGTTTTTTCCGAACCATACCATAGGCCTCTCAACGCCCAAGGACATAACTGACTGTAGGACAGCATGGTAACGTGGCACTTGTGCCCCCTGCTTCCAGAGCAGCATAAAGGCTTGTTACACTTGCCCATAAACCAAGAACTGTCCCCATCCAGCCCGTAGTCTTCTACCATCTGGTCAAATGGCAACAACATGAACTTCTCCCTGAGAGACTGCTCACCATTTCATAGATATAGGAGTATGTCATCCGCATACAGCGATAAGACAGGGGTATCATCCCAAAGCTCTATCCCCCTATGTACCCCCTCCACCCGAGCCACAGCCACAAGAGGCTCTATGGCTATGGCGAACAACAGTGGCAACAGTGGACAACCCTGTCTCGTGCCTCTGTGTATCATACATTTAGTGGAGACATACCCTCCCGTCTTCACCTGAGGACTTGGATTAGTGTGAAGTATTGTGACCCACTTAATCTACTTCTCCCCCAACCCTATACTCATCATGACATGTTGCAAGTAATCCCAGCTCACTGTATTGAAGGCCTTTTCCAGGTTCACAGATGCTACAATGGCGTTGGGGAATCTCCGGTTATCTGTCTCATCTAGGATTCTATATAATCGGCGTAGATTACATGAGGTATTACAGGTACGGATAAAGCCGTCCTGGTCCTGGTGAATTAGCTGTTGCATATATTGGCACCGTTTTTTAGTAAGTACTTTACTGAGCCTGTTGATAACATAGAGAGAGGCCTATAGGACTGTGGTAACCTAGCTGCCTGCCCCTGTTTCAGAAGTGGTATCACCATGGCTTCCAAGATGGAGGGTGGCAGCTCCCCCTTCTCCAAACTCTCCTTGTACACTTTGTGGAGTTTAGAAGCCTGGCTCCTGCTATGCTTCTGGTAAAACTTGACTAGTAGGCCATCCAGTCTTGGAGTCTTTCCTCTTTGTAAATCTTTGATTACGTCCTTCATCTCATTAATCAATATGCCCCTCCCCCCACTATTTATTCCGTTCTTCCCTGTCCAGCATGGGGAGAGTAGCTCTGTCCAAGAAAATGTGAAAGATCTTGTCCGCTATTTGCGTTGATGGGCCATATAATGATTCGGAATAGTCAAGGAAAGTCTTCTTATATTAAGTCCTGAGTATGAGTCATTTGTGACTCTGCCGTCCTGATGTTAGTAATTGGTGTTCCTCTTGTCTCCTATCTTACCAACCAGGCCAACATTCTGCCAGGCTTGCCCTCCCCATCGTGGACTCTGGAGATATTGTGGCATCTTAATTTTTGTTCTTTGTATCTTTCCTTACCATTTCTCAGTTCCTCCCAGGCCTCTGTGGCATCGCCTCCCTCTTCCAAGCTGTGAAGTTGCCTTTCTAATCGAGTAATCTCCCCCTGCAACTCTCTCTGTATACCAATCGTCTGTCCCATGCAATGTCCCCAACCAGCACTTTAAATGCATCCCACTCTGCGTGTGGATCTTGTGCCGTGTCCTCATTCTGCTCAAAGTACTCTGTTTTTGTAGCTCGGAGAATTTCCCTAAAGGGCTGGTCCATCAGCGCATTGGGCTGTAACCGCCAAGTGGGGACTGAGGAAACTATTCTACCCATATAAAAGCACAAAAGCAATGGGTTATGGTCCTATCTTCCCGTTCTGCACTCTCCAGACATCTACCAGATTCCAGTGGGCCATCCACTCAGTAGACCCCTTGGCAGTCTTCACCAGCGTTGTTCCCCCCAGAGGTTGGGTCGTCCTATCCAGGCGCACATCAACCACACAATTAAAGTCTCCAATGAATAGCATATGCGCAGCAGGCACCCCACTCAATGTAGCCGATAGTGTATTCAAATATTTGTTTTGGCCTCGGTTAGGCGCATAGATGCTCCCCAAAAAGATCTTGCCCCCATTTAGTTTCCCCTTCACTTAGATCCACCAACCCACTCAATCTGTTTCAGTTTTCTTCACTTGGAAAGGGAACCCCCGGTCAGACCCATATCAGTACCCCCCTTGCAAATGCGAAATACTCTGTTGCAATGACCTGCCCTCGCCACTTGCATTGCAATCTCGTAGCCTCTATCCTAGCGAGGTGAGTTTCCTGCTAGCAGGCTGCATGAGCACCATTTCTTCGTGGATAAGCACGTATTTGGTGTCTCTTGCGAGGCGCACCCATCCCTCTCACATCCCAAGTTATTGATGTGAAATCATTTCTCATCTCTGCCATATCATGCATATTGCTCCCCAGGCTGCGTTGTGTCTCCCTCTCGCATCCATACATAGAGTGCAAACCTTATCCACGCACACTCAGCACCCCCCACTGCCACCAACCACACATTCTGGTCCTCCTGTCCTGGGAGAATCCCCTTCTGCCTCAATAAAACAACCCAACTCCCCATTCCAGGGCGTTCAAACATCAGCTCACTGCCCAAAACTGAAAACAAACACACGCATCACAAACATTGCTCATGGTGTAATACCAAGGCAATCAAGGAGGATGATTAAAATTGCTCCTACCAGCCATTCTGCAGCTTCAGTTCCAACCCCATAAATGATTCTTGACTAATCCAAACATAGCCTTGCAGCAATTATATTCTCCCTGAACCCCCATCCGTACCCCCAGGTTTGGTTATGCATCCCCCAGAGTCCACTGGAGCAGTTCCTTTCTGGGGATCAAAGTCTAAGCTTGCAGTTAGGGAGCTCCAGCTCAGTCATCCACAAGCGAGAGAGTTACACATCGTGTGCTGTTTGTGAAGTGAATTGAGGCAATGGGTACTTTCGTGTGGAGGGGACATCCGAGTCTGTATCTGATGTTTTCAATGTTGCTCTGCTATCCACTTCTGGACTTCTGTTCTGAGTGATGCCTGCTGGGGCCTGTACCGCCGCTGCTTTGTCCTGTTCCGTTTGCTGTTTAGTGGGTTTCTGCAACCTCCTAGCAGACATATTACTTTTACGAGGTGGTTTAGATGAAGGCCCGTTGTGTCCTTTGCCGTTACAGGATCGTTCGCACCAGTCTCATGCCTCCTGTGGATCTGCAAAGAATTTTGCATTTCTATCAATCAGCACCTTCAATTTGGCCGAAAGCATGAGTGAATGTTGTATGCCCTCCTCTCTCAGTGACCTTTTTACGGTCATGAAAGAGGCCCTCTGCCAATGGTGTAATCCGTAAACAAGGTCACCATACTATTTTCCACTTTAAATGGGCCACATTCCCTCTCTTTTTCGCAGCAACACATCTCAGGCTCTATAATGCAGCAGTTTCATGACCACGTGTCTTGGGGGAAAACCAGGCTGCAGTTTTCTGGCAGGCAATGTATGGGCCCTTTCCAGCACAACAAACTTTGTTAGGGCTTGTGGGGCTACTTCTTCCTGCATCCATTTTTCTAAAAACTGGACCATGTCGTCCCCCTCTGCACTTTCCGGAAGTCCAACTACCCGGACATTGTTTTGGCGGCTTCTCCCTTCCAAATCCTCTCTACATTCTAATATGGTGACTCTGTCCATGACTGTCCTTAATTGCTCTTGGACATTTTTGGAGGCCGTCTGGAGTTCTCCTATCATCATCTCCACCTCTCCCATCCTTTACGCGAGCTTCTGTTGGTCTGCCCTGAGTATGCCTACATCAACTGCTAATGTGTCGATCTTGTGCTTGAGGGCTTCCTTTGAGGCAGTGATGGAAGCTAGTACTTTATCCAATTGCAGGATTTCTGGAAGGACCACCTGTGCGGTCTCCAGGTCTGCTGTCCCGACTGGAGGTCCGTCCTTGTCTTTTCGCTCAGCTTGTGCTTCTGGGTCCTTATTTTGGTATTGTGTCAGTGGTCAGAAATCTATAGTTTTCGGCTCAGGTCACACGCGTCTAGCCCCAGCAGTGGCCGTCCCTCTTCGTACAAGGTCAACTCGTCTCTTTACTGAGGGTGGCCGGGTACCACCCACAGTCCGTGGGCTCTTGAGTTGCTCACTGAGCTGGACCGTCCCAGGGTCTTAACCAACCTCCTTACTTTTCAGAAGCAGGCCATCCTCCTGCCCAGCATCTTTCCATTGGTACTAGCAACTTATCTTCTTCCATCTCACTTGTTATGGTCAGACGGGCACTATGGTCCTAGTTACTGTTCCCCTAGTCCATTTACGGCCTCACAGCCCTCAGCATAGGTCACCACCATCAGCTCCTTATGTCCGTTTTACTCTCCCCTACGTGCCCTTGGCCTAGGCTCCGTTGTTTATATATGCCCGGCATCGCCCGAGTGGGCCTCTGGCCCCTGTGTCTTCTCTGCCGATCGGCCTGACTTGGTCAAGTATCACTGCTGGGACAATCGATAATGTCCTAGGTGGCCCCGGAATCCTAGGGGCACAGGCTTCAAGCACTTTCTTTGTTGCCCCTATGGGCCTCTTGACAGTTATTTGTATCTTGTACCGGGCCTGCTTAGCCCATCCATGCAGTTCTTGGCCCCCCCTCCGCACTCAGGCACTCCAATCATAGCCTCATTCCCACTGTTACTACCTTGTAGCCGACCCCTATTCCAGCCCTCACTATGTCATCCGCTGAGAATTAATACCACTGGGCCCATACATGTAGCTGCCTGCAGGTTCCTCTACTCAGTTAATTGTGGCCTGCTTGTTCGCTGCGATTTGAGGGTCTCCCCCTTCCTGCATAGTCTGTCATGGCCCCTCTGAGGGTCTTGACCCCATGCTCCCGCTTGTGACTGGAGGTACCCCCCCCCCGGCCCACTGCAATGCCGCTGAGTCCTGCTGGCAGCCCCGGGTATCTTCAGGGAAGCTCCTCCCTGGCTGTCGTCCCTCCAGCCCTGGCCTCAGCTCCACCGCTGGCTGCCTTGTCTGGATCCAAAGCATGCGCTTGTTCCCAGCTGGAGCGCAGGTATTCCAGTCGCATCCTGGCCCTCGCTTTCCACGCGTGGGATGAGTGGGTGCCAGACTGCACTTTCCTGTCCCACTGCCAACCTGCCTGGGTCTTCCTGCTGCTCCTCCAGCGCACAGCGCTATCCCCCAGCTGCCACTGCACCCGCTGCCCTCTCGCCTTCTCACTGCGGCTCTGATGCAGCCGCTCAGCCAGGGCATCACTCGTCTGTCCCCTGCTCTTGCCTTCGATCAGCTCACAGCACTCCAGGGTGAAGGCAATGGATATATACGCCTCGCAGCTTCCACTGCATAGGAGCAGCTGGCCGCCATTTTGTGTGGATGCAGCGTACCAAGGTTTCGGTTCTTTCCACTGCAATTCACCACACCCGGACCATTGCGAGCAGCGCCGCTGTCCTCCTGACAGTCTTGGTGTCCTCTGCAGCATTCAGCGATCGTCCCCAGCAGCCTTCAGCAGATAAATGTCAGGTTTAGGGCCGTCTGCTGCCAGAGCTCAGCAGAGAGCTTCTGGCTTAATTCGCTGCTAGCCACGCCCCCCCCCCCCCCCATTTACTACACCTGTACATGAGAAAAGTTTCGTCCCCGTCTTGGTGTGACTGATAGTGCATCACGGTACACCTCACCTTAACAGACAAGTTCAACAATTCAATAAACTTATGTTGCGGTACCTCTCTTCGACTTTATACCATAGATATAATAACTTACACATTCATCAAGTTTAAAAATCAAAGACTATCATCAAGAGCAAACTAACTGTCGTCCCCACATATCCAAGAATTTAAGCCACATAATTATTTTTTAAAAATCTCTCCACTGCATTCCACCACAATATGCCTATTACAATTCCTAACATACACTGCCTTGCAGCTTACTTCTTATTCATCCTTCGCATGCGTGCAAATCCCTGTTGATACTTACTTCATTCTTCTTCAGCCACCTTGTCTTCTGGAACCAGGATCAGGTTGAGACTGGGTCAATTTGACTCTTAGGGGAAAACCAGCTGAACCATGAAGGTGCATTAGTCGGTTCTATAGCCAGTTGGGTTTAAATAGTACTGCTGAGATCCAGTCGGAAACATCAGCTCTGCTACCAGATCTGTGGGCACGCAAACTCGTCTTTCATAATCTTACCAAGGGCGTGCCAACCTCTCAGACCGGAAGCGGTGTAGTCCCTATATGAACTTTGGTGCTCCCCGATGGGACCCGTCTCTCTTTGATGTAAGCCCAAATCAAGAATCAGAATTGTAATATTCCCCATAGGAATGACAGGGATTTTAATGGTTTACATAATGAATTAATAGGCAAAATACATGGAATATACCATCAATAGTTAGCAGCAAAGTGTACAAATCATTAGTATCATGAACTCAATAAAGTTCAGTAGAAAATCCAGCATATATTCGCCTTATAAGAGTGGGAAATGGGAGTTCCGACATATGTAGAAAATTAAGCCCTTTTATAGGACTTTAGACAAAGGTTTTCATGCACTGCTACACAAGTACATGGTTCTCAGGATATGCACAATAAGGAGCAAGCAAGAAGAAGCAGTTTACTGCAGAATACATCTGGGATTTCTCTGGTAATACTATTGCATTGAACTCAGTCATTTTCACAGTTTATTTAGGCACCATTGTTGATACATTGTAAAAGCGATTTTCTGAGACAGTAGGTATGTCCTTGGTTCGGTACAGCATTGTATTAAGCTCATGAAAACTCTCACTATCTTTAGTGCAAAACTGACAATGCTTTATTTAGAACAGAGAAACAACAGTACTAGTCATCACTTGGTGTACTACGACATCATTTCAGGATGGAGGACCACGTACACATAGATCGTTTTAGCATATGCTCGGTTTCTAAAACATTTAAGCTAAGGAAAAAAACCAGTCTTGAATGGCTTGAGACATGGAGCCTACACCCCTGAATCTAGGAGGCACCCCGTCCATAGTGCTATCCATTATGATGTTCATGTTCAACCAAATACTATCTCTCCCTCAGCAAAAGTAAGTATATCTGTGATGGCATTCTAAATAAACCTTTCTTCATGCTTGTTGGGGGCATAGACGGATCCTCCAGTAGCTTCTATGACATAGTATTGCTGACAAAAATACTGTGATACTAAATATCGCCCAACAAATACCCATGACACAAAATAAATAACATTACTCCAAAAAATAACAAAATACATGTAGCAAACAAAATCAATTTAAAAAAAACTAGACTTTCGAAGGGTGAGGTTTACTATTCCTACTCCCACCTGAGGAACAGTAGAGAAAGTGTTAGACTTTAAGGTGTCAGATTTACTATTTCCACAGCAACATGAGCAACAGTGGGGAAAGCCTTGGACACTGAAAGGGTCACATTTGCTAGTCATACTCCAACCTGAGCAACAGTAGGTAAACTTTGAATTTTGGAGGGGTCAGGCTTACTAGTCCCACTTCAACCTGAGCAACAGTAGGGGAAAGCTTTGAACTTTGGAGGGGTCAGGTTTACTATTCCCACTAGATTATGAGCAACAACAGGGAGAGTGTTGGACTTTGGCGGGTTCAAATTTACTAGTCTCACTCCAGCCTAAGTAAGGGAAGGAAAAGTGTTGGACTTTGGAGAGGTCAGATTTGTTATTCCCACTACAACATAAACAACAGCAGAATTGAACTTTGGAAGGTTTAGATTTATTATTCCCACTCTTAAATTTAGAAATAACTATTAAATATAGATAAAATTATACCTAAGAATATATTTCAACAACTATATTAAAAATGTATAATATTTTTAACATTACATAATGTAAATAATTAAAAATACAGATTATAACTTGAAAATTTAAGATGATAAATTAAATAAGATTACAAATTATTTACAGATTTTAAAAAACAAAATAAAATAATAGTGTACGATAATTAAAGAACAAACACTATAAAATTAACTCCAATACTAAAGCATAGTATGCTTAATGAATTTAAAAATCATTGAAAACAATTAAGTTATTTACATAATCAATAATCTAATCAACCAATTAACAGTTAAAACAATTAATGACCATTTAAAATTATCTGTAAAATAGTTTATGAATAAAATACTTTACACAATTAAAAATCAAAATAACAAATTAAAATGTATAAAATAGATAACTATTTAGAAACAGTTATAAAATATGTATTATAAAAACTTCCCACCCTACTCCCCTACGAACCCAACAACATGCCAATAAATAAATAAATTCAAATAACATAAACAAATATTTAAATACATTACCAAAAGCAAAAATACAATAAAGTAGACTAAAAAACCAAGTATACATAATTAACATTAAAATAACATAAAAATAACATTAACTTACAGCACAAAAAGTAACAAAATAATGAAAAGACCATGCTTTATACAACTAAATTGGAAATGATATTAAACATTTAAAACAACAATATTAATTCCTGCAATATTCTGTTGCGCTATATTCTTGACATCACAATATTTTTTACATTTTAAAGTCCTCATTTTACATCAAGAAGGCTTGTAGGGGTTCGGTTTAACAGCTCAGCAGGCAACTTCGGTTTCCTCTCCCTATTGATAGAGCTGAGGCTTCTAGCCATGCTGCACATTGAAACCGACTCCACAGCCTCCTTAGCAATTTATCTGGAATGAGTGTTGGGACCCTCGTGCCCCAACATCTTTCCCAGAAATTTGGCTATTGATGTTGTAATCATAGGACCAGATTCTCCTTTATCCCAATGTCTCAGCCTTCACAAACTCAAGATCTTGTTTCCCAGACATCCCATAACTGCCAAAATGTTACTCTTTTAACCAATGAAGACTTACCTTCTAAAGCACTTATTCTCTGGACAGATAATGCCCATTCGGTACTTGTAGGGGAAATAGACTTTACCCATTTTAAACATATCTCCCTTCTCGCCAGCAGTATTAATACAAACAGTAAAGATTTTAGCTTTTTAGACTTCACCGGTTTCTGGCTCCCCTCAGTAACCCCAAATATTGCCATGGCTAGGTTTACAGGACTACGGGCCCGATTCAGAAAAGTAATCTGAGACAAAATCCTAACTTTACGACTTTCGGTATTCACAAAAGGCATTTAGGAGTAGTAAAGTTAGGATTTTGTCTTAAGTTTGACTTAAGTTTTGGTCTTAAGACAAAATCCTAACTTAAGTTAAGTTAGGATTTTGTCTTAAGACCAAAACTTAAGACAAACTTAAGACAAAATCCTAACTTTACTACTCCTAAATGCCTTTTGTGAATACCAAAAGTCGTAAAGTTAGGATTTTGCCTCAGATTACTTTTGTGAATCGGGCCCTACATTTTTAATCATTCTCCTAAAGGAGTGAGAGCACATATCTGCCACCCCCAATTTATCCTGTGTATTGGATTAGAAATATTGCAAAGGGAACCACCTTGAGCGCATCAAAGGACAGTCTCGTTATCAGAGGTGCATTTTCTGTAACAGCCACAAATCTCCCTAAGTCTTCCACAGGAGAGTTATAACCGTTAGATGTTTGGCCAGAGCATTAAGCCTCTTTCTATTCAGGTTCATTGTGTTCAACATGGTTGACTATCATTAGGGTTGTACCCTGACCATCTCTTGACAGTTTTCCTTAAAATTAATATGTGTATCTTTGACATGCAGTATATGTGTAGGTTGTAGAATTGGATCATAAAAAAACACATGAACCTGCTCCCTTTACTCATCTTCCTTCATCCCAATCTCTTGGTGAACCTTTTTCAGAAAAAATGCGGAAGTCCCCAACTAGTTGGGTGAAAATAGAACTTACACCTCCTCCCCCATTAGCGCTATCATTGTCCATTTTAACTCCAGTCTGTTTTGCCCCTCCCTTCTGTCAACTGGTTTAGATCCCAATACCCGAGACCTTTCCCGTTTCAGGTGCTGTGTGTGGTGTCTCTCATCATGATTCAGAGTTTTCAGGTTCAACCTGCTCTTTTGGATTCCTGCCATCCGCTAATCTTTCTTACCGCTTGCAAAGTGTCTATTCTTGCTTTTTATATTTCTCTGCATGTTGTGGCCAGGTACTTCTGGTTCTCCCTCTTGCTTCACCACAGAGGACCAGCTCCCCTTATTCTTCTCTCCTCTGCAATCCTCTACCCTCAAACGGGCCTCTCTTCTTCCCATGTGAAAATGAAGCTAAACGGGTACCACCACTGATACATGTTATGTTCCTCAAATTTAACTGTGTCCCACATTTTGTCTCCTCTTCGGTGTAGATGGGGCTAGGGGGCCTGATATACGTGCAAGGGTGATGAACTCTCTGCCTCAGACGAGCATCATTATTTCCTAGTTCTTTTCGTAGAGATGTACCCACATATTTATGTCATGTATTCTGTCTCACTTTTACCTCCCTACACTAACTCTGTGGGTGTAGTCCAAGCATATTGGCGGATGATGTTGATCTATTTCTGACATAGTGGAGAAGATTTCATACATGGATCTGTAGGTCTTTTCCTCTGAAGCCACTCAGAAGGCTTCTGATCGTTACATTGTTGCACTTAGATCTATTCTGTAGGTCTTCAGTTATGAGGATCAGATCCCTATACATCTCTTACAGTGGAGAGGTTTCGGGTCCCTAGGAAATGGTGTTCCTCTGCATGGTCCTGCACTGTTTATTCTTGGTTGTTGAGTCTGTTGCCCAAACCATTAAGATCTTTCTGTGCCTCCTGGAGGCAGCTTACGAGGTCCGGTTGTAGGAAAGTAGGATCTGCTTCTTATGGTTTCCCCCACTTTTTGCTTCATGTTACACTGTTTTTGACTAGTCTGACTGGGATCCTGCTAATCAAGACCCCAGTCTATCTGCGTTCTCCCTAACCTGTTATGTCATGTACTTAGGTACACTCCAGATTGGATACTGGAGTACCCTTGTCAGTCCCTAGTATATGGTACCCATGTACCCAGGGCATAGGTACCCCAGAGGCCTCCCATGGGCTGAAGCATGTATTATGCCACCCATGAGAGGCCATGCAAAATGGATCTACAGGCCTGCCATTTCAGCCTGTGTAAGTTGGTGCATGCACCACTTACTTAAGATATAGGCTTACTATACCTAAGGGTCACTACACTTAAAACCTATAAGTCACCCCTATAGCAGGCCTTGACAATCCTGAAGGCAGGGTGCTTGGTTCTAAGTGAGAGGGTGCCACTGCATGAGCAGGACACCCCTGCAGCCTACGGAGTCCATTCTCCCGGGTTGTTAGTGCTACCGGCATTTACGACATATAGAGTGGCATTACGCGACCGCGTGATGACCAACTCTAAAACGGCTGTAAGTAACCCTATTGTGTTTGGTGTCAAACATTGTGGAATCATACCCTATGATTCCACCCCTCAGAAACAAGCTTTGTGAAGTCCCTGGTGTTACCGGTACCAGCCTTCTAGTCCCGGGCAGCCCAAAATAGTTGCTGCCGACCAGAGACACATTTCTGCCCTCCTGCTGCTGAGCCAAGCTCGAGCAGGGGAAGGCAGAAGAATAGGCATCCTGTCACAGGGAGGTGTGACCACCTCCCAGACAGGATTTAGTGTATTAGGCCTGGGTGGGTGCGCTTGCCAGCGACCAAAAGTCTGCATGAGGGGCACATTTGGGGTCCCTGTGCATAGTCTAGTTCAAACCAGTCCTGGGATCCGTTGGCTCCTGCTCTGGCGCAAAACTGGACAAAGGACATGGGAGTAACCTCCCCACTGTCCTGACCCTCCCCTGGGAGGGTCCCCTGAATCTGTCCAACACTCTCCCGTGGGTACAAAAGGGCTTACCTGGCTGTAGGACCCTAGATTCTACGTGGACAAGATTCTGAACCAAAAACCACTGAACTTCGACCATCTGGACACCCTGGACTTCCCTGGACTTCGTTTGCACCCAACTTCGTCTCCCACTCCGTCCAAAGCATTGTCTGTGCCTGTGCACCTTACAGGCTCCGTGCAGGACCTGTGGAGCATCAAGGACAACTGAAGACATCTCCCTTGGAGTGAAGGAGTCACTCCCCTGCAACCGCTGGAACCACATCACGATTGACTGGTCTGCTGCTCCTGATCTCCTACAGACTCCGAAGGCTCCAGCAACACAAGCGGTGGGTTTCCAAGTCCCTCAAGGTCCGAGCTGCCCTCTCACCAAGTTTGAGGTCAGAATCCCTCGTGGGGGCTGCAATACAAATACCCCTGTGTACCGTGTACTTTTGCAAGTGCATATGCTTGTCGACGTTCCCAAAAAAGTACAATGGGCTCCGAGTAGCCCCAACCTCTGGCACCATTTCCATCAAAGAACTTCGGCCTCCTTGCACCGAGTGCTCCATGGGCCGCTGCTTTGTAAATCTGCCTGAGGTCCCCTCGCGATTCCTGTGCCTCCGGCCTGTGGGTCCTCTTGAGGGCCATCTTTGCTTTTCTTGGGCTCCCCTGGTTGCTCCCAGCTTGCCCTGAATCCCCTGTGTTTGGTGAGTCTCCTGGACCTTGCTGGTCCGAACCGTAACCTTTCTTGACCATCTCAGTGGGTTGCCGCTGCCCAAGCTTGTTGGTGCTCCAGCCAGACACCGACCCCTCAGCACTCGACATCCTTTGTGGGACAGCTCGCATCCAGCTCCTGGTCATCCTCGACATCTCCTGGTCCCGGTGGCTGCAGAGTCAGGAACCATCTCAACGTACCTGAAGCACCCGACATCGGTGGGCATTCGTCTACCGAGCCCCTGGTCACTCCTGAGTGACCCAGACTCTGTCCCCTCTGCTTTCAGGTACTCTTCATCTAGAATCCACCTCTGGATTCCATCGGACACTTTTCTTCTTTCCCGCAGTCGCATTTCCTTGAAGTCCTCCATTGAGATCGACGGCGGTTTCCGACACCACTTCAGCCCTATGCACCCGGCTTCCCTGGGATAGGTAACTCTGGTACTACGGTATCCATGGGTGGGGTGGCTCTTCAACCTCCTGTGATCCAAAGGGCTTCCTCATAGCCACTGAGAAGGGTCCTTAAACTTTAAAACTGCAACCGTGACTCTCCCATAGAATTGCACGGCGCACGCGGTCGTGTACCCACACTGTACCCGTCCTCCGTGGGGTCCCTGCTTACTCACCCTGGGTGGTTCCTTGGGGTCCCAGTGATTCTACATCTTCTAGACACTGTCTTGACTCAAGTCGTGGTTCTTATACCACTATTTTAGTATATGGTTTGGTCTCCCCCTGGAGCCCACTGTGTATTAGTGCTACTTACGATTGTTTCTGTGCTACAGTATTGTGTGCTTTGTGTTTATCTGCGTGTAGCAGTTACTGTGAGGTATTTAGAGTGTGTTATAATAATATATACATATTTTTATAACTACTGTGTGGTTCTCCTTTCATTTAACCAATACAATAAGGTTGCATTCTGGTAAAACAAGCTGTTTAACATTCCTTCAAGACTAAGCCTGAAGACTGCTCTCCACAGCTACCACTTTGATAGCTTTCTAAGGTTATCTTTGACCTCGTAAATCACCATAAGGGTTGTTTGGACTGGTACAGGGTGCCCACTTTAACTAGTGGACAGCATATACCAGGCCAACCTCTCACATTGGTGTGCAGCGGGTGGGATTCAAGCCTGCATTGTTTTACCAGATAAATCTTTGTATTGATTAACTGAAAACCACTAAGTACTAGGTACATATAATACTAGCTTAGAATAAGTAAGTTCTACTGAACTTAAGGTTGGGTAAGTCAAGGGTCTAGCACACCCTTTCTCCAACCTCAGAGAGTTTAGTTCCCACTAGGTTAGGTAGGTGCAACATCTCACCACACTTAGTATGTCTACTAAAGGAGATGCCAGTGGTTCTCTGCCCTCTAGATACAGGGAGCTTTCATTCCAAGAATTGAAAGCCCTGAGTGCCTCTAGAAAGCTGAAGACAGGGAGAAGTGCCGACACTCAACGTCTAATAGAGATGTTACTTCTTGATGACCTTAGGAAGACCCCTGAGTCAGATGAATGGGAGAGAGTGGGTGGGACAGGAAATAAGGTCAGGTCAGGAGGTGACACCTTTTATGACCTTGACTCAAACCCTGGCCAGGAGGACCAAGATGGGTCCCACCTGGACAACTCAGATCTTCAGGGAGGTGATGGAGAAGGCCAAAAAGCCCCCCTCTTCACCCCTCCTGGAAGAGTGCAGAATTTACCAAGGAGATCGAGATCTCCCTCTGCAGAGTCTAATCACTCAGGACAGTCTGTAGGGACCTCTGTATCTAGCAAGAGGGACCACTCTTATGACAGGGAGTACCAATTTCTGGAACTTGAGAAAGCTAAGCTTAGGCTCAGGCAACATCAATTGGCCCTGGACAAAGAGTCCCTAGAAGTCCAGAGAGCTAGAAAAAAGTTGGGACTAGAGTCCCATGGTGGCAGCAACAGTGTCCCTAGAATTAAGGAACATTCCTTTGATAATAGGAACCTGAGCAAGATTGTCCCTCCCTACCATGTTGGGGATGACATCCATAAATGGATAACTGCTTTAGAGAGGGCCTGTAAAGTTCAGAGGGTCCTTCAAGAGCAGTGGGCAGCTATCTTGTGGCTCTCCTTTGCTGACAAAGGTAGAGATAAGCTCCTCACTGTTAGAGAAGAGGATGCTGACAACTACTGAATCTTGAAGAGTGCTCTCATTGATGGGTTTGGCTTAACCACTGAACAGTACAGGATTAAGTTCAGAGACACCCAGAAGACACAGAATCAAGATTGGGTAGACTTGGTGGATAGTGCCATTAAGGCTCTGGAAGGCTGGTTACTTGGCAGCAAAGTGTATGATTTTAAGGGATTGTACAATTTGATTATGAGGGAGCAGATCCTTAATAATTGCCAACATCAGTTGTTTCATCAGTACCTGGTTGACTCTGATCTGACTTTTTCCCAAGAATTGGGAAAGAAGGCAGATAAGTGGGTCAGAACCAGGGTGAAGCAGAAAAACCAGAACAATGGTGGTGACCAAAAGAAGCAAGATACTAAAACTCCAGATAAGGGTGGGGACAAGGGTAAAGATCAAAAGTCTTCATCAGGGCCCCAAAAACCTGCATCTGAGGGGGAGTCACAATCCAACAAAGATAAAGGCAAAAAGAAACCTTGGAGTTATCTCTGTAAACAGAAGACACATTGGACAAAGGATGTTGATTGTCCAAAAGCCAAGGAAGATCCTCCTACCACCACTGGCCCTAAGGCAACTGCGCCCCCTAGCACAAGTACAGGTGGTGGTACAGGGAACAAGGGATTAGTAGGGTTAACCTTGGGCTCTGCGATGGGTTCTGGCCTAGTCAGAACTCCAGCTCAGGCTGTACTAGTCTGTGATGGTGGCATGGACCTTGCCACCTTATTTGTTAGTCCCAGTAACCTGGGCAAATACAGACAACAGCCTTTGATCAATGGTAAGGCGGTCATGGCATACAGGGACACAGGTGCAAGTGTCACTTTGGTGACAGAGAATCTTGTGGGCCCTGACCAAATCATACTTGGGGAAATGTACCAAGTGACCAATGCTAACAATGTCAGGACTGATCATTCCTTGCCAGTTGTTAATTTCAGCTGGGGAGGGGTAACTGGCCCTAAGAAAGTTGTGGTTAGCTCAGACCTTCCAGTGGAGTGTTTGTTGGGCAATGATTTGGAGACTTCAGCTTAGGCTGAAGTAGAGTTAAGGACTCATGCAGCAATGCTGGGCATCACTGCAGATGTGTTTGCCGTGACCAGGTCACAGGCCAAGCTGGCTAACACTGAACAGGCCTTGGATCCTGGAACAATGGACCAAGGACCTTCGAAGAGAAGGAGCAGGAGGGGTAAGGCTGTGTCTTCCCCCCAGACTCAGTGTGAGGATCAAACTCTTGAGAGAGATGATCCCAGTCCCTGTGAAGGAACTGTCTCAGAGGAACTGGAACCTGATCAGGTTGAGTTCTTGGGGACAGGGGGCCCTTCCAGGGCAGACTTGAGTTTGGAGCAGCAAACCTGCCCCTCTCTTAAACCCCTCAGACAGCAAGCTGCTGCTGAGGCTGCTGGGAGTGTCAGTGGATCTCACAAGATCTATTGGGATGAGGGACTCCTATACTCAGAGGGTAGAGACCCCAAGCCTGGTGCCACCAGGATGTTGGTCATAACTCTGAAGTTTAGGGGCTTCCTACTCACCCTAGCACATGACATCCCCTTAGCAGGACACCTAGGCCAAAGTAAGACTTGGGACAGGCATGTCCCTCACTTTCACTGGCCTCACATGTCAGAGGACACAAAAGGAGTTTTGTTGCTCCTGTACCACCTGTCAAGCCAGTGGTAGGTCAGGTGGTACCACAAAGGCCCCGCTCATACCACTACCTGTGGTGGTGGTCCCCTTTGAGGGGGTTGGGATTGATATAATTAGTCCCATGAACCCACCAACTGCATCTGGGCACAGTTATATTCTAGTGGTGGTGGACCATGCCACTAGGTATCCAGAGGCTATACCCCTTAGAACCACCACAGGTCCTGTGGTGGCCAGGGCCCTCCTGGGAATTTTTTCCAGAGTGGGTTTCCCTAAGGAGGTCTAAACTGACAGAGGTACTAACTTAATGTCAAGTTACATTACTGCAATGTGGAAGGAGTGTGGAGTGAACTACAAGGTCACCACACCCTATCACTGACAATGCAATGAGTTGGTTGAAAGGTTCAACAAAACCCTCAAGGGCATGATCATGGGCCTCCCAGAAAAGCTTAGGCAAAAATGGGATGTCCTGTTGCCCTGCCTTCTCTTTGCCTACAGAGAGGTCCCACAAAAGGAGGTTGGCTACAGCCCTTTTGAACTTTTGTTTGGGCATCCAGTTAGGGGTCCCTTGTGTTTGGTTAAGGAAGGATGGGAGTTACCTCTCAAACCTCCTAAACAAGACATAGTGGACTATGTACTTGGTCTCCGCTCCAGGATGGCTGAGTACATGAAGAAGGCCAGTAAAAACCTTGAGGCAAGCCAAGAATTGCAAAAAGCTTGGCATGACCAAAAGGCTGTTCTGACTGTTTATCAGCCAGGGCAGAAGGTGTGGGTGTTGGAGCCTGGGGCCCCAGCAGCTCTCCAAGATAAATGGAGTGGACCCCATACCATCCTTGAGCAGAAGGGAGAGGTCACCTACTTGGTGGACCTTGGTACTCCCAGGAGCCCCCACAGGGTGCTACATGTGAACAGGCTCAAGCCATACATTGACAGGGCTGACATGGGCTTGCTCATGGCAACTGATGAGGGACAGGAGGAAGAGAGTGATCCACTCCCTGACCTCCTCTCACAGAACCCTGATGATGGGTCAGTTGATGGTGTAGCTTTGGCAGGCAGCCTCACTGACCAGCAACAAATTGATTGTAGGAAGGTCCTCAATCAATACACACACATGTTCTCTCTGACTCCTAGTCAGACCACCTGGTGTACCCATGAAGTGAACACAGGTGAAAGTCTACCTGGTAAAAATAAGATTTATAGGCAGCCTGGCCATGTCAGAGACTGCATCAGGACTGAGGTCCAAAAGATGCTAGAGTTGGGAGTAATTGAGCCCTCAGATAGCCCTTGGGCTAGTC
This sequence comes from Calotriton arnoldi, assembly GCA_963921515.1. NCBI lineage: Eukaryota > Metazoa > Chordata > Amphibia > Caudata > Salamandridae > Calotriton > Calotriton arnoldi. Next base: position 1,514,328 of record CAWUFW010000745.1, on the reverse strand, counting down.
CAGTGGTCTTGGTACCAAAACCTCACACCCAGGGTGGTAAAAGAGAGATGAGGTTTTGTGTTGACTACAGGGGACTCAATGCAGTCACTAGGACTGATGCTCATCCAATTCCTAGGGCAGATGAGCTTATTGACACTTTGGCCTCAGCCAAGTTCTTGAGCACATTTGACCTAACTGCTGGATATTGGCAAATCATACTAGCTGAGGATGCGAAACCAAAAACAGCATTTTCAACCCCTAGTGGGCATTATCAATTTATTGTGATGCCCTTTGGTTTGAAGAATGCACCTGTCACATTCCAAAGGCTGGTGAATAAAGTCCTTACAGGTCTGGAAGCCTATAGTGCAGCATATCGTGATGATATAGCTGTCTTTAGCTCCACCTGGGAGGATCACCTGGTCCACCTGAAGAATGTTTTGGAGGCTCTGCAAAAGGCAGGCCTCACTTTCAAGGCTACTAAGTGCCAGATAGGGCAGAGCAAGGTTGTGTACCTGGGGACCTTGTGGGTGGAGGCCAGGTTCAACCATTACAGAGCAAAATCCAGACCATCAAGGACTGGGTTGCTCCAACTACCCAGACTCAGGTCAGAGCTTTCTTGGGCCTGACTGTGTATTACAGGAGATTTGTTAAAGGATATGGGTCTATAGTGACTCCCTTGAATGATCTCACATCAAAAAGAATGCCCAAGAAGGTTCAGTGGACAGTTAGCTGGCAGAATGCATTTGATGATCTCAAGCAGGCCATGTGCACTGCTCCCATTCTGCAAAGTCCTGACTACTCCAAGCAATTTATTGTCCAAACAGATGCATCTGAGTTGGGGGTAGGGGCTGTGTTGTCACAACTTAATGCAGAGGGTCAGAATCAACCAGTAGCTTTTATCAGCAGAAGGTTGACCCCCAGAGAGAAACGTTGGTCAGTTATAGAGAGGGAAGCCTTTGCTGTGGGCAGGGCCCTGAAGAAGCTGAGGCCATACTCGTTTGGCACTCACTTCATTGTTCAGACAGACCATATGCTCCTCCTATGGCTAAAACAGATGAAGGGTGAAAACCCCGAACTTTTGAGGTGGTCCATTTCCCTACAGGGGATGGACAATACAGTGGAACATAGACCTGGGAGTAACCATGCCAATGCAGATGGACTCTCCAGATATTTCCACTTAGAAAATGAAGACTCAACTGGGCAAGGTTAGTCTCATCTCCTTACGTTTGGGGGGTGGGGGTTGTGTAAGAGAGTATGATCTGCTTCTTATGGTTACCCCCACTTTTTGCTTCATGTTACACTGTTTTTGACTAGTCTGACTGGGATCCTGCTAATCAGGACCCCAGTCTATCTGCTTTCTCCTCAACCTGTTATGTCATGTACTTAGGTACACTCCAGATTGGATACTGGGGTACCCTTGTCAGTCCCTAGTATATGGTACCCATGTACCCAGCGCATAGAGTACTCTCAGAGGCCTCCCATGGGCTGAAGCATGTATTATGCCACCCATGAGAGGCCATGCAAAATGAATCTACAGGCCTGCCATTGCAGCCTGTGTAAGTTGGTGCATGCACCACTTACTTAAGATATAGGCTTACTATACCTAAGGGTCACTACACTTAAAACCTATAAGTCACCCCTATAGCAGGCCTTGACAATACTGAAGGCAGGGTGCTTGGTTCTAAGTGAGAGGGTGCCACTGCATGAGCAGGACACCCCTGCAGCCTACTGAGTCCATTCTCCCGGGTTGTTAGTGCTACAGCCATTTGCGACATATAGTGTGGCATTACGCGACCACGTGAGGACCAACTCTAAAACGGCTGAAAGTAACCCTATCGTGTTTGGTGTCAAACATTGTGGAATCATACCCCCACACCGGTAACCAGTGTGGGAGGTATGATTCCACCCCTCAGAAATTAGCTTTGTGAGGTCCCTGGTGTTCCGGGTCCAGCCTTCTAGTCCCCGGCAGCCCAAAATGGTTGCTGCCGACCAGATACACATTTCTGCCCTCCTGCTGCTGAGCCAAGCTCGAGCAGGGGAAGGCAGAACAATAGGCATCCTGTCACAGGGAGGTGTGACCACCTCCCAGACAGGATTTAGTGTATTAGGCCTGGGTGGGTGCGCTTGCCAGCGACCGAAAGTCTGCGTGAGTGGCACATTTGGTGTCCCTGTGCATAGTCATATGCTTGTCAATTACCCTGGGCGCAAAGATGGCCTAGATGTAGCCAGGAGATTGACACTGTCTTTGGTCCAGGGCTTAGCCTTGAGCCAGTATTGGGCCTGAGTTGGTTTGTGACTTGGTGGCTGTGACCTCTTCACAGGGTAAGAATATATAGTCTGACTCCCTTTGAAGTATCCACCATGCCTGAGTGTTCTGATTGATCGCATATTATCGACCTTGTCCTTAATTTATAGATGCCCGGTGGCCCCTTTCATCTTGGGCTTTTAAATGGACTCCCCCAAGGACAGGTCTTTGCCTGCGGCTAGAAGTGAGTAAAATGCTTGTTTCTGTTCAAAGGCAGTTAAATCTTTATGTGCCACAAGGGCCAGGACCCGAATGTGCAGCCTTCTTCCATCACTCCTCTCTGGAGTGGAATCAATTAAGTCCTTGTAGTGGGGTAGGTTAGTTCTGGTTGTCTCAGAAACCTGCTCTGCGCCCTCCTCCATGCCACTGTGTCTCTCTATTTCTGCAGTACTGGTGTGAGCAAGGGCTCCTTTTTACGGCACCATCTTTGTGCATGGGTGAGAGGGCGCCCTAACTCCTCTGCTGATACAGTTCCCTAGGATCCACATAGTGCAGGACCTGGCCCCCAGCATAGTGACACCAGGCCTCAATAGCTGTGTCAGCTCTCCTGGCATTCTATAACGTTTCTGCCACCGTTTCGCTAAGTCTCTGTCTGTGGTTCTGCTCAGTCTAATTCCTTGTCACAAACTTTCTGGCACGGAGTTGCTTTGATTTGGCCCTTTACTGTCAGCTGCTGCTGCAAGGTCCCTGTACCTGCTAACTCCACCAGCAATATGGTGGCCGTGAGCTCCAATGCCTCACGCTGGCCTCTGCACTGTAGTCTGGAAGTCCTGGGGTTCCGGCATGCCTCAGTTGCTGCTTGGGGGTGCATAATCATTTTCAGCAAGGATGAAGGGGATCTCAGGCGAGGTGCATCGGTTGAGCCACATCGACCCCATTTCCAGGCCTTGACAGTGGCTTTTAGAGAGTTCCAACATCTTCTTGCTTTTTCAGGTGTGGGTTGGTTTTAAAGAATTTTTTACTCTTATGTGGATGAGGTGTTATAACAGGAAGTGTGCATCTTTAGATAGAAGGTTTGAAAAATATATAATTGTGTTTGTCTCAAGCATTAGTAAGCCTTCATAATCTTTTAGAGTGGCTGTGTAAATCTTCTGGCTCTTAATTTTTAGATAGTTTGCTAGCAACCTCCCTGCCTGTGTGTTCAAAGTATGAGAATTAGCTTATATGTGATTCAGGAAATATCTGTTGGCAAACTTTTATTAAATTCACATTCCAACAACATTGTTTTATGTTGGGCTGATTTTATGTTTTTAATTGATCATTTCTTTCTTCCTCATATTTCATTTTTATTAATTGATACAAGGCATATTATTTCATGTCTGCATGCAATCTTCATAGTATACCAGTAGTTTTGCGTTGAGGTATAAATATATCTGTATCCTTAGCGAAAACATTTATGGAACAAATCCAGAAACCAGTAAAGGTATCTTGGTGTGCTCCAGTGCCGTCAATGAAGTGGACATTTGTTTATCAGTGAAGGTTAAACCCAGTAAGTAGTTGATCTTTTTTAGTGTTTCTTTGAGTTTCTGTGAGGAAACAAAAAAGTGATAGGTGGAATGCTTGAATTATTCTTTGCCACTGCTAATTATTCAGGGTTGCATTCCAGTCTATCACTTTTCGCCTTCCATGCTACTGTTGTCGCTATCTTATCTGATAATCTGAGATAAAGCACCTATGCAGGATCGGAGGCAGTGTTGTTCTCAAGAACGTATGTGGAAATGTGCTCCTGCAAGATAAGATTTAAGCCACAAATCAAGTAACATAATGAATTAAATAAGCCTTCTTGAGATGAAAGAAATATAGAAACCATGAAGGTTTATTTAAAGAATAAGGACCATTACAGAAGGCAAGATATGACAAGTCTCAAAATGCATAATAAGTCATATATAAGGATGAGCATTTAGCTCAGTCAAATACAGCTGAAAGCCTGACATAATAATCAAAGTCCTAAGTGCGAGAATGACTGGCATGGGTTTGCTCTCTAAGAATCAAAAGATTGACTCTGACTCACCTTCAGAATGAGCCCTTATTATAAAAAAAATAAACAGTAAAAACTACACAATCAGCATGAAGTGGGAAAGTTATAGGTTCAGCAAATCACAATACAAACTAATACATCATCATCTTAACACCATCCCAACACCTTCCCCTAAATGAATAATCAGTTAGTTCCCTTTTGCTTCAGTCACCTCGTGCTTGGCTGCTTTGCCCTTTTTCGCTGTCCCACCCATCACCCTTTCTCTCTCTCTCTATCGCTTCCTGCTTTCGCCACCTTTTGCTCTGTCTCCTCGTGCTTGGCTGCTTTGCCCTTTTTCACTCTCTCGCTTCCATGTTCTGTTCTGTCAGCTCTGTGCTTTGCGCTTGACCACTATGCCCCTTTCTTGCCCCTCGGCCCCAATGCTGTTCACACGTTTCCCCCTTACCACCTCCCTCTTTCCTTACCTGCTCTCCTATGTGACTTCCTGCCTCCTCTTCCTGCCTTTGGTAAACCCGACAATCACCCCCGCGCTCCCCCCACCTCCCAGGACCTACCTAATGGTGGCCGCAGCGCATCTGCCCCGCCGGCATGCCAAAGGCAAGCGCGTCTGCGCCCGTCCATGCCTGGCACATTCCCAGCACCAAGAACCCTGGTCCTTTTACTTTCTGCAGCTACACCAATGCCGAGCTCTGCACCCTCAACCCTAGACCCCACATCGAATGCTGCCACTGCTCCGGCCCTCGATCCATGGTAGGGCCATTCACCTGTACCCAGTGCCACTTCTCCTGCTACAGCTCACACGCCAGCCCACTGCCTGATCCCACCCTGACCACACCACAGGCAGCACCAAACCAAGTACTCCAGGTCGCATGCGCCCTTCTCAACGCACGCTCTCTATACAAACATGCCACCGAGATTAGGGACCTCATCACCACCCTCGCACCTGACGTCCTCTTCCTCACAGAGACCTGGCTCAACCCTACATCCACGCCTAACATCACCACTGTGCTACCCAAAGGATACAAGATCTCCCACTGCAACCACATCAACAAGCTAGGTGGAGGGATCGCCATTGTACACAAGGAATCCATCCAATGCACCACCACAACAGACAACATCGCTCCAGCCATGACACACCTTAACTTCTAGCTCCAAATGGATGGCAAAACTACCATCAGGAGTACCCTCGCCTACCGCTCTCCGGGATCACGACCAACCTTCTGCAACTTCATTGCCCCCTCACCATAGACTCTAACAACCACCAACCTCTTCGACAGCATGAACAACATCAGCCTCAACCAACACGTCCACAACCCCATGCACACTGCAGTCAACACGCTAGACCCCATCTTCACCTCAAGCGTCCGCATCAGGTATAGCCATGCCACAGAGCTCACCAATCCATCGTCCACTTCAATGTCACCAGCTCACTGACCGCCCTCCCCAATCTGCCCAGTGCCCCCTACCGCAGCTGGAGCAAATTCCTAGAGGACAAATGGATCAACGCACTTAACACAACCCAACCCCTCCAAAAACCTAGACCAGAACGTCAGAAACTTCAACACATGGAACAGTGCCGCTCCCATCCATCGGCAACACTCATAGAAGGTCCACCAAGCAGGCAAGCTGGTACACCGAAGACCTCAGAACCGCTAAACGCGACTCTAAACAACTGGAAAGGAGATGGCGCACGAGCAAGGACACCACCGACAGGACCTCCTTCAAGACAGCTCTCAACCTCTACTACCGACAGTTGAGAGAATTGAAGAAAAAAGGCCTAGCATCACACATCAAATCAAACTCCAACAACAGCAAAGAATTTGTCAACATCGTCAAGGAATTCTACAACTTCTCAGCTGCAGCAAACAACATCACCCCCTCACAGGAACTCTGAGACAACCTTGCATACTTCTTCCACAACAAAATCGCCAAAATCTACAGGAACTTCGAACACCAGCCTAAGGCCACCAGCTTCTCCTAACAACACAACTCTCCCGCTACCACCGCTCATGATGGAGGTGGTGTCCTGGGGGGCGAGCTTGTTCCATTTATGTCTGTCAGTTGCCTGCGGTGGCAGTGGGGCAGTTGTGTTGGTTTTCTTACCCGCAAAGCCCTGTAAACCTCAAACCTTGCTTCAAATAATGCATTTTCCTTATATTTCTGTGATAGAAACTACTAGAATCCGCAGGAATCCACAAAATTGCTACAATCCAGCATGACCCCACTTGTGCCGATATAAATGCTGCACCACTTGTGTGGTTGGGTCTAGTGACCGGAAGAGGAATGGATCAAACCACCCTGGATTCCCCCTGGTGTCTAGTTTTCAACAGGGGGTAAGTTTGCTAGTAAGTGGCAGCTGTGCTAGGGCCCAAAATCCACAGCTACCCACTTTGCAACAGAGGGTCAGTTTTGAGTAGAAAAATGTGATGCATCCATGTTGCGATTTAGGCCATTTCCTGTTGCTTGCACTAGGCCTACCCACACATGTGAGGTACCATTTTTATGGAGAGATTTGGGGAGTGCTGGGGGGAAGAAAGGTTGTGACTTCATGCAGATTCCAGAACTTTCCATTACAGAAATGTGAGGAAAATGTGTTTTTTTTTTGTCAAAGTTTGAGGTTTGCATGGGATTCTGGGTATAAAAACCTGGTGACAGCCACACAAGTCGCCCCATCCTGGATTCCCCCAGGTGTCTAGTTTGCTAGGGTTCGCTAGGTGCCAGCTGACTAGGACCCAAAATCCAAAGCTACCCACTTTGCAAAAAAAAGGGTCAGTTTTGAGTGGAAAAATGTGATGTATCCATGTTACGTTTTGGGCCATTTCCTGCCACAGGCACTAGGCCTACCAACACATGTGCGGCACCATTTTTATCTTGCATGTAGGAGCATTGAATACTAGAACATTTGATATTACCAATCGGATTGTGCTGCATTTGTGTCTTCCAAATGTAAGCCAGTGTGTAAGAAGACATTTTGAAAAATACCCTCTAAATCATATGCTAGTATGGGTACACGCAAATTCAGAAATAACCACTGCTTCTAAATTCCATATCTTATGCTCATTTCCGAAATAAGTAGGTTTCCTTGATACTCATTTTTTACTCTACATATTTCACCATATGAACTGGTCTATACGCTTTACACAAAGAAAAAGCATTATACAGTGCAGCTCAGTTGTTGGCTCTGTGTACCTTGGGTTCTTGGAGAACCTAAAAACCCTATATATCCCCTCAACCAGAAGTGTCTAACATACGTAATGGCATATTGTTTTTGTAAATCGGCCATCAGGACAAAAAGTTACAGATGAAAACATTGTCCCAAATGGCAGTTTTTTCCTACTCATTTTCAATACTTTCTTTATTTCAACCGTTATTTGTTTTGGGAAAACCTTGAGGGATCTACACATATGACCCCTTGCTAAATTCAGAAGTTTGTCTACTTTTCAGAAATCTATAGTCTTTCTGGATTACCCATTGGTTTCACATTGGTTTTCACCACAAACAGGAAGTAGGTTGAGAGCACAAAAAAATAGGAAAAATGGGCTACCTCTTTCAAAAATGCCAAAACTGTGGTAAAAAATGTGTTTTTTAATTCAACTCTTTATGTATCTAAAAGCTGGAAAAATGGTGACTTAGCACAGCAAACCTTTCACTTATGCCATTTTTAGGGGCAAAAAACCAGACACTTATCTGGAGCACTTTTTCCCTATTTTTCCCAGAAAATTTAAATGTAGCTATATTTTTTCCTATTTTCTTTGTCCCTTCCAGGGCAATCCACAAATCCTGGGTACCTTAGCATACATGCCAATGGACCTGATTCAGATGGGAGACTCCCAATTTTTAAGCAAAAAATTGGATTTATTTTGGTTGTCTCCCACCTGAAATTGCCTCTGCTTCAGTAGAAGTCAATAGGAGATATACATTCTCCCTATTATTATTTTTTTTAATCTCCCCATTACCTCTTCTAAAATGTTGGCATGTATCCTTTAGAATCCCCAGGATGTTGGAAAAAGAGAACGCAAATTTGGTGGTGGATACCTTATGTGGAAAAAACGTTATGCAGCCCTAACTAAGCGTGGAACTACTCCGAATAGCCAAAACACGGCTCAGCACTGGGGGAGGAAAGGCCCAGCAGTTAAGGGGTTAACAAACTGTGGTATACGTTGCTCCATGTCCCAATCGGAGACAAGTTCAAGGCCACAGATTGGAATCCGAACAAATGCTTGTCTAGGTTTAAATACCCCGTATATATTAGAGTCTGTCCCCTGTACTGCCTGCGGTTTGCATCAGCACTCTTCCTGTCCTATGGGAAGACGAAATGGTTCAGGTCAGCACAGGAAGACCATATTTACTTTAAAGAAATATTGCACTGTGTTTTAACCAGGAAAAGAACATCCTCGCCATGCACTTTTTCCATACTACACTCTCTTCCAACATTCTATGTAAGCCATGTTAGCTGTGCCATTTTATGTGCTGTTACAAAACGACATGAACAATACAAGTGTGTATGAAAGTGAAAAAACAAATCCTTTGCGAAGAGTGGCAGAAAACAAGCTTTATCTATAAAAATCTATCCACTGCCGAGCCCCCGTTCTGGGAGAACTCTCTTGATTTTGGACTGAAGATAAATGTTTCTTTTCTAGTGCACGTGCTTCCTGAAAGGCGTTTCTAAGTACAAGCTGTTTCACTGTGTTACTCATTTCCTTAATGTGAGATTACCAGAACTGGCTCTTTCGAGCTGTTTAGATACTGAACTGCTCAGCCTTGAAAAGCAGAAAGTAGAATCTTCATCTGTCTGCAAGAAGTGACATTCTGATATTATCTGGGAAACATATGGATTATAAAATGCGGCTCTGTCCTGCTTTAGACTGAAAAAATACAGCACATCTTGTGTGTTTTTACCAAATGCAATGTATGGTAGTAGATGCACACAATCTTTTAAATTAGCATCAGCCTCCTGCCTAAGAAAAAAGCAGTTGGGAAAAATGATATAAAGAACAAAAGCCATATTATTCATTGTGTCAAACTCTAAGATTCAGGAGAGCAGCACAGAGAGGGCAAGGAAACTCAGGCAGTGCTTAAAAAAATAGTTCCCTAAAAGTGAGCACAGGAAAGATTGAAGCCAGCTAGTCTGAGAGATGGTAAAGAGGCTATGCTCCAGGAAAGGAACAAACACAAGAATTACAGGCTGAATCAAGGAAAGCCAACAAACAGTAAAGTCAAATAGTGGCAAGGAATGGATGGGCTGCAAGCCATGCATGTTCTTGGTATTCAAGACCACAATATGTCTTTCGCAACCAGACAGCTTGCGATGTCTGGTAGGTTCAACCTAACAATTGATGTTAAAGAAGGATGCGAAAGGCGCACACTAACAGCACTGCAGAATGGCTGCAGTGGCACATACAACCAGCAACAGTGAAAATGGACCACAATAGCACATAGAAACAAGTGCTATAGTCAGTATGTGCCCCAATGGCACATACAGTCTTTGTGAGGGGCACACTCACAATGAAAATAAACCAGCCGATTCAGCCTCTGGAGTAAAGTGGGAGTTTGACTAAGGTAAGGATACATACGACATAATATAGAGCACTTAAATGCTTAGTTTTAGCACATACTCCAAGTATGCCTTTGCATTTAAAGCAGAATGTAGTAAGAATGGGCAAACTTCCTTTTCAATATGGGTTTCCATTCGCCAAATAGTCTATAAAACATTTTTCAGCAATGCACCTTGTGCATTGGAAAGGAAGCACTTCCTAGAGGTAGTCATTTGAGGTGGTAGTGGGCGAAAATTGACTAGCAGTTACTCTGCTCCTTGTGTCAGTACCTCTTCCTTGCCACAAAAAATTAATATAAAATGACACATGGAAGCACACTTGAGTTTCAAATAAAAGTTGGTAAATTGATTTACCTGATTTCATTCAGGAAAAGTGTTATACCCTATAACTTAACTCCTGTAAAACTTATATGTTTCAGTGTAGTCAAAAATTATAATGTATTTGTCAAATCCGCCTAATAGTGATGCCAGTTGAAGCAACCCAGCTTACTGTGCAAGATTCGGTTGATCGCCAGATTCTACTGTCTTTTGAAAAGCCCAATGATATTATTCACACTACAGGCAATTGCTTAAAGGTCAAATCAAATTCATGCCTAAAGTTGCTAATTTAGGCACTATTGATGTTTTTTGTTTTTCAAATGCCTATTAAGAGACAATAGTGACCTGCATTTTAATCACTCTACTAATATTAGTGAGGCGAAATTTGAAATCATCAAATGTCTCACAGAATACACCAACATTGCTATAAGAATAGTTGACTAAGGAAGACGAGGGGTCATTTTGAATTACTGAATCATATTGATGTATGTAGCCAATTGATTGCTATTGGACATTTTCTGAGAAAGTGGCTTTACTTTGGTGTTATTAGTGAAGAACAACATTGTTATTTGAAAATAACACACTCTAGGGTACTGATGATTTACTTTCTTACCCAAAATACATGAAGCAAGACTGGGAACCTTACAAACCAATTATCTGATTTTGTGGACATATTTCTTGTTACCTTATTTATCATATGCACTGTTATATTAGACAGAAACAATTTTTTGAGAATTAGTCAAAATATTGCAATGGAGTAACGCATTTCTTGTTACTATGGATGTGAAACCAAGAGGCACTGCTATGGGCTCCTGATTCACTCCCTCTTATACCAACCTCTTTACTGGTTGGTATGTGTCAAGGCCGAACACAGCAGCGAGCAAGATACCTGATCCAATATACAATTCAAGCACAATTCAAGCACATCCACCCTGCTCCATAATACAACTTCTGTTGGGTGCATTCACTATTTGCTGCTTGGCGTGTTGGAGTCTTCTGACTGCGCTTCTCCTTGTTATGTTACATTAACCTTTGTTTTTTTCAGTGAATTTCTAAGGTTTTTTTTGTTTTAAACAAAAACAACACTTTTTTTATCATACCTAACTATAATGATACTTTAATCTTTATTTTTTTCAGTGAATTTCTAGAGTTTTTTTAATGTAAAGTAATATTTTATCACCATACGTAAAGCCAACCCCCCCCCCACCATGCATAGCCTTTGACCACAGGGCCTCACAGGCAGCCAACCCAACGCTGCGCATGGGCTTTGGCCAACCCACCCAGAGGCAGACAACAACCCTGGAGTCAGCCAACCTCACACTGCCCACCTCTTTTCATTGCATGTGGCGTGGGTTTGGTCACAGGCTTTGCGTCCAACACTCTGCAGACAGCTATTCAAAGGCAGCCAACCCCACGCCGTGCAGGTCCTCTGCTAGTATATGGAGTTGGGTTAGCCAGAGTGCCTGTGTTGCAACCAGGCCCTGCTTCCAGCTTCCTGCAGGCAGCCAACCTGCTGCCAGGTGCTATGGCCAAACCCCCAGCAGGCTGCCAACCCCACACCGCGCAGAGCCTTTGCCGTGCGCAGCATAGGGTTGACATTCTGGCCCCGGGGACCCCAGCCACACAGTCCCCTCGCTGACCCTCATTAGGCCGGAGGGATCCCATTCCCCAGGGCTGTATTTGTTTTCAAGGAGAGGGGGGCCATGAGGCCCCCTCCCCGAACCTATTATGGCCCGGGGTCCTAGCCACCTCCCTGCATTCTGCAGGAGCCGGCATTGATCCAACTCGCAGGGTGCAGCTACTTATGCTGCTCCCTCTGGGCAGAAGAAATATCTTAAACGCCACTGGATTCAAGCTAGCCTGGCTGAAGAAGGGTGACATACCCTGAAACCGGTCCCAGGATGCTTGTTTCCGGTCCAGGGAGGACCTGGCCTGGCAGTTCGGTCTGGACTGTTCCCATGGGGCACAGGGTCAAGACTGATTTGCATATGGCTGGGTCCAAACTGGGGTGGCGTAGTGGGCAAAAGAACGATGGATTTAACCCAGATCTTTTGACTGGGGGAGAATGTTTGCATTGTCAGCATTCCGTCCATCATTTGTTTGCTGTAACACTTTTCGCCCTAAGTGGGATGGGTATGCCCAGACGTGGGTCCCTTGCTCACTGCGCCACTGGATTCAAGCTAGCCTGGCTGAAGAAGGGTGACATACCCTGAAACCGGTCCCAGGATGCTTGTTTCCGGTCCAGGGAGGACCTGGCCTGGCAGTTCGGTCTGGACTGTTCCCATGGGGCACAGGGTCAAGACTGATTTGCATATGGCTGGGTCCAAACTGGGGTGGCGTAGTGGGCAAAAGAACGATGGATTTAACCCAGATCTTTTGACTGGGGAGAATGTTTGCATTGTCAGCATTCCGTCCATCATTTGTTTGCTGTAACACTTTTCGCCCTAAGTGGGATGGGTATGCCCAGACGTGGGTCCCTTGCTCACTGCGCCACTGGATTCAAGCTAGCCTGGCTGAAGAAGGGTGACATACCCTGAAACCGGTCCCAGGATGCTTGTTTCCGGTCCAGGGAGGACCTGGCCTGGCAGTTCGGTCTGGACTGTTCCCATGGGGCACAGGGTCAAGACTGATTTGCATATGGCTGGGTCCAAACTGGGGTGGCGTAGTGGGCAAAAGAACGATGGATTTAACCCAGATCTTTTGACTGGGGGAGAATGTTTGCATTGTCAGCATTCCGTCCATCATTTGTTTGCTGTAACACTTTTCGCCCTAAGTGGGATGGGTATGCCCAGACGTGGGTCCCTTGCTCACTGCGCCACTGGATTCAAGCTAGCCTGGCTGAAGAAGGGTGACATACCCTGAAACCGGTCCCAGGATGCTTGTTTCCGGTCCAGGGAGGACCTGGCCTGGCAGTTCGGTCTGGACTGTTCCCATGGGGCACAGGGTCAAGACTGATTTGCATATGGCTGGGTCCAAACTGGGGTGGCGTAGTGGGCAAAAGAACGATGGATTTAACCCAGATCTTTTGACTGGGGGAGAATGTTTGCATTGTCAGCATTCCGTCCATCATTTGTTTGCTGTAACACAACATGGCCAAACCCCCAGCAGGCTGCCAACCCCACACCGCGCAGAGTCTTTGCCGTGCGCAGCATAGGGTTGGCATTCTGGCCCCGGGGACCCCAGCCACACAGTCCCCTCGCTGACCCTCATTAGGCCGGAGGGATCCCATTCCCCAGGGCTGTATTTGTTTTCAAGGAGAGGGGGGCCATGAGGCCCCCTCCCCGAACCTATTATGGCCCGGGGTCCTAGCCACCTCCCTGCATTCTGCAGGAGCCGGCATTGATCCAACTCGCAGGGTGCAGCTACTTATGCTGCTCCCTCTGGGCAGAAGAAATATCTTAATCTGTTTCCCTGCCCGTATCAGGGTGGGCAGGGAAGTAGATCTTAAGTCAGCTCCCAGCTGGCGGGAGCATTTTTAAAGCTACCAGGCACTGAAAGAAGACTTGATGTTTGCTCCAGTTTGGCAGGAGTTTTAAAAAGGCTCCTGCCAGGAGGGAACGAACACGTTTCCTTGCCTGCGCCAATGCTTGCAGGGAAACTGCTGTGTTCCGGGGGTGGGCTCCCAGAGACACAGTATGTGAGCTGGCCTCGGGGGAGGGGGTCCCTGGGGCCATAGAAGGCTCAGGGAGGTGGGCCACGCCCCCCTTTCTTTAAAAGTAGCGTCCCTGGGTGATGGGGTCTCCAAGGTCTTTTAAAGGCTCAGGGAGGGAGACTGTGAGGCCCCCTCCCCTTTTGTGGATGTTTTGGCCCCAGGGGTGAAGCCTATAATAGCTCAGGGAGGGGGGCCCCACGCCCACCCTTCCCTTTAATTAAATAATTTGGACCCGGGGGATAGGGCCCCTGGGGCCTTTCAATTCTTGGGGAGGGGTTCCCCTCTCCTTTTATGCACATTTCGGCCCAGGGGGTGGGCTCCCCATAGCCTATAATGGCTCAAAGATGGATGCGATGCACCCCTCTTCCCTTATGGAATGCGGCCCCTGGGGTGATCCTCCCGGGCGCCTACAATGGCTCGGGCAGAGGGCTGCGTGCCCCCTACCCTCAATTTAACAATGTGGCCCCAGGCCACCATTGTTTTAACAATTCCGTGGGATCACGGCAAAAATTGCCATGTCTTTTTTCAAATTGGACCCCAAGGGGGTCCCTCTGAGTCCCCCCACAGGACCTAGGATGGGCAGGGTATCTCTACCCTACGTATGAGAAACAAAAAGGGATCCACCCCTGAAGGATATGTAATCGTGTTCTCCCAAACTAGGTGTGTCTCCTACAGTGGTGGAAAGCACACAGCTTTGTTTAAATACCCCTCACACACCAAAAGGGCCCTTGGTGTCATGCTTCATCATGGGGGTCTTCCCGCCCCGCTGCGGGACGGGGCATGCTACAACCTACGACTACGCGGGAGCACTAGTTGTTGGACAAAACTATGTGTTGTGTAGGTATGTGAGTGGAAGGGTCAGGAGTGAGTGGAGGAGTGAGTATATTAAAAAATACCTGGCTCTATGGAAAAAAAACTTTAATGTTCCGTTGAGCTGGTATTGTTAAAAATGGGGAAGAGAGATGGAAAAACAAAGCTATAATGAGCTGTTTCTCCTATGTCAACATGTTTCGAAGCCCTCCCTGGCTTCATCAGGACCAGGCATAACCTCTTGACTCCCCATTTTGATTATTTACTTGTAACGACAGCTCGCAGCTGTGGGAGTTTTCCAGAAAATTCTGGCAAAAATAGATCGGCGGCAGCGACGTGACCCTAGAGTGGTCAGTGACCATTTTTTTGTTTAGACACCACTACACATACACACACTTCTATGATCTAGCACCCTGAGCCATTTAAACTCCATTATGGCTGAAACAACAGGGCTCACTTTCTCGGAGGAGGATGTGGACAACATCCTAGCAGCCATCAATCCCTTTGAAGGGTTGAGTAGCACCGATCCCAGTCCCAACAATTCTGATTGGGACCAATTGGCAAATCTGAGAAGAACCCAGATTAAGACAGCTCTCCATGGGCTACTGATGACGGAATACCTCAGGGCAAATGCAGCACCACAAGGCCTGATCGTTCGCAATTAACCCTTTATTTTCCAGCATGACAAGGTGTTCAAGAAGGATTGGTCGCTGATATCGTGGCACTGTACCCGTGATTGGCTGATCCTCATCATAAAAACAGCCACACGATTGACCCAAGAACTCAAGATCGAGATTCAACAATTGGAAGTACAACTGAAAAGCTTTCAGTCTCCAAGTGTCCTTAAGAAATGCCTAGAGGAATTGAACCAACAGATGAGTGAGTTTGAGATCACCTTGAAGCAAAGCAAGTATAACAAACTTAAGAAAGATACTGCACGCTTCAGCCACGAGAGGGTGTACCCGTACATAAGGGACAACTATGTACCTAGGAATCCGAATCCAGACCAGAGTTCGGATGGCGACACATCTGATACTGGATCCAACAGCTCCAACTCCAGCAGAGGAAGTGGCTCACGATACCAACAAGGGGGCAACCAATACCAACGACCGCAGGGGAGAGGACGGAGAGGATGGGGGAACCATCAAGGGCCACCAATTTTCCCACCCTACCCTTATGGCCCACCACAAATGGGAGGACCCTACCAACATTGGTTACCTCCACCACAAGAGTACAACTATAACTACTATGGACCGCCGCCTTTTTTAGGGACACGCCCTGGACCACGGAGGGGCAGGAACCGGAGGGGCAACAACGTCCACTGGTCAACCCCGGAGGACAAGATACCGCGTGTTTCCACAAGGAGCATGACATGCGCATCGAACAACCCACCGTCAACCAGCAGGAGGGGAACTTAGTAGTGAACCGTACCGACTATGAACTAACACCAGCACAGGAACGTGTTTTGGAGCGAGGATTGAGTTTTGTACCCACAAACAGATTGGATAAATTCAAACTATGCGCCGAGATGAAGGAGTTCATCCGGAAACTTAAACTATAGGCATTTTTCAAAGAGAGGGAACCATCTGAAGGAGACAGGGAGGACACTGGACTACGGAAAAAATCCACATTTACCCCCCCAGACTCAACACTTCCGGTGGAACTTCTAACCTTTGAGAAAGCGGTCATGCAAGATATAGAGAGCATCCCATTACGAGAGAACAAAACTTTTCAAAACACTTCAAAGGAGGAAAAGGAGGCTATACACCAACTCTCAACAAACAGCGACATTGTCATCAAACCAGCTGATAAAGGCGGGGCTATTGTTATCCAGTCCTCCACTGCCTACGACACCGAATGCAGGCGACTCCTCGAAGACCGAAGGAATTATGGGATTTTACGTGTTGACCCTACGGAATCCATCAGAATCCAGATAGCCTCTATGGTGGAAGAAGCAGTCTCTCACGACTGGGTCAGCAAGAAGGAAGCGGAGTTCCTCACTAATGGATCACCCAGAACCCCTTACTTCTACACCATTCCCAAGATTCATAAGAGATTTGTCCAACCCCCAGGCCGCCCCATAGTATCGGGCATAGATTCCATCCTGGAACCTTTATCAAAATTCGCGGACGCCTTCCTACGCCCTCTGGTCCAAAGAACAGGGACCTACTTGAAGGACACAAAGGCAGTCCTGCAGCTTCTTCAGGATATGACCTTTGATCCGGAAAAACACCTCCTGATGGGCCTAGACGTGGGGAGCCTTTATACGAGCCTCCCCCACGAAGAGACATTAAACATCATTGAGGAGGTCTTGTTCACCACTCCTTGGGAGTATCAGACACCACGTAATGTGGTTATGGAGTGTGTTTCACTGGCACTCACAAAGAATTTTTTTGCATATGAGGACACTATCTACATACAGAAACATGGGACCAGCATGGGGAGCACTTTTGCTCCCAGTATAGCTGGTCTCCATGTACATCATTTGGAGGTAAGAAAGATCCTACACCCCAACAATCCTTTCTTTTCCAAAATAAGAACTTGGAAACGTTACATTGACGACGTCCTGGTGGTATGGGAAGGGGACGTTCAGTCTACTGAAGCCTTCATGACCTGGCTTAACCAACAGAATGTTTTCCTGAAATTCACAAACACCACTTCAAAGACCAATCTAGTCTTTCTGGATCTCAATATATACCCAGACGAAGGAACCCTGAAAACCATGACCCATTTCAAGGTTACAGCTAAAAACTGTTTATTGCTGTATGACAGTTTCCATCCTCGCCACCTCCGAGACAACCTCCCATACGGGCAGTTCCTCCGCCTCCGGAGGAACTGTACAGAACTACTGGATTTTAAAACACAAGCAGCTGACTTACAAGTTAAACTGAGAAAACGGAACTACCCCACGGCAATCATCAACAAGGCTATGAAAAGGGCCCGTGACAATCACAGGGATGCCCTACTGGGGGAACGTACCCCGAGAGACCGGGAGGATAGACCAATATGTGTCACCACGTTCAACACTAACTCCAACCAGGTATCAAAGATTGTAAATAAGCACTGGAGACTCCTCACGTGTTGCGATCTAAAACCCCCAAAACCCATGTTCGCATACAAAAGGGGTAGGAATCTGAAGTACATGCTAGTCCACACGAGACCACGACCTGAACCTACGAGAACCATTGAGAGTATACTTCTACCACCAGTACAGGGCCACCACCCTTGTGGTAACTGCAGCACTTGCAACCTAACAAGGAAAAGCAGACACATAAAGTTTAGGAATGGCACCGAGTGGGAACACAGGAAATTCACCAATTGTAACAGCAAGAATGTAGTGTACTTGGTCACTTGCCCTTGTGGTTTGGAATACGTCGGGATGACAACGAGACAAGTGAAGATCCGCATTGGGGAACACAAAAGCAATGTGCGTTGTAAGAAGACGACAACCAAAATGGCAAACCACTACCTGATGAACCAGCACACAGTGGACGACCTGCAATGGACGGTAATTGAACAGTTGAATAGTGAGACTGGTCTTTTTCAAAAGGAACAACGTGGGTGTTCCGCTTGAGGACACATGTCGATGGACTCAACGACGATATACCATGGGGACAATTCACGTGATATATATGTGTGTCCCTTGGACCATCCCATGAACTTTAGGGAATTACCGTTTGTGCATGTATGTACCCATTTAACAACACCTGAGTAGGACTTCGGCCCATAATAGACATGTCTGTCATGAGGATCAAAATACATTCAGGGTCCATTCTTTCACCCCTCATCGTTTCTTGATCGTTTTTTGATCATCTTATTGGATTTAGTACTGATGCCTTTTTTTGCACGATCTATGGGTTTAAACTAGAGAGCCACTCGTTTCAGTGAAAAACCTCACCTGGAATGAAAACGGTTCATACCTCTAGAAACGACTGTGCCATGAAGAAATACCTTTTGGGAATAAGCCGCTGGCTTTTCTCATAAGTACCCCATCACTCTTTTGCTCATTATGGTTTGGGTGTATCCTCTTTCTGGTATTACTACCTTTGACAGCTTGGAATTTACAATTAGGCTGTTCTTTCGCTTTCTGAACCCGATATGGGTTAGAGGTCTAGTCTTTCTTGAGATCGGGACGAGGCACAGAAAATCAGACCACACGCTTACTATTACACGTGTGAAGTACAACTTCTGGGGCACGATCACGAACGCCTTGACTAGGGAGTCACATTAGATGATTTCCAGACATCTAACGTCTAATAACGTCACTTTGTATATTTTGTATTTATGGCAGTCTCGAACCTCCGATATCAGGTATACCAGAAGTAGGCCGCTCCTTACAATTTGGAGAAAAAGATCCGGCCGAGTTTAGCGGTCTAGTGCTCCACGAGCAATCAGCCTCCCATTTGGCGGCTTTTTCCAGCAATTAACCACTATACTTAAGGATGCTCCCCCCGCGGTCTCATCGTTCCACGGAGCCACGGGGAGGTAGTATCCTGGAGAGGCAGTGATCTTGAAATTGTAAGTAAAGCATAGCCGCTTCACATCAAAAGGACCTAGAGTGACGCTGATGCTTCCCTCAGTGGTCAAGCCACTTTAAACTAACGACTTTTTCCATTTCCATTTTTCTATCCAGTGTTTGACTATAGACACTCCTTCCCACCCCGTTTTCTGAGGCTTATGGGGCAGCATTCATTTTTAGACAAAGTACGTGACCTAGCTCCTCCTAATGACACCCATTAATTATAGTGATACATACTATTATAACCTGCAAATTTAACCTTGGACACGCATTCAGCGTTCCATTAAGATCTAGAGTGTGTGATTTATGTTAAGTGTATGTTTGTCTTTTGTGTTTGTCTTTCTTTCCATCAGCAGCACATAACACTGGCTAAATCATCACTGATAGTGATAATGGAATATATCACAGTATCTAACACTTTTTTACAGGTCACCACCAATTGTGATGGATGATGCATATGTTATGTTTCTTTTAATGTTATGTTTTCTCTTCCAGATATTTATTATGTAGCATACCTATTGAGGTATTGTATACAGTGCATGTTTATTTCTGACATGTCCACCATGTAGTAGTATCTACATGTAAATACACTTTTTTCTATTTCACTTAGATTTCAAGTGTGAGTGTAGAAGGGATTCTTTTGGTCCTGATGAAGAAGCCAGGAGAGGGCTTCGAAACATGTTGACATAGGAGAAACAGCTCATTATAGCTTTGTTTCTCCATCTCTCTTCCCCATTTTTAACAATACCAGCTCAACGGAACATTAAAGTCTTTTTTCCATAGAGCCAGGTATTTTTTAATATACTCACTCCTCCACTCACTCCTGACCCTTCCACTCACATACCTACACAACACATAGTTTTGTCCAACAACTAGTGCTCCCGCGTAGTCGTAGGTTGTAGCATGCCCCGCCCCGCAGCGGGAAGACCCCCATGATGAAGCATGACACCAAGGGCCCTTTTGGTGTGTGAGGGGTTTTTAAACAAAGCTGTGTGCTTTCCACCACTGTAGGAGACACACCTAGTTTGGGAGAACACGATTACATATCCTTCAGGGGTGGATCCCTTTTTGTTTCTCATACATTGACCAGAGGAGGCCGTATCCACCACTTTTGCCTTCCAGGCATAACCTCTTCACTCCCCATTTTGATTATTTACTTATCTCTACCCTACCCCTTAGATCTTTATTTTTTCAAACTTCAGGACATTGGACTAAGTCCCCGAGTCCTGTAATGGCTGCCAGCAACATTTTTCTGATGTTGTTGAAGTTGCTGGCAACCAGTCAAAGCTCTCATTCCCGCTGGAGTCTGATTCGCGTGGGAGCAAATTGACCCAAGGGAAAAAAAACTCCCTAGGCCAATCAGAACACTCTACTTTTGAACTGGCGCTTCCGCAATAGTCTCTCAAGCCTCTCGCAGACCCAACCATCCAGATATAAAAATATTTTTTAACTTTAATTTCAAGAACACTACTGGATGGATTTACACCAAATCACAAAAAGCACAATCTCCGGACCATGATCTAGTTTACTGCCAAATTTGGTGTTAATTCCGTTAAGCAGTTTTTGCTGTAGCCCTTCTTAAAGAAGTCTGAGGAAAATGCATGGGGATTTTGTGTTTTGGGATCCCCCTTTTTTCTAGGCCCCAGCTTGATGGATCACCCCCGGAATTTTCAATGCTCAATCTAGGCAAAGAAGAGCACTTTTTTGGAAAGGTTCGTGGAAATTCGCCAAACAGTGCCAAAGTTATTAGCAACACAAAAAATGTATTTCCTATGGAAATCGTGACCACCACTGGGTAATATATATATATATATATATATATATATATATATTTTTTTTTTTGAAGAAAAGGTTGCCCTCGAATAAAAGTGCACTCACGAAGCAGGTATATTCCTCTTTATTCCGGCAGAAACAGCAAGGACTTCAATTTCAAAAAGGCAGGCCTTACGCGTTTCGAGCTTACACAGCTCTTGTTCACAGGCCGATGTCGAGTGAGGCAAATGAAAAGCAGAATTCGCACCTGATCGTGATTAAATACATTCCGCCCCCAGTGGGCCTCAAGGTGAATTTTTTCAAGTGCATTGTGGTGCCAGTAGTTCTGCTGCAATTTAATCCCAAATAGGTATGTCCCAAAGTCGACAACATAAACACACAGTAACCCCAGTGGGTGAACCAAAGTACATTACTGTTCTCTTGCTGGATTATCTTCAGAGCCTGTCGCCCCATGCAGTGGCTATACATCAAAGCCACCACGGGTCTGTTTACGCGCAGCGGTGCACTTTCACGGCTGGACGGGCCATTTTAATTTTGGAGAAAATAATATATATATTATTTTGAAAACATCAAAAATAATATACCAAAAAAAAGTAAGCAAAGCTGGAGTGTTTGAGTCTGGGTAGGTTAGATCTAGTACTCCCACTCCAAAATTAGCCACAATGCAGAAAGTGTTTGACTTTGAGGAGGTCAAACTTACTACTTCCACTCCAAAATTAGCCACATTGAGGAAAGAGTTGGATACTGAAGGGGGAAAGGGTCATATTTACAAATCTCTCTTCAAAATTAGTCACATGAGGAAAGTTTTGGATTGGGGCAGATTTAATAATACCACTTCCGATTTACGGCCTGATTATGACACCGCCATAGCCACGGGGACAGTGCGGGCACTGCCGCACCGGCGGTCCTACCATCCCATTACAATTTGGGCGGTCCGACCGTATTGGCACTACCGAAACAGCTAGGGATAAGAGATTCCTAGCGTGTTGCAGCGGTCTTGAGGCCGCAATATGCTTGGTGGGGCTGCTGCGGCCCCCCAAGCATATTAAGAGTTTCCTCACTGCCACACTTTTCATCGCGGTGCGACTGCAATGAAATGTGTGGTGGTGAGGAAATAAAAAGGGCTCTACAAGACTCCCTTGTTTGTTCTGCCACTGTGCCATGAGGTGCATGCATCACCCCCAGTTTCTACAGGGCATGGACTTGACAGTCCATGCCCTTTAGGAACTGCCTTTGGCGCTCCGATTGCGGTGCATTTTACAAAGGCACCGCCGTGGGACCGCCAAAGAACTGCCCGGCTTTGGCGGTCTCGGAGCAGGGTGGTGGCGTATAATAAGACCCTTAGCTACATTGTAGAAAGTGTTGGACTTTAGGGTTCAAATTTACAATTCACACTCCAAACTTACTCTAATTGGGGAAAGTGATGAACTCTGTGACAATCAGATTTACTATTCCCTCTACAAACATAGCCACATTAAAGGAATTATTTAAATATGGTGGTTTGATCTTATTTTGACCAATCTAAATAGATATGAGATATATTAGAACTAATTAAAACAAATATTAAATATTGAAATAAATAAATAAATTAAAATGTTAATTACATAATTTGGGGGAAATTAATTCTTAATGTTTAAACACCAATAACAAAAATATTTTTCTTTATTTAAAAAGGTAAAAATAAATAAAATAATTAACACTTTAAAAATCCTAACATCAAATAATTATTAACTGATAACACATTTACACAAAGGATATTCTAATTAAGAATAATTATATTTACTTTAATAATATAAAACAAAACAATACTTAGCACATTCCCCCACAAACCCTAAAAATCAACTATATAATAAAGAAATAAAAATTATAAATTCATAAATTATGACTTTTTATTTATCACAATGACACTCTCTTATAATTTCTATAACATAGATATTAAAAATCACAATTAATTATTGAATATACAAAATACAATGTATGCCAAAATACAATCAGACCTTACAACCCATTACTTGAATAATATCTAAAATAAAATATGAACTAATAGAATTAAAAACATAATTAAAATAATAAATATTGAATAATGAGCCCTAATAAAGTTAGTGAAGTTAAACATAAATATTTAACAATTACATCAATTAGATAATGACTTAAAAGGAATGTTTACATGTTTTAAGACTTTCCACACTACCCAGTAAGCTGCCATTTAAAAACAACGTAAATCAATATAGAATTATTAAAATAATATACATTATTTAAACATTATTTAAACTAATAATTAACGTTTTAAAAAATACATCTTTAAAAAAATATATCAGTTTCACAAAAACTAATATAAATATTTATAACAGTTCCCACCACAGTTGCTGTAAACACCACAACCCAATCCCAAAAAATCAGCATGAAAAACAACCTAAAGTTAAATACACAAAAAAAAACAAATACAATATAGACCATAAAAATAAAACAAAAAATTAACCAATACACATTAATGAAAGATTCATCAATATTAAATACAATGATATTAAACCAATCACTACTAATTGCTATCATATAAAATACTAAGTAAAAAAACAAATATATTTACCTGCAATATTTTGTCCTACAATATTCTCAACATTACGATATATCTCTCAAAGCCATTAAGAGTTTTGATTCACTGTAATTGATAGTGCCACATTTTCATGAAGTATACATAAAGAAGATATTGCAGATATACTGTTTGTTGGCATTTGTCATTTTAAAAATTACCATTGAAATGGGGATAGAGAACTCAGTTACAACCTTTTTAGATAATTACACTCCTAGGAGTAAAACACAGGCTCAATGTTAACGAGGAACTTTAGGTTTGTTATGCAAGAATACTTGTATGTCTTTGATTTATTGTGATATGATTGATCAGTTTCTAGTTTCATTGCTTAATCTATATAAAGACAACGCTACGTTAGCCCTGCTGGACCAACCACATTATTGGGGGATTCCTGTGATGCAGAGAAGTTTGGGCCATATATACGAAGGCATTTTTCATTTCCTAACGGTGCGAATCGCAATTTCGGGCTATTAGGAAATGCAAAATGCCATCTCATATGTACGAAAGGTATTTGCGGTGGTGCAAAATGCGAATTCTACCTAGTAGAAATCGCATTTTGGAACTCGCTAAATAGGAAATCACTAATATGGATTTCTAAATAGCGAATTGCTAATGACATGTATAAAGGATTTCCTATTTGTGAATAGTCGCAAAATGGCCATTTAGAAAATGCAATTACTATCAATGTGGTTCAGGTGGTAACCAGGTGCAAACTATAAAAAGGCACCGAAAATGCCTCAGGCTCTTTCAGAATGGTGGCCCTGTATGTTTTGGGGAGGAGGAGAATTTTGGCTGGCAGACAGAGAAGGAAGAGGAGACAGGAGAGGATATTTAGGGTGAGGGTCACCCTGTTTGAACAGAGGAGGAGATTTTTGAGAAGTACAGACTCAGTAGTGAGGTCATCCTGGACTTAATTGCTGAATTACAACCTCACCTTCAGGCTCCAACACTCAGGAGCAATGCATTCCCACCACATGTACAGGTATTGTGTTGCCTACACCTCTTAGTTTCTGATAGTTACCAGGGAGTCATAGCAGTGGCAAGGGGGTGCCACAAAGTGCTTTTTCCATGTTCTTTCACAGGTTTCTGGACATTATGGTTAGCAAAGTTAACCAATACATATATTTCTCAAATACCCCCCAATTATTGCAACATACCAAATTAATGTTCTACCAGGTAGCTCAGTTCCCCAATGTCATTGGCTGTGTTGATGGCACACATAATGCCATATGCCCCCCTCAGCTAATGAATTCATATACAGAAACAGGAAATGCTCACACTAATTCAATGTGCAGGTAGTGTGTGATGCCTCCTGTATCATAACAGACCTTGTGGCCAGATTCCCAGGCGGCACCCATGACTCCTTCATGTTCCGCCACAGTGGAATACAAAACTGACGGTCACAGGGTGAATTTGGCGGTGTTTTTACTAGGTAAGAAAATTGCTGAATCAATTAATACAGTGGCCAGAACTGTTTCTGTAATGTGACCTAATGGTTTTCCTTCTAATGCTCTGAAGGACCCAGGACAATGCGCTCCATCATTAAGAGGACTTTTGAGATTTTGAAGTCCAGGTTCCACTGCCTCCACAAGATGGCAGAGCACTACTGTACAGACCTGAGACGTGCTGTAAGATTATCGCCACGTGTGTGATACTACACAATATCACCATGAGGAAGGGTCTGCACAACATCACCATTGAGAACTAATCTGACTCAGATGATGAATTACCACCACTACAGGTGCAGCAGGGCGGGACACGTGCAGCAGAGGGTCGTGCACGACGCACAGAGATCACCAACAACTATTTTGAGGTAAGAGTGATTACATCATCTTAGAAATGAACATCACACATGATGGTAATGCATGGTGCACAACTGAATGATCACCTTTTATTCAGGTTGTGATAATAATGTATCTCTTTTAAATCAACAGTATCCATTGCGGATGTAACATTGTGTCAACAAAGTATGTAATTACAAACAAAAAAACAGTAGACTCGTGACTCTGAGTGTTCAGTGGATTTGCTTCTTTCGGCCTCAGGGGTTGGGTGCGATGTTAGCAACACTGGCCTGAGGAAGTGTGGACATTTCAGACCCAGAAGTGTTTCGGCGTGTATGCCTGGTACTGCATGCCTCCTGCATAGATGTGCCACTGAGGCTTGAGCCTTCTTCGCTCTCAGGTGGCAGAATGTTGGGGACACAGAGGTTGTGGGTCTGTATATTTTTTTAAGGGCTGTGGTGACTTGAACTAGCCCATGTCAGTCTGGATGTTTACAGTTCTTCTTGCTACTGACAATCGGGTTATGGAATGCGTGAAGGCATCAAAGAGTGCCAGGTACTGCCTGCGCCTCTATCTCTGCACACAGTGCTACTTCTCGATGGCACAAATCCACCGGTCTTACCCTTTCTTCAATAGCTGCATCGAGCTTGGCATTCTTAGCAGATGCCTATTGACAATCCTGATTTGTTTGGTTTGCAGGCACTGTACAGAGATGATGGACTTCTCCAGGCCACAAAACACAGGACAACTCTACCAAGTTGTCTGACACATTCTCATTGTGAACTGTTGCTGGTTGGCCTCTATGCTGTCTGTGTGTCCTGCCCACAGATGTTGTAGTGTCCCTGCTTTGGGATTGTCCCTCATCACTGTCCACAAAGTCTGGTAGTCGTGCAACGGTTGCTCTCCTAGGAGTTGGAGTGATGGGCATAGGAGTTGGTAATGTGCGGTCCTCCATTTCCACATCTGTGTCAGTAGCTTCTTCAGTCTCAATTGTTTCTGACACGTCCTGGGTGTGATCTGTGGAAATGCATGTATATAGTTAGTGAAAATAAGTGGCTAATGTCTGTTCACTACATTGTTGTAACTGTGCATCATGTGTTTGTGACATGTTTGTGATGTACAGATATGTGTGGTGCAGCCATCAGCACACAGTACTGCATGAAACTTTGGTGTACTACAACTTCCATGATGCATTGCCAAGGTGGGCGATCATCTCAATGGAGTTATTTATGCTGTGATGTTTTATTTGGAGATTTCAAACATTATGTTATGTTAAGTAAGTAAAGGGGAGTGGACTTACCCTAGCTGGTGTCTCCAGGATTGGAGGTGTCAATGTCTGACACTCCCACCACACTTTCTGGTTCCAGAGTCCCCTCGATGACTATCTCCATGGGAGTGGGAGGGGGTGTTTTGAGGGTCCACCACCTGTGCCTCTGGGATGGTTCTTTGTGTGGCACCTAGGGAGTTCACCTTCTCGAAGATGCCATGCTATATCTTAGTTTTTTGGCTCTATGGAACAGTGAAAGAGGCCTTCCCAATTAGCAGGTCCATATGTGCCACACATTCTTCTGTCAGGAGCTCCAGTTCCTTTTCAGAAAAATTGACCTTCCTCTTCCTGCTCCCAGAATCCTTGTCCCCATCTTCCTTAGACCTGGTGCAGTTCAGTCACAGGTATTCCCTTGCCAGTGGTGATACAGGTGTACTCCTCCCTTCCAGCACCTTGCTAGGCTTCTGGGTTGTGGCCACACCCTGTATTTCTGAACTGCCTGGTCTGACATCATCATTTTGCATCCAAAATACGACTTTTCCAAATTTGCGATTTCCTAATTGCGATTGCAAATCCGTAGGAGTCGCTATTAGTAGAATCGGCGGTTACATACATCTCATTTAGCGATTACCTAATAGCAACTTCTACGGATTCGCTATGCGGAAATTGCAAATCCTAACTTTTGTACATATGGCCCTTTCTGAATAGACAGATGTGTTTAGAGCTCAGTTGGTATCACCTTCTGTGATAGAACATTGTAAGGTTTCCACTTTAAAGATTTTTATGCAGGTTTGGTTGTTGTGATGCTGTAAATTTTGTTGGAATTAAAAGCGTGTAGCAAAATTCATGCCACTCTGCACTAAAATAAATTTTTAAGCTCCACTGAAGTAGTCATTGTACAATTCTCCTAAAATACTTAATTACTACTGGTATGGCACAATAACAGTGCCATACAATTGCTATGTTTGCAAATTTCAAATTGCAATTGCACATTAGGAGCTCTGCCCTGCACGCTTTAATTTTAAAATGCTATGTTTTTATGCCGCAAACTGCTCTTACCATTGAATTTGATTCTGCCATATTTGTTTTTACTCATATGCACTGCTCATCACCCGCCGCCTCGCTGCCCGTGAAAACGCTCTAAGTATTTCCGGGGAAACGCCCCCGAGGGTGTTCAATCACAGAAGGCGGGGGAGGAGTCTAGGCCACGGCCGGCCATTAATGCCCGTCGCAGCGCTGGAGCGGAGCGGACCCACGCAGCAGGCGCGCTAAAGGCAAGCCGTCGGGGCGTGGCTTGGCATCATGGCCGCGTAGAGAGAGCCGTTTGAGAGAGCTCCGTGCGGCCGCCCGATATAGATCAAGATCCTGAGGTATCCTGGCTTTCAAAAAGTAAGGAAAGTGCTCCCCAGGGACCCGTGAGATTGTCAGCTGTCGGACGAGGGCTGAACGGATCCGTGTGCCCCGGGGCGGCGAACGCGAACGCAGAGTTCGGGTCCGGGCGACCGACCGGCGCCATCTTGGGAGTGGCCTGAGGAGAAACGCGCGGAGGCGCCGGACCTTACAGCGTCACTGCGGGTGAAATAATCGTGCGGCGGCGCCCGGGAGAAGGATGCTGCCTAAGTTGAGGGAAAGGAGGTGCCGGACAGTCCCGTGCCGGTTGTGACGGAGGCTGGCTCCAGGACGGGCAGACTTAGAACGGGAAAGTGCTCGGAGAGCGGAGCAGGTCCCGGGAGCTGGATGAACCCCTGCTGGGGTGGAATCGCGATATAACTCCACTGCGGAGGTCGAACTAAGGCAGGACCGGGGGGAGCGTGATGAAACGAACGCACTCGGAAACGCACCCAGTGGGCCCAAGATATAGTGACGCATGACTGGAGCAGCTGCCGGGGAAGATTCAAATGAGCAGGGCCGGTGCTGCCCAATCAACGGGCCGGCAATGGTAGTGCACCCCAGTGGATAAGTGTGGCCTGAACCGGAGACTCTCCTTCCTTGATCGCGAGGTAAGGAAGGCGAACCCTGGAAGAGTGGGATCGCAGAGTAATCTCTGGCTGTATTGCTGTGGTGGTTGGGAGGAGAGCAGCCTGAGTCCTGTGGTGTCTGAAGGTGTCTGGTGGAGGAGGGCCTGGGCAGAGGGAGAGACGACCCGGGGCCCCCTCCTGCGGCTTGGGAACGTGAGGAGAGATCCGAAGAGGGCTCCCCCTGGCAAGCTTATATAAGTGGTTGCTGGTGGACTGATTGGACTCGCCACCTTGGATGACAGCGGAGCAGTGAGGTTGCTGGGAGGTTCTCCAGAGCTGAGGAATAGCAGAACTGTCCGCATTAAAATTGGAATCCTACATATTCGTGTTAGGAGTGGGGCACTTCATGTGAGAGAGTGCAGGACCCTTGGTGGGGTTGGAACCGGTGGAAAGAGATACAGACTGGCTGCATCTCCCACGGAGAGGAACCGTATAGAAATCTCGCTGCAATTTGTGGAACACTATGGGGAGAGATAAAACAGCAAAACCGCAATCCAGCAAGATATCAAACTATGCTCAGCCCATATCCCACGGTCCGGAGAACAGGAGTGAGGACCACATAATGGAAAAGGGAACACTGGAAGAGGCCTCCGAAGACGCACCAACATTGATGGATGTTATCCGGGCCGTCCAATCCACTAGAGACAATATGATGGCATTATGATGGCATTTGGTATTTGCGCGCCGTGAGGCCAGTCACTGTGTTTTAACTCGCTGCTATTGCACTGTTTGCACTTTTGCTTTTAAACTGAAATACTTGCTGCTATTGCTCTATTTGCACTTTGTTTCAATCTGAAATACTTGCTGATATCGCGTTGCTTGCACTTTGTTCTTAAACATAAAGAGTTCCTTTAACGCTTAACTTTTACCTGTCTTGTTTGGCTCTGCTAATTTTCGCGGTCCCCGGTCCGTCACGGCAAACAGTGCCGATTGAACGGAGGGACAGACGCGACTCCGCCCATATTACTCCTCACTTCCTGCCCACGAATATATGCTTCAGAGGGCTCGCCGGCTGCGCAGCGGGCGCGCCAAACGCAAGCCCGTCTGCGCCCGTCCGCGACCGGATCGCGGCCGGCGCCGGCCATGCTGCTGGTTATGGGAGAGGTAAGGCCATTTGTTGGTCGCGAGACGACCTGATGAGTCTACAAGGCGTAATCTGCCCAGGAGCACACCTGATTGACTTAGCTAAATCCTCTCTGCCGCATAGCTGCGGCGCATGCGGTCAGCTTCTGATCCAGGTTAAGGCCTCCAATTTGAGAAAGGTACCCCCCCCGAGGCGTGGTGAACGAGCGCAACGCTAAAATTAAGGCGTGCCTCATCAATTGCAGATCACTGCCCAAGCATGCGGAGGATGTCTTGTCAATCTGAATTGAGGCTATTTGGGATGTTATGTTTTTAACTGAAACCTGGTTAAACACGGACGTGTTGTCTACTATCGCACTAGCTACCCCACCAGGTTTCAAAATGTGCTACGCCAATCGAGAAAGTGGAAAAAGGGGAGGTGGGGTGGCTATTATTTTTAAAGGCTCATGGGAGCTTGTGTCCTCTGCCCCTCTCCTTGTACAGGGCATCGAAGGGCTTAATTTTTGTATACAAATCAACCCCTCGTCTGCCCTAGCGGGCATCCTGATCTATAGACCACCTGACTGTGTAACGACTGCATCCCAGACTCTGTGCAATTATGTTGCTCAAAAATCGGTACTGTATACCAATTTTATAGTCCTGGGAGACTTTAATCTGCATGTGGACGACTCGAACTGTCCACAAGCAACGCAACTGGTCGCTTCCTTAGCAGGTGCCAATCTTGTACAACAGGTGTCCTCCCCGACCCATAAAGCGGGGCACACCTTGGATTTAGTCTTCACTAATATCACTACCATCGATATGGAGACCCCGTCCCCGTTGGTCTGGTCAGACCACTACCTGATCCCTTTCTCAATTACTCTGCCAAAATCGGGTCAAGCGAAAGACACGCGTTTTATTCAAAAAAGAAATTGGAAGAACCTGTCTGAAGCTTCATTAAGCCCTATTCTGCAGGACAATTACCCCCGCCTATCCTCTGACCCCAATGTAGATGCAGCTGCTATACATCAATGGATTGCCACTGCGGTGGAGTCCGTTGCGCCGGTCAGAGTAGTAAAATCTAACAGACTGTCCCCCTCTGCTCCCTGGTTCTCCGATGCCCTCAAAGAATTAAAAAGTAGGTGCAAAAATGGGAACGCCAGTGGAGGCTGCACTACTGTGACCTAGCTAAGGGAACCTACAAAAAGCTTTAAAATATTTTCACAAATCCCTAAAAGCAGCCAGGCGGGACTATATTGTGACACGCATCCACAATGCGGACCACGCCAGTACAGAGGTTTTTAAAGTAGTCCAAACCTTTCTCAAACCCAAGGCAATAGAGACTGGAATAATCCCGTCCCTAGCCTTGTGTGAAAAAATTGCTAGTCATTTTGATACCAAAATTTTAAAGGTCTACGACTCCTTTTTACCTCCCGAGTCAACTGAGAAATCGGATCTCCTACAGGGTATGGGTGAGGTTCTTCCGTTCACCAACTTCGCACCGATTTCGCCTCAGGATGCGCTAGCTGAAATCCAAAAATGCCGTTCTGGCGCCCCTGATGATCCTTGCCCTCCCAAATTGTGGAAAATGCTAGCCCCCTGCCTGTTGGGAGGATTACTTCATATTTGGAATACCTCCCTAGATACAGGCATCTTCCCTGATCAATGGAAGCATGCTACACTTCTCCCTTTGCGAAAGAAACCAAATGGTGACCCAGGCGACCTCAGCAATCTTAGACCCATCTCTCTGCTCCCCGCCCCAGGAAAAATGCTGGAGAAGCTGGTCCAGCGTCAACTGTCCACTTTTATTGAGCAGAATAGTGCTCTGCACGACACACAATCTGGTTTCCGGGCGGGTTTCAGTACGGAGACCGCTCTCCTTGAGGTGGCAGAGTCGGTAAAATGGTCACTGGATTCAGGAGCATCAGCACTGCTGGTGCTCCTGGATCTGTCCGCCGCGTTCGACACTGTCGACCACACCTTGCTGACCCAGAGACTAGAAGGTGTGGGCTTTGGTGGGAAAGTGCTGACCTGGTTGACATCCTATCTGAGCGGGCGTACTCAGCGAGTTGCCCTTCAACCGATTGAATCTAAACCAAAACAGCTCTGGTGCGGTGTCCCCCAGGGCTCAGCTTTGAGCCCTTTGCTTTTTAACCTATACCTAGCTCCACTGTTTTCCCTGATTGCCAACTGGGGTGTGAAGGCGATTTCCTACGCTGACGACACCCAGTTGGTCTTTCCGTTTAAAGAGCGGACGACAGAAGCCTTCAAGAACTTCAAGGGCTGTCTGCGCGATATAGCTTTATGGATGAACTCAAATAAATTAAAACTCAATGCTGGGAAGACAGAGGTTCTGTTCTTCGGGAAAGACCCAGTGCCAGACTCTGATTTATAGTGGCCGTCAGAAATGGGTCCACCACCATCCCCTGCCACACGTATCTGAAATTTAGGGGTGAGATGGGAGGCGGACCTCTCTTTCTCAGCCCAAATACAGCAGGTTTCTGCAACCTGTTTCAGTAAATTAAAAAATCTCAGGAAAGTCCTACACTTCCTACCGGAAGATTGTCGCAAATCAGTAGTCCATGCCACAGTTACATCTAGGCTGGTCTACGCAAATAGCCTATATCTTGGCCTTCCCAATTACGCCATTTGTCGCCTTCAGATGATACAGAATGCGGCTGCGAGGCTGGTTCGTCGCATACCTTTTCAACACCATGTCTCTCCGCATCTACAGAAGCTTCACTGGCTTCCAGTGGAGAGGAGAATTAAATTTAAGGCCATGACACTGGCCTACCGGGCCCTCAACGGAAAATGCCCTGGTTATCTGAAGGATAGACTGTGCCGCTATAAGCAAAATCGTACGCTGCGATCCAATTTTCATAATTTGCTGTGCACCCCACGCTTTGCGAAATCGCGTAGGCGGCAGAGCATTCACAGTCAGAACGGCTTCACTGTGGAATGCTCTACCGGGTCCCTGCGACAGGCCAAGTCAGAAGCCTGTTTCAGAAAGGCCCTGAAAACGTGGCTCTTTATGGCAGATTAATAGGGCCCGTTGGACCCCGGTGCTCGCTCCGGTCGCAATTACCTGCTGCTTCAGCGCCGGGACACCCCTGTTTGGGGTAGCTGTCGCGCTTTATAAGCTTCAGTATTATTATTATTATGATCAAGAAGATTGATGCTGTGGCCATAGACGTTAATCTACTGAGGTGCGATCTCAGGAAAGTCTCTGACAGAGTGACGACCACTGAGTAAGACACTGAGGCCCTCAAGGAAGAGGTCAAGAACCTTAGTGAGACAGTGGTGGAGCTGAAACGACAGGTGATCAAGCTCGATGACCGGGCGGAGGACTCAGAAGGTCGCTCCAGGAGGGGGAACCTAAGATTTGTGGGGTTTCCAGAGGGCGGAAGGGCCGGATGTGAGTTTGTTCTTGGAAGACTGGATCACTCAGGAGATGGCTCCCAAACACTTGTCGAAGTTCTTTAGTGTGGAGCGGGCACACAGAGCGCTGGTTGCCCCCCCTAGGCCTGGAGCGCCTCCTCGCGACATAAATTGCAAAATTATTTAACTTCCGGGATAGGGATCTTTTGCTTCAACTTTCCCACAGCGGCAAGCGGTATTTCTTTGAGGGACATTCCATAACAGTATACCCGGACTACACCCAAAGGGTCCAGGAACAGAGGAAAACCTTCATCACAGTGAAACGGAGACTTGGAGACTTGAACTTAAAATATAGCCTCATGTTCCCGGCAAAACTCAGGGTGGAGAGTGAGGGGCGAGCGTTGTTCTTCTTCTTGAAGCGAGTGACTGGTTGGATGCCAGGGCCCCGGATGGGAGACGCCTGGTCCCTTCTACGAGTTCCATTGGGACACCGTCCTCGCAGTCCTCCTCGAGGGGTCGGAGACAACCTGCACGTCAGAAACCACAAAAAAGAACGATGAGCCTGGGTCGTATCACGGTCAGGCAGGACGGCACCCTGCAGGCCTCTGACTCAGAGGTGGTTCCAGATTCGGTGGACACGACACCAGATATTGAGCGAGGGGCCGGCGGACCTGGCAGTGGCCACGAATGAACTCCATACACTGAACATTATTCGCTGAAATGTACAGATAAGTTTTGTTTTGTATTATAGATAGGATGGTAACCTGACATCTCTGGTCTAAACTGTTACATTACGGGTCCCTGGGAGACCTACATTTTCTGATTGAGGGCGCGGCACCCCCGCCTGTTCCTATAAGTTTCTCCTTTATGGCCTATCCTTAACTTACATCAGATATAGGTTGGGGATCAAGTAGTGCATTTGTTCTGCTGGAAGCACGGGCGGCTGCCGGAGCAGCGACGTCCCCACTAGAGACCAGCGCTGTCGGGGAGGCTTGAGAGTAATCTCGCGCCCCGGCGTCACCAGTTCTCTTGCACAGCGTTTATTGGATGCAATTATTGACATATTAGATAACGCTGGCTTGGGTCAATGCCTTAAGCAGGATATACTGATCTTGAAGTGTCTAAGGGGGAGGGGGGTAGGGGACGGTTTGGGGCGGTGTGTATTGTTTGGTGTGGGAAACAGGAGATGCGAATACCAATTTATACTACTGCCCATGGGTGGGAGGGGGGTACGGGTTTGTTCAGTTTTTATAAGATGGTTTTGTAATGAGGGAACCAACAGGGTCACACAGGATTACACTTGGATACACAGGCTGAAGAATCGACTAGATGAGCGCACTAACCTCGGGCACACACGTCAGGTGCTCAATGTCATATCGTCATGACAGTACAAACGTTGAAGGTCCTTAACTGGAATGTCTGTGGGATGGCAGGCCTAGATAAGCGTCGAAGGATACATACCTTCCTGAAGAGATATAGGATAGCAATAGCGGGACTACAAGAAACACACATATGGGGGAACACATTACTGAACCTACGGAAGAGTTGGAGGGGGCAGATTTATGCCACATCATACTCTGGTTTTGTACGAGGGGCACTTATATGGGTGGTGACAGGGGTCCCATTCCAACACCTCCAGCATGTCCTAGACCCTGATGTACGGTATGTCATCCTGTTTGGAAGGTGGGAAGGGAGGGAAATATGCATTATCAATGTCTACGCCCCCAACTTGGACTGCCCCGACTTCTACCCAACAGTCTTAAAGGCGGCGACCCCGTACCTGGGGGCTGAGGTCCTTCTCTTTGGGGATTTTAATTGCATATTTGACGGGAACTTGGATAGGGAACCCCCTAGAGACCACACTAAACCCGCATGCTGATATCCCTCACTGGTATCCTTCAAGGCATGCAGCTACGTGACGAATGGAGAGCGCGCAATCCCACAAAAAGGGAGTTCTCTTGCTATACCCCCGCAGCTAATACCTTCTCCCGCATTGACCATTGTTGTCTCTCCACTGGCCTGTCTGCTGCCGCACGGGCCATTTCCTATTTACCGAGATCTCTATCCGACCATGCACCATTATTGTTGACGCTGTCCAGCGGACCGGGACGTCCACCTATTCCACTATGGCGGCTTCGAGCTGAGGCCCTTACGGACCCCCCATACGTACAAACCGTGATGGAGGCACTTAGTCATTACTTTGGGGAAAACTGGGGATCCACGGCCGCTAGATCCACGGAGTGGGAGGCAATGAAGGTCGTTAACAGGGGGGTTTGCATGAGGACTACCTATGCAGTCCGGCAGCAACTTAGTGCTGATATTGACACTTTAGAAAAACGACTACAGACCCTAGAGCATTCACTATATAAGACTCCCACTGACATGACGGAGTGGACGCGACACCGAGGTGACCTCCTCGAGGCTTGGTCATGCTTAGAGAAACACAACTATACCACTTACAGGCAGCGATTGTATATGGAGAGGGACAGATCAGGAGCGCTCCTAGCAAGACTCATCCGCACAGAGGCGGTACAGACTCCGGTGTTGAAGCTTCACAATAGTATGGGAAATGAGGTATATACCCAAGATGCGATTATACAGGAATTTGGACTCATTTACATCAGATATGTTCGACTGTAGCACAGATTAGGCCGCAGACATTGCACGACTTTTTAGGGGACATAACACTTCCCATCCTTGAGGAAGAGAATGCTGAAGCCCTATGGGCGCCGTTCACTAGGGGAGAAATATTAACAGCGATCAAAAAACTAAAACCGGAAAAGTGCCCGGGGAGTGACGGTCTCCCCGCTGAATTTTATAAAACGTTTGCCCCACAGTTGGTGGATCATCTGCTGGAGGTATATAGTGAGGCTCTGGATAGGGGGGTCCTTCCTGCCACTATGATGGAAGCATTAGTGTCCATGATCCCGAAACCAGATAGGGATACCCTCTCCCCAGGCCCCTACAGGCCTATCTCTCTTCTCAACATTGATGAGAAAATTCTGAGTGGTGTCTTAGCGGCGCGGCTCTTGCCGTACATGACCCGATTGGTCCATCCAGACTAGGCTGGGTTTGTCCCTGGCCGGAATACAACGCATAACCTGCGCAGACTTGCACATGTCTGGCACGCGCCGCACCTACGGGAGGAGGACTGGGCTCTGTGTCTCCTGGATATCCGACAAGCCTTTGACTCTGTTGAATGGGATTATATGTGGATGGTGCTTGGTCGGATGGGGCTGGGAGATGGCTACCTGAGATGGTTAAAATTGTTATATAATAAACTAAGAGCTCGGATCCGCCTTCGCAATCAGGTATCAGATAGCTTAGAACTCCAGAAAGGTACTCGACAGGGTTGCCCCCTGTCGCCGCTCCTTTTCGCTCTCGCGATGGAGCCCTTGGCGATCTCCCTTTGATGTAGGATGGCGCACCGGGGGATTCGGCTGGGGACGATGGTTCATGTGGTGTCAATGTATGCTGATGACACGTTGGTATACCTCCGGCATCCAAAAGAGGCGGTCCCTGAGCTCCTTAGGGAGCTAAATGGCTTTGGTGAAATATCAGGGCTTTGCCTTAACCCGGGGAAGTCTAAACTATTCCCAATGGGGACCCTGGTGGACCAGGAGGAGGGCGAGCTGCCCATGGTGGGGAAGACCTGGGTTAGAGACACGGTACGCTATCTTGGGGTCAGGCTGGCGCACACACGGGAGGCCTACCTAGAACGCAACATGGGGAATTGTGTGGAAGGCATCCGTAAATCGATTGAATTCTGGAAAGATCTGCCCCTGTCCCTGATGGGACAAGTAGCCTTAATAAAAATGGTGATTCTCCCGCGCTGCTTATACACTATGCAGAACTCCCTCTACCGTATTCCGTGGGTGTACTTCCGGAGGCTGGATCGCCTACTAGTTGATCTATTTTGGGGGTCCAAAAGGAAAAGGGTGAAATTGGATACGCTACAGAGAACGTGGGAGCGGGGAGGACTGGAGGTTCCTAGATTGGGTTTTTATTACATGGTGTTAGAACCGGGTTCACCGATTCCGACACGGTAGCTTGGCGCGAGGCAGGAAGGCACCCGAAGGCAATGTGTTAAGCACTTGTGCAGCACACACTCACACTGACTCAATAATGCGCAACAATAAAGGGGGACACCACACCAGGCTTTGATGTAAAAACAAGATCCTTTATCTCATTTAAATTAGCAGTTGATAAGGCAGATAATCTTAGGCAACATATCAATTCATTTTAGCTTCATAAAACTAGTGCGTAAATTTCATTCAAGCACATTAGAACAGTAGAACGTTACGCCATTAAAAAGGCAGTAGCAATAACCTCCTAGAAAAGCAGGTAACACTGTAGGTCATAGACTGTAGGTCAAAAACATCGAATTCAATGCATTTAGCGACATCCCATTAGCAAGGACTTAGATGCACATTACGCTGGAGATGAGGAGGAACCCGTATCCACCTAGGCGCAACCACATTCAGTACAGTGGGTATCGCAAAGCAGGTAGGCCTACAACATAAGAACACTTTAACTTTTGGCAGGTAAACACCCAGGCCCAATTCATGTAGGTACATTCATTTCATTACGGGCCTTACTGTAGATTAACCACTCAACAGGGTAAACACTTCCCTCATTAGGAGACTTAATGCAGGCATGTGATGAACATAGAAAACACGTTTACATCATCAGAACTAGTTCCTCGCAGGGGGGGTAGAATTACAGGATCCCAGCTCAGGCCCTGTTCGTGAGGCCCAGGTGGTAAGGACTGAACTGGTGTACAGGGCCGGTCCCAGATAAAGGGGGGAGCAGTCAGCGCAGTCACATGAGGGCTCCTGCCCTGCTCAATCTACTCAGGACAGTGCACGGGGGAAGCGTCTCTGGTCGGAGGCCTTCACGATAGCAGGGATTCCCCCCCAGGGCCTCCCGGGCTCACCTGACTGTCCCGGTATTGCTGTCGGGCCTGGATGGGGCCGGGCGCCTCTCCTCCGGTCAACCCGCTTCTATCTGCACATGGGGCCCAGACCGGGGGAGGCGGCCCGTGCTCCCGGACTCTCCGTGCTCCTTGCGGTCTTGTGGGGATCCCGTGGGCTCCCGCTGGCAGTGGAGCCCCTCCGGCGTGGTTCTTCCCTGGGCTCCGGGCCTCCGTCGGCCTCCGGACCCGGGGACCAATGGCGTCGCGGCTTCTTTGGGGGCGCGGCCTCTGACGCGGCCGGTGCTTGCGTCGCCTAGCAACGCCTCCCGCCTTTTTCCAGGCCCAGCGCGGCCTTCACTGTTCCCGCGGCGGCCCTCCCCTTGCTACGGGGGGTCGCGGCGGTGCCCCGGGCGACACAATCTTCCTCCCTCCCGGCGCGGGACGGCGGCGGTGATCCTGGGCGCAACGCCCCTTCAGGACAGCGCGGGGCTGCGGTGGCAACTTGGCAGGCCTCCGCTTCTTCTTCCACGGTCCCTGGGCCGCGGCGGTGAGTTCTCCGGCCCAGCAGGCACACAGGGGAGCGCGCTGCACAGCGCTCAAGGGAACAGTCACCGTCTCCGGCCAGCACCTCGGGGGCAGCAGGTGCTGGTGATTCAGCGCTAGGGTAGCGCACAGGACTGGGGGGCAGGACGCAGGTTATGGGGCCCAGCGCTTAGAAGCACAGCGCTCTGCAGCAGGACACAAAAGGGTGACAGTCCAGCGCTTCCTCAGGGCACAGCATACAGCGCTTTACCTGGTGATCCCCAGCAGTAGCGTAGTTGGGGTTGTTTAGTTTAGTTGCAGTTTCTTGATTGTTGCAGCACGTTGATGGTGGTTACAGTGACTTGGGGGGAAAGGGGGTTTGAGTTGGTGGGCACAAGAGGCAGGTAGGTGCCCTGCAGGCACACTGGAGGTGGTTCCCTGGGTCCCCTCACGCTGGGCAAGGTCAGTGGGTGGAAGGTGTTCCTCAGCTATCTTAGCTCAGCAGTGCCTCAGCCCAGTCAGTACCAGTAGTGTAGGTCTCCCTCCTAGGCCCGACAGCCTATACTCCGACGGAGGTTCCCCCAGGTCCAGTGGTGCCCCAACTGACTAAAAGGTTTCCCTCCAAACCTCTTATACCCCTAGGTCAGGTGACCCTCCTGAAGGCGGCAAAACATAACTCCTCCCCGAGCTGGAAGGTTCTAGAAGCTTCCTCATGTCTGGCTATGAGGCCCAGAGGCGGGGACGGCATGGATACTGTATCATTATGTCCCAGCCTGATCCTGACTACTAGTATGTGTATGCAAAGGCCACTCCGCAGTAGCAGGGGCCTGTGGCAGCCATCTTAATCTGAGAGAGCACCTGCACCTCAGCACTGTTTGGCAGTGGTAAGGCGCCCAGAGACCTAGGTCCAACAAAAGTGTAGTGGCAAAAATGAGGCGCAAAGAGAAAAAAGCGGGGTAAATCCACCCTAGGGCTGACAGGTCTAACACATGGCAACACAGCTTCAACACGCCTCCCAGTGGGTAGATGAGAACGATAACTGGGAGAAGCGGTTGCTGGAAGGTACTCACCGGGGAACCCCTCTTCCGGACCTCCTTATGATGGGATCCCGGGTGCCAGAGGAGCTCCCATATATTATCAGACATGTGGCCGCAACCTGGGAACTCGCAATTAAAACTGCGGTGAAACGAGCGCCCTACGCCCCGGAGGCCCCGTTGTGGGCGGTGGTACCGTTTAAACAAATAAGTCAAACCATGTCCATTCTCAGATGGACGGAGGGAGGCTGTTGTACGATGGGAGATTTGTATTTGGGACAAAAGTTCATCACCAGGGAGGAGGCGGAATCAACGTTTGAGTTAGGCAGGGGGCAATATCTTCAATACGCCAAGATTTCAGCGGTCGCACGGGAGGTGTGGCCGATGTTCCTGGAGGAGCCACCCATTAATGCCACGCTTCAGGCTCTTGTGACCTTGGCGGGGGGCCATAGGCTGGTATCTCACATTTACAGGGCACTAAGGAGGGACCTGAATGTGCACCCGCTCCCGATTCAAGCTAGGTGGGATGCGGTGCTGGGAGAGCCCCTAACAGACTCGGAGTGGCCAAAGGTACATGAAGGGGTTAAGAACATAAGTTCTAATACCAGATTCAAACTTACACAATTCAATATAGTACATCAAACCTATCTGACACCAAGTGTACTTCACAAAATATACCCGGATCGCCCTGCTAGATGTCCCAGGTGTGGGGATGGCGACGCCCAGTTCTTGCACATGATATGGGATTGTCCAGAGCTGTGTCTCTTCTGGGGATCGATACTGGAGAATCTGCTTCGAGTGACGGGGTGGACATTACCCCAATCTATTAAGGAGGTGTTGCTGGGGCTTCTCCCTAGACCTAAAGGGAAAAAGCTTACACGTAGATTCCTCCAGTTGGGGTTGGTTTTGGCCAAGAGAAGGATTGCGATTAGTTGGACGAGTCCGACACCCCCCACGGTAGAGAAGTGGACCGGGGACTTGCGGGAGTGGGCGACGGCAGAGTTAATTCGAATGAGGCGTGTTGGAAGGGATGATAAACTAGAAGAAGATGCGAGGGCCTGGTATGTCATGATCACGGAGGTTCACATGGGGAGGGCCTTGCCTCACCAGTAACAGGAGAACAAAATATTGAAGGTGATAGACCCGACGAGGCAATAAGACCACAGGCCTCTCTTACCCTGAGTGCAGTGTAGAAATGTTTGCACACACACATCATTTGGCCTGTATCGCAAATATCGGGATTGAGGTTTTCCTTATGTTACTCGGGGGTGGTGGGATGGGTAAGTTAAAGTTATTATGTTATGATTTTCTTAATAAGAATGACCTACTTACCTACTTACGTTCCAGTGCAATACTGTATGTATTGATACAAGATTTTGATTATGTGCAATTATTTCTTGATGGGATGGTATTATATCCTTGAGAGGTTACCTCTTATACATAATTGTTTACGAAATGTAACACTGCAACAGAAAGTATTGTACTATGTTTGGACAGCTATGAATCATAATAAAATATATTTAAAAAAATAAATAAAAAAAAGGCAAGCCGTCTGCGCCAGCCACTATGCCCGATTTTTAAATTACTCATTGCCTGAGCTAAAGTCACTGCACTCTAAAAATTATCATCTCAATCCCTCACTTGGCACTACATTGACCAAGCTAGGGATCATGGAAACTAGGCTCTCCTTTCATGAACTTGACCATGTCTCCTACCCAGCAGGAAATATCCTGAGACAGGACCCCCATGGGATGCAGGCCCTTACAATCATATACCTAAACACTCGCTCCCTGGCTAAACATAAACTAGATCTATTCCATTTATTGGACTCAGCTAAACCAGATATTCTTTTACTAACTGAAACTTGGATCACACAGGAGTCCGCCCCCGATATCCTGGCCGCCCTACCCAACAACCATTACATCCTACAGGCAAACCATCCTGCGGGGAAAGCTGGCGGAGGGGTTGCAGCCATAATACACCAGGAACTGAAATTCACCACACTAACTACGCTAGACATCACCTGATTATTAAACTGGAATCGGCTCTGATACCCCTAATATGTGTACTACTATACAGGCCCCCTCAGAACATGCCTCTCTTCCCCCAAATACTGGGTGAGCATATGGCCCACTTTATAATTAACCACGCCATAATGTTGTTGATTGGTGATTTTAACTATTGGGCCAATGACACATCAGGAGGTCTACATTCGGCAGAAATGACTGACTTACTTAGTGGACTAAATTGCATCCAACATGTAACATCTCCTTCACACATCAAAGGACACATACTTGACCAAATTTGGACATCTAACCTCACAGTCTCTGCACTATCAGTGTCACCCTGTACTTGGTCAGATCACTTTCTAATAGAATTTGTGATCAATAATAGGACGACAAACAAGCCCCCAGCGAAAGAAGGACTCAGGGCAAGAAGCTGGAACAACATTGACATTAATGCCTTTTGCAGGTCACTGGCCACTGTTGTTCCCACCAAACAAGCTTCTGTTGACCTAAGTGAGGAAAGCATAACGGCATGGCTCACAGCAGCTAGTAACTAATATGCCCCCCTGAGGACAATAAAAGCAGCCAGACGTCACGAGGCCCAGCGCTCGTTCTCAGAAGACTTAAAAATTCAAAACCTAGCTCTGCAACAAACTGAAAGGAAATGGAGACAGAATTTTTCTCCTGAAAAAAAAGAGATCCACCTAGCTCAACTCAAGGAATACAAAAAATCTATTCAATCCACTAAGGCCACTTATTTCTCCTCTAAGATTATGAGTTCCACCAATAAATTAAAAGAAATATTCTCAATCGTCAATGAGTTATCTAATCCTGACAGAGTTACTAGAAAACCCACCCCTTGTCAGGCACTCTGTAATGCATTGGATACCTTTTTTATCGACGTCAGCGCGATTAAATCCAGCATCCATGCTGGCCATGCTCATGATGCTACGATGTCAAGAAACGCCTGCCTCCTCCATCATTTTCCTGGCAATACGCAGAGATACCTTTTTGGAGCTTCTGTCCAAAGTTAAATCTGGATCTCAAACTGATAGCTGTCCTCCGGCACATCTTAAGAGAAATTTTCACTGCAAACGCAGAGCCGGCACTTTCTCTCATGAACGAATCATTAACTCAGGGCTATGTTCCCAGAGCCTTTAAAAAAGCCTTCATAGTTCCCATTTAAAAAAAAACAGGGGCAGATCCTCTAACCCCGATGAACTATCGCCCCATTTCCCGCCTCCCTTTCCTGGCCAAGGTACTGGAATTCTACGTGGCAAATCGCCTCTGCTCATTCATTGAAAAGTCTCACTTTCTGGACCCCAGGCAAGCAGGCTTCCGACCTGCACATTCAACTGAGACAGTAATATTGACTGTATTGGATGAGCTACGGAGGGAAGCAAACAGGGGCACCCGCAGGTGATAATGAGATCCCACTCGCCCTACCTACAGTTGAGCTGTCACGCAAAGCTCCCCTTGACCTGCCATCTACCCTAATATTTGATCGGCACCTAACACCCTCGACACTCTCTCCGCTCATCCAAACTCACCATTCAAAGTCCAAACCCCGCTCACATGCATCAGCCCCTATCATGCTATCACCTCTCAAGGCCATCCCCCACACTCATTCGGACCCACTAACAAACCTCCATGATCAACTAACCCCATCGGATCCTAATAACGATATCCCCATGCAACCAGATAATGAGATCCCCATGCAACCAGTCCTTACTTGCGGACCTCCCCCTATAATAGAACACACGCCTATACACATAACTAATTATCCTAACTCTGATTGGATCGCACGATTCAATGAATTAGCCATCGGCCTATCCCATCTCGAGAACGAAATGCAAAATCTATCAGCCATTACCAAAGAACTCCTAAACGCACACAGAGCCACTAGTGCCACCATGAAACGAATCAGTTACCAAACTAGCAGATACATCACCAAGAATTCACACCCTGATGACACTAGACAGATTAAGATACCTTCCCCCAACGACCCATCTCGTCCTAGGAGGGCAATTGCTGACCTATCTGACAACGACATATATGACCTCCTCATATCCTATGCCAGTACTACAGACAACAGTAAGTCTCTATGTGGCATCATCCAATCCATTCAAACCAACCCACACAGAGAACCCACTCACAACTACAGATCCATTAATAGAGAAAACCTCACAAATATCAACATAGTGCAGACTGCGCCCACCCTTTCGACCAGCAAGATGAAGTGTGCACTCAACAACTGCAGATCTGCAAGCAAACATGCTCCCGACATATACGATCTCATCATCTCAAATGATCTGGACATTATCGTCCTTACTGAAACATGGCTAAATAGTTCCTCCTCTCCCATCCTAGACCTACTGGTCCCTCCTAGTCACGATATAATCCGCCTAGACAGAACCGTGAAACCCGGTGGCGGGTTAGCCTGCATTTATCGTAACACCATCTCAATCAACCAAGCAGACTCCATCTCTTTATCCTCCTGTGAATATCTCTGTATCAACATCTCCGATGACAAGTGCCTCACCAGCAAACTTCACATAATATACCACCCCCCGGGTGATAATCCGACGTTCATCGATGAGTTAATGAAAGTCATTACATCCAACGACAACTCACAAGTGCCGCAGATTTTCCTGGGAGACTTCAATCTCCATTGGAACAACACAAGTGATCATGATGTAAGCTGTCTTAAATCCTTTCTGTCAGATCAGCATCTGTCCCAATTCTGTGACAGTCCAACCCACAACAAGGGAGAGACACTAGACCTCATCATAGCGAAAACGAACATTGTATCATTAGAATCCATCACCCCATGTGACTGGACCGACCATTACAGCATTTTCTTCTCCATCAATATTGAGGTAATTCCAAAAAGATGCCAACCTACAAAAACAAAACAATGGAAAAGGAATATCCAAAATATTAACCCCATCGCCCTGGTAAACCGATGCAACTCCGCCCTGATCCCCACGACAGACATGGTTGACGTCCATGACCTCACAGTCTTTTACAATTCCACTATGCTTGAAATTCTTGACTCTACAGCGCCCCTCCAAGAAAAAAACGTTTCCTCCAAAATCTCCAAACCATGGTTCAATGAGAACCTGAACTCTGATCGGCGCAAGCTAAGATCAGCTGAACGACTATGGAAATCAGCACCCTCCATTGATCACCTATATCACCTTAGAGTGCTGAGGAATACATACAACAGGAAAATTCTAAAGGCTAAGGCAGACTTCTTCAAAACCCAGCTGAACCAAGCCATTAACCATCCCAAAAAACTATTAGAAATCGTCAAACAACAATCGCGCAACACTCCTAACGCGATGGAACTAAGCGATTCGGCTACCCCAAATTGCGATGAGCTTGCCAATTTCTTCATTGAAAAGACAAAATCCATTGAATACGACATTCAATCTAAGAATGCCCTTCCACAAACTAGTGCTCATAAGTCTACATTTCTCTCACAGATCAAGGACCATTTTAGTATTCC
The DNA here is from genome assembly GCA_963921515.1 of Calotriton arnoldi. Classification (NCBI taxonomy): domain Eukaryota; kingdom Metazoa; phylum Chordata; class Amphibia; order Caudata; family Salamandridae; genus Calotriton; species Calotriton arnoldi. The sequence continues at coordinate 1,469,356 of CAWUFW010000745.1, read as the reverse complement.
GATTGAAATTCCAAAAAACAATGCATCTTGGCACACCTTCTCGCCCATCCCTGAATACGAAATCTATAATACTCTTCTAGCAATTAACCCCTCCAATCACTTCTCTGATCCCTTACCTCCTTTCCTATTCAAAATGATAAAAACCTCTATTCTGCCCTTATGGTCAAAGATTGTAAACGCCTCGCTGAGACAAGGTTCCATACCTGACTGTCTTAAAGTAGGGCAGGTCACACCTATACTAAAGAAAGCCAACTCCCTCTCCTCAGATCTCAACAACTACCGCCCTATATCCAACATCCCCACTTTGGCGAAACTGCTGGAAAAATGTGTACAAATTCAATTATGCAATCACATCGAGAATTACAACCTCCTAGACAAACACCAATCCGGCTTCCGTCAAGGTCACAGCACTGAATCCGCACTTACCCACATAATGGATGACATACTAAAAATGTTAGACCATAACGAATCATGTCTATTGATACTTCTCGATTTATCATCCGCTTTCGACACGGTTAAGCACGACAATCTATTGACCCTACTGGAACGAAGGATGGGCCTAACTGGCCCAGTGTTACAATGGTTCACCTCCTTCCTAAATAACAGAACCCAAAGAATCAAGATGAAGCAATCACTTTCTCAACCCTCCATGGTCACCATAGGGGTTCCACAGGGCTCAGCACTTTCACCCATTCTTTTTAATCTACTCATGGAACCCCTGGCAAACGCACTAAACTCTGCGAACATTCTATATCACCTGTATGCGGACGACACACAACTGTATATGAAAATCTCCTCTCCAGATGACTTCATCTCCCTCAACGCTATTCTACATAATACTCAAAGTTGGCTCACTGGCAACCACCTCATGCTTAACACCCAAAAAACTGAATTCCTTCTCATCTCCCCCCAAACGCACACCCAAGATAGACTTATGGCTGAAGCATCAAACTTTCTTTGACTGCGCTCCCCACATCATCGACTCAGCGAAATCCTTGGGAGTCACCCTAGACAATCACTTGAATATGCAAGCGCAAATCAATGACGCCACCAAGGGAGCTAATCATCAGATGAGTATCCTAAGGAAACTTAAACCCTTCCTCCCACAGACCGACTTAAAAATGGCGGTACAAGCCCTAGTGCTACCAAGATTGGACTATGGAAGCACCACTCTATGCGGTCTTCCCAAATACAAGCTGGCCCCGCTGAGGGCATCTCTTAACGCTGCGGCCAGACTGGTATCAGGAACTAAAAGAAATAACCTCATTTCTCCGACCTTGAAAGTTCTGAACTGGCTACCCTACGAGGCAAGAATACAACTAAAGATCGCCTGCATGACCCATAAAGCCCTGCATAGCAATACCCCCAGCTACTTAACACAAAAGCTTGAGCGGTCGGGAGGATGCAGACAATCGCGAAGTGCGAGTTCACTACTACTGAAACCACAATCCTTCCATAAAAAGAGAACTGGTTGCAGAGCATTCTCAGGGATCCCACCGAAGATTTGGAACTCTCTACCTCCAGATGTACGCAGAATCTCCTCCTTTACCTCCTTCAAAAAAGAAGTAAAAATGCTTCTAATGAACAAATTCACTTCGTAAGACTTTAATTTCTTTAATAACTACTAGCCACCTATGCTATCCATATACCACTGTCTACCTCTTTTGTATTGAATGGCGAATTTCGAATGTATGTATATTACCCCAATCATCTAATGTTTAAAACTGTGTATTGTAAAGCGCTCTGATACCCTCGTGGGTCATGTTCGCGCTATATAAAACTTTATAAATAAAATAAATAAATAAAAATGGTATCCTGGTGGACCGTGTCAGGGAGGCAGGTATCCAGGGGCCAGCTCTCAGATCGATTACATCTTTTTTGGAGGATCGCTTTCAGTCTGTTCGCCTCTTTCACTTTACTGCACCTAACATGAAGATCACGTGCGGTGTACCCCAGGGCTCCTCATTATCTCCGCACCTGTTCAACTTGGACCTACTCGCTCTTATACTGTCCCTAAGAGAAAGGAATGTGAGTACATTCAATTATGCAGACGATCTGCAATTAATATTTTCCATTGACAATACACCCGACTCCATATCCGAATTTCAAGCTACCATGCTGCATATCCGTAACTGGTTGAACAGCAATCATTTAAAACTGAACCCAGATAAAACTGAGTTGATTTTGATAGAGGGCATCTGCAGCCCCTGGAGCCCGCATTTCTGGCCAGCTGAGCAAGGCTCCTCCCCTTCTCCATCTTCATCCGCTAAAAGCCTTGGAGTCACAATCAACCGTGACTTATCCATGAAGTCTCAGATTGGAACCGTAGTCTCTACCTGTTTTTTTCAGCTACGAAAAATAAGGAAAATAAGCAGATTCCTCACTAGGGAAGCCCTGGTGCAGGTAGTTTTAGCCCTGGTCATGTCCCACATCGATTATGCTAACTCCCTATACTTTGGCCTGCCTTCATATCTGATAAAGAGACTGCAACTTGTGCAGAACCAGGCCGCAAGACTCATTTATTGGCAGCCCAGATGGCAACATGCTTCCCCTCTCATGAAGAAACTACATTGGCTCCCTGTATTCCAATGTTGTACTTTTAAAATCGGCTGTCTTATCTTTAAATCGCTACGTGGCGCATGCCCAGAATTTATCTCTAATATCATTCAGAGATACACAACCACCCGCAATCTGCGATCAGCCCTCACGAACCTGCTGGTCATCCCGTATTATAAATCAAAACAGCTAGGTGGAAGCAGATTTGCGGTACTGGCTCCCCGCTTTTGGAACGCCCTGCCCCCTGATATTAGATCCTGCACAGACCTTCTGAGATTCAGGAAACTCCTCAAAACATGGCTGTTTACCCAGGCATATGATTAACCTCAAACATGGCTGCTTACCCAGACATCTGATTAACCGTCCAGGAACTCGGCCACATCTAGTTAGCGCCAAGAAACCAATCAGTGTATGTGCGCTCTATAAATAATTTTATTATAACATAACATGTTTGAGACCTGGGTTCAATTCCCTTTGATAGTTCAAACCTTTGGATTTATATTTTTTCAAACATTTTCAATTTTGCATTTGTAATAGTGATTTTTTTATATAATTAAAATGAGAGTAATCATACTACAAATGTTTATGCTTCTAATTTTCTTTTTTTGCATGTTGTGTACACTATTAAATATAAAATTATTTTGTTTACATTACCTGAGGAGTGCTTTGAACTTGAGTTTACACACTAGTGTTTCTGTTCTAAAAGTCTAGTTACAGAGGCTATGGATACTACGAAATGCCATGGTCATATGCTGATGTAAGCAGGTAATATTGGTTGGCCATTCTGTAGAACAACTTTGGCGCTGATTTGGCTACTATACCCATTACTTTTGCTAAGTTTAGATTGAGACTTTGTTTTAGTCTTGCTTGAAAGAATGTGGCTTAGAACCAGGTTATTAATTTAAAACCTTTTTCTCAAATGGCGTATTATTATTTTCTTTGCAGACTTACCTGATTCTGCAGTTCATTACCACCTTTTATGTTCACTTAACCTTGTACACGAAACCATCAGCTTCAACTGGTACTTTTCAAGGTAAACATTAACCTTATTAATAGATATTGCTCTGGATCTTTATCACTATTAATATAATGCTGCTTGCTGCCTTCTTCTCTTGTTATTCCCACTGAAAGGAGTTATTGGTGTATCTAATTTAAGAATAGTTGCGAGTCTTTCTGAGCTAAAAAAATATGTGTGAGTATTGCATGTCATATATTGTTGCACTTATGTTGTCACTGTTATTTGAGGAACTGAAGTAATCTTAATATTGCTCCTGTCATTATAACTTTTTATATGTACTTTTTATTTTTATTTTTTGCTTTTCTTGTCTTTTGTGTTAACAAATTATGTCCCTGTTTATTGTCTAATTCAGTGGTTCTTAACCTATGGTCAGGTGACCCCAGTGGGTTCGGGAAGCCTACTCAGGGGGCCGCAACTGCTTAGAAAATGAAATAATATTTAGAGATTAATAAATTGTATCTAAATAAAGAAGCAAAATGTACAATTCAAATTTCTAAAAAATTCTGTAAATGTGAAGGAATTTGAAATTGGCTTCTAAAATTTAAGTCAGTATCCTAAGTTAGATTGATTCATGGGAGCAGTGCAAATACATCAAACAGAATATAGTATGAATGATGAGTGGCCTCAGTTAAATTTAGAAAACCTCCAATATTTGAATCAAAATTAAAATGTAGAATTTTTTTATATTTTAATTAAATAAACTAGTTAGTCGTTGTATATTTGTTTGATGAATGCTTGTTTCTTAATTTTTTATGTATTGTTTTGCGGCTCAAATTATCGAAAATGCTTAAGCCGGGGTCCCTGGCTTTCAGCAATTACTGAGTGAGGTTCCCGAATTCCAATAATGGTTCAGTGGGGGTCCCCAGCTTCCAGTAATGGTTAAGTGGGTGTCCACAGAAGACAAAAGGTTAAGAACCAATGGTCTAATCTGTCAAACTGCTGATATTTTCTACGATGAAGTAGCAACTTATTTCAGATAGTTTACGCTGTGAAACATGTTGGCAGAAGGGCAGAAAATCTTAACAGTTGTTAAGTAAGGGTGAGCGTAACTTGCGTAATTTGTTGTCACGTAATTATGGGAAATTATAGCAAAATTACACAAGATTATGTGGAATACCCTGCATTTAGCACTATTTTCTTAGCGCAAAATGCTCCCTTGGGGCCAAAATGAACCCAATGATGCATTTTCCACTAAAAAATAGCGCAAAATGCAGTAGAACAGGAACAGCAGCAGGCGTTTTTGCTCTACTCCAAATTACACAAACGGGTGTAATCACAATTTTCTGTAATTTCATGTCACAAGAGTAAAGCAAAATTACCGAAATTACTCTGACTACTCTGGTAAAAGATGCATGTATATTTTTTGAGGATTAGTGACAGAAGCTCTCTTTCAGACAGCTGTGCTGTCAAGCCACACCTACAACAGTGAGCAGCAAAAGCCTCCAGTGACAAAGGCTGTTCCTAGGTGTTTCTAGGAGTCCCAAGAGTGAGCACCTCTAGTATGCGGTAACACCGGCTGTTATTTGGTGTGTCTAAATTAAAAAGAGCAGCTTCAATTTGTTAGAGTGCAACTGTAAAGTAACTGGAATGTAAATACCAAAAATAATAATAAATGTGGCAGTACTTATATTAGCAAGACTGGATTTACTGTTTCTATAACAGTAATATATTTAAGAAGTACAACAATCAACAACATAGATGAAGGTCTACAGTGGCGCATACAAACAGCAACTTTTAAGTAGGGCCGGAGTGGCACACAGAGCCAGCAATGTAAAAGAAGAAGAATAAAGGGGGATAGCACCAGTGTAATAGATGGACAGCAGTGGCACGTTCAACCAGCAACATTGATGAAAGACCACAATGGTACATACAGCCAGTGTCATAGAAGAATCACTATAATGCCACATATAGACTGTGTTAGGGGTATGCTTACAATGAAACGAAGCCAGACAATTCAATTTGAGGAATGAAGTGGGAACCTAAGAGAAGTAATGACACAGCTCATCAAGAAAAGTGTGTGAATGCTAGATAATATGTCTCTGATATTTTTTGTGTGCTTTTTCCACACCAAAAAAACATTTTCTTTGAAAATAACACATGACTAATAATATTGAGCATTTGCATATTTGACTTGCTGTGAGTAAACATTTACTCATAATATAAAACATGTTGCTCTTAGAGAGGAAACCCTTCTTTTCAAGATGGCACCTAGCTACACCAAAGAGTCCTTGCCACATGCTGAAAACAATGCATCTCATGCACTACAATAGATGCGCTGTCTAGTAGGCTAAACTATACACTAAACTGTCAATAGAATGAGGAGTGACATGTTTACTCCGCTGGGGAACTGTAATTAAATGTTTTTATAACAGTGGTGAAAAAAGCTCTGCCAGACAGTTGAGCTCTGAAGCAAGAGATTAAAAAGATATAGGTCATAGAGTGGGATCTCTAAATTATAGATTATGTAGGTAAATAAACGCCTCAAGTAAACGTGTGTTGTGTGCTAAATGCCACATACAGCTGGTCACCTATCAGGTGTTGGTTTTTTCCACTTTCTGCCTTTTTTCGGTCGGTAAGTGTTGATTGTTTATGCTGGCCACACTTCCACAGAAAGTCAAATGACTATGAACCATATCTTTGCTTTGTAAATTTGGTATCAATATGATTGGGAAACTTCATTGAGAGTACCACTTTCTATTTTTGTCGACCAATGAACATAAAAACAACTACTGTTTTAATTCTCAGTAATGGTATTGTGGATCTTTGAGGCATTTGTTTGCACGTATTTGTAAATCCGCGTGGGCTTGGAACTAGGGGCCCGCATAGTGTTTATGACAGGAGTAGTCTTGCAGGTATCTTGATTATTGGCCTGCAATTAGTTTCTTAAATCTCATGCTTTTCCTATGTTTATGCCCTATCATATTTTTTTCCCTACAAACTGACAGTGTTTCCTCCGAGTATAAGATTGTGCTAGTTCCCACCCAGATCGCGGGAGGGGGAGGGGGAGGCCTGGTTAGATTGTTGATGCCTTCTTATAAGATTCTCCCTTTTAGAGAGTCAGTCAAGTAGTGCGGATGATAACACGCCAAGAAGCAAAGACAGATAACTGGACCACTCCTGCAGGGTAGTGATAAGAAGGTAGATTAGTCAGTGAACAGTTCTTGAATAGTTTGCAAGATTCCAGCCACACTTGTCTGAATCCTGCGTTTGATCGCCTTCCTGCTTACAGTTTCCTGCTAGGAATGTTTTCTCCCTGGAAAACGTGTCTTTCCGCACTCTCTTTATTAGGAGACCGGAGTGCGTAGTGGGAGGGCTGCGGAAATCCAGCCAGGCAGGCACAGCCTAGAGCAGCGTGAAACAACAGACATTGTTCTAAAAATGAACTATAATTTGGAAGACTACAAATTAACTGTACCCAAATGTTTCACCTCCTCGAAGGAACCCGCGGAGTGCGCCCCTAGCTGCAGCGACCTTGTTTGCGAAAAGATTAACATTTGAAGGTCATTTTTCCCAGTTGAAGCACCATAACAAGAATGTTTTTAATCCGGCGGTTAAGCTAATTCACATGCCGAAAAACTCCAGAGAAGCGATAATGTGGAAAGATCCAGCCGGATTGCTGATCAGCCGTGGCTGTGCCTAGAAAGGCCGTTCCAGCCTTAATTTCTTCGATATTTGAAAGACACCTGTGCGGAAATCACGAAGCAAGCTCCCTCCCTAAAACTTCCAGGCAGCTCGAGCTCTCTGGAGGCTGGCGGAGGCGGGGAGCTCGCGCTCGCAGTTCCTGCACTAGGCATGCTCAGTCTCAGCGGGAGCTCTGGCTGAGCTCTATCACCACACCGAGAGGCGGCCGCGGGACAGGCAGATGGACGAGAGCGCACGGCTGCCGCCTGGTAAGCCGTTAACCCCTTCTACTTCTTGCACGCCTCTGATGGGCAGCAGCGGCTAGTTTCCGAGCTGTGGGCAGCGTGTTGTGTTTCTTCCTCAGCATTGCTTCGCTTTAAGGGCATTCACAGGGAGCGAAATGCCAGTCAACAGCTGCCTTTCGCATCACGCCGTTTGTGTTTGTTTCTTCTTTGTAATTGTGAGACGTACAGAAACAACCTGCACAGCCGAGGCAGTTTACCCAGACTTGTGGGCAGCGGCAACGCTGAGAGGAATAGGGCAGCCTTGTTTAGGGGACGCACCTCTTTTTGTTCGCATGAAGAAGTATAACAAGTGTCCGTGCATGTGAAAAGAGTTTGGTGCACGCTCCGATGCCTGCCAGATTTGTCTCTGCGTGTATTGTGCATAAGTACCCTCACTCCTCTCCAACCCCTCTGCTCTCGCACATGTTTATTGCGGTGCATAGCCCCATGCATTGTACTGTATTGTATTTGCATTTATATAGCGCTTACTGCTGTTGCAATCTTCTTGTGTGAAAAATTGCAGCGTGATCCATCCCAGTGAGGGCAGGGCAGCAGTGCATGACTGAACGCTTCATCAAACACAATGGTGCCACACAACAGTCTGTGCACCCAAAGTACATGGGTTCACAAAGACGATTTGTCTTCAAAGTTCCAACTGTACTTTTTTACAGGAAAATTATTTCTGTGATGTGAGCGCCTCCCAGACATGGGCTTCTGTATTTGAAGCTGGCACTTGTGGAGCTAATGTGCGTTTTTTATTGTCTCTTTCTTTATAGTTCACTGTTTTATGCAAACAGATCAGACGCACATTTCAAAGTTGGGAAATACTTTGGGGACATTGAGAATTGATGACAGGTAATTACCCCTGAAATCCAGGGGTGTTGTGGTAGTGAGCATTCACCTTGGGTTCAGGAGCTGGGTCACATTTTCAACAAAGCTGCTTTCCAATAGTAAGCTTCATTTACATTCAATGTATGTAAATTTACCTTACATTGATATCCTGAAAATCTTGTGTGGATGCCTGCCTTGTGGACCTACACTGGATTCCTCTGCTGTTGGATACTGTGGCTACTATATCAGTTGGCGAAATTCAGTGACTTATCCTTTTTGCGATAATTTACCAGTGTAAGAGAAGAAGGCACTTTAAGGGTGGGATGTTAGCAGTTCCAGTGTGTGAGCCCATGACAGTCTCCAACTGACAGAAGCCATTCGCTTCCCTTTAGTATGTTCTGGTTGGAACAGAAGGCCTTGCAAATCTTTTTAATCCGATTTCTGCTTAGAGCTCTGCCCAGCACAGGGGCTTATTTTCCAAGGTTCCTCCTGGAGCAAAGGAACAACATGTGCAGAGGAAGTGTTCCAAAATGACACAACTTAGCTCCTTAGCAGGGTGTCGTGCAATGGAGGACTCTACGGCAATAAAGTTGATTATAGACTTCAGTCACAAGAAGAAATAAGCTAAGAGTCCTGGATTGGAAAATATAGTGTGTTTGGCAAAATTAATATCAGTAGGATGTCGGCTTCGCAAGCCCATCCTTCAGACTGCCAACTGCTAATAGCCACACATGCTATTGGTAGAAACAGTAAAATTACTATCGGCTGGTAGCTTCTTACAGTAGTACACCATAGATGTCTTACTAGCCTGGAAACCCATTTGTTATATACATCAGTTGTAAACATTAACATTGACCTCCATCCTTCTCTTCCACTGACCTCCCGCACACAGCCTCTCCAGTAACTCCCAAACTGCCTCCACAACCTGTAGGTGAGCTATTCATTATTGCAACCTCTGCATCTAACTTGTAGGTTTAGATGGAAAGACGCCTATGGATTCCTGGGCTGTCTTCGATTTCCATCTGTGATGCGTTTTGCCAGTGTGTACAGCAGTGTTTCAATGGACTTAATACATGTAGCATTCTGGCAACCTATTGCTAAGCTTTTACAGATTGGACTCTAGTGGCAGAAGATGCTTGTTGTACGTTTGTGTAGCCTACTCTTCTGCATGGATTGTTATTTTGTAACTACTCACACTCTGCATTGCGGTGACAAAATAAATACAGACGTTTGGTTGTACATTACGTTTTGCGACAACTGGTGCACCACAGACTAGTTATGGAATTGCACGAAATCTGTATATTTCAATTATGCCGGAAGGAAGTAACCCCAGACCTCATTTTTTCTGAAGGTCGGTAGAATGATTGCCATTAAATTGAGTGATAGAAAAACCTCTTATCTACAGAGCTTACAAATCAGAAATGTGTTAAGAAGCAGCACTATATAAAACAAGCATTAGCAAAGCCAATAGGTGTCTCCTACAAGAGGTACTGACGAAGTTAATGTTTATTTAGCTATGTTGTACAGCAGCGTAGACAACAGAGGGAGGGCATGTGGGGGGCAACCCAGACAATGGCAGGAGAGTGGGTGGGGGGGTCAACATTTACAACGGAGGATGGTCGGGATGGGTGGGGCAAGCAGACGGACAGTGGTGGGCTGGAGAGGGGTGCTGGGAGCAAACGCACAGACAACGAAGGGTAGGAGGGAGGTGCTGGGGGCTAGCAGACAGACAACAGAGGGTGGCAGGAAGATGCTTGGGGTAATCAGATGGACAACAGAGGATTGGCTGGAGGAATACAGAGGGGTGAGTAGTACACAAGGGTGACTTAGAGTGCTTAAACACAAAGAAAAAAGTAGCACCTTAAAAAAATGAGCAGTTAAAAGACACTAGTAATGTGTCCATTCTTCAGGGGAGGGACAAACACACAAAGAGTAAGAGGAAGGAAGCCTATGGCAGCTGACCAAGAGAAAGAAGCAAATGAGAGTGACAATGAAGCCAACAAATGGTAAGCAATGGACAGTCTCTGAGCCCACTATTAGAAGACAAAAGTCAAACAAGAGACAACATGTGCTGTCTTGGATGAGACATAAAATTAAGTTGTTATTATTATGAGTACACCTGCTGCATCATTCTCACTCATGCGGATTGACCGCAAGTGAACAATTAGCATGCCTCTGCATCTCAGGCAATCCACTATCGCTGCCGCAATTCTGGAAGTACCTCAAGACCTGGCTCTTCACCTGAACCGCAGACCCACTCCTCCACCACCCCCACCCAGCGCCTTGAGACCCTCATGGGTGAGTAGTCGCGCTTTCAAAGAACACTGATTGACTGATTATGTATCATGAAAATCTGCATTTGTACTTTCTAAAAAAATATCTCCACAGAGAAATTCAGCACCCACTTTAAACGTGGTGGTGCTCCTTTTTATTTTTTACCTCGAAAGCACATTTAAGGCCAGATTCACAAAGATAAGTTTGTATTTTTAGATCACTGAAGTGTAGCTATACAATTACACGTTGGTGTAAATCTGTACTTCTTTTATGTTTACCATTTCCGAGTGTAGATTTTCTCCCAGGTATAGACTTCACAGTTTCCGCCCCTTATGAGAGGTGAGGGGAGACTCCTGCGATTGTATTTATGTATGAAAGTTCCTGTTAGCAACTTTTCTTCTTTTTGTGGAGATTTCCTCCACCGGGATTTAGATCTCCAGATTGCAAAACACAGGGAAGTTTATTAATCTTTATTTAAACAAAATTCAAATTAATGTAAAATAAAAACGGAACATACATTTTAAACAAATAATATGAACCTAGGACTACTTAAAGAAAAAGATATAACTCCCTACCTCCTAAAATTAACTTGGTCTTAATTTGTTAATTCATTTTTAAAATATTATTTTTGAACAATTCTTTAAAAGTACAATCATACACCCTAACTGCATTTGTATTTAATTTGTAATAAACTTGGTTATAAGTTATTGTTTTAAATTTTTTTTTTTTTACTTTTTAAACTAAGTTAAAATGTAATTTAATGTATTCCAATTTTATGTCTATTAGTACATTAAAAATAATAAAATTTAGAATGAACCCTTATGGGGTGATAGTGTTATAGCCTACCTCTATTGCTTTCAATGGAAGTGTGTTTCCATACCAGAGGCTTTCTACGTGTGGTGCTTGACTTACACCAAGTCATGGTTGGAGAACATTTACGATGTTTAACTCTATTTTGTCACTATTTGGGCTGTAGAATTTGAAGTGTATTTTGTGAATTAGCGATTGGCATACTCTTATATGGCTGTGTGTTCTATATCAGCACTTCCCTCCCTAAACCCCTTCTTAAATTTCCCTAGACCCCACCCATTTTGTAGTAATTCCCATTTTCCCACCACTCCCCCTTGTCCCTCTCACATTTACCACTAAATCCTACACTTATGTGTGTGATCATCTCAGCCACCAGGGCGCAGCACTATGCACAGAAAAGATAGAATAAGCAGAGGTGGAAATCTCTGGCCTTGGGTTTGTGAATTGCATTTTGTAGTATGTGAAGTAGTACTACTGGAGTACTGCTTCACGTATTCAACAATGTCTTTGGTGAAAGGGTGTTTACATTAGCCTACCAGGCAAAAAGGTTAAGCAGTAATCAAACAGATGGGCATACACAAGCAGTCTGTTTAGAATGATTAAACTCCTTTTTCAAGGAGATCCTTAAAACATTAGCTGTCAGGTGTGCAGGCAGCAACTGCTCGCAGAGCAGCGGGTATATCTGTGCCTCAATGAAATAGTGCTGGCCACTGTCAAGCGTGGTGCACACCAGTGGCTTAACAACAGCCCCCGCAGTGCGGGGGGGCCTCCCGAGCTCCAGGGGGGCCCCTCCGGCACCGTGCACAGGTGGGCATGAGAGCTCCTGACTGGGCCTGGAGTGTGGAGGGCCCCCTCCATTCACTTAGTAGGGGGGCTCCCTCAAGTTTATTTACGCCACTGGTGCACACACTGATCGTGTGAGCCTGGGCAGAAGATTGCTGCCTTTTTTGTCATATTTTGTAATGTTGCCCTGAACACTGCCTTGGTGTACGTGCATAAACCAACGCTTTGCACCAGTTTATGCAGTTGGGGTTTAAAAAATGTAATTCAAATAGGCCTGGAAGAGATGCATAGAGCAATAGTAGTGCGATTACAGAGCTCTGTACACGCTTCATGATAGGTATGTATGTTAAGAGGTGGAAAGTGAATAAGCAGAGTGGTTGTGCTCCTTCCCTGCATTCAAATTCCATTTCATTATGAAAATGATGCACTTTACACAGTGATCACAAAGCCTTTTTCATAAACCGTCTTTAGATGTGATATACACAACAGTTTAACCATAGACCTTCTACCTTGTCTATCATTTAGGATAGTAGCAGTTATCTCCCTGCTAGAATGAAGGTACTGTAGTCTAAACTAAGACATCTACAGAACAGCAATTCAGCTTTAAAACCTCCCGGCTCCTAAATGGTAGTTTGCTTCCTATTGATAGGACACTGCAAACGTCTACTTTAAAAACTTCGCATGCAGTGTTTTCACAAGGTACATTCTTATTTTGATTAATTAAAATGTATTTCATTCTGTATAAATGTGGATTGTGGAAGCCATAAGTATATAGAACAGATGGGCGGATCATTTCTCTGAAAATGTGTCCAGGCATGTTCAGTGCTGTACCCATTTCTTCCCAATAGGCTGTAACATCTGGAAGCAAGTAGGAGTAGCAGGCAGTGTTTATGTTTGGACAGCAGCACAATGTATTACTCTTCTACTTACTGTTCATGAAAATATAACACTACAAATAGAAAGATTAGAAGTATATTGCATGTTGCCATCCACTTGAACCCCCCCCCCCCCCCCTGTCTTCTCTTCGTTTGTTCTTATTTACTGTTTGGAAGTGAGAAATAGGGCAGTTGAGTTTTGAAAAGCACCAGTGCTTTCCTGGTGCTGGATGGATTGTTTCCAATATTTAACAACTGTATTTTATGTCAGTTAAAGTATAATATTGGCGCTTTGATGGTTACCCAACACCCCCTGAGCTGAAGATTTCCTGCCATCACCAACCTCGCAATGAACTCTGTGGAATTAATTTCCCGTCTAAAGTTGTACTCATGCCCCTGGTGAATAATGGAGATCAAAGCAAGTTAGTATCAAATAGGTGATCAGCGGTCATCTTCACCATCAGTGAATAGGGTATAGTCTATGATGTGCAAGGTAGCGGTCTCCATGCTGCAACATGACCGGAAACCAGGCTGGTAGCTGTGCAGGAGATGGTTGTCATTGATAATGATCTTGAAGTTGAACATAGACTGTTTTTTCAATTATCTTGCTGATCTATTTTAAGGTGAGTGATTGTCCGGTATTTGGTGAGGTCATCAGGGCCTAATGTAGGTTTCTTTAGGAGTGGGAACATCTGACCAGATTTGAGAGCTTCTTGGGCAATGTCTTGAGAGAGGAAGTTATTGACTGTGGTGAGTAAATGTGAAAAAGCGTTCCCAGAGAGAGCTTTGAAGGACGAGGGTAAGATATAATCTTCATAAGAAGTGTTGAGTATGTCTACGAGATCTGGGAGAGTTAGGACTTTAAAGGCTGACCATTGTGGGAGTCTACTAGATGGGGTGGACATAAAAGGAGAAGCAAGCTTGTTGTTGGGTATGTGTTGTTTGTGGAGTGAGGAATATGTGGTTGTGGCAGGGGTTAAGAGGTTAATGCAGTGTTTCATTCTCTTGACAAGCGTTCTGCTTCTGTTAGTGACATCACTGGTAGTATTGGTATAGTACTTTGCTTGACTGATGTAATATACTGCCTGTATGTTGCGTTGAGCGACTTCATTATCATGAAGTCATCAGAAGTTTTGTTTTTGTTCCATATTCCTTTTTTTTGTCTGTGTTGTCGGAGTGTGTATTGTGAGCAACGTCTTTAGAGTATCCAGGTACTGGGGGCTTCGTCATGCACTTTTGTGTTTTTATTGGGACTTAGATGTTGACATAGTTTTCCAAAAAAGTGTTCATGTGGTTTAGAAGGGTGTTGGCTTCAGACATGGACTTGATAGGGTGAGAGATGAGTTCAAGCTTTATGATGTCTTTGAAGGATCTAAAGGTTTGGGCTTTTTTTTGTGCTGACCTTGGTTTGCTGGTGGGACGCTGAGCAGGGAGATAGGGATGTCAAAGTGTCATTGTGGAGTTATGTTAGTATGATAGAGCCAAATTGTTTAATTTGTGGGCTTCCACATGCCATATGTTTTTCACCTTGTATATGAATTGCACTTACTTTTTTGCGCTATGGCAAAAGGTGCTGGTTGAAATGGGGAAGGTATTAAGGTAAATGTTTGCAACAGATGCTTCTCCTACATTATTGGCCCTGTAGCTGAAGCTCTACCCCCCCCCCCACGCCCTCACACACCCAACATTTGTAGGGCTTGCAGTGACTACTGTATACAGATGTATTGCTCGCATTTGGATGCTGAAGATTCTGTCCTACTCCTGTGCTTGGCTACCTGACTTAGCACTATACAGTAAAAAAGAATAATGGTAATACATAATTGTGTATTCCCAACAATGCCCCAAAATGGGTTGAATTTTTATTTTATGTGCTTAGAGCCAAGGTGGGACAATGGTGTAGTCCACTGATGGTTGCTATATGGATTGGAGAAACAAAAAGCTTTGGTCATAATTTGTGTTGGGTCAGAGGTCTTTCTAATTTTTGGGAAATTATGCAACTTTACTTTGGTCTACTACCTGTGATACCTCTTTGCTCTTCCTCTTTATTTCAGGTGCAACATTGATTTGCATATGTGCTTTTAATGATTTGGGGCATATATTGCACGTAAGAGTCGTTCAATTTAACAGTCTTTTGTTTTTGGTTCTTATGTTGCTGTTTTTTTTTTTACTTGATCTTCAAAACAGGTTTTAAAAATAAGAGCAAGCTAATTGACGAGAGCAAAGTATTTAGTTTGGGGTGTGAGAGCGAGTTTGGACATTGAAAAGGTTGGGCATGATTGTGTGGCCTGTGGAGACTGTGATGAATTTCAAAATATTCTTATGTTTCTCATAGTTGCCAGTGGTGTGCCCAAATACGCCATGGAAGACTGTTACTTTTGATATTACGGGACCAATAGAAGTAGGATAATTTAGTTGGTGGGTAATTTCAGTAAATACTAAGCAGTAGGTGTAATTAATTGAGTGAATGCTGATAAAGTTTATATTTTTATCCGAGGCATTTAGACATGAGGATTTACAGAAATGCTTTGTAATCAGCAATCGTGTACTTTAAGTCGGAGAGTATAGTAGAGTTTAAAGAATGACATGGAATTGACCATAAGTTTACCTTACACGATAAGCCCAGTGTCCAATAATTTTTTTTTTTTAAACAAGCTTTTATTAGCTTAGCACAGAATTCATATAGAACAACACCACCCTTGGATGCACAATGGCTAAGCAGTTAATATTACATTAAGGGCCTGATTATGATGTCAGTGGGAAAGCTTCCGACCGCAGGCCAGGGGCTTTCCCACCGACATCAACGATTTCAATTCCGACCGCCTGATTGCAATTTAGGAGGTCGGAATTGAAACCGGCCGGTCATTTCGGCTGGCTTTCAATTGGCTCAAAGAGCCCGTTGTCAAGTTGGAACCGGCACGTAATCCCTATACGACGGCGTTTCCGCCATCGGGATTATGATGTCTGTTTCCAACAGGCTTTCCATGTCTGGCTTTCCATGTCTGGCTTCTCCACATGGAAAGCCTGTCGGAAAGCGACTTTGGGGGCCCTAGCAGGGCCCCCATACCTCCACAGCCTCTGGCTGGGTGCTTAGGGGGCTCCTATGGTGCACCCTGTAAATTCCTGCGCAGTGTGGCAGGCACCTTAGAGGTGCCTGAAACGCGGTGCAGGGATAAACAGAATCTCCCATTTCTCTATGGGAGCTTGTGCTACGGCCGGTTTACGGGAACAGCACAAGCTCCCATAGAGAAATGGGAGTATGCGACCGCACCATGTGCAGTCGCATTGTAATATTGCGGTCTGGACTGCCGACTGGAGGTAGGTCGGTCCCGAATCCGCGATGATGTCGGTCAGAGGCAACTCTGACCGACACCATAATCAGGGCCTTGGTGTCACCATGTCTCTATAACGTCAATATGCATAGAGTTTAACTTTGTTCTTCCTTTTTAGGTTTTGCCTGCAGCACGCATGCACAGTCAGCAAAAACGTTTGTCAAAAAAAAAAAAAACTTTTAATTTGGACTTAGAACCAGTCCATTATGTATCATTACTTACCATTGGGTGGCTTTGACGTCTCTTTGGTTTCCTTGCTTCGTATTGGTCATTGCCTCCTACTTCTTGCTGGGTCTTCAAGTGTTTATGCTTGCTGTGATGCATGGACCAAGTACAGTTTTCTGTCTGTGGCCAGTGTTGTTACACTGGCCGCACACTCCTGCAGGTAACTTTTAAAAATGAGTGTGCATACACTCTATGCGAGTGCATGTGTCTCCAGTTCCTCCCTCCTCCTACCATCCGTGCTCTTGCTCCACACACCCTGCCCGTTTACCATTCTGTTGCCGTTCCCTCCTTTCTCCCCACACCTCCCTTGTGTTGCTTGCCCCCATACTCACACCGCCCTCCATTGTGTTGCTGCTACTTCCCTCCTCCCTCACACCTCCTTTGTGTTGCTTGACTCCCCCTGCACTCCCCCTTCCTCTGTGGTGTTGCTGGGGCCTCCCACCTTCACCACACCTCCCTCATGTTGCTTGAGCCAATGCCTGTTGTTGCTAAAACCCCCCACAACTCCCCCTGCCCTCTCCAACCCAACTGTGCTCCACAAAAAATATTTAAAAAAAAGCCTAATTGGTCTTTTGGATGTGATTGCTATTTGGTTTTGTTTTATGTATTTTAAGTATATTTCACAGCAAAGCGGGCTGCTGTACAACATGGCTTAAAAAGCAGCGCTACGGTGTGGTCAGCGCAATGTCGCTTCTTTCTTTACGCCATATTGTAGATCAGCCCGTGCTGCTGTGCAACATGTCTGAAAAACACATTGACAAAGCCAATGGAGCTTGCATAGGCAAAACCTATTGGCTTTTCCAGTACTTGTTTCTTTTCCTTTTTTCCCCCTTCTTCCTCATGTCAGGAGACATATCCGACAAAGCAAAAGAGAGACCTAAACAATCACTTAACTACACCTCCCGCCACTTTATCGACCACAAAGAAACAACCAATCGACTCTTAAAATGTCATCCAGAGTCTAATACATTACTCTAGCAGTGCCACCATTCCCCCGGACTACAACTTCACTCATAGATAATGTGTTGAACCATTCTGGAAAGTGTACAATGGCAAGTATACAATAAACGTTAAGGTATACAAAGAGTACATTGAAATATTAGGGAAATCTACGGAGGGCCCTTGTTATCTTTATATTGTGCCATCAGGGTTTAAAGCATTGCACATAATCTACAAGTGATAGAATCTTTTTGCAATCCTGTGCTGCTTCTTTCTATAGGATACTTAATTGTTGCCACCAACTAATTTATGGATACATTAAGCCATTGCAGTAAATCAAATATGTTTATTTCGGGGTACAGCCCCTGAAGACATAAAAAATTAAATTCTTCACAGTAATATTAGATGCACTGCTTAAAATACAATTCTTATATAAGACATAGAATTCAAAATATAAAAAATGTTTTTTAAGATTACAAAATATTTAAACATTTCTAAAAAGGAACCCCAAACGCCTTCTTCAATCATACATAATGTAAGAATTTGCTTAAACAAAACTGTATCGGAGTCTAAGTATACGTCTTCAGAACTCGAAGTGCAGGCAAGTAGTTCCTAAAACCCAGTGACGGGCATAGAGTGCAAATCCATTTTCTTCTAAAAAGCTGGTACATCGGACCGATATTAGAACGTGCTCTATGTTTTCAGTAGCATTGCCCTGAGACATTTCTAATTGAATAGGGTTTTAGCCTGATTCGGGAGGATTTCATCCAAATACAGTTCAAAGACAGGAAAAGGTTTAGACATCAAGAACTTATTAGATGAGCTGCCATATTTGGTGCTTTGAGGACACTGACGTACAACTAAATTTAAGTATGAAGTCTTCACAATTCCCTTGGTGCCAAGTTTAAAGACCAAGGCTCAGACTACATATCTTCCAAGCCCAAAGCACAGAACTAGTGCTTAACATGGCGTAACCAGAGTAATGAAACAGTTGTATGAAGGGTCAAGATCTCTTGTAAAATATCCCTGTAGAAGCAAAGTTCAACTGTGGACCACAATATAACCCAAAACAGTAAGGATCTAAGAGTGGCAATATGGTCAATTTTCTTAAGGTCAGCATAAAAAAATAGTGGCAACAGAAGTGTGCCCAATGACCGATTAAAAAGAGATCTGACAAAATAATTCTCCCTTAACAGCAACGCCTTTAACATTCTCTATTCCCCAGATTTCAGCATGGCACAGGGCAGCTGCTTGTGCCTAAGCTTTATAAACCTCAAGAACCTGGGATGCAGATTTAGTAATTGTGCCTCTATGCATTTTAAGGATTGCTGCTGCTCTATATAAATCTGCGGCTCTGTTCTTCTCGATATGGGGATTCCAAGATAATATTATCAAAGTTAATACGCAGGTAATCGAATTGGGAACGTTTTTATCAATGCACATTCCCCCTGAACCTCAATACACCACTGAAGGACTTATGCGGGTAGGTGGCCATATATTTTGCATTTTGGATGTTAATGTGTAGGCGCATCGAGTCTTAAAAAATGCAATTCTGAAGTCATATGGGGGTTCTAGAGATAAGGCATCATCAGCGAACAGCAGAGCCGGCGTAGATATCCATCTAGCCTAGGTGAGTCATGTATGCAATTCAAGTGTATGAATAACATCATTGATGTATAGGGAAAATAATGTTTGAGCTAAGTACGGAACCCTGATGCACCTCTCTATGAACAGGGATGTGCTCTGTTAGCTCACCCTACCTACCCCAGCATACCTCCGCATAATTGTTTTCATGGAGTCTGACTAGGATAGACAATAACGGAGAAGGAAGACATTTCGTAACAGAGGGGGGATTGGTATTTTTACAAATCATTGTAACATTACGTTTTGCCAGAAGTAGAGCAAGATTCAGAAACTTCCCATCTGCCCTATGCACCCTGGGGTGCGGGAAAAGACCCAATATAAAGGACTCAAGAATATGGAGTGCCCTGCAACCTGTGACATCGGTTAAAACAGCAGCAACCCTAACCCAATAAGGGGTCAGTACGCCCCAAGCTAATATCATGTGAACAAGTCTGCCTCATCAGTGGGGCATCGAGGACAGTGTGAGGAGGCACCAGGATGGATTTGTGCAGTTTCGCTGGGAGTCAAGTAGGCTCTATTGAGAATATTAAATTGTACATATTTAAATTGCATATTGTGCAAAAGTTGAGATCACAGAAATGTTTTGGGCTTATCTGACTACAAAGAACATCAGTACAGGGTTTTCTGTTGTTTTGATTGAGGGGTAGGATGATTATCTAACAGGATAAAGGCTTCTGGAAGGAGGTTTGGTCAAAAGAGGATGGTGGAAAGATGGCAGTAAAAGAAATAACATGACAAACAAATATTGTATTGGCATAGCCTGTAAAGGATCAGGCTTGTTGCATGCTAAAATATTTCAGCACCAGAAAAATAACTTTACTGATAAAACCATGCATATCTTATTCCTCGGTGTTGTATTAAACAAAATATTAGGAGCTGCTGTTCTTTGTCAAGTAAATAGTTTTATTGAATCTTCTAAAATTATATTTATGATCAAATGAATATTTTTAAAAAACATTTCACGCATATCACATGCGGCCAAATCAATTGGTTTACTTACTATTTCAAGTTTTTCTATTTTGGTCCTAAATCAGTGCATTTACAGAACGCTTCTATCTGATGGTACGGAGGTAAATTATGCTACCTTTGTAAAGGGTAGGAATCTCTCAAGCTTGTTTGCAGTTTGTCCTAAGTACATCAAAGGTTCTTTCAGCCAACACTCTCACTGTGATGTTAGATTTCCACTGATTAGGTGCTTCATTTGATTGCCATTAATATGTTCACCTGTGGCCTCTAGGAGCCCCCTTCTAACACTTACTTTGCTGCCAGTCTGATCCTTTGAATTTAAATTTCAATAAAAAATGTATAAAGTGCAGCAATTATCCAATAGACTGTCCCCACACTATCTGGGGAAAAAACCTGAATAACAATTTAGTTAAAAGAACTATGTTTGAACTTTCTTCCAGAAGGCAATGGGATTATGTTTTGGTCCTAAATGAACAGGAAGTTCATTCCAAAGTTTAGTGGAATGAAAGTAAAAAGATCTCCCTCCAATCCAAGCTTCCTTAATTCTAGGAACTGACAGTAGTGACCGAGAAGATGATTGAAGGGTCCGTGAAGGGTGATAAGGTAAAATATGCACTCCAATGGGCCGTTGCCAGAGCAGGCATTTTGGCAAATGCATAGTGAATTAAAGACCACTCTTCTATCAACTGGGAGCCAGTGTCGACTTTGTAGATGAGAAGAGATGAAGTTCCATTGTGGTGAGCCTAGAAGAAGTCTGGTGGCATTATTTTGAATCCACTGCAGTCTGTCTTGAGGGTCACATACAGAGAATTGCAGTAGTCCAATGTAGACCTAATCACTGCCTGGATACATTGGGCCAAAGGCCGGCAAAACGATCTTACGCATCAGGTGTAAATAGTTGAAAGAGGTCAAACTGACTTTATTCACTTGGGACCGACAGGATAAAATCACCCCAATGTTTCTAACCAAATCTACAGGAATGGGAAGGTGTCTTAGTTCAGCAGGCCACCATCAAGAGGACCAAAAGGAGACTAAACCACCAAAAACTCTGTTTTGTCTCCTTAATTTGCCGACATCCATATAGCGATCTCAGACATGAAATGTTTAATGCTATCAGCCACAGAGTAGTCGTCCACACTAAAGGAGATGATTATCTGGGTATCATCTGCCTGAGATACCAGTTGAAAACCAACAGAACGAATACTTTTGGCCAAGGTTGAATCATATGCATTAAATAATGTAGGTACTCAACCCTTCCTGGACTGTGCCTGACCTCAAGAGGACTTCTAGATCTCTTTATGACCATGGCCTCCCTCCCCCCCCCACCCCCGCACCACTCTGACATTCCCTGAGGACACATGACCTCTTTCCTGACAGCGGAGTCCGAGGATTTGTCCGACGCCCGGTGGAGCTGCTCTGTTCAGCTAATGAGGAGATCGGACTTGGTTCACCCCCTGACCATCACCTGCCCAGCCGGACCTTGGGCACAGTTTCTCCCTTTCTCCCTGTCTTGCCCACCCTCCCCCTCGCCCACCCCGTTGGTGCTTCCTTGAGAGCTATAGGGGAGACTGGCCTCGGACTACCTCACTGGCCGTCACCTACCCATTCGGTCTTTGGGCTGACTTTACCTCTGTCTCTTATTCCTTCCTCCCCCTCGTCCTCTCCCTCTCCCTGAGTGAATTTACTATTTGCATAGTTACAACTCTAACCACTAGTATACGCAGTAGTTCTTTGTACTTAATATCACTATTTTTGTGATTCTGAGCTCTCCCGTTTGCATCTCTCTCCTAAGTGACTCTACAATGTACACATTTCCTTTTCTGCTATCTGTTTCTCTTCTTTGTGGGACTCTTCAACTCGCTGTCTCCCTCCCTCTGTCCCCCTGACCCTTGCCTTTCGCGGATCGTGTCTTTTTCTAGATCGCTAATTTACCCTGGTATTGAATGTGTTATCTTTTTGTATTAATGTGATTTTTCTTTTGCCGTCTGTTCCCCCTCTGTTGACCTGCCAGTTCCGACCCGCCTCCTAGCCCCCTGTCCCTTGTTGCCCTTTGACTAAGCACTCCTTCTCCTCTTGTTGGGGAAAGATCCAATATTCTTACTCTGGAGTCTCAGGGACCCCCTCTGAGAGAGTCCACAGTGTCAAGGGAGCCACGCACAGTTGAGGTATGGTATGGCGCCCCTTACCAAAGCACTCCCTCTCCCCTTGTTGGGGAAGGATCCAGTAGGTAGGCCTTGGAGTCTCAGAGACCCCTCTGAGAGTTTCAACTGCGTAAAGGGAGCCTCACGCAGCGGAGATGTGGGAATGATACCACTTCCCATGGGAGCACAGCTTACCGGACCTTGGACGCGGCTTTTACTCGTCTACCGGTTTGTACCCGCTTCACCCTCCCCCTCCTCTTTCATGCTCTGTCTCTCACCCTCCCCCACCGCTTTCCCTCTTTCATTCTTTGTCTACCTCCTCTGCTCCTATCCCCTCTCCCCTGAATCTCTCCCCCTGTCTGCTACGCCGCCTAGCCCCCTGTCCCTTGTGCCCTTTGACTAAGCACTCCTTCTCCCCTTGTTGGGGAAAGATCCAATATGTATACTCTGGAGTCTCAGTATTCCCTCTGAGAGAGTCCACTGTGCTAAGGGAGCCACTCACAGTTGAGGTTTGGTATGGCGCCCCTTGCCAAAGCACTCCCTCTCCCCTTTTTGGGGAAGGATCCAGTAGGTAGACCTTGGAGTCTCAGAGACCCCTCTGAGAGAGTCCACTGCTTAATAGGGAGCCTCTCGCAACGGAGATGGGGGAATGATGCCACTTCCCCTGGGATCACAGTTTACTGGACTTTGGACGCAGCTATTACGCGTTTACCGGTTTGTGCCCCCGTCACCCTCCCCCTCTTTTTTCTTGCTGTGTCTTTCACCCTCCCGCTCCTCTTTCCCCCTTTCATTCTATGTCTACTCCCCCTGCTCCTACCCCCTCTCCCCTTGTATCTCTCCCCTTGCCTGCTTTTTCCCTTACGTATATGTCCTTATTGTTTGTCTCGACCTAACATCTAATTATGTAGCTATGCTCTAATAACTGTGTAACCTTTGTAACAATGTAACCTGCAACTATGTTCTGATTCTCATGTAAAGCGCTCTGATACCTCCGGGTCTAGCCAGCGCTATATAAATCCTTTCTAATGTTGACTACTAGTCACCTATGCTACCCATATACTACTATCTACCTCTTTGTACTGAATGGCGAATATCGAATGTATGTATACTACCTCAACCATCTAATGTTTAATAACTGTGTATTGTAAAGCGCTCTGATACCCGCGTGGGTCATGTTCGCGCTATATAAAACTTTATAAATAAAATAAAAATAAATAAAAATAAATGAGTCCTGGGGAATACCACATGTGAGATGTCGAGAAGTTAAACGGTAACAAGAACTGAAAAGCTTATGTCCTGAGATGGCTAAATTAAGTTAGCCATCTACAACTTTCCCTTGGATGCTGTCCAGCGCAAGTTGTTTTAAGAGTGTAGGATGAGATAGTGTCAAAAGCAGCTCAAAAGAGACATTCTCATCAAGTAAAATCAAAGCAGCTCCTTTACAACTCTCTATTCAGTAGCTGATAATAAAGTGGACTCCATACTATGCAAAGCTTGGAATCCCGCTTGAGAGGGATCAAGAATGCTGGTTAAATCAATATGTTGCGACAGTTGTCTGTTGACCTCCCTCTTGATAATTTTAGCAGGCAGTGTGAGAAAAGAGATGGGTCTAAAGTTGCCCATCACCATAGGATCAAGAGTGGAATTTGAAGTGCCTACTTCCAACTGATGGGAATTATGGCCAAGACAAGAGAAGAATTGCATATGTTGGAGAGGGCAGGAGCTTCTTCTGATGCTGCTAACTGAAGAATGGGAGGAGGGCATGGATCCAGTGGGGAACCAGATTTAGTTTGTGCTAAGTTTCTTTCAGTTGATTCGTCGAAGGTAGATTGAACTACATTAGCAGAGCTGAAAGGTTAGATAATTCAGAATGCGAGAGAATTTGAAATTGCTTCATCTGTAACTAAAAAGTGAATAGCAAGCTTTGCTATCTTTTATTCAAAGTATAAGAAAAGGTTATCACAGAGTGATTGAGAAAAGATAATGGAGGCAGCTAAATGAGCATTACACAGATTGTTTTAAATTGTGAAGACTTTCAATGTAGAATGTTTAGCAGCAGCAATTTTACTTGTAAAATATCGATTGTGAGCTCACTTAATTTTCTTTTTATATAGTTTTAAAGCTGCTTCATAGGCAGCTTTGCCTTCCAGGCTGTAATTTATTTAACACTTTTGTTTATTGCCATTTTCAAAAATATTACAATGCAGAACAGAATAAACTCCAAGTGGGATTTCTGGGATTACAGCTATTAGTAATACAGTTCAAAATAAGTGCTGAATCAGATTTTTAGATCTACAATTATATGCCCACACTCTACCAGCAGAGGCAAACATACTGCTGCCAAGGATGGGGTTATTTCAGTAGCTCTAAATGCCACACAATAATATCAATGTACATTTAAAATATACATAATAAAATATAAACATTAACTGCGCCCTTTCTTATCCAAGACTTATTATAGGATGTCAGGACAACATCAATTGCTGCGGGGTCGAAGGAGCTGGGGGAGGGCAAAAGTACACAATACATTCTATCTACAGCAGCATCTACGCGCTGCCCACCAGAACTCCAGCCTACCCTTTCTCAATGTCAACTGTTCCCAGGGGGCTCCTATTCAACAACCACTCCCCTCGAATAGGTCTGTGATGTATGCCCCTAGCTTCCTCCCTCTGAAGTGCCCTTTCTTCAGCCTGTGCCCAGTGACTGACATCAGACACCCATATCACAACACTAGGTCCCCTGGGTGATTTCCAGGCCATGGCCACACGCCGCCTGGCCAAAGCCAGGGCCAAGTCCGTAAATCTATTCCCCACCTTCTTGGGGCCTGGC
Source organism: Calotriton arnoldi (assembly GCA_963921515.1). Taxonomy (NCBI): domain Eukaryota; kingdom Metazoa; phylum Chordata; class Amphibia; order Caudata; family Salamandridae; genus Calotriton; species Calotriton arnoldi. The sequence goes on along the minus strand of CAWUFW010000745.1, from coordinate 1,444,231 downwards.
CTACAGAAGAGACCAAGTAAACAAACAGCAGGTGTATTAGTGAGTGATCAAGACAGGGTCTTGTTAAGATGCATAATTACCTCCCCACAGAACCCTACAAGCCCAGGACACCCCCAGTTCCAAATTCGGCTCCAAAAGTTGCGCATGGAGGACAACCCTTTGACTTCCCACCATATATTGACTGGATCCTGTGAGAAGTAAGATGTCTTGTGGATATAATTAAATTGAATGTATTTAAGATGTATGTTGCAAGAAACCTTCTGTGGATATGCAATACAATCCCTCATTCAGCGTGTGTCATATCCCTCCCCAAATCAGCAAACTAATGAGCCCAGAAAGCGCCCAAAGGTTTCGTTCCCAGCCCGGTTTAGGCCTTGAAGAACTACGAGACCAAATGAGATCCTGATCCCAGGGTAAGAAGTAACTGTAGGATCGCATGCATTGGAGGTTCCACTCTCGCATCCCCCCAATAATTCCAGTATAGCACGAGTAAGGGCTTCATAAGTAATTGTCCCACTGGCAGGCCTGACTGTTCCACCAGTTCATCAAAGCGAATTAAAGCATTCGTTTGGAAACAGTCTGCTCGGGTCACCAACCCTACCTCTGTCCAGGAGTCCATCTGCCTTGAACTAAAGAAAGACAATGGCTCGCCATGAGGGAATACCACCAATGGGAGTTTAGGGGCGTAAGGAGACTCCGCACCCGTGCGTCGCAGCCCACATCGCCAGCAGTTCAGGGCAGTAGATAAAAGGATACTCGGACGTGGAATCCAGATTGCCGGACATACGTTTTGCCAACAGGAGTCCCTGGTTGTGTTCATTGCGCACCAGACCAAGATCCGCTAGGCCCACTCCATCAAGCCATCTTGCGATCCACTGGAACTGAGCTGCTAGAAAGTACAATTCAAAGTCCGGACTCCCAGGCCACCCTCAAGTGGGTGGTGGCAGAAGGTCGCCAATGCAACTATCCGGCGCCCACCATCCCAAATCAGGTCACGGAGTGCATTAAGTCCCCGGAACTTGGAACCCAGAATTTTCACTGGAAGATTTACAAAAAAGTAGGGAAGTCTAGGAATCATGATCATTTTAGAAAGTTGATATGAGCCATGGTTGGTAGTTTGAGTGTACGCCAAAATGACACACAGGACTTCAGTTGTCGAATGGCCACCCCCAGATCCCCCTAATGCAGGTCCTCCAAATCATGGAAGATCTGGATACCCAAATATATAAAGGTTCGCGGATCCCAGAGTATATCAGATGGACAAGAACCTTGGCGATCCAAACCTGCGACCACCGAAAACATACATATCTTACTCCTATTTACCCGGAGACCTGAGCATTCATCAAACTTCTCCAGAAGTTACAGAGTCTGATATATCTGTTGCACCATCCCAAAGGTAAATAAGCAGATCATCCGCAAATAAGGAATAACATGCATAGAGCCATCCTGTCTAATCCCCCAATCCATTCCCTCCATTCGAAACCTTTCTGCCAGTGGCTCTACAGGGAAAGCAAATAAGAGGGGTGATGGGACAACCCTACCTTGTTCCCCTAAAGACTTCATAGGCCTCCAAAATCATGAACCCTGTTTTAACCCTAGCCATTGTGTGAGTGTAGAGCAGTCTGACCCATCTCACCCAAATAGCACCGAGGCCCATCGGATACATAGTAGATTCCAGGAAGTCCCAGCGCACTGTGTCAAAGGCCTTCTCAAGATCCACTGACACAATTACTGCAGCAGAGTCAGAAAGTAGATCATGGGCGTACAGAATTTAATAAATTCTCCGCAGATTTTAGAGGTGTTACGTGTCGGTATGAATCCATTGGCTCAACATGGATCGGAGCCTGCATATTGGGTAACAATCTGGATGCTAATACCTTACTGAGAATCTTATAATCAGACTTCAGCATGGAGAGGGGCCGGAAATCCAGGGGAGCCACATCCTGCGACGCAGACTTAGGCAGAGGCACTACCAGCGCCTCTTGTTGTTACAGGGAGGATACCCTTTTCATAGGCCTCCACATTCATTTCCACCAATTTTGGTGCCAGATCACCCACAAACGCCTTATAAAACTCCATGGGGAAACTGTCTGTGCCAGTTGTCTTACCGATCGCCATGTCACCTCCACATCTGATACTAGGCTGTAATTTAAATGCTATTGTATCTCAAGCTTTGTACAGCTTTGCTTGACTGCAGCTAGCTCCTCTGTACGCCAGGGCGGCAGAATCAAAGGGGCCACCATGTTTAGTGCTGATGTTAACCACATATGACATTTATTCACTTTAGCCTCAATATCGGTATGGTAGACAGTTTATCTTCAATAATTTTGCCACTTGGATATCAAACAATTGAGGGTTGTCTGTCCTAGTGGTCGATAGAGTTTGAGTCCAGACAAAACAGCAGAGTTATCTATAGCAGCAGTTCTTAACCTTTTCACTATTATGGGCTCCCGCTGAATCATTACTGTAATCCGGGGACCACTGCTGAGTCATTATTGGAAGCCAGGGACTCCAGCCTATCAATTTCTGTGATTTGAACCTCAAAACAATACATAAAAGTATAAAAACAAGTATACACCAGACAAATGCTCAAATATTAAAATATTTTGTTTAGTTCATAATCAAAAATAGAATAGAAATCAAATTTTCACTTTGATTCTTTATTTGTACACACTTTTAACTTTAATGTTATTTAATTTTGTAAACCAGTCGCGGTCCCCCTGAGTAGGCCTCGTGGAGTCCCAGTGGTCTTCGGACCAAGGAGAAGAACCACTGATCTATAGCAATCTTAAAGAATAAAGACTCTGCTGAGGTAATTGATTCTCCTGTTAAGATGGAAATTGTAATGAAAATGTTATATATAATGGCTGGACCTCCCCCTCGTTTTGCAAGTCTGTCATGTCGAACAGTCAAGTAACCGGGTGGAATGGCTACAACGAACCCAGGGTTAGAAACCTCAGGCAGCCAAGTTTCAGTTACCGACAACCCTTCTACTTCATGAACGGTGATAAACCTCTCTTTTTCGTAATTATGTGCGGGCACAGAATGAGCATTAAGTAGAGAACATTAAGGAGAAGGCAAGATTTAGGATCGACCTAATTAAGCTTAGTGTTTTAGAGGGGTTGATCTGGCAGATATCCGTTAGGTTTTCCCAGCACGTCAGTAGTAAGTTGCCCTTCACAGATAAACTGTTGTCAGCTTGTATTACATTTTTGATTTCCAGTAGTTCAGATCTTGAATAGGTAATGCATCTGCCGAGGGCACAAAATCTCTGGTGCTGTGCTCGTCCAGGACACGTGTGGTCATAGACTAGCTTACGTTTGTTCCGCTGCCAGTGTGTCCGCTGCGCATGGATGCTGTGTGGACATGTGACATTGTTGTTTAAATACTGTTCTCTTCACATAACTAGAGTGCAGACCGTCTGGCTCGAGTGTAGCTCCGCTCATGAAGTTGGCCTACGGACAGGAAGGTAAAACAGTGAAAAGACTATCATTATAAAGGTGGTGAGCTGTCTAAACAGTCCCTTAACTACCACCCGTAACCATAAATGGGCTCAAAAGGTGACCCAGTGTTATAAGGTGTATGTTCACAGCCACAGCTAGGGCTCGAGTTGAGGGTAGATGCAGTCTACCCACTATTTTCAGAGGGTAGACACCGTCGACCCTGCTGCAAAGCTGGCCAATTTCAGCAGAGTGCCACGTTCCTTTCCTACTTCTCAAGGAATTAACAGAAATATGCTGAACTCATCCCCTCGTCATTTTCTGACACCGGGACACTTTCAGCAGCACCTGCACCATTGTCTGCTTTTGTTTCGAGCAGCAACGTGCAGGCGGCGAAGGGGCTTATCAGATTCCAGCTTCGCCCATAACAAAAGACGAAGTTAAGTGGCCATTAGTCCTCTTTTTGTTGGAGTATTCTGACTGGGAGCTATCAGGAGCCTCACACCTAGATGCAATGGAGGGGAAACAAAGGCTCACATCTTATCACTTCACAGGTACTTAAGAGAAAAATGCTTTTGACCTTGTTCAGTCCCTGTATATAAGAAATATGCATACGCTGTAAGAATGTCAGATTTGTTGGTGGCCCAGTAGTTACACACAGTATAATTTAAATACTGCTATTTTGTTTTATTTCTTTTATAGCGCTATAGCACTACTCATCCCTATGCAGGGTGTCAGAGTCCTTTACATAATACGTACAGATTATACATTGACAATAAATCATATGTGTACATCAATATAAAGGATGTCTTACCTAAGACAGTGAGGGTTACAAGGTGTAGGAGCCACATGTCCTTCATACCTCACTGTGCTATATTAGAAGGATTACAATTTATGAGCTGTAAGTAACAAAAGGATCTCTGTCTTAAAAGCAGTAACCCACTTACCCATTTACATAACATAAAAATCTGTCATCTGGTTGTGACATAATGTGCTGTGCAGGAGACATATTAACCCACTATGCTATTTTGATTCAAAACTAGGACTAGGCAAAACACATCTCTTCAAAAAATATGTTATCCTCCAGAGTTATTTTACCATTATTATTATTCCCTGAGATTTAGCTGGCACACAAAGATCTCTGCAGCAGGTGCCTTAAACCCATAAGATATTTTAAAATGCAGACATTGCAACCAATTAAGCAGAACAGATTAACTGCCATGATTCTCCTGGTTGCCAATTTCTTTGTGGCAGGTTTAAAAAAAATAAATGTATAAATTGAGGCCCAAATTTTGCAACGGGGTTGCATCAATATTTTGGCACAACCCGAGTGAAAAATCTAATTTGTTAAATATTGTAATGCACTCAAATGTATTCATGATAGAACTGCTAAACATATGTGAGGTCTTAAGATCTGATGTCACTTCCTGTGAGGTCATAGGTTGTGATGCCACTTCCTGTGATGCCATGTGGTGTCACACGCAGTGATGTCAATTCCTGTGATGTCACACCCATTCTGCCTAACTTGGTGAGTCCCCCCACTTCTTTTTTTAGGACTTGAGCCCCGTCCACAGCCATGCATACTGAGAACATTCACAAGTTCTTTAAAAGCATTGCTTTTGTAGCCTATCGTTGCCTCTCACCTACTCACTTAACCTCGTATTGGCTACTAAGCAGTCAAATGTCAAGTAATATTATTCTGTTTCTATTAACCCATGAAGTGCACCATGCGGAAGAACGTTGGGGGGGAAAGGACAGTCAGTGCCCTCTTTCCTCATGCTTAACCGATGTACCTGCAAAACAACCACGTGCAACTGCCTACTTTTAAAAGCTAACAATCTTCTTTCAAAAATCGTTAACACAACAAATAAGCTATTCAGCATCAGCATGGGACTTCAGTGGATAAACTATGAGGTATAATACAGCAGTTTGTGATGCGGTATTCCAGCAGTGCGAATTATGTTAACAGGAGGACGAGAGACTGAAAAACCTGAGAAAGCAGGGACCGGCAGAGTGAGATTAAAGGGCAGGCAGTGTCTGGGAGTGGTTAACACAAAAAGACATGAACATGGGCAGTGGACCTAAACGCTGATGCAGCACCCTCACCGTTAATCACCCAAATTAAATTTTGTTATTAGATAAGGTTTTTTATATATATAGCCTTGCGTGCACTTCTCTGTGTACACCTTCTACCCGAAGATGCCTCCCTCACCAGGGAGATATGATACACAAAAGCAAAAAACAGAGCTGCACCACATGAGAAACAAAAGAGGTGAAATGTTACAATAGAGTTTATCACAATTTGAAAATGACAAATTCTTGCACGATCTAGTTGCCTTTTGCTTGTCACACCGAAGAGGACGCCGTTTGCTTAGCCGGTTTTTCGACCCTGCTGACACCAATTGAAGTGTACCCGGCAGGGTGGTTAATTCCCCATCCTAGGGCCACCTATTACGGGAAATTAAAACATGGAGCTTGGATTTTCCTGGATCTGTTAGCGGCTTGGAATGTAGCTATTTGACTCTTTGATGTGTTTTTCGACTCGTACACTGCCTCGACTGTGGTGATTCACCTTGATATTAGACAGATACCGCTTTTGGCCCATAGATTAAAGGAATGTTTCTCGGCCTTTGGATGATCTGACACAGACGCATAATATATATTTTTTCTGCCCTGAAGAAGTCCAAGGTTTTACTGGACGAAACGCGTTGGCTTATTGTTTTTATGAATATCAAATGATACAACAATAAAGGAAGAAACACAACTGGATCGTGCAAGAATGTCATTTTCAAATTGTGATAAACTCTATTGTAACATATATGAAAGAGATAATTAGATATGGATTCCTCACCTTAGAATTACCCCCAGGCGTCAGACTGGAACAAGAGAATTTTTTCCTCAGCAGTACCTTTCCGCGTCGATAGGTGGCGTCGATCGACTCCACATTCGTCGTTGGCGTCGTGGTCGCCGGAATGACATCGCAGTATCTACTTAGACGCCGCTCTCGCGCGCTGACGTCAGTTCTTTCTTTTTCCGCACCACCGGAGAGAGCAGTACCTCGAGTCACTTTTTGACTCCGTTTTTTGCGACTTTTGTCGACACTTTTTTTTAGTCGATCGACTCCTGGTGCACGGAGGGATGTCACGTCGGACCGGCTTCAAGGCTTGTGACTCCTGTCACAAATTGATATCGGTCACGGACCCGCACCTCGTGTGCCTTTGGTGCCTGGAGTGCGACCACGACCCGAAGTCGTGCTCCGACTGCCGGGCCATGAACCCAAAGTCTTTGCGGGAGCGGTCCTTAAGCTTCTTAAGGCCCGGCAGTCCGCTCCGTGCCGTTCGAGGTCCCGGTCGAGAGGGAGGTTGCGGTACCGGTCGCGGAGCAACCACCAACACTCGTTTTCGAAGTCTTCGTCTTCGGGTAAGTCGAAGCACAAGAAGAAGGCGAAGAAGCATCGTCGCTCTTCGTGTTCTCCTCGGCTGACGCAACGCGGGAGGTAGTCCTCCGGCTCCGCCCGCGGAGCCTGTTGGGTCGACTCCGGCGTTCCCTCCCTTTCCGGGACCCGGAGCGGCACCTGCCCAGCTTCGAAGCTTTTACGAAGCCTTGCATTCCATCTTCGGGCAGCCCGACTCTGCCGACGTGCCTTCGGGCCCTGCGGACTCGGTTGGGGGCTCTAGGCCTTCGATGCCTGCGGCTCCGGCGCCGCAGGGCCCCCAAGGATCCAGGCCTGGATCCAGATCGGCACCGGTCGACCTCGTGACACCTCCTCCGGAGCCGAATTCAGTGACGACACCCCTGCCGCCTCCGACTCCGGTTGTGTCCCCAGCCGGTGTCAACCCCGGCCTCCCCCTCGATGAGGACCGGGAGCTGGACCGACGTCGCCCAACGTCGGGACCAGCGCCGACCGGTACTTTTGTACCCCTGTTCTCTCCTGATGTTTCCTACCGCCGTGAGTGGCTCACAGGAGAGGGTGAGGAGGACTGGGAGGGGTCTGTGGACCCTCTTGCAGACCAGTTGGGGGGCAGTTCCTTGACCTACAAGGCAGCGGAGGCTTGGAATTCCCTTCCCCACGAGTTGTGTAATACTCAGGACCCTAAGTTGTTCAGGAAACGGCTAAAAACCCTGCTTTTTATCTATTTTGCAGTTGCCTTTCAGCTCCTCTCCATTTTTTTTTTTGACTTCCGCGCCGGGACACTCTTAAGTAGCCGTGCGCGATACAAATGTCTATAACATAACATAACAGTTGGAGGAACCGGACTGGAGAGAGGAGTTGGGTGAGGCCTGTGGTCTGGACAGCTCCCCAGACCTTGGCATGCTATCTCCCCCTGCCGTGGCTACGGAGGAGGGTGCATCTTACGCAGTGGTGTTGCGTAGGGCAGCCGAGGCCCTAAACCTCGAGCTTCCTATGGTGGCATCAGGACTAGCCTCCTGACAGGTGCTTCAACTGGCAGCGGCCTCTTCGGAGCCCTTGCTGCTGTTTAATGAGGCCCTTACGTACATCCTTTTGGGCACTTGGTCCAAGCCCAACACAGGGGCTCCTGTGGACAGGATGATTGCCCGACGCCACCGCCCGGCCCCGGGCGTCCCCATTTTCCTCTCTTCCCATCCTACCTCTGAGAGCTTGGTAGTCCAAGCCTCAATGTCCAAAGGCGCATTCCCTAACGCACCACCGGATAGGGAATCCAAAAAGCTGGACCACCTTGGGAAGAAGATGTTTTCTTCCTCCATCTTGGGACTGCGGTCGGTGAACACTGCATGTCTATTGGGCCGTTATTCCCACTCGGTGTGGGACACGGTTGCACAAGTGCTGCCACAGTGCCCGGAGGAGGCCCGGGCTGTGCTCTCCCGTGCCGTTGACGAGGGGAGAGATGCAGCGAAGTTCACCATTCGGTGTGGGCTGGACACCGCCGACTCACTGGGCAGGACGATTTCCAAGTCAGTAGCACTGAGACGCTACGCCTGGTTGAGGTCCACTGGTTTTTCAGTGGATGTCCAAGCAATGCTTTTGGACATGCCCTTTGATGGCCGTCGCCTTTTTGGCGACAAGGCAGACAACGCACTCGAGCGCTTTAAGGATTCTAGGGCTACGGCCAGATCCTTGATCCTCGCTTCCACCTCCCGCCCAGCGCAGTCTGCTTTTCGCCCCTTTCGTGGCTACGGAAGGGGTGCCCCGCCACGTTCCGCCCAGAGCCACAGGCCTGCGCAAGCTGTCCAGCCTCTGCGCGGTCGAGGACGTGGATCCCACTGCCCTGGGTCGGTGGGCCAGTGGGCGAGCCAGTCCACCAGCACCCCCTCTGCAGCAGCCTCCAAACCCTCCTAGTCCGACCTTTCAGGCCCATCAATCGCCAGTGGGCTGCAGAATTCGCCATCACCTCCCCCACTGGCTCAACATCACGTCGGACAGGTGGGTTTTTTAGATAGTCCGAAGGGGCTACTCCCTCCCCTTCGAGACTACTCCTCCATCCATGCCACCTCAATTCCATTGCATGTCGGAGGATCACCTGGCCCTTCTCCAACAGGAAGTTACGGCTCTCTTGGCCAAGGGAGCCATCGAGCGCGTTTCTGTCCCAGAAGTAGGTTGTGGTTGTTATTCCCACTACTTTCTGGTGCCCAAGAAGGACAAGGGCCTGCGTCCTATCTTGGATCTCAGGAACATCAACCGCTTCCTCTGGAAGGAGAAGTTCAAGATGTTGACACTGGCTCAGGTCCTGTCTGCTCTCGACCCTGGAGACTGGATGGTAGTGTTGGACTTGCAGGACGCTTATTTTCGCATCCCCGTCCTGCCGGCCCACCGGCGTTACCTGCGGTTCATGGTAGGCCACGAGCACTTTCAGTTTACCCTGCTCCCCTTTGGCCTTACCAACGCCTCTCGGGTGTTCACGAAAGTGATGGCGGTGGTCGCAGCTCATCTGCGCAGATCACACGGGTTCCAGTCTTCCCCTATCTCAACCACTGGCTGCTGAAGGCGGGCTCGCCCCAGGCTGTCGTCTCACACCTCCAGACTTCGGCGGACCTCCTGCATTTGCTGGGGTTCACTATCAACGTGCCGAAGTCACACCTGATTCCCTCTCAGAAGCTCCTTTTCATTGGAGTGGTTCTGGACACAGTGCAGTTTCAGGTTTATCCTCCCGAGCAGTGAGTCCGGGATATTCGGGCTATGATTCCGATCTTTCAGCCTCTATCCCGGGTTTCGGTCAGACTGACCCTGAGGCTACTGGGCCTCATGGCCTCCTGCATCCTGCTAGTGGACTATGCCAGGTGGCATATGCGGGCTCTGCAGTGGGACCTGAAGTTCCAGTGGACACAGCATCAGGGGAATCTTTCCGATTGCATCCAGATCTCGGAGGGCACTGCACACCAATTGCAGTGGTCGCTAACGAACCGGAATTGGGTCAACGGCAGATCCCTCTCCTTTCCCCAACCAGAGTTCACAGTGGTGACAGATGTATCACTGCTGGGGTGGGGTGGCCACATGGGAGAGGCGGAGATCAGAGGCCTCTGGTCTCCGGCGGAGTCCGGGCTCCAGTTCAACCTTCTGGAGCTTCAGGCGATTTGTCTTGCACTAAAAGCATTCCTTCCCTCTGTCCGGGGAGGAGTGGTGCAGGTGTTCACGGACAACACCACCGCCATGTGGTACTGCAACAAACAGGGCGGGTGGGGTCATGGACCCTATGTCAAAAGTCTCTCCGCCTTTGGACATGGCTGGAACATCAGGGCATATCCCTTGTGGTTTAACACCTGGCAGATTCTCTGGACGCCAGGGTGGACAAACTCAGCCGCAGGTGCATGATGGATCACGAATGGTGTCTTCACTCGGAGGTGGTGCAAGGTCTCTTTCAGCAGTGGGGAGATCCTTGGTTAGATCTATTCGCCACCGAAGAGAACGCGCAATGTCAGCAGTTCTGCGCGTTGGAATTTCCAAGGCAGCACTCGCTAGGCGACGCTTTTCGTTGCGAGTGGAGTTGCGGTCTTCTATACGCCTTTCCGCCTATACCACTTCTGCCCAGAGTGCTGAAGAAGATCAAGCGTGACCGGGCCCAAGTGATCCTTGTGGCGCCGGATTGGGCACGAAGAGTCTGGTATCCCGAGCTATTGCACATGGCCATCGATCCTCCAATCGGACTGCCTCTTCGGGAGGATCTTCTGTCGCAGCAGCAGGGGACGGTCCTCCACCCGAACCTGTCCAGCCTCTACCTCCTTGCGTGGAGATTGAGCGGCGACAGTTGACAGCTTTCGACCTTCCTCCCGAAGTCTGTAATGTCATCTTGGCAGCCAGGTGTCCCTCCACCAAAACGGTATACGCTGTAGATGGAACACGTTTGTGGCATGGTGCGCAGCAAAGGCTGTGGATCCCCTCTCTGCTCCCCTTTCAGGGGTTCTCCTCTTCATTCTTTCTTTGGCCCAGCAGGACTCTGCTCTGGGCACTCTCAAGGGCTATCTTTCGGCCATTTCGGCCTTCCTTCGGCTGCCTGACCAGCCTTCTCTTTTCAAGTCCCCTATTGTAAATCGCTTCCTTAAGGGCATTACTCATTTGTTTTCTCCAACTCCTTTCGTGTTGCCCCAGTGGGACTTGAACCTGGTTCTTACTTATCTTGTGTGCTCCTTTCGAGCCGCTCCATAACTGTCCTCTCAGACTCTTGACCCTTAAAACTGCCTTTCTGGTTGCCCTCACCTCTGCTCGCAGGGTGAGTGAGCTACAGGCCCTTTCTTCTAAACCTCCTTTCCTGGCTGTTCATCCGGACAGGGTTGTCCTCCGCACTAGGCCTTCTTTCCTTCCCAAAGTGGTTACCTCTTTCCATATAGGACAGACCATCACTTTGCCCACCTTCTTTCCGCCTCCGCATCCTTCTAAAGAGGAAGAGAGGCTCCACCGTCTGGATCCAAAACGTGCGCTTTCATTCTATCTGGATCGCACAAAACAATTCCGGGTGGATGACCAGCTCTTTGTTGGCTATGTGGGCGCCAAGAAAGGTCGGGCCGTGCAAAAACGAACCATCTCCCGATGGGTCGTTCTTTGCATCAAAATCTGCTATTCCTTAGCGAAAAAGGAACCTCCAGTGGGGTTGCGTGCCCATTCCACCAGGGCGACGGCAGCCACTACTGCCTTGGGACGTGGAGTCCCCCTTCTTGACATCTGCCAGGCAGATACGTGGGCTTCGCTGCACACGTTTACCAAACACTACTGCCTGGACAGCCAAGTCCGAAGGGACGGCTTCTTCGGCCGTTCGGTTCTCTGGGACTTTCTGGTGTGAACTTGGTTCGCAGACCCACCACCGGGGTTGGTATTGCTGGGGTATCTATTCTAAGGTGAGGAATCCATAACTAATTGTCTCTTTCAGATGAACAAGTTACTTACCTTCGGTAACGATATATCTGTAAGAGACATAGATTAGTTATGGATTCCTCACCGCCCCACCCATCCTCCCCGTTCTGCGAACTGACTTCTAGGGTAAGGGACTCCCTTTTCAGGGCCCTAGTTTTCGTGCACCGGTGGTCAGTGTCTTGCATGGCTCTGCGCTTCTGGCATGGAATGTCGTGTAAAGAACTGACAGCGCACGAGGGCGGTGTCTAAGTAGATACCGCGACGTCATTCCGGCGACCACGACGCCAACGACGAACGTGGAGTCGACTGACGCCACCTATCGACGCGCAGAGGTACTGCTGAGGAAATATTCTCCGGATCCAGTCTGACGCCTGGGGGTAATTTTAAGGTGAGGAATCCATAACTACTTACAGATATATCGTTACCGAAGGTAAGTAACTTGTTCTTAACCTCTTTTGTTTCTCATGTGGTGCAGCTGTTTTTTGCTTTAGTGTCTGGGAGTGGATTAAAGAGGAATGAGGTGGATTGAAGACTACGCAGACTTGGTATTCGGCCCCCTGGTACTTAGTAGCACCTGCTGCAGGTGTCTGAGCAGAGCTGTGGGCACCTGCACTCCTAATCTTATAAGTTAAGCACTGGCTCCACCAAGATCTTACAGAGGGCTTAGAGCCCGCCACTGCTTCCACTAGTAGACTCTGTCACTTTCATTTGCTTGCTTCTTAATTGATAACTTTTCTTCTTCGGTCACCCTTTTAATTGGCTGACTTGTTTGTTTCCACTATTACTTTTTATGTCGAGCCTAGCGCAGCGCGCATGCGATGCTCTGTGAGGCTTCTTGTAAGTACTCTAAACTACTCTGTGTGGGTCTGACTCCCCCCACGCATTGGGTTGGCTTTTGCGTGTGTCATTTTGTAATCGTAGCCTGCAAATGGCTAAAGGTGGGTGCATGTCCCACCTCTTCTGCAAAGGTTCACTACCACAGCGTTTTGCTTGCGGGAGCGAGCAGCAGCGCGCAGGGCGGCAGCTGCAGTGCCTCCTTGTCTCCCCTGCACCACTCCCCCTTGTCTCCCTGTGCCCGCCACCACCACTCCTATTGAGCTGCTTGTTTATTTATCTGGTGCTCTGCAGCCCCGGAAGGACACTGACGCCTTCATTATCTTTAGGGCACCCTTCACATGCGTTAATGTTTGTGTCTATGGCATCTGTCCTTCTACGTGCCAGTTGCATCACAGATGGACACATTCACAGTGTTTTGTTTGCGGGAGCGAGCAGCGGCGCGTAGGGCGGCAGCTGCAGTGCCTCCTTATCTCCCCTGCACCACTCCCCCTTGTCTCCCTGTGCCCGCCCCCACCACTCCTATTGAGCTGCTTGTTTATTTATCTGGTGCTCTGCAGCCCCGGAAGGACACTGATGCCTTCATTATCTTTAGTGCACCCTTCAGATGCGTTAATGTTTGTATCGATGGCATCTGTCCTTCTACGTGGCCAGTTGCATCACAGATGGACACATTCACGGTGTTTTGTTTGCAGGAGCGAGCAGCGGCGCGTAGGGCCCGTCATCGCTGCTCATTTGTCAAGGAGGATGTGGCCAGGTGCGAATGCGCTCGTTTTGTAATTTCTTTTAGCGCCCACTCTACTTTGACTGGTCTGTTAGTCTACCGCCCCCCGGGGCCGGTTTCGGAATTTAAATCAGCTATTATTGAGGCTGCGGGTTCCTTGGCGCTGACAGCCACTAATTTTAGTCTCATTGGTGATTTAAATTTACACTTTGACCGTCTCTCTCTGATCCTGATATCAGCAGCTTGCTCGCCGACTTTGATGCTTGCCAATTAAGACAGCTTGTGGATGGTCCTACTCATATTGCTGGGCACTTGCTTGACCCTGTTTTTTCTAACATCCCTTCTCTTCTGGTCAAGACACCCAGCCCAGTGTGTTGGTCCGACCATTTTTTGGTCTCCATTTCCTTCCCGCTATCTGAGCCAGTGCCCAGAGCCGATCCTAAGGCCACCTTTAGACGTTGCTGGCATAAACTTAAACTGGAGGATCTGCATGCCATTTTGGCATTCTGCCCCCCTATCCCAGCCAACGATCCTGACCGAGCGTATAAAGCATTCTGCGACTGGATCCTACTCGCCTTAGACACTCTCATTCCTGCCAAATGGTCCAAGGGTCGCTGCTCGAGTTCCAATCCTTGGTTTAATGACTCTCTGGCCGCTCTGCGCAGTACCTGTAAAAAGCTAGAACGGGTCTGGAGAAGGGATTACGACCTTGAGGCTAAGAAGTCATACCAGGATGCGATCAAGCACTACCACAAGGCCATATATTTGGCACGAGCGGCTTACTTCACTAATGAGATCAAGTCCAGTAAGAACCCCGCTAAAAGTATTTTTAAAATATTGAGTGACCTCAAAAACAGGAAAAATCCCTCTACCCCGGTGATCACGTCTGAGCAACAATGTGAGGATTTGGCCACCTTCTTTGTTAAGAAGGTGGAAGTCATCTACAAATCCTTTCCTATATCTTCTATTGATCCCGTGGCTTTACCTGCTCCTCTCCCCACTCTCACCTTGGCAGCCATTCCCCCTATTTCCCAGGATGAGTTACTCACCCTGAGCAAGAAGGTCAAATCTGGCTCCCCTATGTATCCGATGAGGCCTGCCCAATTTAGGGACTCTCTGCCTGTATTACTTACGCCTTTGCGTCAGGTTAACAATTCCTCTTTTACCACCGCTGTGGTGCCTCTGCTTTGGAAGCAAGCAAGGGTGGTTCCCTTGCTAAAAAAACCCTCGCTGGATCCAACTAAGCCGGAAAGCTTCCGTCCCATATCTCTACTGCCCTGGGCTGCTAAAGTTGCCGAGGCTCATACCAATATAATCTTTCAGGCTTCCTGAACAATACTGGTGTCTTGGATCGTTCCCAGAATGGCTTCCGCCCTGGTCACAGCACCGAGACTGCGCTCTTAGCGGTGAGCGAACATCTGCGGACTATTCTGGATGAGGGACATACCGCGGCCCTGATATTGCTCGATCTAAGCGCCGCTTTTGATACGGTTTCTCACCGGATCCTCTTACGTCGCTTAGAGGAGGCTGGGGTGGTAGGCCTGACCTTGGATTGGTTTAGATCTTTCCTGTCTGAGAGAACATTCCAGGTCACTGCCCCCCTTTCTCTCCCACGCCCATTCCATTAAGCAGGGGTCCCTCAGGGCTCGGCATTGAGTCCCATTTTGTTCAACCTGTACGTTCAACCCCTCGCTGCGGTGGCAAGGGACCATGGCTTGACCATGGTCTCATATGCTGATGACACGCAGCTGGTGGTTGCTCTCTCCGATGATCCTACGCGGGGCGCCTCCCAATTTCGGAGCGGCCTAGCTGCGGTCACGCACTGGATGACCACCAACTGCCTTCAACTCAATGCTAACAAGTCAGAAGTGCTGTTGGTGGGGAGAGATAAGGGGCTCTGGAGCATGCATTGGTGGCCAGCAACCTTGGGCTCTGCCCCCACCCCTAAGTCGGTGGTGAAAAATCTTGGGGTCTGGCTCGATTCCACCCTTGGGTTTCAGGAGCACACCAAGAAGGTTGCAGGCACCTGCTTTGGCCTACTCCGGGGATTGAGGCCCTTGTTGGGTTTCTTCGATCCTCCTACTCGTCAGTTGATAGTCCAGGCAACTATTTTATCCAGACTGGACTATTCCAACTCACTTATGTTAGGCGCTAACAAGGCAGAAGTGACTCGTCTTCAGCGAGTTCAGAATGCACCCGCCCGAGTCTTGTTGAGGCTCCCTAGAACTTATTCCGCGACGGATGCATTGCGCTGTCTACATTGGTTACCCATGGCCAAAAGGATCGTATTCAAAGCATTATGCCTGACCTTTAAAATACTCAAGCTTTCATCCCCTGAGATCCTAGCTAATTTACTGATCCCCTATGTACCTACCCGTCAGCTACGCTCTGCTGAGCAATTCTTGGCTACGGTCCCTCGGGTCAAGCGCCTCAGAGCTGGGGGCCGGTCCTTCCGGTACTTAGCCTCTAAATTGTGGAACTCCCTCCCTATTCAGATCCGCCGCCTGGATTGCTTGCTATCCTTTCGTAAGGCCACCAAAACCTACCTGTTTCCCGTGGTTTAGTCTCTAGCTTCCCTCTGACACTGCTACCAGCGCCGGGACGCCTCTTCGCTGAGGCAGCCGAGCGCTATATAAAATTACCTAACATAACATAACATAACATTCCTTTTTAGGTACGGGGAGAATAAGTGATATGCCACAATCCTGAGTATGTTTGAGCTTCCTGCCAGACTCTAATCTTTCCATTAACAGCCCATTGCATTCTGGGACTCGTAGTTTCATGTGTAATGCTGTATACCGGGGCAGCGGCCACGGTCTTCACGTTACTGTGGACTGGACTGGAGGGGTCGGACGTCAGCTGCCGCTGTGCTCCCCTCAGCTCCCAGAAGCCTGTACCAGGGCTGCAGTGAGCAGACTCCCCAAAAACCCGAAGGAACTGCCAGGCTGGCACTGGTATATTATGTTCATTTGCTGTTTAACATGTTAGTAATGCCTATACATAATAAACACTCCATACTGTTTAATAGATCAGAGCAGAGTGAGGAGTGACTGCAGGCGCTAGCGAGGCGAGTGCTCATTTGAAAGAATAGTTTGTGTCACGGTGATACCTTTACCCAGTGCTTTAAATGGGGAAAAATAAGTGCAGGTACTCATTAAAATAAGCTAGAGGTGTGGCAAGTGGGCGGAGCTAGGGGCGGGGCTACGGGCAAGATATGATGGTACATAATGGCTTCTGTACAAGTTGCAGCACATATCAAAACACATGAAATGCGTTTATGTAAAGAAAACAGGTTAACTCATTACACAATTGAAAGCCAAACAGGATTATATGGTAACATTTTCTTGTTTTGTGATATTTGCTGTTTCTTAATGCCCTACTGTTATTTATGGTTGTTTGGCATAATACTATATATTCTCAAACGCACAAACCGACAGAAACAAGCAGACCTGTATGCAAAAGCATTCCACACATTCCCTTTAATATATGTCCTGATACTCTCCCTCGTTCTCTCACTCAAAAACAGGCAGTCCCAGCCCATTTCACTCACCTAATGGAGAGGGGGGGGGGGGGAGGGGCGAAATCACTTTCAGCTGAATGGGCTTTGCGCATCCGATCGACAGTGCAGGGTGTGTCTATCAATCAATCAATCAATCATGGCATTTATAGAGCGCGCTACTCACCCGGGAGGGTCTCAAGGCGCTGGGGGAGGGGGTAAGTTACTGCTCGAACAGCCAGGTCTTGAGCTGCTTCCTGAAGGAGAGATGGTCCTGGGTTCGCCGAAGGTGAGTGGGGAGGGAGTTCCAGGTCTTGGCTGCCAGGTAGGAGAAGGATCTTCCTCCGGCGGTGGTTCTGCGGATGCGTGGTACGGTGGCGAGGGCGTGGCTGGTTGATCGTAGCTGGCGTGTGGGCGTGTAGAAGGTCACGCGGTCGTTGAGGTACTTTGGGCCCAGGTCGTGGAGGGCCTTGTGTGCGTGGGTGAGGAGTCTGAACGTGATTCTCTTGCTGACGGGGAGCCAGTGCAGGTCTTTCAGGTGTCCGGTGATGTGGCTGTGTCGGGGGATGTCCAGGATGAGTCGTGCGGAGGCGTTCTGGATGCGCTGGAGTCTTTTTTGAAGTTTGGCTGTGGTTCCGGCGTAGAGGGTGTTCCCATAGTCCAGTCGGCTGGTGACGAGTGCCTGGGTGACGGTCTTCCTGGTTTCAGTGGGGATCCATCTGAAGATCTTGCGGAGCATGCGCAGGGTGTTGAAGCATGAAGATGAGACGGCGTTGACTTGTCTGGTCATCGACAGGGAGGAGTCCAGGATGAAGCCCAGGTTGCGTGCGTGGTCCGTTGGCTTGGGTGCGGTGCCCAGGGCCGGGGGCCACCAGGAGTCGTCCCAGGCGGAGGGTGATGAGCCCAGGATGAGGACTTCCGTCTTGTCTGAGTTCAGTTTAAGGCGGCTGTTCCTCATCCAGTCGGCGACATCTCTCATCCCGTCGTGTAGGTTGGCTCTGGCGGTGGTGGGGTCGTTGGTGAGGGAGAGGATCAGCTGGGTGTCGTCGGCGTAGGAGATGATGTTGAGGTTGTGTTGGCGTGCGATGGCTGCGAGGGGGCTCATGTAGACGTTGAAGAGGGTTGGGCTGAGTGAAGATCCTTGTGGAACGCCGCAGATGACTTCGGTGGCTTCGGAACTGAACGGGGGAGGCGGACTCTCTGGGTTCTACCGGCGAGGAACGAGATGATCCATTCCAGTGCTTTCTCTCGGATTCCGATGTTGCTGAGGCGCTTCACTAGGGTGCGGTGGCAGACGGTGTCGAACGCCGCGGAGAGGTCCAAGAGGATGAGGGCAGCTGTTTCCCCGTTGTCGGTTAGGGTTCTGATGTCGTCGGTGGCTGCGATAAGGGCGGTCTCGGTGCTGTGGTTGGCCCGAAACCCGGACTGCGAGGGGTCGAGGGATCCATTCGTCTCGAGGAAGGCGGCAAGCTGTCTGTTGGCGGTCTTCTCGATGACTTTGGCCGGAAACGGAAGGAGCGAGATGGGACGGTAGTTCTTGAGGTCGGTGGGGTCCGCCGTTGGTTTCTTCAGGAGGGCGGTAAGCTCGGCGTGCTTCCAGCTCTCCGGGAAGGTGGCGGTGTGGAAGGAGGAGTTGATGATGTCCCGGAGATGGGGTGCGATGGTGGCGTCGGCTTTGTTGAAGACGTGGTGTGGGCAGGGGTCGGTTGGTGATCCGGAGTGTCTAGAGTCTAATTGTCCCCAGACTGCAGGGGGTTGAGAGGGCTTACATCACGCTGTGATTAACAGGACAGACCCTGTCCTGTTAATCACAGCGAACCCCCTGCAGTCTGGGGACATTCAAGTGGGCGCTGCTGGAATCTTCAGCAGGGACTCTGCAAGGCCACTGAGGGGCTCAGTGACTTACACGCTCTTCGGAAGCACTGCCCTGAGCTGGAGGAGATGCCTAACCGGAGCCTGCTGTGCCGCCGAACAGGGTACCGGTACTCTCCCAGGATAAAGAGAAGTGCCGGTACTGACGGCAAGAAAATTCGGAAGTGCCGGTACTCAGTACCGGTGAGTACCGGCCCATTTAAAGCACTGCCTTTACCTGCTCTTGTGCTCTTTACCTACTCTCTCTTGGTTTCATCCCTTGCAAGGAGGGCTCGGCCTGGGAGCCTTTAATGCTGGTAAACGTGGATTTATTTCCATTTGACCCCTTTATTTGAACCCGGGCAGCCGGTGCCACCGAAGCCCTTCCTGCTGTGTTTGGTGCCCACTGCCCAGTGACCCATGCACCCCCCATGGATGGTGCTGCGCACATAAGTTGAAATGTAGGTACAAAGCATTCGACGATGCCAGGGGGACTGGGGTGAAAGTTTTGGGATGGCAGACATTCTTGGAAAGACGAGTACCCGTCTCCATGGCTTCTCTTTGCTTAGCTTCTCTGGGTGTTTTTCTGCAGACAGCCATCACAGGAAGGATAGCTACCTTTAGTTATACATGTTCGTCTCCTGCAGTGCCCCACATTTACATGCTTATGCTATGAAAGCTTGGTTATCTCTGCCCCAGCAGCTGACAGTGGGTATGTGGCCACCGCACGCAACCTTTCCCAGAATCCTTTTGACGTGCACACTTATAAGGTTCCAAAGGCGAGACCTATTGGCTATGCCAATGCTTGTTTTCTTTTTGATTAAGTACTCCTGAGAGAGCATGTTTTTTTATCTCTCGTCGTCATGTGCTTCTTTCTCCCCGTCTAAGCCCCTACCCCTGCGCTCTGTTTCTTTTTTCCTTATGTGCTGCCCTCCGCTTCCTCACACCAACCAGTTTAATTTGTATTTGCCCCCCCACTACCCGCTGCCTCCCCCTAACCGCCCCTAAGTTGCTCCCTTGTCTCTCTTAGGCATTGAAATATCTTTTTTTGTAAGTTCCATTTTCTTGAGCATCAGACAGTTGCCATTTGTTGCTGGGCTCTCCACTACATTACAAGTGATTTTGTGCATTTAAAGAGTATTTTTTTAATGTACAGATCTAATGTCATCCACAGTATTAGGTAAAACAATGAACATGGTACATCTGTAATTCTGTAGCTGCACATATGAGTGTCATAACGCATGTGAGACTACTAAATGATAAGGGTGGACGTAGTTGGCGGAGTACCACTACACGGAATTCTGCGGAGTTGAACAAAAACTGTGAGCTCCGCAAACATCTCATGCCAATTAATAAAACAGAAACCTCACATACCTTTGATAATATTATAGTCATTTCACAAAAGTGACAATGAAAATACAGCAAGCAGTGAGAGAGGTGATGATTTTGGGGTCCTCCCTAACCTAGGGAGAGAACCAAGCAGATGCCTTGAACACCAAGAGCACATCATGCTGAACGATTCGGTGGTGGTCCCATCCTCCAAGGACCACCCCAAGCACAGTCAGTTATGGGCAAAAACACAATCCCAACCAAAGGCCCTGCAAAGCATTATGGGATGAGATTCTAGAGTGCAGTGAATATTATAGTATCCAATATCAAAACATTCCTCAAGGGGCAGGCTCTCCCGGCTCAGCTGAGAGCTAATACTATAATATTCACTGCACTCTAGAATCTCGCCCCATAATGCTTTGCTGGGCCTTTGGTTGGCATTGTATTTTTGCCCATAACTTTGCTCGGGGTGGTCCTAGGAGGATGGGACCACCACAATCTTGAGCATGATATGCTCTTTGTGTTCAAGGCATCTGCTTGGTCCTCCCCTAGGTTAGGGGGGACCCCAAAATCATCACGTCTGTCATTGCCTGATATTTTTCAAAGCTCACTTTTGTGAATTGGTTATATGCTTTTAGCATGTAAAGGTAAAATTGTTTTATCATAGGGTTGTGGGTGCACTAGCTTACTCCTGAATTCCGTGTTCGTGATCTCCCTTCATCTCATCCCAATTAATAAAACAGAAATCTCACATACCTTTAGTAAAACAACAATTATCTTTCTTTACATGCTAAAATGCATTTTGTCATCTCACAAAAGTGAAAATGAAAATAAAGCAAGCAGTGAGAGAGGTGATGATTTTGGGGTCCTCTCTAACCTAGGGAGAGAACCAAGCAGATGCCTTGAACACCAAGAGCACATCATGCTGAACGATTCGGTGGTGGTCCCATCCTCCTAGGATCACCTCAAGCACAGTCAGTTATGGGCAAAAATACAATCCCAACCAAAGGCCCTGCAAAGCATTATGGGACGAGATTCTAGAGTGCAGTGAATATTATAGTATCCAATATCAAAACATTCCTCAAGGGGCAGGCTCTCCCCCTTAGCTGAGAGCTACTACTATAATATTCACTGCACTCTAGAATCTCGCCCCATAATGCTTTGCTGGGCCTTTGGTTGGCATTGTATTTTTGCCTATAACTTTGCTTGGGGTGGTCCTAGGAGGATGGGACCACCACCAAATCGTTCAGCGTGATATGCTCTTTGTGTTCAATGCATCTGCTTGGTTCTCCCCTAGGTTAGGGGTGACCCCAAAATCATCACCTCTCTCATTGCCTAATATTTTTCAAAGATCACTTTTGTGAATTGGTTATATGCTTTTTTTTTTTTTTTAGCATGTAAAGGTTAAGTTGTTTTATCAAAGAGTTGTGGGTGCAGTAGCTAACTCGCGATTACTAAATGACACGACCGGCAACAGTGACCCCCTTCAAATGCCTTTTTTTTTTTTTTTTTGAAGATGCTGTGCAGTGTTGGTAAACAAAATCATTTTACTGATGCTGTGCAGCATCGGAAGGCGAGATCTATTGGCCTTGCCGTCTAGAAGGCGAGACCTATTGGCCTTGCCACTGCTTGTTGTCGCTTGATTTCTTCAGGGGAGTACAGCTTCGTCAGTTGGCTGAATGGGAACCTGCCTCGTGTTTGTGCTTTTTTTTTTTTTTTTCGGTACGGGGTTCCTTTCATATTTAGAATTTTTTTATAATGGGTGTATCCCCTCTACCAGTACATTTTCCCCTCTGTTTCTTTTTTTTCTTCACTTGTTCCTGCCATGGTTTGCTATCCCACAATGCGGTACAGGCTGGGAAGTATCCAGCAGGGAGTTGTCAATGGAAGAGTGTCCACATACCACTGAAAAGCAAACAGCACATGCTAAGAAGTCCTTCCTGTCAGCCAGGGGTCTGAAATCCCCCGCCTGTGTTGATTGTAGGCCTCCTTTGAAGATGGCTCACGCTTTGCTTATACTTAGGAGAACTTGTTTTGTTTTCGTTCTGAGCAGTCATCTCACGGGATTACATGTCCTCATGTGGTTTTCTCCAGGATTTATGTACCCTCCTCTTAACTCCATACTTGGATTTACTTTCAACTTTTTAGCTAACATCAGCAAGTAATTCTGAGGGGCCCTGCCAGACAAACAATAAAGTCACTGCGGTCTGAGCGCTTGGCGGGGGTTGCTTTCCTTGTCTGACATTTCAATAATCCATAATCTGGATTAGATTAGGAGAACTCAAATTACCGAAGTTTTCCTCCAGGAGAATAGTTTTCAATTTATAAAGCACTGTTTTTCCTTATTTAATTAAAATGTTTCTGTGCTGATGGCATATTCTGCCAAAGTTCCGGCGTCTGACTTCAAAATAATTATAGATCCTTCCCGGCTGTCCCTCAGAAATTATTACTCTCGCGCTGTCTCGTGCGGTGAGGCTACCACCTACAATTACCTGAGCAAAACAAAGCAGAATAGAGCTTGGGACAGGCAGCCACGACATTATACGTTTATCTTGAAACTGGCAGTTTGTATTTTAATTTAAAACAATCCACTACAGTAACACTGGCAACAGCGTTCAAAAGGAAACATTGACTACACTCAGGACGATGCAATGGGCCTTTGACTGATTAACGAGCTGGTGACATTTTTAATGTAATCTAGCCATGTGATTAAAATGTGTGTCCTTTCTGGCCGGCTACATGATAACCCGCGTCAGTTTCAAAGATATGTCCGTCAATTACATGAGCTGCACTTGCCGCAGAAGACGATGTGGTTTCCAGACCAGTTGCAGTTGAGGTTCTTAGTCACTGGGATTAAACGTGTCAAGCCAAAAAATGTGCCTGTGTTCCAGTATACATTTAGGTCTGCGTCGTTCTAAAGGGATGCTATGCAAAACCACATAGAGGCTTTACATTTATATTACGGTCAATGTTCCCCGCATCCACTTATTAATTAATTCTTCAAATGCAAGTGTGCCTTGCAGTCTGGTGCCAGAAATTTCTCTTTGCTTCCACCACTGCTTAATTTGCCCCGGTGTTGGTTGCCGGTAGTCGGCGCAGCTGCTCCATTTTGGGCACCAGGACTTATTATTCGTCTGCAGCAATTGACCCGAAGCAAGAGAGTAAAGCTTTACAGAGAAAAAGAGGAAGTGAAAGGAAAGAGCGACAGAGAGAAAGCAGGAATGGAAAAGAGTTTGCAAGAGTGAGATGAAGAGGCAGGAAGTGTAGTGTGGTGGAACACATTTTTGAGGTGGATTCAGGCCTATCCATCCTTGGCATGGGGCAACTTCGGCATTCTGTAGAACGAACGGCGAGCTGCTAAGAACACACGTTGGTCCTTGCACTTATTTATTTATTTTACAGATTAAACACTGGTTTGCACAAACGCTTCTGGGTTGTTTCCCTTGACGTGGTAAGCCTATGTTTATGTACATCACAAGAGTGTGTTTGAAGCCCCCCATAAGGCGTCATTAAGAAACAAAAAGGATTATTGCAGGGTATAGAAACATGATTTTTTTGGGGCTTGAGTTTTATATAGCGGGAACTTGACCCGAAGGTATCAGAGCGCTTTACATGAGCACCACTTGCGTTACAGAAGGGCACATTCATTTTAGGTCGAGCCTGGGCAGCGCATGCGCTGCTCTGATAGTTATACTGTATTAAGGGAATGGAATAAAAGCTCCGCTCATTTCCCGCCCTTCTTTTCAATTGGCTCCTGTTACAGTCCTTTCAAAAACGTTGCTTTTCATTCGTGAATAGGCTTACTAGTCCCTCCTTGATACTGCCTTGTCTGCATTTGTAACCTCCCATAACGACTGGACTTTTTACTTGTGGTCTTAACATGGTCTGCTTTATCTAGTCGGTGTGCACTATTTTCTTTAATGGTAATTAATGTAAAGAGCGCACACCAGCTTTAGCAATGGCAGCCGTTTTTTGGGGGGGGTATTTGCAGCGCTCTATGCGCACTTTCACTTAATGGGCTTTGGCTATAAATATGCCCCTGAACTAACTGCACAGACGCCGTGCGAAGCGGGCGATGTTAATTTACCAAAACTGTTTTTTTACAAACTCAGCGCTATAAGTTTTAAATATGCTCCGTTCCTTGCCCCTCCCCCTGCTGCACAGACACCTGCATGTTTTTTTTCTTCACTATTTCAATTTTTGGTTGTTTTCAAGCGCCCCATGCCACGCTTTCACATTAATAGAGGCCACGCCCCTTTCTTTAGACGAGCCATGTCTAAAGAAAGGTCCGTGGCCGCTGTTAAGGTGAAACTGCGGCATGGGGCACTTTTACCAAAAAAAGCATTTGTTTGTCAACTTGACAAACACATGCTTTTTTTGGTAAAAGCGCCCCGTACCTCACTTTCACTTTAATAGCAGCCGCAGACCTTTCTTTAGACACAGCTCATCTAAAGAAAGGGGCGTGGCCTCTATAAATGTGAAAGCGTGGCATGGGGTGCTTGTAAACACAAGTATTTGCAATGCAATAGGTCTCGAATTTGCGAGAGTTTAAGCTATTGGCATTATTATTATTATTAATATTATTATTATTTAGGATTTATAGAGCGCATGGCTACCCTAGGGCTTCCCAGCGCTAAGAGACACGTTGTTAGTTGAAGTCGGAACAGACATTAAAGGTATTGCTTAAACAGCCATGTTTTAATTGCTTTGCGAAACTGCAATTCTTTGTCCAGTGTCCTGTATTCTCTTGGTAGAGAATTCCAAAGTTTGGGGGCTTGGTGGGAGAAAGCTCTACCTCCCCACCTCTCCTTCCTGGCCCTTGTAGGTTTTAAGAGTCCCTCAAAGCTTGATCTCAGATACCTATTTGGAATGTAAGGGGATACTAGACTCTTGATTTTCCTAGGACCCCTGTTATGTAGAGCTCCGTGTGTTATGACCAGAGCCTTAAATTTGACTCTGGCCTCTACTGGGAGCCAATGCAGCCCCTTTAGCTGCTTTTTTTTACTGACTCTCGAGCAGGGACATTACACAGCAGCCTTGCTGCTGCATTCTGGACCACTTGCAGACTGTGGGTCACATATTTCGGTGCCCCTAGGAATAACGCGTTTCCATAGTCCAGACGCGAGGTGACCAAGGAGTGAACTACTGTCTTCCTGAGCTGACTTGGGATCCGGTCTAGGATTTTTCGGAGACTTCTAAGTAGACCAAAACAGGTGGCTGCGACTTTGTTAGCTTGTGTCGCCATAGAAAGATCTTTTTCTAGCCAGAAACCCAGGTTCTTAATTGTTTCTTTAGGTATGGGTGGGCTGCCCAAACATTTAGGCCAGCTTATGGAGGGCCTGGGAGTTGCCTTGTTCCCGAGGATCATTAATTCTGTTTTGTCCCCGTTTAATTTTAAGCAGTTTTTTTCATCCATTCCTTGACTTTTTCCATGCATGGTGATAGTCTCTCGGGGTCCCCACAGTTCGTTGGATCCAAGGAGATCACCAGCTGTGTATCGTCTGCGTAGGACGTCAAGGAGATATCGAACTCTTTGACAATCTTAGCTATTGCTCAATATACACGTTAAATAGTGTGGGGCTTAGTGAGGAACCCTGTGGTACCCCACACATTAACGACATAGTTTTAGAGAGGGTGGTGTTTTCCAATACTTGGAATGTTCTTCCCTCCAGAAACGATGCCAGCCACTGAAGCATGGTGCCTTGTACCCCGATGGCCGAGAGTCTCCTTCGCAGTATGTGGTGGTCCACCGTGTCGAAGGCAGCACTCAGGCCCAGGAGGAGTAAGGCAGCTGAATTTCCCTGGTCTAACGAAGTTCTGAGTTCCTCCACCACTGCCAACAGAGCGGACTCCGTGCTGTGTTGTGCCCGGAAACCCATCTGGGTGGGGTGGAGGCTGTGGTTTGTTTCCAGGAATTCCGACAATGATCTATTGACGTGCTTTTCCAATAGCTTGCCCACAAAAGGCAGCAAAGAGATAGGACGGTAATTGCCTAGTTGCGATGGATCTGCGCTGGCTTTTTTTAACAGGGGTTTAATTATGGCGTGTTTCCATGAAGCTGGGACCATGCCCGTCTCCAGAGACTGGTTCATGACCTTAATTAGGGAAGGAAGGATGACAGGTGTGACTGTTTTGAGAATGTGCGGTGGGGCCGGGTCTGAAGGCGAACCAGACTTCACTTTGCCCATCAATAATTCTGCATCTATAGCTTCCATTGGCGGGAGATTGGTGATGGTTTTTAATGGGGGAGCTTCTTCCTGATCCTTTACTCACCTTGAGGTTAGTTCCTCGTTCGCTTTGAAGGAGCTATAGATGTCTGTTACTTTCGAGAGGAAGAAGGTGGCTAAGTCATTGCACCTCTCCTCCGATGTTCCTGATGGGTGGGGGTCCTGGGCTGGAGTAGTCAAAGCCTTGACTACCACCAACAGTTCCCTTGAGGAGTTCTGGGCCAAGGTGATTTTCTCCTCAAAGAACTATGCCTGAGTTTCTTTGATACTGTTGTGGTAGTTTCTGATGGCTGACTTATACAGGGCCTTAAGTTGTGGATCATAATTTTTCCGCCAGTCCCTTTCGATTTTTTTGCAATTTTTCTTTAGCGCTAACAGTTGGGGATTGAACCATCCATCCGCCCTGGGTCTGGATTTTGGTTTGGAGGTAACTTTCGGGGCTACATCATCCAGGGATTGGGTAATCCAGGTTTCCCACCTGGAGTATGCTTCCTCCACTGTTACTGGTGTCTCGGAGTTAGGTGTAGTTGTATCTGATAGGATGTTCCCCATGTCTCTGAGTTGAGCTTGGCCCAGCGCCTTTTCATTGTCTCGGTTTTGGGGGGGTCCCCACAGTGCTCTCTTCCTATCTTTCCTAAGTTGAAGATAATGAGGTGGTGATCTGACCAGGGTACCAGTATTGGAGGTACGACCTTAATGTTGGGGTCGTTAGAAATTTCTAGATCCAATATGTGCCCCTTGACGTGTGTGGCAGTCGTTACCAACTGGGCAAGTTGCAAGCTTTCAAGGTCTAATAGCAATTTTTTTACGCTGGGGAGGTTCTGGTCCTCCATTTGTAGATTTAGGTCTCCTAAAATGGTGAAGTTGGATTTGTTTAATAATGCGCTGGCCGGTGAATCAGGCAAGTTTTTTAGAAGTTCTCCATATGGGCCTGGGGGTCTATAGATTAGGAGCCCTGATAGGGTATACATGGGTGCTAACGAGATTGAGAAGAAGAGGCATTCACACCCTTTGATAGGGAAGGCCTCGGTGGTACATTTGTACTCATTCTTTATTAGAATGGCCAGTCCACCCTGTGCCTGTCCGATCCTATCCAGTCTGAATATTTTATAGCCTGGTGGCAGGGCCATTACTATATCAGGGGGGGCACAATCTTTAAGCCAACTTTCTGTAATAAAAAGGGCATCTAATGTGGTTTCCTCTAACAGTATGCGAATTTCTGTTTTATGTTTAGGCAGAGAGCGGCAATTGATCAGCCCTAACTTCCATGCCTGAGGTTCCTTTAGCCCATTGGTCTTGCTCGACTCTAGCTTAGGAGGTGCTTTCCATACTAGTTTACAGTGTTGACAGACCTTCTCTAAGGCTGTCTCGCTCATGAAATTCTAGCCCTTATAGCAGCCGACTATTCTGGTTTTGTTGAGACAGTGTAGTTCCTTCCCAGAGTATATCATTCTTGAAAATTGAAGAACAATGCCTTTTATTTATGTTTTTAAAATCAACACATAAATCAAAGGCAATGTCATTTACAATGCCAATAGCTCAAACTCGCGTAAATGCGAGACCTATTGCATTGCAAATGCTTGTTTTGTTAGGCACGCGGAGCTTAAGTGATTTGCCCATAATCCCAGGATGTTGAGCGTCCCTGCCGACACTCGAACCTGGTTCCCCAGCTTCGAGATCAACCGCTGTAGCCGTAAGACCAGATCCTCTCCCACTGTGTTCAGCTGAGGATACGTGAATGCTGTCCACTGTTAATGACGTTTGTCTGGGAGGCACCGAAACCTGCAATCTTTGAGAGAAGTGCTTCTTTGGTTTACCTTCTCTCTGGGACTGTGAAGGCTGCATTTCTTAAAGCATACAGGGAGACGAGGCTCAGGCCAGTGGATAGGTCACAGATCGGAGAAATATTGTTGAAAGAAACCGTCAACTTTGTGAAGACAAAGGCAAAGATGTAGAGTCTGGTGGAGATAATGGAGTAGAGAAATAGATTTAGAAATACCTCTGGGATATCAACGCTAGAGGATGTAAGCATATGCCATGTGAAGTGTGGTTCTATAACAAGGGGGCTAAGAGATATTGGAAGTTGAAAAGGGATGGTGTCACATAAGGTTGTTCTTTGAATTATGAGCCTCTAAATGCATAGAACTGCCTTCCAGCGAAAGTGGTATTGACAACTCAGAACAACAGATAACAAGCATTGGCAATGCAAATATTTCTGGCTTTAATGTGTCAGTGCATATAAACGAGCCATTCACAAATGCTGCTTATGTGTTTGTTTTGCACAAATGCTGTTTATGGTATTAAACAGCCCTATTACTTTGCCAGTGATCGAGGAAAAGTAGATAAAGGGGATTGCTTTCTGCATAGAATGAATAAAGAATCGAAGATAAAGCCCTGAATGTGACAAGAGCTTGACGATTGGACTTTTCAGGTGTTAAATAGTCCCTCATAGATTCTGAAGTAAGTACTTCCGGGATGGCGGAATGATAAACAAAACAACCTGTTGCGTGAAGTGAGAGAATACTACTTCTCTGCGTGTGGCCAAAGCCCACTCTATAAAATGGTAGATCTGGCCTAGTGGCAGCTTTAGTTGTGCTCCTGCCTCATGTTTTCCCCAAAAATAATAAGCAAAACTATATACATACATACAGGGGTTTTCTACGAGCCATATTCATCCATTGGTTCAGGTATCAATCTCTTTCTTTTTTTTTGCTTCCACCCACCAAAGCATACAGCGTGGAGCAGTGGGGAAGCCCACTTCAGCCACTGTCTGTCTTTCACTGCGAGTGACTGCATTTTTTCCTGATCGTATGTGCCCAGTTGCCTGAAAAGGAGTGTGCTTTAGTGCCAGGGTTCCTGAGCCACTGCTTCATTTTTATATATTTTTTTAGATACTTTTACCCATGTTTCATATGATTTAAAAAAAGAAATATGAGAATTGCAAGCTTGCAACAGCTAGATCTATTGGCTTTGCCAATCCTTGTTAAGTTTTGGTAACAACATACAATACTTGCAGACAGCTGCACTTTCAAGCCCACCGCTTCATGCGAAAGGCCCAGGAGTATCCAGTGATGCAGATAATCCGCCAGGCCATGAGAGGCATGTACCCTTGCAAGACTAATGGATAGGGATTGCCCTGGGGATCCTGCATGATAGTCGGTTCGGGGAGTAGAAGGTTTGGAGAATCCCAGAAAAGTACCAGAAGAACTGGAAACCACACTTAAGAACTCTAATAGGGCATGATCACAACCACTTTCGTCTGCTGTCTGCGGACCTGCGCTGAGCGTCTCATAATTATGGCGAATGGAGGGAAGGCATAGCTCGTCTCAAGAGACCAATCCAGAGGGTCCGACTTCCGACTGATGTATCTGGGCGGTTGATGGTCTAGACGAGATGCAAGGAGATCCGCCGAAAACAGGCCCCAAACCTCTTGAAAGCCAAGCAGTGCAGCTGCCATAGACTTGTGTCCAACCATGCACTGGAACACCAATCTGCTATCACATTGGATGCTTCCGGGAGTTATTCCGCTGTCACCGAGATGTTGTGAGATAAGCAGAATGTCAAAAAATCTTTGGTGAGGTCCACCAAGACCTTGGGCTTGGTACCCCCAAGATGATTTATATAGCGTACTGTTGATACATTGTCCATCTTGAGGAGAACGCTGCAGGAGACCCTGTCCTTCGTCCAACATTGAATGGCAAATGACCTCGCCATCAGTTCTAGGTAGTTGATGTGGAGTTGACGCTCTTCTGCAGACCATTTTCCTCCTGTAAAGGAGTCCCCACAGCAAGCTCCCCACCTGGATTTGCTGGCGTCGGACTCTATCATGATGTACGTGGGTCAGAGCCAAATATGGCTCACCCGTTCCACGCCTCCATGTGATCCAACCACCAACTCATTTCCACTCTCACCTCGTCTGTTAGGGGTACCTTTTCTGAGT
Source organism: Calotriton arnoldi (assembly GCA_963921515.1). Classification (NCBI taxonomy): domain Eukaryota; kingdom Metazoa; phylum Chordata; class Amphibia; order Caudata; family Salamandridae; genus Calotriton; species Calotriton arnoldi. The sequence continues at coordinate 1,414,067 of CAWUFW010000745.1, read as the reverse complement.
ACTGTGGGCTCTGTCTTAAGTGGAAAGCCTTGAGGCGTTGCAGGGCTCTGTAGTGGCGAGGCCCCGTAAAAACTGGTAGTATCGAGGACGACAGAAGGCCTACCACTCTGACTACCTGTCGTAATGAAGTAGTGGATTTTGCCAACATTCTCTTCATCTCCTTGCTGATCTTCACAAGTTTCCGAGAGGGGAGACTTAAAGTCTGTGCTATGGAGTCGATGACAAACCCGAGGAAGCCCGTCTGTTTGAACGGCACTAGAAGAGATTTCCGCTCGTTGATCATGAACTCTAGCCCTTGCAGAAGGCCAACCGCCGTCTGCAACTGCTGCATCAGCCGTGATGGGCATTGGTCCAAAAGAAGGAGATTGTCAAAATAGATGATGAGGCAAAAGCCCCTCTTCCATAGAGTTTCCACTACCGGCTTGAGGATCTTGATGAAACGCCATGAAGCAGAGGATAGACCGAAAGGCAGGGTTGTAAACTCGTATACTTAGTCTCTCCATTTGAACTAAAGCAAACGGCGGTGTGGGGGAAAAATGGCGACCGACAGGTACGCATCCTTTAGATCCAAGTGCACCATCCAGTCGTCGGGCCAAAAGAAGTTGCGCAGAAGATGGATACCCTCCATCTTGAAGTGGCGGTTAACCAACCACTAATTGAACTCCCTCAGGTTTATCACCGGGCGTTGACTGCCATCCGCCTTGTCCACCAAGAAAATGTGGCTGAGAAAACCTCGTGGGTGGAGGCAGGTGAGGGAAATCGTGCCTTTTTGCTGCAGGTCCGTCACCTCCTGATCTATTAAGGTGACCTGATCTGCAAAACCATCGGGCGTGGGCAGGACTCCTGGATCGGGGACCTGTAGAATTCTATATCAAAGTCCTTGATTGTCTGAAGGATCCACGTGTCTGAAGTAATTTGCCCCCAATTGTGCTCGAACTGTGCCATCTGGCCTCCCACCTTTATATGGGGAAAGGAAGAAACTCCTACCTGTTGAGGCTTGGAACTGCCCTCTGGAGGCGCCTCTAGAATCACGGCCGTGATTTCCTCGTCGTGTCTGAAAGAACTCTCCTTGCTTTGACAGATCTTGGGACGACTTGAATCCTCTCTGACGGTCTTGGGTGTAGATAGAGCCGGCTGTGCTCCCTCTGCCATGTCCAGCCCCAACAAAAATTCGGGGATAAAATATTTTCTTTATGGAGGCCTGCGCCTTATCTAAAGCGGTAAACGTGGCTAAAAACTTGTTCAGCTCCTTAATGAATGGCTCCCCGAAGAGCTCGCCCTGAGCCACCGTGCCTGCCTCGGAGGAGGCCAGGTCCCCCAATTTGGGGTCAACCTTTAAGCGGCGCCTCTCGGTTGAGAGAGTGCAATTAACGTTCCCCAAAAAGATGCCAGCATGCTCCGCCCAGCCTGAAATTCTCTCTGGGGAAAGGGGGCTTCCTAAGGCTTTGGCCTCCTCTGCCAGTTCCAAAATTTTAGTAATAGGACCACAAATGTCTAGTAATTTGTCCTGGCAAGACTTCCAGAATCTATCAGTGCCCTTCTTTGGGTCCCTAATATGTTTCTGGAGGAATGTGGCCATTCTTGGATCAATCTCCCGGGTTGCCGGCACCTTACCCGGTAGGGCGGGACAGGAGTACTCCACCCTAAGGCAGGCTCTCACCTCTTTCTCTAGGGACTTACGGAGGTGCCCTGTGACATATTTAGAAACCTTACTGGAAAGGGTCCATTCCGCCGAGCGGGAGTGCAAGAGGTCCTCAGGGACCTGCATGTCAGAGGTATCCTATAGGTTATTTGTCGGCTCTGCAGGGGCCGGTACCAATGCGGGTGCCAGGGCCGGCCTCATCATTTGAATCGCCCTGGGAGTCATCCTCCTCCGCTTCCAAGCCTTGTGGGGGAGATAAGTCGGCCATGTCTGCTAGGTCGTCACGCGAGCTCGGGTCTGGGTGAGCCAGGAAAGCCTTTTTGAGGCGCTCAAAGGCCCCCAAATTCATCACAGAATCATTTCTGTGCTTCGAGGCATGCTTAATGGGAGTGGTGGGTGCTAGGCTTGACTGGGGGTTCTGGTAGGCATATATGCCATTTACATAATGCATCGTTCGAAAGGTCCCATGGCTGCAGCCACCGCCTGGTGAATGGAGGCATCCTCTGCCTCACAAAACTTGTCATCTAGAGCTTCTGCCCTGGGCTGACTCACCCTACATTCACCGGGTGTCAGAACGCCTGGGCCCTGCCCTTGACAGCCAGGAGGAGTGGGGGTGGGGCGTGGAGATCGCTCTGGAGAAGCGTGTTATAGGCGCCGGTCAGGAGCGGTGTTAATGAGTGATTACAGACCCGCTCACACATGGGCGTCAGGCTGTGCAATTAATTGCTGACCCGTGAGTCCCAGGCGTCTGAGCTTCCAGGCGGCTCGAGCAAGTGCGGGCTCCGCGAGCGCTGCCTGTCGGATCTACTGAAACTGACGACCGCGCACCTTCGCGGGCCAACAAGAAGCTCACTCTCGTTGTGCGCCCTCTAGTAACCCCTGGTGCTTATCGCACCTATGTGCTCAAGGCTTCACAGGGCTTCACAAGTGGAGCAATAAAAACTCTCCCGTGGCCCCAAATTAATGTGCAGCGCGGTCCGCGCCCAAAATAACACCACAAAATGAGAAGCAATTATAAAAGTAACTATATTTAAATAGTAAAAGCACCATAAAAAATAGCGGTGAGGAGAATATGTACTTAACTGCTGGAAGCAGGAAAAGAAAGAAAGAGGAAGCTATCCAGGGGGCTCCCACCTTTGTGGACATCCTAGGCCTGTTCATTGGTGGATTGTTGATCTTTTCCCTGTGGACCATAGGAAAGATAGTTTTTGAGTTATTTTGTTGAAAGCTGCTGGAAAGGAAATAAAGAAAGTAGAGCATAATCCTCACCTCCGGTCCTGACATAGAATTACATTGCAAAGCTCCAGTCTAAGAAGGCATATGAGAAGTGTCACTCCGAAGAAGAAGGAATTTTCGGCAAAGGTGAATGTTACTAAATGCATTGGCCTATCTATAGTGGAGAAAAGCCTTTAAGTTATTTTGTCATCTCATTTTTAGCTTTGAACATTTGCCCCAGCGCTGACCGCCCCAGTGGGAGCCTCTGTCTATTGTATTAGGACAAATTATCTTTACAGGGAGTGACAGGCCAGAACAAGTTCATGTGAGCTCAAAGGAAAGTTATAGGTGCATTTTAAATAAATAGTTCTTTCTAGAATAGCTTTTACATCTGCCATGGTTAAAACCTAGCATGTGCCTTTGTTCAAGCAGCTAACATTCTCCTTTCAGTGTCCCCAAATCATAGATAAATGTACTTGATAGTGCTGTTTTGAAAAAAGGAACCAATACAGTTCAGTACAATATAATTAATTATGCACGGTGAATGCATGTTATGTTACTCACTATTAAAAGGCATTTCAGTTCAGTGTCAGAAAGATTGATGCCAAATGAGTAAGCCCATGCTCAACAAATTTGTTCTGTTCATTCAGAGTCTCTTAGGTATTGCATGTTGCATTACAAGCTCAAGCAAGCAAAGCAAAAAACGTTTAATTCAAAAACCAAACAAAAAAACAGAAAGACAACTTAGCTAGATACAGAGAAGCATCAGCTATCCCATTCACAGCCTGCCTCTCGAAAAAGACACAAACAGGTCTTCTGGTAAAGAGGTGAGAAATGTATGCCCTTCTGCCAAGCTGAGAGATAATGCTTTTGCTAAATTTGATATGCTTACATAATTGTCTCTTTAGTAGACATGCCATCACGGACATAACGTTTTCTCTATTGAAGACAAGATCTGTATATTTAAGGTTAACTGGTTTAATACATGAAACCCAGTTCCTGAGATTTCGATATGGCGACCATATTGTCTGTTCTTATCATACGCTTTAGACAACACGGGCAGTATTTGCCCCAACCCTAGGAGACCTAAAGTGCTGCATCTCTTTCCACCTGGAGGAGCAAAGTGCTCGTTCACACTGCAGGGACATATTGCAAGGAGAGATCCAGCGTAGTTTTCTGCCCCTGCTTGCTAGAGTCCATTGTAATCAATACTAGAATTAGGGTAGGTAATTGAAAAGAAATCCTCTTGTAGAGTTCCCCGCCTAAGCCACCAATGCAAATGTTTAATAACATCTCCCTCCACAACAGCAAGGAAAGGGTGTCTATTCCCTGTACTTTCTTATCCCCAAGAAAGATTGGATATTGCGGCCATTGCTTGACTGTACCAGCTAAATCTATACACCATGTCAGAGAACTTTAAGATGACAACGCTCCAAGATATCGTACTGCTTCTCTGTGTTGGAGACTATATGGCAATCTTTTATCTAAAGGATGCCCACTTCCACATAGGGAGAATGCTAATGAAACTGTTGAAAATGACAGAATACTGTATTGGACTAGTCTTGAATGCACAATTGCGCATGAACCCTCTGCAAGAGTGCCTGGTGAGTCAATGCTTGCAAGCGACTGGACAGTTGAGGATTTATTGTTGGCAGGAAACAGGTTCAACACTAACTGCAATGGTTGAATATCAAGAACTTATTGCTGCACAGGTTGTTACTCAATCCCTGGTCGCAAGAGATCATCAACAGAGACACCTCCTTTAGGGTATTGGGTGCACACTTGGGCAACCTCACAATCCAGGACCAATGGTCTGCTTAGCAGCAGATTCTGCACATCAGTGTTTAAGAATTAATGGCGGTTCAGTTAGTTCTCAAAGCATTTTACAAACTCCCATGCACGAAGAAAGTGTTCATTCGCACAGACATCACCACTATGTAGTACCACCAGACAAGGAGCCTGCACTCCCCACTGTTTTCTCACCTAGCAAAATAAATCTTGAGTTGTTCCATTGACCATCAAGTCCATATCTGTCGGAACGCATCCACAGAGTGGATAGTGAATTTGTGAACCTCTCCAGCAGGACGCATCAACAAGAACACAAGATGGGATTGGAGATCCATGCCAAGGTGCTTCAACATTACTTTCTTTTCTGGGGAACACCAGTGGTCGACCTCTTTGGAATGCACAAGCATACAAACTGCCAATGCATCGCCTTCAGGTACCCACAACAGTGGTCAATGCTTTATGGGTGAATTGGTCGGGGACATTTCTGTGTGCTTTTCCACCACTACCGCTGATACCATATATAGAAAGGATGATGGGGTAAGCACCTTTGAGACTCATCCTCACAGCACCCACATGGAGGAGGCAGTTGTGGTACTCATGATGAAAATGTCCATACATCCCACTAAAAACTGCCTCTATGCCAGACCTCCTCACACAGCATCTGGGTCACCTGAAACATTGCAACCTCGGAGCACTGAGTCTTGCGATTTGACACCTGAGGTTTTAGAGGCTGGGTGTGTTCAACTTCCAGAAGAGTGCATGCAAATTGTCAAGGTGATCTGCAAGCCCACCACAAGGGCTTTTTTACGCAGCAAGATGGAAAAGATGTGTCCAATACTGCACAGGCCTTCACATGCAGCCCTTATAGTCCCCAGAGGAAGGTGTTATCTGTTGTTAGCTGCACCAGCAAAAAGCAAGCTGCTGTTGAACAAAAATAACTTCTACTTTTGTTTTGATTTTCACATGAACCAATAATTTCTCTACTACATTATTTCCTGAAGCGGGATTGGGTAATATCTAAACCATATCAATGTTGTCAGAGCATATTTTTGTTCATCATGGTTCTGCAGCTTGTCAGAATGCCTCTTTACTTGGAAAATGTTTCCATTTGTTTAGCATCTTGGATAGAACGTGTAAAACCAGCTGGCGAAATCTCTAATTCAAGGTCAAAGGCAAGATTCTTGTTGTACAGTTATTGGGCAAAGCTCCCTTGGTGGCATCTTTGCACTATTAATTTTTGATTGCAGCATTTGCAAAAATCTTTAACTTTAAGATGAATAGTAATGAGGTGCTGAGTCCAGACATTAAGCAGAGATATTAAGGACAGGTGCAATCTAAGCACTGACAAGTGGAAAGTTATCTGGGCAGGAAACTATTCTGAGCTTACCTGCAAAAAGAAATGGCACAGGTCAGAAGTCTTGGGAAAGTATGTACTAGAAAGTAGGTGTCAGAACAGAGAATCTTTTTTGTTCATGAGTCCTACAGTGGGATGTGGGCTGGGTCAAATGAGTGATTGAATGAAGAGATGCGGACGCAGGGTCTTGTGCGGTTCTCTGGGCAAAATATGTCTAGATGAGGCCATTTTGGCATTTATAATCACATGGAGAACCTTAAAAGTAATTCTCTGTTAAATATCCATTCGATATAAAGATTGAGTAATTACAGTCTCGATTACAAAGACCAAAGATCACCTGAAATGCATTCTGAATAGTGTGTACATGGTTCAGCTATTACTTTAGGAGACTAATAGACTGTGTTCCTGTAGCTCATTTCCGAATTAATCAAAGCTTCTGTGACCAACTGGTATTGGTCCTTAGGAATTAATGATAGTGCCAACTCAAGTTCATAGAGTTTAAAGAAGGAGCTTCTGACAACTTGACAACTGCCACCATATGGGCTTCAGTGTTTATATCAGACTCACACTAAAACCTCCGATTGAGAACTTTGCTGGCAAAAAATAAGACAGTTGGTGTGAATCCAGCAACAGGACAGGTTTTTAAATGTTTATTTATTAGTTTGAAAGTTTTGGTTAGCGTAAACCAGTCCAAAAAATAGCCAGGGCACTGTAAATCATGGAAGTTCATAGTAAACCATGAAAAACACAAACAGCAAGAAAGTGTGTGTGTGTGTGTGTATATATATATTATCTCTTCACTAAAAAAAACAAAGGTTGCAGGGACGTTATAGTTTGGTTCTGAATTTACACACACACACACTTAACCATAGAAGTTCAGCTGTTATAGTTAGTTATTTCAAGTAACTATAACTTGTGCCCTAAGGTAACTATATCTAGCGCACAGTTTTCGCATGAATAATTTTATTGTAAATGTTGCAGTGATAATATCAATTATGCTATAGAAGATCAATGATGTAAGAAGGGGGGTAAATAGCTGTGCATGGCAAGGGCGCAATTTATAGTTACCTTAGGGCACAAGTTATAGTTACTTGAAATAGCTCTAAATATAACTGCTGAATTTCTATGGTTTTGTGTGTGTAAATTCAGAATCTAACTTTTTTTTTTTTTTTTTTTTTTATTTCAAAAACCTTTATTGTAAGATTTTACGGTACATCTGTGTAAGTATAACGCAAATCAAATGTCGTATTGTCATACATTTCGGTAACACTTTCCCGTAACAATATATGCACAGTATGAATAGTCTCCCCCCCACCCAAATAACTATGACACCAGTCATAAAACAATAAGTTGCAGTCCGGTTGCTAGTAAAGTATTATAGTGGCATATTGTACAGTTCAACACACTTTCCAATATATAGTAGCTTGTAACGATATGCATTAGAGAGACATCACAGACATCGCTAAGGCCTAGAACAGCGATGATAGCTCCCCCCACTCTGGTTATAAGAGTGAGGTCGTTTTGCAGCTGGTTATTCGATTTTTCCCCCCTGAGTTTCTTTCTCAGTGCAGTACTAGTGCTCATTCAACTCCCCTGGTGGGGTCTGGGATCGAGTCATAGGTCTGGCTTCGTTCTCCGTTGTTTGGTCTGTACTTGCCTGGTCCCTCTCTTGGTTCCCTTCCTGCTCAAGAAGAAAGGAGGTGAGCGGACCCCAGATATTTTTAGGGCGGGATTTAATAGGCAATAGTTCTGCATAATGATGCATGTGATCCTGCCATGTAGTCATAGTGTGTATCCAGTCTTTAAACTTGGGAGCCCGACCCCTTCCCCATTTGCACGCTACCTGCCGTTTCGCTAACAGTAAACCCATTGCCAAGAACTTCTTGTGTGCTGTATTTATCCCCTGGGATAAACCCAACAGGGCCACGATGGGGCATGGATTCAGCCGGACATTCACCATGGCCGACAGTCCTTCAAAGGTCTGCGTCCAGTAAGCAGCTACCTGGGGGCAGCTCCACGCTAAGTGTAGGAAATCCGCTCCTTCCCTCCCGCATCGCGCACATTGGTCATTGTCCCTGAGGTGGAATCTATGTAGTTTAGCCGGGGTATGATATAAACGATGCAAGAATTTAAAATGAATGAGGCGTAGCCTGCTATTCCCTGTAATTGCTGCTGTCTGCGTGCAACTGCTTTCCCATTGTTCAACAGTCAGCGAGGTACTTAGGTCTTTATCCCATTCCTGTCTGGCCCGAAGAGTATAGGTGGGTGGTGCATTTTGTATATGTTTGTACAAAAGGGATATGACATGACGAGGGGCCGCTCCCTGTAGCAAGGTATGCAGAGGTGCAAGTATATCTGGTTCTTCGGGAAAAGCAGGGGTTGCTGCCTTCACACTTTGCCGGAGCCGAGTGTATATAAATGTGTCCATCGTCGTGGGTATGCGTGCCCCAAAAAATAGATCCTTGGAGCGGAATTGCCCACCTGCATAAAGGTCTCCCCAGGTGTGGTAACCTAGACTTGCCAACATCTTCCGGCATATCCCCTCATAAGTAACTTGTAGTAAGGGATTACGTACCAGGGGCATCCTAGGTGAGTACAACATGGGGCTCTCTAGCTTGCGAGCGATCTGTCGCCACGCTACAATGGTACAGTCTACTGTGGACGGGTCGCGCCCCCGCTCCTTCACTGTTGTAAAGAGATAGCTTGCCGGGGGCGTCGGATTCATATATCCATCTTCCACCGCCAAGTGAGGCATAAAGGGTGGCGGATGGAAACAATATGCTGCGAAGTGGGCCTGTGCGCAGTAATAATAAAATTCAAAATTGGGGACATCATACCCTCCCTGATGATATGGTAGCATCATCGTGTTCAGGTTGAGCCGTGGCTGTTTCCCGCCCCATATAAGCCTCGTTATTTGAGTTCTTAATGTACTAAAGAAAAATCTCCCCGGGTGATATGGTATATTAATAAAGAGGTATAACAATTTGGGCAGCAGTACCATTTTGGTAAGAGAGATCCTCCCTGCCATGGAGAGGGGAAGCTGTAACCACTTGGTGATGGTGTCAGTTATCTTATCTATGGCTGTGCCATAGTTAAGTCTCATCAGATTGTCCCTATTCCTTGTGAGACGTATGCCCAGGTATGTCAGCTCGTCCGTTTCCCAGACTAGTGGGTAATCTAATTGATGTGGCGGGGTATTATCTGTAAGGGGGAATATTGCAGATTTAGACCAATTTATTTGTATTCCGGATATGGCACCAAATTTGGTGATCTCCCGTAGTACCGGATTGAGATTGTCATGAGGCTTTTTGATGTACAATGTCATATCGTCTGCATATAGAGAGATAAGCAGTTGTCTAGTCGGGTAGATCAGTGCCTTGTCTTTGTGATGTTGTCGAAGTTTTGCAGCTAAGGGTTCTATAGCTAAAGCAAATAAGATTGGGGATAATGGGCAGCCCTGTCGTGTTCCTCTGCAAATAGTAAAAGTGGGGGACTTGGCGCCATTCAGGAGCACTGACGCTATCGGTTGGCTATAGAGCAGTTGTACCCAGCAGAGAAAAGTAGGGGGCATCCCCATGTGCCTCAAAGTGCCCAGCAAGTAGTCCCACTCTAAAGAATCGAACGCCTTGGTTGCGTCAAGGAATACCGCCACCGCCGAGCAGTTCGGGTCTATGTCTTGTAGTACAGCAGCCAGGGTTCTAAGGTTATGCGATGTGGCTCTGTTGGGGATGAATCCTGCTTGGTCAGGTAGTACGAGTCATTCCATCAGCAGATTAAGTCGGGTCCCCAGAACCTTTGCTAATATATTAGTATCGATGTTTAATAGGGAGAGGGGCCGGTACGAGTCGCAGCAGAGTGGAGATTTACCAGGCTTTAACAATGACGTTATAAGGGCCTCGCGCATAGTTCTGGGTAAACAGCCCTCCTCTAATGCAACATAGAACACCTCCTTCAGGATGGGAGCTAAAAGTGAAGCATATGTTTTATAGAATTCTATCGGTAGCCCATCAGATCCCGGGGCCCGTCCCGACCTCATCTCCATTATGGCTTCAGTAATTTCGTCCAGTTCTAATTCTAAGTTCAAGAATTCCCGCTGGGTATCTCCCAGCCAGGCCAGTGCAGTGTCTTCAAAATAAGTCGGCAAATCTAATGGGGTGCCTCTTTGGGAAGAGTAGAGGGTGCTATAGAATTCTCTAAACGTATTCAGTTGATCTGGAAGATTCCGATGTGTATTACCTTGTGCATCTTGAATCTCCGTTATGTAGTTGGAGAACCTGGGGGGTCTGGTCGCATTTGCCAGAGCCTTCCCTGGGCGGTCTCCTTCGCCATAAACCTGTGCCATGTGTGGTTTGCCCCTAAATTTACTCTCCCTCTCTGCAATTATCTCATAGTCAGTGAGCTTGTCTCGTATATTGGCCCTAATTGCATTGTCTTCGGGACTGGTATCGAGATCACCTTCCAATTTCTTGAGTTCCCCTTCCAATTTATGCAGATCATTACGAAGCGTTTTAAGGATACCCCCTCCCTTGGATATACACCAACCCCGAGCCGTGACTTTGAATGCCTCCCATACTGTCGTGATGCTAGAAACTGACTTCACATTGCGCTCAAAAAAATCCTGAATGTCTTGTTCTATTTCAGCCTTGAACACAGTGTCCTGAAGGTGCAATGGGTTGAGGCGCCAGTTGTTGTACGGAGAGTGATTAAGGGGGGCATGCAGTTCCGCCACCACAGGGGAATGGTCTGAATACGTGCGGGCCAGATGGGTTACGGGTCCCAACCAGTGAGACATTCCTACTGACACAATCAGGTAATCTAGCCTAGCCCAGGTTGCATGGACCGCTGACTAATGTGTACCCTCCCGCTGCGTTGGGTGTTTGTACCGCCAAGAGTCGAGTAGGTAGTTGGTGTCTATGATGTCTGTCAGTGTTCTTTGCGTGTTCGTAAAGTGCATTGGGGAAACTCGGGACCTGTCCATTCGGGGCTGTATTGTTGTGTTGAAATCTCCCCCCCATATGACGTAGGTAGTACCAATCGCCTGAATTTTACTCCATAACAGGAGAAGAGCATGAGGATCGTCAGTATTGGGGCCATAGTAGTTGGCGAATGTCACGTCATAGGAGTGAAGTCTTCCCCATACTAGGCAGTACCTTCCACTAGCATCAGTTTCCGACCCACTGAACGCGAACGCCGTCCCTCTCTTAATTAGAATGGCTACACCTCGGGAATACCCAGAATATGACGCAAAACAGCGGTGTGAGGCCCATCTCGAAGCAAACTGGGGTGTAGCTCCAGGGTGCAGGTGTGTTTCCTGTAATAAAGCGACTGTGATGTGATGCCTATCTAGATAACCTAGTATCTGCCTTTTTTTCCTAGGGTTATTCAGACCCCGTACATTCCATGATGTCACCTTAAAATTATTAAGATCCCTTGTGTTGTCTAACATTCCTACGTCTGTAAAAATCTGTACTTAACCGCATGTTGTAATCTATATTCAACCGGACATGATGCCTTTCTGCAACAGTATAACATCCTCCCTCCACCCACACCGGCTTCCCCAACTTGCCGGGCATTTGTTCCCCACCCACCCCGAAAACACCCATTACACAACAATTATTTTCCCTCTTTAGTGGAAAATCGGGGGTTCGCCCTCGTAGGAACATCACTAGGGGCCCACGACCCGCCCTCTTCCCTCCTTACTTGCACCCACCTATTCAAGGTGGGACGGAGGTAAGTGGCCGAGCAGGACATCATACAAAATATTAGTTATGTCCATACGTCACCAATGCAGATTAGTTCTTCAGAGTCAGCTCATTAGGGATAGTCCCGAACATACCACTGCATGTTATGCGCTTCAATCTGGGTTCGACAGAGGTGATTGGGATCTGGAGCGCCCCCGAGCTCCCGCTTCCGTGGATGCTGCATGGCGGTTTTGTTTGAGGTAATCCTCAGCCTGTTGCGGGTTCTGGAAGTAGTGTTGTCTCCCACGGTGTGTTATCTTCAATTTCGCCGGATACATCATGGCGTAAGGGATCTCCTGCGTCTGGAGCTTTTTCTTAACAGCCGCAAACTTTCGCCTGGCGTCCTGCACTGATTGAGTAAAGTCCGGGAAAAAAGACAGTGTAGTATTTTCATGATGAACTTGTTTTTTTTCTCGCGCCAGGCGTAGGACCGCATCTCTGTCTCGATAGTTTAAAAACCGGACTATCACGGGTCGTGGTGGCGCCCCCGGGGGCGGACGAGCCGCCAGGGACCTGTGTGCTCTCTCCACCGTGAGGTGCGCTGAGAAGGAGCCTCTGCCGAACAACTCCACGACCAGCTTCTCAATGAAGTCTTCCATACGTCCCGTATTGGTTGATTCTGCCAGGCCAAGGATGCGCACGTTGTTTCTTCTGGAACGGGCCTCCAAATCTTCGTTCTTGTCAGCAATGATCTTGAGCAGCCTATCCATCTGCGATATTTGGTTCCTACTTGCGGTGGCGCCGTCCTCTAATTCAGACACTCTGGTTTCTGCTTCCTTAAGGCGTTGCTCGTGTTGGTCCAGTTTCGTAACCACCGAGTCTATCCGCACGTTCATCGTGTCAATTTTAGCGTCTATGGATGTGAGGCTTTGCTTCATGCCAAGTAGGAGCGCCCTCCAGTCTTCCTCTGGCGTGTCTGTGGCATCCGATTCTGTATGCTCCGCCGAGTTGGGCGTAGGTGTTTTGCGAGTTGCAAAAGGGATTTTGGATTGTTTGGCGTCGGTGCGTCCCATGATGTAGGAGGTCGAGCAAAGCAGGAGCGCAGCGCAAGAACTCACGAGGCACCCTCCATGGTCTAGCTTCGATTGCACCCCCAAAGTAGCTTCCAGGAGTGTCCTCCGCGTGTAGACCTCGGCCAAGAATGCCAGCAGCACGGTGCGCGGAAGTGATGTTCTTGGCTCTTAACCAGTACAGGCTGCGGTCAGCACCTCATCCTGGCCCACCCTGAGGACGCCACACACTGTGTCGGTACAACGCCCCCACTGGGGCCTGCTTTTGGTAATATGCAGCTATTGGACAAATCCCTTGTACCACCGGTACCACAGGGAGCACCAGGAACACGTCAATCAGCCAGTGGGACTGCCAGATAGCAGGCGGTGATTCGCGAGGCGTACGTTGTCTATAGGGGGATCGATGGCACCAGTCCCCACTAACAGCGAGCACCGCCGACGAGCGCCCCAGCCTAGGCGCCCCGAGGCCGCCGCCCGATAGATGTCTGCAACGTGGTGTTGGCCGGGTGCGGCAATTGTATGTTGTGTGCACTGGTTCTGCAGCACGAGGAGCGGCCAAGCAGTCTCTCTGAGTTTACAGTCTACGAGCGATGTGGCCTCTGAAATTCAAAATGGCGGCAACCTCTCACAGCGGTAATGGCCGAATAAAGGCTCTAGCACCTTAGTCAGGTCTGCGGAGTACACATTAAAGGTGGCAGGCAGGGGCGCTCAAGGGCGACGTCAATCCCGACTGCACTTATTTCCTCCGACCCCCCACAGCCTCCCGCGTCTGTATACAGCCGGTGGTTGCTCCCTCCGGTATTTGGCTGATCCCAATAATATGGCGTTATTTCAGCATATCCTGCATGGGGTACTATTCATTCCGTAGTAGCGCTAGTGTAGTTGCGCCCCCATTAGCTGTCTCTCACCTCGCCCAGCGGCTCTCGTGTTTCAGCGGCGGCGAACAGCAGCAGCCCGCCATCCGACTCTCCACCTTCTGGGCCTACTCAGCCACGGCTTTTCCCAACTGCCGCGGCCGTTCGCCTGCTTCCGGTCCGGATCTCAGCAGCCCGCGCCCAGTCTCGGCGGTCACTGCGCCCGCCGCAATCCGGGTCCGTTGTGCACCAAAGGTATCGCTGGCCTCAGCAGTGAAGCGGGTCTTTTATGGTGAGGTCGGATGTGTGTTTTTGTTGTTCAGGATGGGGTTGGAGGATATTTCCCCGCTCGGCAGGGCTGGAGCCTCACAGGTGTGCGGCCATCTTGGTCGCGCGCCACCTAGTGATCCTCAGAATCTAACTATAACATCCCTGTAACCTTGTTTGTTTTTCGTGAATTTCTATGGTTTTTTAAATGCTAATTCCAACTATAAAGTCCCTGTAACTTTGTTTTTTTTGGGTGAATTTCTAAGGTTTTTTAAATGCTAATTATTACAGGGGTGTGGAATTTAATAAAATATCTACTTGTCCATGGGGCAGGTTGCTTCATAAATCCACTTGCCCCTTTGGTGCCATGTAGTTCAGCGACAACTTATGGAAGCAATCTCATTATATAAGAGCTCTGATATAGCCTCTCTGATTATGCCAGGGATTATACCATAGTAGTGTTTGAATACTTGCAATCCCCTTATGTTGCCACGTTTCCACAGATCTACGTACTGGGGCTGAAGGTAGTGGTAAGCAATAGTTCCAGGGTTAGAATGCCCTTTTGAGTCTGTGCAAACCTATTAACTTTAACTTGCATGTTTAAAGGGTTTTCAAATTCTCTTCTCCAATCTTTTCCCATCCTTAGAAATGTTGGAAATTTACTCCTGACAATGGCAGACGTAAACCTCCTTCCATTTGCTCATGCTAAAATGCAGTTCACAAATATTTCTACTTCTTTAAATTCTTGGGAACTCACGAAAGCCGTATAGCTGCACTTAATGCAAGGACATATACCATGGGTGCACTTTTGAGACTTTCTTTAATAATTGGGCCTCTAATTTGGTCTGGCGTTGACCGCCACCTTTTGTGTTTATTAACATTCTGTCTCTCTCTCTGTATCGGCTGGCTTCACTGTGAGTGACAGCATTCTGCTCTTTCACAAGGAGCATATCGGCACACAAAGTAGTTTTGTTCAGTGCCAGTAACTACTGTGGCAGTGTGTGCTTTTTGAGACCAAAAAACAATTTTTGCTTTTGCCAATGTTTGAGTGGTGAGGGCCCGGAAGCTCCCACACCAATAAGATTTTACAAAAACCATGCCAAAACAAGTCACACATTGACAAAACTAAAAAGCTGACCACCAATTTCAGATTTACTGGCTTTGCCATTGCTTGTTTATTTTTGCTTCCCATAATCTTATTGAAACTGGTTACACTGATTTTCCGTTATGAATATTTTTGGGAAATACTAGCATGCATCAACACATGTTACTAAATGATGCTGCAAAGAAATGGTACCTGAAATTTTACAATAGTTAAGCAAAATGTTTTTTTCCAGCTTTCATCTTTTATGAACATTTTATTTTGAAAGCAAAGAATCATCCATCTTGCTTTCAAGCTTCTACAAATATTTGCATCAAATCAGAGAGCATTCTGGGAGCATTATACATAGCCTCATATTGCTAAATATTGAAAACGTGTGTGCACATTTTTATACTGGAATAACTGTCAGTAGTGCAGTCAGTGATTACAACATTTACTTACAGTGCTCACCCTAATAATAAAGGCTTTCAATTAATGAACTATAAATAGAAGTTTGAACAGCATTAACATATGGACAAAAATATTACCTTAACTGCAGACATTGCCCTTCCCTGATCCATAATGTGGTACTGCAAACTGGCAGCCAAAGGGTTTGTGCTGCAGGGGGTTGGGCCTACTTGTCCCAAGGACAATATACACATGAAAACTTGTTGCCCTTGACCCCAAACAATATGTCCTGGGCGTCGGGCTACAGGAATTCCAAATCTCTGGCGGCTAATTCCTAACTATAACTTCCCTGTAACCTTTTTTTTTCCAGTGAATTTCTATGTTTTTTTTAAACACAGCGAGGGTTGCCAATCCCATACTGGGCAGCTCGGGGCTGGCCGCAGGGCCTCTCTCCCCGTTTTTCTGAGTGCTGTGCCCTGCTTTTGCATTGTTTTTTTAACTGCTTTCTCCTTCCTTTCCCCTATTTTTCTGAGTGCATTCGCCTGCTTTTGCCTCGTATTTTACTGCTTTCTCTTTCCTCTTCCCCCCATTTTTTTTAGTGCTTTCACCTCAGTTTTTACTGTTTTCTCCTTCTTTTTCCCCGTGTTTTTATCCCCGGAGACCACCACCTCTTGATGTAAATATTGGAGGTGGGCCGCGTGGACCCCCCTCCAGGCGCTCATTTGAGCCCCGGGGACTACCACCTCCCAGGGGGGCGAAATGTTTATTTAAAAAAATATATAAAGGGGGGCCTCGGGCCGCCCCGGGGACTACCACCTCCAAAATCTTTAATTAAACTGGGAGGTGGGACAGCATGGTCTCCCTCCCCGGGGGGTGATTTCAGCTCCGGCGACCCCTCCCCCTGGGGCCTAGCCATACTTTAATAGGGATGGGGGGCTGTGTGGCCACACTCCCGGGCCATTTTCGGCCCCAGGGACCCCATCCCCCCGGGACCTGACCTTAATTGAATGGGGGAGGTGGGCTGCGTGGCCAAACTCTGCTGGCTGATTTGGACCACAACCCCCGGGGCCCAGCCATGTTTCTGTGGGTGCCCTGAAGCCTTTCCAGGGCACCCAGTGTGCAATGGGACCGCCGGGGGACCTCAAGCCCCCGCGGTCCCAGTAGGCTCCGCGCTTCCTGCAGGAGCCAGCATTGCTCTTGCATGCAGAGGGCTCCTGGAAATGCAACTCCTTGCGTTCGGGAGCAATGTTTTCATCTGTTTCCCTGCACGCATATTTGCATGCAGGGAAACAGATGAAAACTCTGCTTTCTGCAAGCGAGAGCTGTTTCACAGCTTTTGCTTGCGGAAAGCGGAGTTCTGTTTGCTTTTGCTTGGTGGGAGCTATCAGCCCCTACCAAGCAAAAGCAAACTGCTACCTCCCGAGGGTTGGCACCTCGGGAGGGAGCAGGAGCCATCCCTTGGGGGTGGCGGTCACCAGGGCCATCCATGGCTACATTAGGCTCCCCTCCATTGTAGTTTTTAGCCCCGGGGAGGTGGTGGTCCCCGGGACTGCGGGGAAGCTGTGTGCCCCCCTTAATTAGAATGAATTGCCCAGCAGAGGTGGTAGTCCCTGGGACTGCAGGGGGGGGGTGCGAGCCCCCCACATCAATTTTATGATTAGCCCCAGGGCTGTGGGGGTGGCCGTACGGGCCTGCCACATTATTAGTATATGTATTACGCCGGGGAGGTGGCGGTCCCTGTGGTTGCGGGGGTGCAGCTTGGGAACTCCCCCCACATACATTAAAAGCAGTGCCCCAGGGAGGGCCCTAGGATGGGGGCCACGTGCACCCTCTCATATTTTTTGGGTATTCCCCCAGGAATGGCCCACCTGTGGGGCCAATTTAAAATAAATGCAAAAGCCCACACTTTTAAAATTATTTTTATTTTTTCCCACAAATATTCCCAATTTGTGGCACTTAAAAAAAAAAAATAATCTTTTTCATCCTGGCAGGTCCCTCTGGGACCCCAGGACAAACTTTAGGGGGTCAGTGTATTCCTACCCTGCCCCCTTTTCTTATTTTTTTTTACCTTTTTTTGTGGGCGTCGGCTAAAGGCGAGTCCCAATTTGGCTGCCAACACTTCCTGGTTAAAGTGTTGGCAGCCAATGACAGCTCTGCATTTCCCTGCACAAGCTTGTAATTATTCGCTAAGTCGTCGCGGCCACATATATACAAATTTGGATTCCCTTTAATTTCTCTAAAAGTGCTGAACAGATTTACACAAATAACTGAAAGTGTGATCTCCTTCACCAAATCTACCTTTCTGCCAAATTTGGTGTAATTCCGTAAAACGGTTTTGGCTGCAGGTTCGAATAAAGGTCCTATGAGAAATTAACATGAGAAAATGCACTTTTTTTAACCCCCTTTTTCTCGGCCCCCGCTTGACGGATCACCCTGAATCTTTGCATGCACAACAAGACTCACTGTGACCCTTTTTCCAGGAAATTTCATGAAGATTCGTCAAACAGCGCCAAGGATATAGGCAAGTCAAAAAATGCTTTTTCAATGCAAATATGGTCCTAACTATAACTACCTACTGGCGACCCGCCATTAGGTGATATATATAAAATTATTGGAGTTTTGAGAATTAGTCCTACCTCCAACACGACTCTATATCCTCTCACCCATGGCCACACATAAGGTTTGTTACTGAATATAATTGACCCTCAATGTCCACAATAGTACTCCGTTTGACCCTTATACATTCCCTCCCAAAATTCACCAGGTTAGGTTATATTGGGGTTTATTAATCCTGTCACCCTTTGGCCTTACATGTGATCTCATTCTCACCAAGTTTTTTTTCTCAAGGTAAGAATCTTTGTTTTACGACTGTAAAATCTTTGAACACTATATATATGTATCAAAACTCCAATAATTTTAGTCTGGGACGCTTTGAGACAGAATGTATAAGGGTTTGAGGAAGCAAGTAAGAAGCTGGCATGCAGACAGGTTAAAAGCAAAGTTGTGCAACTCTCGAGGAACAAGCATTGGTAAATCCAAAAGGTCAGCCCTTGACAGAATGGTGCAGTGGTTATTTTAAAAAAATTGTTATTGCAGGTATATACCACAAAAATAAATAGAAAAAAGAAAACATACAGCCATCTAAACAAGGACATCATATGCTTGCAATAACTTTTGAATAAAAAAAAACATTCACTGATGTGGCTGTTTTACTAGAAGCATTTTAAATAAGTCTTTAATAATAAAGAAAACAAGAAAAATAGCCACCTATCCTTGCGCTCAAACCTCTGGCAGCTACAATGGGACTTAGAGGCTCTATATCATAAATAATAAATAAATTAATGGATTTTAAATCGCCACCTAAATGGGTACCCGAAGTGTAAGCAAAATAAATAGCTGGTATTCACATTTAATATAAAATAACTGAAGAGAAAGGAACTACTTTAAGGTGGATGTGTAAAATGTGGACAGGCTATGTGCAGTCCCTCAAAGTGAATGGTGCCATCGAGTAAACGTAGGCTGACCCATTGCCCCATGCTGTACGCTGTGGTGGGCGGAAGCAAAATGTGAATGACAATTTAACAGACCAATGGATGCTGCCTGCTGACTAAAAGCCCCTCTTTGTATGATTGTTTTGAAAAACAGTAGTCTGGCAAGACAGCTAAAGGTGTCTCAAAGGCTAGACCTAAAAATGTGTTTGAACATTTAGGTCAAGAGGTGATGACTGAACAGTAGCTCGTTGATTTCCTACCGTTAATGCATTAAGTTTGAGAACCCTGGCCTCCATCTAAACTGCCAACAGCTCCAAACCTTCCAAAACTTTGGAAAAACTAAAACACTGAGGTGCAGACTGATATGCATATATATCTGTATGCCATTTGCATTTCAATGGAAGGATAATCCTCTAACCTGCTGCAGCATCTTGAGGTGCCTAAGAACAGCCGGGTAAGGGCACTACTGTCACTCGCTAAAGAGTTGGGGCCAAAGTCACAATTTATTTCACATACTGTTATCTGCCCTTCATGAAGAACCTACACCATGCAAGAGCACTACCTGAGAGAGGATCGTAATGGACCAGCATCATGTCTTGGTTAAGAGCAGGACTGCAGTAGTCCTAAAATTGTGCAGAAACATGGTGTCCAGTGATGTTTTCTTAAGGCCTGCAGTCAATGAAGAATTAATAAAGCGTATGTAAAGGGAACTATTATATCAAAAGAGTCTTTTCCAACCTGTCCTACACAATTTAAAGCAAGGGAAAAGGTTCTCAAAGTCTTACCTGAGAACCCAGTGCATCCACGCCATCAGAACACACCGGACCCACCAAGACCAGACCTTCATGCATTCAACATAGCACGAAAAGCCTTATAGGAGGCAATGTGTTGTTCTTCAATATCACTAAACACAAAAGAACTACCCAAGTTGTACAACCCAGAACCGGTGCTTCAACAATGAATGCAGCAAACATACCGGAATGAACAAAACGTCTCAATCTCATACTCTTGCACAACTAATGCAGCACTTCAATCCCGTCAGATGGCAACACCTTACTTCCCAACAGCTCTAAGCACAGTTACAGTGCTCCTACCCATGCAACACAACTCAAAGACATGATTTTCAGCACTGAACAAATACCACAGTACCTAGCTGAGTCAGTACAACAAAACATACTAGCTAGTCTAACAACGCAAGCTTTCACAACCAATGCTGCACCAGTGGTTCTACAGGTGGCAATGTGTTGCTTTGCAACTGCAAGTGAAAACACATTTTCTCACCACCTACTTCTCACCACCCAGTCTAATGCCTAACCACTCAATGTAGCAAATATAGTGAAACACACAACTATGCCACAACCTGCACAGCACCAACAGCAATCCAGCTAGTAACCTGTTTCTGCACTAGACAATGAAATAGCACTAAACATGAACACTGCACATCACCACGCAACCATCACTGTGCAAACGCTACTCAGACTATATTGTATTGCAATATTTATGTAGCACCTGCTACCCCTATGTGGGGTGCCTTGATTTTTGAATCGCTTGCTTACATGAGTAGCACACTACACAGTGTAGGGTGAGCAGTTGAAAGAGTGTTGTCTTTGTTTTGATCGCATGTAGGAAGTGTTTCCATGTTGTGCGGTTATCGTGTTAAAGGAGCAGTGCTTAGCAGTGTGATGGATGAAGAAGTGTGAGGGATAGGTGCGCAGTTTGTGGGTTTTGGTAAGCTGGCAGCTTTGAGCAGCTCTGGAGGTCACTTTTTAGCATTTCTTATGTTCATAGTCCACTTAGCTAATTACTGTACTGGCTTGTCCATTCAGAGATGTTGTGTTTTACCTACACAGGCTAAAGGGAGAAGTAGTCTACGTCCTATCTAACTACACACAAGAAACACATCTGAATTTTTAATAATCAATACCATCTGTTGCAGCAGATGTTGGGCCCCTTTTTAAATACATTTTCTTTCTTATTATTATTGTCTCTTCTACCCGACTCTCACGTGATCCTTGATCTTGTATTGTGCCACTGAAGGGTTGGCTATAGGAGATCTTACATCCGGATTTCCAATAAGAATCAGGAATAGGATAACCGATTCACAAATTTGTAATCAAACATTATATATATATATCTATATCTCAACACCAGACAATATAAGTAAAGGATTATTACTGCTAGTCCAAAACTTCAGAAGAGTTTAAGGCAGACTAAAATCATGCAAACTAATAATTTGGTTAAGGCAATATAAAACAATAACATTAGTACCTGATGATCTGGAATTTCTCTTCGCTGATCTCTCCCTGTCATTAATAAATCAATTGAAATGCACAATCAACTTAGGGAGACCGATCATGATAAAACAGAGTCTATGGTTTAGTTAAAGGTTAATTTATCAAAGCTATCAAAAGGGCAATACATCTTTAACAAACATTTAAGATCTAAAGACTGCAGGATAGTCTAATTAGTTTGGGCTTTCCATAAAATGAGAAAAAGAGCTCTGGAAAAGTTCAGCAAGGACATGAGCCACAACAGCTCATGGGTAGTGTCCCATCGAGAAAGAGTCCAAGATTTGCGCGCACAGCGTATGCGTCAGCCGGGAAAAGAGCAAATAGAGTCCGCAAAAGTTCCCAAAGAGCAGTCTCTGGGGTCTGTCACAGACACAGCCAGACAGAAGAAGTCCTTCCATCCATACATCAACCCAAAGTATAAAATATTCCTCCAGTTCCGGGGTAACACCTCCTTGGTCACCCCATTGTGTCAAACCACTCAATCCATTGGCCACTTCATATAAGATGATTGTCATATGGTGTAAAAGAAGACATATAGAAAGAGGTGGTACTGATCACATACGTTGTCAGATCATCCAGGATACCTAAACCTCCAAAGAATTATCGTTTAGCAACAGGCACATGAGTGAGTTCAAGAGGACAGTTTCCATAGCAGATGTTCCCAAAGTACCAACTTTTGTTACAATAGTAATTGTAAGTGAGTGAGAACTCTTCTAGTAAGACACAGTTTCGCTTCACATTGAAAGTTTAGAAAAACTTCTCACGAGTGTAGGACAAAGCAAAGTAGGAAAAATGCAGGCGTATAATAAAGTTTATTTAAAATATGCAGAATATTAGTAATGGCAATATACATTTCATAGGGGAAATCAATATTCCAAAAATCCTTTCAATTTATAAGCACTCAGTTATTTATTGGATTGCAAAGTTCACATGTAACTATGACGCATTACTGCATTTTCAAAATACTAACGTACAAAGTAATTTCAAATCATGAAATAGTAATCTTGTTTCAAATGGTTTACATTAGTACATATGTGAAGATTATTATCTTACGGTTTCAGAACATTTGTATTAAATATGGCTATGCAGCATCAATTTTCACTTCACATTCGGTGCACAATTCACATATGCAAATGCTAAAATTCAGAATGAAACCCTTCAATATTACACATAAAATTATCTAGAGTACGTTAGATTTCATTCATTTTTTACACACATTACTATTTCAATGAGGATGATTAGGAGTTTCATAACATGTGGGTACATCACTTTAACCTTTTAATACACGTTGAAA
The DNA here is from genome assembly GCA_963921515.1 of Calotriton arnoldi. NCBI lineage: Eukaryota > Metazoa > Chordata > Amphibia > Caudata > Salamandridae > Calotriton > Calotriton arnoldi. Next base: position 1,391,631 of record CAWUFW010000745.1, on the reverse strand, counting down.
TACCATGTTGAAGCTGGTTAATAAAATATGAACCTATATTATTCAAAGGTATATGTCTTCATCTATTCTACAATTATCTGCATGTTTTTACAATGCAGTAACTAAGTTCTCTTACATTTATTTCTCATGTTTCTCTAACGTACGGTTAGTGCAAGTTTATTCATAAGTTACTCAAAACGTCTCGCAATCACCTATGTGTCAAGGAAGGGTTCTGACCACTTTTCAGCTGCATCACACCCAACGCTACACTACTGACATAACAAACATTGTGCACATTTAATCTTATATATCAGGCGCTCTGCACTTCTGTGGATTGCACAATGAAGTGGTCAAGTGCTCTGGCTCCTTTCACCGCACTCGTATGAAAACAGAAACTCAAGTTACTCAGACCTCTCCGGCAGAAGCCAAACCAAGTTCCAGCCAGCCCACAGAATTGCAATACCAGATCAATGGCAGATGTGCTCATTCCAAATATTGGTAAGATGACATAACATTCGGTCCATCATTCTGGGCTATGCTCCTTTTTGGAAGCAAGCCACATACCTTGCCTGTCAGATTTGCAGTACGAGATGTGTGTTCGTTCACCCGGCATCTTCACCCCATGCCTCTAAGGAGGCTTTTCGCACCTGCCCCATGTTTGTGGTAGAATCCCCCAAAATGCATGTTTCTTCTATTTCTAGTCTGAGCCCATTTTGTTTTCCTGATCCGCCCTGGTAAGAATCTTCTGTTGCTGGAGTTACCCTTCTATTGACCCCTTTGCTAATACAGTCTTTGACGCTAGGAAACAACCTTCTTTTTCACTTTATTTCTACACTTCAGTTATCTGAATAATATTCTTGCCTTCTCTTACACAACTACACAGCTGCTGTGGCGGTAAAACCCTTTATCAGGCACCATCTAATATATCATTACCCAGGATTCGCACAATAAAACAGTGGTCTTTTGTTGAATGTGCGAAAGTACTGCCCATCAGACTGTCTTAATACATAAGTAGCCTTTAATGTAGTTTCACTTAATAGCCATGCAACTTTTATTGTACGCAGTTGGATCCAGGTTTTTCTGCCTAAGGGTGGTTTGTGTGTTTGCATTGATGCAGCCTGGTCTTGGCACTTGCTAGCTATCAGCTCTCTGCAGCGCCTTACCCAAGGATTCCTTGTTAATGAATCTGGCGGGAGTCCATCCTAATTAACCTCCAGGGAATTAACGGCTGAGAGAACTCGGCAGGAAACAATTGCACTCTTGTGTTTCTCTTTTGACAAACTGTTGACCCAACCATGGAGTGGTTCGCTTTAATCCTCCTTAGCCTATCAGTGAACCTATCGCGCCCATGTATTTGGCTGCGTCACATGTTGTTTTAAATCTTCACTTGTGAAAAAAACTCACTATTGTCCTCTGTTTATAGGCACTACGACTTGTGGCGCACGTGTTCACAAAACAGGGTTAATGTGCCAAAGGCATACTTGTAATTGAATAATGCCCATAGATTTGAGGGCATTGTTTTGTGTTTTAGCATTTATATAGTACTTCATATCCTGGACGAGGCCACTGGGCTAGGATCTGATTGTACCAGTTTTCTGGGCCCCTTCTGAGATGGATGTTGATTGTAGTTTGTCCTACATGTGAGGTGTTTCGGATATGGTGCATAAGATTTTTAAGAGTGTGAGAATAGATGCAGTCACACATACCTGCCATTCTAAGAGGGTCAGTATCTTAAAGATGAGAACGTCATAAAGTGCATAGTATGTGGCTAGGTGGATTCCACCAAGGACTATGTCGTATGGTGTACACCCAGCAGCAACAAAGGCCCAACCTCTAGATGTACTGTTAAACATCCACTCACAAGCTGTAGCACAACCCCCGGAGACACTATTATGCAACCAGGTTATATACTGTGCAAAATCCACTCGGAGGCACCAGATGCCTACTAAGGCCCTAGAAGTTTAGACTGTGTAATTAAAAAATAAAAACACATTTAAAATGTATTTGCAGTTTGAGTTAGGATTGCAAAAGTAATCTTTAGGATAGAATTGATAACTTCACTATCTACGCAGGATTATCCATATCTGTTAGTGTTTACATTTGCATACAAGAACAACATTGCACTGTATCATAAAAATAAGGGTGTCCAACATTTGCCACACTGTCTAAAGCCAAAGGCAAATTATTATGATAACCACCAACTATGAAAATGCTTCACATTTAAATTACTTCGCTTTGCTCTTGAGCCACTTCATGGAAATCAGTGCATGAAGCAAACCTGCCTTCTATACATAAGCCTGTTCAATGTAAAGTGTTAATGACAAAAAGACCAGCAAATGAATCATGCCATATAGGTGGCACATATTTCACAGAGGAACTTAATCTCTAGACCCTCTGCTCTTATGATACTATACTGCACCCTCGCCCAGCCCATCAGAGACAGAATCTAGAAAGATTATATTAAAAAGTATCTAATATGTACGACAACTTCTAGAAAGAAGAATGATGTGTCCACTACCCTGACAGTCAGGAAATCATTCTTGGACGAGTAAATACTTGAATTCAAAGCCTGATACTTAATAGTGATCAGTGGAATGTGGAATGCTTACTAAATTCTCAGTCCTGAGCAGTTATATGGCCTACATTCTAGTCTATCATTTTTGCCTGCTATGCCAGTTCAGAACACCCTTATGCGAATGGGACTTTGCACCAGAGAGGTACCTCTTGACATATGTGGTGCACTTACAGCATTACAATGATGAACAGCAGTGAAGGGTGGAATCATTTCAAAACTCTCGGTCACTAGCAGTCACTTGAGCCAATTTGCAGTCCATTGTTTTTTTACTGCCTATGTCATTTCAAACAGGGACCAGGCCTGAGCAAACTAAACTTGGTTCTGCTACTGTAGGAACTGCCCAATTCAAACTTGCAGTCCAAGCCCTCTCTGAACGAGAACACTAGTAACTGTAAGCCAGTTTCGGCCCTGTTGGGACTTGCCAATGGAGTGCAGCTGAAGTCTTATGGCAAAATGTCAGGCATATAATCAAAAACAACAATTCCCTTTGTGTGTATTTGGACAAACCGATAATAAATCATACACCATTCATCCAAGCATACCAATATCACCAAAGAGTTCTGACCGTTTGCAAAAATCCAATATATGAATGTTTATTCTGTAAAATCAGTTAAAGAAAGTCATATAAAGAGTGCATATAATAAAAACATGGATTATTTCAAGATAAAATGACTCTCTAAATAGAGAGCCACATCAAAATTTCACAAAGATCATACACATTGTTACAAAAATCACAATAAATGAACATGGGAGAATATCATAGACATTAATTTTTTGTCATTGTTACACACTAATCACAAAGAAATTAATTGGTCAAACAACTATTTTGGACAGTCTCTTGTTTGGCCAAGATAGGGTTGATTTAGTGCTTTTGTAGAACCAGCGCGACGCGTTTCGGTGGGTTAAAATGATCCGACCACCTTCTTCAGGAAAAAGACTTGGGGCCCGATTCCGATCTCGGTTGGAAGGGCTCCGAATCGGATTTGGTTTTACCTAAACCGATCCGGAGCCCTTGTTTCCGACCGACTCGTTCCCAATTTCGAACAACTAAGTACGATGCCTGGAAACCCTTAGCACTGACCGAATCGTTTCCGGAAGGCATACGGAGAGATGGAGCCTTCCGGAGCCGAATCGTACAGCTCTATGGAGTAGGTTTAACATGCGAGCAAGTACGATGAACGATTTGGCCAGCCTTTACATGTCGTTGTGCCCGGATCGAAAAGGCTGCCAGAATCGGTCTTTGGGGGCCCATAGCAAGCACCCCTTCACCCGGGGCCCTCCGAATCGTGCCTGTGGGGTACCCATGGGTCCCCCCTTTCAGACCATGCACAGTGTGGCAGGCACCAAGGGGTGCCCGCCACAGGGTGCACGATTTTCCCCAGTCACCCCTTTCTTCAATGTGAGCCTGTGTACACGTTCGGTACACAAGCTCCCATTGAAGTCAATGGGAGTCCGACCGAATCGTATCCGGATGCATTCAAATGCATCGTACTTGTTCGGTCGGACTCCCCTGACACGAGTCGTACGGAAAGCATTCCGGACACGAGTCGTTCGGTTTGCTTTCCAACTGAGATCGGAATCGGGCCCTTGGTGTCTCCCACAACTTCAGATCGGAATTGGTGATTTGTTATCATTCAATGATCACTCTTGGGAACTGGCTCCTCAAGATCAAGTGCCACCCATCTGTTTTTAGGGTATGCCCATCAAATGTGGGGCTCTCTCTGTGAGCCTTCAATGCAATGTAGTCTTAATATATTCTGAATTTTCTGTCACTGTGGATTTGGCCCCCCCCCCCCCTTAGGGACCACCCAAAGGTGCAGAGCCACCCTTCGTCCTCAGGTCCAGAAACAAAGTGAGATCAACACTGGAGCACCGAGAGAAAGGATATTTATTATAGTCTCATGAGAGAGAGCATCAGCAGCAGACACCCGTAGTTATCTGAGGAGGCAATCTGAACACAGCAGAGCCTTCATAGTTCTTATAACCTTAACCCCCCCCCCCCTTCCCTCTGCGCACGAGCTGACAAAGAAGACAAAGTCAGGAGAGGTGTAAGTGAAAAAACATATCAGCAGTTGTTCCATGTGACGGTTGAATGATCGCCACAGGCATACGGAGAAGAACGTAGCTTTCTGCAAAATCTAAGAAACTTCTCGTTTCGGGAAGTCACATAGGAGTCAGGTGACTCGTGAGGCACAGAAAGGGCAAACAGGGGTGAACATTCCTAAACACAAGCTGTTGTATGCAGAGACAAGATGGGGAAAAGAGTACAAAATGGCTGAGCGAGTGTCAAGGTAAAGAATACATTTTCCACAGTCCCTCCTGTTGACAGGAGCGAAGCAATTTAGTCAACATTAATGTCCATCAATTCTTGTATCTGTTGGGCCATCATAATTTTGTCATTTTCGGAGTGGCCATGGATAGGGGGAGGTTTGAGAGCTTGAGCACACAAACTGCACAAGGGAGGCCCACAGTGCAGGCAAAGGCAGCAACAAAAGAGAAGCGCAACAGGAATAAGGAGAAACATGAGTATCTTCCAGCCCCATGTAAACAGGAGACCCCAGAACCATCCGTTCAATGTCCATGTTCCCGGCTCATGATGCAATTCGGAGGCCAGTAGGTGCAACTTCTTTATGGCCAGAAGTACAGACGGGGCGTTGTCAGGTATATATATGCAGCAGCTTGCCCCTATGATGCGGCATGCTCCTCCACGGTCAGCCAATACCACATCAAGAACAAGCCTGTTCTGCCAAGTCATGGTCCTGATAGCTGTTTGTTCTTGCGTCAAATTACCCAGTGCCGCGGACGTCTGGTTTATCACAGCCTCCAATGTCCTAGTGAGGCGGCGAATTAGTTTGCTGTTTTGTACTGGACCGATAAAGAAGAAGAAGCCTTGGTTAAAGCCTTTGTTGAAGTCGGTAAATTGCTCCCACGTCGTTTCTGTCTGATCCACCAAGGACGTGTCGAGGGATCTCTCTTGACAAACTGGGGCACGCCTTTTCATGAAGTTGTTATGGTAATCAGGAGGAGCAATGAACACCGGTGGCAGGAGGAAGGCCAGGTAGCAGCTGCCGGACCAGTTTTCAGGGAGGTGGTAATACGCAGTTGTTCCACAGATGAAGTAGGCACTCATAGCCGATATCGCGCCGATCCCCCCTCCGGTGGCATTGGTAGTGTTGGTGGTGATGGTGCATTTGCTAGAGCCAACTGGTATAGACCCTTGTTGATAGATGCAGTGATGTCCAGGGACGGGAATAACGTAGAGCACAGTGTCCTTTTTTTTTCCTTTTCATTCTGATCGGATCTTTCACCAGCAACATCCCTTGATGTCCCACTATTTCTTCTTCTTCTCTGGTGCCGTTTGTGCCATTAGTTCGGCCCCCCCAAGCTGCTGTACATGATGAGAAATTGTATGCCGTTTTGTTCCGTCTGGCCCATAGTCTTTCTCGCCAGGCATGACAGGACCCATTGGGGGAGAATGGCAATGGGAGCAAGGGCGTACCTGCACCTTCTGCTGGATGTGGGGGCAACATTCCGCAGACCCAACAGTTCGTGGTATTGATAGCCTGATGCATTTGGTGTAAGCTTTGAACAAAGGCATTGTGCTTGAACGCGTCCCGGTGCACTGCTTGATGTGGGTGAAGCGTGAAATGGTGATGCTCTGTATTGTTGGAGACACCGTCGGCAGTGGTAATACTGTGACTTTTGCTGGTGCTGCTTCCTCAATGATCCAGAAGAGGATGGTGAAGATGATAACGAGGGAAAGGACTATAGTAAAAAAAAATTGTTTTGCAGCTGTACAATTTGCTCAGTAACTGTGTCTTTCTCTGCTTCGGACTTTGTCCTCCTTCTTTTTTCTGACCCATTCTTCTTGGAGCTCTACGGCTGTCGGCCAAGAAGGTACTGCCCTAAGCGTCGCCGGTAGCTGGTGGTTGCTTCACTGGCTAGGCTTCTCAGTGAACCACTAGAAGGAACACCGATCCACCCTTCCAGACTATACTACCACCCTGCGACTATGGCTGAACCAACCTGTCCTGTCGCCGGAGCACCCGGGGTGGTGCGGGGTCGGAGATGGTACCTGTGCTTACCAGGAGCTGTTTGATCTTCAAAGAGTTCCAGTTCCAGTTCAGTAATGTCACACACAGGAGGGTCGTTTTCCAGGATGTCTTTGTAGGTGGTCAAGGTTGGTCCAGTCTGCATAAAGCTGGGCACCTTCCGGCAATGTGTGGCATGAACCCAGGACTTTCTACCTTCCACCCGCAACGCTGTTCGGGTCGTCAAGAGGACCAGGAGGGGACCTTTCCACCGGGGTTCCAACGTCTTCTTCCGAGCAAAGTTTCGTACCATCACGTGGTCGCCCGGTTGGATGGCGTGCCCAGGTCCTTTGGATCGGTCAGGCAGAGCTTCCCGGACCTGTTGATGTATGGAGGACAATGTTTTGGTAAGTATGGACAAATAGTCACTCAACAATTCGCAAGGGGAATCAGACAATGAAGTAGCCGAAGGGGCACCCCATACATTCATGGGGCGTCCGAAAAACAACCTCATAGGGTGTCAATGTTGTGCGGGAATGTGGTACAGATCTTATAGACAAAAGGGCCAGAGGCAAGGTGTCAGGCCATTTTAAGCCTGTTGTCTCCACTATTTTGGATAATTTGGACTTGATGGTGGCATTATAACGTTCAACCAGACCTGCTGATTGAGGATGGAATACAGCATGAAATTTCTGGCGGACCCCCAACCCTGCCAACAAGTGTTTGATGACTTTCTCAATGAAATGGCTCCCGCTATCGCTCCAGAGGACCCGGCAGAGACCATATCGGGGAAAGAATTCTTTCAACAGCACTTTTGCGGTGGTAAGGGCGGTGTTATCTTTTACTGGGTAGGCCTCCACCCATTTGCTAAATGCGCAGATGACCACCAAGACATACTTGAGGTTGTTGCACCTCCCGCTATCGCTCCAGAGGACCCGGCAGAGACCATATCGGGGAAAGAATTCTTTCAACAGCACTTTTGCGGTGGTAAGGGCGGTGTTATCTTTTACTGGGTAGGCCTCCACCCATTTGCTAAATGCGCAGATGACCACCAAGACATACTTGAGGTTGTTGCACCTCCCGCTATCGCTCCAGAGGACCCGGCAGAGACCATATCGGGGAAAGAATTCTTTCAACAGCACTTTTGCGGTGGTAAGGGCGGTGTTATCTTTTACTGGGTAGGCCTCCACCCATTTGCTAAATGCGCAGATGACCACCAAGACATACTTGAGGTTGTTGCACCTGTCCATTTGGATGTAGTCCATCTGAAGGACTTCAAAGGGAGAGGTGGGTATAGCGGAACCTGCACGGGGTACTTTTGTTCCTTTTCCTATGTTGTGGCGAAGGCAAACTAGGCACTGTTGGACCAATCTAGTGGCCGCCGGGCGTAGTTGGGCATTGTCCCAGACTCCCTGTAGTATTTTAGTCATTGAGGTGGCGTCTATATGGGCTGGTAAATGGGTCATGTTCAATAATGGGAGGAGGTAGGCATTTGGTAACTTCCATAATTTCGTGTCTTTGGAGCGCCAACAGTTTTCCTCATCCAACATGCCCTCCTGTTCCCAGGTTTGAAGTTCTTCTTTGGTTGCTGTGCTTTGAATGTCTCTAATCTGTTGTCTGGCATCGTGCCATTTTTCTGCTTGGGATTTTACTACGTACATAGGGGTGTATTGTCTATCTCGCGCTGTTTGTCGTGCTGTTTGATCAGCAAAAGCATTCCCTCGGCCCACATCATCCGTTATCTTTTTGTGTGCGGTGCATTTAACAATGGCTAGCTTGCGTGGCAGTGTTAAGGCTTGGAGTAGTGCTGTAACTAAGTCACCATGCAGAATAGGGGTACCATGGGATGTTAAGAATCCTCTCTCCCTCCACAGTATGCCAAAGTTGTGTGCCACCCCGAAGGCGTACTGGCTATCTGTGTAGATGGTAACAGCAAGGTCCGTACCAATGATACAGGCACGGGTGAGAGCTATCAGTTCTGCTGCCTGAGCAGATTTCTGGGGTATGCAGGCCGTTTCTACAACAGTATGAGTGGTGGTAACAGCATAGGCCGCAGAGGTGGCACCATCTGGTAATTTCATGCAGGACCCGTCTACCCACAGTTGTCCATCGCTTTCTGGTAAAGGGATGTCTTTGAGATCTATCCGCCCTTTTGTCTGTTCCTCTGTGTGAAATAAGCAATCATGCGGTGGGGAGTCTGCAGTGTCAGGGTCTGGGGTGGGCAACAATGTAGCAGGGTTCAGTGTGGTACATCGTTTCAGCGTGATATGTGGTGCCAACAACGTTAGTTCATACCCAGTCAGACGTGCACTGGTGAGGTGCTGAGTCTTAGTCTGGTTGAGCAATATGTCTACTGAGTGGGGGACTAAAACCGTTATTTTGTTGTCTAGAACAATGCCTTCACTTTGACGTATAGAAACAGCTGCAGCCGCAACCGCTCTAAGGCAAGAGGGCAATCCCCGGGCCACAGGGTCCAGGGTAGCAGAAAAATAAGCACAAGGTCGCTGTTTGGTACCATGAGTCTGGGCCAGGACCGAAAGAGCGCAACCTGATCGTTCATGAGTATAGAGGCTGAAAGGTTTGTCATAGTCAGGAGTTCCTAACACTGGTGCAGAGCAGAGGGCCTGGCCAAGGTCATGGAAGGCCTGTTGATGTTCTTGTGTCCATGGAAAAGGGGTGGGGGTATCCTTGGTAAGCAGTGCAAGGAGGGGCTTGACTATAAGGGAAAAATTTGGAATCCACTGCCGACAAAAAGAGGTGAGGCCAATAAGTGCCCGAACGTCTTTCTGTGTGGTAGGGACAGGTAGTTGTAATATGGTATGAATACGGTCAGGTGTGAGTGTACGTCCCTCCTTAGACAGTAGGTGGCCGAGATCGGTCACCTGCTGTTTACAATACTGAAGTTTGTTTTTGGACACTTTATGACCATTGGATGCAAGAAAATGCAAAGTGGCAAGGGAGGCAGTGCGAGCAAGTGCTGGCGTGTCTGCTGCTAACAATATGTCATCAACATACTGGACCAAGACAGTGCCTTTAGGAAGGTGTATTTGGTCCAGCTGAGCTTTAGGGCTTGGCTATAAATGCTAGGGCTTTCCGTGTACCCCCTGAGGGGCGCGACAGAAGCGGTAGGATCTATTTCGAAGGGTCAATCCAAAAAGGTAGCGGGAGTCAGGGTGGATGGGAATGGAGAAGAAGGCATTTTTAAGATCAATAACTGTAAAGGTGGTAGCTGTTGAGGGAATCATGGTCAAAATGGTGGTGATGTCAGATACCACTGGGAACTGAGGTATTACTATTTTGTTAATGCCCCGGAGGTCAATAACAAAACGGTATACTCTCTCAGAGTCAGAAGAGCGTTTCAAAACAGGTAAAATAGGACTGTTGCACACATTAGAGCGAACCTCCTCAACTACTCCAGCTTTTATCATGTCCTGTATAATGAGGTACAGTGCTTGTTCACCCTCTGCAGATATTTTGTACTGGGGAAGTCGGGGTAAAGGTGCATTGGCCCTGACCGTGATGCACACAGGGTCCATAACTATGTGTCCTACATCGGTGTCAGAAGTGGCCCACAAAGTGTTTGGTAACTCTTCCAGGCCTTGTAACTGGGAGTCGGGAGAGTCAAGAAGGCGATACAAGCGGGACTCATAACCAGAGTCACAATCGTTGTCAAACAATATGACTCGAACTGAGTCAGGAGAACATCTAATGGTGGCTCTATAATGTTTCAGGAGGTCAAGACCCAGTAAGTTATCTGGACAGTTAGGTGATAATAGAAAGGAGGCCATAACAGTGTTACCATGAATGTCAAGGGGTATTTCCGAGGACAGTGGGTTAATAGAGGGCGTGCCGTTAAATCCTACAGAAGTGACAGATAAGCCAGACAGGGGTGCCCTCGGAATCAGTTTCTTGGACAGGGCACTCCTAGAGGCCCCAGTGTCAACCAAAAATTTACACTCGGTGCCAACCACTGCAGCTGTGATATAGGGGCCTGTTTGGTCAACAAGTAGTTCCACTGGTTCCTTCCCCTGCCCTTGGCTGTCTCATGCATAGTCAAGGTCGGGGAATAGATCAACAGTAAAATCTTGGGCATTAGCCTGTCGGGTAGTGTCAAAGACATTTGAGCGGTGTCCATGGGAGGGTGGCGGTGCTCCTCTGACCCTGCCTCTAGGCGCACCCCGTCCCCTACCTGCCATCTGGTGTTGTAAGAGTGGACACTCGGCACGCCAGTGGCCCGTCTCTTTACAATAAGCGCATTGATCATTGGACAGTTGCCGTGGGGGTCCCTGAGACCGTGAAGTGGGAGCGGGAGTGTATGTGCCTCTGTAACCTCCCCTCCCCTGTGTGTGATGATAGACTTGGGAAAGCATGACCTTTTCTTTTAAGTCTTTTCTTTTTCTTTCTTTTTCTTCTTCAATTTTACTCTGCAAACTTCATAATACTGTGCCATTGTCAAAATTTGAGCTGGGGTAGACGAAGGCCATGTACTTTCACTATTCTGCAATTTCATGGAAATGGGGGTCAGTAAGCTTTTAACAAATGTTTGGACCAATAAGTGACGTCCGGTGTCAGTAGCAATGTCTTGTCAGCTATAGTCAGTAAAGACTTGGCCAAGTCTAGAAAAATAATCGGATACTGTATCGTCAGTTTTTTGTTTGCATGCAGTAATAATCGTCCAATCCACCTTTCGAGCCAGGACTAACTGTTTGAGTTTTGTCACTATAAGGGCTGGGAGAGTTAAGATGGCAGCTGCTGGTCATTCGCCAGGTTTCCTGTCTCTATCCATTCTGTCTAAGTCTACCCAAGTATGGTGAAACATGGTTACGTCATCCACCTTCCTAATGGGTCTCCAAAGGTCGGGGGGAAGAATTAGTCCGAAAAACTGGTCTATGTCCACTAGCGTCATAGTATAGGTGGAGACAACAGTGTCTAGTTCCTCATAAAATGCGGCAGGGTTTTTCTGGGGTCTGGTAAATCCTTCTTAAAAGCCAGAATGTCCGCTCGGAGCCAAGGAGTGTATACCCAATTGTACAATGTCCTGCTCTTTGCATTTGGGTTATCTATACCATCCTGTGTGCCGTCCCCCTGGCCGGGACGAAAACCGGGGCCGCCTCTCTCATTGGCGCCATTGTTTCAATCACTCCACCCACTGCACCACTATCACTTTCTTTCCCTTCCTCTTGATCCCTCCTTAGTTCTTCCATCATTTGTAAGATAAACGCAAACAAGGCATCTCGTTCCTCCTCATTTGCTCCACCTTCTGTCACTTTACGGTATAGCCTTCTAACATAGTCCTCTGGTGTAACCTTATGGCGTCCCTCATATAAGGTCATCACTTCATATGCGAGTCTACAAGCAAAATAATTCTTCAAGTGGTTTGGGTAGGCTGAATAGACCTTACGTATTTGATCAGGGGTAAAATTGTCTTTCAAATAGGTATGGGTCAATTGATCTAAAGCGTGTTTCTCGTCTGTAGTAGGGCGGGGGTGCGTAACCTAGCATCTACTGGGTGTTCGGGGCCAGAGTGAGATGGGGGTGGAGCTGTAGGGTCGGGAAGCAAGTCTGGACCGGGAAGTTGTTATCCATCAGCTGGGGGTAGAGGGGGAGGGACGTGATATGGTGGTGGCGGGGGGTGTAGGAGTAATTCGTCCTCATGGGGGTCTGACTGTGCCAAGGGGGTATATCGCATAGGATACTGGCCAGAGGCATTTAGCCGGTGTTCTCTATCTAAACAGGCAATATTCGAAGCCACCTTTTCGTGTTGTGATTCCGCCAATTTTTGTTTCTCTGATTTCCATACTGCCTTCTGGGATCGAGCCTGAGCTCTCCTCTCCCTTTCTATAATTTCCTTCTTCCATAACCCCAAGGAATCAAACATGGATTGTCTAGATCTGCGCCTATGCAATTGGGCTTCTACTGCCTCTATTTTCTGAGGGTCAAAAGAGCCATATTTTGGCCAGGTACTATCCCTATCCTTTGACGTGTATTTGTTCCATAATGTGCTGTACATTATGGGAGAAATACCGTACTTTATGTACATTTCTTTATTCGGGGTACCCTCCGGGGGGGCTGGTTGACTTTCTTCCAAAACATCTGACTGGGATATACAACAGCATATCCGTACAAATTTACTACACGGGCATGTTTACAATTGTTTCTACCAAACCTTTTTCTTATTATCAAAAATCCTGTATTGGACAAAAAGTCCACAATACCCGCTTGCCTTCAATCTTTGCAAAGAGTGAATCTAAAAAAATGAAACTATAACAAATCAGAACTATAACCAGAACATAAGTGTGTCGCAATTCAGCGACCCTACCAGAATCCTTTGTCTCGTCCTCCAGGTGGTCTCTTACTGCAGAAATTGTCCAAATCTATCAAGGGCCCCAGTCAGGACCGGCACCACTTGCAGGGGTCTTCGCGGATGTAGAGAAAGTTGGGTAATGGCTACGAAGACGAGGGTCTCTCTGCGTAGGTGCACCCCACTACCGTCCGTTCAATCTTCTTCGTTGAGACCCCTCGACTGGGCAGCCGCGTCTCTGATGGGTCCCTGTTCGGGCGCCAATTGTGGATTTGGGTCCCCCCCCCTTAGGGACCACCCAAAGGTGCAGAGCCACCCTTCGTCCTCAGGTCCAGAAACAAAGTGAGACCAACACTGGAGCACCGAGAGAAAGGATATTTATTATAGTCTCATGAGAGAGAGAGAGAGCATCAGCAGCAGACACCCGTAGTTATCTGAGGAGGCAATCTGAACACAGCAGAGCCTTCATAGTTCTTATAACCTTAACCCCCCCCCTTCCCTCTGCGCACGAGCTGACAAAGAAGACAAAGTCAGGAGAGGTGTACGTGTAAAAACATATCAGCAGTTGTTCCATGTGACGGTTGAATGATCGCCACAGGCATACGGAGAAGAACGTAGCTTTCTGCAAAATCTAAGAAACTTCTCGTTTCGGGAAGTCACATAGGAGTCAGATGACTCGTGAGGCACAGAAAGGGCAAACAGGGGTGAACATTCCTAAACACAAGCTGTTGTATGCAGAGACAAGATGGGGAAAAGAGTACAAAATGGCGTCAAGGTAAAGAATACATTTTCCATATCACTCGAGTTCTGGGATTGAACAATCTTCAAATTATTGATCCTCCTTACTGTGGTTACATAGGTACACTTCTTCAAGTTAAAATCCATGCCGGGACATGTCTGCCTCCAGCCTCACTTCGGTCGTCTTTCCTTTGTGTCAGGCATGCCAGTTACATTTACGGCGCTATACTGAAACACAAAAGTGAAGGATGGAACGTTTTCTAAGTCTCAGCCACTTCTAATTACTTGGGGATACATTCTAGTTTATCATTTTTGCCAGTCCAGACAGTGGCTAGCCTTATGAAAATTAGACTTGGTCCTTCCCCAGTGGAAACACGTCATCCCAAACTCCTAGGCTAGGTCCCCTGTGAATTGAAACACAAGCAACCACAGACCTGTTCTAGCCTTGTATTTCAATGTGATGGGCCAAGTGAACCGACTATGCTCAGACTTTGATATCAAGCTAGCTGTGCCACAGGACTAAAGCTGCACCACACTCTTGAGGCCCAAAAAGAACAAAACTGTCTGAGGCGCCGTATGTTCTTCTATAGGGGGAGCTTGTCTGGCACTTCAGACTGACTGTTCCTGTTGGAGCAGGACCATGTTTGATTTGTACCTAGGTGATTCCTGTCTGGAGTGGCATGGTGGGGAAAGAAGATGGACTCAAATGCAGTCTTGAGTGATTGCCTGTGACGCAAGTAAGAAGGAATGAGCAGAATGCTGAAGGTGTTGCCATTGATGGAGTCTAGATTTAGCTGCCACAAAGTTTAGAGTTGATTGATAAATTGTCATGTGCTTGATGAACAGTGATGTGAAAAGCACTCTGCTTCAAACCAGCAACTAGTTTAGGTGTCCGTGTACTGCACTGACATGGTGTCGTCCTACAAGTCTGGTGAAGACCTGAACTGCATCATTTTGAAATAGTTGTAACTTATGTTTTAGTTATGCATGGGAGCCTGGGTAAGAGTGCCCTAGCTAAGGTTAAACTGTAATAAGACATTAACTACCACACTTGGTGATCAGTGTGGATAAAAAGTAACATCCTTTTTGAAGAAAAATAGCGCTGGAAACTTTGGCCACCTCGGTTTCTAGGGACAGGTCATCTTTGATGTAGATTCCCACATTGCACAAGTTTTTTTTAATTTTTTCGGGTAGGATTGTGGAGGCAAGTCCCATACCGCTTGCCACAGGTTTGACTTTCAATTGTGCAAACATTGCTTGTGTTAAGGAGTGCCTTCTTTGCAGGAGTGAGCTTTAGAACGGTGGACTGACATCCAGCAGGATACCAGTGCTAAGCAGTCAGTCACTGTAGTTATTCCTTCTTTCCCAGCTGAGGTCCCCTCCATTTGAGAGAGAGACCAAAAACATTTGGGCGTTGTCCTCATACATGTAGAAGGGCACCCACAAAAGGTGGAGCAATGTAGCCATAGCAGCATGTAGATGTATACAAATGGTCCCACTGTTGAGCATTGAGGGACACCACGGATAACTGTCTTGGGTTCTAAGGTTTGTGGTGGTAAAGAGACTGCCTGACTCCTGCCATTTCAGCCACCATATGCTCTTTCGTAAATGGGCGACGGTGCAGCACGAGGTGCAAACAGAAATCCTGCTGTTTTTAGACAACCCCGTCCTCCCCTACGTAAGGGTGGTTGGATTGTAAGGATCTAGAGTGAATAATACAAGTGCGGCCTAACTGGACTTTTAATGTGTGGAATTATGAAGCAGGAACTCACTAACTGGGATGAATGGATTGGAAGTGGCAAGTGAAAAAAGACAAAGCAGAGGCTATTCCAGTTTATTTGTGTGCGAGAGAAGGTTTGTTTACATTGTTCCTCTGCCCTGGCCTGCCCAGCAGAGCGGCCCTACTGAGTTTGGCAGAGTGCTGCTGGCTGTGGGCCTTTGATCACCGAGTCCAAGTTTTACAAGCAGAGCTGCCGTCACCTTGACGCACTCCCGCGCAGTGATGGGTCCCTAATGTGTGCTGCTTTCACTTCGAATCCCCGGTTACGTAACGCTGTCATAATCAGACGCCCTGATATCATCCAATGGAGGAATATTGAATATACAAACGTCTTCTGAACTGGGAGATGTACAGATTTGACTTAATTAATCAAGATGTAAAGAAGGGAAATGTATTTTTTCTTTGAAGACTTATTTAAGAGATGAAAAAAGGCATCCTGCATCACGTCAAGAGTATGCCGTGCAGTGCTCGTCAACAATTAAGGCATGCACGCTCATTTTCAAGGATGTAGCTAAGATTAGCGCAGCAGGTGCAGTGGCACCGAGGCCCCTGGAAGTGAGGGAGCCACCGGCCGTCATTAATGGATGCTTTTTACTGTCAGGCGGGCGACAGGCAGGTTCCATTGTCTCGCTTACTGTAAGGCACATGGCAAACTGACCACGCAACTGCTCGTTTTATGTTTTCACTTTGTTGACTAATCACTTAAAAAGGTATAACTGCAAACTTTCAAATGTATAACTTGTGTTCTGTAGAAAAAATCTGGCATAGGCTAGCAGTCGGTTGAGCAAGAAGTAATATCTGCTTTAATGAATTCCCGTGCAATGCAAACTAATTTCAGTGGGGTTTGCGTCTCCATTTCACTCTAAAATCACTTTTGAAGGAGGCCGAAAGCCATCAATGTAGTTAAAATTCTTAGGTTTCCAGTTTTACTCCAGTGGACGGCATGTGCTTTACATTAAATCAAATATGTTTAAATCTAATCTTTCTTTTTTTTGTTAAATCTTATTTACGATTGTGGTATTTCATAGAGTAATTACTTTAGGTAGTCTACTAGAACGGGTCTGTTTTTTTCTTGGTGGTGTAGATTTACTGGGACAGTTGACGATAATTGGTTATGTCTGGATGTTATGTTTTGTTATATTATATTATGTTATGTGATGTTATATTATGTTAATGACATTCCTGCCATTAATAGAAACACAAAAAGATGATGTACTGAGTGCTGAATATTGTTAAACATTCACCCCAAGTCACAGATTTGGGTTAAATCCACAATGTTTTTCTCCCCATGCCACTCCAGTTTGGACCCAGCCATATGCAAACCAGCCTGAACCCTGCTCACCATGGAAACAGTCCAGCTCGAACTGCCAGCCAGTTCGGGCTGAGCTGTTCCCATGGGGAGCAGGGTCAAGGCTGTTTTGCATATGGCTGGGTCCAAACTGAGGTTACCTTGTGAGCAAAAAAACGACGGATTTAACCCAGATCTGTGGCTGGGGATGAATGTTTGACATTGTTCAGCATTCCATCCATCAATTGTTATTTTTCTGTTAGTCACCCCGAGTGGGACGGGTATGCCCAGACGTGGGTCCTGTGCTCGCCATGCCACTGGATTCAAGCTATCCTGGCTGATGAGGGGTGGTACCCTGAAACCGGTCCCAGGATGCTTGTTTCCGGTCCAGGGAGGACCTGGTCTGGCAGTTTGGGCTGGACTGTTCCCATGCGGAGCAGGGGCAAGACTAATTTGTATATGGCCTGGGCCAAACTGGGCTGGCGTAAACAATGTTTTGAGGCCCAGATCTCTGTGCTGGGGGTGTTTGGCATTGTTCATCATTCCGTCCATCAATTGTTATTTTCGCATTTGTGACCACGAGTGGGTTGGGTATGCCCAGAGGTGGGTCCCATGCTTGCTATGCCACTGAATTCAAGCTATCCTGGTTGATGAGGGGCGATACCTGGCGATCGGTCTTAGGATGCTTGTTTCCAGTTCAGGGAGGACCTGGACTGGCAGTTCGAGATGGCTGCTCCCATGAGGAACAAAGTCAAGTCTGAATTGCATATGACTGGGGCCAAACTGGGGTGGTGTGCTAAGCAAAAAAATAAATGCATTTAGGCCCAGATCTCTGGGGCTGAGTGTTTGACATTGTTCAGCATTCCGTCGATCAGTTGTTCTTTTTGCATTCGTCACCCGAGTAGGATGGGTATGCCCAGACAGTGGTCCCCTGCTCGCCATGCCACTGGATTCAAGCTATCCTGGCTGATATGGAGTGATACCCCGAAACTGGTCCCAAGATGCTTGTTTCCAATCTAGGGAGGACCTGGCCTGGCAGTTTGGGCTGGATGTATGGCCAGTTTTCCCAGAATCTTAGCCGTCTTTGATCAAATAGCTCCTTTTTGCATTGGATGCCTCTAACAAGTCTGAAAAAACAGGCACCATGATACAGTCCTGGACTTCATCAGCAATGACAAGTTCTGGTGGTGAGATGAGTGAGCAACGCAGAGCAGGTGTGAGGGGGCGGGTTCAGAGGAAGAAAGAAACTCATGCACTCGCATGCAATGCTGACAGAAAAAGGAAAAAGTAGTTCCATAAATGTGAGCAGTAGAGCAATACCAGTCATCCTATCAAACCAATGCTAAAGAAGCTATCCTTCAGTCGAGGGACAAAATGAACAGGAGGGGCAAACACTAGATACAATGGCAGCAATCAAATAAAAAGGAAGTAAATAAGAGTGATGACACAGGTAACCAATGGTAAGCAAGCACTTGGGCCAAACAACAGATCGTAGAATAATGACAGCATTGCTGAATGCCTTGATGATTTGCACAGTGGGATGAATGATTTCTGCTTCAGTGTTGCCAAAACAGATGAGCGGCACCAAGTACTGAGACCTACCATTCAGATTTTCTTTCCTTGTTGCATCTCTCCCTACATTCAGCACAGAATGTTAAACATTGAGGCATCATCTTAAATTCCGATATATGCAAGTCCTGTCTTTTCTGCAAACCTCCCATCAAATTGACTGTGTAGACTCCTGTAACATAGTCTACAAAAGCTGTCCAGAAAAACTCTAAGGTTGGTGCAAAATTTGAGGGTAAGACCGAACCTCAGTCTTAGAAGACACATCCTCATGAAACCAGCTCTAAACACTTTCCATTTCTTCTCATTGGAGTCCAAGAATACATTTTAAATCTGGTCTTTTATGCAGAAGGTATACTGGGAAAGATATTGTTATTTTATGGATGAGTGTTTTTAGTCACTGTGCCGAAAAGGCAGCTTTCTGGCTGTTGGATCTCAAACACCATGGACTGTCCCACATTTATGGAGAGGACCTATCACTAATAATACTGGAATAAAGCACAGTAGTAGGATTCTACAAACATAGGTTTTCCAGATATTCCATCCAGTTGATACAAACATGAAAGAGATCACTTGTATGTCAAGCTTGGAAACTTTTGTACAGTTAGTCCAAAACGTAGAGCAGAAGCTAACCACAGACAAGTCGAAAAACTTCTGAAAACAGAAACCGATCTGTTCAGGATGTGTTTCATCTAATATTGTACAAAAAATAAAAGGCAACAATGGTGGACAAGATGGAGGCTAGGCCAAAATGATGTATAAAAAGAGAGAGGAACCCTTGGTAACCCAAAGGACTAGGGTTCAAACAAGAACTTTTTACAAAGACGTCCTCTGGGAATGTTTTATATCCAAACCTTAGTTCACACTTCTGATCCAAATCACATACATTTAGATCCAATCATACCGACCACATCCAAACCTTGGGTCTGCTAAGTATTGGCACAAAAACCTATAGTTAGTGAAATGATGGTTGAAATTTATTAAAACAATATATTTTTCAAGACATTACACAATAAAAACAATTTTATCAAAAAAATCACAATAAAACAATTACAATACATTAAATATAAAAACAACTTGATCCTAGTTAAAATACAAAAATTATTGCACGAGAGTTTAAAAACAGACAGTAACCTTTGTCATTAATTGCCACAATCAAAAAAACAAAATTTTACCACATACACCTTGATGCCTTACAAATCATGTACATCTAAGGTAATGTTCAAACAAATGGATTTGTGGCTACAATAGGAGCGTCGACGCGTTTCGAAGGTATGTTCACATAACACCTTCTTTTTCAAGACAGTGGTATTGTTACTCCCGTTCTTTAAAAATCTATAAACATAAACAAATATATTAAAAATACAACTGCAATGTCTTCATCTAATTTACAGCCATCTTTATAACACATTCAGTTCTCTAAATACTACATGTATATATACATATATATAGGAACAGGATAAATATTTTATGCCAATACAGCGAACCCACAAACATCCCAATTCTAACTTAAGCCTCATAAGCAATCAATCCCACTTGCTCTACCATTCTCCACTCCTGGGGTCATAAGAAAGTATGTGCCCCTTATTTCGCATGTGTTATGTAATTCATAAATATCTATGCCCTCCATTCATGGGTTATATAGAATGGTGTATTGTAACTTACTTGAGGCGATGTAAACCAAGTCTGCCCCAGGGTCATGCGGACAATATAGTCTCAGAAGTACTTCCTATGAATACGTCCCAGTTTGTCAATTTCTTATCTGGGAACACACAGAAGGACAATTTTTTCTTTTTACATTATTTAATCCATGTGTTCTGTTTCACTACCCCTTATTGTCGTAAATGGCCTTTATTAAAAATATTCCTCAGGACTTACTTTATAAAATCTGTGCGTAAATCAGGCGTCTAATTCACAGCGATGGACTAGCCTTAATTAAGGGATCACAGCAACCATGTGGGTCCTGGTATTTACTGCATGAATAAAGTTTGTGATTTTAGTTAAATTTATATCTTTATTATGTCGAGCTCATTTTATTTCCTAATTACTCATGCATACCTTATTTTAAAACCAATATCTCACGGCCCCTTGGGTGAATATCCTCTACTCCTTGCGGGCACAAAAAAAGACCGTTTCATATGCGTTTCCTTCTTGAAATGGAGCCTTTTAAATAGCTCAAGCTCTGAAACGAAAACAAGAGGGGAGGCCTTCATGAATAATCTGTTCATATTAGTATAATAAACAAAAAACCTGCCGAGTGTCTCTCAGCGATTTTAAATCTCACTCCAAGTCCTCCGAGTACCGAAGTGGCAGAATATTACTATATTCCAAATTTTAGTTCCATCTTTGTTGTTTAACTTTAACGGCCTCCCGTAGTGGTCTTACGAGCTCCCTTTCATACCTCTTAGTACAACCCCCTGCCTTAAGGAAAAAGGAACTCTCCTGTCCTTGCATTCTCACCTTTCTAATGTCAGATGCAAAACCGGCGGCGTATCAATACGTCCGTCCTGGTGCCATATTCAGGTTTCTGAAAGCTATGCCGGTCGCACGATCTTTAAATGCTTCTTCCGGCGTGATTTAAGTCACGTGGGTGACGTGCCTACCTCGTCTCTACGTAATAGGACGCCGAGTGTTTCCAGAGCAACGCTTCCACGTTTCCTCCGTTCCTCTCCTGTTGGGTTGTTCTTTGTCGACAAGGAAAACTTTATCGGGCATATAGATAGATAGAAAGCTCATATTACCCCATTGGCTACTCTCCTCTTCTGTTATCCCCTATATTATGTCATAATTAGCCACATATTTCCCATTCTACTCCTTCATGTCTCTAACACATATCGCTATAATGAATAATCACCTCACGATATTTCTGCATATAGACGAGGTATATAGCCCACGATCTAACATGGCAATTCTGTCTGCACCTGTCTTTTATTATATTAATATCGCTAATGGCCCTATTTCACAAACTCTCATCTATTAAATATTTATATAAAATAAAATGTATCATTTTGAAAATACTAGCCTGACAGCTCAGGGTGATACACAGACCTATCTATGCCTAGTATGTTATCAGCCCTATAATTAGCAGAAGTGTTACATAATTTTATTAGCACTCCCTGTATGAATCCTAAATGGACAAACCATATATAAGTGTAAGTCTCCTATTTTTTAATCCTATATGTACTTATGAGTTCTTTAGCTCTTTTACAGCTTTCGGTTCCATATATCGACATTCTTAAGAGACTATTGACATCCAGTCTTCACGAGAATTTAGACCATTTTGAACAGTGTTAAGTCTACAAATAAACCATTGTTCTCTAAGCTTTCTTTTTTTGTTCAGGTCTCCACCCCTCATATTCCCGGATATCTTTTCGAGTATAAACCACCGCAAATCATTGCAGCCATGACCTAAACTCGAGAAGTGCTCCGTTAGGGGGGCATTTTCTGTCTCTGTTCTCAGTGCTAATTTGTGTTCTTGTACCCTGAACCTGAGTTCTCTACTGGTTTCACCTACATAACCTAAACCGCACGGGCAGATCAGTAAGTAGACTAGGTTCTTACTCCGGCAGTTGCTCAAACTACTGCACTTGATCTCTTGATTATTAAAAGTAATATTTTTTGCAACTATACAATGTTCACAAATTGAACATGTGCCACACTTGTGGTTGCCAATCGCCTTCATGCCCTGTAATGTACCCTGCACCTCTTTGTTGCAGTCCCTATAGGTTTTAACTAAGCTATTTCTGATATTTCTATTTTTCCTATAGGCAAAGAGTGGCTTCTCTAGTTTCAGATTTTGCCCGTTATTTAGAATTTTCCAGTTCCTATTTAGGATATTCTTAATCTGATTACTCCTTTCACAGAACTGGCTCACAAATACAATTTTCTCATTTTTCTGGTCCTCATTCCTGACCCTACTTTGATCCAACATATATTCCCGATCGTAATATTTCGCTCTTTTGTAAGACTGGTTGATTAATCTCCTCGGGTAACCTCGATCTTTCAATTTTTGTTTAAGAGTTTCTGAGTGCTTATTAAAATCACCAATGGAGGAACAATTCCTGCGTAATCGCAAGAATTGTCCAAAGGGAATGTTATCCCTTTGTGCTTTGGGATGAAAGCTCCCATAGTGTAACAATGTATTTTTATCGGTAGGCTTGCTGTAAAGTTCAACCTCCAGATGGCCCTCATTTTCCTTAATGCAAATGTCTAAGAAACTCACCCTGTCTTTGCTAAATTCTGAAGTGAATTTAAGGTTGGGGTCCCCCAAGTCCAGCCAACTAATGAACTCCTCAAGTTCTTCCTGACCTCCTTCCCAAATGAAAATGATGTTGTCAATGAAGCGGCACCATGAACTCACGTTCTCAAAATATGGTGCCACTTCATTGAAGACATGTTTGTCCTCGAATTCCCCCACGTAGAGGCAGGCCAGACTGGGAGCACACGTGGCTCCCATGCTGGTCCCCTTCACCTGCTGGAAAAGATCTTCCTCAAATAAAAAGAGATTATTTTTCAAAACCATAGTTACCCACTGTGAAATAAATTCCATGCTGCCACCATGGAGATCTACTCTCTGTAACAAGGACCTAATCACTTCTATGGTGTCATCTTGTGGTATATTGGTATAAAGGGCTTCAATGTCCAGGGTGACCTAAAATTGGGTCACCCTGTTGAAGCCCTTCCCTCAAACACCGAGATAGCGTGGGCTGAATCCTTGAGGTATGACTTTTGCTGTTGTACAAGTGGTTTAATAAAACAATCAGCAAATTTACTAAGAGGCTCTAAAAGAGAGCCAATACTGCTCACAATTGGTCTCATTGGGGGATTTTTAAGATCTTTATGGACCTTGGGCAGTCCATATATGGCCGGTGTGATTGGAGAGCTAGTGCACAAAAATTTATATTCCTCTTCACATATCCAGCCTTCCATCCTTGCTATATCCAACATGTTGTCGATTTCACTCTTCAGTTTCTGAATCTTACTATGGGAAACTTTCCAAAATGATGACGCTGGTTTCCGTCTCGGAGTGCTTGCATCAACCACTCATAATTTACCTGCGCCAAGCACCTGAATAGAAGAAGACCAGGATGAGGCTTGATTATTGGGCACAACAGTGAACAAATGCACTGGAGCAGCAAAAGGTACGTTCTTCACTCCGCAAGAAGGCATGAGCAAACATCAACCAGAATGGGAATTGAATCTTACTACCTTCAGCCATGCCCTTCTTGCAGTAATTTCTCCCTTATCTGTTTTTTGATTTTGTCCCTTTAGTAGAACCTTTTTGAGCGTTCTTTCTTTTGATACCCCTAATATAAAAGGATTTATACAATTATGGACAGCAATTTGTATAGTCAAAGGACGTTTTCTAACAATTAGGACATGGCAGAGCAAACTAAAACAGTCAGCATGTTTCCACTTACCTATGAAGTTCAAATTTCGGTTTATCAAATGGTCACAAACCCAACTGGCAGCATTAAAAATCAGCATTCTGCTTTCCATAGTTTATAACAAATTCTAAAAAGAGTACAAAAGATAATGCATTCTGTTTACATGCCAAATATAGTACATAGTCACCCAGTTTTTGAATTGTCATGCAGAACTTAGCTACATGCATATTTTTTTCAAGTTTAATGCAGATTCGTCAAAGGCGAAGAACAGGGGGCGAAAAGGGGTCTTATTAGCAATGAAAGAAATACTTTTGTTATGCAAGTCAACTCCGCCCTAGATAGCGAGTTGCTATCGCTGATTGAAGTGCAAACCTTCTAAAGTTATGTAAATAAATATGTATTATTGACACAGAAAGATACAAAGTGGCCTAAAGAATGTCAAGTCAGAATAACAAACCATTAGCTATAGGAAGGCATAACAGTCAGCAGTAGAAATTTGGAGGCAGGGATATAGCAGGCACAATCCCGTCGCCAGCCTTCTGTCGCCGCGGGGTCAGAAGGTGCCCCATCTGGTTCTGCACTGGCGGCTCAGATGGGGCCCCAGGTATCCATTCCTGGATCCGGACCGACGCCAGTCGTGCCATCTCGACCTTCCCTGGCGCTGGTCCTGAAGCTGATGCTCCCGGCAGTGCCATCCCCATTGTCATCACCAACTCCAACACGGAGCCGGAGGGGCGTCGCTTGACTCCGATGCCGGCAGGAGCCTTGCCTCCTAGATCAGAGCATGAGCCTTATTTTTATCGGCCAGGCCTCGCGGGAGACTGGAAGGGGTCACTGGACCCTTTAGAATGCCAGCCCTATGAGGAAGAACTGAGTGTGGACTGGTGTGAGGACCTGGGTGAGGCCAGCGGCCCGGATACCTCTCCAGATGCTGGTCTGCTTTCTCACCCTACGATGGTTACGGAGGAGGGAGGTTCTTACACAATGGTGGAGCGGCTGAGGTCCTTGACCTTCAGCTACCCTCAGTGGCAGTCAAGACTAATCTCTTGACAGAGGTTCTGCAACTGGGAGTCTCCATGTCGGAACCCTTACTCCCATTCAATGATGCCCTCACTGACGTCCTGTTGGGTACCTGGTCCAAACCCAACACACGGGTTCCAGTGAGTAGAACGATTGCCTGCCACCATCGCCCCGCAACTAGGGACCCAAATTTCCTCATGCAACATCCTACCCTTGAGAGCTTTGTGGTCCAAGCATCCACGTCCCAAGGCACTTTCCCTACCGCACACCCGGATAGTGAATCCAAGAGGCTGAACTCATTTGGGAAGATGTTTCTTTCTGCCAGCCGGCATTGCGGCCCATGAACACCACATGCCTTTTGGGCTGTTATTCCCACACTTTGTGGGATATGATTGCGCAAGTGCTGTCACAGGTCCCGAAGGAGGCCGGGACTGTCCTCTCCCAAGCTGACACTGACGGGAGAGATGCGGCGAAGTTCACTGTTAGATGTAGACTTGACATGACCGACTCGCTAGGCAGAGCGGTTTCCACGACGGTGGCCCTTAGGCATCACGCCTGGCTGAGGACGACTGGCTTTTCAGGGGATGTCCAAGCTTCCCTTATGGATATGCCCTTCGATGGCACCCATCTCTTCGGAGAGAAGTCGGATTCAACGCTCGAGCGCTTTAAGGATTCTTGTGCTGCGGTCAAGTTCTCAGGCCTCTCTACTGCCCCACGTCCACCTCAATCTGCCTTTCGCAGCTACGGAAGGGGCTTCTGGCCGTGTCGATTCCCGCCCAGTCACTGCACCACGTAAGCTTCCCAGCCTCTGCTTGGGCACAGTACCCACATACCTTGTGGGTCAGGCGACCAGCGGTCTGGTCAGTCCACCCCCCCCCCTCTACTGCAACAGCCTCCAAACCCTCCTAGTCTGCCCCTTTACCACCATGGTCACCCAGTTGGCGACAGGGTTCGCCATCACCTGCCCCACTGGCTGTCCATAACATCGAAGAGGTGGGTTTTGCAGATTGTCTGAAGGGGCTACTCCCTCCCCTTCGACTCTACCCCTTGCCCCATGCCACCATCTCACGACCGGCTGATGGAGTATCATCTGTCCCTTCTCCGCAAGGAGGTCATGGCCTCACTTGGTTAATGGAGCCATAAAGAGGGTTGCGGTGCCAGAAGTAAGCTGTGGTTGTTATTCCCGCTACTTTCTGGTTCCTAAAAAGGGCAAGGGTCTTCGTCCTATCCTTGATATCTGAACTCTCAATCTCTTCCTCAAGAAGGAGAAATCCAAAATGCACACGTTGGCTCAGGTCTTCTCTGCCCTGGATCCAGGAGACTGGATGGTAGTGTTGAACTTGCAGGACACCTATTTTCACATTCCCGTCCTGCCTGTTATCTGTGGTTTACAGTCAGCCACAAGCACTTTCAGTTCACCGTGCTCCCCTTCGGCCTTACCAGCGCTCCTCGGGTGTTCACCAAGGTGATGGCCATGGTTGCAGCTCATCTGCGGAAATCAGGTGTGCCAGTCTTCCCCTACCTCAACGACTGGCTGTTGAAGGCGGGCTTGCCCCAGTCTGTCGACTCCCACCTCCAGACTACGCCGAACCTTTTGCACTCGCTGGGGTTCACTATCAAAGTGCCGAAGTCACACCTGACTCCCTCTCAGACTCTCCCTTTCATCGGAGCTGTTCTGTACACTGTGACGTTTCGTGCTTATCTTCCCGGGCGACGAGTCCAGGAAACTCGGGATATGCTACTGATATATCAGCCTCTATCCTGGGTTTGGGTGAGACTGACTCTGAGGCTACTAGGCCTCATCGCCTCCTGCATCCTGCTGATAACTCATGCCAGATGGCATATATGGGCTCTGCAGTGGGACCTGAAATTCCAATAGGCGTAGCATCAGGGGAATCTCTCCGACCTGGTTCAGATCTCAGAGGAAACTGCGAAGAATTTGCATTGGTGGCTAATGAACCGTGATTGGGTCAGAGGCAGACCCCTCTCTCTTCCCCAACCAGATCTCACAGTAGTTATAGATGCGTCGCTCCTGGGATGGGGCGGCCATCTGTGAGAGGTGGAGATCAGAGGACTCTTGTCTCCGGCAGAATCCGGACTCCACATCAACATGCTGGCTCTCCGGGCGATCCGACTGGCATTGAAAGCCTTCCTACCCTCCATCAAGGGAAGGCTGGTACAAGTGTTCACGGGCAACACCACTGCCATATGGTACTGCAACAAACAGGATGAGGTGGCGTCGTGCACCCTTTGTCTTGAGGCCCTATATCTCTGGGCATGGCTAGAATACCAGGACATATTTCTGGGGTTGAACATGTGGCAGGGTCTCTGAACGCCAGAGCAGACAAACTCATCCGAAGATGCCTAGCGGATTACGAATGGCGTCTCCATCTGAAGGTGGTGCAAAGTCTCTTTCAGCAGTTGGGAGAGCCTTGGTGAGATCTGTTCGCCACTGCAGAGAATACACAATGTCAGCAGTTTTGCACGCTGGAATTTCCAAGGCGGCACTCGCTTGGAGATGCTTTTCATTTCGAGTGGACCTCAGGCCTCCTGCTCGCCTTTCCGCCTATACCACTCCTACCCAGTGTTCTCAAGAAGAACAAGAACGATTGTGCCCAAGTCATCCTTGTACCTCTGGACTCAGCACAGAGAGTCTGATATCCTGAGCTTCTGAGCATGACCATCGATCCTCCGATCAAGCTGCCCCTTCAGGGAGATCTTCTGTTGCAGCAACAGGGGAGGGTTTTCCAACCAAAGCTGTCCACTCTATACCTTCTTGCATAGAGATTGAGCGGCAACAGTTGACCGCTTCCGCCCTTCCTCTTGAGTCTGTACTGTCATCTTGGCAGCCAGGTGTCCCTCCATCAAGACGGTGTCCGGCTGCCGTTGGAAACAATTTGTGTCATGGTGTGCAGAAAAATCTGTTGATCCTGTTTCTGCCCCTCTTTCTGAGGTTTCTACTTTTCATTCTTTCTCTTGTCCAGCAGGGCTGTGCTCTGGGCACTCTTAAGAGCTATCGATCTGCCATTTCTGCCTTCATCCGGTTGCCTGATCAACCTTCTTTGTTTAAGTCCCCAATTGTACATGGGTTTCTTAAGGGTCTTACTCATCTCTTCTCTCCTTCACCATTCTTTATGCCTCAGTGGGATCTTAATCTGGTTATAACTTTTTTGATGTGCGCTCCTTTCGAGTCTATACACAAGTGTCCGCTCATTTTTCTCACCCTGAAAACAGCCTTCCTTGTGGCAATTACATCTGTCCTTAGAGTAAGTGAGCTGCAGGCCTTATCATCTAAGCCAACTTACCTCTGTCTATCCTCACAAAGTGGTGCTTCACACAAGGTCCTCCTTTCTACCAAAAGTGGCCACCCCTTTTCGTGTAGGCCAGTCTACCACCTTGCCTACCTTTTATGCTCCTCCACATCCCTCTAAGGAAGAGGAGCGACTCAACCGACTGGACCTAAAAAGAGCATGGTCGTTCCACCTTGACCGCACATGAGTTCCGGGAGGACGACCAACTCTTCGTGGAGTAGGTTGCACTGTGCAGAAGCGTACCATCTCCAGATGGGTCGTGCTATGCATCAAAATCTGCTACGCTCTGGCCAAGAAGCAACCTCCTGAAGGTTTGCGGGCTCATTCCACCAAAGCTAAAGTGGTGGCCACCGCTGCGTTAGCACACGGAGTTCCGGTCCTGGATATCTGCCAGACAGCAACGTGGGCTTCCCTGCACACGTTCACCAAACATTACTATTTGGACAGTCCGGTCCGCAGGGATGGGCACTTTGCCTATGAGTTCCTGTAGGACTTTTTCATTTGAAATTGGTTTGCAGACCCTCCTCCGGGGATGGTATTGCTTGGGTATCTATTCTAAGGTAAGGAATCTACGGCTAGAAGTCTCTATCAGATGAACAAGTTACTTACCTTCGGTAACACCTTATCTGGTAGAGACTATATCTAACAGCAGATTCCTTACCGACCAACCCATACTCCCCGCTCTGCGAATGGATTTCTAGAGAGAGGAATGTCCCCTTTCAAGGCCCTGGTTTGGCACACCAGTGGTCAGTGTTTGTCATGACGTCGCGCTTCTGCCGTGGAAAGCCGTGAAAAGAAACTGACGTCAGCACGCCTGGGTGGTGTCTATATAGGTACTGCGATGTCACTTCTGGCGTGGATGATGCCAACGAATGAGGCGGAGCTGATCTACGCCACCTACGGGTGTGCAGGGGTACTGCTTACGAAAAATCTTCCACATCCAGCCTGACACCTGGGGAAATTCTAGAGTAAGAAATCTGCGGCTAGATATAGTCTCTACGAGATAAGGCGTTACCACAGGTAAGTCACTTGTTCTTATATACATGACTAAATATCCTTTGTTGAATGAGTAGGAGACTGTAGAGATGCAGTGTTTGAGAGCACAGTGTATTAGTGATGCAAGACAGCCAGTGTTAAGACAAGGTGTAGGGATGCTTTTTGAACTAACAAACTACTCCGCAAAAATAATTCATTTCTACTTCATACACAGTTCTTTCAAGGACTGACAAAGCTACAAAAACATTTTGAAGGAGTGGTCGATGGATTAATGCCTGCCATCTGGTAATACTGAAAGGTCCAATCTTAGAATACGGCTCCCAGCACTTATTTCTGTTTTTTAGTTTTGTGTTATTTGCCTTGCAGTTTGTTTTAAAGTGTTCTGATACCCAGGTCATCCTACTGTCTACTCTCTATAAAGACATTATGTAAAATACTAACATTGTCTTGTTGTTTCTACTGTTACTACTACTACTTCATCTACTAATTGTACTTCTACAGCTACTACCCTTTTCACTACTTCAACCACTGCTCCTACTAATGCTAGCTCAGTGATCTTATTGTTATGAATAATAATGAAAATAGTAATATCAGCAATGCAAATAGTTGTGGTAACAATACTAGGAATAATGATACAACAACAACTAATAAAAATAAATAGTCTGATGGATAGTCTTGTTACACGTCAAAGAGACAGGACAGAAACAGTAACATATTGTTAAACTTAATGCTATATCTGACAGTTCTTCGCCTCGGCAAACCACACTAACAATTAGGGATTCAAGGGGAGAATTGAGTGCTTTAGTTTGTACATCCTTTTAGATCGGTACAACTGAAGCTGCATATTTAACATTCACACAAATGTCAAGGTTTTAAGGTCCTGCTGAAGAGGCACATTTTAAAAAGGTGATATTTACATCCAAATTAAGTCTGCTGATCAGTAAACTCATTGCAAATTGCTTAGCAGTGAAATATTCAAGTAGCTACATCTCACTCTTTGCAAAAATTATTTAGACATAAAAAGATGAAACATTTTCAGAGGTGACTCTTTGGTATTGTTGCAAAGCATTTTATTTGACTGACTTTAGTCCACAAATCATACAGACCTCTTAGTGCCGGCTCTGCCGCTCAAAAACGTGCCACTAGCTACAACAGTCAGGATCCTTTATTGGCTTATTGATAAACTAAGGGTCCCATTAAGACCCCCTCCATCAGGTCTGGGTGTATGGACAGGAAATTGTATACCGCCTACTGGAGCACCACTAGCATAGGTGCACCAAATAGCCCTTGAAAGGATCTGAGATGGCCCATATTCCTGGACATTGGCGGCAAAATTACACTTTGCGTCATCTACCAATGTCCATGTGCTAACCTTGCTACCCAGACAAATTGAAAGCATTTTGCTACTTCTCGGAGTAAAGCAGGATTCCAGCTTGT
The DNA here is from genome assembly GCA_963921515.1 of Calotriton arnoldi. Classification (NCBI taxonomy): domain Eukaryota; kingdom Metazoa; phylum Chordata; class Amphibia; order Caudata; family Salamandridae; genus Calotriton; species Calotriton arnoldi. The sequence goes on along the minus strand of CAWUFW010000745.1, from coordinate 1,361,222 downwards.
TGTGGCCTACAGCCATAGAAAACCCCTAAAACCAAGAAGTAAGATCTTGTAATATGTATTTACATCGATTTCCTCCTGTATCACAGAAACTGCACTTTCAGTGGCAGACCGTTTATTAGACTGTATAGAGAAAATGTTTGCATAAAAATGTGTTAATTCACAATATGAAGCCAGTGAATTAAAAAAAAATTTGGTGTATGCATGCATATGTCAGCTTTCCCATATTTCATCTATGTGAGTGAAATTGAATATTAACTTCTAACATAGCAAAAGCAAGAATTTGTGGTATCGGCAACTACTTAATCAGATGTATCCTTATTAACAATCCCATCTTGAGTACATCTTGGTCCACTGAAAATATATTTGTAATCTTAAATAATTTATCCAAGTACACATTTTTTCTTGTTCTGTTTTTTTTTTTACTAATATGGCAATCTTTAACGTGAGTCACAATACATATAATAACTCACAAATGCTACAATGCATAAAATAACCTACAAGTGTATGGTATGTCACCATAATTTGTATTTTGGAGTTAAAGATTATTAAAGATATTAATTTCCAGGAATGTTTAAGCATAATTCATATATCCATAGAGCAAATTACAACCATTGGGCTATTTTTTCAGTTTACTTCTGCCTGCACAAAACCAAGTCTTTGCACTAATATGGTAATTTTTATGTGAAGGAGGGGACAGTGTTTGAAGTGAAAAGGGACAAGGAGGCTGTGCATAACCTGACCCCTAAACCTGCCTGCTTTTACTGCTTAATTGATATATGTTCCACATTGAGCTGTGCTGGCTGTACCAGACAAAGAAAACTTCTGGTGGGCTGGAGGCCAGAGAGCTGCTTCGAGGGCTGACATATCCTCATTTCATCCAGCATGGAAAAAAGCCCAGTGGGAATGGAACACAATTTTTTATCTAGGCACAAATAATAGTTAGTACTGCAAAAAAAAAAAAAAAAAAACATGTTCTGGGAGATTGTGCAAGACCCGAAGTATTGGACAATTTCCATGAGTTCCATTTCAGAGCGGTCTATAATACCTATGCTAATTTTTAACCAATCCACTTGTAAAGTTGTACTTTAAAATGATTGCCTAGACCCTTTGAAAAAAGGTCATAGGAGAGGACCATTAAAATCTTCTCTGAGAAGATCCCCAATGAAGAGAATTGGGCTATACTTGTTCTCAGAGAACATTGTGTCTAGTATTAAAACATTGTTCAGAACTTATTTCACCTCTTACTGCAATCCTGCTCCCACAAGAGTGCTTTAAGGAAGTTGTTCCAGTAATTGTACAACCACTTATTGGAGATCACCTAGGCAATCGCATAGTTTTCATGATTTCTTCTTTTTAGAGGCAGATTTTCATGCACAAGTGTTTCAAAAGTGGAACCCCTGCATGGACAAGTCCCCCACGTTATTGCCTTTTCTAGTCCTGTGAATCGGTCAATTCATCTGGTGTGCGATTGGAGATGCCAATTTATCCTGTAAATTTATCTTTCATCATAAAGTGTGGTAGCCAACAGGCTAAAATATATCTGGATTAAACTACATTGGAATTTGAAAATATTGTGGTCATCTTAACCATGGCAGAGACCTCAAAATATGATTTTTAGTAACTATGTAATGTTACTGTCTGACTTATCAAATATTTATGTTGAAAGACATAATTTATATCAGCAAGCCTAAATTCAGAACGTTATAACTATATTTGGGGTATGTTTGATGGAAACATTTTTAAACAACTGAATTTCGCAAACCTGTTGATGTTATTGTTGTCTTTTAACCTAAAAGTCAACAATTTTAAGTTTTTTAAACATTGAGTTAAAAAGGAAGAGTATGCGCAAAAGTACAAAAGATGAGTGAATGCACCAAAAATCATAAGTTAATGAAAATAAGACTCAAAGGGCACACATGTTTTCGCAGCTTAGTGTCTAATTTAAGAAATACAACTGATATTGGCGAAATGTTCCTGGGGAATGAGATGGGATTTGGTGTTGATCAACTATTTCAGTTCGTAGTGGAGTTTGAGTAGGAAGAGACAAAATCAACCGCGTGGACAACTAAGGGACAGTGATATATCCAAGTAGGAGGAAAAGGTAGAAATGTAAGTATTCATTTACCTTTGATACTGGTATATGGTGACCATTGATAAACAAGTACAAAGCACTGAACAGAAAAGAACATTATAGTGTTGGTAGGCAGGTGAGTACAGGGCTACCTTACAGATAGGGGATGAAGGATGGAAAATGTAATATGGGACATCCTGTTAGGTCCATGACTACATATGGAAGTGAGAGGTTTTAGGGAAAATGAACAGAGATACAGCAAGAAGTGGCACTCAAACAATGGTAGAAAGGTGACGGGGCAAATACAGTATCTAGAGGGGAAACGTCAACCAGATGGTGAGACAGGTAAAATGAGGACTGGGCTCAAGGGGTGCAAATGTGAAACAGACCAGAAAAGGGACTGAGAAGCGGAACTGGATTGAAAGCATACAACACCAAGTAGATGAAATAGGACATTCTCCGTCCACCAAAAGGGTAAAAGGATGGGGGCAAGAAGGCACTGGCATCGAGTGGAAGAGTGCCGATGGAGTTACTTAAAGAATGAGCAGAAAAAAGACAGGGATAATGGGTTGAATGTCACCATTCAAAGAACGATTTGTCATAAGGAACTTTCAGTAAAGAGTAGCTTGTTGTAAAAGACTCCTTTAGGGGCAAAATAATGAAACGATGCATTGAGCTATAGTCTATGTTAAGATGTTCTTGCCTATTGACATACATTTGGTGTAATTCAGGTTGAAGGGGCTCGAGAATAAAGCATAGATCTCTTTTGGCAGTTGCGGCACTGCTTTATCACATTAATTAAAAATACATTTTCAGTTATTTATTCACCAGGCTTGCTTGTATAAGTGATTTTCTATCAAATGTCATGGCGCGCACAGGGTAAGTGGGTTATGGAAACGCAACATTTCTCTGAGTATCCTGTACTTTTGTTTATATTCCATAACAAACGGCATTGGATTATGTCCCTATGAGTTTACTAGCAGCAGAATTTAAATGGATTGATCACAATTCCTAAAACAAACACACTTGCAATTGCGTTAAAGAGCAAATCAGCACACTGTGGCTAAAGAAGTTTGTTGTTTTGAAAGCAGGTTGATCGTGGGTGTAGCGGTCTAGCTGCCACCGGACTAATGACCCCTAAACCCCCTGGCCCGGAAGGGCCTCCACACATTGTATCACTCTCTGGCCTGGCTTGGCCAGAGAGCTAAAATAAACGGGCGGAGGTCGCTCTGGACTTCCGGCCCAGTGTGCTTATCTGAGTGGCTGTGTCGCTATTGTGCTCCCGAGGCCGTCTCCGTGGCGCCTAGCCACTTTACGCTGGCGACGAAGGTGGGCGCCCCTCGTAGTTCTACTACTCACCCGGTACTGCCTCCTCACCTCCCTCCAGTGTCTCCAGCAACGGAAGACGCAGCAATGAAAGAGCACCGCCCCCGCCGGCATGTCCGCTGAGTGCACTCCGCTGTTCCTGCGGACACGCGCTGCAGCGTCTGTGAGACGCGCCTCACCAGGACTACACCACCTCCACGCGGCAGCAAAAAGCAAGGGTCTGCGACCCTACCGGCACCCCGCACCTCTGCCGCCACCAGCATACCTGCCACAGAGTCCACACAAAGGCCTGTGTGCACCCGGCCTCGCAATCGCTCCAAAGCAACACGCGCATGCGCACCTTGGCCCCAGCCGGTCAATCGACCTGACGACGCGCTGCACCCTGGCCCAAATCTACACGCACGTGGCAGTGCGCACCACCTCCCTGTATCGACACGTCTGCCTGCTAGGCATAGGAGGCCACAGAAACGCCCCAGGCAAAGGAGGGCAGAGTAAAGACTGGGCATCTGTCACTGCATACAAAGCAAGCACCGGGGAGGAAAGGAAAAGAAAAAAAACAAACAAAGAGAGGCAATAAAAGTGAAAGGCTGCAAAAAAAAAAAAAATTATAAAAGTGAAAGGCTGACAATAAAGACACCAAGCACACCCGGCGCATAACCATGACAGATCCAGCAGCACAGGCGGCTCCACAAAACTTACCACCGATACAACAAGCAGCACAAGTAGTGCAACCCACGTCACAGCATTCCCAGATTAACACGCTGCCCCCATTCAGCGAGTTGATAGATCCAGCCACTGCATCCCCCAGATGGACCGTCTGGATCGGCAGGCTAAACAACTACTTTACAGCGACACGAGAAACAGACAGCGCTGTCAAGAGGTCTCTACTGTTGCACTTTGCGGGGGAGGAGATATACAAGTTGTTTGCTCACTAACCAAACACTGGGGCACCCAACGATTACGACACAGCGGTCAGGGCGTTGAATGCACATTTCGATCCTCAACTAAACCCAGATTACGAACGATTCAAGCTCCGACAAGCGCGCCAGAGAGAGGGGGAGTCAATGGACGCGTTCCATGCGCGACTAAGAGTGCTGGCCAGCACATGCACGGATGACGACCAGAATAAGGAGGTAAGGGCCCAAGTCATCCAAGGCTGCCGAAACAAGAACCTTCGGACCCTTATTCTGCGGCAGCCAGGGATCACTCTCGAAGACATCCTTATCATGGCACGGTCGCATGACCTATCGGATGCCAGGGCGACAGCGATGGACATCGCGATAACCCAACAAGCGGAGAAGCCAGTGGCGATCAAGACTGAAAGGGCAAATGCAGTACGCACACAGAACAGAAGCACCAGAGGGCGGTGGCCAAGCAAGAACACGCAAGGGTCGCGCTGCGGATATTGCGGAAGGGAAGAGCACTCTCAAGAAGAATGTCCCGCACAAGGACGGACGTGCTCCAAGTGTGGCACCCCCAACCATTTGGCGAGTGTGTGCAGAGGAGGACCACGGAATCGAGGAACTCGTGGAAGAAGACCACCGTCAAAGGCAGTAAAGCACCTGTCAGTTGAAGATCCCGAAAACCCGAAAGCGCTCAAAAGACCGGCGCGGCAAAAGCAGTACCTAGAGGACTCCTCCACGGATGAGGAAGGTGAATGCTACCTCATCTCCTTTGCCAGTGACCTCAAGCGGAGGCGGCGCCCACAACCCACGTGCGCCCTCGAAATCGCCGGATCACAAGTCACTGCGCTGATCAACACAGGAGCGTCCATAAATGTGATGGGTTGTCAGCAGTACAAGCTGCTAAATCGAAGACCCGTATTGACCCCGTCGCATGTAAGAATCCTCACATATGGCAGTCAAACACCCCTACCCCTCAAGGGTAAGATGACAGTGCAGGTAAAATCAGAAAGCCACGAAATCACCACGACGTTCCACGTGGTGGACAGAGAAGCGGACATTCTAGTGGGGAGCCACACAGCGGAAGACCTCGGCCTGGTCACATTCGCCAATGCAGTCAGAACCCTGCAGACCGAAGATGTGTTGGAACTATTCCCACAACTCTTTAAAGGACTTAGGAGTTTAAAGAGGCCACCGATAAAATTACACATCGACAAGGCAGTAAAACCAGTCGCCTTGCGGCACCGACGCATACCTTTCCATCTCCGACTACTCGTCGAGCAAGAACTCTGCAATCTCGAACAGCAAGGTGTCATAGAGAAAGTTACTGGGCCAACACCATGGGTTTCCCCCATGGTGATAGCAGAGAAGCCGAAACAGCCAGGAAAAATCAGGCTATGCATCAACATGCGCCTACCCAACCAGGCGATCAAGCGGGAAAGACACCTGACGCCAACTGTCGATGACATCCTGGCTGTTCTAAATGGGTCCTGCTGGTTCTCCAAGCTAGACCTCAACGCAGGATACTACCAGTTGAGGCTAGCCGAGGAGAGCCGGTACATCACAACCTTCTCGACCCACTTAGAACTGCGCCACTACAAGATCCTGAATTTTGGAATCTCCTCGGCAGCGGAGATATTCCAGAATGCCGTCCAAGAAGTGCTGTCAGGACTTCAAGGAGTACTAAATGTCAGTGACGACATTTTGATACACTCTGCAACCATAGAGGATCATCATCGTCACCTCCGGGCCACTCTCCAACGTCTCGCCGAACATGGAGTAACCCTTCACCGGGACAAATGTCTGTTCTTTCAAAAATCCATCGAATTCTTCGGCTACGTGTTCAGCCAAGACGGAGTCAAAGTGGATCCCCGGAAGTCGCAGGCCATACAGCAAGCCCCAACCCCAACGACAGCATCAGAGACCCGGAGCTTCTTAGGGATGGCCACCTACTGCGGGCGGTTCATACCAAACCTGGCCACGATAGCTGAACCACTGCACGCTCTGACGGAGCAAGATGCTACCTGGAAGTGGGAGAAAGAAGAAGCCTTCCAGAAGATCAAGTCGGCACTCCTGGGAAAAACCACCATGGCGTAGTTCGACACCACCCGGATGATAGAACTTCTGGTGGATGCTAGACCCGTCGGGCTTGGAGCGCTCCTAACCCAAGAGACCGAGCCAGGGAAATGGGCTCCACTCGCGTTCGCGAGCAAGGCCCTCACACCGACGGAAGCCCGTTATTCCCAAATTGAAAGAGAGGCACTCACGATTAAGTGGGCCTGCAACCACTTCCACTTATACGTCAGCGGGCATCCCTTCAGGGTGGTGACCGACCACCAGCCGCTGATCCCAGTGTTTAGAGGCACTGCACCACACCCGCCACCAAGGATCGAGCGCTGGGCGATACAACTACAGCACTATCAAATGGAATTGGTATATCGTCCTGGGGCAAAGAACCCTGCAGACTTTCTGTCACTTCACCCACCAGACATAGCAAAAGAAACCAATGAACAGGAGCTGCGAACAGAAGAATACATCAACATGCTGTCCCAATGGGTATGTCCGCGAGCCCTCACCATGGAGGAAATCAAGGCGGAGACCAGCACGGATGCTGTGCTCCAGAAAGTGATGAACTCCCTGCAGAAGGGTTCCTGGGAAGACTTCCTTCACGGCGCCAACGGATGGAACGAGTCGGACAGAGCCCGGCTAGGAAAGCTCTGGCAGGTACGGGACGAACTGAGCGCCGCTGTAGATGGTATAGTGCTAAGGGGCTCCCGGATTGTAATCCCTGCAAGTCTCCAGGAGCGAGCCACGATACTAGCTCACGAAGGACACCAGGGGACCATGAGGATGAAGTCGAGGATGAGAGAAAAAGTGTGGTTCCCTGACCTTGAGGCAGCTGTGGACACATTAGTGAGGAACTGCAGAGCCTGCCAACTCACTAACAGCCAGGAGGCCCATGCGCCCGTAATAACAGAAGACCCCGCGCCATCCCCGTGGTCAGGGGTGAGTCTGGACTTCGGAAGCTTTCCAGACAGGCGAATGACCGCCGTCCTGATCGACAGTTGCACGAAATACCCGATAGTCGAAGTGATATTGTCTACATCTTTCGCCCACCTACAACCTGTTTTGGAAAAGACATTTGCACTCTTTGGGTTACCGCACGTAATCAAGACAGACAACGGGCCCCCGTTTCAAGGGGGGGAGGAGTTCAAAAATCTGTTAGCACTGCTCGGAGTCCATCCCCATCGCAATACCCCACAATGGCCGCAGGCCAACGGCGAAGCCGAACGCTTCTTGCGAACCCTTAATAAGATCCTCCGAATAGCAGTGGCGGAGCAGTCCGATCCTGAAGTGGCGCTTCAAAGGTTCCTACGGGAATATCGTAGCACTGCACGACTCAGAGGTCGCCCTGGTCCTTGATGCTAGCTGGACCCAGTCGAGACACCATCCCCGTGGTGGACAACTGGGCCCCCGAACCGTATGACCCTGTCAACACCCAAGCTCGGCGAGCGGCAAACAATGAGCGGGCCAGTGGGCAAAGAAGAGCGAAGGCTGACGTCATTGCGCCGGGGTGTACGGTCCTAGTACGGAATCGCCGCAGCGGAGGGAAGTTCCGCACAGCGTATGAACCTGGGCTGTGGACCGTGCTGAGGCTCAATGGAACTGCCCTTACAGCCCGGCGAGGAGAAGAGACAATCACCAGAAACATCTCTTGGTTCAAGAGAGTACAAGGGTCAGATGCTGAGATGATGTCTCCTGGAGTGGCGGAGGATGGAGAAACAGCGAGCGAGGGCCTCACCCCGTGCCCGGAGGAAGATCAAGCCGTAGCCAATCCGCCTCCAACCCAAGCCGCGGAGGCTGAACAAAGCATCACCACAAAGACCCTGTCGTCTGGCAGTCCGACGAGAAGTCAAGGAGATCACCAACGCAAATACAATCTGAGACCTAATCCAAGACCGAGCCAAAGACTTGCAGACTTTATGTGTTAAGTTGTTTAGTTTGTTTTGAACACTGACTTGGGATGGGATGTAGCGGTCTAGCTCCCGCCGGACTAATGACCCCTGAACCCCCTGACCCGGAAAGGCCTCCACACATTGTATCACTCTCTGGCCAGGCGTGGCCAGAGAGCTAAAATAAACGGGCGGAGGTCGCTCGGGATTTCCGGCCCAGTGTGCTTATCCGAGTGGCTGTGTAGTTACTGTGCTCCCGAACGGGCCCTCTCCGTGGCGCCTAGCCACTGTACATTGGGGTAAGGAACGTTTAGTAAAATTCACCTTGTTGTTTAGGACTCTATTTTAAGGGCAAAACATTACTCTTAACTCCATGTTAGGACATGCTTGTCTGTTGACATGAAATAGATGTAAATAGGCCCTCGAGAATAAAATATAGATCGGGTAGGCAGCAAGGCACTGCATTATCACAATGCAAGGACGGTCGGATTATATTAGCATTTCACTTTTCAGAAAACTGAGTTCTCAGTTAATATTTTTTTGCGCTGTCCTTCTGCTTTCATAATTACTAACAGGCACAAAATGAGTTTTCTCCAGTCCATTCGGCTTAAAATGTTTTGCACTAGGTCAAACAAAGAAACCAACTGAATTTGCTGTATTTCTGCTATGTTTACATAAAAGAAAATGGAGGCCGTTCAGTTTCTTTCACTTTTCAAATTAGAACGATTAAACTGTGTTTTGGGACAGTATCTGTTCGATTTAATTGTCCGTTTCTTCTTACAAATGCATCCATAAACTGTGCAAAGCCAGTTTACTCACTATTTTAACTGTTTTGTACACTGATAATTTTTCGTTGTTAGAAATTTAATATAGACAAAAGTTATCTATAAATACATGTCTCGGTACTTTTGCATTTGTTTCAGAATTGCTTCTTGCTACTTATGCTTTAACAAAATCTCCGTTCTCCATTATGCAAGCAGCAAGAAATGTACTAAGGAGCATTCAATAAAGGTTTGCATCCCCAGCAGAGTGTGCAGTTTGACTTTAATTTTGAAGACGGAAGCTGATGATCCAAGCCTGTTTCCGCAGAAAGCCCCACAAAGCATTCTCTCCAAAACAGTTGGCTAGAACAAATAAACAGCCGATTTGAATTGTTGATTTTAACCCAAAATTAGAGGCATCGCACGTTACCTTTCACTGTTTTCGTAGATAACACTGTTTGTTTTTCGTGACAAAGTAAACTTTCGTTATTTGTGAAGATTACTTTTAAACCTAACTTCCTAACAGTATGCGTGGTTTGGTTAATGCTGCTCTGAGTGACTTGAGAGGGGATAACTTGCCCGCCTCATTTCTTTCTTTGTAGTCGATCCCAAAAAATCAAAAGTATTGGGTTCATGGCAGCCTCTAAGAAGAATTTTGCATGTTTCACAAGTTAGAGGACTAATTTCAGCATCAGCCACAATGGGAAAAAACACGGAATAGAATGGATTTCTGTTTTATAAACTGAATAGTTAGCTTTCAGTGGCGGCTCGCAGAGGCAGCCCTGCCAAGTATCACGCATCATGCGTGATACACATTTTTGTGCAGTGGTCCGCATCATCGCACGAAAATGCAAAGTCACGCATTTGTATTGCCTCCTTGACACCACCGCCGGTGCAAAGGATGTCGATTCCCTGGCCAAACAGTGCACTCTCGATGAGCACGCAGCGCGGACCACATGCTGCTCTGGCAGTGTGTGTGATTGTAGTAGTGTGCAAAATCTACTCATTAATCGCAAGTCAGGAGCATCGCGCCGACCTGGTGGCCCTCTGCTCTGGCTGCAGCAATGAGCATTCATAATTAGACCACCTGCTGCAGCCGGCCGGGGGTACCCATGGCATTCACGTAACATGGTGAGGTCATGTGATTGCAACAAACACTGTATCCGTAACTCTCGGTGAGAGCGCGGCAGGGCAGCAGCAGTTTTTTTTCTTTAGTTTGCCACTGCCACTCCCAAGAGGCAGGAGCAGATGATTATTATAAAAGGTCGGGGCAGCTGAGGTGATGAGTACGCCACCGCTCGCACCACCCCAGGCCTGCCTCGGCCTCACTGAAGCTCACCGGACCCCTTCAACGTTAGCTGCTGCTGACCCGCCTTTGTGAGCATTCTGCTGTAGCCCCGAAGCACTGCAGAGATTACTGCTCGCCAACTCGCGATGCAGCGAGCGCAAGGTAAATAGTTTTATTTATTTATTTACTTACCTTACTCCTGCCCGTCGTATGTCCAACTCCACTACCCCCCCACCCAGCCCCTCCCCCGCCCCACCCCACCGCCCGCAGCACTCCCTCTGCGAGCCGCCACTGTTAGCTTTGGATGTTCACCTCAAGTGCCATTGGATATTTAATTTGACCACGATAGATGTTTTTCGTACCACCTTATGTAAAGCAAATAAAAAAAACTGGTACACTCGTCCTGCATGTCTATAAAAACAATGCCACCTTTTTATTCAAAAGTCATTAAGAATCAGACATGATTCTCATCGTATTTAAAACTTCTAGTCTCTGATAAGCCAATTAAAGTGCACTCTTAACCCCATTTTTAGGTCGAGCCTAGCGGCAGCGCGCATGCGCTGCTCACTCTGCGAGACTGCTGCAGTAGAGTATGGGAGAGAAGCTGCGCCCACTCTCCGCCCATATTTTTCATTGGCTTGTGTCATTGTTTTTCGTAAATGCTGCCTTCGGATTCGTTGATAGGCTTGCTAGTCTCTCCTTAGTACGGACCTGTTATTTAGTCTGTAAGCGCTATTTACTTTATTGAGTTTCTCTTACTGCAGTCCGGACATGCGCTGCTTCAGCTGAAACCACTTGTGTTTTTTTAGGAAGCACAGGCGCCCGCTTTCAATTACTTTAACCTGGCATTATCTCGTGTCTGTTACAACCCCCCCAAGTAAAATGGATTTAGAAATGATTAGCGAATTAAGTCATGTGAATTCCAGGTAGCACATAATCCTGTGCTAATGGGCTGAAGATGACAACAGCACATCTGTGTTACATGTCATCTGCACTAAAGCCACCTGACGGGTTGTTTCCAAAAGCCTGTTTTATTAACAACATCACCACCAATGCCACCACCACCAATACCACCAATGCCAATACCGCCACCAATACCACCACCACCAATACTCCCACCACCAATACCACCACCACCAATACAACCACCAATACCACCACCAATACCACCCCCAATACCACCACCACCCCCAATACCACTACCACCAATACCACCACCTATACCACCACCACCAATACTACCAATACCACCACCAATACCACCTCTACCACCAATACCACCAATACCACCACCACCAATACCACTAATACCAATACCACCACCACCACCAATACCGTCAATACCAGTACCACCACCACCAATACCAATACCGCAACCAATACCACCAATGCCACCACCACCACCAATACCACCATCACCAAAACCACCACCAATACCACCAACACCACCACCACCAATAACAATACCACCACCATCATCAATACCACCACCACCAATACCACCACCTCAGCGCCTCTCACTCACTAGTAATAGCAGGGGCACTGTACGAGGCTGGAGCTGCAGCCGAGACCATCCCTCCCTCCCTCCCTCCATGCCTGCCATAAAGCACAGCCCGCCCTGCACCAGGAGGTGAAGCCAGGGCCGTACTACAGCTGGATTGTTTTCTATTAGGCCAAAGATAGCAATGACATTACGCAATGCCACACTGCACACTCAAATCACGAAGAGGGCAGGAAATAGCCCCCCCCTCTCCCGCTCTTCCTCCTAAGCCGCGACAGTGTAATCACACAGCGAAAGGTGTTGACGCGCTTTGTTAGTGTTTAGAGCTCGGATCATATGTAACTCTCCCTTCACACTTTGTGTCTGTGTAATTTACAACACTTACACATCTTCTTCACGGCACTATTTATCATTACTTTGAAGATGTCGCAGGCCGGTCTCTTCCTCTAATATTTACAATATAACAAGCGGTCGAGAAGGCCCTTTATTGCAATGCAATAGGTCTTGCATTTGCGAGTGTTTAAGCTATTAGTATTGTAAATGACAATGCCTTTTATTTATATTTTAAAACCCAAAACATAAATAAAAGGCATTGTCATTTACAATGCCAATAGCTCAAACTCGCGTGAATGCGAGACCTATTGCCTTGCAAGTGCTTGTTATACTTATAAATGGAGACAAAGTGAGAAAGGAAGACCGGCAGCTCGATATTGAGAGAGAGAGATGGTGACAGTAACAGGGAGAAAATGAGAAAGGGAGTGTGCAAAAGAAGTTGTGAATAAGTTAGGGGAAGGATGTAAAAGAGAAATAGTGTGATAGCAGAAAAAGAGGGGGAAGAGACCAGGAGAGATAGAAATAGATGGTGATGGTAAGAGAAGGAGTGTGAGATGAGGAGTGGGCCAAAGTGGGTCGGAGCATGTGATAGAAAGGAAAGAGCGACAAAGAGACCAAGAGAGATAATGAAAGAAAGGGAGTGTGGAGGAGTAAGGGAAAAAAGCGCACAAGAGAAGGTGAGAGCGAGAAGGGAGCAAAACCTCTGCCCTTTCTGTAGAACCTGAAAAACAAGCAACCTTCTAAGTCACCTTAGGAGAATCATCAGTCCTTGGACTAGCCTTGGGGATACTAAGATAACCAGCCTGCTGTATGTGACCTGTTTTTCTTTATCCAACATAATAAACCTCCAGCAAGGCCTAATCTCACTGGAACCTTTGGTGTCTGGTTATCGTTTTGGTTTTCTGGAAAAAAGGCAAACAAAACCCCTAACACCTACAGTTTGAAATTAAACTAAAGGGTGATATCACCAAGCACCTAAGTGAAAACAAAAATATGGGAATGAATACACGACGGCATCCCCTCTGGAGTTATGGGTACTGGCTCTTAGTGTGGCATCCTGTGTCTCCCGGCTGCATAAAAGCGAGTCGCCTACAGGAGCCCAGTTCTACGGCCCTGCCTAATTCAGTGCTGAGGCCGACATGGGAAACATTCCATGCCCAGGAGTCCATACAGCCATGGGGATGGGGGAGGTCCTATGTGCGAGCCAGGGAAGAGTCAACTGCCATTAAATCACTTCCCTAATAAATCAGATTACTCCTGCTGGTGCCCTAAGGAACAGCTGGAGCATGGAGATTAATATTGTTTATGACCTGATCCTGAGAACTGACGGCCATCTTGAGAGATGGCTGACAGTGCTATTTGAGATTCAGCAGAAACAATAATTAACATCTGTGGAACTGTACTGCCACCCCCCACCCCCCACACAATTTGCAGCAAAGTGGAGACATATTAAGAGACAAAGCACCCTATAAGTAATATTATAATAATTATGCTGCAAATACTTAAACTCACCTAAAACACTTGTCTACACATGCAAGTTAGTATAGCCACTGAAGTTTCATGGCTAATCTCCCCCTTCACCCTTTCCAATCAAGGAATATTGCATGATTGCTTTCCAACAGGTGGCATGCAATTAGGGTGACCAACCGTCCGTAAATTTCACGGACCGTCCGTTATTTTGGCATGATGTCCATTGTCCGTTATCATTCCTATTACGGACACCATTTGTCCGTAATTTTGGGGATTGCAGCAAGTTGTGCTGTTCCCCTGGAGAAGCCCTAATAAAAGTTTAAATGTTATTGCTATCGGGGCCAGCTGGCACTTCTCAAACTGTAGAGGCTGCCGCAGCCCCTCCCCGACTTCACACAGACTGAGGACTGGCCCATTTTCATTCTGACCTTGGCTAATTGTCACATACAGAATGACAATGGGCCCTTGGGTAGTTACAGCAGGGGGTGTCCGCCTTCTCCCGCATGTGCCTAGGGCATGGCATTCTAGTTTTGACGAGGAACCATGCTGGAAGCATCAGCAAAAATCTGAATGAATGTAGACCAATGTTTTCATGAACTCGTGAGAGTTATAAGGTGAAGGTATTTGATTAATCTAGATGTTTACGTTGCATTAATGTCCTGCCGAGTGCCATTTAAAACACGTTTCATGTTATTAGTCATCCATTAGAAAAACCAGACTACTACTCTGTTCAATAGAAAAAATCCCTTCTAGATGTGCGCTATACACTGGACTCTTTCTTCCTAGTGATCTAGGAAAAAAAGGTTCAGAAACCCACATATAAGATGTAGTTGGACTCTGGCATATGTAGGGTGACCTATGCCAAAAGAAAAGGGTTTTCAGCAGTCATCCAACATGTCATCTGTACAGTTCAGAACATAGAACACCACATGATGATACAAATTCAGCTGAAGGTCACAGGGTTGACCCACAGCTGAATAGGTGCATTTACTGAGATATTAGCTTTGCAAGTTTTACCTGCATTCTCCATACTGAAAAACTGTGAAGTGCACAATTGTCTCAACCTAATATAAACTTATTTTGACCTTTACTTATGTTGGTTGTCTATTTACTTGTATACTATTGCACTACCTCCTCTGTGTCTGTAGAACGTACCTTTTGTCACAAATTTTTGTCCTGAATTTTGACCTTTTGTCTTGAATTTTTGTCCTGAATTTTGACCCTTTGTCTTGAATTTTTACACTCATTGTCCTGAATTTTCACCCATGCCAGTTGGTCACCCTACATGCAATGACTGAGATGTAAGATGCAACTTCAGTGGATTGCCTCAAACCTGGCAACAAGGACGATAGGTCATCCTGGGCAGGCAGGACTGGGGATGCCTCTATAGCGATGGGCATTCCCTCATAACATAGGGGCATCGTCCAGTTGCTGGACTGTACTGTAATATCGCCCGCCCCCTCACCCCCCTCCCCCCCCCCCAACAACATGGTACTTATGCATGGTCTGCAATGAAAAGACCATGAAACAATAAGGGACCACATAGAATCATGACAAGAACTACAGTAATATAAAGGTCTCTGACTGACTGTAACATTTAGCTTGATTCTGTCCTTAGCAAAATGTAATTGCCCAGAACGAAATTGCTTATTTACTGTAACAGTTCTTATGCAAAGAGCGTTGACACCCATCTGGTGTAGTTTGCGCTTTATGACATAGCAAGTGCCTCGATATTCACCCAATCCATTAAAGCTGCAGCTGAATAGACGTGTTATGAATCCACTCATAACACTGTCATCTAATTGCGTACAGACTTTTATTAAAGTAATACTCTCGGTGGCAGTCCATGAAAAACAGACACAGACTATTGCTTATGCATGTACTAAAAGTTCAAATAAAATTACACTTCCTGGAAAGAAGAACCAGAGTGGCATCTGTTGCATCTTGATGTAGAGAAACAGACAACTTAATTCTCTGTATGTTTCATGATAGTCAACGTTACTATATTTATTTGTGTTTGTATGTATTTATTTACAACAAAATATAGTACGCGTCCTACACTACAAACCTGGTCTCTTGGTTCAAAATTCAAGATTGATGAGCAGAGAGGAAGACATCAAGCAATATCAATGCATAAATAGGTTTACTTATTGAAGTACCAAGTCACAATAGCCTTGCGAAGACCAGCTTGTCCCCAGTTGCATAGTTGCATGGTTCCATAGTTGAGCTCTCTGAAGAAGGTGAAGGGGGCCAGAAGGAGTTTGGGTATAACACTAAGTAGGAAATTTAGGTAAATACGCAAAGCTATATACATTTCTATAGATGTCTTGACAAGAGCAGGACTAATGTTCACAGTTAAAAACTCCAAACTCTGGAAATTAATGAGTAAGTTCAGGTACAATGACTACAAGTAGAAGATCCTAACTGTTTTATGTCAAAATATTGAGCTTTTTATTTTGACCTGCAAAAATATTGAACCCCAAATATCGATCACCACTATACTGTCAAGGTAAGTATAGATTTACTATTTTTAACTCCATACCTACGTACCTAGGAGCCTATTCACAAAAAAATAGACTTGTTTGTAAATCTCTACGTGAAAGTTTACTCTTACACTTTTGACTAATTTTACTGCTGTGGGCTATTCAACATTTGAGTTTAAAGTTAATCAAAAGTGTAGATTTACATGTCTCCAACTTCTGAAACAGGGTGGAGACAAATGAGTGAAAAGTTATAACAGCCATAGAGGCGCAGTGGGAAAAGTCCAGCAACACATATGGCCAACCATATAAAAGCACATAGGAGATAACGTTAAATAAAATTAAATTCTTTAAAATAGTAAATATAGATACATTTAATTTAATGTTACAAAAATGTAAAAAAAAAACATTTTCAAATTTTATTTTATCATATTTTCATAACGTTTTTTTAATTGAAAGATTATTGTATCGTTCGTTTTTATGAAGGTATAATTGCATTGCTTTTTAATTCTATATATCCCCTTTAATAATCAGTAATTCATAATAACTTTAACTTGAAATTTATTTTGGTTAATCTTTAAAACATTTTAATTTAATATATATATTTAAATATATTAAACATTTAATTTAAATGTAAGTTAATGTTTCTGTAGCATTTTTTAATCTTGTTCTACATTCAAAATACATAAAATTAATTTACGGCAATATTTGTAAGAATTTATTTCAAGTTTAAAAACTTTTTAATCATCCCTATAGTTTACTATAGGGAGATCTCTATCTCAGCTCCAATGGACCCTGAATGAATATATTTTAAATATAAATATGTATAGCCACTTGTTTCACATATCATCGAACACAATCCCCGCAATTGTCTTGCGCAGGTTGCTGATAGGCATGCTCCACACTACTTTTGCACACAATTTCTCAACCTAATCGGTATCTCACACAACATCAGTGATCAATTCATATTGCGCAGTATCTCAGTTTTAACATACATGTGTTAAGTAAAGCTCAAGTGGGCATCACGGATAGGTCACCCAAACTCATATTCTCCTGTGTCTTCAAATGTTGATATACAAATATTGAATGAAGCCCAGGTGTCAATCGTGACAATATAAAGCACTGGACTATCTTACCATATCATGTTATTCAGTATCTCACAGTATTGGCTATGTTAAATAAAGGCAAGCCGGGCATCATTACTAAAGCTCCCACCTTCATATAGTCAAGTAGCTACTGGCATTGCAAGCATGTATTGAATAAAACCCAAGTGTGAGTCATGGCATAATAGTGGAACACCCAACTGGGTCAGATCTGTATTGTGCAAGAAGACATGCTTTCTCACCCATTCGTTATAAACAAAATGCAAATATTGGCCGTGTATGGCTATGCTATGCGGATTTATATAGCGTGTAGCTACCCGAAGGCTTCCCAGCGCTTAGTGAGAGGCAGTAAGAATGCAAACTCAGGAACAGAGAAAGGCTTGAGTTAAAGGGGGCATGGCCAGTTTTTAAAAAAAAAATCTGAACCTTCGCTCATTCATTTCCTACCTCAACTCCTGGGGCATAGAGTTCCACAGTTTTGGTATAAAGTACGAGAAAGATCTGCCTCCCCAACTGCCCCTTTGTATTTGCGTCACTTTTAGGTAGCCGTGCCTTGGAGGACCCTAAGGTTCGGCTGGGGGTTTAAGGGAACCAGGAAGTACCTGATCAGATCTTTGGTGTTGATTCCCCTGTGTACCAGATAAAGTGCCTTAAATTTGATCCTCTCCTCTACTGGCAACCAGTGCAGGGAGGTCAGTGAATTTTTAACAGAGACGTACTTGGGAAGTTTGAAAATTGCAGCCGCGTTCTGGACCACCTGAAGTCTCTTAATAATATATTTAGGCGAGCCCAGTTACTATGAGTTCCCGTAGTCCAGATGGAAAAGAATCAACGCTTGGACCACTGACCTCCTGGATTATGGGGGAAGCAGTCTAAGATTTTTCGTACGATTCTCATCAAGCCAAAACTGGCGGCTGTACGTTTTTTTTTACCTGAGCCTCCACAGAGAGATCTATCTAGCCACATTCCTAGGCTCTTAGTGTGAGAGGCAGTGGTAGGTGGGCTACCCAGGCTCTTCAGCCATCCAGTGCCTGTTTGTGGCGTTGGTTTGATTCCTAGCAGCATCAACTCTGTTTTGTCTCCATTTAGCTTGAGTGAGCAGTTTGCCATCCAGCTTGCCATTTTTTCCAAGCATGGGGTTAGTTGTTGTTGTGATCCTGCTCCTGGAGACCAGGAGACCACCAATTGGGTTTTCTCCACATATGAAATAATGGACACTCCAAGTTCCCTCACTATGTCTGTCAAAGGACGCAGATAAATATTAAAAAGTGTGGGGCTAATTCTGAGCCATGCGGGGTCCCACAGTTTAGAGGGAGAACATCAGAATAACATGTGTGGGGGGGGGGGGTCCCAAATTAGAAAGGACCTTTCTGTCAAAAATGAGGATAGCCATTTTAGTGCCCCATTTTTTATTCCACCTTCACCCATCGGGGTTTCATGCTCCACCATGTCAAACGCTGTGCTCAGGTAAAGGATTATGATAGCAGCAGCACCTCCTTTGTCAGGAAGACATTTCAGTTCCTCTGTCACTGCTAATAACACGGTTTCCATGCTATGTTGGGGACAGACACCAGTCTGCGTAGGGCTGAGAAGAGAGTTCTCCTCCAGCTATAGAGAAAGGGTTTGGTTGAAATGCTTTTCTAGAACCTTCCCTATAACTGGAAGCAGGGAGATGGGTCTATAGTTCCTGGGTCACGAGGGGTCAAGTTTACATTTTTTTTAAGAGGCTTGACAGCTGCATGTGTCCCATGATATATGAGGCGCTGGGTCCAGAGGGGAGCCTGATTTGACTTTGCCAAGTATTATTGATAATGATTCCATTGTGAGCGGGGGAAGGCTGAGAGATAGACCCTTTCCTTATGCCACACCTGATTTTCCTGTGCCTTAGACTAATCATTTTTGGCCTGTTGTAGATTATTGAAAATAGCAGACACTTTGTCTTGAAAGAACGCCGCAAGTTCATTGCAGTGGGCTACTGTCAAGGGTGGCAGTGTGTTCTCCCCTTTTATGGTGGTCATTGACTTAACAATGCGGAATAGTTCCCTCTGGGTATTTACTGCTTCCATCATTACTGCTTGGTATGAAAGAGGCTCCCACTAGAGACGTTGGCTAGAGCTACCTGAAGTAAATCACTAGTAGGATCAAATCTACTCTCCAGATCTAGTCCAAAGTTGGGAGAACAAAGACCCATCCATGACTGACTTTAAATAAAACATTTCCCATAGTACGGGGCAACCCCACAATGAATGTCTTTAGTTCTTATCTGTGATAGTCCTCCACCCAAGGTGCATTGTGTTCAAGGAAGCAAAGGCTGGGGGGCCCCAACCCAGAGGCTTCCCTACATCTCTACAATGGCTCGCACTGCTGTCATAAGATTGCCTTCATCTCCTTCTGAAAATAAAAACAAAAATACCAAGGTTAAAAGCATCTATATTACATAGCAGTGGGATACATAGAGCAATATGACATCAGATAAAACATCATATCAATTTCCTAAGGGGACTTTCAATTTATCTTCAGTATTGCAGCCTAGGGGACCTGTCATTTCCATGTCTAAAATGTGTTTTGATTCCTTTCTCTCAAACGCCATTACCCTGTTGCCCCCTCTAATTTTGCGTGGAACCTGTTCAATGGCCTAATAGAATTTATTCCTGTCACTGAAATATGTCTCTTTAAATTGTTTAGCCATTGGATAATGTGGGTGATTATTGTCTATAGCGCTATGTTCTCCTCTTCCCGTAATGTACGGTGCTGCCCATATAATTCTTGTTACAAGGCATTCAAGAATGTATACGAAAAGCTGGGAGCAATAAGTCAAGAATTTAGTCATACTTCAGGTGCGCGTATCATACGTGATGGGAAATTGTTTATTGCTACTGCTATCCTTGCAAGCTTTGCATTTCCAGCAGGGGAAAAAACCTTTGAGAAAACTAAAGGTGGAATCATGGTTTTCCATAATGTCACTGGTGACCAACATATCCCTAAGCGAATGGCCGTCCTGTGTGTAATATTGGGCCTGTCCCTCAGTTTTCTGCCTAATGTTTGGTCATTGCAAAGAATGTGCCAATGTCTTTCAATTATATTCCTGATCTCTTTGGAACTGCTATTTTATGTAGTTACTAGACTGGTTGTCCCACCCTCCTCGCTAGTATCACTGTCTTTGGTATGGAAAAGAATCTCGTCCTTGCTCTTCATTTTCACCCCTTGTACAGCTCAGTTCAGGACCCACTGGGGATACACCCATTCCCTGAATCTCAGCACCATGTTTTTTTGGTAAAGCACTTTCAGTGGTACGGTTCCTTTTAGCTCTCACCAGTTCCCCTTAAGGGATGCTCCACTTGAGGGCCTCTGGGTGGCTGCTGAGAGCATGCAGGAGACTGTTGCTTGTTGTGGCTTTCCTAAACCGGATAGTCTGTAGTTTGTCCCCTTTGCCTTCAGTCAAGACATCAAGAAATCCAATTCTGCTGTTACTGATTGTGCATGTAAAATCTAAATTCAAGGTATTGATCCAGAGTTTTTTCATAAAATGTAATGCTGATTCCTCCGAACCTTTCCAGATAATAAACAGTTCATCAATGAAACAGAGCCATATGGTCACTTGCTCCATCTCTTTCTCAGTTTCCAGTGCTATGGGCACCTGCCCTCCCACTAGCCCATAAACAAATTGGCAAAGCTGGGAGAGAAGCAGATACCCATCTCAGTTCCTCTTAGTGGTCTATAGATGATCCCACCAAGCATGAGCACATTGTTTTCAAGGCAGCATCTAACCATTTCCATAGTCATGCCCGTTTGTGAAAGAGAGTGCATAGGTCTGTCTCCTAGGAAATGTTGGCAGGCCTGTATCCTCTCCTTCATGACAGTTGGTAAATAGGGAAAACAGAACTAGAGTTATCAGTAGATAATCTTCTACCCACCCTGTGCCTCATGAGGGAATCCTTAGTGTTCCTTATATTAGAGGGGAGATTCATGACAAAAAATCCACATATCTGTATGTGTATTCTATTGTTTCCTCTGGAGGACACTATTGGTTTACATATGTGATTTCATTTAACATGTCAAGAGTGATGTAATATGAGAGGTATAAGCAGTGCATGGTAGGGTGCAAGTTATAGTTAGCCCAGCAAACTATAAGTTGTGAATGTAAGTGGGTTTTTTTCTTTTTCAAAGGTTAGCTTTTATCTCCCTTCAATGCCCAACTATAACGTCTCCGTAACCTTTTTTTTCCCAGTAGAAAAAAATAAAAATGTGTGTCTGTATGTGTCTGTGTCTCCAAGCTTCTGAAATAACTAAGACCTGCAATCCAAGGATTTCAAGCCCAGTTATGTTCATTGGTGATGTGTTTGGGCGTAATCTGACGCCTTTGTCAAACCATAGTTTGGGGTAGGAGTCAAGAAGTACCAAGAGACAAGACTCATCTTTGTCTAAGATGTTGAGGCCATTGTTAGCAACATGTAGAGTGATAGTTTCAATGCTGTGACCTGACCTAAAACCAGTTTGCAGGTTTCTTAGAGGATGTTACCTGAGATTTAATTCTTCAGTTGAGTCCCAATACAATTTTCCATACGTTTAGACAAGAAAAGTAGGCATGTGATGAGCCTATAATTGTTTGGATCTGCTGGGAAACTTCCAGATTCCTCGATCAGTAGCTTAGCATGACCTATTTCAATAGTCATATGCACTGTTGAGCCAAGATTCCTCAAATTGAGAGTTATGTTTTGGCTGGAGAAGCTGGTATGGGTGTCACTTAGAAAAGATGAAAGGTTAGTGCTTGCAATTACTTTTTGCAGTGAAAGTCTGTCAATGGGTAGGAAGGCCAACCATTTTGAATTCACTTTGGGTTAATTTAAGATGTCATTGTTTGAGTTAATGATTCTTGAGAATCAATGTGACATCTGATTTTCTAGATTTGTTCTGTGAAAAATTCTGCTGCTCTTTATTACCCTCAGTTGTTTCAGAGGGTTTCATAGAGAACCGGACATGTCATTGTTTGATAATTCAAACAGCATTATTGGTCAATTTTGCCAGGCTGTTTTGAGTGATGAAAGGGATAGGTTTGCTTTCTAAATGTCAGACAGATTTGTTTCTAATTTCCTGATTTCTTACTTCGCATTCGTTTCGAGAGGGACTATGGAGTTATGCACTGCAGGCTCTGTTACAAAGTAATGTTAGACGAGGGGTCAGATGACAAAATATTTTGACTGGTGCTTTTTCATGTCCTTGGTGGCTTATAAAGGCGTGCTTGGTGCAAACACTTTTTATCACCATATTATGAAAGTAGGTTTTTGGTGGTGGTAATGTGTGACTAGAATATTTACGCATATTTGTTATGTTCTATTTTGTAACAGTGGTAAATTGTTTTGATCACATTTGTGCTTATCTGTTATTGTGCTATATTATTGCATTGTGTTGTGCTGTGGTTGTTGTTTTCTGTTATACTTTGACTGTTTTGTTGTGCTGTGCCCTTTTATGTATTTGATGTGGTTTGTGTTATGGCATTATGTTGCATTCTGTGTTGTACTCTGTAATTACTTTATGGATGTCAACAAATGCTGTCACATTTTCAACCACAAATAGTGAATTCATTTAAAATTCCAGTGTTAAACAAACATTTTCCTCTAAAGGGGTGAAGCTCGAATGGCTGCTTCCATGGGAGTACCATGTAACTTCACAGAGGGTCGCACTGAGTCCAGCGGGAGTACTCAGTACATTCAGCACAAACATTTTATTTTTAAATTTTTGCCTCTGTGGCTTTCCCTCTGGGTCCCCCCAAAAGTGCCCTGGTGTCAGTGTCCCTACCCTGCTGCTTGGTACTATTTATTTCAAAGCATTTTCAGGACACTGGGACTGCGTCCCTGAGTCCTGTAATGGTGGCTGCAACATATTCTTCTGAGTTATGGAAGACCAATCAGATCGCTTGGTACCGTGGACAAAAAACATAAATTGCGGTCATAGTTGTATAGTTGACAGTCAGGCTTTAAAATTCATCTTCACGAAGAAGCCACTATTGCTCCAGTTTTCCAACATTCCATCATGTATTTTTTCTATACTTACTTACTCTTAATTATGTATTTGACGCCCAAAGTAAATAAGAGCAAAAGCAAACCACTCAAGGAAAGTGGGGTTTCTTAGTACGCAGTTAGGTATAGTGCCATGTCTGGAACACATCTCTGGTGGAGAGAAGCCTGAAGGGGTTTCACTCACCTCAGGTGGGTCTACATTTTTGACTACAGTCACCTTTTCCTTATTAAAGGACACAAGTCGTACTGTTAATGCCAAATTCACTGCACTAACACACACCCATACACCATACACATCTCATAAAAACAGAAGTGTATCCTTTGAGGGAGTTTGTGGGATTTTGCCTTAAATTCACCCACGGGTACAGGAAAAAATTACTGCATTACTACAGTCGATTACCAGCTGCCAGTCTTATCTCTAAGTTGGTGGGAAGGTAGTAGCCACCCCTGACTAGCGAGCAATGGTATTCTTTGGATTTATCCCCAGGCTAACAGAGTCCAGCAATAGGAGGAGCAGTCACAGAAAACACATGGAGCACCTTTCTCCAGGCTTGGAATTCAAGCCTAGTGAGCAGAATGGATACCATGAAGAATAGACTACACAAGTTGGAGGATGGAAGGCACAGTTTGTGATATTTGCTTTAGACCTAAATAATTATGTATATTTCTCAAGCATTGAATGTTTGTAGATTAAATATTCCCCCATGGTCACAGCTGGCATCAAGGGTCTTGGTTATGACAAACATGCTGGCTTACCTGTCCATGACACCAATGACAAATTCGAGGGGTGCGGTGGTGGCTGCATGATGTCGGACGGAGAGTGAGACTGGCCAAAGGACTACATATGTCAAATTATTTGATATAATGATGAGGACACATGCAGTACACAAGTCTTTGGGAGCTTTCAGTTTCTTTTTTAAGCTCACTTTTTCCAATGAACCCTCAGTTTGCTGCAGAAAACCCTACATTTTCATCTTCTGGGAAGCAGGGTGCTAAAGACAAGTATGACTGAGGGGCAAGGAGGTATAGATAAACATAAGCTCAAATTGTACAACACATCCAACATTAGAGAACAGTCTTTATATTTAATTAACTTGCTCATTCAGTGTAGACTGAAAAGCCCACAGTAGATACAATGTGGGTGATGCTGTTTCTACTGTTCCATATTACATCTTTATTGAGATTTGGGTTTTAACCATACTAATTGAAACCAGCATTGGCAGAGCAAATAGGTCTCACCTGTGAAATGTTTTTTCCCTACATGGGCATAGTGAGTGATAAAGGTAAGTAGCCATCTTTGAATGAATTGTCTTGCGCTTTAACAAAATCCATTTAAAGATAACTACTGCAGATGCTCACACATCTGCCGCAGCCATCTTTGAATTAATTTTTTCAAGAAGAAATAGAGAGAGAGAAGATAGTCTCTCGTATACACTGCAATGCAAGGTCTGACTTCAGCAGTGGAATAATACATGCCACCCAATCAAAACATGGTGAGACCAAAATGCTCCTTGTGCTGGACAGCACAAGAATAGGGAAGAACACCATCAAATCAATTTCAGGGCTGTGAGAAAGAAAAGTAAATCATCCTATCATGAGCAAGGTGCTGACCCAGAGCACACTTTGTGTATTGCATTGCTCACAATAGGTCATGGACAACAAACAGCTAAAGTTGTCTGTAGGCTGAACCTAGAAAAAAGAGACCTTGTAGTCTCGTTCACACAGACCAGTAAATAGATTAAAGGAAATATTATTGGAGCCATTAACTGACTCCTTCTCTGCCTCAGATGTTGTTTTTGTTTGATGAAGAATAATGCATTTCTTCTAAATTTCCTTACTAATACAAGTCATTGGGCTTCCCAAATTTAGACATAAGTGTTTAAATCATACTTAGTCTTTTTGCTACATTGAAAAGATGAATGAAAAACTTTAAAATAGAGCCATGGTGTTTTCCTATTTTGGCAACATTTTTCTAGTTCTATAATGAATATATTATTTTTACATTTTAAACCAGCTAATGGTTTTAACTGTTAACATTTGACTAATTGTGATGTTCCTACATGGAAGCTAAATTATTGGTCTTAACTGTAGAGCAGATTTTACTCTCAAATTAGACTTGCATGTAATCAATGGGGAGGCAGATATTCGGATCCTTCTGAATTCTTAAAATTATAAATTTAATAGGCCTGATCCACAAAGGTGCATTTGGTCTTAAACTTAAGTTTACAACTGAATTGACCTTTTTTATGCCTTTTATGCCTGCCAGGAATCTGCAGAGGGATTCCTGTGGAATCCACAAAGGGATTCCTGGTGGGATTAAATTAATGCTTTTTCAAGCATTTACGAGCTGAATTTTTGAGCCACTAGTGCGAACAAATTTGCACCATTAAATCCCTCTCGAGGGACGGCAACGCAGGGCAGTAGGCATCCCAAGGTGAGATTTGTCTGGAGAAGTTTGTAAATTCCCATAAATATGTACATTTGTGGTAATTTCCAAACTCCTCTCCAACCCCTTTGCAATCTGTAAATGGCTGGAAATGTATTCCAACAAAGGACTGGACTAACTCATCTTTGAGGATGGAAGGAGGAACAGATTACTCCCACATTTGATGTGGGTTTAGGGTAAATGCTTTCTCAAGCGGAAAAATTATTTATCCACTGAGAAATAAAATAATTGTGCAGTTGCACAAGGGGTTCCATTACCCCTGTGCATACTTTTTCACTATGGAGAACATCCTACACAAGGAATAGCGCCTGGTACAGTTTTACAGATGTAATTTTGGGAAAGTTTGTGTATTTCAAAGGATGGAAAGGTAAGCTCAGGCAGAGGCTTATATCTCTGCCCGTATTGTTCTGTCTCTTTTTGTGACTTTAGAACATGCATTGAGCCAACACAGTTTCCACTATGTTGAAAACAAATCCTAATTAGAACTTTTTCCTATCAGTTGCAAAATCTGAAACTTACTGTTACAGTGTCTCCTAAGAAGGGTAATTTACAACCTATGTTTTACCTCCTCCGTATATTTGGAACCTCCACACAATCATCATCAGGATTTGACATCTCCTCTTTTTAGGTCTCGCCTACACAGTGCATGCGCTCTGCTGCGAGACCGGTTTACAATTCAGTGGGCTTACAACTCACTCGCAGAATACCATTAGTTGTTTTCTTTGTCACTCTCGTTTGCAATCCTTCGATTGCTTAGCTCCCATAGGATCCCCTTCATTTCTTTTGCTAGCTCCTCCCTGGAGCATGGACCAAATACGTGTTCTTCCTTGTCATGTTCTAGCTTCTTTTTTTTTTTTAATGCACTTTTTTATTTATTTTATAAGCGTTTCAGTGTCATTCCTGGAAGTGCAATGTGCTTTCCTACTTTTAACTCCTGCATACAGCTTCTTATTTGTGTTGCTTTCATACTATCTTCATCCCTATTGACGCTTTACTTACACCCACAACTGTACTACTCTACGCCCCTCTATTCCACTCCATGCTATATCACTCTAGACCACTGTGGCATAGAGTAGAGTGGAGTGGCATAGTACAGAGAGGAGTGGTATAGAGTGGTGTAGCGTGGAGTGGCATAGAGTGGAGTAGAGTACTCTACACCACTGCACTGTACTCCACACCACTCTACTCGACACCACTCCACCCCACTCTACGCCACTGTACTCTACTGTGCACCACTCTATTCTGCGCCAAGGCACTACTCCACACCACTCTACTGCACGCCACTCTGCTCCAAAGCGGTACAACAAACAGTTGTCACTGCACTGATTATGCCGAGATTGGATTATTGCAACAGTCTCTATCTGAAGATACATGAAGGATCCCTAAACAAACTACAGATTCTGCAGAACGCAGCCGCTAGACTACTCACAGGCACACCTAGGACTGATTCCATCTCTGCCCAAATCAAAGCTCTGCATTGGCTGCCAGTGAGGAAACGTACCCAATTCAAGGCCTTGTGTTTGTTTTTTAAATCCCTTCATGGAACCGGGCCTGAATTCTTAAAACAACGAATCCACTGGTACACCCCAAATAGAACTTTAC
The DNA here is from genome assembly GCA_963921515.1 of Calotriton arnoldi. Taxonomy (NCBI): domain Eukaryota; kingdom Metazoa; phylum Chordata; class Amphibia; order Caudata; family Salamandridae; genus Calotriton; species Calotriton arnoldi. The sequence continues at coordinate 1,333,969 of CAWUFW010000745.1, read as the reverse complement.
GATCTTCTGACGCCAAATTGGTGACAGTACCCAGGGTGAAGAAGGCCAACTGGGGTGGCAGAAGCTTCACAGTTAACGCGGCAAGAGCCTGGAATGTTCTCCCTTTATCCCTAAGAAGCATGACCAATCTTCTTGCATTTAGGAAGACACTAAAAACTTGGCTCTTCACTAATTGATCCTGCGTATCTCTCCATCTGGCTTGTTTCCTCTGTAGGCCTTCTCCCAGCGCCAGGACACCCTTTGGGTAACAGTTGCGCTCTACAAATAGTAGTAACATAACATAGTGCCAATCCACACCACTCGACTCTATGCCACTCTACTCTACGCCACTCTAGTCCACTCTGTGCCATGCCACACCACTCTACGGCACTCCTCCCTACTCTATGGCACCCCACTGTACCCCACTATTGTACGCCACTCTACGCCACTTCACGCCATACTGTGCCACTCCACTCTACTCCATGCCACACCTCTCAACACAATGCCACTCTACTCCACTCACTCTACTCTATGCCACTCTCCACCACTCCAAGCCACTCCAGTCTACTCCACTGCACTCTACGACATTCCAGTCTGCCACTCTACTGTATGCCACTCTACTCTGCCACTTTACTCTGCTCCACTCTACACTATTCAATGCCACTCCACGCTTTTCTACGCCACTCCACACTGCTCCATTTTATGCCACTCCACTCTCCTCTAATCTCCTTTCCTATACGCCACTCTACTATACACCACACTACTAACTTTTAGCAATGCTAAACAGCAGCCACGCTGCAGTATAATGTGGGTAAAAGACACCCACAAAGCCAATAGCTCTCACATAGGGGAAACCTATCGGCTTTACCAATGCTTGTTTTCCAAGTTGTTTTTTATAAGGTTATATGTTTATCAGAAGGGGATTTAACATTTAATTAGTGTTCAGCGGCTAACTATATTATGTAACCACTTCCAAGTGGCTAAATTACTATAGTTAAGAGGATCTATTTCACAGGAACAACTTCAAAATTGGCTAACTATTGACACCTGTCACAGAGAAGACATTTTATACTCATCACCTACTTGAAACTGTTTACACAGTTGATGTAGATTTAAAGAAGCCACATTCCCCATATAACAGTCTTTATCTGACGGATACATTTTCCAACTGATTCTTTCGCTTATGACTATTCTCTTGGTGCTAGACTTCATCTGAAAGATTTTTTTCATCACATTAGCTGTCAAGGTTTGCCATGTGGTGCCATGCAGCTCCAGCTGCAGCCTAGCATGCCCTTGATGTGACACCATAGAGAAGTATAAGGACCAGACACAGTGGTGTTATTTTCCATTTTTGTGCACGTCATCTACATGGGTTGGGAGCTCATCTCAGTGTTTGACTGGGAAATGTTCTCAGCTTTCAACAGTGACTAGGCTAAAGGTCTCCTTCAAAGGTTTTAGAGTTTAAACTCTGTCATGGATGCTGCTAGAATGGAACTGCACAATATCTGTATGTGATGCCTTGATCCAAACTGGGCTGTCACTCCTGTTTCTTGATGCATACAAAGGCCATCAAAGAGTAAGAGGCCAAGTTACTTTTGGCCAAAACCCTCTGGTAAACACCAAAGTGGTGCAACGCCACTTCAGGTAAGTCTGATGGGGACAGATTTCCCATGAGGTCTACACACATACTGAATCACAAAAAGTACTCCTTGAGTGCGTGGACAAAATCCACGTCTTATCCAAGATAAACCCTAATAAGGTACCAATGGGAAGTCCCTATGTGAAGTAACCCACTAGGGAGTGGGGAAGGAAACAATTCCTTTTGTTTTAGTTACCTTCACACACCCTAGTGGTGTCATGCTTCATCATTGGGTCACCCTGACGCCTAAAAGTCAGGGTGGGCTCGACCGTATTCCAGGGAGCTCTTGGTGAAAATATGGCCAGGGGGAATTAAAGATTAAAAAAACGCAGTCAGATCTCAGTATCCCTTTATTCTTGGATCTGTTAGGGTTGTTAAAAGCGTAAAAAGAGGGTCAGTGGGAGTATTTATGGTCCTATGACCCTAATGCCAACATGTTTCAGTCCTATATCGGTCTTAATAGGACCTGGACTTTCTTCAGGGCAACAAGACACCCTCCCTGGGAAATGCAGAAGGAGATTCCCTATACTGCTTTTTATATAAGGGCAGATAGCTGCTCCTTATTCTTTATATAAAGATAACTTATCTTTTTAATTTTTCTTTCACTCCATCTGTGAATACAAAAACAAACAAGAAAGGCGATCATAGTGTATCATTCATTGAATAAATGTCACTGCTTCCCATGTGTGATGTGCTTACTGATGCACCTGTGTTGTCAACACGGTATGAAGAACACATCATCGATCACACCTATTTGGTTGTGATTATGGTACTGTTTAGTTTTACCACGCTCACGTAGGTGGCAAAATATAGTGTGATGGCGACAATTATCGCATACTGTCGCTATCCACATCCTTGTGCGTGCACAATCAAAGTGAAGACAAACCGTGTCACTCACACCAAACAGCTGATATCAGTCGCCGTGCTCTCATAGACTTAAAAAATGCAAGGGGTCTTGACACATTTCCAGGAGGAGATCTGTCTTACCCCTCTTGACCTCCTTTACAAGAATGCCCTTTGTATAGTTTGGTTGTACAAAAAACAGCAGAAGCTTTGAAATCCACTTCGCCCACCACTAAGGCCAAGTCTAACATTTTGACCAAATTAGTTCAACCTTCTACTGCAGCTTCAGAGTCTCTCCTAACTTGCAACGAGGCACTCCAACCCTTGTTGGCCTCCGGTGAGAAACAATTCTTGTCCCAGCAGTCCTCCAGTAAATTGTACTACGACAAGTGTCTGCCCCTTTTAATCCAAAATTCAGGTTGTCACATTCTTCTACAGAGAATCAGGTCCTCCAATCCACTTTCTATGGTCCTTCCAGACCAAGAATCTAAGAGGTTGCCTTCTGTGAACCAAAAATCTTTCAGATGTGGCAGGCCTAGTCCTTTGCACTGAGAATGCCAAATACATTCTGTGCCACTATTTTTAAGCTCTGTGCAAACTGGCAAAAATGGTTGTTATCAGTCTTCTTGACCACATGAGAAAGCTCTTTTCGGATCTAGTCAATGATGGTATGGATACCCCCAAACAAAAATCAAAGTGCTGCCTGTATTCACCTGGGCGAGATCATGACATGGGGCTTGTGGTCCACATAAATGTATTAGAGCTGCAGGTGGTCAATCTTGCTATGAACACTTCCTCCTACCCATTTCCGAGAGCTCAGTTCAATAACAGTATCGTCCACTATGTCAACAGACGGGGAATATGGGGTTGCGAAGTGATTCAGGTGTAGAGACGGAGGTCACAATGGGACATGTTTCCTGTAATGGCCCTCCTCATGGGCACTCTTAAAATAAGATCCGATGCTTTCAACCATCTCTCCCTGGAGAGCCAAAATTTGGAACTTCATTCCATAGTACTAGAAATTACCTTCTCCAGATTAGGGGGTTTGAGCATGATCTCTTTGTCACGTCACAGAACCAGCAGTGTCTTCAGTGTTGTGCCGTACACTTTGCTTTGGATGGCTCCCTAGGGAATGCCTTCAGGTTCAGTTGTTTGGGAGGGTCTGCTTTACACATTCCCACTGATCACACTTCTGTCAAAGGTCTTGCAGTATGTGCAAGAGGATCTGCACAACTAATCCTAATTGCCCCAGATTAAGCAAGTAATATTTGGTACACTAGTCTGTTAGAACGCAGCACTCGACCCCTTGTTCTCCTTCCAAACAGGGCGGACCTTCTTTCACAGCAGGAAGGTTGTGTCCTCCACCCCAGTCCTTTGACACTGCAGAAGCATACTTGAAGATCAAACAGTGACTATTAGATCTTCTACTTACCTTCCACCAGGAAGCTCCCATGACTTCCATTTATGTGGGCTTCTGGAATAGGTTTGTTGGGTAGTGTAAGTTGGAAGGCCTGAGCCTCTGTCAGTCCCGCCTTTTCAATGTGCAGTGGTTACAGAAGAAAAATGTACTTACCTATGGTAAAAATATTACTAATGGATACTGTATTTCTGCAGATTCCTTACAGCCCTCTCTACTCCCTCATGATGACATAGTGCTGTTATAAATAAGTATGCAATAAATTAATCTATTGTTATTGTTGCTCTTTGGTCTTTCTGTTCCTTTCTGCCCACCTCCATGCGGTGTGGAAAATTATGTGACCATAGTGCTCCAGTCGATGCCTTATAATTCCTGATGTACTCGCACCCAGAGCTGGAGCCGCACGGTGTTGCTTGGCAATGCTGGAGTGCTGTTGCTGAGGGAAATAAAATCAAGATGTAGTCAGGCAGTTAGAGAAAAATAAAAGGTGAGGGATCTGCAGAAAGATGTAGTATGCACCAGAAATATAATTACTCAAATTAAGTCATTTTTTCTTTTGAACTTCTTTTATTTTCACATTTTTTTGAGTTAAATAATTTTTATTGAGTAAGATTTAAGATTTAAATGCTTTATTTCGGCCAAAGGCCATAAAAGATTTCATATTAATACATCATTCATAAAATAATCTCAAATATATCCAGCCGTATGTTACATGATTTCCATAAAAAAGATCAGATGATCATAATAAAACAATTTCATCCAATTAAAAAGTTTTTTGAAGTATATAAGAGGGTGCGTCTAGTTTCTCCAATCCAAGGTGGGTCCCACAGTCACAGATATCTTGAACTTTATTACATCACAGTTTTAGCCACATTTTTTTCCTTATTAGACCTACTATAAACAGATATCTAGATAATGCCAATATAACGTGTGGTAGGGTACTTGTTGTCAATACCCTCAGTGCCTCTTGGTGCTTTCTGAATCCCAATGAATTACATAGTGGTCGAATCCATTTGCTCCTTGCCCTGTCATATGCTGGACAGGAAAACAGAACATGTGCAACATTGTCAGTGCTATTTGTAGATCCTAAAGTGCGTCTAGTGCATAGAGTACAGGAGCGATCTTCCTTTCCCCCCCAATTTGCAGTGTAACTCTTAATCTGTAGTATGTTATATCTTAGCTTTAGGTACAAAATTCTTGCTAAATGCGGTTGTACCTGATCAAGGAAATCCTCGCGATTCGGGCTTGGCTTAATAGTAAGGAAATCAATTGTTAACCTTCCTAATCTTGGATCGCAATGGCGTACATTCATTATTGAGTAAGTAAACAGGTACCAGGAATATAATTAGGCACAAGAAAAAAGAGTAACATATTTGAATACACGGTAAAAAGGAGCAAAAAATACGAATTATGCATTAGAGAAACTATAAATTACAACTATACGGAGTAAGTAAAGAAAAGAGAAAGATTAGGGTACCATCTAGATTATAATTGATTCGACGATTTAATAATAAAAAGAAAGAAGAAGAAAGGAGAAAAGGAGAAAAGGAAAAAGAAAGAGAGAAGAAAGAAAGGGAGAATAATAGTCAAATGAGTATTAGTGTAAAGATGGGTATGAAGATAGAAAAGTAGTGAAAGGTAACCAAAGTAAATCAGACTTAATTTTTTGGGGTAAAGATAAAGAAGAAGCAATAGATATTCTATGTTCGTCACAAATAAGATTCCACCATTGTAACATACAAATTTTGGAATTATCTTTCCAACAGGTAAGAATAACTTTAAATGCAATAGCAATAAAAAGATCAAGCAACTTCAATTTCAACACTGTATCATGAAAATCGACTGATAAGAAGCCAAGGAACACATTTTGAATTGATAAAGGGACACAAAAGTGAAAAATCTTGGAACATTTAGCCCAGATAAGGTTCCAAACTTTTTTAACATTGGGGCAATAGAATATCAAATGGGATAGAGTACCATCGGAGGAGAGACAGGACCAACAAAGAGGAGATGAAGAAGGGTTGAATTTATGTATACGCATTGGTGTCATAACAGCTCTATTGTATAAAAAGAATAGAGATTGGGTAATGTTAGCAGCTCTAGAAGTGGAAAAAGTTTTTAGCCATAATTTATCCCATTTTGTGGGTGAGAGAGTGATGGAGAGGTCAAGTTCCCATGCAAGTTCAATGGGGGATTTTGGTCTTTCAGAGATATGAGTAGATAAAAGTTTGTATATAAAGGAGGCTTTAGGGTTAGAGTCAAAAGAAATGTTGTGTAAAGGAGTTAGGGGAGTAGATGAAGTACTATTGATTGGAAAGTTTTTGGTTGCGATAAATGATTGAAGTGCCTGCGATAATTGAACATATTGAGGGAAACAAGAGGAGGGTAGATCATAACGTTCTTGTAATGTACTAAAAGGAATAACAGAGTTATTGGATACAAGTTGGTGAACATATAGAATATTCTTTTCTTTCCAGTGTTTAAAATAGAAGGATTTATGGCGGAACTTAATAAATTTATTATACCAAATAGAAGATGCAAGGAAGGCTTGATGAAAGTTCGAGCCATCTATATACAATGAATGTAGTAAGTGCTGGGAATATTTTAGAATAGAATGCTTAGATATAAAGGTGCAATTAGACATGAAACAGATATCATGTAAAGAAGAGCGTTCGAAGTAAATCTAACTAGGAATCGGAACATCATGGTATTGTCTGTTTAGTGCATATGCTTGTCTAATTAGAAAAGCAGTGTGATACAGTTTAAAGTTAGGAAATCGTACACCTCCTTCGCTTTTTGGCTTGACCAATTTAGTCAAAGCAATACGGGCCGGTTTGTTGTTCCAAAGGAATTTAGTGCAAATGGAATTGATCTGACTAAAATAATAGTTAGGGATTTTGAAGGGTAACATAGAGAGTAGAAATAGAATGAGTGGTACAATCATCATTTTAATGGTATTCAACCTGCCCCACCAGGATAAAAATAGTGGGGACCATGAGGATAGTAAATTTTGAATTTTGAGTTTTAAAGCATTAAAATTATGTGAGAGAGTTTGAGGGATGGTAGAGGAAAACCACACGCCAAGATACTTAATTTTAGATGGGCACCATTTAAAGTTGGTATCAGAAAACATGAATTGAAAGCAAATTGAGTTGAGGGGCAATATTTCAGTTTTGAAAAATTTAGTTTGTAACCAGATATTTTAGAATGCAGATCAATTTCCTGCAGAAAGGGAGGTAAGGAGGTTAAGGGGTTGGAGAGGTAGATAAGTATATCATCTGCATAAGCAGATAGTTTAATTTTGTGAGAATTGTGTGAGAAGCCAGCAATCAAAGGATTATGACGAATACGTTCAAGAAAGGGTTCGAGACACAAAAGAAATAAAAGAGGAGAAAGGGGACATCCTTGTCGTGTATCCCTGCGTAGGTTGAAATAAGGGGATAAGAAACCATTAACAGAAACACACGCACGGGGATCAGAATACAATAATTTGATGAAAGAAAATAATTTGGGGCCGAAACCGAACCACTGAAGAGTTTTAAACATAAATTGCCAATTTATACGGTCAAAAGCTTTCTCAGCACCAAGGGATAGAGCGGCTAAGGGATCAGGATAACTTTTCCCCAAGGCGAGAACGTTAGTGAACATTCTGCCATTATCTGAGGAAAGCCTACCCTTAACAAAACCAGATAGATCAGGTTTAATAAGTAAGGGGATAACACCCTCCAATCTGGAAGCGAGAATTTTTGCAAAACTTTTGCAATCATAATTGATTAGTGAGATTGGACGGTAGTTTTGACAAAGTGAGAGGTCTTTGTCAGGTTTAGGGAGAATAACAATAAGGGCATCAAGAAAAGAACCTTCAGGTTTAGAGTGGAGTAAAAAGGAGGAAAATAGTGCAAGTAAATGTGGAGCAAATATGGATGAAAAAGAGGAAATAAGTTCAATAGAAAAACCATCCGGGCCAGGAGCCTTAGCTCTTTTCAAAGATTTAACTGCATCAGAAATCTCCTGAAGAGTAATATCCTTTTCTAGGAGGGCCATAGCATCCGGAATAGGGCAAGGAGGAGGGCGACCATCAAAAAATAACTGAGTATCGATTGCAGTAGGGTGGGTGTCCTCCGTATATAGTGAATGATAAACGGTCTAAAATGCTGAAACTATGTCAGGATCGGAATGTAGTAGAGTGTTATTAAGGGTGTTACGAATGGGACCAATGGTTTTCCTTTCTGATTTGACTTTTAGATAATTGGCCAGCATTCTTCCCGCTTTGTTCTGGCCTCCATGATATTTAGATTTAATTTTGAGTAGAATGTTACATGCATCAATTGTAGCTAATTTGTTTATTTCAGATTTAGCCTTGATGAGGTCACGAAGATGAGTAGGGGATTTGGAAGTATAATAAGAATGTTTAAGGGTTTTAATATGACTAAGGGAGGAAAGGTACTGTGAGTTCAGTGATTTTTTCTTTCTGGCAGTGTATGCAATGGTAAAAGCTTTGAACGAGGCCTTGAAGGCATCCCAGTTGTTGTGTACAGAAGTGTCATCTGATTTGTTGAAGTGAAAGAATTCTTGTATAAAGAAGTAGCCTTTGAAATAAAAGCTTGATCGGTTAATAGGGAGTTATTAAATCTCCATCTAGCATGTTTGGAGGTGGTAAGGGACAAATCAAGAGAAACTGAAACAGGGGCATGGTCAGAAATAAAAATGGAGCCAATCTCAGAAGATTTTAGCGAAGGAAGTAAAGGTTTCGAAATTAAAACATAATCAATATGGGACATGGTGTGATGAATATTAGAATAAAACGTGAGTTCACAATCATCAGGATTACTAGTCCTCCAAGCATCATAGAGTGGACGAGAGGCAATAGCAGATTGAAACGCTTTATGAGATTTATCTGGTTTAAATTTATAATCAGATTTTCTGTCAGAAAAGGGGTCGAGCCAATTATTAAAATCACCAGCAACAATAATATTAGTGTTAGTAATTGAAGATAATTTTAATTTAATAATGTTCCAAAAATCAGGGTCAGATTTAACCGGCCAATATAGGTTAAAAAAAAGTAACAAGTTTATTATGAACCGTGGCGTGAAGTAGTACCCATCGTCCACTCGTATCGTTTTCAGTTGATACAATTTGTAAGTTCAAAGATTTATGACAAAGGATGGCAACACCACCCTTACGATTAACAGCAGGAGAGAATACAACCTGGCCTACCCATTGACGCTTGAGTTTGAGAGATTCAACATCATTACAATGAGTTTCCTGTAAAAAAAAAATCTGAGAATTACGTTTTGATAGATGAGAAAGTACCTTTTGACGCTTAACAGGATGACCCAGACCACGGACGTTCCACGATACAACATTAAACATGTTAATGTTTAAGAAACGGGGATAATCACACTGGTGACGAACTGCAAGAAACAACAATGAAAACGAAAAACGTTGATCATAAACATCAGACAACAGTATAAAACTAAGAAGAACATACAAAAGAACGTAAAATAAATACTCATTGAAATATAAGAAGAAGGAAGGGAAAATAAACGAGGAGAAGAAAAGTAAAAGAGAGGGAACGGGATAGGAAGAAATTAAAAAAGAATAGAAAAAGAAAAGGGAAAAAGAGACAGATCAAGGACAGAAATCCAGATCTGTAGTATGTAGAGAAAGAGACAAGAACCGGGCATGTCCGCACTCATGGACAAGATCGACAACGGAGAAAGGTGGAGATGAAGAGGATAAGAAAAGTATAGAAAATAAGACAATATGAGATATAGAGAAAATAGAATAGTACAAGAGAAACTGTTTAGACCGCATGAAACATAAATAGATGAAAAACATCAAAGACCAAAACAAGAAGTAGTAATGAGAATGTGAAACATTAACAATCTAAGAATATAAAAGCATAGGTGATTTTAAGAACACCGAACATTTGTGTCCATAGGCATTCTAGTGATAGAATGCAAAAACTGTTTTAATTTGACAGGATCTTCAAAGGAGCGGGATATACCTTCATGAGTGATCTTGCAAAGACAAGGATGTAGGATAGTAAGCAAAGAGGGTATGAAGTTCCTCAGGGTCTGAGTAAAAGAATGTGGGAGTGTAGGTGAAGATGACACCCAGGATTGGTCGTCTCAGCTGAAGTAGAAAACAAGGGGGGAATTCCCTTGTCGGAACTAGGGCTCTCACACACCTAGCAAGCTAGGTGTCATGCTTCATCATATGAGCCTGCCCCTCGTCCGGTCGGCGGTGCAATACCTGACGGGCACCCAGTACGGGGCTCTTTGGCGGGGATCTTTTGTTCCTGCCGTTGGGTGCAGTGGGGGTGAGGGGCCTAGTGTGTGTGTAGATGTGCAGTGCGTGGATTAAAACAGGTCAGTTAGTCCTAGTATTGTTTTATTCTGGGAGGTAAACTGCCTGAGTAAAAACAGGGAGAGTGGCAATGAACTAGCTGAAAGATTTCTAGCTATATATGCTCTACTCTCTACTGGTCAACATGTTTCATGCTCTTTGCGTCAGAAGGATCAAAGCATTTCATCAGGACCAAAAATAACTATCTACACGACATGATAAGTGAAAAACCTACATACCCTGTAATCAAGTAGGTGCCCTAAATGTGGGGACAAAAAATACATATTACAATTATTTACTCAGCATCACATTAGATGTACTCAGACAAGGTGTGGGTGTATTTAGTGCATACACACCCATGCTCTACACCGTGCTTGTGGTGTGTTAAAGAAAGGGAAAAAAATACGAAAAACATTTGCGACAATCGTATGTTGGAAATCCCAGCTATACATAGTAAACACATGATAATGACATTAAAATAGAAGGACAATCAAAGTCTGAAATTAATTTAATAAAAACAGATGTGCTAGAACACAGCTCACCCAAGATGCTGACTAGGGTTGCCTGCAACGGAGTCCGGCGGTCAAAATGGACACCAATGTGTGTCCTAGATGATAGAGAGGGGAGACAGGAGGCTGGATGTAATCATAGTGCGAGCCAATATACTCAGTGTGAGACACACGGGGTGGGGGGCTCTGGCGGCAGAAACATACAAGGGGCACTTAACAGTAATGGGGTGCCCAGAGTCCGCTACCAGCTCCCACCACCTGTTGATGCAATCATGAGCCCGTGTATCCCGTATAATGGCAATCCCCGGGCAGTAGCTACTCATGCTGGTGTATATGCTGTCAAACCAATACCGAAGTACGAGTCAACATGGTATCCGCCCTGCAGGGATTCCATCTACCACAGATGGGCAGAACGGGTTCGATGCCCCCAAGAGGGAATGGGAGAGTGGGAGATGTGAACTCAGAGCGTCCCCGATCAAGTCATCTACCCACATGTTAGTTTGGGCGTCGGGGCGATCCGGCTAGAAAAAGGGGGGGTTCACTTACCCACACTCGTTGAGCGCTCGTACCCTGACCTACCCTGCCGCCGGAACCGGGATGGTGAAGTGGGACTGGTCCGGTGGATAGAAATACTCCTGGTTGAATCAGAGCCCGCGAATCTTACCGCGGTTCAGGGGAGATCTCGCGATATATTGGGCCATGCTAAACAGTGTAATAAAATGCTCGTAAATAAAGCTGCCATCTTAGAAAGATAACTAAGAGGTGTATACTAGCGTTATACACAAACAGAGGGGGAGAACAATCAGTCTCATCATGATGCCAGTAGTAACCGTCTACGAAGTTGGCAATCAGAGGCAATGTGGTATGTCAATGTATTAATGTTGGCAATACTACTTGGTCAAAGCACAGCCCGCGAGTCATCTCGCGGTTCAGAGGAGAACTCACGGGATTACGGGCCAAGGTGGACATTCTAATGAGATGCTGATAAATATGGTGGCCATCTTGGAAAAGTATCTGAAAAAGATCCCTAAAAGGTGTCTAACAACTCGTATATGGGTCTAAACAAGATCTAGTGTCGAAGTATCGTAGGAGTATTAATAATAATAATCACCAATACGGTTGGGAATCAAAAATAAAGATCGTGTAAGCATTGGTGCATGATGATATACTGAAGGTAGCTTGGAGAAAGCTTACCATAGGTGAATTGGTGTCAGTTGGAGTTGGTAACATCAGGGTTGTATCCAGGTTAGTCATACGATGTGAGACAGACAAAAGTGTAGGTGGATGGTTCACGAATGATGTGTCTGTAGGGACTACCTACCCATAGATATAAGGAGATCGATCATGTTCAGTGGTCCTAGTATCAAGAGGCATACCACTGATAGGCATTGGATAGTGCCCCAGAGCAGATGTTATCGAATATTGTACTCATTAGTAACGAACTGGGGGTAGGGATATGATTAAATCAGTAAACCCCAGGGAATGTCGTCATTGAGCCCTACACGGTGTGTAGAAAGTCTATGGACCCATCTCTGTTCAATCCTGAAAGGATGTAGGATGCCATAACGGATATTCATAGATCTCATTTGTGGTCGGAGGGCTAGGAATTCTTTACGCCTAGCATTGGTAGCATTAGAAAGATCCTGTGCGATGAAGATGTTATGATCCGACCAAACAAGACGACGTTTTTCTCTGGCAATTTTCAGAACATGCATCAGGTCAGTGAATTCAAGAAAAAGCATAATTATGCCTTGTGGTTTATTAGAGTGAGGTTGAGGTCGACCAAGACGATGAGCCCGTTGAATGTTGAGGGGAGTCGAAGATTGAAGACCGAGAAGGTCAGCCAAGAATTTCTTTAAAAAGGAAAGAAGATCCGATCCCTCAATATTTTCGGGCAGGCCTTACAACCGAAGATTGTTCCTTCTGTTACGATTTTCTAAGTCCTCAGTGTGGAGTTTAAGTTTATGGATTTCTTGTTCCAGTAAGGGTACTTTAATAGCCACATCTTGAAGATTACTTATGCGTTGTTCCATTTCGGACATTTTACCTTCCATATTGATCCATCGGTCTTCAATCAGCTGTAATTTTTCATTGGTGGCATTCATGAACGGTTTTAAAGCTCGTAGTTCTTCCAGGATTGAATCTAAGACCGGATTGGAAGAGGACTGAACTGGAGATGGAGGATCATTTTTAGCTCTTTTCGGTTTGGCGCCAGATGAAGAGGATTTTGAGAGAGAAATGGAATCATTGGCCATCTTGACGAGATAGACTTGACGACGAGGATGAGGATGATTTTTGAAAGTAGAGATCCTTCCCATAAATTAGATTCTCAATATTATGGAACACAACGAGGTTATGGAACTGTTTCACACACAGTATTGATGTAGGTAACATGTAAAATCAAATGATGGAGGTTGTTGAGTGGAACAAGCTCACAAACCGAGTATAAGCGTCCACGACCTCCTAGAAGTAGTTCACTTGTGAGGGAATTCGATGTCAGTCAGTTTCAGCAAAAGCCAGACAGTAGAGGTGAAGGCGATGTGTGAATAGGATTAACAACACCAACCCTGAGGAATTGCCACAACACCAAATACCTGTTGCATCAAGGAAAAAGGAGTTGCCGATATTCTTTGTTCCTTCACATCATGACAGCTTGAACACTGACTTGTAGAATAGAATCCTCCTGATCGAAGGTGATCACTGAGGCACATAAGCAGGAAGAAGTAGGTTCAATTGGCACTGAGGGCAAGAGGCTCCGGAGCAAAAAAGGTGCCAGTGAACATTCTCATGGGCAAACAATATGTATAATACTGTTGAAGTAAAGGCATGGAGAATGCAAGGGTTGGACTTGCTTAGATATGCCTTACCTATTTGAAAATGTCACCCATTTTTTCAAAAGTTATGCAGAAAACAAAGATAAGTATGGTAATTGTAACATAATTACCGCTTTGTTATGTTTGTAGCAGAGCTGAATTGCAGCATTGTAGACTCTCCTCATAAAACACGGGCGCCGCGCAGACAAAACGGAGGCCGCCCGCGTCAGGGAAACAAAGTTGCGGCAAATGCGGCCGAAAAAGGAAGAAGCGCTCACGAAAAACACATCAAACGTGAGCCGCCATGAGTCACGATGCTTGCACTGCCTGGAGATTGCAGGGCAGGGTCTACAAGCGGTCGGAAACCTCTTCAAATACTCCGCGAGGCAGCGGAGCTTAGGTAAACGCCGCCATCTTGAGCAGCGCGGTAGCCACGCCCCCCTTATTTTCACATTTTATTATGCCTGTTTTTAGTGTGCAATCTTCTGCTATTTATTATACTATTCTAATTCCACAGCTAATGTCCTGAGATCATAAATTAGTATTGCAGGTTAGCGTACTTCCTGTCCTACGATAAAATGGGCATTAACCCAAAACATGACATACTCCCTAATCTTGATCAGCACTCAGGCAATGTGTTTTCTCTGTTTTGAAATTATGAATTGTTCTCGATTTGGATAAGCCACAAGCCGATTGGCACACTAATATAACTTTGTGCTGGACTATACCTTCTCTCTGAATATATATTAGTCAACAGTTTTAATTTTTTTTTATGGTATTGTGTTCTTAATCTGATTGTTTGTGGAGGTGAACACCTAGCTTTCCCTTGGCTGGTGAAACTTCAACTTCACTCCATTCTAGAGACTAATTCAACCCTTCAGTTCAGTTGCAACCAAAACACAACACGGTGAGTTAATGTATCTCTGTCTTTTCTTATTTACACTTGACATCCATTACAACATTAGTTTTGTCCTTATCAATAGTTATATTTTAATTTCTCATAGAGATTGAAAGGAGACTTAGGCTACAATTACACAGACCTTAATAATTGATGAATGTCCCATCTCTTGATTCACCATCTTTAGCTCACTTTTGTGGGATCCGAACGTCAATATTTTACTGCACCCTGATATTTTGATCACTCCCAAATTTAACTCTGTCAGGTCGGATCCTGCACCCTTGATCGTGCAATAAGAGCAACCACCCTCCTTGTCATCAGGCCCCATAAATCAACTTAGCAGAGTAATAAAATAGTGACTGGACTAATTCAATAACTGAGATCTAGATCATAGGAAATGATAAAGGGTTTTATTAGAAACATCTCAAGTTAGGCATTACAGAGAAATGCAAAATATATGGCAAGAAGGCTCAGATACAGAGGACATAGTCAGAAATCAGAATTTTTCAAAGTCCCAATAAGCAACAGAAATCATAAGTGGGACGGACAGAGCCTCGGGAAGAAAGGAAAGTCAGCAAATTAATTGGATAGAGTCCCTAGAGGAAAAGGGTAGTCATCTGGCTCACCCCCAGGGCTTTTAATACACATTTAATGAATAGGTAATAAGCAAAAACTCCAAATTCAGCATGGCAATACTAGTGATGAGACATATTGATCAAATCAGAATATAGATCGACATAACAAAAATTATAACTTTAACCCATTTCTAAGGAAAAGAAAAACTCTACAAGTTTCCACAGCAAAGGGCGCAGTCCAAAGATATACAACACAACATGAAACATTTTTCGGACTAAGACTCGTGCGTACACTAGTGTATGCTAGAGAGCCTACATCGGAACTTCCAAAGGAAGTGTCCTTCAGTTTGATACATTGAGTATGCAAGAAAGTTTCATTCAAAATGCATGCTTTCTAAGGAAAATAACCAATTGCATCACAGTGTCCTTTGCTCTGCGAAGACTGTAGGGAGAGAAGGCACACAGGGCGGGCATTGATTGGGAGGAGTAATGAGCAGGAGCAAGATAAAAAGTACACCAAAACAGCATTCATATTAATAAAATGGTGTCTCTGCAGAAAGGTGGTAAACTTCCTCAATAAACCAACTTCTAAATCTCTAAACTCAGTGGTTCCCAATCTGTGCACCGCCGCACCCTGGTGCGCCATCAAAACAAGCCAGGGGAGCTGCGCGCATATCAATGGAATGAACTTCGAGCAGGGACTATGTGACAAAAACGTCAAATCTCAGACGTAACTGTGAATGTGTCTATGAAGGGCAGGGGTGCACATTTGCTACTGATGTTGCAGGAATAAAAGTGCCACACACCAGCTTGATATTGAGGGTACAAAAAGCGCATTATTAACCCCTTTCTCACCTATTCAAATTGAAATAGGGAAGCAGAGATGCCACCTATCCTGGGTACCATATTGTGCCCTCTACAGTCACAGCATCTTTGCAGAGACCGCCATATGCACCTATTCTTGTCCCCATGCCACCCCAGGCCTCTCAGTGGTGCGTCTGTGTTCCCAGGCTGTGACCTTTAAATTTATCTATCTGGCCCCTCAGCAGGCAGAGGTCAGGACAGAGACCCAGAGTAGGAGTCATCAAGCTGCATCCAAACGCGATCTCCCCCTTCTGGGAGAGGCCTCTTCGACGCGCTTTAATTGCTCCTGGGTAGAGATTAGTTCTGGGTCTAAAGATGCATTACACGTTATTATTGTGAGGGAGTCGGACTGGAGCAGCGAGAACCCCAGGCATATTCTTTAAGAACGGAGCACTGCAACTGAAACTTGAATAAGAGGCGCGATAATGAGCAGGTTGAGAGATTGAGAGGACGAATCTCATTTATATATATTGCTGAGGCTGAAGTGCATGGGGACTGAATTTTTTTTAAAGGATTAAATTACTTAGCTCCTTATAAAATACATCAGCTTCTTCCACCACTGGAAAGTTTAATTCCAGGGAGATGTTTCATTTATTTTTTATGTAAAAATGCATCAATAAGAAAAGTACAATTAAAAAGTCACACGCTTACAATATGTAACATATAAACAGCGTATCATGCATTTCAAGATTACTTAAAAGTGGTTATTACTTATCACTTAGTAGCAGTCTGCTATACTCTGGGCCACTGGAATTATGCGGCAGGGGAGGGCCAAATTATGCGGCAGGGTTGACTTAATTATGTGGCAAGGGAAGGCATATTATGTGGCGTACTGCAGCATATTTTGTGATAGTATTACTTCATTATTTTATCATTTTTACGCTTGTTAGCAATGTCTGGGCATAGATTGCACCTCATTAGTACCAGTTTAACACCCAAATATAGCAATAAGCAACAGAAAGTTGACTAGTTAACTTTTGCAAAGGGCCTTCCACTGCATGGTAACATGTTTCGCAGCGTTTTAAGTAACTTTAGTACCGTTTAAGGCAAAAACAAGTCATTTTTTTTGTTAAAATTTGAAGATTATGCAGAAGATGATGGATTATGCGGCAAATGCATAATTATAAGGCAAACGCCAGGGCCGCACAATCGCATAATTCCAGTGGCCCTTACTATATCCGTTACTAGTCCTGGCAGCGGAGGCGAAACTGCTAAAATAAATGATGAGAAGACCGCACGCTAATAAATGTTACACTACTGCTACAATTGGACATATAACAGGGGCAGGGTCAAGTATATACCAATGGCCTGTCATACCTACACTGACTCATTTGTTCTTAGTTCATAACATCGTGCTTTATCAAACTTTCTTTTTACATGTTTTTGTAAAAACATCCCTTTATGAGGGTACTTGTAAATATGCATGGCCACTCTAATTACTAACAACAGAAAAACTGTGTCATCTCCTCCAACATGTTAGAGGCCATTTTTTAAAACTAAAAATTGTTTAAAAAAATTCCATATGCAAAACCCAGTATTGAAGAGTATTGTTTCTGACTTAACTAATTAAAGTTTTTTTATTAAACAACTGTTATATTTTTATTTTGTTACAGCTATGATTATGATACCTTCATAGGAGTCATCCCAATTATTTTCATGTAGAAAAATGGAAGTAAACTCAAGCCGGGCTTACATCCCCACCTGCCAAAAAAAAGTAACATAATGGGGAGCCGTGGCCAACAGCCAATAAGTCAAGGGAGCTGTGAGTCTAAAACATTTGGGAACCACTGCTCCAAATAAAATCGTTTTTAAGTGAAACATTAATAATTCATCGGTTATGACTACATTCATCATAAAAATCATTAGTATTCAAAAATCATTTGTCACCCAAAATTGCACAGTTAAAAAAGCTTTGACAAATTAATGACAGGTTTGAAGTGAGTTTGGTTTGAGGTTTTGTCTCTTTTAGTAAATATTTCTCTGCAGGGCTTTCCCCTTAAAGGACCTGTACTGATTTATACTGAGATTATTTGTTTTGGTAAACTGTGTTTAGTCCCTCAGTCAAAGTCAAATCAGCTCATCCTTTGATGATGGACAGGCACAGAGAATATCTCTGTTTCTTTGGCTGCTGCATATTGGCTATTCATGGTCAAGTGAATCCAATTAAATCATCATATTCTGTTCATATATCTCATCCTGGGAAATCTAACTTCTTGTATATTTCAGGCCTTCCAGTTATTTTACGGGACCCATGGTTAAAACTCCTATTGTGACCCACAGGGAACACAATCATTCAATTGTGTGGTGGCTATGTGATGTAAAGTGCCAAATGTGTTACAGTAGATGCACATGCATTAAATTCAAAATGACAATGAAAAAGCTAATCAAATGAGTAACAAGATAAGTAAGAGCCATGGATCCAACCTCCGTTTTTGCTCATGTGAGAATTAAACTGTAAATGTTTCTCCTGTAGACGAGGGATATTTTTCTGCACCAACTGCTAAATGAGAGGGATTTTCTATAACTATTGTTAACACCAGATTGACAAGCCAGACAGTCTTCAAGTCGTACTGGCAATATTCGTTTCTATAACCCAAATGAGTGAACTGCCAAAATATATGAATAAACTAGAATAGCCAATTGTAGAGAATAATACTAGGGAGCCAGGCGAAGGTTAAGTGCTTTATTCATAGGAGGGAGAGCGCAACACAAGTACGTCCCACAGCGGTAGGCGCCAACTGCCACCAACACTCTATACCCACAATGCCCTTCCAACATTCCACAGCTGACGTCATTGCAAAGGCTAGAAGGAGACACCACACATCTTCCCCTCTTACAATATTGAAAGGGACAATAAGTATGAGGGTATAAGCAGCATGTATAATGCATAACATGTGTGTACAACTGCTAGGGATGCTAAAATCAATACATATTGCATAAATACATACGAGGATTATAGATAATAACTAGTTGAATAACAGTGTAAAGCCTGAAGGACCTAAGAGTTCCTATGTTATAAATAGTGCACAGATACATAAATAGATCAATAAATAATGCATAAATACATACGAGAACAATGGATAAATAATTAATTAAGTAACATTATGAAGCCAGAAGGACCCGAAAGCTCTGGGTAATAAATAGTGCTCAATTACATAAATAGATAAAAATGAGATAACGATGTCATGTATGAACATTACAAAAGCAAGGTAGTGTGTAATTGGGTGACTCAAGATGGTTGCATAACGAACTCATCATATTTTTTGGGTAAAACAGGCCTGCCAGTACGGGTGGACATTTGGGTGACAGGGGTAGTGTGTGCCTCTTCTTTCTGAGAAGTGGATCCACTCTGTGAGTCATTTACGTCATTTAGTAGAGTAGTAGGTCCACTCTGTGTGCTGTTTATGTTACCTGTAGCAGTTGTTTCACCTGAGTTGTGAGGATCACCCTGGACCACACCCGTTCCTTGTTCCGTATTGTTTTGAGTGATAGGCTTATGGGCTTCAATTTTGGACCATAGCCACCCATCATTAACTTCTGTCAGGTTGTCGTCCTTTTTCCACCACAAGACTTTGTTGCATTTTGCCATCCTTACTAGCTACCAAATTTTGTTGTCACTTAGCAAAGCAGAACGGGAGTAAAGCTCTCTCATTTGGAGAGGGTCACTGAACTTGCTGTTACCTTTCTTGCATAACGTGCTTAGTTTAACTCCCACCCAATCGCCTACAGTTAACGAAGTGTCTTTCACTCCATGCTTTTTGTTGTAATATTTTTTGTAGATCTTCTGAGCCTTGGTGAGGTTGCTTTTTACTACTGAAGGTGACCATTTGCTTTGGAGTTTGAGATCCATCCATACAGTATTGTCTCTGGTGAAGGGTTCTCTGCTGCGCACAATCTTGAATGGACTGTATCCTGTAAGTGTGGGTGTTATGCGATAGGCCCATACAGTTTTGGTAATTTCAGTCTCCCAATTATTTCCCACATTTATGGCAGCTTGTACTGAGCCCATAATGGCCCGATTGAATCGTTCTGCTGAACCATTGCCAGCAGGGTGGTAAATTGGGGTATGTTTAGCTTTGATCCCATTCCTGTTAAGGAAGGCTGTCCATTTGTCGGAGATGAATTGTGGACCATTATCGCAAATTATAGCTCTAGGGATACCTTCCCTCAAAAAAGTGCTGGTTAGAAAGGATATGACCGAGGAAGAGTCCGCTTTTTCACATATTTCCAACTCAGGCCATTTGGAGTACTTGTCAATTAAGACTATGATGTATTTGGGTACATCCCATGAGTCTAAAATGGGACCTAGGATGTCAACCGAGAGTTCTTCCCATGGATTGTCTGGGCATCTGTATTCCCCTAAGGGAGGTCTTAACATAGTTAAGGACTTGTCAGCACTAGCGCAATGCATGCACGATCTCACATTCTTTTCGATGTCGATGCCAGGCCACCAGTAAGATGATTTCACTCTCCTTTTGGATTTTACAATACCGAGGTGTCCTTCATGCATTATGTTGAGAATGCGGGCCCGAATGCTTTCAGGAGGAATTACTTTGTCCTCCCTGAGGAGGAATTTGGCATCATCACTGATAGACAGCTCATCTCTGAGTTCCCAAAACTTCCTTTGTTCGCTTGGTAGCTTCCTTTTTTCTGGCCATCCCTGTATTACAAAATGTCTCAATTGCGCAAGGACCTTATCCTTATCGTATGCTGATTGCCAATCTTGAGCGCTGATAACATCTTCTTTCTCTTCAGTGAATGCTACACTGTAATCATCCCATTCGTTGTGTAGCTGCTCAACTACAGGCAAGGGAGAGTGATTTAGATAATCTGCTACTTTGTTCTTATTGCCGGGCAGATACTCCACATCGTATACATAGTCTAACAATCTAAGAGTCATCTTTGCAATGCGGGGGGGGGGGGTGGCTTTTACGTGACCACTGGATGTGAGAACTTTAACTAAGGGTTTATGATCCGTTCTAAGAGTGAATCTTGATCCCCACAAGTATTGTCTGAATTTTTCCATGGCCCAGACGGTGGCCAACATCTCTTTCTCAATTACTGAGAATTTCTCTTTGTTGGGGGTGAGGGAACGTGAAGCGAATGCTATGGTAGTTTCTGTTCCTTCATTGGACCATTGGGACAGAACCTCCCCTAGCCCTTTCTCACTGGCATCCGTGGTTAAGATGCTTGGTGCTGACATTTCGAATCCATGGAGAGGAATGGCTTTGCAAATGTCTAATTTTATGTTTTCAAATTCCATGTTGATTTCAGGGTTCCAAGGAAGGCGTTCTTTTCTTTCAAGAGTTGACGCATGCTATGAGTCTTGGTGGTAAAATTTCTTACAAATTTACTATAAAATTCTGCTAGACCAAGGAACGACCTGACTTCGTCTTTAGAGTTAGGTACTGGCGCTGACTTGATGGCAGAGATGATATCTTTTTTTGGAGTGATGCCTTTGTCACTTATCTCATGTCCTAAGTAGGTTACAGAACGAAGAGCGAACTTGCATTTCCCTAGCTCTGCAGTAAGGCCATTCTCAGATAGTTTCCTTAACACTTTCCTCAATTTGATATCATGGTCTTCTCTGTTCTTGCCCATGATGAGTATTTCGTCTTGAAAATATAAGACGCCTTTGAGATCTCTGATTAGCCTGAGCATTAGCCTCTGAAAAACAGCGGCAGCTGATGCCAGGCCGAATGGTAGGCGCACGAATCTGTAACATCCGAAGGGAGTGATGAATGATGTCAATTTCCTGCAAGATGAATGTAGGGAGATTTGGTGGTAGGCCACCGTGAGATCAATCGTAGAGAAACACTGGACCCCTTTTGTTTGTGCAAGCAGTTCGTCAATTTTAGGCAGGGGGAACTTATCTATAATAATGTTCTTGTTCAGCTCCCTGAGGTCAATGAATAAGCGCACCTTACCCTTCTGTCTGTGTGCCACAACTAGGGGTGCGAGCCATTCGGCACTCTCGATAGGCTAAATAATGCCATTCTTTTCAAGTTGGTTAAGCTCCAGTTGCACCGCTTCCCTGGTATTAAATGGAATGTTACGAACCTTGTGGCTCACGCGTATGGCCCCCCTCTTTTAAGACAATTTTATGCGAGAACTTGGAAAGTTTCCAAATGGCTCCACAAAAGACTTCAGGAAATTCTTTTTTTAAATCTTCCTCTATGGATGCAACAGGATTACTTGTCATAAGTACTTGATCTTTACAATTGGGGTTAAGGGTAATTCCCAGTGCCCCTTGGTCTGCCCAACCAAGGACGGAGGGTCCTTTTTGCACTACATATAACCTTCCTGCTCTTTGTCTGCCCTTGAACTCAAGATTGAGGCGTCTAAAGCCTAACATTGGGATTCTCTCACCAGTAAAGGTAACCGGATGAACATCAGTGGGAGTTAACTGATCTCCTAAAACTTTGACGAATTCATTTTCCCACACATCTTGTTGTACTATTGTGTACGGTGAGCCGGAATCCGCCACCATGGTTATGTCAACACCTCCAATTTTCACAATACAAGATGTTTTTTTTCTCAACAACCATATCAATGCCTAATACATTTTCTTCAATACACAAAATGCAATCGTTACTCTCAAACTCATCTGCTTCATCAGAGTTTGTTTCATGTAAAACACACTTAACTGTGGCATTGCCGGACTTTTTCCTGCATACCTTGGCGAAGTGTCCAAGAATGCCACAATAAGTGCATCTTGAACGTTTGGCGGGGCAATTTCTGTCCCAAGCCATGTGTGCTTGACTACCACATCTAAAGCAGCTGGGACGTTTGTCAGTGTGAGTTCTACTCTGTGTGGCATTACTTTTGATTAACTTACTACTCCCTTTGTTCCCCAGGTTGGGTACATTCTTGTTACCAGAAACAACTTTCTTATCAGACACTTTGCAAATAGTATCACTGGTATCATTTTCTTTCTTAGCAGCTATGGCACATCTTTTTGACATTTCTGCTTTTCTCACAATGGCAATGATCTCGTTAAGGGATGCCTCCCCACACACCCACAATTTCTCTTGTACGCTAGTGTTAACAGTATGCATTATTATCTGATCATGAATAAATTCGTCATGGAGTATACCAAATTTGCAATTAATTGCGAGTTTTTTTAGGGCAGCCACATAGTCCTCCACAGTCTCAGTTTTGTTTTGTTTACGCTGAAAAAAATTGTACCTGTCGATGGCTGCGCAAATGACAGGTTGGTAATAACTTTCAAGATCATCCACAGCATGCTTAAAGACGTCCTCATCTTCAGCATCTCTGTTTTTTTTTACCATCTCATTGTATACCCTTAAGCCTTCCGGACCAAGACTGTGCAATAGAATCTTTTTTTTCCTGTTACTGGTGAATTCCTCACTACCCTCCTCTTCAATAGCAGATACGTAATTTAAAAAATAGCATTTCCAGTCTGCCCATTTCATTGCTGGTTCTCCTGGCTTGGGAAGAAAAGGAACTGGTGGTGTTAAAGAGAATGTTTGGGCACACATGTTGAATCAGGCCACACAAATTGTAAGGTAAAATTATTACAGCAAAGTACTTTTGAGGGAGGAGGAAAATCCTGTGAGAGGACATGCTGTAAGAAGTGTGCGTATCACTGACAACACACAAGTGTGAATGAAGAAAGTGTGCGTATCACTGTGAAGTAGATTTCGTTGAAGTGCGCACAGGAGAAGAGAAGTGCGGGATCACACGCAAGTTAATTGCTTGAAGAGGTGGTGGTACGCTGACGGGGTGTGCGCATCACCGCAAAGAAATGCGCTGTGCGTGTAACTATGGCAACCCACTGCATTGAAATTGGTGTATGTGTCACTGTCTCCATACAAACGCAGATGGGGAGCAAATAACACGCCAACAGATGTGCGTATCACCGTGTAGAAAACCTCAAAGGAGATGCGCATTGGGCAACATAAGTGATTACGCGTACACAAATGCTCCACGTGGTTGCGACATGCTGAAAGGGTGTGCGCATCACCGTGTGGAAATGCGCTGGTGAGGAGTATTCAGTATGAGGTATTTGCGCAATGTAAGGCTGTGCTTAAAATGGCTGCCGTAGTGACACTCAAAGAAAATGGCCGCTGACGTGATGACGTTAGTATTGGGACTGAGGAGCTGAGAAGAATACGCGGCAGTGGCGGGAAAAAACAAAGGCACGGTAACTGCCAGGGTTCAGCCAACACAGTAAGTCCTGAAAGGAAAAAAAAAACACGGCAGTGCAGAGTCCCCTTAATTATAGTGTCCGCTCTCCCTCCAGAAGGTAAATCGGACTGTCCGGAGTGGCACTGTGGTGGCTCCAACTAGTGGTGTGCTGAATGTACGGCTGAAGGTGCTTCTCAGGGTGTCACAGAGCAACCAAAATAACAGTGTACAGTACCTTCACGCAGAATACTGCTCCTTCTGTGTCATAGATTTCATAGGGGCGGGGGGTACATCACTGCATTTTGTAGATCGCCAACCTGGACTGGGGAGATGCCTCCTTACATGTGGTGAGTCGCCGGGAACTCCGAGGTTGTGCAGATGCGGGATCCGTTACTCGTCGCCAAATTGTAGAGAATAATACTAGGGAGCCAGGCGAAGGTTAAGTGCTTTATTCAAAGGAGGGAGAGCGCAACACAAGTACGTCCCACAGCGGTAGGCGCCAACTGCCACCAACACTCTATACTCACAATGCCCTTCCAACATTCCACAGCTGATGTCATTGCAAAGGCTAGAAGACGACACCACACCAAAGAAGGTTAGTCCGTAGCTAGTAAGGTCCTGATATGAGTTTGGCAAAAATGGAATCCACCACAAATGTGCTAGAGAACCCTGTTCGTCAGTCTATCGGTCTTCCCGCTCTATTTTGAGTTAGGCACACATGAGTTTTCCGACCGCAGTGCCCGCACTTGCTCTTCCGGCAGGAACCTTCCACTGACAGCCTAATGGAAGTAGGGGCTATCGATAGAAGAACAGTAGAATGGCCACATTATTTACGGTTGTGTTTTTTTTCCCTGTTCGGGACTGCCATAGAAAACTTGACAGCCCTGAACAGAAGAAGATTCTAATGACTCACTCACCTTTAAAGAACTCTCCCAGGGTATCCGGGTCATTAGTATTTTGTTTTTCAAAATAAACTCCCAATTTGGGAGTTTGTTTTTTAAATACAAAAAACATTTAGTGAGCGCCCTCCTGAAACAAGCAGCCGCTGACCAAACTTTCTGTGCCATCACAGGAGCTGCTGTGATGGCTGCTCTTGTGAAAGCATATAGAACATCGCTGGGCTGTTGGTGATCTCACAATGTGGGAGTTGGTAGTCAAGCCAGAGTAGCAGACTTCCATCACCCTGATGGACAGCAGGCACCCCACCCAACCATAAATCAGTCCTTAAGTAACAGAAAATTGGGTTCTAAGTAAGCTACACTGCTGGTCATAAAACATTCATAATATTGTGCCTTTCATCATTGCCTGGTGTTGTGTGCTGCCTCAGTCGCATGACTGGCCATTATTCTAATTGCAATATCAATACTGCCATCATTGAAAACAATAGGCCTTCTGGTATAAACATCCTGTTCTGCAGTTTCAAAGAGTGTTCATATTAAATTGGCACAGATCAACAGGATAGTGCTGTAACCGTTTAATATTAGCATCTGAACTTTGCTGCAAACTTGGCACTGGGGCACAGAATTGTGCTGAAAATCCTTTCTGATTAAGTTTAAAAAAAAATACTTTCTATGTCCAGATTTCTTAATTGTTTGAAAGTGCATAATCCACATTGTCAAACCCAAATGCTATGATGAGAGTACAACATGTATAAGTTGTTTAAACCTTGAAAAAATAAATCAAGTTGATGCTGTAGAAAAGAAGCAAGGCCAAGTGTTACTTAGCATTTGTTACCCTAAAGTGATAGTCGACTGGGCATATGTGGCCAGTCCCCTACACGAGTACCACTGTACCTCATGGGAGAGCTGTGTTGAGTCCTGTGCAAGTACCCTGGCACCAACAACTCAAATTGTTTTAAAGAAATATTTGGTCCGTGGGGCTGGCGGGGGGTGATCCCTCTGGGTCCTTCCACAAGTGCCAGGAGCTCAGGGTGTCCCTATGCTGCCTCCTTACCCCTTAAATGCATTTTTTTTTTTTTCACATATTCAGGACACAGGGACAGAGTCCCTTAGTCTTTTAATGGTGGCTCGAACATTTTCCTCTGAGTTGCAGCCTGCCAATCAGATCTCTGGGTAACGTGGGACCGGTCCCACAGTACTGTAATAGGTATAGAGAGAGAAAGCTTCCTCGGCCAATCCGAGGATGCTATTTTTTCTAGCCAATCAGAGGGTGCTATATTTAAATTTGTTTTATTTTCTGTACTGCAGGACTCGTGCAGGGCCAACTGTTCAGATATATCTATCTATTTATCCCCCTCATGCCCACCCAAGCACCTCTTTAAATATGAATTTCTCAAACGGCTGAACAGATTTACACCAAACAGTGAAAACCATGCTTTCTGAGTAAAGTTCCAACTTTCTGCCAAATTCTGGTGTAAGTTTGTTCAGCTGTTTTTTCTCTATCAAAGAGCAAATTTTCCTATGGGACTTAACATGGGAAATTAACTTTTTGGGATCCCCCTTTTTCTTCGTCCCTGTTTGATGGAGTAGTACAAAACTTTCCAAGAAGGAGCTGAGGGGATAACATTTTTTAGGGAAAGTTTTTTGCAGATTCCTCAAACGTTGCCAACGTTATTAGCAAAGCAAAAAATGTTTTATTCCTGTGGAAACTGTAAGCTAATTTACCTAACTATAACTAGACAGTGGCTACCGCTACTGAGTAATTTAATATGTATGTAATTATTTTCCTCCTAATATTTTAGATTTGTTAGTTCTATATCTCATTACCTAATAAAGTATTACTAAATAAATAATGTAAATAAATTACTTTGTTTGTATAAATATTACTTTTTAAACAAAATAAAACAATGCCAACCTACCTAGCCATACCTAGAAATTTAAATTTGTACTTAATATTTAGTAAATGTAATTAAAAGTTGTATTTAATTATTGTAAATTACATTTTTTTTTGATAATCAACTTTATTGATTTTATAAAGATAGCAAAGAAAAACAATACCAGCTCTTAGTACATTTGCAATTAAAAACATTGACAAGAGATTAATACCCCAGCATGTAAAGTCCAACATATGAGCAGAAATAAACAGTGTCTTTGCCCAAGTCCATAAGTGATCTTCTGGAATGTTCAATCTTCGAACACCCCGACCCACTTGCCCCATACTCTACGAAACTTCTTCGGGCAGCCTCGGGCCGCATACATGGGTCGCTCCTGCGCAGCGCACCAATCCACCCCCCTGTGCCAACGCGCCATTGTGGGAGCAGTCGGGCTCAGCCAGATGGCCGCAATATCTCTCTTGGCCACCATTAGAGCCGTGTTTAAACAAAGCTTCTCAGCTCTGGAGCCATCCAGTCCCTCTGTAATACCCAGGAGTACGTTCATCGGGCTAGGAGGGATCTCCCAACCCAGAACCTCTGTGAGTTCCCCTGTTACTGACTCCCAATAACGCGTAATTGTGGGGCAGAGCCATACCATGTGATAAAAGTCGGCCTGGGGGTATCCGCAGCGGGGACAGGATGCATCAGGTCGGTGCCCAGCGCAGTGAAGACGCGACGGTGTGAAGTAGGCAGCGTGTAGGTAGTATATTTGAACTAGTCGGAGCCGCGCTGAGGCTGTGACCGTTTTGGGAGCCATCAGCGCATCTCTCCAATCAGCGTCGTCCAGGGATCCAAGCCAAACCTCCCACTTGCCCCTGAGATGGGATAGAGAGTTGGGGGTGTTATTTGTGAGGGAGCGATAGATGCGGGAGATCCCCCCTTTCCCCAAATTGCCAGTCATGACCTGGGCTTCGGGTGGACTATATTCGGGTAAGGAGGTCCCCTCCAAGATGTGAGCGTGAAGGGCGTGGCGCAGCTGCAGGTAGCGGTAAAACTGGGATGCGTGGAGGGAGTATCGAGTTTGTAGATCCGGTAAAGCGCGTATGTGGCTCCCACCCCAAACATCCCCAAGCTGTGAAATCCCAATGAGGTCCCAAGCTCTAAAGCCAGAGAGAGCGGCAACGTCCCTGAGCCACGTTCCGCACCACAGTGGGGTATATCGGGTTAATTTGCCCGACCAGTGGGTGTGGCGCAGGGAGGCTCGCCAGGCCAGGAGCACCCCGCGCGTGACCTCAGGCAGAGTGTGGGAGATGACGTTCCCGTATAGCATCCCCTGAATGTTGGAGAAACCCAGGTTATGTAGCTCCAGGCGGTATGCCGGGTCCGACCAACCACCATTAAACCAGTCATGCACGGTAAGAAGCTGAGTCGCCATATAATATAGATATAGGTTCGTCATTCCCAGACCACCGTCAAAGGGCGGGATCCGGCACTGGGTGAGGGCCAGCCTCGGTCTCCGACCTCCCCATTAAAATTTGGTGGCCAAGCCGTCCATCTCCCGGAACCATGACCGCGAGAAGGAGATGGGTGTGTTCTGAAGCATGTAGAGAAATCTTGGCAGAACCATCATTTTAAAAAGGGCTATCCTGCCCATAGGGTTCAGTGGCAGCGTTTGCCATCTAAGGAGGTCAGCACGAGCCAGTTTGTAAATTACATTTTAATAGAAGTTTATCAATTTTTTTTTTAAATAGGTTAACTTTTAAACTAATAAAAGATGTAATTATTAATTTTGCAAATATGTGGTGTATATACATTTATGTGTACAAGTATGCATTATATTTATTTTATCAATATTTCATATATGGGTGTTAAATTAAGTACCTTCCTCCATTATTTTGAATGGAAAAGTTTGCAGTACCTGTCATTGGCCTTATGTGGTGTTAGACTTACTCCAAGGCTGGGCTGGAGTACATTTAGTCCGGTTTGGTCACCTTTAGGGTAGTAGTAACTTTAGAAGTGTTGTTTGTGAATACCAATGGTGTTCATCTTTTCATTGGTGGGTGTTTGTATTATCATGTCCATCCCTAAACTTCTTACAGAAAACTTATATGTGCAGACATTGCCCCATAGAATATATAGGAGAGGAGAAAGTGGAGATTTCCACCCATAGGTTTGTGAATGGCAGTAAGTAGTACTACAGTAGTACTACTTTATATACTACTAAATGTAGTTTGTGAATTGGCCTTAGGTAACTTGTGACGGGTCCCTTTTGTATGTGATGCAAGAGAGTCATCGAAAGGGGGTCCCTTCTTTGGGTGTGCCTATGGTTGCATCCAGGGAAATAATGGTGGATTTGCAGATATTTATAAACGTGTCTGTGGGGGTTAAATGGAGTTGTTCCAGTATATTTATTTCTCCTCCTTTCATGAATTGAGAAATATATGTTAAACGCTCGGCCTCCCAAGGTATTAAAAGTCTCCCTTACATGTCTGGGGTGAAATCTATGTTGCCCCCGATTGGAGCTGTCACACTCCTCTTGTTCCAGAAGTCATAGTGAGCTATGAGAGCTCTGATAGAGGCTAACGTGGATTCCATCGGAGGATGGGGTCCGGATCCTTCTTACTCATGAATGATATGATTTTGTCGTGCATGAGAGTAACTGTGCTTAAAACGAGTCATGTCGCACAGTTCTGTTCATCACTACACATCATCAGATCATATGCGCTGAAGACATTTGGTCAACTAAAAAAACAAAGCTGTGTCTTGATATTTTTGGAAATTTGGAAGGGCTAAATCCCCTTCAATCGTTTTACCAGATTGTTTGTCGAATACTCTGGGTTGGGTCTGATCTTGTATGAAGCATTCTGTCCACCAATTAAGGGTGTCAGCATCAACTTTTTCAAGTGGAAAGGGAAGGCTCTGGAGCAAACTAAGGAATCTAAGAAGCAAGTTTAATTTAACAGTGTACATCTCCCCTTTCAAAATCAATGATGGTATCATCCTTCAATCTAAATCTTTTTATATCTTCCCCATAGATAGCTTTTAGACTTGTTGTGTACAGTACTAATATTTAGCATGGACTTTGGATAAGCCCATTTGCTTATCTTTTGTTGGCTCTCTTGACAATCTCATTT
Source organism: Calotriton arnoldi (assembly GCA_963921515.1). Classification (NCBI taxonomy): domain Eukaryota; kingdom Metazoa; phylum Chordata; class Amphibia; order Caudata; family Salamandridae; genus Calotriton; species Calotriton arnoldi. Next base: position 1,304,023 of record CAWUFW010000745.1, on the reverse strand, counting down.
CCTTGCTTGTTCTTGTATTTGACCTTCAACCGGAGCATAGCTTATTTACCATCATCTTGATTGGATGACTTGTATCATTCCACTATGCACATCCGAGAACTATGTTTTTCTTTGTTTGAGCACTTAATGGGACTGAATGTGTTTTCTTGCTCTTTCTCCCCATGGGCTGCTGCAGCCTTTTATCTCCCACACTCTGTGTTGCTCCGCATCCCTCCCAGGGTGTCTGTGAAAGCAGAACAGGTGTATTTATGCCAGGTTTGGCTCAGGAGCAATCTTTATCAGGTTGATTTGTCCATATCGCCTGCCTTCTACATCCTGCATGAAAATCTCCACCCTGCCACACAAAGGCAGCATTTATGGCACTGGGGAAGGTGCAGGCTGTTGCACTCAATCAGCCTGTGTCTAAGCAGAAGGTGTACTTAGAGAGACTGGAAAGATATCTCTTCTCACGAAGGATCATAAATGTGCTCCGCAGCTGCTGATGAGCACTGGATGGTTGGAGAGTTCCATTCTAGTTCCGAGTTGTGTGGAAAGTAAATTGCAAACATGTTGCTTTAAATTCTGTCTTTCTCATACAGCTGTTATGTTTTTTAAGTACTTTGAACTAGTCCTCTGTCTTATGTTTAAGCTTAATCACCTGCAACAGGTTATTTCAATTCTGTTCAGTGTCATGTATGAAAATGAAAAAATAATCCATGCTATTTATAAATATTGAAAATGTTCATTCCGAGATACCTTAAGATATGTTTGCTTTTTCACCAGTATTTTGAAATATTTTTCTTTTCTTTTGTTAACAATGCTTTACAAACAAGCACTGGCAAAAGCAATAGTTTAGCACTCACATTGTAAAGGTGAACCCTATTTGCTTTACTAATGGACTTTGGAGTCAAATGTTCTGGTTGCTCAGCCCATGGGAAGACTGAAACTGTAAACATTTACTACTTTCATTTTGCTTGCATTTTCAGCCTTCTAAGCCAGGTTTGGGTGAGGGATGAGCACTAGCGTTTGGAGAGGTAAGAGTCTGGTAAGATGGGAAGACTGGGGCAATAGATCAGAACATTCTTGCAAAAGCAGAGTATGAGAGAGAGAACAAGGTGACAGAAAGAGAGAGAGGAGAGAGAGAGAGAGATGACAGTTAACAGGGATGAGAAACTCGGGTCCATGGGCTAATGGTCCTATAGCCCACTTGATGGACGGGAGTCATGACTGTTCATTGCCTATATAGTCATACCAATTTGCACGATATATATATCAACATGGTACTCCTAGTCAACTGGAAGATTATTTTTTTAAATAGCTCATTTAGATAAATTCCTCTTCGAGATAACTTCATAAAAATGGTCAGCAGAAATTATCAACATCCATTTGTATAAATTCTCCTTCGAGATAACTTCATATACATTTTCATGAGAAGCCATCTGCACATCCATTTGTGTAAGTTAGGCACTTTTAAACACCCTACTCGGACTTAGCACATTTGGGCATTTGTTGTCATTAAAAGAACACCACATGATTTAACCGCATGTGTGCTTATAGTTTAGAAATAGGTATGTGTTACTCATGCCAAAGCAGAGTCTTTGAGCAAGTGAACCAAAAATACTTTCCATAATGTACTGAAAGAATCATTAAATTTGTAAACACTTTCTTCCATTCTTTTGCAGCAATGAAGGAGTCTGCTAAAGATACGTATTTCCCAACACTTAATTGACAGAAGCTAGCAGCATGTTCAGTGTTGAGGACCTTCTAATTTCTCATGGGTACAAACTGCCAACGAATACACCTGATCCTTATGAGAACAAAAGCGATGGATGCCACTACGAAATTTCACAGAAGCGAGAGGGGCGTGGAACATTAAATGGCTATGAGACAAATAACGGAGTTCACAGCCTCAACAAGAATTCATTGGTGAAAGGCTACTACAGTGATAATGAAGACAAGCAGGGCAATCAAAAAAGGACGACTAACACAACAAACTTTACTAAGGCCGAAGGATGTGCTTCTACTCTGCTTAGTTCAGTTGTGGGGTAAGTCAGCCTATGCTTTTTTATTTTTAGCTTTAGTTTTTTATTTCTAGTTTTAGCTATGTTCACTAAATAGTGTTTAGCTAGTCTAGAATGTGTATTGTTACCCACCACAAGATTGTTACTTAACAGCTCTTTCTTTGTGTAGGAACGCGCACCGTGTAAACCACGGTAGTCCTTGGCTGAAGAAGTTCTGAAATGTGCCACATGTGGTGAGAGAAGCGCTTACTCTGCTAGGGACATTGATTCTGTGATTGCTGAAATAATCCCATCTTTGCGGCAGCACTACTTTAGGATCATAGAAGCTGTGTGACTTCTCATGTTTGTAAAGCATGGCGGACTGTGCCATCAATACCTTTCTTTCTCAGAAAAAATGTCTGAGTAAGAGTTGGTCAACTGTACTTGCAGTGGATCAACTGCAGCTGGGGTGGTGGAGGTACGCAACCAATTCACGACACCCGATGGCCTCTGCCACTCAGAGCTGATTATATTCTTGATTTCATTTTTGCATAATGCTACTATATTGCTTGTGTCCTTTAATTGGTAACTGCCTTGGTTGTAACCAAGCTTTTATTATGTACTTTAATTAGTATTTGTTCGTAATGGAGCACGTTAGATGGGGATGAAGCACCCATTTAACCTGCAGCATATTTATGTAAAAGAATATATGCAACATCTGTTAGGACGGAACACACCACATCTATTACAGAATAATTATGCATGTTGAGAAGAATATAAAGCAGGGTGGACAGGACACAGAAAAATATTGTGAATTAAATCAACCCCATCTTAGCAGCAGCTCGATTGTCAATCAGACTATTTCTATGACAGCGTTTTTACATATGGAGTAAAGTCCGTGTGTGTTCACTTAGGAGGAGTCATTTTGTGTCAATTTGGCTGGGTGCTCCTGAAAGGCAGATTTAATTATTTTCCATTACACACGAGTCCAGACTGTGGGCCAAATGTGTCAAACCTTTTTTGAGGTCGCAAGTGGCCCAATTTGCAGAATCAGGCCGTTTGCGACTGCTCAAGCTTTTTTAAATGTACAAAAGCCAATGTCTAATTAGGTAACCTGTTATTTAACCACAATTTGGGTTTGTGATTTGGTATTTGGAAGGGGCATGTTTAGGGCGTCCCTTCCTAATGCTGATTGGTAGTGGTATGTGTGAATGTTTTGCAACCAAATTATGGTTGCAAAGTATTCATTTTTTACTGACACCTTAGAGGAGGTGGTAACAATTTGCAAATGGGAAAGGGTCCTGATAGGACCTCTTCCCTTTTGTGAATGTTGATACAAATATTTTTTTTAAGCAGGAAGTGGTCCCACGTACCACTGCCTACTCTTAAAAAATGAAACTTTAAGGAAAACTTGCTACATAAAAAAAAGTTGCTTTATTAAAACGCAATCACATACATAGCGGTCTGCTGACCCCAGCAAGCCACTATCCCTGCGATAGCTGCAATTCCTAATGAGTCGCAAACTGCGACCTACCTCATTAATATTCATGAGGTAGGTCGATTTGCTTGCGCCCCACTAGGAATCGCTAAATGAAACTCAATGTGTTTCATACATTTGGAATAGTAATTATCAGCCAACATCGCGTGCTAAACAAACCAAACAGTAGAATGGGGCAATGAGGCCAGTTACTTCTTTAATCCTGGACATTTTCTCTGTAACAGGGCAGGTCCAATAAATATGAAATATGTCCTTCCTGTCTTATACCAACCGTTTTATATACATCTCTATGTAACAAAAATGGCTGTCACTAAACCACTCAACAGCTGCACTCCTTCCTGGTGACCCTCTTTTAGCAGCTTTCTGATTCTGATTCTGCTTTACAAAAACCGGCTGCGCCACTATAGGCTGTTGTTGAAGCAAGCTAAAACGAACTACTTGAGCAGCGGTGTTCAAAAACTTCAAACTCCTCTAAGTAGTTATTTAAAAATATGAGGGAGACTTATCATCCTTTGTCTATATCAACTACTAAATTAACTTTTTCAAAATAAGAGTATGAGATTTTTTAAATAGCTTTTTATTAAAGTTTTTGAAATTCTGAGTATGAGTCATCTCTGTCCACTGTTAGGCAGCCAATGCTAAAACATTGAAGTGCACCAAGATTCATGAAGAGATCTTCTTTTTCTGTCTTTCTGTGCCCGTTTTCTGTCTTCTTTCTAGCCTCCTCACTCTATCTCTATTGTCACTGTCTTTATTGTGCCAGTAATCGTACCTGTGTCCTCTGTGTTATTTAGCCGTCTTCTGTCTCCGTGCCCCTTTGCCCTCCGTGCCCTTCCTGCCGCTGCTGCCCCCGCGGCCCCTCCCCCCCTGCCGGTTCCCGCTTCCCGCCTCCCAGCTGCGCTTCCCTCCCCCCTCCCCTACTTAATGACGGCCGCTGCGAGGGAGTGTGAGCAAGACCTCTGACCTCCTGGTCAGTGACCTGCTCTCCCCCCGCAGCTCCCCTGTTAAGTGCCACCGCTCCGGGCACTGTGCTCTGCTCGCTCAGGTAGGTGTTTGAGGCCCTCCTCCTCCCGCAGGCTCCTGCCTGCACCTCATCCCTTGTGGTCCAGTGGGAGAGCCTTGCTCTTCTGCTGGCCGCTGTTGTCTGTGTCTGTCTTTGTGCTGTTTTTCTGTCTTTCTGTGCCCGTGTCGGTCTTTGTGCTATTTTTCTGTCTTTCTGTCCTTCTGTGCCCGTTTTTCTTCCAGCCTCCTCACTGTATCTCTATTGTGCCTTTTGCTGTTTTTCTGTCTTTCTGTGCCCGTTTTCTGTCTTCTTTCTAGCCTCCTCACTCTATCTCTATTGTACCTGTCTTTTTTGTGCCAGTAATTGTACCTGTGTCCTCTGTGTTATTTAGCAGTTTTCTGTCTCCGTGCCCGTTTGCCTTCCGTGCCCTTCCCGCCGCTGCTGCCCGCGGCCCCTCCCCTGCCCTCCTTGCACTGAACCCCAGAAGGAACGACAGCTGCCAGCGAGCGACGCCGAACACCACCCACGGCCAGTTCTCCTGCCGACACTGCTGACAATCCTTCACCAACGACAGCCCCCCCACGACCGCTGAACCCACGCCGGACGCCCGTACCACCGAAGCCCTGACGTGCATCCTTCTCAACATGCGCTCCTTACACAGACACGCTGTAGAGATCTGGGACCTGCTCGACACCCTCTCGCCAGACGTCCCCTTCTTCACGGAAACATGGACCAACGCCACCTCCGCCCCCGACATCGCCAAGGCCATCCCCGACGGATACAAGATCCAGAGAAAGGACCGCCCCACCGCCCAGGAGGAGGACTCGCCATCGCGCACAAGAGCTCCCTCTGACTCTCCACCTCCAGCACGAGCGACCCCCTCTCCAACACAGAGCACCTCCACTTCCAGATCAGCCCCAGAACCACGCTGCGCGGGACCCTCGCCTACAGACCCCCTGGGCCTCGCGCCTCTTCCGCCACCACCATTGCCGACCTCGTCGCACCCGACGCCATTGCCTCCACGGACTACATTCTCATCGGAGACCTGAACTTCCACCTCGACAACCGCAGCAACCCCGACTCCACCACCCTCCTGGACAACCTCGCCAACCTCGGACTAAAGCAGCTCGTCACCACCCCCACCCACAAAGCCGGACACATCCTCGACCCCATCTTCGCAGGAGGGACAAACATCCACTTCAGCCACACCACGCAGCCCCTCTGAACAGACCACCACTGTGTACACTTCACCTTCAACAGCACCACGGCACCCAAGCCCCCACCCCCCGGGCCCGCCACATAGGAACTGGAGCAAGGTCACAGAGGAACACCTCAACACTACCCTCCTCCACGACCACCCCCTCCGCCACGACCGACGCCAACTCTGCAGCCAAAGAACTACACCGCTGGATCACCAGCTGCGCGGACAAGCTCGCACCCCTCCGCCACCCCGTCAGACAACGCCCCCTGAAGGCCGCCTGGTTCACCACCGACCTCCAAGAAGCCAGGCGCTCCTGCAGACGCCTCGAGAAACTCTGGAGGAACAGGAAAACCACTGAAGACCAGAACACCTACAGGAACGCCATGACTGAATACCATCAGCGCATAAGATCCACCAAGAGGACCTTTATCAAGAACAAAATCAACACCAACGCCAGTAACGCAATAGAAGTCTTCGACGTCATACTGCAGTTCACGAAACCCCCCAGCAAAGCCACGGATATCACACCATCCCAGGACCTCTGCAACAAACTCCGCTCCTACTTCCACCTGAAAATCAAGGCCCTCTACGACAACTTCAGCGAACAGACTCCAGACACCACCCTCCTCTCCACCACCGACAACCAGCCCACCATCACCACCTGGAAACTGGCTACCACCGAAGACACCACCACGACCATGAAGAACACCCACTCAGGAGCCCCCACGGACCCCTGCCCGCTGCACATCTACCACAGAGCCGCCGCCGCCATAGCACCCGAACTATGCCGGACCATTAACACCTCCTTCGAATCCGGCATTTTCCCCGACGACTGGAAGCGGGCAGAGGTCAAGCCCTTCCTCAAAAAACTCTCAGCTGACCCGACGGACCTGAAAAACTACCGGCCCATCTCTCTCCTTCCCTTCGCAGCCAAAGTCACTGAGAGATTCGTCAGCGCCGAGCTGACCACCTTCATCGAAGAGAACGCCATCCTCGACTCCTCCCAGTCCGGATTCCGCAGCAACCACAGCACCGAGACCGCCCTCCTTTCCGCCACCGATGACATCCGCATGCTACTTGACCAGGGCCACACTGCGGCCCTCATCCTACTAGACCTCTCCGCAGCCTTCGACACCGTCACCCACCGTACTCTCGCTGCCAGACTCCACGACGCCGGCATACGGAGAACCGCCCTCGACTGGATCCGCTCCTTTCTCACTGGCAGAACCCAAAGGATCAGACTCCCACCCTTCCTCTCCGAACCCACAGAGATCAACTGCGGAGTACCCCAAGGATCCTCGCTCAGCTCCACGCTCTTCAACATCTACATGGCCCCCTCGCCGCCATCGTTAGACAGCATGGGCTCAGCATAGTATCCTACGCCGACGACACCCAGCTCATCCTCTCCCTCACGAAGAACCCCGAAGACACCAGACTCAGCTTCCAAGAAGGAATGAAAGACGTCGCAGCCTGGATGAACAACAGCTGCCTTAAGCTCAACTCGGAGAAGACAGAGGTCCTCGTCCTTGGACCCTCCTCCACCGCCTTGGACAACACCTGGTGGCCTTCCGCCCTTGGAAACCCACCCACTCCAGCAGACCACGCCCGAAACCTCGGCATCATTCTAGACTCCTCCCTCACCATGACCCGCCAGATCAACGCCGTCGCCTCCACCTGCTTCAACTCCCTCCGCGTCCTCCGCAAGACCTTCAAGTGGATCCCCCCGAATGCAGAAAGACAGTCACCCATGCACTCATAACCAGCAGACTGGACTACGGTAACGCCCTCTACGCCGGAATCAACAAAACCCTGTTACACAAGCTCCAAAACATCCAGAACACCGCAGCCAGACTCGTCCTCGGAACCCCACGACATGAGCACATGACCCAGCACCTACGAGACCTCCACTGGCTCCCCATCGAGAAGAGAGTAACCTTCAAGCTATTCACCCACGCCTACAAATCCCTCCACAACATCGGACCCAAATACCTCAACGAAAGAGTCTCCTTCCACGTACCCAAAAGGAACCTCCGCTCCGCCGACCTCGCCCTGGCAGAGACCCCACGCATCCGCAGAACCAGAGCAGGTGGAAGAGCCTTCTCCTACATCGCAGCAAAGACCTGGAACGAGCTCCCAGTCAACATCAGACGCTCCCGCACTCTGCACACCTTCAGGAAGAGCCTCAAGACCTGGCTCTTCGACTGATCCAGAGCTGCACCCCCACCCCCCCAGCTCCTTGAGACCCTCACGGGTGAGTAGTGCGCTTTAAAAACCCCTGATTGATTGATTGATCTATTCTGTGCGAGCGCCAACAGGATCCCTTTGAATCTTTCCACTTACTCCTAGAAAAGTTGTTTGCCTCAACAGATCAGAACAACCAGTCTCTACAGTTTTCTTGAGTTCTCTACGCCTCTCGTTCTAGCTTTTCTACATGGGTTAAAATTTCCGCAGAGGACCCATTTCTTGTTACCAACTGGGACTGATTACACGTGCCCCATTAAATTGTGGTCCCTACTAAAACACCTGTTTGTGCAGGGATCGGAATTATAAGTGGTGCAGTAAAGTTTGCACTTTATGTTACATTTTGGCAGGTCAAACCTGCCATAATGTAAAAGGTGAAAGGGACCCAGTATGTTCCAGGACGTGGATTCTGGTACGGTAATTCCCCATTGAAGGTACGTTAAATACTCACTAGTTCCCTAGGGCATTCATATTCACACCCATATATTCTGTGGACTCAGTCATGTTTCTGGCCTAAACTAAAATTCAGAATTCTTTGTTTCAGGTACCATACTTTGTTAAAAGAACCGTTCTTCTCCTGTTATTAAAAAGCTCACATTAGATTATAAGGATCCTGATAATGTAAAGCCTATATCGTTGCCTCCTACAGCATCCAAGGTAGTCAAGAAGGTTGCCCCTATGCGACATAGAGAGAATCGGGTTTTAGACCACCTAGGGGAACACAATCCGTCCAAGCAACTGTACTTGAGAATTTTTTGTTGATCATTTTATGCAGGTGGTGAGGCTGCCTTGGCTCTTTTCGATATATTTGCGGCCTTCGACAGAGCTGACCATAACATATTGATCCGCTGACTTGCATCTGCAGACATTTTGTTATGCTGGACTGCTTTCACTCCTTTATTAATCACTGGATCCTGTTCAATGGCTATGCCCAGCATGTTGCTCTTCTCATCCGCTAACATCGCTTTATTATAAACCCAGACTAATTAGATCAAAGTCAAATTGGCATGGTATGATGGCATGGTTTTTAAATGGCTGTTTATAAATTGATGCCAAAGAACTTCCTTAAATTAAATTCCACTAAGACAGGTGGATTGGTCGATAGGTGACACCAGGGACCTCTAGATTTCAACAGTTTGGCCACCTAAACTGGGCTATGTTGTGGTAGTTTTCATTTCAGTAACATATCTGGGATTCATACTTGATTTTACCTGTGACACAAGTGAATTTGGTGATTGTCAACCTGTTGTTGCTATTAATTGCCAGCAAGAAGGCTCAGTGAGTGAATGTTTGCCACTGGTATCTTCAGTGATCACAAGCTCACAGTTATGAATCCCCGAAACACAGGCTCCGACTTTCATCATTCAGAGGTCCGTGAATGGAGCACCATTGAATTGCTTAACGAGGAATTATATTATCTGTCGTTGCTGAAAAAGATCTTTGTTTTTATTGTACCTCAACAAACTCTATTGTTGCCAGTTTGCACATTACAGCCTGAATTGACCATTGTAGAAGCTCCTTGCTTCAGGCTAGTGGTAATGTATATATAACAAACCTCCAAATGCCCCAGAACTCAGTTGTCTGCTTTGTATGGGCTTTAAGAAAATGTATCAAGCTTCATAGGAGCGCTGAAAACTCCAGTGGAGTCCCATCAACATTAATTTTACGGTCTGCTATATTTCTCACAACAGTTCTACTAATGCAATCCTTCGTAGTTAGCTGCAAAACCTTGGGCATTACAATCCAAGTTGCTCATTATGTTCTGCATTGAGTGCTCTCCTCTCATTTCAACACATAGACCGTGTTAGAGGCTTTTCTCTTTGTCATTATTCGCACATTGTCTTTCCAAATGGACATTAGAAAGACCTCAATAACCCCAGAGTCATAAATCTCTTCCCTGTGGAGTGGATTGTTTCAGATGTTTCCCTCACAAAATGTATGGGTACTATGGGTTCATGTGTGCTCTACAAGGTCTGAGTTATCTGCAGGAAAATATATTTATTTGTAGTTTTTTTGCATTTTTAAGTAACATCTCTAATAAAATCAATTCTGATCTTAAGTCTGCAAATCAAGTCACAGTTTTGCATGGGGTTTGAAACCTTTCCACGCATAAATCAGATTAAGTCATGGAATTTGTTTTAAAGAATTAGACTTTACCTACGTTAGAGTAGCTTCATTGAAGGTCTTACTTCATGTACTTCGTCATCTCACAGTTATTTTAGAACTTACTGTTCACAAAGTTGCCAGTAAAAAGTTCCCCTTTACCAAACCATGATTTTAGTTTTTGTCTCAGTAGTTTGCCTTGTAGTAAAAAAGCCTACTGTAGTTAATATAGAAAAGGGCTGTCAGCATGTTGCTAGGCATACCGTGCAACCAGTTCCTACGCAAGCTGCAATCTGTATCTCACATACCATGAAGTTCATGTGCACCAATGTCCAGGGTTGGATTGGGATCACAAATTGGCCTGGGCACCCTAAAAAAAGTTCCCCGCATTTGCTGATTGCGTCTTTTCTCAAAACACTGCTTTAGTGTTATAAAAAGGAGTGGGGTTTCTATTAAAGAGGCATGTTTTCTTAACATCACTGAGATTTAAAAAAATGCAAACGTTGCCAGGACTCTGTACACAGATTAGATTACAATGGGGAACCACACCTGAATAAAAGTGAGGCCACTTCCGCTCAGACCCCCTGCCCCGGCTCAATCTGCATACATTCATTAATGGGCCGGCCCAACGAGAGACTGGGAATGAGACCTCCGTCCTGTTTGTAAAAGGGAGGTAATAGAGGCCCATCTGCCTCCAGAAAGGCCACTCAGACCCCCACTGGGCCGCTGGCGGCATTTGAAGTGCACAGACAGCCCATATTGGCCACCTCGCTGGCCAAAAAAGCGGCCCACAGCTGGTACTCAGACTCCGGCTCTTCGCCCATTGCCCAAGTGCCAATCCATCACTGCCAATGCCTGTACTGGCAAAAGCAAACCAATTCACCCATCAGTGCCTCCATTGTCCCTGCCTCCCAACCATCCCAGAACACCTGATGGCTGCTCGCACCTCCCCTCTCACGTTTTGCACAAGGTCCCCACGGACACCTCAGTCAGGCGCTTCTCTTATGTCCCTATCTTAACCCCACACTCCCGCTTTATTACTGCTCTTGGGCCCCCGGGCCCCGCCAGGCACTTGCACCATCTCTCCCACCCCTTCACTGAACCTTTGCCTCATTCTCTCCTCCCCATCTCGCGTTTCCTTTGAAGCCTGCATTGCCCCAGCCTCGCCACATATTGCTACATGCTCCACTCATCCCCTTCACCCCTCTGCTACTACCTCTGGCTCCTGCTCTTCCGTTCTCAAGCCCCCCCGGGTGCTCCCCCTATCCCTCCTGGTAACCTAGATCAGGAGAGAAGAGATAGGTCTGCAGGAGCACCTGCAAGAGTCTGAAAGAAAATAATTAAAAAAATATTATTTCTGCACTTTGTTTGCTCAAGTGTGCGTGTGCTTGTTTGTTGTCACTCCTCTGTGTGTGCATGTGCACGTGTGCTTTAATGTGTGCACCAATATCTGTGTCCGCTCGAGTGCATGTCTGGGTTTGTGCGAGTGTGTATATGTGTGTGCCTGAAAGTGTGCGGTGAGGAGCAAGTGTTTTACCCACTGCCTTAGCCTGTGATATGCTGACCTTGCCGCAATGACAGTAATTCCTGGTAACCCAACGGCCCTGGCACAGTGCTTGTATTCCGAGGCGCATGACATGCTGGCACTGGCAGACTGACGATAATTCCTGGTAAAATGTAGGCCCTGCTCCAATGTTGGTAATGCCTGGCATCGTGCTGGCCCTGATACATTGGTGGTAATTCCTATCAACATGCCAGTCCTCGCACAGTGGTGGTAAACCTTGGCAGCATGCTCACCCTGGTACATTGCTGGTTCCTGCACAGCAGTGGTAATCCCTGGCAACATGGTAGCCTTGGCTTTAATTGTAAAAATTTCTGGTAAAATGCAGACCTGGGCGGAGTGATTGCAATCCGTGGTGCTATGCTGGTCCTGGCACAGTTGTTGTAATCCCTGGCCACATGCTAGCCCTGGCACAGTGGTGATACTCTCAGGCAGCATGCTGGCCCTGGCACAGTGGTGATACTCTCAGGCAGCATGCTGGCCCTGGCACAGTGGTGATACTCTCAGGCAGCATGCTGGCCCTGGCACAGTGGTGATACTCTCAGGCAGCATGCTGGCCCTGACACAGTGGTGATACTCTCAGGCAGCATGCTGGCCCTGACACAGTGGTGGTAATCTCAGGCAGCATGCTGGCCCTGGCACAGTGGTGGTAATCTCAGGCAGCATGCTGGCCCTGGCATAGTGGTGATACTCTCAGGCAGCATGCTGGCCCTGACACAGTGGTGATACTCTCAGGCAGCATGCTGGCCCTGACACAGTGGTGATACTCTCAGGCAGCATGCTGGCCCTGACACAGTGGTGATACTCTCAGGCAGCATGCTGGCCGTGGCACAGTGGTGGTAATCTCAGGCAGCATGCTGGCCCTGGCACAGTGGTGATACTCTCAGGCAGCATTCTGGCCCTGACACAGTGGTGATACTCTCAGGCAGCATGCTGGCCCTGACACAGTGGTGGTAATCTCAGGCAGCATGCTGGCCCTGACACAGTGGTGGTACTCTCAGGCAGCATGCTGGCCCTGACACAGTGGTGATACTCTCAGGCAGCATGCTGGCCGTGGCACAGTGGTGATACTCTCAGGCAGCATGCTGGCCGTGGCACAGTGGTGGTAATCTCAGGCAGCATGCTGGCCCTGACACAGTGGTGATACTCTCAGGCAGCATGCTGGCCCTGACACAGTGGTGGTAATCTCAGGCAGCATGCTGGCCCTGACACAGTGGTGGTACTCTCAGGCAGCATGCTGGCCCTGGCACAGTGGTGATACTCTCAGGCAGCATGCTGGCCCTGGCACAGTGGTGATACTCTCAGGCAGCATGCTGGCCCTGGCACAGTGGTGATACTCTCAGGCAGCATGCTGGCCCTGACACAGTGGTGATACTCTCAGGCAGCATGCTGGCCCTGACACAGTGGTGGTAATCTCAGGCAGCATGCTGGCCCTGACACAGTGGTGGTAATCTCAGGCAGCATGCTGGCCCTGGCACAGTGGTGGTAATCTCAGGCAGCATGCTGGCCCTGGCACAGTGGTGGTAATCTCAGGCAGCATGCTGGCCCTGGCACAGTGGTGATACTCTCAGGCAGCATGCTGGCCCTGACACAGTGGTGATACTCTCAGGCAGCATGCTGGCCCTGACACAGTGGTGATACTCTGAGGCAGCATGCTGGCCCTGGCACAGTGGTGGTAATCTCAGGCAGCATGCTGGCCCTGGCACAGTGGTGATACTCTCAGGCAGCATGCTGGCCCTGACACAGTGGTGATACTCTCAGGCAGCATGCTGGCCCTGACACAGTGGTGATACTCTCAGGCAGCATGCTGGCCCTGGCACAGTTGTTGTAATCCCTGGCCACATGCTAGCCCTGGCACAGTGGTGGTAATCTCAGGCAGCATGCTGGCCCTGGCACAGTGGTGGTACTCTCAGGCAGCATGCTGGCCCTGGCACAGTGGTGATACTCTCAGGCAGCATGCTGGCCCTGACACAGTGGTGATAATCTCAGGCAGCATGCTGGCCCTGGCACAGTGGTGGTAATCTCAGGCAGCATGCTGGCCCTGGCACAGTGGTGGTAATCTCAGGCAGCATGCTGGCCCTGGCACAGTGGTGGTAATCTCAGGCAGCATGCTGGCCCTGGCACAGTGGTGATACTCTCAGGCAGCATGCTGGCCCTGACACAGTGGTGGTAATCTCAGGCAGCATGCTGGCCATGACACAGTGGTGATACTCTCAGGCAGCATGCTGGCCCTGACACAGTGGTGGTAATCTCAGGCAGCATGCTGGCCCTGGCACAGTGGTGATACTCTCAGGCAGCATGCTGGCCCTGACACAGTGGTGGTAATCTCAGGCAGCATGCTGGCCCTGGCACAGTGGTGATAATCTCAGGCAGCATGCTGGCCCTGGCACAGTGGTGATACTCTCAGGCAGCATGCTGGCCCTGACACAGTGGTGGTAATCTCAGGCAGCATGCTGGCCCTGACACAGTGGTGGTAATCTCAGGCAGCATGCTGGCCCTGACACAGTGGTGGTAATCTCTTTCGTATTATGGGCAGCAATGTTATGATGGTGCCAAAGCACAGATGTAGCGTGCAGACCGGTTTAGAGAAGATAAGAATCTGTGCCATTGAACGTATGTAACACGTGTTATTGTACATGCTCAGTCAACCTCTCCAAAGCCCAAGACAAAAATGCTTTTTGGTTAGCAGGTTGGACACTGCAAAACCTATTTCATTTGCAAATGTTTGTTAAAATGTTAAGTGTCCGGGCATTGATAACTTTTGGTGCAGTTTTATCAATTTTAACACGTTTCATTCAATGGATTTAGAAAGGGTGTAGTAGAACAGAGTGAATAATGAAATACATATTTTCCTATGTGGGAGGTTTTGTACAGTTTGGTGCCTTTCCGTTCATAACACACCCAGGAAAGAACAGCACAAAATGTTCTTGGAAAATGCAAGTTGTTTTGCAACATTTTGCCCAATGCAAGATTTTGCCTTATCTGTGGATAAGCGTACTGGCCAAGATCCCGTTGGGAATAAAGATTCAAACCATTCACTGAGTCAGGAAACAGGTTCTGCTACTGCTAAAAATGCCTGAGCAGTTAATCTATGCATTGAAATATATTTGGTTTCGTTCGATGTATTAATATCAAATAAGTAGCTTGTTGTTTAATTCCCGAGGAAGCACACAAAAGAAGGACTTCATTATTGTTATTCTGATCGTTAAGAAAGTAGTGTACATTTTTAATAGTATTTAAATCATGTTCATATATGGCCAACCGGTAGCATGAGCACTTTCACTGATATGTTTTAATAACAACTATATAATGCATGGAATTCTACAATATATGTATAAACATTTCTCTCTAATTTTCCTATTACAGTCTAGTTGTGACCTCACTAGTTACCGATGAGGTTGCTACTCTACTGTAATTAGGTACTACAGCAGGGAAAGAGTAGAACGAGCTTTTTAGCTATTCTGAGCTACTTTCCTATGAAAATGAACAGTCATTAACCCCTTCGCTGCTAGGCCTTTCCCACCCCTGTGGGCCTTTTTTGGGCTATTTGGGGTAGTTCACGCTTAGGCCTCGGTAACGTTTTGACCACATAAGGTATCCACGCCAAATTTGCGTCCTTTTCTTCCAACATCATGGGGATTCTAAAGGTACCCAGAGTTTGTGGATTCCCCTGGAGGGGACCCAGAAATTAGCCAAAGTACAGTCACCTCAAATTTAGCTGAAAAAACCCACATTTTCCACATATTTATGTGTGGAATCACCGTGCCGGCACAAATGTCCTACCCCACAGCGTTCCCCTCAGTCTCCCGAGTAAAATGATACCTCACTTGTGTGGGTGGGGCAAGGACCTGTGACTGGGAAGAGCCAAAAACATAGGGATTAAGGGTATAGCACCGAGAATTCTAAGCGCTACATTTTTTTAAAACTAAGTTTTTAGCCAATTCTGCATTGGACACCCACACAAGTGAGGTATCATTTTACTCAGGAGACTGAGGGGAATGCTGTGGGGTAGGACATTTGTGCCGGCACGGTGATCCCGCACAAAAATATGTGGAAAATTTTGTTTTTTTCAGCTAAATTTGAGGTTTGCAGGGGATTCTGGGTAGGAAAACATTGGGGGATCCGCACAAGCCATACCTCGCTGGACTCCCCCGGGTGTCTAGTTTTCAGAAATGTGTGGGTTTGGTAGTTTCCCAAGATGGCCGCCGAGCCCGGGGCAAAAAACCCAGGTGACCCCCCTTGCAAAACCAGGTTGTTTTGTGATAGATAATTTTGATGTCTCTGCAATACGTTTTGGGCCCTTGTCAATATAGAACTAATGATGGATCATTCGTTCGCTCATAATATTGTCCAAAATTAGAATTGTATGAAGGCTGGATGGTCCTTCACTGTTCACTTTGTTTTCAAACGAATCTACTGAAGCTTACTTCCCATGGTACATTGCAGATCTACTTTTCATGGAAAATATACCCTACCCAAGGAGTACGTTTGTATTCCCAGCGAGCCACGTTCCAAGGACTCCGTTCACCCCAAAGAGCAGCACCTTTGATCATCACTGACCCACTCCAGTATGGATGATCCCATTTACCTTTAAATGATTAGCCCCTGTTGCAGGATCTCAGTTTTTCCTCAGTAATGAAAGATCACATCTGATCAGAACCCTGTTAAAGGTTTCAGAGCTCTGCTCCTCAGTTTCAGTTCACTTGGAAAGTGGTGCATTAAAAAACAAAGTGCCAGTAGCCTGCTGTCAATACCCAGATGTTAGACTATGAACCAGTCCTGATTGCAATTGTTCTTGGTCTCTCAGGCACTGGAGCATACAAGGTAACACGTGAAGCCGGTCCCCTGAGGCCCTTATTTGTAGGCAACAGTTACACTGCCTTGTTCAGAATAAGGCACCATACAAACATAGGTGCCTTAAAGGGTCAGCTGCCTGCTACACCGCTAATAGCACTGCTAAGATGTGTAGAGAAAATACCCTAGACCTGCTGCCGGTTTATTGCGCTGACCTTGCTTCTGGAAAAGCAGAGAGCGGCAATGCGGTGGCTAAAAGGCCAACTACATCATTGAGAGACTGGAAGTAGGATATGGTCTACTGCAAGAGAATGACGGACCTGGTATGAAAATCTGACCACGTGACCTCTGGGACCCTCTCAGGGTGGATCTTCTGTCAAAGGATAAACTGGGGCCTTCTCGAATGGTGAGTTTGGCGAGGGAGCTGAACAGAATATGGAACAGCATTAGGAACGAAAAGAGAGAATAAATTGGATTAAGTCTCTCTTAAAAACGAATGTGATCCTGCAATCAGAGATGGAAAGATTATCAATGTCTTAGAAATCTGACTCCTGAAATATTTGTCCAGTGAATACCTTGAAATAGATTACTGCAATTTCTTCTACTTAGCAATCCAGTGGAATCTCCTTGCCCTTAGAAAAATTCTGAAAATAAATCACTTCCCTCCCAATTTAAACACATGAATTAAGAAGCAGGGCCCTATTCTTTATTGTTTCTGATTTTCTTCATATCTCCCATATTCTGAAGTTGTTCAGCTGTAATGGAGCATGCCCGGCATCTGAAATTATACAGCACCACTAAAGCAAAGCGTTAAATGTATAAACAAAATGAATGAACAATGGTTGTATCCTTGCCTATTCCTTTTTGGATTTCTTTATTTGAAGCACTGCAGTCGATGTGCTCAGCACTGTTGAAAAACTGACCGAGAAGAGAAGCCAATCGAGGAGCTAGGATGTCTTTTTGCAGTACTAACTTTGCAGGTCATTTTCTTGCCGCGGGCTGGTTGGGCATACCAGTGGAGTTTTGTTAAGATCTGGGTGATGTGGTTTCCAGGGATTTGTGATCAGGTTGGTCGGGATGTGTAAGTCCGCCTTCAGCATACGTATTCACTATGTATGCTCCTGCGGCCAGAGCTAGCCTGGTGTCTGGGAAGCCGCTATGCTGGGCATTCCCTCAAGTGATGTGTGACTAATGTGGGGACTGGTTGAGGGTGGAAGTAGCCTGAAGGTGGCTGGTACGTGAAGGACACTATTCAAAGGAGATTAATTTTGCCCCAGATGCCTGGGCCTTTGTTTTTACATGGTCTCTTATAATGTTTGTTGTCTGTGTGAATATCTAATGTCAAAATATCGCAGGTTATATAGTTTTATCATTTGTCCTTTGAGGTCCCTGATTATTAACCTATGTCTTGTTGCTCTAATGGAAAGATTAAAGAGACGATGCAGATTTTCCAATCACTGTGAAGTGCTGTACTTTTCAAGCAGTCACTTTTTTACTCTTTTGTGCCTGTATGTTCATTCTGCTATGTTATTCTGTTGCCTTTCCAGCAAAATTACTCATTTCAGTCCGGTATGCATAGGGTCATTGTCAGTACATCCCGTGTACAGAAAGAATTCACTACGGAATAAAATCCAACCTTAAAAATCTATCCTTTCTTTGAGAGGGCGGGGAGCGTGACTCGGTTTCTGACGCACGCTGATGGAACCGGAGAAGTTACGCAGTTCTTCCATTTCGCTGTAAAATGTGAATGACCTCCTGCAAGAAATGCTGAGCAGTGTGAATTCCACCCAGCTGCTGGCTCAGTGAGCCTCAACATTAGCGGATGCTGCTCCTTTGACAAAGCAAGCACGAGGAAGTGCGGGAGCGCAGGCTTGGAGGAGGCCAGCACAGGCCCTCACAGAAAGGAACCTGTATTTTCTGGATTCATTTACATGTTGGAAATGTTCTCTTTATGCATTTTATATGAAATGTTTTAAGGCTCATGAATTAGGATATTGTTGTAGCGGGCAGGCTGGAAATAACAAAATCTACTCAAATTATTTGTTTCTATACCCACAACCTTGTAGATAAATACCAAATCGCATCCCAACCGTGTATCACTACCTCCTCCGTCTTCCTGTTCGCAGTTCTTACAGAGCGAGCCCTGTCTCGTTCCATAGACATCTTTTATCTACGCTTAAAGTGCTCATCCTTGAGCATGGTTTCATGCTTTTATATCTCCCTGCTTTGCTCTAGCCAGAGCCTAATAGTTTTATAACTGGCAACATGGTTTCACTCTAGAAGGCCCAGCTATCCTTTCAATATTACATTTTTGGCTTGAATAGAACTGCTTCAACCAGCCAGGGAACTCAAAAAGCGTTCTGAGAAGGGCAAGCCCACTGATAGTCTCTGCCTGCCTCTCCTTCTGAGTTAGAAGAGAAACCGGCAGTGGCTTCTTTCAGTCTGCTTTCGGTCGGCATGATTCAAGAAATAATTTATAAGGCATTATTCTGCAGCTCTTCAGAATAAGAGGGGCAACCAGTTCCAAAACAGGCTAGGGAGAGCTTGCCTCTTGAACAGTGGCGGCTTCTCCACTATGGCGGAGGAGGCGCCGCCCCACTGCTTTTAAGCAGTGCGAAGAAGCATAAAATGATAATAACTTTAAGTTATCATTTTATGCTTTGTGCTGCTTTGCAGGTGGGTGGGCTGCTCTGCTTTTGGAGCAGGGCAGGGGAGGAGTGGTTTGCCCACTCCTAAGTGCGCAATGACTGTTTGGTCTGCCCTCTCGAGCCGCCCAAACCAGACATGCACACTTTCCCCATTCTCCATGCAGGCTGCATTACAGCCTGCGTGGAGAACAAGCCCAGGCCCCCATTCCCTGGTTGAGCGCTGAACCAGGACAGTCAAAACCAATCACAATGCTGCATTGCAGCGTTGTGATTGGTCAGGGGAGACTCGGTGCCCACCATTCACAACGCTGCATTGCACCGTTGTGATTGGTCAGTGGGGCCTGTCTGTGCTTCTGTCTGAGATGGAGGAGAGCAGGAGCAGAGACGTGGGAACCAGCGTAATGGTACGTTTAAAAAAAAAAAAAGTTTTTGTTTTTAATATGTGCAACCCCCTCCCCACACAACCCTCCCCACGACTCATTTTGGCTGCCACTGCTGATGATACTGAGCCTGATGAGGAACAGGGCATTACAGGACACTATGTCCAAGGTTCAGATTTGAAGGAAGTAATGCAGCATATCAGATTAGATGTAGCCTTTCATGAGCCAGTCCAATAGGAAGGGGGTGATGACTTTTTCATGCTATATTTAAGAAAAGAGACAGAAAGTTTACTGTTACGCAAGGCAGTGTGCATAATTAGGGCGGGAGAGCAGAAAGACATGGTTCGCCTTGTGTTTCCCAGGTTTCTCTCACTTGGATAGTTTCAACAAGGAGTTTCCCTTTATTGTTAAAGTGGCCGAGGCCATGCAGGCCCTATTTCTGAAAAGTCCTGGGCTCCGTCCTTATCAGTTCTACCCCCTGTGCACCAAAAACCTAACCATCCTTCCTCGCAACAGGAAAATAAAGGTCCTGTAGGGGGTTGAGTCCAAAACTTTCTGGGTGTTTTGCGTTCTTTAGTAAATGACACATAGGTCCTTCAAACAATTGAGAATGCACACATGATTCAGTTCAGAAGGCTCTCTTCTACAAATCATCTGGAACCGGCAGCATCCTTGATGCTTGCTGAGGCAGGTACTCTAAGAGTGGATACATAATCTCTTTACAAAAAGAGCAGCCATAACTTTGCCCACACAAGAAAGACACTAGTGATGCTATTCAATTATTTGTTTAGAAAGCAGTCAGGGGAGTTAAGGTCGGTTTAGTACTTGAAAACAGTTGATGCATTTGTCCCTCGCTTAACATTCAAGATGGTTACTCTCCAGCCCATCCTCCCTTTAAAAGCTCCAAGAGATTTCCTAGTTTCGTTCAGAGACCACATCTGCACATTCCAGTGTATCCAGATTCTCAGAGATTCCTGCTTTTCTGCATTCTGGGATAGTACTATCAGTTCAACATATTAACATCTGGACTGACATTGGCCCCAGAATCCTCACAGAAGTGTTGATTCCGTGGATTTTTATCCCTCCATTCTTTGGGCATTCATGTTTTTTCATACCTGGATAATTGACTGACTAATCTGTACCTCCTCTCTTTCTAAGGCATGCAAGGAGGTCCAGCAAGCTTGCCACTTAGTGCAGTCTCATGGATTCATCATCAGCTGGAATAAATCTCAACGGTGCCCCATGCAATATTTAGTGAAAATGTATCTGCCCCAGCCAAGGAAACAGAAATTGCCATCTTTGCTGAGAACATTACTAGAGGAACCTTAAGTATCTGCCAGAGACTGGTTAAAGGTCCAGGAGGATATAGTGGCTTATCGGTCGGCAGTCCTGTGGTCTCTGGCTCACCTTCAGCCTCTTAATGGGATAACACCCCTTATCCCATTTCAGACCAATCTCACAGGTTTATGACACTTTTGAGTTCAGTTAATTGAGTTAACAGTATTACTCGCTCTCTCTGCTCCAAAGGTGTTGTCCAGAGACCACAGCAGACCGGGTTGGGAAGCAACGTTTGAGGATTCTGTGGTTCAGGGTCTTTGGTCTCCTGAGGAAGTTGTGAACTCCTCCAATTGGATGGATTAGCAACCATTTATCGAGCTTTGCTCCACTTCTGTCCATCTATTCTAGAACAGGCATCCAAGTAAGGGCAGACAATATGGTGTCCCGATCATATTTCAATCACCAGGAAAAGAGCTTTGTACCAAGACTGCCCAATGGTAAATATTCAGAGCTAGGGATGCCAGAGTGCAACCTTCTCTTTGTGATAGAAGTCTATCTCCTGATGAGGGAGAATGGGCCTGTAAACCACCCGAGTCAAGCTTTTTCATCATCAACAATGATGACTGTAAGCTCCACTCCTTTTCAGGAGATTCTGAAACAAACTCAGCTGGACATTTTTGCCACTGGAGAGAATGCTCTTCTTCTCAATTCCTTCTCTCTCAATCCCTCATTCAGAGCTCAAAGGTAAACAGCTCTTTCAGTTCAGTGGCCACAAGGCCTTTTCTATGTATTTCCTTCAGTTACTGTAATCCCCAAGGTATTAAGGAAAATTCTGGAGCATCAGGTCCTTGTACTGCTGATAGTCCCTTGTTGGTCCTTTTCTAACCCAGTTGTCAATCTAATCTCATTGGATCCTTCCCCCTATTCCATCCCTCTTGCAACTCCAATTCTTCAGTCCCTCAGTCATATTTGATTGTTGGCTTGAGGATTGAGAGGGTAACGTTGGAGGTTCAGGATTGCTCCTCTTAGGTTGATTTCTTTATCCAGCAATCTAGGCAATCTGAGACCTTAAAGTATATTCCCTTTATTGCCAGAATTATAAAATATGGTGTACCTCAAAGGGTTTCTCGGCTGCAAACCTGATCTGATCAGGATTATGGATTGTATCAGAGATGGCTTCCTGTTGGGTTTGGCTGTCTCGACTCTAAGGAGTCAATAGACAGTAATTAGAGCCTCTCAAAAATCTTATGTTCTTTCAATTGCTGAATTGGCCTCAGCCTTCTTAAAGAATTTCTTTCTTATGCATCTGTTGGTCGATTTCCCAGTACAACAATGGGGTCTTATCCTGGTTTTACAAGGTTTTCAAGGTGCCTTTTTCAAGCCTCTTTTGTCTGCAGACCTCCAATTTATTTTGGCTAAAGTTCTTTTCCTAGTCTCCATATATTCAGGTCATAGAGAAGGGATCCTGGGAGGCTTATAATTGTGATTTTAAGTCTTTTTATGCTTTTTTCCAGATACACCTGTTCTTATACCATCTCCAGATTTTCTTTCTATAATTCCTTTAGCCTTTCGCTGCTCCTAGGACATTGTTCCAGTATTGTTTCCTTATTCAGCTTTACTTTCTGATGAGCAACTGCATGAGAAGTTGATACTGCCCTCTCTATTTACTTGACTAAAACAGCTTCATTTCCAAAGACTCATTCATTGTTTGTTACTTATGGTGTTTCGGGTGAAGGTAAACGGCCTACTATTGTGACCCTAAGTTGTATCCAGTTTGCTGTAACCACGCCTTGTTAGGTAGAGTTGTCTGTTTGCCAGGTCCTATTCTGGGACAATTAACTAGGGGAGTTTCTGCCTTCTGGGCAACATTCAAAGCTGCTTTGAAAGACATTTGTAACACAGCTACTTGGTAACCCCCTCACACATTTATGGCACATGCTCAGTTTCAGGTGGGAGGTGTTTTTGAGCCGATTTTACTTCTCATGTGTTAGATGCTGTTAACTCCTATTTTGTTTTTCTTTTCCATTCATTAAAATTGCACTGAGTGGTGCAGCTATTGACTCTGATGGAACTTTATATGTGTAGGCCCAGTGTTCCCTTGCAATGGCTTTGGTATTTCCTCACTCTTTAAGGACTCGGATGAGGTAGACGCCAAGGGCGTAAAGGCCCTGTTACTTACCAGTAGTCTACATTACTCCAAGTCCTAGTTTTCTTTGTTCCAGTCCTTTATGGCCTACCCTACCTTACTTGAATGTTGGGGCCTATAAAGAGTTTGGCGTATCAGAAAGTTTTACTACTGACTTTTGCCTTTTTGGCTCTGAGCTCTGGGTGAGGCTTACCTTAGTCACTGGGTGTAAGTTGACAGATATTTTGAATGTAAATTTCTTTGGTAGGGTAGGTACATAATGTCAAAGGAACGAGATAAGATTGACTCTAAAGCGACTGTGATGTGGACTCTGAGTGCTGAAGGTTGCCTATAAGTAACAGGGACATGTATGTAACTGCCTTCGGCGTTGGAGTCCTACACTGCCAATATTTTCTGTGTCTCATAATGAAAGCTTTCCCTGTCAATACTTCATTTCAGGAGCAAGAAATGCCCTGTTCCTTTACTTGCCTGATCTGCCTTGTTAGAAGTAGATATAGGTGAAATTGCCTAATTCCCCCCTCCCGAAAAATCTGTTTAGCACAAGCTCTCACTTAACAGATCAGAAAAAGAGAAAGTAGCAGGACCTTTTTAATAATCAAAGGAAATGTGGTCAGGAAGTTTCATGAAATGCACGTGAAAATTGAAAGTGAGCGCATACCTCATGTTCAAACGTCATGCCAGATACCACAGATACACTTAGAACATCACACTCAAGTAAAAAGAGCAAAACTCTGCCCCACATACAAAAACACAGTCAACACAGCCTAGAAGTTAGTTCAGCTAAATATTATGATGGCACTAAACAGCACATGCCACTGACCATCACTTTCTATAATCATACATGGAATAAGGCACACCAGCTGCCCCCAAAACCACATAATTTGGCTCAGCCTTTCGGTCTCACCCAAAACACTCTGAAGATGACTCACTCATCAAAAAACAGATACCCCTCCTTCTATACTATTCACAACGCATTTATGCAACCCGATTCATAGTTCAGTCACTCGTGAGCTACCGAAATTACTTTAATGCATTCCATGCACTATACAAATACAGATTATATAACAAACTGTATGTTGCATGTCCCTTTTAGTTTAGACTGTAGGAGTAAACGAATTCCACAGTTCTGAGCGTCTCAATATCACCTGAACTGTGAAGATGTATGTGCAACATAACATCAGTATGCATTGGTGTTGGCAATCATTTTCTATATTGCATACTAAAAGATTGATCACATACTTCAGTAATACGCGGAAGATGTAGTACATAAGTAGCAGTAGTAAATGTTCATTTTCCACACACTTTAAAGTTTGCACTGCTGCTGCATATTTTTACGTGCTCTGTATGTGCAAGGAAGCATATACCCTTCCACCTGTCCTGTAACTGTCCTCTGTGTTTTGGAAGCATGCACTGCTGGTGTCCATGATGTTCCTGTTTAATATGTTAATGAAACATCACGAAACCTAAAACTTAACGTAAAGGCGAAGGAGTGTATGCTGCAAAAGATGAGACCAGCACTCAAGAGGGTGGACTATACAGGGGAATGCAAGGTAAGGGTGTGTGCAGAGTGTGGAGAGCACAGGATGCAAGCTTCTTTTGTACACAAAGAACAATACTCTATAGGAAGCAACAGTGCATGCCACCCACAAACACACAGAAAACAGGCATAACACATGCATTAAGAGTGAAAGCTTTTTTCCAATAGACATAAATGGAATCGTGCAGGCGGCAGTTGTGCAAACTTCCATAGAACAAAGTACAGGTACATGGAAGGTTGCAGCAGCTGAACCTTCACTCTTATACACAACTGGTAAAGCAGGCTTAGCAGCAGTACTTGCTTCCCTGGCATACACAGAGGAGGTACAACAAATACAGAAATTCACATATCGTTATACATAGACGGTAGGGAAAGCCCCTGCATCAGTGCAAGCACTCCTCTCATGCAAGGAACAGTAAGAGCACACACAGCTGCAATATGTGGTTCTTAACACACACTATTCCTTTTCTGTCACATCATTGTCACAGCACTCGCACGTAGTGCATTAAGTCATGCTTGCTGCAAGTGGTAAACCATGTTTGCTGCAAGTGGTGGACTGTGACATCATTGAGGCTTGAATACACCAAGAACCAACAGGATTTTCTGAAATGCTTCTAGTGATTGTCTGAGGCTAACCCCATCTTCATGGGTTAACTTATGGACTCAAGTACCATGCAGGGAGGAGTGGCAAAGCGACGGGTCGAACTGACACAGTTCTGATTGGGAGATGGGTATGGGACAGAAAATCGAGCACTGCTGGAGGAGGGCATTGGGATCATCCTTTGACTACGAGGGATAAGGCGATGAGCCTTGAAAACCGTGAAGATGATTTTTAGGTCTCGCCTACGCAGCGCGCAAGCGCTGCATAGGAGGGCCTTTAGCCGTCGCTCTTCACTTTTTCAAGCACTGCACTTGTGCTTGTGGCGGCATCCACCTTGCGGGAGCGAGCAGCGGCGAGCAGCGGCGCGCCACAAGCACAAGTGCAGTGCTTGAAAAGTGAAGACTGCTCTCCTAAGCGCACGCGCGCCTCTCTCCTCGCCCACACGTCCCGGCCACTCACTCGCTCCGCCCTCTCCGTCTCCGTTTTTTAGCCACTGTCTCGCTTTTCACCTGCCTTTCGTGTCCCTCCTCTCCCACCGTACCCCTTCACGCTCCGTTTATTCCTCATTCTTCCTGTTTCCACCCATCCTTCCTTTTCTTTATTCTCCCTTCCTCTGTATCTCGCTACTTCCACCGATTGCCTCCATTTTCCACATGTAACTATCCGCTACCACCTCACTCTCTCCTTTTTCCATTGGCGTAACCATTCTGCAGTGTAACTAGCCCTTCAATTCTCTTTTATGTCCACCTCCTCTGTAGTCTCTCCCCTTCTCTCCATCATGTATTTAATAAATGAATCGATGTACTAGATATAGCAGAACTCTCCATGTTGAATCTGCTTAGGACTCCTTCCACAACTTGAAACGAGTCTCAGTTTAAGTGCAAAACAATGTAGCAGTGTATGTTTAGTGTACAGGTGAAGATAGCCGGACTGCCACTTGACATTCAAAAAGCGTGTTCTACACTCAAGAAAGATTTGCAGAAATATTTTCGTGTGTGTAATTCTCCTATAGAGAGATGGGTGTTGCACTAGTGGGAATGCCATGAAACTGTGAGCGCAACCACCAATGCACATTGGTATTCAAACGCTTTTTCCCTGGACTATTTCTAATCTGGAGAAGGCATATAATTACTAGAGGTAACACTAAAAATGCTAATAAAAAAATCTAAAATTACCTCAAGTATAAATAGCAGTAGCAAAAGATTAACCTCTGCTTCAGCCTTTTTTGTTGCTTTTCCTGCTCTCTGTTCTGCACCGCCCACCACGTCCCAATTTTTTTCCCAGCGCTGCACTACCACCTGCTTTTCCTGCTGCCCACTCCAGTCCTGCCCCTTGCCCCCGGAAGTCCTTCCTAGTCACGTTGCTACTTAATTTCAGCTGCAGCTAACCAGCCATTATGCAGACACTACCTGGCCCTGCCTGTCCCACTTACCTGTGCCAAGTACTTCGACTATACCTTGCAGACCTAGCTCCAATACTGTTCCAGGCCCCAGCCTCATGCACTTGCTTACTTCCTCCATCTCGAATCTCTCTTTTACTCTTTCTTTCACTTCCTATAACTCTTGCTCTCTCACTCTACTCTACTTTTTGTCGTGCTCGAAGACTCCTTTCGTAACATTTTTTATTATAACTTTTCAACATGGTGTACAGAAGCCACAATGCTCTACAACATAGCTTAAAGACATTGGCAAAACCAAGAGCTCTGGCTAAACACTTACAAGGTCCCAAAGGCGAGACCTATTGGCTATGCCAATGCTTGTTAACTTTGTTGTCTGTAAGTAAAAAAAATTAATTTGTAGATTTATGTTGTATTGCATTGTAATTGCATTTATATAGCGCTTACTACCCCTGACGAGGCGTCGAAGCGCTTTTTTCTGCTGATAAGGATAGTGGAGGGATAGAAGAGTGAAAAAGGTTTGCATTTATATAGACCTTGCTACATAGCACAGCTTATCACCCGTGAGGGTATCCAGGCACTGTCCTTGGGCACGGGGGAGATTAGGTGATTTGCCCAGAAATATGGGATGTTGAGCCGAAGCTGAGATGCGAACCCAGCTCCCGAGTCTGCAACTTTGGCCGCTGCACCACATCCCCTCCCCCTCGCTTGTCTGCACCACCTGTACTGTTCCTTAAAGACCATTGTAATATAATATGATTATCTTTACATTCAAGCAATTTCTGCCTGCTTTGTCTTTTATTCCTCTTGAGGTTCTGTTTCTTTTTCTTTGGTTCACCTATATAGACCACATTGCAGTATAACTTTGATTTCATGAATTCTTACAACTGCTGCATCACCTTTCCTTCCATGGTCATGCTAATAAAGGAAACATTTGAGCTGGGTACTGAGTCTCCTGGTTCCAGTGGTTTCGCCAGTATTTTAACTGTGATGGTTTGATTATTGCATAGTTTTCAGTGAGTGGTACCATTCCTTGTTTTGTGAAGTTTGTCTCTGGGCCAAGCATAGAACAAGCATTTACAATGCAGTAGGTCTCGCATTTACGAGAGTTTGAGCTGTTGGCATTGTATTTGATAATGCCTTTTATTTATGTGTTGTTATTAAAACACATAAATAAAAGACATTGTCATTTACAGTGCCTATAGCTTAAACTCTTGCAAATGTGAGACCTATTACATTGTAAATGCTATTGGTGCCTGAGCTATAAAAAAAAATTGAAAAGCGTTAGGAGAGAGCATGTCCTGCCTGCAACAGCAGGCAGGACAAAGCTATTTTAAGAAAAAAGTGCTCAGAGGTTTTATTTAAAGCCTACTGAGTAACAACATACGTGACAGGGGGTGTCCCCATGTGAGGTTACAAAATGAGACAAGGCGGTACTAAGGAGGGGCTACTAAGCCTATTGACCAATGAACAGCCACAGTTTACATTGGACAATGACACAAGCCACAGAAACACATGGCGGAGAGTGGGCGGAGCTTCAAGTCCCTGCATGAATACAGCATACCTTGCAGAGCAGCGTGCACTGACCACGCTCGACCTAAAAATAACTGGCCCGCACACTGGCCATTTCAAGCTCGCCCATCTAGCAGTGTCAGACGGTCTGAAATTCCAGTCCAATACTGCTGACATATTGCTTTTGCTCTTTTTCCTGCTCTGGTTTCAGACACTCATCCATCATCATCTTTCAGCCTTATCCAACTGTTTGCTGATATATGCTATACAGTCATGTGGAATCCTGGCAGATCACCTGAAGAACTATTTTACTCAGATTTCACCAGCTATTTAGCAAAATTTCCACTGTGAAGTGAATGTTGATTCACTGAAACACCTTTCTGGTCTCAGCTCAGGAACCTTGGACTGCTCTCCAGGTATGCTTGTGAGAGGTCCACTGTAGCTCTTAAAATATGAGCTACTCCAGGACTAGTTATGCGAAGGGTTCTGTCAGGGTTACCTACATAACCTGTGGCTACTGGCCTCAGTCCATTCCATTCTCCACTAACTCACTCCTATCTCTGCAGCCTCCTACTCCCAAATCCTCTGAAACTGACTGAATCCTTTTTTCCTCCACTTAAGACACAATATTGCAATGATGAAATCATGAGTGATTCAGCCCCGGCTGATACAAGATCATTCTGAACAACACTCCACAGAAATCTTCACACAGACAGACAAACAGAAAAATAATCATAAGAAATTCAACTCTCAATCTGTAAACAAAGCAATGCTGCACTAAAAGCTGCCAAAACTGAATAATACTAAGAAAGGGGTACGTCTACCAGCATTAATCCTGCGAGGGCAGTTAATCCTATGCAAGCACTAGAATAGTAATCCTCAACGGCGCTAAACTTTCCCCGGGCTTGAATAGAAACAATCTGTGACATCTACAAAAATGTTTCGGACTTACTTTTATTTAGAAAACATATGCCACTATAAATAAACCATTGCTTTCTGCCATGTGAATTCACGCAGGGTTTCAGTTTTGTGTGCTCCAGACATACAACGCAGCGGGTGGTGCAAGCTGCAGTGGCCCCCTAACAAGGGCCCTGGCACTTATTTTTTCACGAATTAAGCACTGCCGCTGTCCTTATTAAAATGTCCCACTGAATCCCTAAACATAAAGTGCATATTTGTGTTGCGCCGCCCGCACACTACATCAGCTTGCAGCACATAGAGAAGCTGCAATCAGCGCCACATGAATCGGGCAGCTGCTTCATGGCGCTTTACGTGATGGCTTCAATAAATGGCCTCAATACTAACTTTGCTGTTAGCAAAATGCCGGGCATTAAAGCCAAACTCAGTGCTCCAGAACGTCCTTGCACTGTAGCAGCTTCCCCGGCGTTGCTGTTCTCCATTTTAAGCACTGCAGAGAAAATATACATCTGTATTTGATACTTAATTGAACCCATTCAAACAGTTAAAAGGTATGCTGCTCACTGCTTATCATACGATTTAAATAATAAGATAATTAACAAGATGCGCTTTCTCTCTGTCTGAGCGGCATTTCAAATGTGTGGGAAAATACCTTCCAGAAGCGCGCTCCTGTTACTTTAGTTGCACATATATGAAATTCCCATGAAAGGAGCCCCGGAATCTTGGCAGCACACTTAAGACAACTTGCGAACGAGACAGACATATCGGGACGAGGTGGTCGAGTGGTTATGTGGATAGACGGCAAATGCATTGTGCTGTGCTCGTGGGTTCGATTCCCACCTTCATCGGCGTCTTTTTTCATATTCAATATGATAAACTGCTGTTGATCTTAACCACTCGGCCATCTCGTCCCGTTAAGAGCACCGTTTTGCAACTATTCATACTCGTGCTGCCGAGATTCCGTTGCGTCTTTCCTTGGGATTTCTTGTTTGCAACCACGGAATCAGGACCGAGCTCAGAGTGGTATATAATTAAGGTGAGCACAATAGTTGCGGACCAAACAAAAGAGCTGCACCACGAGGTCATTCATGTTTATATATTTCATAAAGTATTTACAATTGTGTATAATGCACAACATATGCCTGGAAACAAAGCTGGGGGTGTGAAAGCTTGTTACGAAATAAACTGTCAATTCGAAGGCTACCCGGTGAATCCTCCACCGAACGATCACATTATCTTTTTTGCGGAAACCACACATTAACATTTAACCCAAGCCACAAGCGATCTTCCTGATTGAATAAAGCACGCGTGGAGTGTTATAAAACACATTTTTATAATGGACAGGAAAACAAAAGTAATATTACAATAGTAATAATGATGAACGCGCCCGTGCACATTAAGCATATGCCCACGACGTCGGGTGAACGAGGCGCCATGGTGCTTTAAAAAAACAAGCGCTAAAACAGAAGCGCGGCCCCGCGGCCGCGAAAGTTAATTGTTGTGAGAGAGAGGGGGAGCAGGAGGTGAGCCCGCGAGTGGTGCGCGCGCGCGCTTGGGAGAGTCTTCACTTTTCAAGCACTGCACTTGTGCTTGTGGCGCGCCCCTGCTCGCTCCCGCAAGGTGGATGCTGCCACAAGCACGAGTGCAGTGCTTCAAAATGAGCAGAGCGACGGCTAAAGGCCCTCCTATGCAGCGCATGCGCGCTGCGTAGGCGAGACCTAAAAACCACCTTTTTACAATTCATAAGGCATACTGGACACCTCGAAGGCTGGCAAAAATGGGCTCTCAAGCTGTGAGGAATTGTCCAAAATGCGGAGAAATAAATGCAGATGAAGCACATATGTTCTGGCGGTGTCCTTCCATCCAAAACCTCTGGTAAAAAGTGGGTACGACGCTTTCGGGAATTGTGGGCCAAGAAATTAAGGTGAGCCTGGCATTAGTTATTTTTGGGGTAATTCCGGTTGAGGAGTGTAACAGTATTTTGTCTAAATCATGTAAAGCGCTTATTTTTACTTTAGTCCTTTTGGCGCGTACAGAGTTGTGTATAAAAATGGATTTTACCTATTCCTCCTCTTGAATGTGAGTGGGTAAACTCGGTACAAAGAATAGCTAAAATGGATAGGGTAACCCAGAACTCGAAAAGAACAACATTTTGGAGTTTGTGGGATAACTGGTTTAAGGTAACCTATTCCTAAATTAGATGATATTTTAGAGATTTTTTAATTTTTTTCTTTTTGCTTTTCCTCTCTTGTTTGTTTTTTCTCTCTCTTTTTTATCTTCTATTATGGTTTACATTAAGTCCAATGATTACTAATCAGAAATACAGGTTGTTTGAGATTACACAGGAGTGACCGAGATTGATGGACATTCCTGTTGGGGAAAATCTGTAAGTACCTGTATAACCGGAGTAAAAGGATGGGTGGTAAGGAGTTGGGAACCCGAGATGTGATTCATCCCCTCCTTTATTGGAGTGATCGGGAATCCCCATTTATGGAACTGAGAGAGCCCGAATCCTTTCTTATCTCCAATTATATACTGATTTGGCAAATGAGGACGACAAAAAAAAAAAAAATGGAAATCATGTTGCTTTAAAAAGCAGATATTGATTATAACTGAAATTCATTAAGTTATGGTCTGCGGTGCTGTATTATTACTACGCGTTACAACATGAAAAGAAAGTTTAGAAATTGGTGTTTGCACCATAAAACACATGCATTTCCATCCACGTTTGGGTTAGCTGACTATACAGATATAAGCTCGGCTGGTAAATTTTTAAAAAAAAGAGTAAATATGCGTGTAGGTAATGTGATAATGCTTTGGAGAGATGTTGTTCATTCGTATCCCTGTGTTTGTCTCTACCCCCTCTGCCTTTAGGTAAATCACATACACACCCACCTGCTACTTCTGAAAACATGCCTCGGGCACATGATAGATAGACCTTGGCTATGCCCTGGGCTCTTAACATAAACTATTGGTGCAGAAGGGCCCCTAATTACTCCGGCCTGCGCAGCAAAGGATGGAAATCAGAGGACGGCAGGCTTTTTATTCAATTGTGCAGCCAAAAATCTAGGAATGCAATCATTAAAATTACAAAACAAAGAAAACAAGCATTGGCATAGCCAATAGGTCTCGCCTTTGGGACCTTATAAGTGTTTAGCTATGCAACAGTTGATGTTGTTGCACCAAGGATATTGTGCTGGTTAACTAAACACTTATAAGGTCCCAAAGGCGAGACCTATTGGCTATGCCAATGCTTGTTTATTTATGTTTTAAAAACAAAAATAAAAGGCATTGTTATTTGCAATGTCAATAGGTCAAACTTGCGTAAATGTGAGACCTATTGCATTGCAAATGCTTGTTTTGTAAGGAGTTCGATGAGGAAAGAAGGCTTAGCCAGCAAACAATGAGTGTGTCCTAATGGTGGTATTTTCAACTACGTGTTAACAATTGCCATATACGAGCGCATACAAAGCGCGCGCACAAAGAGGTGGTTACAGATACGAAACAACTAGATTTCCTAGTATTTTAATTGCGCTGTGTAAATCCATCTGAAAATGCCGACAAAAACCAAGAGGCTGCATCGCGAATAAATAAAAATAGAGAACTTAAAGTGCTTGTTACCAGCTGGAGAAGGAATTTGAGCTTCCACCTCGTTGTAGATTTTGTCCGTCAGTTTCTCTTTCCAGCTTGTGAAAGGAGTCCTTGGCAGGTATATTCTAAAGGAATGTTGACTCGAAAGGTGTATTACAGTCTTGAAAACTGACACTTTTTTCCAACTATATTCACTGTTGTTTCCTGAAAGTTGCCCTTGAGTGAGTGAATCAGCTAGGAGCGACCAGAAACATGCGGCCGGTAGGTGGCGCTGTTATATGCAACTTGAAATAGCCCACTATGAATGCAACTTAAAACTTAGAAACAAAAACAAACAAAAAAACGCGACCGCAAAAGTGAAAGCCAAGCGACTGCGCTGTCATTAGTAACATGATCCAAGGAAAGAATGCAGTTAAGAAAAAATGTCTGGGGGGGCTAATTCTCCCAGCAATAGGCCGAATGGGGATGGAGGGGCTCTAGGAAGGCGTGAAAAACACAACAAAGCCTCATTAACAGGCAAATGGTCTTAAAGACCTGTGAAGGACTCGGGTGCGGCTGTGTGTGTGCCCGGGAAGCTGACTCAGCCCGGGCTGCCACACGACGGGAGGGGGGGGAGGGGGGGCTGAAGCCCTTTGAGCCCAATGGGCGTTTACAAATAACCAGCGTACAAGCACACAAGATGTGTATGACGACAGAGTAAGGCAACACTTGCATAAGGCACCATTAGTCAAAAGCGTACTCAGAGGATAAAAGGTAACCTTAAGAGACAGGTAGTTTGAAATCGTCTAAGGGCCCCGTGCACCACCAACAGTCGGGTGTGAGGCGAATAATTGGATAAATCAATACAACATATTCTTCACTATAGAAAGTATTGTGCAGGACCAGCATCCTGGTGGACGGTCACAGTTTAGCTCTCAAAAACCAAGCCCCTTGGCCCGAGGCTTCGATCTCCCATGAAGATTAGCGCCACTGAACGTGTCCCTTCCAATTTCCCAGTACGACTTCGTGAAGGCGAAGCCAGGCCAGCCCCCTGATTCAGAGAGTCAATCAAAGTGATGAGGATTATGGGTAAGTAGACAGACAGCTCTGACAGTGGAAGCAGTGACTCAAGATCAATTAAAGTGACAAGCCTATCTTTAAACAGCATCGCTTAATGTTGATACCGTGGCATTCTCTATGGAAATAAGAGTCTTAGCATGAAGCATATTCCGAGCCTCTGAACAGTAATCTGAAGCCATCAAAGGCCCGGGACAGAAGCCTGTCCCCTTCTCAGATGTGACTATTCTGTCAGATTCAAGGATTTGAAAGATGACTAATGTCTCAGCTGTCACTTATGGAAATCAAAACGTGAGGGGCGTGGAGGCAAGTTTCTATCGGATCACTCGTTGCTCTTTTATGAAAATGTGCAATTATTTTACCTACAGTGTTTAATAAAGGTGCACACAGCACACACTTCAAATTATATGAAATGTAAATATTGAATACAAAAAAAAGTGAGTTTGTTGAGCTCGGTGGCTCTCAAGCTGTCGCCAAGCAGCCTTCCCTCCAGTGCATTAAATGCTGTGCATCATTAAACACAATGCGCAGCGTGTCGACTCAGTGAACAGAGAGATTGAAATGTCTCCAGCGTTTTGGGACAAGGTCAGTGTCACTGCTGGGAATGCAGCGTGGTATTGGAAGGCGCTGGGAATCATGTTCTGGCTGCATGCCCCTGGCGCAGCTTCCAGCTCCTAAAGTGCCTTTCGACGCTGCCACAAATGGGTGAGAGTAGTGGGAAGGAGTACGGACTCGAGTCAGTGGCAAAAAACGGGAAATGTATTTGGAGTGAAAATCGATGAAACTGTATAATTTTCCTGCACGTGAGTTAAACACGTTTGCTCTTAAGCTTACATCTCAAAAAATATGAAATTAGAATTTCCCCCGCATTGTTTAATGGAACCGGATATGAATATCATGTTTATGAATTTGAAAAACAGTATCTATTTGACTGGTTTATCGATTTGTGGAAGAGAAAGAACGTGAGTCATTAGAGAGAAGGAAAAGCTGTATGAGAGAAAGTGTATGAAAGAAAAAACAGAAATAAAGATAGAAAGAAGAATAAAGAAGCAAAAAGTTTAACAGGGAAAAGGAGAGAGTGGCATGCTGCAGTATAGAGAGGCGGGGGGGTGGGGGGGAGTGGAGGCCAGCAGAGTGACTCGATCTGTGGTGGGGGAGGGGGAGGGAATTGAAGCGCAAGCAAGCAAGGCGGAGAGAGGCACGCAAGGCTTAATGAGCCTTGACAGAAACCCACATGGCGGCTGCGCGTGTGCACGCTCGCGTGAACGCAAGCTCGAGGCCAAGAAAAGCCTGTGGTAGCACTTTCAAAAGCCACTCACTAAATTTCTCGCAGAGCAGCGCATGCGCTGGCTCAGCGAGACCTAAAAATGATAATTTATTGTGTTGGCAGAGCAGAATTCAACTAGAACGTTTGAGGCTTTCAGTTTATTAGCTGTTTGCTCACTTGTTCATCGAGTAAGCCTTTGAAACAAGAAAATAAGACTACCTCTTTGAGGTAACAACTGAAGTGCATGGTGGTGACCCCACATATTCTGACATTTCCTTTTGGCCACCCGGATCATGTTCTCGAAGGGCGTCATCTTTTTGCAGGGCTGGTCTGAGACAGACATTGCATTTCGTACATCTTTCTATTCTTGAACGTCTGAAAATATCTGAAATAATTCTCTAGTTTAGTTTGATACATGTTTTCGGGTGGTTATAAAATAGAATTTTTTGCTTTCTGAATTCCTCTGTGGTATTCGCTCAAGTGAGGCTTACATAATTCTGTTAGGTGCCATTTGGGCTTTCCCCCAGTGTCTCTCCACTTTCCTTCCATGCTTTTCGAAGTCAACCAGAACTAAGCTGATCCATTTATTGGCCGACTTCTCACCTGATCTTAATTGTTTTAGATGGCAAGGAGCCACTATGTCAAAGTGTATATTTTTAGTTGAGGCATTGAACCAGGAACGCTAGGTTGTTGTCAGTTAAGAAGGATCATTCATAGAGGGAGGCAGACATCTCTGAATCTTTTCATGTCAGCCTTTTGTCTGTGACTTTGAAAGCTTGAGGCAGTCTGTAAAAAGACAAACCATCTTGTGCGCTTAAATTCACTTTCTGCGTTGAACATTATTAGGGAGTAATCTGTCCAGGAAAAAGGTCTGACCATCAAGTTGGATGTCAGCATGCCACAAATGAACACCAGATCCAGCATGTGTCCTGCGTCATGGGTTGCTCAAGAGATCTTTTAAACGTTTATTTTAGACACAGGCAAAGGACCGTCAGCTGTTTTTTAAAGATCACGGCCTACCTGGCAGGAACCTTTGTGTTATGAAGTAAGCCTCTGCCATAGGTGAGGAAGGTGAGAGGAATCCCTCACTTGAGTAGTGCCGTCTGCCTCAGCGGGAGCAGCATTTCGCACACTCCACGTCCTATTGGTTTTACCTGTTTTATCTGTTATTAACTTTTAAAACATTTCTGGCACTCATTGTTATAGTGTTTTAAAACTTAAAATTCACAGCATTTTAAACCTGCACTCACACGACTCTGTAGAGTAGGACAGCTTCACCGCTTCCGCCTCCCCGGTCCGCCACGGCGTTTGCCGATTGAGCGGAGGGAAGCGGACACACCCCCTCGCCTGACCTGCCTGACTTCCGGCGGGGACTGCAGACCACTGGTCAGTTTAGCGCCCGGCCAGCTACATAATCACATGCTGGGCCGGACGCGCAGCGGAGCGGAAGGTGAGAGGAATCCCTCACTTGAGTAGTGCTGTCTGCCTCAGCAGGAGCGGCATTTCGCACACTCCACGTCCTATTGGTTTTACCTGTTTTATCTGTTATTAACTTTTTAAACATTTCTGGCACTCATTGTTACAGTGTTTTAAATCTTAAAATTCACCGTATTTTAAACCTGCACTCACCCTACTCTGTAGAGTAGGACAGCTTCACCGCTTCCGCCTCCCCGGTCCGCCACGGCGTGTGCCGATTGGGCGGAGGGAAGCGGACACACCCCCTCGCCTGTCCTGCTTGACTTCCGACGGGGACTGCAGATCACTGGTCAGTTTAGCGCCCGGCCAGCTACATAATCACATGCTGGGCCGGACGCGCAGCGGGCGCGCCAAAGGCAAGCCAGTCTGCGCCCGTCCGCGCCCAGGACGCGCCAAGCGCAAGAAATGCTGTCCAAAATCCCCCAGGTATCGTATTCTCGTCAACATTATTAAAAAGCCTAGACACAAGGGGAAATTGTAGTTGCCAAATATCGCCTGATAAAATTATGGGACCTCTTACATGCTATAAGTGTAGAACAGAGCTTACCGCTACAGACATACGCCCTAAAATCAGGGGTAGGAAAGCCTCAACACCCAGCATCGCTCAATTAAAAGGGGGACTAATTAATGCACGCTAAATATGTAAGCATTCCCAGGACATCAGAGAATTGATCACGGAGCTACAGCTTGACTTTCTCTTTGTTACTGAAACCTGGTTAAAGGAATGGTGTAATCCAGACATTACAGCAGTACTTCCCCCCCCAACTACACGATCTGTAGGCAAGACAGAGGAGAATCCAGAGGAGGGGGGTTGGCCATTATCTTACGTGACTCACTACAATGCACTAATTTCGAACTTAACACACTCAAGGGAGTAGAAAGCCTTGGCTTCTGCTTCACAATAAACGCCTCCCTCGCCTTTACAGGAGCCCTGATTTATCGTCCACCCGGTCCTAGTGCCATCTTCCTTGATTCTCTAGGAGAAACCCTAAGCCATTTCTTGCTCAGATACGCCAATTTCACCCTCCTAGGAGACTTTAATCTCCACCTAGAATGCAGAAATGAGCCGGGAGTGGACAACTTCCTTGAGATAACAGAATCCCTTGGAATGCACCAATTGGTTGATGCCCCGACGCACCAGGCAGGCCACACATTGGATGGTGTCTGCTCCAATTTCACCTTATCAGCAGATACTCCTATCCCACAGATATGGTCAGACCACAAATTCATCCCCCTCGCTAGTAAGAGGCCACTCGTGAATCATTCTGCCAAGCAGACCCCCTCCCCTTACAACCAAGGCACAAGTGGGCGCAACTAGCTATCAACCCTAAGCTGCCCACCACTGCCCAGGCTTGTGTCCCGGTCCTTACTGGTAAAACCTCAGAAGATTCACGACTCTTCCACACCTGGATGACCTCAACAAGCAATGAGCTAATCCCACTAGAATTACCCAATAAGAAAGCGAAAACCAAAACCCATAAAGCCCCCTGGTTTACGCCTGCCTTAGCTCAACTACACCTCCAATGTAAGCAATTGGAACGCAAGTGGAGAAGAGTCTATGACGCAGTAGATCAAAAAGCATTCAAAACAAGCAGGAGGCATTACCACACTCATATCAAATTAGCTAAAAAAAAGTATTACTCCAACAAAATACTCAAGGCCAACCAAGACCAAAAAACCATCTTCTCAATTATAAAGTCCTTCACTGATCCCAAAGCATTGCATAAAGAAATTCCTCCCCCTCAGATCTTATGTGACCAGATCGCGATCTTCTTTGAGGACAAAATCCAGAATATTCAAAAGGATTTTGCAACATCCCCTGCACAAAACCTTGACTGGGACCTGGAGCCCGACCCAACTAGCACTGGTCTCTCACTTCAAACCTTTGAACCAGTCTCGCTTGAGCAGACACGGGCTGCAATTGCCGCCTGTAAATCAGGCTCGGCCCTAAATGCCTGCCCCCCCCCATGATTCTTCACCAAATCATAAACACTGTCAACCCGGTAATCAACCAGATAGTCAATTCCTCATTACTCTCAGGCATAGTTCCAGATGAATGGAAACTAGCCATAGTGAAACCACTGAAAAAAAAGCAAAACATAGACTCATCTAATCTCTCCAATCTCCGTCCAATATTGCTCCTTCCGATACTGGGCAAAATCACAGAAAGACTAGTCCACAAAGAGCTATCTAAGTTCCTTGAAACCGCCAGGATCCTCCACCCACGGCAATCAGGCTTCCGCCCCAAGCACTCAACTGAATCTGCGCTCCTGGAAATATCGGACACTCTAAAAACTGTAGCGGACAAAGGCAGGAAGGCAGTCTTGATTTTGCTCGACCTGTCTGCCGCATTCGATACCATCTCACACAGCATTCTCCTTGCAAGGCTAAAATCCAGTATCATCTCTAATACTGTACTGGCCTGGATTGGGTCCTTCCTCACCAATCGTAGGCAAGCAGTGTCTCTTGGACCATTCCTCTCTGCTGAACGGCCCATTGCATCAGGAGTACCACAGGGTTCATCCCTCAGCCCGTTGTTATTCAACATATACATGGCCCCTCTCATCTCCTTGATATCTTCTTTTGATATTGAAGTAACGTCCTACGCAGACGATACACAATTGATCCTATCCCTGGACAATGATTCCACCAACGCTGAACTCAATTTCAAACTATGTCTAGCTGAGGTCATCCAGTGGATGAAGGACAACCATCTCAGGTGTAATACAGACAAAACCGAGATCCTACTGATAGGAAAGGACAATCCCTTCCAGCCAAGTGCTTGATGGCCGGAAGATGCAACACCACCTCCTACTACTGTTAAAGTAGCAAAAAACCTGGGAGTGCAATTCGACACCTCTCTCTCCTTCCGACCACACGCATTGACAGTAGCAGGGATCTGCTTTAACCTTATCAAGTCATTAAAAAAATTCTTCGACTTCATCCCCCTTCTGCAAGGAAGACAGTTGCGGTGGCACTGATCCTCTCGCGCTTGAACTACTGTAACAGCCTCCTGGCGGGAGCAAATAAACAAACAATAAAGAGACTACAAGTGGTACAACACGCTGCAGCCCGCTTAGTCCTGAAATTACCGCGTAGGTCCTCCGCATCGGCAGCACTTAAAACCCTCCATTGGCTTCCACTACATAAGAGAATCCTATTTAAGATACTTTTAATCACCTTCAGAGCATCACTAAACTTAGGCCCAACGTACCTCTCAGCCAGATTCTCCCCTTACACCATGGCCAGGACTCTCAGATCCTCATCAGCAAACCTCCTCAAACCCCCCTGTTTTAGGTACAAAACCAAAGGAGGAAAAACGGTAGCCGCATTAGGAACGAAAGCCTGGAATCTCATGCCAACACACCTGAGGTTGTTGAAAACAGAGACGCAGTTCAGGAAGGCACTGAAAACTTGGATTTTCGGATCCTCAGATGAATTTTGCCTATCCCTTATATAGGGTCCCCTTGGCTCTCTCTCAACCTTCCTCCGACTAGCGCCAGGATGCTCATTTCGGAGTGACATCTTGCGCTTTATAAATGCTACAATCAAATCAATCATAGCAGCTCACGTCACAGCACTGCAGGTTTACTGAGCAGGTGCCATGTTTAGAGCACCAGCCCAGCAGTTTTATGTTTAGAAAAAAAACACCCAAAGCAGGAGTTTGTATTTTATTTAGAGAAACAAATAGCCCCAACTCACAGATAGTTTTCTCCCTGGGCTTGGCCGTCATTCTGCATTTTCCCTGGTTGTGTTTGGCATGTGATGCATGACTAACACGGGCAGGGACAATTAGTGATGGCCACCTTGCCATCAATAGGGTGGGACGACCATCACTGTTATCTGGCAGCTCTTTGGCAGACAGTGCACCAGGTCATATTTACATTAACTGAGACAGTGGAGGTTTTGATTTACGGTGGTGCTCCCCGACAGTAAAATTATAAACAAGGCCTTAGTTATTATAGGTTTGAAAAGGCTCAAAGAAATGCAACCCAAGTAACACAATGAGGCAAACTCCAAACCTTTTCCCTGTATGCAGTCTTTCTTTTTGAAGCAAGCCATGTAAGGAATTGTTTAACTAAGTTCCTCACTTCCAACTGCGCATTGAATGTGTCCCCCACAGCAAAGACTGCTATTCCTAGATAGGAATTGTTAGAAATTGAGTTTCTGGTTGTCTAAGGTACACACCCAAGCCAGGCAGAACCCACCACACTAGTCAGGATAAGCTAGAAACACACTAAAGATAACCTGTGCTCACCCTCTGGTAGCTTGATGCCGAGCAGGCAGGCTTGTCCACAGAAGTATTTGTGCAACACACACACACACAGTAACACAATGAATACACCACAAAAAGACTCCACACAAGTTTATAGAAATAGGTTTCCATATTATGAACAAAACAAGACCAAAACGATTATAATCACAAAAGTGCTTTTCAAGTTATGCTGGTTTCAAAATAATACTCTTTGCATTGAAGAACACATGGTCCCAATGATAGAACTCACATAAGTACCTTTCCAGCTCTCCGGGAACTTATACAGAGTAAACCGAATGCTCAACTCCCCACTTGGCTAGTTCCAAACTGTGGGTCACGCTCGACTGGGGTAGAGCGGCACTCTGACGTAGAGAGGGTTCCTAGTGCTCTCTTCTTTGTTTCGTGGCTCAAAAACAGTGCCTGAAGCAGTCCCAAGTATGCGGAAAGTTCTAGCCACCCGCTACATCCAGGTCGGCTGTGGGGGCCACACAGGCCCAATACCTTAGACACGAAACAAGTAATGCCCCCAAACTGCATCGTGTCTGCAGATGTCTGAGGACCACTCATTCTGCTAACAGAGCCGCCCGCGAAGGAGCACGGGACGGCTTTACTGCTACCTGGGGCCCACTCATCTACAGTACCTCTTGTGGGGATGGGCCGACCTCGGAGAATCCACAGGCCAAAGGACACCCTTTGAGTGGCGCTGAGGGAGCCGCCCTCGAACTTTGCAGTGCCCTGGGGGTGGGTCAAGGCAGTGCTGACATCTTCTTGCCTTGACAATGCATCCCTGGGAAGTCGGCTCACTGATACAGCACACACTGCCTATGCGGTGCGAGTGCGATGAAGAACACTGCGGCATCAGTTTAGTAATCCAGGACACTCGGTTCTGACAGAAGCATCAGCGCTTCAATAATCACGGTGGATCAGGCAGAAGTTGATTTTCAGCGATCAGGCACTGTTGATCCTTGTCAGGCTGCAGGACTTATGGCAGTAGCAGGTTACAGTCCTTTGTGATCCTGAGACTTAACAGGGGGCAAGCCAACTAGCCCTTGGAGAACACTCGTGGTAGGGCACCAAAGAAGGTAGCAGGCAGCAGGCCAGCACATCAAGGCAGGTTGCAAAATGGCACCCCCTTGTGCAGCCCAGCAATCAGCAGGAAGCAGCCCAACAAAGTAAAGCAGCTAGCAGAGTGGCAGTCCCTCCTGACAGCACAGCAGTCCTTCTGGCAGTGTGCAGATGTAGAGCCAGCAGTGTCTGGTTGCAAGCCCCATGCAGTGTCTGATTAGATGGAGTCAGAGAGCCAGTACTTATACCCCCAAAGTGCCTTTGATGTAGGGGATGATTTCCAAAGAACTCTCTGAAGTGCACAGGTCCCCTTTGAACCCAGTCCTGTCTGTCAGCCTACCTTTGAAGGTTAAATCAGCCTTGTGTGTGGAGACAGGACGCTACCTATTTAAGTGAAGTGTTACCTCCTCTCCTACCCAGGATGACTCATCAGTATGCAGATGAATTCCCAGCGAACTTTTTATGATCATCTGGTAATCATCTGTCCAAGGACCCTAAGGTTCGTTTGTCCACTACAGGAGGCCGTTCCTTTTCCTTCCTGGGCTCTGTGTGGTGGAACAAGCTCCCGTTAGACTTGTGTCTGGCTGAAGCCTGTTTTAAGAAAAAGCTTAAGACCTGGCTTTTTTCTCAGTAACCTTCTGCTTTATCTGCTTTCTCTCACAGACCGCATAGCGCCGGGACACTCTTGAGTAGCTGTGTGCTCTATAAATCCGTTCATATTCAGTTGAGTGTCCTGTGTTGTGGCTGTCTAGAAGGAACGCACAAATGTAGCTGTCACCCAGCCCAGACGTGTATTGGAGACAGGCTGTCAGGCACACACAGCAGTAAGCGCAGGGAAATGTCCACTTTCTAAAAGTGATTACCACAAACCGGGGCAGCCCTACTCCCCAGAATCTGGGGCCAATAAACAATATTATAGCAACAATGGTTCAGGGAATAATTTTAAACAAAAAAGTACTGAAAGCACAACACATACAAATGATATAAGACAATAAGTTGAAGAAAACTTAGAACAAATGTAATAAGATACCCACAACAATTGTATGGAAAAACATTTGTTATTGAAAAATATTCCTAAGACACAAGAGTAGTACAATAATCAACTGGTGCTCACAAATTTGCACAAAACATACACAATGAAATAATACAAAATACAGTGTAAACTAAAGACTATGGCAGAGGGAAAAGTTACACAACAGTAAGTCCATCAAGTGACAGGAACACAACACAACATATGCTTCCTCTTAATTTGCCAAAGGAAGGCGTCAACTGCGTCTCTACACTTTAAATCATTAGGTGATCATCAGGACAAAAAAACAAACGTTTAGAGCAACCGTCAAGATCAGTCTGAAACTGAAGACAGTTGAATTTGTGGGGG
Source organism: Calotriton arnoldi (assembly GCA_963921515.1). Classification (NCBI taxonomy): domain Eukaryota; kingdom Metazoa; phylum Chordata; class Amphibia; order Caudata; family Salamandridae; genus Calotriton; species Calotriton arnoldi. Next base: position 1,261,139 of record CAWUFW010000745.1, on the reverse strand, counting down.
TACCTGATTACTCAACACATATTTGATTGAACATAACACAAGACCAATCAACTAGGTGTCATGCATGTCATGATAGTTGTGCAAGGATACCAGAAAATTAGATAGTAATAAAAACCATCACCAACCTATATGCTACTAAATTTATGTAATCAAAGTTAGAGTTTAATTTATCTAAATGTATTTAGTTGACCGTTAAAAAAACAGGGCTCTGAGGGATACCCAATGAAGTGAAAACAGGGTCACCATCTTCAATAATATATCCCCAGTGTGAAGAAAGTCATTCGAGAAAGAAACTCCGACTCAAAAAATTATCCATGGTCCCTGCAGCAAGAGAGTTTATTTAAATGCGCAGACAAAAAACAACTCAGCTAGGGAACCAGGACTGTACATGAATAAAAGACACTCACCAAGCAAAGCATAAGTTAGGTTAACTTGGCGCAGGGGGTTCCTAACAACAATTTTAAAGGAACCTCCTCCGAGTCTCTGTCACCTTCCAGCATAATGCTATTAAGAAGGAAGGGTGAAATCAATTCAAATCCCAACTAAAAAAAACTTCAACAATTGCGGGCCCACGCAGTTGCAAATTAAATTACATGGTGGTTTAGTCAACTTCTCTTGCACGTCGACAAAGCATAAGTCAGGTTAATTTGGCGCATGGGGGTCCTAACAACAATTTTAAAGGAACCTCCTCCGAGTCTCCGTCACCTTCCAGCTTAATGCAATTAAGAAGGAAAGGTGAAATCAATTCAAATCCCAACTAAAAAAAAACTTCAAGAATTGCGGGCCCACGCAGTGGCAAATGAAATTACCTGGTGGTTTAGTCAACTTCTCTTGCACGTGTCTCCCAGAGCAATTTGATGGGGGTGCAAGTGGCGCAGCATCTAAAATAGAACTGCTCTCCATAGAAAGGGAGAAAAGACTATACGTGTGTAAGTATGTCGTGGTGTTTTTTCACTGTGGTGCCTCCGCATATTTCCTGCATTCTAAAATACACAATTGAAGTGGGCACAGTAAAAAAAAAAGGGGAACCGAGCCCCTAATATATAATATGTACAGCGCGCATCTCAGGAGAACATCACCAACAATTATGTGAAGTGTGGATTATGAACAGGGACTGCATCGCATTCCGCATGGGTGGACAAAGGAATGCTTACAAACAATAGTGTACATAGAGTGTAACATTATCAGAAACACAGAGCAATTTAACCAAAATAAGACCATCCCTATGTGACATGTTTATTAAAAGGGGTAGAACATGCACAGTGAAAAGCCAGTACTTAAAAGATAGAAGGTTAGTTGCTCTGGTGTTGTGTTAGACCCATCAATGACCTATATCTAGGGGCTTGCCAACACCCCAAGGAGCCAATTGCACTGGAGATAAATATGTTTTATATATCATAAGTATAATCTTTTCAACCTACTAATGGAACCCCTTGCGAACGCATTGAAATCAGCGAATATCCTATATCACTTGTATGCGGACGACACCCAACTGTATTTGAAAATCTCCACTCCAGAAGACTTCATTTCCCTCAACGCTATTCTACAGAACACGCAAAGTTGGCTCACTAACAACCACCTCATGCTTAATACAAAAAAAAAACAGAATTCATTCTCATCGCCCCACCCAATCACACACCAAAGATAGAGCAATGGTTGAAACACCTAACCTCCATTGACTGTGCTCCCCTCATCATTGACTCTGCGAAATCCCTGGGAGTCACCATAGACAAACACCTGAATATGCAGTCGCACATCACTAATGCCACCAAGGGAGCCAATCACCAGATGAGTTTACTAAGGGACCTTAAACCCTTCCTCCCTCAGACCGACCTAAAAATGGCAGTGCAAGCCTTAGTGCTACCAAGATTAGACTATGGACGCACCACTCTTTGCGGTCTCCCCAAATACAAGCTGGCTCCGCTGAGGGCTTCACTTAACGCTGCGGCAAGATTGATATCAGGCAGGATCTAAAAGAAATAGCCACATTTCTCCGACCTTGAAAGCGCTGAACTGGCTGCCCTATGAGGCAAGAATACAACTAAAGGTTGCCTGCATGACCCATAAAGCACCTCATAACAACACACCCAGTTACCTAGCTCTAAAGCTAGAACGATCCGGAGGATGCAGACAACTACGAAGCGCGAGTTCTTTACTTCTGAAACCACAATCCTGTCATAAAAAGAGAACTGGTTGCAGAGCTTTTTCAGGGATCGCTCCAAAGATTTGGAACTCCTTACCTCCAGTGGTACGGGGAATCTCTTCCTTTATTACCTTCAAAAAAGAGGTCAAAATACTCCAAATGAACAAATTTACATCCTAAGACTTGATTCTATGCTGACATCGAGTCACCGATACAATCCTCATATCACTGGCTACCTCTTGTGGTTGGAAAAAGAACATTATATGTTTGTTTATTTCCACAACACTGACCTAAGGCTCAATAACTGTACATAATGTAATGTTCTGTTGCCCTCTGGGATCATCATATGTTGTCCACTGGTCACCTATGTTATCTTATACTATTTACCTATTTTGTAAGTAATGACGAATATCAAATGAGTGTATACTACCTCATTTCTCATGTCTTTATAACAATATACTGTAAAGCGCTCTGATACCCTCGTGGGTCACGTTCGCGCTATATAAAACCTTATAAATAAATAATACATACAATTAGTATAAAATACAAGATAGCATTTGGCTAATTTAGTTGATATACATTAGTGATAGACAGCATTATGGTTAGGAGATTAGAATAGAACGAAAATTAATACAGAACCACAGAATCACATTCTTCAACATTACTGGAGAACCACTGAATTACATTCCTCCAGTGTGTTAAGCCCTTTGTTAATGCTATCACATTTCAAAATCCAGCAACATTCCGTCCTATTTAGCATCATCTGAGTGTTCCCACCCCTAGCTGGTTTCCGTATCTGTTCAATAACCTGCCATCTGATTCCATTCAAGGAGTGGCTATGCTCTACAAAGTGTGGCACTAATGGGGCGTTAAATGTTCTACGGAGTATGCGACTCTTATGTTGTGATAGACGGGTTTCGATTTTTTGAGTTGTCTGTCCTACATAAATAAGGTCACAGGGACACCAGATTGCATAAACCACATTCTGAGAGTTTCAGTTAGTATGATCTCTCCAACTGTGAACAATGTTGGCATGTAGGAATTGTTTAGTGTTAGTTACGGAGTCACACTAATGCAGTTACCACATTTAAAGTGGCAAACCATTTTATTAAGGCCCCATACAAATGCCAAATCTGGGGAACTGGCTTTGGGCACACAGGCATGGACCAAATGGTCCTTTATGTTGCGACCCCTCTTGAAAGAGAATAAAGGTAACTCATCTGAGATAACTATTGATTTAAATCAGGGGCCAATGTCTTCTTACAATTTTAGTGACGGCATTACTCTGTGTGCAGAAAGTAATCACACACAAGACCCTCTCCATAGGTTTTTTAGGATGTGGAGTCAGCAGGAATTCACTGTGGTTATGCCACGCCCTCTTTAGAGATATTTAGTTAGGAGCAAAGGGTGACCATGGTCCTACAGTTTTTTGGCCAAAATGTTGTCTTCACAGAAGTAATCATTTGGAATTTCCAGTTTCTTCTAATGCGAAGAAACTGTCCAAATGGGAGCCCATCCTGCAGACCCTTAGGATAGTGGCTCTTATATTGAAGTAGAGTGTTGCGAGCCGTTGGTTTAGTGTAGGGTTTAGTTGCTAGTGTTGCAGCGGAAAGCTGGGCAAATTTTTTTTCCATATACTCACATCACATATGTTTCCTCTGTCATCTATTCCCTCTCTGGGTCCATAACATAACACCCAATTGCCATTGGTCCTCCAATGGATCTTTTATGTGAGCTAACAGGGACTTAGATATTTAGAGAATGTGAGGGAAATCCTTATGAGGACCTGGAATAAGAAAATGCCAAATTCATGCTAACAACATATAACCATTACTTCAGATTTTACTAATGATAAAACTTACAACAAAAGGTTCACACCAAAAATGACTCAAATACAATAGGTTTACTCATATAACCATTTATCTAAGCCTCAATTTGAATTTTCAAGAACATAAATCACATTTATGTTTCAATTTAATAGAAATCATTTAGTACAGTTAGTCACACAATGTCATACAGATTCAATAAGATAAACATTTACTGGTTACCTAGGGAAAGAAGAGAGAGAGAACATGGGAAAAGTCAAGTTTCAGCATTTAGGTTATTCAAACCAAAATATGAAGAGTTGAAGCGCAATGAGTCACAGATAAGAGTCCATAAACTCTTCAGCCGAAGAGTTATACCTGCACACTTTACCAGCCGGCAAAGTACAGGTTGGAGTCAGTTCGGAAAGTTCAGTTCAAATGGGTTTGGCATAGGAAAGAAAATCAGAGTTCAGTCTGACAGCATGCCAGGCAGGGAAATTGAAAATAACAACCAGCCCTGACTCCTCCTCCAAGGGGGCAATTATACTTCCAAAAGTTCTCAGTTATCGCCCACAAAGTATCCTTTCCATCATACGATATGGCTTCCATTGGTTGCCTACAGTGGGCTGCTCATGGTGTGATCAATACCTCACTAAGAAATCCGGAAGCATTAAGTAATCCTTTTGCAAATTCTTCAATTTCAATAACTTTATAATTCCATCCTTTCCTCGGAAGTAAGAAAATTCCCTTTGTTCACTGTCTGTCCGTTCCCAGATGCTCTCTATAGGTTTGCAATTGTATTGATACATTTCTGTCAAAAGTGTTGCTGAATCAAGAGAGAGTCTATTGTTTGCAAGCATAAGAAAGGAAGTTCATGAAAAGTTCTCAAAGCGTCCAAAATGACTACTTCAGCTAGATTCTGCTGTTCGAACAAGGAAAAGAAGCATTTGAGGCCTACATGAAAACTTGCTAAATCATCATCACGTTATGATTAATATAAAACACACATTAATATGAATAATTCGGTTTTCTCAGTAATTCACTCATAATTCTTTTCTTCAGAAGTTACATGTCAATATTAGCTACTCCTAAAAAAATATTTCACACGTTTTTATTTTCAAAACATATTAATATACGTGTCACTTGTGATATACACGTTTGTACCACACAATACTAAATGAAACTGCGAATCTTCATATTGTCAAGCATCTTTAAACTCAGCATTTTAATCGTTTTCAAGTGTTTCATTACATAAGCATTAGTTTCATTCATCACATTTAGTAATCATCAGCAGCACATTTTCTAGGTTAACTATGTTTAGATTGTTAAACACGTGATTGCATTGCATAAGCAAATAACTTTTTCTCTCTCTTTATATACGTGTTTCACATTTTCGCGTTTCAAAACTCTTCTGCGTGCTTTTACGATGCAGTAGAAAATCTCATGTTTTTCGTCTTCAACCATTTTACATGTTTTTATCAAACATCATTGTCGTAAATCTCATTTTATGGTGAGAATTGATAGAGGCAACCACCATAAAACTTTCTCGCTCCATCACTAGCTTGCCATCATTGGACATGATAGTAAGGTCCAAGAAGTCAATCATTTCATTACTGGAATTGGAGTTAAAATTCAGATCAGGTGAATGAGAGTTCAACCATTCGATGAAACCAAATAAGAATACTTCATTGCCCCTTCAAATGAAAACAATATCATCAATGTTGCGCCTCCAGTGACGCACATTGTTAACAAAAGGATTTGCAGCACTGTTATATACAGGTTTTTTCTCGAAATCATCTACAAACAATATGGCAAAGTTTGGGGCATAAAAAGTCCCCATGGCTGTCCCCTTTATTTGTAGTTAGCACAGTCCATGAAACTCAAAATAATTGTGAGTCAGTGAAATTGTCAAAAGATCAATTATAAATTCAGTGGGGACAGTAACGGGACCAGGTCTAGTGTTGAGTCTCCCTTATCATCTTAATTCCTTCCAGCTGGGGAATGTTGGTGTATAAAGGACTCCATGTTCAAGCACACCTACAATTTCCTCTCGGAATCAAAATCCATGTCCTCAATCTGTACAATCATATCGCTACTATCACAAACGTAGCTTCAGGTAAACACATGAATGCACTTTCACAATGACTCAAGAACCGAGTCGCACCCGATACAATCTGTCTCCCTGGGGGGCATGATAGATTCTTATGCATCTTCGGCAAAGTGTAAAGGACAGGCCTCCTTGGAGCTGTGTTATTCAAAAATTCAAATTCATGTGCTCTTAAGAAGCCCAGATTCTTTGCCTTTGAGGTAACATCACAAATCGACTTTTGAATTTATTTTTTTCCAGTGTTAAAAGAGGCGGTCTCTCATCAAGTGTGATGTTGTGAAGTATGTATTTGAATCAGTTTTTTAGTGTGGTCACCTCATTCATACTATGGTTTCAGATGGCAGCAATTGAACTGGCATTATATTGCTTGGGGGGTGTTGAAGGAGGATGGCGGTCTTAACCTTGAAGGATTGAAAGTTTCTGGGAAACCAAAAGTGACATTTCTAAAATAGTAACGTTAAATTCAACGTACCAGTCCAAACATCTGAAACATTAAAAAACGACTCCTCTCAGGAATTACCACTTAACAACATATAAAGGAATTCCGAATGCTAACATATGAGAGGGGTAGGCCTCACAGTAGTGAAAAACAAAATAGGCTGTTTGTCACTACCACGACATACAAACCGCAACAGTACATGTCCTACCTTATATTTACATTGCACCCTGCCCCTAGAGCGACCTAGGGCCTACCTTAGGGGAACGTATGTGTAATAAAAGAGGAGTTTAAGGCTTGGTAAGTCGTTTTAAATGCCAAGTCGAAGTGGCAGTAAACTACACACATGCCCTGCAATGGCAGGCCTGAGACAGGTTTGAAAGGCTACTTCTGTGGGTGGCACAATCAGTGCTGCAGGCCCACTAATAGCATTTGAAGTACAGGCCCTGGGTGTATGGTATACCACTCTGCAAGGGACTTATAAGTAAATCAACTATGCCAAACAGGTGTAAACCAATTATAACCCTGATTAGAGGAGAGAGCACATACACTTTAGCACTGGTTAGCAGTGGTAAAGTGCACAGAGTCCTAAAGTCAACAAAAAGAAGTTCAGAAAGATAAGAGGAGGAAGGCAAAAAGTTTGGGGTAACCCAGCAAGAAGGGCAATTTCCAACAGGAATGCTGCATTTTCACGAAAGGTGTAGATACAGAACCATTACATCCAGTGAATACTTTACAGTAAAAAAAGACCATAAACTGCAAAGAGAGCACTTTTTGACAATAAAAGACTGTGTAGTGGAGTGTGATATCGATGCGAAAGTACCAATAGGACAAAACCTAAAGATTTAATCAGAATTCACCCTCATTTTGCATATCATCCCCACTGGACCACAGAGGATTTTTGGAAACAGTGCATATTCTCTAAGGACCTACAAATGAGATCAAACATGACTATACGGGGTGCAGAGAAAGGGGAAAAAGGAAGGGAGAAAAGAGACAAAGAATGTACACACTACATGAAAGAGAGGGAGATGGTGATAGGTGGAGAGAGAAAGAGAGACATAAGGCAGAAAGAAACAGATGAGAGAGACAGACAGAAAGAGGAGCCAAAAGAAAGAGAATGCTCACTTTAAAAGGAGAGCGGGTTGAAAGTTTTTTCTTCTATAGTAAATGTTTTGTATTGTATCAACATTAACATGTAAGCACACAAATCCTATTAACTGTTTATTTTTCTCATTTTGATTGACCATAGCTAATCAAGGCCTTCATTTTAAAATGGCTAGCATCTAGTTGCCATCTTGTTTTATGTGTATTTTATTCCTAGGAGAATCTGAAGTCTTAATTAACAAACACGATTTGACTTTTTCTTTCCCATGTGAAATGTTTTCTTTTTATGTGATAATTGTATAATGTTCTAATCAGTTGTAACAGTACTTTAGAGAATCTGTATTGTGAATAATCCTGTGAAATTAATGAGCTCTAGATTGTATCTCCATATTTTAACTTGATTGGAGCATTTTTTGGGAACTATGTTTAGGTGAAGCAAATGGTATTTTAAGCTAGTGCAATCTAGATGAGTTCAGAACCTTTTTCCAGGCAGCCTAGAGCAGAGTAGAGTACGCTCTTAATGGTAGATCTTTTTTACCTAACTTTTCTTTTTGAGTCAACGTTATAATAATTCGTTCTCTTACTTGTATGACTAATTGAGTTGTACTTCATATATACTAATGCAGTGCTTCCCAGACTTTTTATAACCAGACCCACTTTTTAGAAGACAAACTTCCACGATCCACCTAGTTTTAATGGACATGAGGAGGGTGATTTTTTTTTTTTTAATGTAACTAATGCATCATGTGGCAGGGCATTGTCATTTATAGACAGCACATTTTGCCATTGAAATGGCTACTAAATTTGCACAGACTTTTACTGATAAAACTATGTTGCACACAAATGATAATTTGTGGAAATCGGGCTACAGTGAATGTTCATTATTTGTGCATCACCAAGTAAAGTGTCTTAATTTTTTTCTGATCCTATTAAAGTCTTTATTTCCAATATAATTCAGAATTGCAAAAATAATTTTTTCATTTTTGATTTCCTAACTGCTGAATGTGTACGGTTCATTTACAGGTATTTACATTGTGTTATGTGTTACAAAAGAAGGACACTCTACAGCCTTTCCTTTCACACTCCATGTACCCCAGCAAGATTGTCACATAGTTCAATTTTACTTTCTTTCTCTGACTGTAAAGTGAGAGGAGTTTGTAAACACCAGTCCCCATGTTAAAAAAACATAAGCAGCAATTTGTCAGAAGACCTAGCCTGACATTTGACCTCTGTCTTTTCAGAGCAGTAAATGTGACAAGATAAATACAGAATTTAAAGGCATCTTTGTCTTGCTTGGACTTTTACGACCCAACAAAAATTGGCTTGTGACCCACAATATGGGAAACACTGTATTATTTCATACGCAAAAAGTGTTTGGAAATTGTGCACAGACTTTCTGCAAATGGACTAGTATTTTCCTCACCGACTTACTAATCTACTAATAATAGGTCAGTTATAAAACTACTGAATCGCAGGAGGTATCAAGTTGAACCGCCTACAGTGGCGGCTGGTAAGTTTAGGAGGGAAGGGGTTGGACGGGGAACACACACACACACACACATACTCACTCACATCCATGAATTCACACACGTGCACACGCACAAACACATCCATTCACAACACTCATTACCAAACATTCATACATACACGCATGCACGCACCAAACATTAATTTAAAAAAATATACACGCTTACCTGCAGCTCTGCCTCGAAGGTCCCAGGAGGCTTGGAACTGCCAATGAGGGAAGGCAGCGGTCCCACATCATCACAGAGTGGGATGGGGTATCAGTGTCGCTACCCTGAGTCACTGAGGGGAGGGCCTCTGGGACCTTTGCTGAGCTGAGGAGGTCACGCCCACAGTAGCTGTGACTTCTCAGCCCAGCAAAGTTCAGCTCAGGCAGCCAGGAGCCTGCGCATTTAGCGCATGTCTGGCTCCTGGCTGCCTGACCTGAAAAAGAACAGGCTCTGTCAGGCTTACCTTTGTTCAGTCCGACAGACACTGTTTGTGAGGGGCAAAAGGTGGGTGGGGGGGCGTGGCCGGGGTTTACTGCCTAATTAATTTTAATTGGGTAGGTCTCAATTTGCGAACTCCTGTGATTGGCTGCAATCACAAGGATGGCGTCCTGCAAAGGACAGCTGACCATCCATCTCTACCATTGCATACCAAAAAAAAGATTTTGCTTTAAAGCAGCCAGTGTTTTGTTAAGAAACCAGCACTGCTTTTTTTAAAAACATTTTCAGTTTCAAAACTCGTAAAAGGGTTTTTGTGCATAAATATAAGCCCTTCTGTGGTCTTAAACCCTGTGATTTTGTGAATCGGGACTTTGTGTATGAAATCCGTATTGTCTCTAAATAGTTTCTGGTTGTTTTCAAGAAATCAATTGCACCTTTATTGGTAGCAAAACCAAAACAATATCAAACTAATAATAAATCCGATCTATAATAAAAATGGTAAAACAAAACAAAAAAATGTTTAATGCATAACTTCATCAGATGAGTTGCTTACTTGTTGTATCTATGTGCTGGAAGTTGTCTTATTACCACTGCTGGTTTATTTTAATCATTGGTTTTCTTCGGAGTGCATGATTATTTATTACATAAAGCAGCATTGGACTTATCCTTGTGCGGCTTACCCAAAGACTGTTTGGAGTGTGGTCGATAGGCACTCCCCTGCTGGATACATGGTCTTATGAGACCCTTATATGGTCCTGTGTCCTGAGATTAATGCTGTCATCGTCGGTCTTGTGAGTTCTTCTTCTGCTTCATTACCCCGTTTTCCCACCAGCACGGTTTGATATTTTTTGTTCGGTTTTCTACACTGTTGTCAGTGAGTTTTAGTTCATCTACTTTTTCTTAATGCGTAAAACCTGCGTGTAAGCTCAATATTTTAACTTCATTACTTATGAATGAGTCACAACACACTTGAATTGAGTTAACAATTGTAAATAACCATAAAATGTGACACCTTTTTGTAGGAGAGCTCTGTCATAGCAGGTCCATTGGTCTTGATCCTTTTTCTTGCTTCTGGTATTTTTTCTTAATTGGATTCTTGCTAAAGGTTTTCCGCACCACAGATAACGAGTAAATAATGGTAATAACATCAGTTTCCAAACACGTTGTTGCCAAGCACAACAAAATGCGAATGAGGAAGGAATGGAGGTAATAATGAGGGTACTACAGCCTAATTTTGGAAGACAATGTTAATCAGAGTGACCTTCCTTTACACCTCTGGAGTTCAGTCGAAGGTTTTGCTCAAAACTCAAACTCCGATTCAACAACAATTGGCCTTATGGGGGATCCTTGTTATTCACTAAGGATAGTCATTTGTGTGAATTTTCAGGACCTCTGTGGGGTTAAACGTATGCGCTTAACAAATAACCACACTTATAAGAATGCTAGCAACGGACCTTCAAGGTCAAAACCACTGGAATTATACAATTCTGCAGCCGCGGCTTATTTGACATAATTATGAATTTACTGCATTTGCCACATAATCCATTATCTCCTGCATAATCTGCAGATTTTAACAAAAAAAATGTTTCTGACTCAGCTGATCAAAAGTTGCTAAAAAAGCATTGATATGTTTTTTGTGTGCAGTGGTAGGCCCTTAGCAAAGGTTAACTGTTCATCTTTCATTTGTTTATATATATATATATTTAGTTGTTAAACTGACGCTAATAGGTAAAATCTTTGCTCAGACTATACTACCACGTGCAAAATTCTCAAAATAATGAATTAATACTATCAAAAAATGTGCAGCGTTATGCGGTATAATTAAAAGTAAGATCTACCTGTGACATGCACTCCCAAGTGTAAAGTTGTGTCACCACTCAGAAAGTAAACTGTTTCATTTGTACTTAAATTTATAAAATTCCTGCAAAGAGAAACACAACAGAAAATGGACTGTAAGACAGAAACTACTTCGGAGTAAATGAGTGGCCAAACAGAATACTGAAGCAGTAGTGTCCTCTCGATGATAAACAGGCTTGTACTGTTGCCTAGGAGCCTGCTTGCAAATGAAATTATTATCCTGACTTATGTTTTGGCCCTGGCATCATGTTAATCTAATCACACACTGAGAAGTGAGGAAGTGTAGATCGCTTTTTAAGAGAGATAAAAAATGGCAAAGTGCAATGCTTTGAAAAAACTGCCCTCACCCACAAAAGTTTGTGGCATGCTTCATCAAAGGGCTGCTACAAACACCTCTGCGCAGACCAACGCATGAGGTGGAGCAATAGGGTGGGGAAGACAATACAAACATAGAAAAGGTCAGGATCTAAAGAAAAATAATTGTACACACCGACCTGATCATGTCTGAACAACAGGGTCTAGCTTACAATGAGGAAGCTGTCATGGAGATCCTGTCTGGGCCATCATTACTCGGAGAAACTACCATTAATCTGGTCCTGACCCAGGGGGAAGGGTGGGACACTTTGATCGAACTAAAAAAGTCACATGTAAAGGCGATCTTACCTGAGGCAATTCTTATAGAGTACCTCAGGGATAACGCAGCCCCTCGAGGTTTGATAGTCACCAATGAACCTTTGATCTTCCTGATAGCATGGAAGTGTACGAGGGATTGGTTGGTCCTAATCATCACCACAGCCATGAGGATAGCGGGCACATTGTACATACAGATACAGGCCAGTGAGCAGGGTTTGAAAGCAAGCATAGTATTAGCAACATACAAGAGGAAGCTGGAAGAAACAAACAATGAACTAAGTGGATATAAAGAATACCTCATGCAGTCTAAGATAAGCAAATTACAAAAAGATCTAAAGAAATTCTCAAAGGAGAAGGTATACCCATAAACTACAGAAGAGTATATCCAGAGGAAAATGGAGGAAATGAGGAAGGGGCCGCAGGCTGGCAGAAGGAATATGGATACGATGAGCTCCAGTAGCGATGGTAGCGACTACGAAAATAGACCACGGAGGAGGGGAAGAGGAAGAGGCCAGTACCAGGGATCTCGCCCTACCTTTAACCCGATGTACACAAACTATCCGGGTCAGGGATTTGGCTGGCCGCCTATGTTAAAAAAATTCCCACCTATGCAAGGGCCCCATAATCCACAATACCCCCAAATGACGAATCCTTTTTTAGGAAGAGGCAGGGGCAGGCAGAGAGGTGCACAAGGGGTGCAGTGGTAGGACTTGAATCAGAAAGTGACAAGGAGCATGTCATGGGATCCCGCACCAGGGACCAGCAGGGAGTGAGTCTAGTGATGAACTTGACAGACACCCCATTGACTGAACCGCAGGAGAGATTGCTCAACAAGGGACTGGGTTTTGTTCCCACCAATACATTGGACAGTTTCAAACTCAGACAGGAATTGTCAGAGTTTTTTAGAAACATCAGACTAAGGGTCTTCTTTGAGGGAAGAGCAGATCAAGGAGAGGGAAAAGGGGACATTAAGTTCCGCCCTAAATCAAACTTCACACCGATGAGTTCAGCACTCCCCCTGGAAGTCATCACTTTCGAACGGGCAGTGATCCATGAGGTTGAAGAACTAGCCCAAGGAGACTCGCAACCTTTCAGGAATCTCACCAGGGAGGAAAAGGAGGCACTGAACCAATTGAAAGATAACCAGGATGTGATAATAAAACCAGCGGACAAGGGAGGGGCTATAGTCCTCCAAACAAAAATAGCCTATGAGAACGAATGCAACAGATTACTAGCGGATGCAAGGAATTACAAAGTTCTCCCTAGGGATCCTACTCCAGAACTGAGAATTGAGATGACCTCTTTGGTAGAAGAGGCTACCAGCAATGATTGGATCTCAGAACAAGAAGGGAACTTTCTCTGCCAACAGAACCCTGTTGTACCATATTTCTACACCCTCCCTAAGGTGCACAAACCAACTAGACCTCCCTCTGGTAGACCAATTGTTTCGGGAACTGGATCCATTTTAGAACCATTATCGCAGTTCTGAGATTTATTTTCTAAAGCCGCTGGTACAGAGCAGGAAGGCCTATTTGAAGGACACTACTGATGTCCTTAATCTTATTAAGGATATGGAGTTTGATCCTGCAAGAGAGTTCCTGGTGGGACTGGACATTGAGTCCCTCTATACTAACATCCCCCAAATGGAGACACTAAGGGTGGTAGAGGAGATTCTGTACGACCAGGAGTGGCAATATTGCACACCAAGGTCATTTATACTACATATGGCTGACCAAAAATGTCTTTGAATTTAAGGGGACATACTATCTACAAACCCACGGCACCTCCATGGGGAGCGCTTTCGCTCCTAGCCTAGCAGGCCTCTATGTGTCCTCTTTTGAACAAAAATTCGTCTTCACCTCGGAAAGCCCTTGACGTACCAACGTCAGATTGTTGAGATGTTTCATTGATGACGTCCTCCTGATTTGGGAGGGCGACGAGCAATCTATCAGGGATTTCCTGGAGTAGCTTAATGGCTGCAACCCTCTCCTACATTTCACATCTACAATCACGAAGGAATGTCTCCCGTTCCTTGATTTGGAGATCATTCCCAAAGATGGGAAACTGACCACATGTGTTTTCCAAAAGCCTACTGACAGGAATGGTCTCCTGCTGTTTGAGTTTCCACCCGAAATCATTGAGGGAGAACCTCCCGGTAGGACAGTTCCTCCGTTTACGTAGAAACTGCTCAGATACTGGGGACTTCAAGAGAGAATCAGAGACATTAGCAGAAAAACTCCAGAGGATGAAGTACCCCACTAAAGGCATCAAAAAGGCACAAAAGAGAGCACTGAACTGCCATCATGAGGCCCTTTTGGAAAAGGTGGATAAACCACTGAACAAGAACGCCATCTGTGTTACTACCTTTAACACAGCCTCTACCCATATCAAGCGTATCATACTTAGGAATTGGAGAATCCTGAATTCAAATGGCTTGGGCCTGGAGCAACTGCTTTTCTCATTCAAAAGAAGTCCAAACATAAGGGACCATCTGGTCCACACGAGACCCCGCCCAACAACAGAGAGGGATCAACAAAGACTTTGGGAACTTCCCCCGGTCACGGGACACACCAGATGTGGATCGTGTGATGTGTGCAGACGAACAGAAAACACTAAAAGCATTGATGTAGGGCTCAGTTACCCATGGGAACATCAGAGACACACAAATTGTAACTCCACTAATGTCATCTATATGATCAGATGTCCATGTAACCTAATATATGTGGGGATGACATCACAAAAGGTCAAAGTTAGGATCATGAAGCATAGAAGCAACATTAGATGTGAGAGGACCATGACACGCTTTACCACACATTATGCTGAGAAAAAGCACACCGTAGACGATCTATACTGGACAGTACAGGACAAGCCATACATTTCCACCACTACCAGAGACCCTAATAGAATTTTATTTCTAAGGGAACAAAAATGGGTGTATAGGCTGCGAAGCATGATATTGGCTTAAACAATAACATTCCATGGAACACTCTGAACAGTCTATGATCGGTTGCGAAAAACGCTTCAATCAATCAATCATTCAATCAATCAATCATGTCACTTATAAAGCGCACTACATACCCGCTTCACTGACTGGTGGCTCCGAGTTACATTTAGGGGGTGGATATATCAAGATTTCCTCTGGTTTATAGCATTATAGTGCCAATATAAAGGGGGCGACATGACCTCTCACTAAGTTTCTACCTCCTGAAAATCCGACAAGGACAGAGTAGTGAGTTTTGCGACACTCGGTTTCGTGCATTGGTTAGATTCAATGACGCGAAGCAAAATATGTAACTTCACCCTGGTTAGACCATGACGACCCCGATTTGTACCCGGGAGCCGGGATATGGGCATAATTCCCCTAGTTGAGAATACTTTGGTTCACTGGAGAGATAAGAATCCTTTTGGATTAAAAGACCTCTTTGATATGATTTGGACATGCTTAGAACAAAAATATATATACTTTTTGAGACCTGGGCCCATTGTATTCGGATCCAAGCCTCAATAGGAATTGCCCGGGGAGGTGACGTTTTGTTCACGCACTAGCCGAAGAGGTTAGTGTTCTAGTTTTTCTTACGTTACCAAACGCATTACTCTGCACACGAGACACGCCTCCGCGGTCACGTGGCAGGAAGTGAAGCACCTTTTAGAAGCCCCGATCACGGACTCCCAGTACCTACGCGGCGCCGGGAGGGACACTGAACCAGTGGCGAACCCACCGTGAAGAAGTAAGCAGGGGGCCTAGCCCTGATAGGGGGGAGTGGACGGATTTGTTCATTTGAAAGTTGTCGCTCCTCTTTTCAGTACGGGGAGCTTAGACCCGGTGTCCCAATCATGCATGATTCTCTCAGGGCACGTCCACCGTCAGGGGCTCAATAAATTTCACATCTGATGTATGAGATGCAGACAAGGATTGGGTGAATCACTGTACCATCAATGTGTGTCTCTCTCTAACTACATATACATTACTACCCCCAGTTTCTAAATCAATGTATGACTACAGGGGGTTGCTCTCATTCCCACGCCAGTTCAATCAGGTTCCGCAGTGAAACTCGGTAAGAAAAACCGAATAATTAACTCAATACCCAAGGTTTTCCATTAAGGGTATATACATGTAATTTTTTTATCTGAGGGATGTTTTGATAGAGATTGATAGGTGAGTATATACAATGGTTTTTAATATTGATGGAGATTCAGATAAAGTGATCGTGGATTTCACGGTAAAATAAGGGCAGTGTCCCAATGAGCGGTGTTTAACATAGAATGATCAACCAGCCGCATCGCACCAAATGGGTTGGGAGGGGGCTAAGAAAGTAATGCTTCTTCACGTAAGAGCACACAAGATATTTTAACTGTTTTGATTGTCAGTTTTCTTTTCACTTGTACGTACACGTTTTCTCACTTACAGATCCAACTTGGAGTGTGATTACAGGACCTTAATAAAATTACAAATTACAGGTGTAGTAATCAATATACAGATTTAGGTATATTAGATAGGGAGTAAGACAAGGGATCTAATAGTCCGGAAGAAAGCCGGGAGAGACACAATATCTGGCTGAAACATGTCGACTTCTTTGCAGAAAGGAGGGGTGAATGGTGCATAATTCACTAGCCTCACCACCATCCTTGGGTTTGGAGATACCTTTTACCTCTAACAAGGGAGTCCGCGAATAAAATAGATATTGGGATATCCCTTAGTTAGTTTTAATTTATTGTCTGCACTTATTTTTCTTTAGATCCTGACCTTTTCTATATGTTTGTATTGTCTTCCCCACCCTATTGCTCCACCTCATGCATTGGTCTGCGCAGAGGTGTTTGTAGCAGCCCTATGATGAAGCATGCCACAAGCTTTTGTGTGTGAGGGCAGTTTTTTTAAAGCATTGCACTTTGCCTTTTTTTTATCTCTCTTAAAAAGCGATCTACACTTCCTTACTTCTCAGTGTGTGATTAGGTAGACCCAGAGGAGGGCGAAGTAAAGTTATTTCCTCCTCCCCCTCTTTTTGTGTGAGGATCATGTTAATCTAGCCTATATGCAGAGACCTAGGTCTGTCCCTACCAATGAGAGAGAGGTCGAGGAGCCATTCTGTGACCTGGAGAGGTGCACCAAGAATGCCCTCATAGTAGGCAGTGAAGTACTGTCCGTGACCTGGGTGAATCGCATAGTGGTGGTGGCAGTATACAGTGTTTTTGAATCTAGAACATGACCAGACCTTTTTCTGTGTCAGAGGGAGTGCCAGCTTTAGACCGCTCTCATGTAAAGTCCCTCTCTGATGTGAAATCCAGAACCTTGAACAGACATCCTGTGTGTGTACCGAACTCTCGTATGAGCTTTCAGTGTATGTGTGATGATAGTACTCTGTTTTGTGTGCCTGAGCATTAGGGCCAATGGGATCCATTTTGGATGCCCCTGGTTTAGCATGGCTGAAGATGGAGGATGAGGACAGCTTCCCTCCCAGACAGTGTGGTGTTGCAGGGTAGAGAAACAGACCCTGAAGCAAAGAATTGCTGTTTTAGTTCTTCACAAGCACTGCCGTTTGGTAGAGTGTAGTGGTGAGGGGTGGGACTACAGTTTCTAGGCAGGTCCTACCCTTTTGTCTGTCTTTGAATGCTGCTTCAGGAAGGCTAATGACAACCAGGTGCAGATAACTCACACTTCATTGTGCCCATGTTTTGAGTATTCCAGCTTGGAGCCAGTCCTGTTGCTGCCTGCTGTGTGAGCAATCACTTCACAAAAAGGCTGTGTTTGGAGAGTAGCCTTAAAATGAAATTTGAAAGAGAACCAGCCCAAACCAATTCTGAAGCCTTATGTAGCGGAGCCACATCCCCTGTCTGGAAAAGATATGTAAAATTGGTATTCAAACCACCAGCTGCTGGAAGACTGAGAACCTAGAAATCTGCCCGTCTGCTAAGAGAAGGAAGGAATGTGCCTGGCCCTGCAGGAGAAGAGACTGTTAAGTAAAATGCTCTTTTGCAGTCTTAAGGCCTCGGATTTTGCTAATTGCATGTTTTGCAAACATACAAGTGTTTTGTACATCAGGCCTATAATTTTAATGACATACTCCGTTTTTTTCCCAATATCGATCTGTCAATTTCTGAAAAATATGATTGTCCTAACAGATCAGCTTGTCAATTTCATTGAGTGCTCTCAAGCACAACTGCCCACTTTAAAAGATAATGGCACACATCCATACATGTATGTCCATATTCCTAGGTATCTCCCCAATATGCTGATATACTCCCATCATATAACAATAAAAAGTTTCATTTCGAGAAGTTCAGCCTCGCATGAGGTTTTACAGCCTCATATACCTTTCTTTTTTTTTTAAACAAACTTTATTGCATTTTGTTGGATCAATAGCAATACATTCATGACTTGTTGAGATGGTCCCATATTCTACCTGGTGAGCGATCAATGTGGCAGAAACAGTGTACATTATACAGTGCAAGTTAAAATTGCTAACCACAGTAGTCGGAACAATGGTTTCCATATCAGTTGTTGTTAATGGGTCCATACTGGTGAAGGATTTAACTTTCTTAACTCGTGGACGAGACAAAACAAAGCAAATTGAACCAGAACCCTCTCTCCCACCCTGATTTTGCACTATGCCTCCCGGGCCAGTGTGTAACTTAAGGGAGAGGTTTGTGTGGAAGTGTAACCTATACCTCAATCCATAGTAATATCATTAGGGTTGGCACAGTGGTGGCATGCATGATTGCACCGGGGACAGGATTACTGCTGCCCACCTCCGGACAATACTTTATTTCCATCGGGCTTTTTGCTTGTTCTTAACCAGGCCATTCACTCTGTGCCATGCTACTAAGGGGCTTCGGCCTTTTCTGGAAGGCAGCTGACTGGATTGCTGCCCTCTTCAGTACAGAGTCTGGTGTTAGTGCGGGACTTGCCTGTGCTGTCGGCCAGGCCATCACGGTGCCTGCCACAGTCTCTCCCCGGGATGATCGTTTTATTCTGCTCATTGGTTTACCACCAGTCGCCAGCCATTTCATTCCTTGGGCAATGCCTTGAGCTGGGAGCTCCCTTGACTCTGGTGACGTGCCGTTTCTGCAGATTTAAGGACTCTCCATTAACTGGTGCAACGGAGAGATCCTTTCAAGGTCAGAATGGCAGGCTGCTGGGTGTGCGCTCTGCCTACCTGATTCGAAGCTCTCCCCTTGAGGTTTCAACAGTGATCTAGTCCAGACCAGATGGCACTACTGGGTCTAGACTGTGAAGTCCCCCGTGTGTTCTCATTCCCGGGGGTTTGTTCACATCAAGTATTCATTGTTTGAGATGTCCCTTCGTACCTTGGTTGCCTTGGCCCTTGCTGTTGGGAGCATGCTTGCTGTGTTTGCCCTCCATCATCGGGTCTCCATCTCCCTTTCTCTACACGTAGACCCCTCTTCAAAATAGCGACCATTTCACCTCATTAGAAAATAAAGGACTGCCTTGCATACCCTCACAACTATATTGCTAATGTGGCGGCCATCTTGTAACGGCTATTGAGCTTCCCTTGATCCTTACTTTTCTACTCTGTTTGACCTACCACACAAAATTGGTTCAACAAGAAATATTTATGGACAGAATAGTAAGTGCACTGGAGTTACATTTGCTCTCGGATGGCCCCTTCATTAAAAATACCTCAACTTATTGTCCTCACCACTTTGACATTTTACCTTCGCTGGAAGAGTATCCATCTCCTCCTGATTAAATTGAGGTTCTAATAATAATATTAAAATTCAAATGTCTCTATTGGTAATCAGCACTAGAAGAGATATCACACCTCTTAGGATAGTCACTGTCCGGAGACTGACTTCCTAACCCCACTTCCTTTCTTCCTCCTCTGCGAGCCTTCTAGGTCTCTGCCCTCCACATTCACTTACCTTGGTTCTCTCTTTCCACACAGACATGGATCCTATCTCCTAGAGAGCACTTGATACCAAGCTTGAACTGGCGGGCCACAATGCTTTTTTTTTTTTTTTTAAACTTATTTTTATTGGCATTTCTTATACTACAGTTCAATACACAAACATTGAATAACTCTGCAGATGGCGTCTACCTTTAAATCAACATATTCCTACAAAATATATCGTCCCAGAAGAGCTCTAATCAATGGCTCACATGTTTATCGCCGTACTGCATTTCAATAATCAGGTGAATAATGTCCTCAAAGTCGCAATGTACAATGATATCATCTAGTATTAAATATACATTTCATCCGAGTCTTTCACATGAGTGGCCGGTGGTTTTGCATTAGGGTATGACAAAATAACTCAACACAAATAAGTTTACTTTTTTAGAAAGAAAAACAAAACTTCTGTAACAAACTTAAACCTGTGCAGTGGAGTGGTATAAATTAGAAATCACCTATTTGTATCTGGGGTGATCTGAGCTTGGAGGTAGAGGGCCCACCAGGGCGTAGCAAATGAGAGGGAAGAGCTCCCCCCCCCCCCCAACATTATCCAGCATTTGCCTGATCCCTTGTCTCCACAGCCAATAGGTCGAGGAAAGCAGCATATACGCCTGTGCCTTTGCAGGGATAGGAGCAAACCATCAGGGCTCAGTGTCATCATTCGAATTGTCTCGCTCTCCCTCCCCTTTCTCCTCACTAGTGTGCACCGGCTGTTCCCATGACATCATCATTTCCTTCCATAGATCAGCTATGGGGCGTCTCTGCACTCCTCTAGCTTCCTCCCAGCTCAATGCTCTACCCTCAGCACCCGCCCAGTTAATCGCATCCCGATTCCAGTGTTCAACTGTAGGTCCCTGTGCAGACTTCCATACTAACGCTATTCTGTGCTTAGCAGGACCCAGGGCTAAGTCAGTTAGTCTATTCCCAACCTTACGTTTCCGTGGGCGAGGAAAGAGCCCCAGCAAGCACACCCGGGACGTAGATGCCAACTCCCTCCCCAGAACCTCTTTAAGTTTAAAAACAATGGCGTCCCAACAAGGGCGTATTGTTTGGCAGTCCCAGAGCATGTGTATAAAATCAGCAATCAGGTTGGGCGCACCGCGGGCAGTTTCGTATATCCCCCCCATAGGTGATGTTGAGTTGGTGAGGTGTCATGTAGGTCATATGAATGACATTAAATTGTATATATTTAAGGCACGTGTTGGGAGAAATCTTCTTGGGGGACTGCAGAATTTTACCCCATTCAGCATCAGTGATCACGCCGCCTAGTATCCTTTCCCATCTCCCTCACAAGTCACCCAATGGGTCCAGGGACGCTGTAAGCAGGGTAGCATAAAACCACTTCACCTGGTGTCCAGCCGTGCCCAGGGTTATCAGTGCGTGCAAGATTGGGTGGGTCTTAGGTTCCCCCCTTCCCTCCCCCCACAACTGCCCAAAAGTGCATACTAGAGCTTCATAATGTAAAAACTGCCCCAGAGGAAGACCATTACTATCCACCAGTTCTTCAAAGGGAAGGAGGTTTTTTTCCAGGTAAGAGTTTTCTACATTTTCCAACCCTACTTGTGTCCAAGACGCCAGTTGGTCTCCGGTAAATAATGACATGGGAGTGCCGTGCGGTAAACCCACAAGGGGGAGCATAGGGGTATATCTCGGGGCTTTTTGAACTCTGTCAAGGGATCTCTTCCAGGCCTGTAACACGGTGCGCTGTAACACTGAGTGGTACGGGCTGGGGGTACTCGGGACTAACAATTTAGCCAACAGCAAGCGGGGATGGCCATCAGGCTCCAACAAATATGCGCCCTCCTTATTCACCTCCTCTAACCACTGCGCCAACTATTGCAGTTGGGCAGCCAGCATATAAAACTAGAAATTTGTTACTCCCAGTCCGCCTTCTGTCATGGGGCGCTGTAACATTTTCAAGGAGACTCTCGGACGCCCACCGTCCCACACTAATTCTCTCAGCAACGAGTTTAGCGGGCGAAACAAACCCGGCTTCATCAAGGCTGGGAGGTTGACAAAATAATATAGGAGCCGGGGTAACATTACCGTTTTGGAAAGGGAAATCCTAGCCATAATAGGGAGTTGCAGGGTGCACCAAAACTGAACACAGGATTTGAGTGACCCCACTACCCTACCTAGGTTTCCCTCCTTCAGATCCTCCAGGGAGTGAAATACCTGGATATCCAGGTACTTAAAGGACCGGGGAGCCCACTGTATTTCCAGCTGCAAAGCCTCTGGCCTGGGTAGTGGTCCCATTATGGGAAACAGGTACGTCTTGGCCTTATTAACCCGGAGACCCGATATTGTTCGAAGCTGTCTAAGATCTGCATTGCTGTCGCGGTGCCATTCACTGCATGCCCCAAATAGAGCAGCAGGTTGTCCGCATAGAGCGAGATAGTATTTATCTGAGCACCCACCCTAAGACCCAGCCCAGCGCCCCCCAGTCGGGCCCTCACCGCGAGCGGCTCTATCACCAATGCGACAGGAGGGGTGAAAGAGGGCACCTCTGTCGAGTGCCTAGGAAAATCCTATATTGAGCAGAGATCGCCTTGCCCATTTTGACCCTCGCAGTTGGAGACGCATAAAGTAGCTGAACACACTTCACCCAATTGTCTCCAAGGCCCGTTCGCAGCATAACCTCAAAAAGGCATTCCCAGGTGATCGTGTCAAATGCCTTTTCCAGGTCTATTGACAACACTGCTGCTTCCTGGTCCCAGCAAGGTTCTTCATGGTATAGCACGGAGTAGAGTCTCCGAAGATTGTAAGAGGTACATCGGGAGGGAATAAAGCCATTCTGGTCCTAGTGGATAAGGGCTCTCATCTGTGGAAGCAACCTACTTGCCAGGACTTTACTAAGAATTTTAAAGTCTAGGTTTAACATTGAAAGGGGCCTAAAATCCGTCACTCTGGCAGCTGCCTCTTTGGTTTTAGGGAGTGGGATCACAAGTGCATCCCGTGTCGTATCGGGTAACTCACCCCGTTCAAGCAAGTCAACTCAAGCAAGTCAACATAGAGAAGCTCCAGCCATGGCGCCAGACTAGCGGCAAACCGCTTGTAGAATTCTGCCGGGAGGCCATCCGTTCCCGGCGTTTTACCCGTCGCCATGTCTCCAATAGCTGCCCGAATTTTGTGCACTGTCACCGGGCCTCCCAGCTCCTCCCGTGTCTGGCGATCCACAACCTGAAGTGGCAGGGGGTCCAGGAAGCCCCTAATAAGGGATGGGTCAGCTGCTGCCGCGGCAGTGTACAGCCTCTCATAACAACTGTAGAAAGCACTATTAATATCATCCGGGCTATAAGGGAGTTCCCCCGTTTCCTGACGCAGCTGGGTGATAGGTGACCCACGGGTTTCCGGTTGGATCAACCATGCCAGGAGTCTTCCAGCTCTCCCCTCCTCCCTCTGCACCCTATCCAGGTAGTCTTTGAAACTATGACACCGGAGTCGATTTAGTACCTCCTGGTAGGTCGCCCTCGTCCGCTGTAACTCAAGCAGTGAAATGGGGTCAGCACCCTGAGCATTGTCCAGTCGGTGTAGTTTCTCTTCCAGTTCTAAGATCTCACCACGTATTTCCCGGTGTGCCCCAATCGACTGTCCCATACAGTGCCCCCGCACCACCACCTTAAAGGCCTCCCATTCTACCAAGGTAGAGGATGCCGTATGTGCGTTCGTGGAGAAGTAGGATTCAATAAGCGTCATCAGGGAGGACCGGTAAGGGACATCCTCCAATGCCAGTGGGTTAAGCCTCCAGGAAGGAATCGGAGGGCGCCTCCCCAAGTGTTGATAAAACAACAATAGTGGGCTGTGATCAGATATGGTGCGCCCCAAATATTCTGTATGTGTAATGGAGCTAGTAAGTGTCGGCGCACAAAGAAAGGTATCCAGCCTAGTGTGCACCTGATGGATTGGTGAAAAAAAGGAGTATTCCATGACTCCCTTGTGTTGTCGTGTCCAGATATCGACTAACCCCCACTGTTGGATCCAATCCCGGAACCCCGCGGCCGTGCGGTGGGACTGCGCCCCCGGGAGTGGCGGGTGGGAACGGTCAGTCGCTGTGTCCGCTACACAATTAAAATCCCCCCTAGTAATACCTGCACATCCATATGCACTGCAATTTTGGCCGACAGGGAAGCCAAGTACGTGACCTGATCCTGATTGGGCGCGTAAATGTTACCTAGTGTTATCACTCGCCCTGCCAGTCTACCCACCAGAAAGATATACCTACCCTCTGTGTCTATCATAGAGTGCGTGAGGTCAAATGGGACACCGGGCTTTACCCATATCAACACCCCCCTCAAAAAGGCCGAGAAGGCTGTCGCAGAGACTTGCCCCCTCCATCTTTTGCGAAGTTTCCCCACTTCGTCCGTGGCCAGGTGCGTCTCCTGAAGAAAGGCTACATGTATAGCCCTGCGTTTCAAATAGGAATAGACATTATGCCGCTTAGCCATGGTCCGCATCCCTCTTATATTCCAGGTCAAAAACCTTATGACATTATGCGTTTGCACCATAGTAACAATAGATCACTAGCCCGCCACCCAGCAAAGCCTCCCCCAGCCCAGCTCCCGAATGTATGTTGAACCACTCCATTCTGCGAACAACCAAAAATAAAAGAGAAATTAACATAGCAACCCTGTTGCTGAACAACTCCCGGACACCAGGGCAGTTTTCAAACACTAGCTGAGGCCCAGTTCCGAAGAGGTAGGGGACTCAGTGGGGGGTGGCAAAGATAAGGGTACTATCCAACACGGTTAGAGTGCCCAAGGCGCACCGACCCAGGCCCAATGTGGTCTAAATCTAGCCCCAAGCAGGGATCAGGGGTCCCTCACCCCCCAAGGAGTCGCTAATAGCCTCCAGGTGGCTTCTTCATCAGATGATCTCGTCTGCTGTGTTGGGGGTCACCACTGGGAGTGTCACACTGCCACTATGAGAGGAGTCTGATTCTATCCCCTCAGTTTTTCTCGAGGAGCGAGTCCCAGCCTCTGAAGGGGGTCTCTGGTCCTGCATGATGGCCGCGACCGCCTGTAGGGCCTCAGCCCTCTCTTTTTCAGTTTGTGAGGACGTCGGTCGGCTCGGGCCCCCCTTCTGGGGCGTCTCCTAGGCCTCTTCTTGTTCTCACGTCTCTCGGAGGCCACCGCTTGCACCTGTGCCGGTTGGGGAACCCCGGTTTAGTACGCTTCCAATCATTCCCAGGCTGACTTGGGGTCATCACAAAAGTGTGTCTTTCCATCCAGGAGTATGCGTAGTCGAGCAGGAAAGATCAAAGAGTACTAGAGCCCCTCCTCTCTCAGTGCTTTCTTGACCTCCAGAAAGGAGGTCCATTTCATCTGGACGTCCAAGGTGCAATCGGGGAAGATGGAGACTCTACTATTACCTACAGCATATGGACCTTCCATCCGGGCTTTATGTAGGAGAGCATCTCTATCCCTGAAGTGGAGAAGTCTAGCCACCACTGGTCACGGAGGACGGCCATGTGCCGGAGGTCTGGCCGGGACACAGTGCGCCCTCTCCAAGGTGTAAAAAGTCGATAGGCCCTCGGGAGCCACCACGGTACGGAGCCACTGCTCTAGGAAGGATACCATATCATTACCCTCAGTACCTTCAGGTAGACCAAGAACTCTAATATTGTTCCTCCTGTTACGCCCCTCAGCATCCTCTGCCCTCCGCTCCAGGGTGCGGACACTATCTGTGAGGTCTCGCATCTGCACCACCAGTGATTGCTGCGCCGGTTCAAGGACTGTGATTCTGGATTCTGTGTCCTTTACTCTTTCGGCTAACTTCTTGTGCTCCTCTCTAAGTAGGCCGAGGCCCACTGACACCGTGCTGATGTCTTGATGAAGGGTGGCCTTGGTGTCAGCCATAGCCTCCAAGATTCTCGTCAGTTGCTGCTGTACTGGGTCGCCCAGGTCATTCTGCGCTTTTTCTGGTCGGTTTTCCTCGTGGTTTGCCCATGATAGCTGGACAGTCTCAGTCTCTTCACCGCATACAGGCTTTCTTCAGTCAGCGCGGTCACACAATTCGTGCTCCTCGTTGGGTGTATGTATAAGCCCCACCCTGGTCGCGCCACTTCAGGCTCCCCCAAGTGGCACCCGACCTATACAAAATCACTCAGAAAATGTTCGGTGATCAGCCTGCCCCCACAGACATTCCAGGTAGCCAGTGTGCCGTCACAGTGCAGGTGCTTCTCATCTAGTTCGCCGCAGGGCCCTGCTGGGGTATTGACTTGAGACCACCCTGTTCTCCCAAGGCCTGAGGCAGCTATCAGGGTACGGGGCCCCGCAATGCCCCCGCTTCCGGTGGGGTCAGGATCCTCCATGCGCCCAGTCCGGTCGCAGTACACAATCCTAGCAACACCCTGTTATCTGGTTATCAGTGCCCCACTTCACCTCGGGTATCCTTCGTAGTGGCGTCTCTGATGTGGCACAGCTGGCAGCGCGGTGACCCGATATTGCAACAGGGCATTCAGTGACCTGCCGCACCTCCGGTGGCCAAAATCCCACAGGCACACTTTTTCTCCACCTGTCTGCGGTGGGACTCCTCCACAGGTCTTCACAGGCTGTTAAGCGGGCCGGGGGCCAGACCATCAATCCAGGAATCTAGTGCGTGGGTCCCGCACCTCTCACGGTTCTTCCTCGGTCCACCAGAATGCACAGGGACCCGCTCGCTGTCCTCTGCCCAGTCACCGGGTATCCCAGCAAAGCAACCAAATTAGAGCCCGCAGCCCAAATGTCCAGAGTTCACCGGTATGCTCGCACTGGTGCCTCCCTGGAGTGGACTTCCTCTCACGTCCCCTCGGCCTCTAGGTGGATCAGAAGCTGGGCAGTCAACTCAGAGATCCACAACGTAGGCCCAACATCGCTCAGAGGTTATGCTCCAGCTCCCCAGGAAGTGCGGTAGTCTAGGCAACTCCAATACGCACTCGAGGCCACAGAGTCAGTCGCCAGGTCTCGGCATTTGATCACGCGGCTTTACAGTCCCCGTTGTCGTCGGACGTCTCCGCTCTTCTGTCAGCGCAGGTCCTCCGACACCGGGCCTCGGCGATTCCAGGTCGCTGCGACAAGACTCACCGCAACTAATCGGGGCTCACAGTCAGCACTCATGGGGGTCCTCTCCTCTACCCTGCTCAGCAGCAGTCCCACGGTGCACTCAGGACTCGTCTCTGGTCCGTCACCAGAAGTTATGCCGCCATTTTGGTAGAAGCAGGCCGGCTCCACTAATGCACAGCATTGAAGCGCGTCGGTGCCCTCGAGCAGCGGGAAGATCCCCAATCCTCTCCTGGGGGTCTCCGATCCCCGGATTCGTCCCGGGGTGAGTTTTCGGACCCCGTCCGCCGCCGGGGTAACAGGATAACTACGGGCCGGTGCGGAGCTGCAGGCTCACACGACCGCCATGATCGGCTTCCAAGCCACGCCCCCTCGGGCCACAATGCTTTTATAATTAAATACCTGCCTAGCCTATCAAAAAATGCATCCAAGTGCCTTAAACACAGACTTCTAAATTCTCATCCAGAAACCCTAATCTTGGACTCATATGTCTCCTTGAAAAAAGGAAATATAATAAGTGATCTCATCTTATACACAAAAAGAAGAGCTCAGTGGAGGAAAGCTCTATACTCACTACTCCTGATCACTATCTCCAAGAAATTCCCACATGGTCTAAGACTCTCGCTAGCCCCTTCACTCCCCTGCAGAGCAGATGCAACCATCTTCATATAGAACAATGGGATTATCTGCATCCAAGTCTTAGACCAAAAACCTAGAGGTTTTTGATGAAATGTTCTACATCATCAAAAATTCTATTACTAGCAACAACTCCGACCTATCCCAAAGGTGGCTTAGCTCTTCATTCAACCCAAAGTAATATCCTCACATATCCCCACCTACTTAGACACTCCACCCCTTTCCTACCTTAATTCCTCTGCTACGAGCAACACACACATTCCCAACTCGCCACCACTTCTGGGGGAGGGTCTGAATCTCCCACTGTGATCCGACAATCTAAACAACCCCCCTTATCACACATCTAAAGCAGTAGTCACTGACATACATAGCAATGGAACTCACTCAACCACTCCGTCCCTACCCGTATCCTTCGAATGCACCAGCTTAGATACTACTAACTTGCCTACGACACTTCCGATGGACTATATTTTGACTACCTTGAAGTCCGACCCTCAATCGTGAACAGAATCATTACCCATATGACCCCAGCATCTCTACTTAATCATTTCATCAGTTCTCCTATGTCTCCATGCAAGCTTAACTACTTCTCCTACTCAGCCTCCCCGCCACTGATCCTCTCAGGCCAGCAGTACCCTAACACCAATATCCAGAACGCACTGTCACCTCCTGGCCCCCTGATCCAAACCACAACTACTTATCGCCACTCCTCTCATGAATCCAGACTGGATGAGATCACACTGGACTTACAACAACTTAAAACTGACTTAAAAAAGGTAATAAACATCACCTCAGAGTTGGCTAATGATTGTAGGTCTTACAAACCATCAGGGATGAACAGACACAATCAAGCATAATCTACAAACTATCACACAAAGCTGCCGTCTCCCCCTTCAGCTAATGTGATCTCCCCTTACTCTGCGTCTCCCCTCCGGAGTTGGAGAA
Source organism: Calotriton arnoldi (assembly GCA_963921515.1). Lineage (NCBI taxonomy): Eukaryota > Metazoa > Chordata > Amphibia > Caudata > Salamandridae > Calotriton > Calotriton arnoldi. The sequence goes on along the minus strand of CAWUFW010000745.1, from coordinate 1,232,574 downwards.
CTACACCCTACCCGAACACCTCCTCTAGACTCATTAGATGGAAAGATACTTTTAACAGTCAGCGGCATTCCCTCCCTCCACCTTGCATATAACTCCACACACAAAGGCAAGCTAGATAAGCGGGCCATATCCAAATAATTCCTTCAAACCCACATACAGAACGCAGACACAACTCTAATGTTATAAACATTTCCAACCTTAAGCAAGTTTCCATCATACAGACTACTTCCACTGACATCAATCCACACCTGAAATGCATGTGTCTCAACTGCAGATCAACAGTGAAGCACACGACTTATATTGCTGTCCTCATCCTATCCCAGGAACTTGACCTCCTAATCCTTACGGAAACATTACTAAATGATTCCTCTGGCCTGACCTGGACACCTTAGCCCCTCCTAGCCACAACATCATTAGATTCGACAGAGCTAACAAACCTGGGGGAGGCATCGCCTGCGTATACCATAATAGTCTCATAGCGAAACAGGCACATACTGCAGTTCTATCCTCCTGCGAATATTTATGCAAAGACATCATAAGTAACAACAGGCCTTTATGCAAACTGCACGCGATTTACCATCCGCCAGGAGACAACTTTTCATTCATAGATGAAATTATGGAAACCATCTCATCCAACAAGGGACAACATTGTTCCCAGATCTCCCTCGGAGACTTCAATCTACACTGGAATGACCCTGCAGTGAACAGGCTCAAAACCTTCCTAGTAGACCTCACCTGTTCCAAATCTTCGACAGCCCCACTCACATCTTGGGTACGATCCTGGACTTAATCATTTCTAAGCCCAATTCCATTCAATTGAAATTGATGGTCCTGTGTGACTTGACTGACAACCACTTCATCACTTTTCGCATCTTAGAATCTTGGACTACAAAATTATCTCAACTAAAGAAACCCAGACACTGGAAAATATTCATGCAAAATGCAAACCGGAATGAAATGCTATCCCTTGGCAATAATACCCTGCCTCCTCCTATTGACATGTCCGAGGTCCATGACCTCACTGAGCATTACAACAATTCCTTGTTGAACATTCTAGATGCAATTGCCCCCTTACAACTAAAAATAATGTCCACCAAAGAATCCATCCATGGTTCAATGGTAAGCTTAAATACAGATAGACACAATCTGAGATTAGCCTAACGATCTTGGAGATGCTTACTCTCCCTCAAACACCTTAAGCTCCTCAGATCAAGAAGGAGGATTTAAAATAAACGCATCAGAAGTGCGAAAGTGAATTTCTTCAGAATCCAACTAGATAAAACCAAAAATCGCCCAAAAAAACTGTTCGAATTAATTAAACTACATTCCAGTAATCATCCCATCCTTTCCCCAACGGTGTCCAGTCCTCAGCTAAACTGTGAGGATTTT